>OZ025289.1:93707081-95030206 GCA_964019185.1 Maratus speculifer | reverse complement strand
ATAAGATATACAAATTAAAATATCTCAAAATATCTCGGACGCTTTCGGATCCAGAGGGTTAAAACGTCACTGGAATGGTTTAAATAGCAATTTTGTTCGCTTAAGAATTTATTCACAAAATACTTAAGAAAATTTGTACAGAGTGTAATTATTTTAACGGAAGCTTAAAAGACATTAAAATTTTTCGCAAAGTAAACTTCTTAAACAGTGCCTCAGAATAACGTAATCTGAACTTTCAGAAACATACATTAAGATATTGAGCGCGAGAAAAAAAATCGGCTTTTAGGTGATAATCCCATATTACACCAAAAAAGGTAATAGAGTAATTACATGAGCACATGCCGTGTAAGTCACAAAGTATGATTTTGGATACCAGTATTTTAGAACTGGAAAATGTGACTTATTTTATCAGAGATAGTTCATTAATTGAAAAAGGCCATGCAAAACTTTCGAAAATAACGGTGGCAAACAATTTGGCAGTTACTAGAAATGTGACTTAGACGACAAGTGTTCATGGAAAAACCCAATTTTGTTTATTGTCGCAGAAGGCAGTGTTTTAAATTCGTCGAGTTTTATCTTCTGTAAAATATGCATAATTATCTAGAGACATTTAAAGAAAAAAATTTACAAAATTTAATTACATAACACATTTTTTATAAAATGTTTTTCTTTTGAAATATTATTTATTAAATTATAAACCTTGTATATTTGAATAAAAAAAACAGCTTAGTTTTTTTAAGATTATTACGCCCATCTAATATGTACCATGCTTTATTATTTCGATTTCAATCTTTTTAAAACAATTCTCCATTTTTTTTCTTTTAAATATTATTTTAAAATTCGTATACTTGCATACGTTCTCACCGGTAAATCTTTATTTTAAACTTTGTATTATTTTACACGAGTAGCTTTCTGATTCATATAGAAAAGAATCTGCTTTAAAATAACCGGTGATAAAAGAATAAAAGTTCTGTAAAAAGACATAAAAAAGCCCTTATTTGATTTTTTATTTCAAAATATTGAACAGTTAAATCATTAAAGACTATTAATTACATCAATTTCAGATACATACATCAAATGTAGATTAATTAAATTACTTTTGAAAACAAAATTTCTTTTTAAACACCACTTAAAACTCTACATAAAGGTTTTAAATAACGGCAGTTTTGTTGGTTTAAGAATTTATTCACAAAATACTTAAGAAAATTTGAAGAGAATGTAATTGTTTTGACTAAAGTTTAAATGGCATTAAAGGTTTTGGCATAACTGACTTTTTAAACAGAGCTTCAGAATAACGTAAGCTAAACTGTCAGTAACATACACCAATATATATATATATATATATATATATATATATATATATATATATATATATATATATAAGTTATTTTCAACTTTAAAATAATATCTTATATTAAAAATTTTGGTTTTTTGTTTCTTTTGTAATGTTATTTATTACATTATAAATCTTGTATATTTGAAATTAATAGTCTAGCTTAGTTTAATTTTTAGGTTATTTCTGCAAAATTGATATACACTATGCTTTATTATTTGATACCGATTTTTTTCCAAACAATTCTTCATTTTTTAAAAATATATATTGTTTTAAATATCATAGACTTATGTTATACAAATGAATCCTTTGACTGAATTTAAAGTCTATTAATATACACAAATTAAAGATGCATACTCATGTCAAAAAATAGACAAATTAATATACTTTTGAAAACAAAATATTATTGTAATTTAAAACAACATTTTTCATTACAAACTTAGATTTTTTTAATGTAATATTGTTTATTACATTTTAAAACTGGCATATTTAAAACTGAAAATCAGACGTAGTTTGATTTTTTTTCTTTTTTTTTTTTTTTTTTTTTTTTTTTTTTTTTTGGAAAATAGACACAATTAATATATGCCATGCTTTATTATTACATGTTTTGTTTTTTTTTTAACTTTTCAGGTTTTTCTTTTAAATATTTCTTTTTAATGGCATAGACTTATACAAATTAATCGTTTAGCTGAGTTAAAAGTTTATTAATTAAGTCAATTTCAGATGCATATGCACATTAAAATTAGACTAATTAATACTGTTTTGAAAACAAAATCTGTTTTCGAACAGTATCTTAAACATCACTGGAATATTCTAAATGACAGCAATTTTGTTGGATTAAGAATTTATTCACAAAATACTAAAGTAGATTTTTACAGTGTTTAATTGTTTTGACAGAAGCTTAAACTGCATTAAAACTTTTGGCACAGTTGACTTCTTAACACTAGAACGCCCGGAAGGAGTCGGTCCGACTACGACAATGTGATTAAATTTCAATCCAAACCAGAATTTTTTTCTTGAAATATGTTAAATTTGAACCGCACAGATTTTCGTCAAATAAGTTGATTAAATCATTCTAAATAAAAATAGTGGTATGGAGTATTATTATCAAAATTGAGTAAAATCTCCGGGCGTTCTAGTGTTAAACAACGCTTCAGAATTACATAATCTAAACTGTCAGAAACGCACATCAAATATTGAGCGAAAAAAGAATATATCGACTTTTACATTATATTACCACACTATACAAAGATTATTTTTTTTATTGTCTCATAAAGGAGTCTTTTAAATTTGGTGAATATTATCTTTAAAAAAAACATATACATAAATATCTACAGATACTTAAAAAAATTTTTTACACGTTATAATTTAAAAGAACTTATTTTCTTATATATACATTGCAATATTTCTTATTACATTATGAATCTTGTGTATTTGATATTGAAAGTCGAGCTTAGTTTCATTTTTAAGGAAATTAAACACAACTGGTATTTTCATGCTTTATAATTCCATACCTAATTTTTCCATAAACAATTCTTCAAGTTATTTCTTTTAGACACTTAATAGTCGTGCCCGAGACAATCACGGGCTGCAAGTTTCACGGCTTTTAATTAAAATTGTTTTTACCAATTTTTATAAAATGGTGTAATTAGTTTTATTTCTTTATCAATTTATTTTTCATTAAATAGATGAATATTTTTTTTTTCAAAAAAGTGGCATTAATAATGAATTTGAATTTTTAAACCGTAATTTAATGCGGCCATTAAGTAGTGAAATATTATTTTAAATATCATAGTCTTATTATACAGGGTATTTCGCTACCAGACTGACAAATTTTAAGGGATGATAGTAGACATGAATACAAACATTATTAAATGGGAAAAAAAGGGGGGCGGAAACGTCTTCTGTAGGAGCTAGGGGCCATTAAAGTTTAAGGTCCAAAATTTCAATCGATGATAAAAAACGGAAAAAAGGGTCGATTCGTTTGCGGTTTTCACTAAAATCATTATTTCTTTCACGATTTTTTTTTTAATTTAAAGGTTACGTTCAAAAATCGTCGATAGAGGGCGCTTTAGACTTTAGAGTGATGAACAATTACTGTTTACAGTTATTTTGTGCATAGGATTGAAATTATTCTAAAGTTTACACGTTAACTTAAAATTTAAGCCCAAAATCGGAAACATTGTGATCGGGTAACCAGCGAAAATTGAACTGTGAACAGAGTGGGATATTTTAAACACTCATGAACATTGGACAAACAAATAGATTTTGTTGCGGTTTGCGTGTAAGTCATTCCCTTGGTAATTATTTTATTCAAAATGACATAAAGCTTTGGTGTCCTCATTTTTTGATAGAAGGTGCTTCCGACACATCAGTGACATTTCAATGGCATTGCTTCTTTGTGTTTTACTACCAGAACAACATACTTCCAGGAAGTGTCAGCGATGTAAAGACGACACAGAATCACATAGGAATGTAACGTTGAAAATGAATTTTTTGAGAGTTACGGTTAAAGGAAGCATTCTTACATACCATTTACCCGTTCCATTCTTACATACTAAATAGAGATAAAATTTCGAGTCCCTATCTCAATTTTTTCTGACGATAGAGCGTTTATAGACACACAGACAGACAGATGGACGGCAATTTAAAAAATATATATATATGTTTTTCGGAATCTCCAGTATCTGAAACGTGTAAATACAACAGTTTTTTTTTCGATTTTCAAAACTATTCTAAGATTTACCATATACTACGTATGATTGGTAAGTAAAATGAATCCTGCAGATGGATAACTGAACACTTATAGAGTCCCCTGGTCCGTTTATGCACTATTACTTACCCAACATACGTAGTATAGAGTACATCTTGCAATCGTTTTGAAAATCGAAAATTTTTTGACGGATTTATACGTTTGAGGTAGTGGAGATTCCGAAAATATATTTTTCGATATTTTTTTTTTTTTTTTTTTTTTTTTTTTTTTACCGTCTGTCTGTCTGTCTATGTGTCTGTAAACGCTCTATCTCACGAAGAAAATGAGATAAGAGACTTGAAATTTTGCATGTTCTTAATATGTAAAAATGGGATGAAGCCTATTTAATATCAGTAACCTCGATTATTAGCCTCCGATGGTATTTCTTTCAGACAAGCTAAAAATGTCGTGTCATCAGCCCTGAATTTTCTACTGAACCGATTTTGATAATTATTGTTTTAAATGAAAGCTATTTATTTGTAGTTGTGCCCATTTAACTATTTTTTAATTTATTTCCATTTTTATTAGGATGAGCGAAGCGAATCCTCTACTAGGCCACTCAAATTACAATTTGTCGTACACTTTACAAAAAAACTATTCAATATTTTGACTTCAAATTAAACACAAAAATAAAATATGATCTGTAGATTTGAAATATAATTTTTTTTACAGTAAAACGTTAAAAAAATATTATTTTAATTAATTTATTTTACATGCATTTCCAATACGGACGCATTTTAGCAAATAAATAAAAAATGAAACGCGTATATTTTCAGAAAAAAAATATAAATCATGGAGTAAGTGATTATAGATAGAATCATGATTAATTTAATAAATAAAATATGTTTTCATTATTCAGCAAAATCGTTTGCACAAATGACACTTAAACATTTTAAAAGAATTGTATCATAGATTTTTTTTTTTTTTGTAAAGTGGCAACAGAAGAATTGTAAACAAATAAAATTAATTGTTAAATTTGTTATATAAATGAAAAATTAAAAAAATTGCATGAACTTGTTGCTTCGATTCAAGCTCTTTATAAATGTACTAAAAGAAAAGTTAACCGATTCAGAAATGACAAATGGACTTCAACCATTTCTTACTTTATCATTTGTATCGAAAGTAATGTTACGTTCTTATTTGTGGACCGAAAAGGGTTTAGTGAACGGGACTTTAGACTTTGCTGCACGTATTAAAGAAAATCACAAGCCACCAGACCAGATATCGCGAATAATCATGGATAAATTTGAATACTACAGTAATTTAACTTATAAGAATTGGTGCGTACCAATTCCCCCAATAATTGAATTCTGGAAAAATGGAAGCATAAATTGCTCAAGGAAAGAATTTCTTCTGCAGTTAGCTTTTGCTGTTACATTTCATAAATCCCAAGATTTAACATTAGATGAAGCAGTTGTAGATATTGAGATTTGATTATTTTGTAAAAGTTTGCTTCGAAAATATTTTTTTATGCCAGTCTTACATCATAAATAAAAAATTCCTAGGAAATTGATAGTTATTTGGCTGAACTTACATTTGTAGAATTAAAATGCGCCAAAACATAAAATAACGTTTTTGTTTAATAAAGATGCAAAAGTAATATTAAAAAATATTGTTACTTTCAAATATATGCATTATTCGCGTTTGAAATGAAATAGACGCCCTCTCGCGGACAAAGTCTGAAACGAAATAGAACTTATATCTTCCGCTGAAATCAGTGTTTAAAAGGCCGATAAGTAAATAAACAGTATAATAATAAATAAATAAATAAATAAACAGTCCTATAACGCATGCAACGTTGGGTTCTTTGTATTAAAATTATCTAAAATCAAAATTTTATACACAAAGTTTAGATCTATAATATAAAAAGGTACATTTGATTTAATCATTGCAAAATAACATGACAGCAACACAATGCTTGCATGATTAATGAATCAATAATTGCTTCAGCTTCTCTAAAGCAATTACTAGATTTTCCAGCATCTAGAAATTCTAAAATTGTCGATATTTGTAATTTATCTCCCATAATTAAATAAAAAAGATAAAAAACTGCACTTTAAATAGCTCTTTAAACGGGTTTCGGTTCTACTGCATGGAACAAATAGCATACCAAAACAAACGATTATCAGGTCTATACAACGCCACCTTTCGTTCATTACAAACGCGAATAAAAAAATGCTTCGCGAATCCAAACAAAGCATGGCTTTTGCTAGTATTTTATTTTTAATTTTAAATGCTTTTTTACGATATTTCTTCAAAATGGTGGCAACTTAGTTTAGCTTTTCTCTCGATAATAAATATTTATTTTCCATTATTACTTTCCACAAGTCAGAAACTTTATTTCATCAGTGAACATGTCCTCGCATTTAAAAGAAAAAAGTTAATTGTTTTCGTAAAATTTAACCGCAATAAAATGATTGCATAAAATTATGCACTAATTGAGGTAAAAAAATATATTTACTGAGAAATAATATTAATAATTAGGATGAGCGAAGCGAATCCTCTACTAGTCCACTCAAATTACAATTTGTCGTACGCTTTACAAAAAAACTATTCAATATTTTAACTTCAAATTAAACACAAAAATAAATTATGATCTGTAGATTTGCAGAATATAATTTTTTTTACAGTAAAACGTTAAAAAAATTATTATTTTAATTAATTTATTTTACATGCATTTCCAATACGGACGCATTTTAGCAAATAAATAAAAAATGAAACGCGTATATTTTCAGAAAAAAAAAGTTTAAATCATGGAGTAAATAATTATAGATAGAATCATGATTAATTTATTAAATAAAACATGTTTTCATTATCCCGCAAAATCGTTTGCACAGATGACATTTAAACATTTTAAAAGAATTGTATTATGGATTTTTTTTTTTTTTTGTAAACTGGCAACAAAATAATTGTAAACAAATAAAATTAATTCTTAAATTTGTTATATAAATGAAAAATTAAAAGATCTGCGTGAAATTGTTGGTTCAAGCTCTTTATAAATATTTTTGCGAAGGTCGTATTGTGGCTAAATAATATCGACTCATTAATCAGAAGGATTTTATAGAAAAATAAGACTTTAATAAGTTCGCAAACACAACAATAATTATTCGTGAAAACGTCACTGCGAGAATGAGAGAGCGCTTCGTTAAAAGGTAATTCGATTAATTGAGTTGCCACTGGCAGAAAGTAAAAAGTTCTCCCACGCGGAGAGAATTACAGAAATTCTCAAACGCTAACATGTATAAAAAAGAAGAAATTAAAATAAAATGTTTTACAGTTAAAAATTCATAGTATCAACGAAAGCAGATTTCAAATGTTTTTTCCAGAAAATAGGATTTTGAAGAAGTAACTTTCTTCAAGCTTTCTTCAAATATATTATTCTAAAATAGCTATCAAAGATTATCGGATGTTGATTAAAAAGATTGGAAACATGCATATTTCAAACAATTAAAAAACACCAGTGGCTACTTGAAATTGTAAAAGAATCTTTAAAAGAGCTTTTAGTTGAAAATTTAAAAATAATTTGTAAAAGTTTGCTTCGAAAATATCTTATTATGCCAGTTTTACATCATATATAAAAAATTAAAATGCGCCAAAACATAAAATAACGTTTTTGTTTAATAAAGATGCAAAAATAATAATAATAAAAAAATATTGTTACTTTCAAATATCTGTTTTATAAAATAATGCTTCGCGAATCCAAACAAAGCATGGCTTTTGCTAGTGTAAATAAAATAACAGAAAATAATTTATGATAAAAATTAATGTCTAAAGCAAAGTAAGAAATATTTCAAATGAGGAAAATGATGGCATTCAGCAACCAGATAAAATGAATTTACAATATTATTACGGACGCCTTTTTCATATTACTACAGTACTTTTAAAAAACATTTGAAAAGAAAATTACGTCAATATTTAAAACATCGCATTTTTACTCATAACGATATTACATTTCAATATTTCTTTTCATTATGGACACTGAGATTGAGATTTTACTTTCAGATGACGTCAGTTAGTGAAAATAAAGTCATAATAAAAATAAGATTAGTTTTTTTTTTTTTTTTTTTTTTTCTTTTTTTTTTTTTTTTTTTTTAAATAAATCTTTTTTTTTTTTTTTTTTTTTTTTTTTGTAGTGCATATAAAATATTATTTCTGGATTTTTCTTAATTTATTGCATATTTCTGGATTTCGCCGGCACTCAGATTACAATTTTAACTGAAGATGTGCAAATATTTGCATGCAAAATTGTAACTGGAAAACTTGACATTAAGTTTGGAAATATATTTATTACATATTGATTCAATAATATAATTACTTTTTATTTCAAGCCAAATCGATCGGGTCTTTTAAACAGTTCATTCGTCGATTTCGACGGGATTCCACTCGTTTTATTGTTAAAATGCATTTCCTTTTTCCCAGAGTCTATAAAAAAGCGTTTAAACTAAAGAAAAAATCCGTTTTTGATGAATCTAGTCATTGAAGAAGTAGCAAGTCAAATTGTATTTCTTTATTATTTCGCAATTCCAAAGTCTCAGAGAGAAATTGCAAATCAACTGGGTATTTCACGCCGTTCTGTTTGCTATTATATTGATAAACACAAGAAAAATGAAGTTAGTTCATTGCCTTCTAAACGGGGTCGCCCTTCTAAAAAACCTCTATCGATTTTATTATTTTTTTTTCTAATCGGAGGCGAAACCGAATTCTGCAATGGCAGTATCTACATTCAACTTGTCTTGAACTATTTTTTTCGGGCTCTCGAAAAATTCATTTTGATGAATGATCTATAAAAATTTTCATTTTTTTTTTACTTTAAGAAGTGGGGGTGAAAGACAATCAAATAACACATATTTTGCATAAAGAACGAAGTTAATCGGGTTGTTAGTTGCCGAGATATTTGTAATCATGTTTTCCACATTCTTCTATTTTTCATGACTCTGTATTTCATTCAAATTTCAATTCAGAGATATATTTTAATTGGAAATGCGACGCTTAATCCAATGCATTTAAACAGTTAGTTAATATGATTATTATTTTTGGAGTTATAAGGATATTCCTTTTACGCAGTCCGGTACTACTTGAGCATTTCGGCATTTTAAATAGTTCGCCGAAATTAGTTCATCAGCAATTTATTAGTACAGCATTACTATGTATATTAATAATATTTAAATATAAGTTTAAATTTGGAATTGCGATGCATTGTATAAATAGTTTTCACATGATTTATTTTCATTTATTATATTATGCATATCCATGATGGGTAAATATTACAATGGCTTCCAACGACTAGTTTAGTGAGAGATTTTAATTTCTCAATTTTCTGTTAATTAGTAGCATGATAGCTTTTGCTTTAATAATGTAAATAAAAATAAGTGTAAAACATTTTCTGGTATGAACTCAAAATTTCTGCATTAGAAAATTACTAGATTTATGAACACTGTTTCTGGTCTGCTAATGCTAAAATAGAAGAAGTTAATTTAGTGAATATTAAAATAATTTATTTCGTATTCTGAAAAGATGTGTAACATTTCAAGTTACTTTTAAATACTAAAATGTTTTCTTGATTCCAAACTGTTTTAGAAAATTATATTATTATTTTATTCACGATTTCTGCGACAGCTATATTTTGTCATCTGTGAAATGTAATTTCACCAAACCTTCTATTTATATAGACCTTGAATTACATTGAAGCTGATTAGATTTGTATATTATTATAAGTGGCGCTTGTGTACGGTTTTATTCATGCTTTCTTTATAATTATATTCAGTGTTCTCGTTGCCATTTGACCAGCGTTAGTAATTTGGCTAATTAAAAATAAAAAAAAAATCTCCAAATGAAAAACCATTAGCAAAATTAATTCGCCGTGTAGAAAAAAAAATAATGTACGCCCCTATCTTTTAAATATGTTCTAAAATAACCTAAGTTTTTATAACTGTGACACCGATTGTTATTAATCTAATTTCAACTATCCGCTACAAATTTATTAAATATATGTATAGATGCATATGTATGAAATACGAAAAAGAAAAGAAAGAAAAAGCAAAAATTGAGCACTAGCAATTTGGCGAATCTATTCGCTTGTTTACTCGCCAAATGAAGAATTTAGTCGCAATTTGGCGCAATGGTGAGTGGCAGCGAGAATCCTGGCTATTCTACCAAGTATGGTATAGGGTTTCACAAAATGTAGTTAGTGTACACTAGGGCTGGGCGATATCAGAATTTTAATATCGTGATATATCGCTGACCAAATATCGATAATTTTCGATATATCGATATATTTCAATTCATATGTCACTCCATTATAGGGTTATAAATGTAACTGTCCTCTGTATAAAATACTACAAACACATAATAGTATATATATATATGTGTGTGTTTATGTTAATTATCAAGAAAAAAACAAAAATATCAATATCTTAACATATTCCAAGGAACATAAATTTTAATTTTTATATATTGATTCAAAATATGCAAACCCTTTACCTGCAAATCTGATCTAAAATATGTGTTATTGAAAACTCTTAGAAAGTTAAACATTATAAATCATTAAAATGAAACAAAAAAATGTATATAAGACAACAAATAGACATTAGATATATTGAAAGAAAATACTTTAATTACCAATAAACTTAGAATTTTTTTATTACAATACAAAAAAAAAAAAAAAAAAAAAAAAATTGCATTTCTGCAATTTTGGGCAGTAAGGAACACATTCTTTTCGTTGTTATAATAAATAATTCTATTATTAGTCAGAATACAAATAAAAGCATTAGAATAATCAAATAATTTTAAGAAAACACGAAATTTATTTAATAGAGTACAAAGTCCCAAATCAGGACGTTTTGCTAACTACCGTTTTTTTTCTTCTTCTTTTAATAATAATGCTGAATTAATCTCTATAATTATCTTTTACTTTTTCGATTTTGTTTACAATTTTTTTTATCTAGGATGCTTTTACTTTCGAAACCAGTTTCAAAAATGAAAGTATTCCAGTAAAGAAAAAAAAACTTGAAAACAAATATTAAAAAACGGCTTTGGTTGAAAGAGATCAACCTCAGATGTGCAATGCAAAAACAATAAATAAATAAATAAATAAATAAACAAAAATATGGAAATGCAAACGAGGTATAAAAAAAATAAGACAGACATTGAGCGGATGTTTTTGCATTAGTGAACTCTTGAAATAAAAAGGAGCCATGATATTCAAAATCAAAACTATCCTCATTCTTTTATGAGAGATAAACTGTTCTATTTTTTTTTTTTTAAACTTATAAAAAGGGTTTTGTGAAAGTATCAACTAGTTTCAGTTGTTTAAGTGCGCGAAAAACACATTCAACGGCACATACAAACGAAAAGGGTGGCGGGGGGAGGAAGAAAAACAAAACATTTTATTCTTTACCATTAAAAGGGAAAAAAATTCATAACTCCTAAGTTAATTTACCGATTTTTTTCAAAGTTTCATCAATTTGCAATAATAGTAAATTAGGCTGTGTGACAAATTTTTATTAAAATATAATAAGTTATTACAAAATTTGAGCATCTTTTACAAGTGTCCAGTACAGAAAAACCTCAAAGAAAACGTAGGAAACTATCCGTCGTTTGTTTTTGTTTATCGAACTCAGCGAAATCGAAACTTGAATGTTTATACAATAATCATATTGTCATCTGCTGTGGATGGGTAATATGTTTTTCCAAGCAGAAAGACACCATCCATAGAGTTTTAGCGATTTTTCAAAATGAAAAGTATTTTCCTTCCTAATTTGAGAAATATTTTCATTTTTTTTTTTTTGGGGGGGGGGGTTAAAAACCCGTACGCAAAACGGGTAGTATCCAATAAACTCTAAAACTAAGGTGAATCACAATGAAAAAAGAAAAAACTTCCGCTTTAAGTAAAATTTCTGCTTAAAATAAATGACATAATAGAATTACCATACGTGTAAATTATTAATGTTATTAATAAAAATGTAAAATAATATGTGATTTAATATAATTATTTATTAATGCTATTAATAAATAAAAAACAAACATACAAGAAATATCGATTAATTGTGCTCACATTCTTGAAAATATGGCAATCAGTTCTGCATTCCGGCAGCAATAACTGAACACAAGCTCACAGGAAAACAACAGTCAGCCACCGATACGGAGTCAACAAGTGATTGTAGCGGAAATGCCCGATCCTCGAACGAGTGTTTCAACTTCGATTTTCGAACGAACTTCGATAAATAAAGCGGTACATCAGAATAGTAGACGGTTTGCCCGTATTCCGGTATGTGCGCGACACCAGCGCAAAAAGTAGACGGTTCGCCCATATTTCGGTATGTGCGCGACACCAGCACAAAAAGTAGACTGTTCGCCCATATTCCGGTGTGTGCGCGACAACGGCTTAAAACCGGAAGTATCACGCAAGTGCCGATTACAGCGCGAACGTTTGCAAAAGAAAACAACTTTTGCGCTGACAGAGGTAGATTCGAAATTCCGTAACTCCGTAATTCCGTAATTCCGAGAGTAGGATGAAATACCGTTTGAAACGATATATCGGAAGGATTGAAATCTCAATATCGTTACCGCGGTCTTAAAGAAATATCGATATATAACGATATTACGGTATATCGCCCAGCCCTAGTGTACACGGTAAAATAATTTTAAAATACCGATGGTAGAGATAAATTGTATTAAATTTTGGGTTTATATACTTAATTACTTTACCGATCAATATTTTTTTAACTTTCGAATAGTGTCTATATTTGCGTGTTTTAGAGAATTTTAAATCTTTTATCAAGGGCTTATAAAAATAGAAATTTTTGGTTAATGGAATTAGAAAAATGCTTATATTAAACAATACAAAATTTACAATAAAAATTTACTGGTAAGAATAATAAGTTATGATTTGAAATCATTTGAAATCATGATTAGCAAAAAGATGTTGCCCGAATCACGTACGGGTAAATCAGGGAAACGGTTAACAGAAGGCCCTTGCATGTTATTCCAATTTGTATTTAAATGCCCAATAAGGGGCTTTGTTAAACTGTGATATTTTTTTAATGGCCACTGGAACGCACATTTAAATAAAAAAAATGCACTATGCTAGGTAAAAAATGATGTATAATAGAACAGCGTAGTATATTAGAATAACATAGATAGAAGATATTAAAAAAATTGTTGACAAAATAATTTGAGAAATCAAGTATACAACAAGCATAAAAAATCACATAGGAACATAGGGTCGCAAACTATTTATTGAGTCACAAACACGGGGTGTTTCATTCTAGGGAACCCGGTTTGACTGTAATAATTTCGAGGAAAATAAAAAAATTGTAATGTAAATGCAACTATGTTTATCTTATTTTGTGTGAAATGTGATAACTTTACGAAAATATCTGAAAAAAATATTGCTCAAGCAATCGATGATACCGTATAAACTGACAAAGTCGAAAATGTCAGGTGTCGAGTACATATTGTTAAGGTGCATAATGCAAACTTCTAGCACTTTTGTTTGGTGTTACCATATTTAAAACAAAGGTGAGAATGTCTGTTAAATGTTTTATTATAATATACAGTAGAACCCCGCTAATTCGGACCCCGATAATCAGGATCTCCGGATAATTCGGATCGGTTTGGTCATTTTTTTTCCAAGTTTGAGAAGCGATTGGCTAATTTCCATAACATTAACTTGTTTCATCGTCGTATTCTAAATAAAAAAAAAACTTTTTCTGACATGTTTTCGGAATAATTAAGCAAAGTAAACATTATTACTGTCTGCAAATATTCAATAAGTTTAACATAAAGGTGATTTTCTGTTAGTGTGTTATATTTTATTTCATTTTTTTCTAATTTTCCGGATAATCCGGATTGGGTCCGGTCCCAATTAATCCGAATTATCGGGGTTTTACTGTACTTCAGTTTTTCTGAAACTTTTTACCGTCCACCCAAAATGAGTTAGGATGAAACACCCTGTATTTATGACTCAGTAAGTGTTTTGCGGCCCTATGCTACTGTGGGTTTTTTTTTCCTTGTCGTATGCCTCATTTGTCATATTACTTTGTCAAATTTTTTTAATCACATTGTATAAGAACGTCAGTGATGACCATCTTGCAGTACAGAAGTTTTCTTACAGTTTAGTTCTTCAAATGCGAACATAAAATTACTAGCCCTTTTAAAACAGATCAAAATGTGGCGCGATTGAAACATAAAAATTCTTAATACATTTTCCGTCAGATAAATAGTCTGATCGTGTAATGATATGAAACACTAATGATGTGCCATATTTAACCCCTACGCGGCAGCCTTTTACTAAATTTTTAATGCTCTGTCACCGGTTTTTAAAAACAGAAATTTGTGCTTTATTGAATCGAGAAAAAGTTCCGATTAAATAAAGCAAATTTTTCAGTCAAATTTTATTAGTGGTGGTAAATAGGGATTCTACAGCCTTTTTGCAGGCTACCGGTGGTACAAGCCGGCGTGAACGTGCTAAATATCCTCTTAGATGTATTCTTCTATGATAAATAACTATAATATCATCCACTGGCAGGAAAATATAAATTTATTATTTCTGTACGAGTGTTCCTTTTCCCCAGGTATATGCGAGCGTATCCTACATACATGTATATGCATGTGATTTTTAAGATCCGCAAAAATACATTGCTACTTATATCAGCTATTTCATTATGGTTTTTAATATCGAGATACCGGAGTTAAATGTAATTCCAAAATTTTCTTAATTATGGAAGCAATATTACTTTATTCCTTAGGTTAGATATAAAATTATTATAAAAATGTACAAAACAAAAAACCCGATTCTAACAAATTAACAAAGAATTTCTATTTCACTGTACAATAGCTGAATAAAATTCTTCCAGGGTAAAAGTCAAGCGTCCAAATACGCTTTAACTCTTGGGCGTAACCTCAAAATTCCAAGACTGTCTTATTATGTTATGATGCAAGTTGAAAGGTCTTAGTTTCTAATTACTAAAAGTGAGACATTTAAAACCTTTATTAGGATATGGTGTGATGCCCACAGGACTTCTTACGATGTCTGAGATGGTAATAGAAAATAACCAACATACTAATTATCCCAATTCGCGGTAAATACAAGCTTTCATTAGATATTTTGATGTAATTAACTGTATAAAATTAGTTTAAATTGGAATGCATGAAAACAAAAGGGAAATTTGAAAGATTAAACATATAGTTGGTACAAATTCTGAAATATATTCTTAAAGAACTTAGGTACCGTGAAATTTGTTAATTTCCGCTTTAAGAGTAATTTTTTTAAAT
This sequence comes from Maratus speculifer, assembly GCA_964019185.1. Taxonomy (NCBI): domain Eukaryota; kingdom Metazoa; phylum Arthropoda; class Arachnida; order Araneae; family Salticidae; genus Maratus; species Maratus speculifer. Next base: position 95,014,847 of record OZ025289.1, on the reverse strand, counting down.
AAAAGTAATATAACATTTTATTGACAAAAGTTATATACAACATTAAAAAAATGATTGAACCTTTTAAATCGAATTTAAAATATTTCAAATGTGGAAAAATAATACAATTTAAACATATCTTTAATTATCATTGCTTTACAAGAAAAAAAATAATTTTCTCTCTTTTTTAATTAATTTCCCAACAATTGTTAAGTATATATATTTTAGTCTTATTCATTGAATAGATTATATTATTACATATATATTAGTATATATTTTTTTTCATTTGTTGAAGAAAATAATAATTTATATTCTGAGAGGAAACATCTTACGTTATAAAAAATTGTGTCTGTCGGTTAAAGAGACAGGAAATATGATAATGTTTATTGCTGTTGCATATAGTGTTGCAGTTTATTATGGTTCCTGCACTTCTTTCCTAAGAAATTACGCCCTAAATTAATGTATAATATACGTAGTATACACATTTCTCCATGTCTGTTTAACATTGAATCTAATTTCAAAATTTTCTAAATTATAGAAACAATAGCTTTTTATTTACGAAGCTAGATATCAAATTATTTGAAAAATGTACATAAAACCCGATTCTAACAAATTAACAAATAATTTAACAAGGAATTTATATTTAACTATACAATAGCTAATAAAATTCTACCAGGATAAAAGTCAAACGTACAAATGCGCATTTACCCCTTGGGCGTAACCTCGAAATTTCCTAGACTGTCTAATTATGTTATGATGCAAGTTGAAAGGTCTTAGTTTCTAATTACTAAGTAAGACATTTAAAACCTTTATTAGGATATGGTGTGGTGCCCACAGGAGTTCTTACGATGTCTGAGATGGTAATAGAGAATAAGCAGCATACTAATTATCACAATTCGCGGTAAATACAAGCTTTCATTAGATATTTTGATGTAATTAACTGTATAAAATTAGTTTAAATTAGAATGCAGGAAAATAAATGGGCACTTCGAAATAGTCAATTTCTCTTACGAAATATAATGTTAAAGAACTTAGGTACATTGACGTTTGTTAATTTTCGCTTTAAGAATGTGTTCATTTTTATAATAAAAAAGTTATAACATGTTATTGATTAAGTTATTTATAATATTTTTTAAATAACCATTGAATTTTTAAAATCAAATTTCAATATTTCAAATGTGGAAAAATAATGCAATTTAAATATATCTTTAATTATTATTTTCAGTACAAAAAAATCAATTTTCTCTCTTTGTTAATCAAGGAAAATATTGATTAATAGTAGAAAGATTAATATTGATTGTTTTACAAATTAGCTAGTACATTGTAAACTTACAAATAAACAACAGAAAAAAATGAAATTTTACAGGTATAAGTTTACAAAAATCTGTGTGCTTACTAAAATTTTACCTGTAAACTATGCAAAACAATAGATTCAATCTACGAAACTAGTTTTTGTAAAGCAATAGAAATCTATAGCTTTATAAAATAATCTACAGTAAAACTCCAATCATTCGGATTAACTGGGACCAGACCCAATCCAGATTATCCGGAGAATTAGAAAAAAAAATGAAATAAAATAAAACATACTTGCAGAAAATCCCATTTATGTTAAACTTATTGAATATTTACAGACAATAAAAAGGTTTACTTTGTAATAAAAAAGTTTGTAATTTTCTGCTGAGCCAGTATTCTATACCTTTTGAGAGCCGAACGGTCACGCTTCCGCTTGAGCATAAGTAGTTCGTTGGATGTAGTTTAATAAAGAATTTAAAAATAAAGCATAAGGTATTCTTCCGACAAGATTTCAGAAAAAGTTTTTTTTTAATTCAGAATACAACGATGAAACAAGTTAATGTTATGGAAATTAGTTAATCGCTTCTCAAATGTGAAAAAAAAAATTACCAAACCTATCCGGATTATCCGCGGATCCGAATTAACGGGGTCTGAATTAGTGGGGTTCTACTGTACTAAAGTTACAATAATTTTATTTAACTTTTATTTTTAATTGGAGTTGCGATAATCTAACAACTCATCGCAGTATCATAAGTATTTCTCAGTAACTTTAAAGATTTTTTGATTTACAGTGCAAACGTGTATCTGCTACGTGTTTTTTCGTTGTTCCCGTTACATAAAATGTTTTAGAAATCACAGTTTCTCAGAAAAAAATTTAGTAATTTCACAGATTTTTTAGGTAACATACTAAAATTAGATTAATTTGCATGTTTCGTTGCATTCATTATGCTTTATTCTATACGATACGTTTATGACATACATTATTTTATTTTTATGCATGATCATACATTTTTTTTTTTCATGATACTTGATTTTAATCAAATACTTAAAAAGGGATAAGTTATTTACCTGATGCAAAATTGATGAATTTGATGCGAAAATGTGATTTGAAGACTTATGTTCAAAGTTTATAGTAATTATTTTGTTCTTAAAAATGTCGTTTTTTTTATTAAATATTGTAAAAAAAAAACCTCATGCATGTACATTTATTTGTCGGATAATTGTATTTAAAAGGTAAAATTATGCTATTTATTGGTGCAATTTTATGTAAATTATGTCTATCAAAGGAATTATGGCAGAAAATTTCATAATACAGAATCAAACCGAAAATTGATGAAAATACATTTCAAAGCGTGGTTTTAAACACAAATCTCAGAATTTTTAATCCTCACTGATCCATTTCGATTCAATCAGGCAAATTGTTTTTTAAAATTGATTAGATTCTACCTAATCAGATATGATCAAATGATCAAATAATGAGAGATTTTTATCAATAAAATTTGGTTATATGATATTTATTGTATTAATTAAGTTATATATATATTTCATTAATATTTATCAAATATTATCAATGTAAATCAATATCAATGTATATCAGTTATATATTAATCAAATATAAATAATTTTGCGAAACGTGGATATGTAACATTACAATGTGAATTTCGCTGTTTTTCAAACACAATTTCATTTATTGAACTTTCAAATAAATGCATGCAGCATAAAATAAAATTTATAGTAAATTAAATAAATACCTTTTTATTTATAATGTTAATTAGGTATGCTGCTACATTGATTCTTGAATAGTTTTATTCATTTAAAAAAATGCGACTATATCTACTTCCGAAAAAGGAAGAAAAAACAAATTTGTTTAACTTTAGTATAGTAACAAACATTAATTGAAAAAATCCCTCTTTTTAAAATTTTTCGCATATCATTTTTCAGTTACAATGGATAAATCTTTTGCGATTAAAACTGCTATCAGATTCACCAACATTTTAGATTCAGCAACATCAATACATAAGAAATATTTTAAAAATTAACAGCATTTTTTTTTCAACTAAGGAGTTTTTAATTTTTTAAACAATTTACTACGATTTATGCCTAATACAAAAACAAGATATCATTACATAAAATTTTGTAGTATTAAACTAAAATAAGACATAAAAAATGGATTTTCTTTTTAAATATGCACAATACATTTTAATATTTTGTAATCTTTAGATAACCATAAATAGTGATGCAGAATCTAAAAGTAAACAAAAAGGATAGGTCCCAAACATTAAACAATCATTTATGAAACAAAGGATTTATAAAAACATTTTTACAAAAAGTTGCATTTTACACTTTTCGAATATATGTATAAGCTGCGAAACAAACATACTATATCAAACATTGTATCGATACAGTAAGCATTCTACAGAAACTTCTATTTCATGTACCATGTGGATTTTGCTAGCTTGAATGTCTTGTATTATATTAGAATTTCGAAACTGAATGAAATATATAACGCTTTTTCCTGCTCCATTGTTTTGTTTACTCTTCATTTTTCATTTTTGATGTCAAAAAATATGTTGAATGCTTTCTGCTTGTTTTCATAAGAAAGCTGTTTCGCTATATTATATCATTTTTATGAGTCTTGCATTCTTAAACTTATGAAAACATGAAAAGAATATTTATTTCGTTTTTGTAAGAAACATAATAATTTCACATCATTTTCCAAACGCATTAAAATAATCAGAATTTCGCCTCACCCGAAAAATGAAATAAGAAAAATATGAAATGTCTGAAATAGGAGCAGAACATTAAGTTTTAATCAAGAAATATCAGAAAAATTTGGTTTTGTTTGCTTCCACACTAAAATACTATCGAGGGATTTTCAAAATGGAAGCTTTAGTGATAATAACTTGAACTGAGGCTTTTAAAATACACTTCCATTACGAGTCTTTCATTGGAAAATAAATGACGGGTGGGCGTGATCATATCTGCAGAATGACTACAATAAAAGAGAAAGAATGCAGGTCTTACTACTGTTTAATAAAAAGACTTATCGTTATTTTGCACCATGTTTTACCAGCCGATATGCATTTTCTTATAAAATTAGAGACGAAAAGCTTTTTTCACATCAGCGGAAAAGTAAAAAAAGAGAAAAAAAATCAAGGTCCACAAGAAAAAAAGTTCGTTATAACCGTTTTTTAAGATTTCGGAGGTTCGCTATAAAATAATAAAATAGCAATAAATACAATAAAAAAACGGCGGGACCAAAATTTTCATTCGTTATATCCGAGAGTTCGTTATAAACCTGGTTCGCTATAACGGGGTTCGACTGTACTGCAAAATATTTAGATTATTTATTTTTGTTAAATCAGAAAATATTTATTTTTGATGGTTTTATAGATGAGGTGCTCACAAACATAGTGGACAAAGTCCTTTTATCTTGATGGTGAATAACGCTTTACCCCTTTTTCTACCTAATTATTTATCAAGAAATGGCTTCACACCAATAATTGTCTTCTTTAAGATATACTGGGATTTTTAAATAATAATAATGTGAAATTTAGCAGTGTTTTTTTTTTCATTAAAATTGATTAAATATATCGGTGTTTATAATTTTTATGTAAAATATTTACAAAAAATATCAAATTAATTAGCGAAAAATACTCTTATGTAAACATTACAATTCTTATAAAAGCAATGTATTTAGACGTATTATGAGCCTCTCTGTAAAAGGAGAGGCTTTTACTTTCGAAAATATTTGGTATAACATTTTTTCAAAGACAAAAAAAAAAAAAAAAAAAAAAAAAAACGAGATACCTATGAAAATGATTAAGAGAATTACCTCTTTTTTAAAATATTTGAATTCGACTGTATTTCAATTCTACCTAAATTAGATCGAATAAAGTACGTTGTGCGGTAAAAAAAAGAACTTTTAATAGACTTACTAAATCCGTTTTTAATTAAATTTTCCACAGTGGTAGTTATAAGTACTGTCGGTAGATAAAGAGTTAAAGTTATTAATAAATAAAAGGAATGTTTTTTATATAAGTGCAGTTTTTGAATTAAAAAAAAGAAATATTTTTTATTACTTAAATTCTAAATTAACATTATTGCGGCTACTTCTCAACACATTCGCCATAATGCATTATAATAATTAGTAATTTTCCGTTTGCATAAGGGTTTTTTATACGTCAATAATCATTTCCTTTTATACAGTTGTAAACTCCAAATCAGTATTTATGGATTTTCGATTCATTTTTGAATAATTTAGACCTATTTTTATTTAACATAAATCAATGTACAAAAATACGTGCAAGTACAGAATTAGGTCTCTGTAAACTAAATTAAGACATATAAATATTTTGGATTGTACCTTTAATTGATGTTTAACAAAATCTTAAATGTATAGTAAACAATAAAATCGTATCATCTTCAAAAATCTCATTAATACTGATATGGAGTTTATAACTGTATAGAAGGAAAAATTCACCGAAATAGAACAATCCCCTACACAAATTGAAATTTAATAAAACATTTTTACAGAAACTCATATTTTACATGTTTCAAATATATAAATTTCTAAACAAACACACTATATCAATTGTTGTTTCAAAACCGCACGCAAAATATTGAAACTTATATTTCGCGTACCTTATAGATTTTAGTAGCTTGAACTCTTTATTTTATATTAAAATATATAGTAATATATAGTATATATAGACTCAGTAAAATATATAGTATTTTTTTATGCTCCATTGTTTTCTTTACTGTTTCATTTTTTATTTTTATGTCGAAAAAATAATGAATGTTTTCTGCTTATTTTTAAAAGAAAGTTTGTTTGACAGATAGTTTTTTTTATCAATCAGGAAATCTAATTTTTGAAGTCAAAAACACAGACACACACACAAAAAGAATACTTATTTGTTACATACGCAACATTTTCATATGATAAGCTAGCTCTTCGAATAATTTAAAGTAATAGGATTTCCCTCTCATCGGTAAAATGAAATATAAATAAAATATTAGCTGAAATAGAAGTAAAATACTAATCTTTATGCATGAAATGCAATTAGACACTTGATTTGTTTGGTTCCATATAATGTATCCATGAAGAGGTTTTTTAAAATAGAAGCTTTAATGATAATATTTCGAACTGCTGATCTTAAAAATACACTTCCATTGTGTAACGATTACAGCAGATGCAACAAAATATTCAGATTATTTATTTTTGTTAAATCAAATAAATATTTATATTTTAGGGTGTTATTTATGAGGGGCTCAAAAACAGTGTACACCATGTCAGTTTATGTCGCGTGTGAATAACACTTTAAAGCTCTTAATAAATACAAGGGGTATTTTTTAAGTAAGGGCCGTTTATTAATTTAAAAAAAAATGAAAAGAAACATTTTTATTACTTACATTTTAAAGGCACATTATTGCAGCTACTTCACAACATAATAGCCATAAACAAATGATTAGTATTTGATAATTATTTAGTATTTTACAATTAGTGATATTCCGTTTGTATAGGGGTTTGTTATACTTCAGTGACCTTTTCTTTTTATATAGTTGTAAACTCCAAATCAGTATTTATGAATTTTCGATTCATTTTTAAATAATTTATAACTATTTTTATTTAACACAAATCAATGTTTATATATTTAGCACAAAATTTAGATTCTGTAAACAAAATTCAATTGACAAATATTTTGGATTGTATGTTTAACCAATATATTACAAAATCGTAAATGTATAGTAAAACATATTATCATATTCTTCTTAGAAATGGATAAATATTGATCTAGAGTTTATAACTGTATAAAAGGTAAAGGTCACTGAAGTATAACAATCCCCTATACAAGCGGAAATTTACCAAAACGTTTTCGCAGAAACTTACATTTTATATTTTTTCAAATACATAAGCTTCTAAGCAAACACACTATAGTAATTCTTGATTCAGAACAGTAAGCTTACAATATAAACTTATGTTTGAGTACCTTACGGATTTTGCTAGCTTGAACTCTTTGCATAATATTAGAATATCAAAATTCAGTAAAATATATGACACTTTGCTTGTGTTCTACTGTTTTGTTTAGTCTTTCATTATTCATTTTTATGTCAAAACAAGTTTTAAGTCAAATTTACAGTTACTTATCTTTAACTCCGAGTTTTTAGTTTCTTTTTTATTAGAATATAATAATTGATTGAAACTTACCTCTAGCTTTTCTACTCGCTCTTCTATTTCGACAAATGAGGCATCTATCTCACTTAGATTAAGATCCTCAGGTGCTGTTGTATAATAATTTCTGCATTTAGGGGGCTCAGAGGTTGAAAAGGGGGTGAATTAATATATTTTAGATAGTTTAATATTTTGAGTATTTTTAATGGGAAAAAAGTTGTACTTTTTAGGTTTTTTAAAATTTTCAACTTTGAGAGATTTTTTAATAATGTTTTTTTAAGTGATAGTTATATCCTTAATTCATTATCTAGATAATGATGTTACATGCATGCAAAAAAAAAATTTAAGCCATTCCATCAAATAGTTTTTTTAAAATCTTGGTGTTAGTAGTCAAAAATCAAGTTTTGAGCAAACACGACTTAAAGCTGAAATTATATGGATGCGGGTATGAAAGTATTGATACATAAATGCTTATAACTTTGTTAAAAATGCTAATGTTTTTATGCGGTTTTTTGCATTGAGTTAAGAATTAATTGAATAATCAAATTAGATCATAAAAAATCGATTTTTTGAAAAGTTTTCAACCACTGAGCCCCTTAAACATCGATGTTTGTAGACAGTTTTTCTCGAGTCTTGATTTTCGTTTCAATTTGGGTTATGGGCAATTTTTCGGTCTTTCCATTTATAGAATTTTCTAACCTAGTTAGCTGGGCTTTTAATGAGCCTCTAGTTCTATTCAAACTAATTAATGAAGCCATTTCAATTCAAAATAGAAAAGGAGGTTTAATACAAACGTCGAATTAAAAACGAAAGTCCTCCCGGCGAGCGGATCAATGACACGAATGATGCGAGTATATTTAAAATACTCATTTGGTCGCTGGTTCAAATACTACTACTATTATTACTTTAAATCCTTTACATAAAAACTTTTTACACATTGCATTTACATTTTAATTGAAGAATAAGGATCCAGCGAACACACGATATGTCCGCTATGATCGCCGACAAACAGACTATTTTCATACGTTGCCAAAACGGCAAACCTAAATTACAGTAGAATGGCCCATGGAGGAGCGCAACATCAAAGGTTATGGGGAAGCCGTGACACATAAGTTTTCCAGAGAATATTTTAAAAAGAGATTAATTTACATATTTTTTATTTAATTTATGAATATGCACATATGAAAAGTAATGAATTACTTTTTGAAGTTGGTGCCAAATGATTATTGAACTTTCTCCCATAATTCGATAAATAAATAACATAAAACTGTGTGAAATTTGCGAAATGCTTCCAAAAAATTAATCCATGAAGATGCTTTGAGCACTCTGTTTATCAAAAACCAGAAGGAAATACCAATTTGCATTTTATGTTTAAAGTAATTCAGATGTAACATCATAATAATATTGATCATTTAAAAGTTATGAAACAGCATGTTACTTTTAAATATCTCTGCTCAATAAATGTCAATCAATTGAAATTTTTCAAACTATTTATTTTTATTAGTGAGAAAGTAATTTTCAAAATACAGCAACTCAAAATTCCAATAGTTTCGAGTACTATTTTATTAAACTAAGAATATATAGAAAGTAAAAGAACAAACAAACATTTACAATAAAATATTTTTTTCAATATCTTCATCTAAACTGCAGGCATGAAATTGTAACTGTCCCTTAGGACTGCCGTAAACATCGCCATTTTTGAATCAGGGGAAAATAAGGGTTATAACTCAATAAAATAATATTTTTGATTCCAGAAATGGTGAATTTAACAGATTTGCATGCTTACGGTTAAATAATAATTAAAGAGAAAAAGCGTTTTCAATAAATAGCAGAATTAAAAATAAAAATCATATGTTGAAATAAAAACTATTTGCACGTTTGAATTGAAATAAATAGCGATTAAGGGTGTATTCCAATCTAAACTGTTTAATTTCTAATTTATTTATAAATTCTCTTTTGCTCTGAAACGCATCAAATTGCCAAAAATTCTCTTAATTAGAAACAGCATAATGCGCCGTGTTTGTCAATATTTTTTATAAATGCAGAAAATATTGCAAAAAAAGCTCTCGAAGTTGGCGTTTTGAACCGAATTTTCCAAAGCGAGAGACCTGAGAACAAAAAAAGAGACGTACAGAGAAAAAAATTGGTTAAATATAAAATTCTAATTTAATAATTAATTAATTGGAGCGAAAAATGAAATCACGCCGCCTCTTATACATCTCTTTAAAAATCACCTCAAAAAGTTTCATGTTTTAATTTTAAAAATGACTCTGAAAATGTCTTAGAAATGTTTGAGCTGTTCAGGATGAAAAATATTTTTTCGAACACACCCTTAATATACATTTTAGCACGGTGTTGATATAGAGCAAAAGTAACAAAATATATCCAAACAATTATGTTCCAAATTACGGCAATTTTCTGTAAAATCGATTATGGAAGGCGTCGGATTAATTTAACCCTCTATTTTAAAGTTCATTAAGCGCCAAACCATGACAATCAACTTACGCTAATCGTCGGTAGAATCGATTATTTAATTTTACCACCTTAATTAATGCATATGTTACAAACTAAAACTATGTTTCAAATTTTGTTGATTTTAAATTTAGTTGTTACAGCTAGATGATGACTTGCGGATAGTATCATGCAGTGTTGAATTCAGGCACTTTTCTCCTGGAGGGACTTCTGTAGCTCCGGAGGGGGGACAAGATAGAGTTCTGGGAGGGAAATTACTTACTTTTTGACCATTGAAAACCCAAAATTTCCGGAGGGGGGGGTCAAAGCCCCCAAAGCCACCACCTGAATCTGATTGGCTCGATTGGAGAAGGAATCCAAGATGGCCATTTTAATAGCTTCTCAAATTTTTCAAAGTATCGGAAAACATTTTGAAAAATTTTTATAAACATATATTTTTATATTATAAGCGTTATATTTTTTTTTTTATAAAAAAATTAAATAAATAAAGTATATAAACAATTTATAATAAATTAAAACAATATCCATATTAACAACAACATTCCCCCAGTATCCAGGTTACCATGTCAGATGAAAAAACGCCATTTTGGAGATAAATAGGTACCCCGACATGTATATTACATAAATAGCCATATGAATAAGCGTAAGTTCTCTTATTTTTTATTGTATATTTATTTAAATAAAATTCTTAACAGTTTTTCTCTTTGTACATATTTTCCCCAATAATTATAGCAGTTATAATTATTTAATCAACAACAGCATAATATATAGTTGCGCAGCTGATAAAAATTTCGAAATAAAAAATCTTCGAAAGCAAAGAAAACAAAGAAAATAAATACATGTATCATTATGAATACACTACAAATCTATTCAGTGATGTAAGTATTTTTTAAAAATGCATCCAGTAGTTCATGTAATTAACCTTGACATACTTAAAAAACTCTGTTTAAAAAAAGGGGTCATATACATTTTATTTAATTTTAATTTCAGTTGTTGTTATTATTATTAATATTATTATTATTGTTATTCTTATTATTACTATTATTGTTATTCTGAAGCCAAATATATGGGTAAAAAAATGATAAATTGCCAAATTTTGATTCAATGGATTGAGTTTGACAACGAATATTTCTTTTAATCCGTAAAGAATTCCCCCATATTTAAATTAAATAGTTTTATTCTATATTATTTCTGACTGATTTTTTTTTTCTTTTTTGTATTTTAAATAAAATAAGTAATATATTTTTTTTAATTTTATCTTTAGGGATGTTTGTATTTTTTTCATTTCTAATTAATATAAATATTTCAATTCTTTAATAAAGATAGCTTAATATGCCATGCCAAGTGAAAAACATACACCAAATGGTAACCCTTTTGTCCAAAATAAAAGAACTTTCCGTCATAACTTTATAACTAATATACATAGAACCATGTACTATACACGAAAACCTGCCTTGAAATAAGTTACTTCAAAATCCTTTCAGTAGAATTGGAGGTGTAGGCCGAAAACATAAAATTTCCGTGTGTATTTTATATATATGTTACAGGCCAAACCCGATTTTAGGCCAAACTAGATTGGCCTAGGCCAGACTAGTCTATCCTAACGCCCATCGGATAGACTAGTTTTCCTAGGCCAAACTAGTCTATCCTAACGCCCATCGGATAGACTAGTTTTTCCTAGGCCAAACTAGTCTATCCGAACGCCCATCGGATAGACTAGATTTTCCTAGACCAAACTAGTTTGGCCGAACTGTCATTAGGATAAACTAATTTAGCCTGCTTTTCATTGGTTTGAACTAGTTTATCCTAGGCCGATCTAGATTGTCCTAGGCCAATTCAATTTGGCGTGATTTTATTGAATCTAAAGAACGCCACGGCGCCAACTTTCTAGTTTTGATCTAATTTATCCTAGGCCGATGCAATTTGATGCGATTTTATCTTACAGACTATCAAAGCCTGAGAGCTGATGTGCTCGCATATTCTGTTAGTGTGTATGTAACCATGTACATATGTACGTACGTATGTACGTATGTATGTACGTAATGCAGTAATTCCTGATAGAAATATCCGATTTGCTTGAAATTTTGGACATAGATTTATCCTGATAACGAACTTTCCTGATTAGTTTCAAGAGTTCATTGGATAAGAATAAGGGGAGGAGAAGAAAAGGCTAATCTGCATCCCCTCCCCTCCTTAAGTCAGTTTTTCATGCAAAAGTATCAGATTTTAATAAAATTTTAGGCATAAGATCATTTTGATTAGACACCTCAATGATTAGTTGTGGGTGTTCATTGTTTACGTATAAAGAAAGGAGGAATGGGGGGTAACCCCCTTAATTCCTGTAAATAGGTTTTTGACGGAAAATTTACCGATTTGTTTCAAATTTTTTATGTAGGTTCCTTGTGATAAGGCGTTTACCTGATTAATTTGGGGGTTGAGAGGTTAAAAATAAAGGAATTACGGATTACTTTTTCAATCGGATAAAAACTTTCGGTTTTATGAAAAGATTTTTAATTCGTAACAGACATTGGTTTTTCCACACATCACTTCACTCGAAATTTTTCATATTAAAGAACTAAATATCCGACCCCTTTTAAAAATAAGGAAAAGCTTAAATAAAGCATGACACCTAAAATGTATGATGGGGGGGGGGGGGGGTAGAGTAAGGGGACGTTTGAATGTTTTTTAAAAGCTCAGCTTTTTTTAACGTTTTATCTGCAAATCAAATATTACCCTTATTTGAAACTTTTAGAAACATAATAAAACATGATGTTAAATATTTAAGAAAAAGAATGCCGCATCAAATTTCGTGCATTAGTTCTTCAGTTACAACTCCTACAAAATTTATGGCACAGACAGTCAGACAGAGTCATAGACTCACAATGTGAAGAACATGTTTTTTGGAATCTTGGACCACTAAAACGTGTAAATGTGTCAAAAACGGGAATTAAAAAATTTTCACGAATCAAATACTTATTGTAAAGACAGAAGAAAGTAAAATAAATAAAAGAATTAATTTTAAATGAACTTCGCTTATTTCAATAGATGTGTTTGAGCTGAGCGGATTCGTTTGAAATATTTTGAATTTGAGCTTAAACTTGATTAATTTTTGAGAAATTAAATTTGAGTTTGAAATAATTCTTTTCTATGTGAGCGTGCCAAATAATGGTTGGCATTAATTACAGCACGTCAAATTGAATTGGCCTAGGATAAACTAGATTGTCCTAGGATAAATTAGATTGGACTAGGCTAAACCAGAAGATTGGCGCCGAAGCGGTCTTTGGGATCAATAAAAACACGCCAAATTCAACTGGCCTAGGACAATCTAGATCGGCCTAGGATAAACTAGTTTAAACCAATGAATAGCAGGCTAAACTAGTTTATCCTAATGACCGTTCGGCCAAACTAGTTTGGCCTAGAAAAATCTAGTCTATCCGATGGGCGTTCGGATAGACTAGTTTGGCCTAGGGAAAACTAGTCTATCCGATGGGCGTTAGGATAGACTAGTTTGGCCTAGGAAAAACTAGTTTATCCGATAGGCGTTAGGATAGACTAGTTTGGCCTAGGAAAAACTAGTTTATCCGATGGGTGTTAGGATAGACTAGTCTGGCCTAAACCAATCTAGTTTGGCCTAAAATCGGGTTTGTCCTGTAACATATATAAGTAGAAGATATCTAAAATAAAATGCTTATTAAGAGTTTGTGAATGATTCTTTACTAATTGGTATTAATAATTTCAAAAAAATAAAAAATATATTCATGTTTAATTTTTTATTAAATTTGAATAACTTAGCACTATTTTCATTTAAACTCAAATCAATATTTAGATATTAGTACGAAATTTAGTTTCTGTAGTCTAAATAAAGGCTGACAAATATTTTGGATTGTATCCTTAATTAATGTACAACAAAATGGAAAATGTGCAGTAAAACATAAAGTCGTAACAACTTAAGAAATTCATTAATATTGATTTGAAGATGATAACTGTATAAAACGAAAAAGTCACTGAAGTATAACAATCCCCTCTACAAGCAGAAATTTACTAAAACATTTTCGCCAAAACTTGCATTTTACATTTTTCAAATGTATAAGCTTGTAAACAAACACACTGTATCAATTCTTGTTTCAAAACAGTAAGCTTACTACAGAAACTTATGTTTTGCGTACCTTATGGATTTTGCTAGCTTGAACGCTTTGTATTATATTAGAATATCGAAATTCAGTAAAACGTATAACATTTTGTTTGTGCTCTATAGTTTTCTTTACTGTTTCATTTTTCATTTTTATGTCAAAAAGTATAACAAATTTTTTCTGCGTCTTTTGAAAGAAAGCTGTTTTGATATATAGTATTTTATGAATTGAGAATTAGAATTTTTGAAGATATAAAAGAACGAAAAAACCGTTTATTTCATATTTGTTACAAGTGTAATATTTTCACATGATAAGATACTTCTCCGAATATTTTAAAATAAGAGGATTTCTCCTATTGATGAAATATAAAAACTAAAATAGCTGAAATAGTAGTAAGATATTAATATTTATCCATGAAATATCATTAGAATTTGGATTTTTTGGTTTTAAAGAACGTATTTATGAAAGAATTTTTAAAACAGAAGCTTTAGTAATAGTATATCAAACCGCGTTGCTTAAATATAAACTCCCACTGTGAAATAATTACTGAAAATGTAACATAATATTTAGATTATTAATTTTGTTAAATGACACAAAAAGTTTTTTTAGTGTGTTATATATGACGGGCTAAAAAACATAGTAGAACAAGTTCATGTATCTTTATTTTGTGAATAACGCTTTAAAGTTCTTAATAACTAATTAATTCAGGACAAGTGATTTATAATTCTCATATGTCAATAAATTCAATTTAATGTATAATTTTTATAATTTCGAAATTTTACAAATGACAGATTAAAATTTTTACTGTAAATTTATAACTAAAAAAATGAAGGCTTTGTCTAGTATGGTTGTGTAATTTTCATGCGTAAAGACTTGTTTATTATGACTACAAAAGCTCTTCGCTTTGATTTGTATTTACTCATTCTATTTTTTACTCTAAATTATACACAGAGAATGAAATATATTACAAAATATTGCAAACCGTTCACTGTACATATTACTATCATCACTATCATCATCGTCATCATGATCTATTCTAGATCAAATAGCCTGGAACGAATGTCTACTGGAGGATTCAGTATAAAATATAAAATTCGAATTTAATAAAGCATAAGTTTCAAAACATAGCAGATCCTAAATATATTACGCCTAGTTATATCGCTTAACACGTTTGCTGCCACTTACATGAAGATGTGATGATAGTTAATGCCGCACTGTAGAAGTGGATTTTTCCCAGAAGCCGATTTATTTTTTATAATGAAGAATCAGTGAAAGATTTTCCCGCGCTAGTGCGTGATTGGCTATTTGACATCAACCCATATCACGTGCTGGCGCGTTAATGGTACCTTCACGTTGGCGCCATATCACGCGCTATCGCGTGAGCGGCAGTGAACGTGTTAATAAGATATACCATTCTTTTTTTCTGGCTCCTCAAATATAACTTCTATATATATAGTCTAATTGAAATATATTGTAATATGTTGATCTAACTGTGCATTGTAATATATTGATTTAACTGTAATATAGCTGTCTATTTTATTTTATTTTTTGTCAAGTACAAATATATAAGTATATTTACTATGAAACACAGTAATAATATAACATGTCGTTTTATATTGAAATATAAAACAATTTTTTACAGGCTATCTATATTTCTTATTTTATTTATTTACTTCCCTCATTTTCATCGCGTTTTTGGATATATAGCATGCTTTTCACATTTCTCAAAATACACAATATAACAAAAAGATACTGCATGCATATATTTTCAAGTAACAACTGACATTTTCATTTCTTTATTTCTAATAAACATCAAAATCAATAGGCAATAAAAACCTCTGCCTTTCTCGTCGCGACTTACAATACTTAATTATGGATAATATCAAGGTATGCTATTATATCATCGTAGTTTCAGTAAAATTACCGAATTATCAAAAAACTTGCAAAGTTTTCTTTTTCCTGAATCGAGAAAAAAAAGTGTTATTGCTGCAATGTGTTAGAAAATACGGAAAATACTTTAGTTCATTTTGTCAAACTTTGTAACCTAGCTTGTTTAGACACATGTGCTATGTTTAAATACAAAATTGTTTTCCCTCTGAGAAAATTCAAAGTTGTAGTATTTACTGAATTATCATATTGAAAAGTTTGCTCTAGAAACTTTTGAATAACAATACATAGAATTTAAGCTTAACTAAAGTATTTAGTTTTCTCAAAAAAGTTCAAGCTGAAACTTCCTGGATTAAGAGAATTGTTCTTGAAAAAGTTTATTTAAATCTTTTGTTAGTTGAACTGCATTTTGTTTATTCCTTGTTAAAAAAGTTTTTTTTTTTTTGGTATTTATTAAACACAAAAGTTTATTTTACTAATGTCATATATATTTTTGTTACTACTATTTTTTTCCTATAAATGAAAAATTATTAAAATTTAAATATTTGTTTGTGTACAGTTTTGAATAATGTTAGATAAAGCTGCTTAGTTTAACTATAAAAATGTTTATAAAAAATATTTGCATGGCAAAAAAAAAAAAAATAAATAAATAAATATTACAGTAAATATTGTGTATTAAACACGGGATTTCATAAGCCATATTTTCAAATCAGAACATTTTCATTAGCAATCTGCATAGATAAAATTGAAGCAATGTTATGTCTATAGTTTGAACATATACTCCATAAATCCTATATTTAATATTATTGGCAATGGTGATTTGCGGACATATACTTTTACACCTGTGGACATTTAATTATGTTTTGACCATATGGAAGGTGTTTACTGAAATAATGTAACTTGCAACATGTTTCACACAGATACTTTGATATTAGAAATTTGAAAACTCATGAATTCACATACATAAGCTTTGTGATTGTAACACTGGAGCCATTCGAAGCAAATATTCATATAAATATAGATGATAAAAAATTATTGAACAGTCCTTCTGTCTACTATTGTTCTTTTCGGCAATGTTAAATTTTCTTCGCTATAATAATACCTTTCTACGGCGGGCTATTTGTAGCTGATTACAGAATGCTGATGAATTTCTTATGAAAATGCTTATGTTAAGAGGACAGTGGACCTTTATTTGAGCAAAATCGTCTATAGCAAAGTCGTCGCAAAAAAGGTCTATTTCTTTGATATAATAGTACCAAAACAGTTTTTTCTTATTGAAATATCATTTATGAAGGTTTTAAGAAGTAATTAATGAAGGTAAGTGTATTTATATACTTTAAATCTATTTTTCTCAAAACTAATTTTTCAGTGTTTTTAGATTTTGGAAATGTTCGTTGCGACGTAATTTTTGACCAATATTTATAAAATTGATAAGAAAGGTTCCTGATATTGTTTAGAAAGAAATTGTGTAAGCTTTTTAAAATTCGTCTTCATTAAGACAGTCAAATTTGATTTTTTGCATTTTAAAAGGCCAAATTTTGATGAAAATCGATATGAAATTTAGAAAAAAAAATCTATGAAATATTAACTATTAAAGAGATTTAAAAAATTATACACAAATTTGTTTATAATAAAGTTTTAAGAGATAAAAATGCAAAAGCAAGAAAATATCTCAAAAATTAAGACACGATCAGCATTTTAAAATTTCTTTTAAAATTTAAAATTTTTTTAAATAAAAAATTTAATAAGATAGGAAATTTTTTTGAAGATGTTCTATATGTGCTTTTCGTGAAACGTATATATGCACAAAATTTCGAATTGCTATGATGGAAATTAAGTAAAAAAAAAAAATAAATAAATAAATAACGTCCACCAAAATCATCCTGAAAATTAACTATACCGTGTGGTAATGGAACTTCAATAGCGTAAATATCTACAAAATAAGTAAACAGCTCAAATGTTTACAAAAGAAGCCTATGTCCGAATAAAGTTTACAAGAATACATCAGAATATCGTTTTACCTATACTAACACGGAACTGCAAACTGCTTGTAATCCTTAATAAAAAATACATTTGCAATAAATAAAAATAACAGAAGCATATTTTTTTTTCTAAATTCATACATTAAATAAAGAAATCATTAACGATTTCGAGTGCAATTCGTCTTATCCCTATTACATGAATATAACAGAAAGTCGAATTAATACCATACGAGCAGAAAACAGATTCTGATTAATCTTTTTATCCTTTATTGATTTAATAACGTCATAGCTATAATGTTACATATATGCTACATTTATTCTATATGCTTGTTAATGTGACTTTTAACTATTTGGAAAACGGTTGTTATTTTCGATCCAGAATGGATCTTGTGGTTTCGGCATTTTTTAAAGATTATTTTTAACGCCCATGATCCTTTAGCTTTTCTGCTGTTATTTTATAGCAGAGTCTCTCTCGTATATTCTCCAGCGGGCGTTTTTGCCGATCCCACGGAAGCTGGCATAGGGAAGAAAATACGGGCTTCTGATCGGTTAAATAATTTAAAGAGCATTTTGCTTTTGTTCATTTCTACGATTATTTAATCATCAATTTCTGTGAGAAAAGTTTTTGAAAGATGGATTTTCCTTCTGATTTTACATATTTATTAATATATAAAGAAATGGATAGTTTTAAATTTATAATTAAAGAAGTTAATCACGATGTTTTGCCAATTGTTCTGTTTTACTTTTAGAATATAAAAAAAATAACACTGCCATTTCTTCTTACTATTATTTCAACATGATCTGCACAATCAGAACAATTTATTTACAAACAATAATTAAATTTTCATATAACGGGGTCAATTACGCGATATATACGAACTCAATTTTTCTACATTACGTTTTTTTAAAACTGCCATTTCTTCTTATTATTTTAAGATGATATACCCATATACGCTTTTAATACGTATATTCGAACTCAGAATTATTTATTTGCAAACATCAATTGCTTTTTAAAATGTTCAACCAATCAGATGCCAGTATTTTCTTTCATATGCTAGCCTCGGTGGGATCGGCAAAAATGCCTCCAGTGGAAATCAGGTTCTTAAAATCCATATTCATGGCCTGAATAGCAGAGTTTCTAAGGAAATCTACGATGGGAAACAAAATATAAAATTGAAATTGCTCAAATTTAAAAAGAAAATTGATTAAAACGAAGTCGCCGAAGAGCGGGAAGAGTGGGCTCGGGGCTCGAAAACTATCAATGGACACTGAAATTGCTGTTTAAAATATGTAAACGAAGCACTGACCAAAAATCAGCAAATTAATCAGCTCTAAAATATACACAACCTCAAATCCCAAGCTGTGCGGATTTAGGAGAATACACCGTAGTACTAATCTTTTATTATTATTATAATTATAGTATAATTTGATGTATAATTTTGTAATGCTAAACTATGTTAAATATAAATATACTACTACAAATATAAATCAGATATTAGTAATTTTTTTTATTGTAGAGTAACTTGATGTATAAATTTATGTTTCATTTGAAATAAATTTTTACTAAGGTGGAATGTTACTTCTAAAATGTCTCCCATTTCGCTGACTTAACTTTAAAGTATTCTACTTCGGTTTCTTTGATTAGTTTATTGGAATTCAATTTGTTTATTGATTTCAGATTTCCAATTTTTTTCAGTTATATTTAATAATGTTCCATTTTGTTTCCCTAAAACATTTCTGAAGTGTAATTATATTTCTTTCAAGCACGACACAAGTTATTTATATGGAAATAGTTAGGAGAAATACGCGTGAAAAATGCATACTGTTTGGCAAAATTTAGTCTTGAAATACAGTAAAACCTCCATAACGGACACTCCCGAATAGCGGACATCTCTATTTAACGGACAATTTCCCAATCCCCACTTCCAAAACTTAAATTTTTGTATGTTTAACCTCTGAATAACGGACATTCCAAATAGCGGACACTTTATTCTGCGATAAAGGAGGAAAAAGCATTTTTCAAACAGAAAAAAAAAATGAAAAAAAAATAATAAAGCCTCTGAATTTATCAGCACAACGTGTCACAAATTTTGTGATCACAGCTAAATGCAGATAAAGCGCTGGGAAAAATCCCCCCCCCCCCCAATGTTCATTGCTAAATTCAGGGGGTTGTCCGGAAGAAATAATCTCCCAGACTATTGAAATGTCATCCAAGAACATTCTGAGATTTTATGCTTTTAAAGATCAAAAAGTGCAATCCCTCCCTCCTCGCCCGGAACGCTACAATCTCCAATAACATCACACAGAAAAACAAATTACATGTAATCGCAAGCAAAAATAAACTTTTGTAACAGATTTTTTTTCACATTAATATAATAAACAGTGGATAAAAGTGTGCACAATTTTATTTTAATTTTATTGCTCTAAAAATAATTTTAATTTTTGATTAATTATATAATAGATGTTTTAGGACATATAAAAGTAAATTAATAAAACATTAAGCATTTTAGCGGTTTTTGAATCTCTGAGGTTTTCCCAATAGCGGACACCTCCAAATAGCGGACAATTTCTGCGTTCCCGAGGTGTCCGTTATTTAGAGGTTTTACTGTATCAACATTCTTGAAAATAAGCTAGAAAGTTACACAACGTATTATGATATACTTGCATATGAAATAAATCCATTTTTTCACACTTTTCAACAAATCTGTAAAATGCGTATGAATTCGGCTTATCTATCTTGTTGTCTATCTGCTTACAATCTCACGTAAATAGTCATCGATTGCCATGAAAATAAATTATATTAATGAGATTTACTATGTCATATGTGATACTGAAAATGAAGTTTATAACGTAAACAGTTCCTTTACAGGGGCAGTCAAAAAATTCTGATACATTGCGGTCTGTATACACAAACTATATTCAGTGTGTTTTAATAATGTTAAACTATTTTAAATATATTCTAAATTATATCTTTTATCGAGATGCATAACGAAACGTTTACTTTGGATCTGCGTGCACATAGCATACTTCGTTCATTAACAGGAACACATAAAAATATTTGGTTACAATATTGTATACGATAACAAACAAAAATTTCTGGAAGTGCATTTAAAGTTGTAGTTTGCGTTTTTAATCTGAATTAATTTTTTTACCTATTTCTTGGAGTATGTTTATTATGCAAATGATATACAGGGATCAACAAGTGATCTCCATTATATTAACGTTTGCCTACGGAAATCACTGAACAGGCATTTACAACTGAATTGTCCTTTTTCTAACTGAACAGAATTTTGGTATACTACGTATTTAACATAGTACAAATTATATACAAAACTACAGGCTATATACAGAGATACACAAAACATTTTGGATATTTCGTTGATTATCAAAATGTGTCTTTCAAATACGATATTCGTTTGCAAATTGTTTTTTAGACATGCTCTTTCACTTTTCTAAACGCCGAAGTTTTGTTAAAGTATTCTTACACTGGTGTTTACTAATATCAACACTTCGGTGTTAGTGTTTCAAGATATTTAATTAAAAATTTTGATTATTCATTAAATGAATATTTCTATTCGAATGCAATGGTACATAATAGCAAGAGGTTAGACTGCTAAGCATGTTTTTTTCGGGCGGGGGGGGGGGGGGGTGAATGATTTTTGATCGTTACAAGTTAATGTTCAATGCGAATATCACATAATTTATTTTCTTTTAAAATTTTGAATTTATGTAAGTTAATTTCTCATGTTTTAACACAGTGCATACACAGTGCAACGATTTTAAGTTATCCCATATTTAGAATAATATTTTTTGTTTTACAATTAAAAAAATGAGAGATGATATTTTGAGTTAAACGATTTTAAGTTATCCCATATTTATAATAAATTTTTAGTTTAAAATTTTAAAAAAATCAGATGTTTTATCATTTGATTTTGTTTACAAATAGTATGATTAGCCATTACAAAAGAAAAAAATCAAACTTTTAACTTAATAAATCAAAAATTTTAAATGTATCTGTAAAGTATTGTATAAATACAGTGAAGTAAAGTATTATCACACGCTTCTTCGCAATTCATGTACTGTGTGTGCCATAACCGATTTCTGTACATGATATTTCACAATGAATTATTTGTAATTAATGAGTCATGCCTCTTTCTTCAATTATGTGAATTACGCATATAAAGAAAAATCCAATTAACAGAAAATATCCTACCCATAGCATTAATAAATTTCATTTTAATATTCCCTTTATCTACTCTGAACTCTGAAAGATGTCAGAGAAATAAAAAGTAATTTGCAGCTTCAAACAATTTCTATTCACGAGAGCTATTTCGCCGTATATCCAGATATGTATGCTAAACCTACTAATGAACGATGTTTCTATGATAAATGCATCCCTTGCTGAAGATCAAGGCCCATACGCTTATCTCGAATAACGTTATGTAATTAGGGAGGTACGAATTTCGCATACCCGGGAGTATTTTGATTAATAGTGTGTTTAGATGATAGCGCGTGGATTTGTAATTAAAAAGACAAGTGACGAAAACGAAAAACAACATGAAGGTATATTATCATTGATATTAAGTTCCTATTCATATTATCTTATAATAAATATACGGTATTATATGTAAATGTATACACATATTTAAGTTAAAAATATGTTACTAAGCTACAGAATAAAGTGCTAGATTATATGTCATAGAAACCTTAAAGTATGAATATGAGCAACAATAAAAAACACAATTATATCACGATTTTTTTATTGTTTTCTATTTGTATTATTATTAAATTACCTCGATATTTTTGTTTTGTTTTATAATGTTACAAATGTATATTTCATTAATATTAAGTTGCAATAAACTACACAATATGATGTATGTGTGATGACAGATGCACACATGTAATTTTAAAGCATATCAATAAAATAGGCAAGATTATTTATTTTATAAACTTTATAATATGAGCATAAGTAACAATGATAAATCTTAATTGCAATCTATATAGGGTAAGTGTACCAGTAGTGGACCACGTACCAATAGTGGGCCACCAGTTTTCAAAATTGAAAAACAACTTTTCCAGTCACCCCTGTCAGATAAAAAACTAATTGTTGATTGGCTGGAACCTTTATCTGCTATCAGGCAAAGGGACATTTTTGGTATTCTCATAGTTTTTGAGTTGGAATTGTGTTTTTACAGACTATACGAAAAAACTAAAGATAAGCTAAAATTATTTTACGTAATTATCAAGACTTCTAAATATGATTTCATTATTGTGTATATTTAAGTGTAGAAATGTAAAAAAGATTATAACTTCTGTACAGTGTGTATTAAACTCAAGAATGGAGTGGCCCACTTCTAGGGGGGGGGGGGGGGCTACTGGAGCATCAGAAAGTTACTATGGTCCAATGAAGCATAGAGGAAGGTAACATTTTTTATTTTTCATTTTTTCTAGAGAATATATTTAAAAAATTGAGTGTTTATTCTTATACATAAAGGTAAGAACAAGGCTAAAAATATATATATTTTTTTAAAATTCACTAATACGTTAATAATAATTAGATAAATGTCCTTAAGTAGCCCATTACTGATGCATTTATCTTATTTATGTTTAAATTAATGATAAAATATTAAAATTATGCAAATAATATGTTTAGTTTTAAAATATTAAATTGCACTATTTTTCATAAATTTTTAATTTTTAATTTTTATTTAAAAAAAATTTTTGAGAAGTTTTATCTTGTGATTTTGTTTCCAAGTAATGTGGTTAACCAACACAAAAAACTTTAAAATTTTTACTCATTAAGTAAAAACTATTTTTAAATGTCTCCCGGACCTCCTTAAGTAAAGTATATTCCATCACAATTCATATACTCTGTGAGTCAAAACCGATCCCAATACATGGTCTTTCTTAAAGAATTATGTATAATTATTAATTTATACCTCTTACTACAATTATGTGAATTACGCATATAAAGAAAAGTCCAATTAACACAAAGTATACTACTCATAGCATTCATAAATTTAATTTCAATACTCCCTTTATCTATTCTGAGAGATGCGAGAGAAATAAAAAGTAATTTGCAGCCTCAAACAATTTCTATTCACGAGAACTATTTTGCCGTGATTCACATTGCGTGCTAATTTTACTAATGAACGGTGTTTCCATGAAAATGCATCCCTTGCTGAAAATCGAGGCCCGCACGGTTATTTCAAATAACGTTATGTACCGTAAAATGGGGTGAATAGGAACGAAACTTCCCGGTCATACAAATAAATTCATTATAAATATATGTGATGATATTTTTAGTTGCCAATTTTTTTATAAGAAGGTAATAACATTAAGTGTTGGGAAATTTTGTTTTGATTTGTTGGCACCACTACTGGGGTAAATAAAAATACTTCAAGAGGATCCTCAAAAACCTAATTTTTTCAACGTCTTGAAAACTTTGTATGTAACTACAGTATTTTTCGTACTCTAATCCTAAGAGTGGGGATTTTTAATTAATGACACACCTGTAAACAATTTGCTGTATTAAATTCAACTTATTTCTAATCTACATAAGGAAAAAATGAAAAATGGCTTGTAACATCAGAGGTTTAAGATTTACGGGGTGAATCGGAACACGTTTTCTCTCATGATTTATTTTTCTATATAGTAATAGTTTCATGTTATATATGAAAACATATGTATGAATATGTATTGTAACAATATTGTGTTTGTTCAAATTTCTTGAAGAGTTTAAAGGTGCCAAGAAATTACTTCGTTATACAAAAAAGTCAACGCCCAATCCAACAGACATGGAACACACAATAAAAGAATTTAAAAATAGCAAATTAGTTAGAAAAACTGCATAGAATTATTCTCTGACATGCACAACATTACACAAACATCTCAAAATCAAAAAGACAATTAAAAAAGAGAGGGATGCAAACAGTAATAATGGCTAGGGATAAGGGCGTATAAGTAGATCGTATTAATACATGCAGCGATTGGGGCTACTCATTAGATTCACTTACCCAATGACTATTAGTAAAGGATAACAAGAACAAGGCTGAATTTGTATTAAATTCTACTTCTGCAATTCGAATGTAATTTCTTTAAATAAATTTTAATTTTTCTTGATTTCAAAGTTGTTTTCTAATATTTAAAAAGGCATATCTTTACTTGTATATAAAATGAAGGCTTGGTTTCACAGTAACTACTTATTCCTATTCCTTCCTTATCATTATTTCCTGTTTTTATTAACCCTATTAAAGTTTTAATCGGAATAAATAAAGATTACAACAGTTGTTCCGATTCACCCCTATCTGCGGGATGAATCGGAACACCATTAAAAAAGTAAATAATATATATATAAACAGTAAAAATGTTTCGTTCTTGCTTAAAAAGTAAGGAACAAAACAAGACCGAAGTTTCTAGTAGAAAAATAAAAATAATAAAAAATCAGTTGTTGCTTTTATTTAACGTTAAAGTTGGAAAGTGTTCCAATTAACCCCATTTTACGGTAATTAGGGAGGTCCGAATTTCGCATACCCTAGTGTATTGTGATTAACAGTGTGTTTAGAAAATAGTGCGTGGATTTGAAATTAAAAGGGCAAGTGAAGAAAGCGAAAAACAAGATGAAGGTACTTTTGCATATATATTAAGTTGATACTCGTATTACCATAGATTAAACTGTACGATATTATGCGTACATATATACACATATTTAAATTTAAAATATATTTACAGGGTATAGGAGAATATGCTATATTATATGTTGAACAAGCATTATAGTATAAGCATAAGCAATACAAATAAACAGAATTATATTACACCCGATTATTTTTATGTTTTTTAGTTTTATTGCAATAAAAATACCTGGATTATTTTATTCTTTTATAATAGTACACATCGATATTATATTAGGTAATCATCCATAATATCATGAAAAAAACTGCACAAAATTATATAAGTGCAGACAGATGCACATATTTAAGTTTAAAACTTATCAATAAAGTACATTGCGAATACATAAGATAGTACATTTCATAAACTTTACAATATGAACATAAGCAACAATGATAAATTTAAATTACAAAATATAAAATTTTGTTTATTTTAGTAATAAAAAAATGTTTAATTCTACAAATAATATTTTGAATTATAAAAATTTTAAATTTTGTCTAATTTTTCATATATTTTTAATTAAATGTGAAATAAATAAATTTAATATATATGTGACATTTAATCATATGATTATGTTTTCAAATGATAACAGAAAGTATCTTACCAACAGGATTCAAATATTTCATTTAAGAAATATTCTCTTTAAAAACTCTGAGAGATGTAAGAGAAATAAAAGCTAATTTGCTGCTTCAAACAATTTCTATTTACGAGAGCTATTTCGCCGTATTCGAGATATGTGGGCTAAACCTTACTAATAAACGATGTTTCTATGATAAATGCATCCCTTGCTGAAAATAGAGGCCCGTACGCATATCTTGAATAACGTTATGTAATTAGCGAGGTTCCAATTTCGCATACCGGGAGTATTGTGATTAACAGTGTGTTTAGAAGATAGCGCGTGGATTTGTAATTAAAAGGGCAAGTGACGAAAGGGAAAAACAATATGAAGGTACATTTGCATCGATATTAAGTTGCCATTGAAATTATCATAAAATAAACTATACAATACTATGCGTACGTATATACACATATTTTAATTGAAATATATTCACATGGTGTAACAGAATACACTAGATTTTATATTATACAAATTTTATTATATGACCATTAGAAATAAAAATAAACACAATTATATCGCACCACGATTATATTAATGTTTTCAATTTTAATTGTAATAAAAATACCTGGATTATTTTATTGTTTTTTAATGTTACACGTTGATATTGCATTAAGCAATCATTTATAATATCATGGAATAAACTACTTAAAATGATATATGTGCTGATAGGTGCACATATTTAAGTCTAAAACTTATCAATAAAATGTATTGAGAATAGGCAAAATAGTATATTTCATAAACTTTATAATATGAACATAAACAACAATGTTCAATCAAAACTATAATTTAATCATTTTTGTTTAATTTAGTGATAAAAAATTAATTCTACAAATAATATTTTGAGTTATAAAGGATTAAATGTTTTCACATTTTTCATAATTTTTTTATTTTAAAATAAAAAAAAAGAAATTTAATCATATGACAATGTTTTCAAATGATATGATTAACCATCATAAAAAAAATTTCAAACTTTTAACTCAAAAAATAAAAATTATTTTAAAATGTGTTATTGACCAACATAAGTATAGTATTTTCTAAAGTTTTATTTAAGTTCATACACCGTGTATCATAACCGATTCCGGTACACGGTCTTTCACAAAGTATTATTTATAATTATTGATTAATATCTCTAACTTCAATTATATGAATTAAGAGAATAAAGAAAAGTCCAATTATATGAAAGTATCGTACCCACCGCGTTCATAAACTTCACTTCAATATTCTATTTATCTTCTCTGAGAGATGTAAGAGAAACAAAAGCTAATTTGAAACTTCAAACAATCTGTATTCACGAGAGCTATTTCGCCGAGATATGTGTACTAAACCTACTAATGAACGATGTTTCTATGATAAATTCATCTTTTGGAAAAAATCGAGGCTCGTGCGTTTATCTCAAATAACGTTATGTAATTAGCGAGGTGCGAATTTAGCATACCCGTGAGTATTATGAGTAACAGTATGATTAGAAGATAGTGCTTGGGTTTGTAATTAAAAGGACAAGTGACTAAAGGGAAAAACAACATGAAGGTATATTTGCATTGATATTAAATTGCCATGCATAATATCATAGAATAAACTAAACAATATCATGCGTACATATGTAAACATATTTAAATTTAAAATATATTCACAGAGTATAGGGGAATAGGCTAGATTATATATTATACAGACATTATAGTATGAACATAACATGATTGTTTTAATGTTTTCTATTTTTATTGTAATAAAAATACCTGGAGTATTCTCTTGTTTTATAATATTACACCTCGATGTTACACTAAGTAATCATTCATAATATCACGGAAAAATCTACCCAAAATGATATAAGTGAAGACAGAAGCACGTATTTCAGTTTAAAATTAATCAATAAAATCTATTGAGAATAGGCAAGACAGTATATTTCATAAACTTTATAATATGAAAATAAGAAACAATGGTAAATCAAAATGACAATTTGTACATTTTTGTTAATTTGGAGATTAAAAAAAATTAAATCTACAAACAATATTTTGAGTTGTAAAGATTTTAAATTTTCATATTTTTCATAAATTTTAATTTTAAAATTAAAACAAAATTATATGAAATTAAATTGTATGACTATGTTCTGAAATGATATGGTTAACCACCATAAAAAATTTCAAACTTTTAAATAAAAAATGAAAATTATTTTAAAATGTGTCACTGACTAACATAAGTAAAGTACTTTCGGATGTTTCTTTTAAGTTCATGTACCATGTTTTTCATAACTGATTCCTGTACACGGTCTTTCACAAAGAATTAAGTATAATTAATTTTTACGTCTTGCTTCAAATATATGAATTACGCATATAAAGAAAAGTCCAATTAACAGAAAATATCTTACCCATAGCATTCATAAATTTCATTTTAAATATTCTCATTATCTACTCTGAGAGATATAAGAGAAATAAAATCTTATTTGCTGCTTCCAAAAACTTCTATTCACCTGAGCTATTTCGCCGTACATTCCAGATATGGGTGCTGAACCTACTAATGAACGATGTTTCTATGATAAATGCATCCCATGCTGAAAATCGAAGCCCGTATGCTAATCTCGAATAACGTTATGTAATTAGCGATGTGCGAATTTCGCATACCCAGGAGTATCGTGATTAATAGTGATTTAGGAGATATTGCCTGGATTTGTAATTAAAAGGACAAGTGACGAAAGGAAAAAACAGCATGAAGGTACATTTGCACCGATATTAAGTTGCCAATCATACATTATAGAATAAACTATACGATGCTATGAATAGATATATAGAGTTATTTAAGTTTATAAAATGCTAACAAGATATATGAGAATAGGCTATATTATATGTTGTTCAAACCTTTTAGTATGAACATAAATAACAATAATAAACACAAATTTTTATATTTTGGTTATTTAATGTTTTCTATTTTTATTTTTATTAAGATATCTGGATAATTTTATTGTTTTGTATTATTGCACCTCGGTATTACATTAAGTTCCCATTCATACTATCATGGCATAAATAACACAATATGATATAAGTATATACAGATGCACATATTTAAGTTAAAAACCTATCAGTAAAATATATTGAGAATAGGCTGGATTGTATACTTTATAATGTTTATAATATGAATATAAGCAACAATGATCAATCAAAAGTACAATTTATATATTTGTGTTTAATTTAATGACAAAATATTTAAATTCTACAAATAATATTTTGAGTTATAAGGATTTTAAATTTCACCATTTTTAATAAATTGGACCTTTTAATTTTTTTATAAAAAAATTCTGAGAAGTCTTATCATATGATTTTGTTTCCAAATGATACGTTTAACCAACATATAAAATTTCAAACTTTTAACTCAAAAAATTTAAAATGTGTCATTGACCAACATAAGTAAAGTATTTTCTGAAGTTTCATCAAAGCTCATGTACCGTGTATATCATAACCAAATATCGTACACGATCTCTCATGAAGAATTATGTATGATTATTGATTTATACCTATTGCTTCAATTATGTGAATTAAGCATATAAAGAAAAGTCTAGTTAACAGAAAGTATCTTACCCGTACCATTCATATTTTTCATTTCGATATTCCCTTTATCTACTCTGAGAGATGCAAGAGAAATAAAAATTTAATTGCAGCTTCAAACAGTTTATATTCACGAGAGCTATTTCACCGTATAGCCAGATATGCATGCTAAACCCATTAATGAACGATGTTTCTATGATAAATGCATCTCTTGCTGAAAATCGAGGCCCATACGTTTATCTCGAATAACGTTATGTAATTAGCGAGATACGAATTTCACATATCCTGGTGTATTGTAATTAACAGAGTGTTTAGAAGATAGTGCGTTTATTTGTAATTAAAAGGCCAAGTGACGAAAGCGAAAAACAAGATGAAGGAACATTTGCATATATATTAAGTTGATATTCATATTACTATAGATTAAGCTATACGATATTATGCATACATATATACACATATTTAAATTTAAAACTAATTAATAAAATATATTAAGAACAGGCAAGATAATATATATGATAAACTTTATAATATGAAAATAAGAAACAAGGATAAATAAAAACTACAATTTATGTATTTATATTTATCTTAATGATAAAAAATTAAAATTCTACAAACAATATTTTCATTATAAGAATTTTAAATAGCGCCATTTTTTTCATAAGTTTTAAATTTTAAATTTTCATAAAAAAAAAAAAAAAATTCTGAGAATTTTTATCATATGATTGCGTTTTCAAATGATATGGTTAACCATCACAAAAAAAAAGAAAAATAACAATATTTTTATTCGATAAATAAAAATTATTTTAAAGTTTATCCCGGAACCCTTAAGTATTTTTTTCACATTTCACCACAGTTCATGTACCGTGTGTGTCATAACCGATTTCGGTACACGTTTTTTCACAAAAAATTATATATAATTATTGATTTATATCTCTAGCTTCAATTATATAAATTATGCATATAAATAAAAGTCCAATTTATAGAAAATATCTTACTCACAGCACTCATAAATTTCATTTCAATATTCTCTTTATCTATTCTGATAGATGCAAAAGAAATAAAAAGTTATTTGCTGCTTCAAACAATTTCTATTAACGAGAAATATTTCGCTGTATATCCAGATATACATGCTAAACCTACTAATGAACGATGTTTCTATGATAAATGCATCCCTTGGTGAAAATCGAGAATCGTACGCTTATCTCAAATAACGTTATGTAATTAGCGAGGTGCGAATTTAGCATACCCCGGAGTATTGTGATTAACAGTGTGTTTAGAAGATAGCGCGTGGATATGTAATTAAAAGGGCAAGTGACGAAAGGGAAAAACAACATGAAGTACATTTGCATTGATATTAAGTTGCCATTCATATTATCATAGTATAAACGTTACGATATTATTTGTTGATATATACACATATTTAAGTTAAAAATATATTAGCAAGATGTAGGAGGATAGACTGGATTATATATTGTATAAACCTTAAGTATGTACATAAGCGACAATAATAAACACAAGTATATTACACATAGGTTAATTTTTTTAGTTTTTTTGTCTTATGTGTTATAAAATACCTACATTATTTTATTGGTTTATAAAGTTTCACCTTGATATTGCATTGATATTATGTTGCCATTCATATTATTATGGAATGAACTACACAATATGATATAAGTCTAGATAGCTGCACACACTTATCAATAAAACTTATAACTAAAATATAAAGAAAAAAAAACTAGATTCTATATTTCCCAAAAGCTATAATTTTAGCATAAGCAACAATGATAAACAAAATTAATTTTCACCTCGATTATACATATATAAACTAACATATAATTAGATAAATTACGATAAAAAATTGGGTTTTTCTTAGATACGTAATGCATAGTATGTTATCTAAGTTAAGGGACATTTTAAAGGAACATACCAGTCTTTGTTGTAAAAAAAATCACTTTAATTAATCGCACTATAAGAAAAAGGAGAATTTTAGGCTAAGAAAATAAGTATTGTTTTCTTCTAAAAGTTCCCTGACCAATGGCCATTCTGTTTATAAGGATAATATGTTGATAATATAATCGAATTGCAATATAAATTGTAATAATTATTAATAAAATATTTATGATAAATAGTCAATTTAAATCGACGACGTGAGTTTCAAAACTCGCTTTTATCATTTCTTTTAAAAAATTTCTATTTTCTTACATCAATCTATACTCTTGGTGAACGATCATCGAAAAAACACTACGTTCTGCAAAAGTACAAGATTTATCGTGTATTCTAAAAGTTTCACAATATTGGTTTAAAATGAAAACTAACTGACGCAATCAGAGGTTTCTAAAATTATATTTTCTAAATAAGGATCTTTTTGAAACTTCCGTACTTAAATTAAAAACGCAAGAAAAGGAAAGAACAATTTTAACTATACTGTAAAAGAAAAAAAATGTAAAAAAAAAGTAAGAAAAAGTTGTAAAAGTACTAAATTTTGTCTAGTAAATTGGGATTCCAAGAACTTTGCATGTAATGGCAACGAAAAAAAAAAGTATGTAACAGAGAGACAGTGGCATTGTAATTCAAAAATTCTGTAAAGTTGCTAATTTTTTTTTAGAAAACTGGGATGCCTAGAACAATTAATGTAATTGCAGCTCGGAATACAGATAAAATTTTAATAAGATTACTTGTAACTTTAGAAAATTCGATTGTACTGCTATGGATTTCAGCAGCTTTATAAAAACTTTTTTTGTAGATTTACAGTTTTTTTTTTTTTTTTTTTTTTTTTTTTTGTTTAATGTAGAGTGTAAAGATAAAAATTTTAGTAAGCATACAGATTTCCGTAACTTTACATCTGTAGAATTACAGTTTCTATTTTTTTTTTTTTTTTTTTTTTTTTTTTTTTTTTTACACTGTTGTATTATATTACCATCATTTTTACATATTAGTACAGTAGAAATAGAGTTAGAGGTGAAAGTAATTGGTATAGAAATATTTCCTGGTGTAAATGGTAGGTAATACGCTCCTCATGAATATACTAAAAATATACCTTCGTATTGTTGTGCAAAATGCATTTTTTGGCTGCCATCTTGAAATAAAATGCGAAAAAATTTAAATAAAAAAAAAATATGTGGGATATCAAATTGCAGGGAATTTAATGCTTAAAATGAATATGGTATTGGCTTTTAAAAATAAAATGTTTATAAAGCTAAACTAGCGGGGAATTTTTCAAAAATGATACCTACATGACTCCATAGGGTGAACCTTTATGTAGTAAGTATGTTGCATTGCATTACACCTATACCTAATACTGTTATGCGACAACTCCGACTATAATACTAATTGTTATCGCAGAATTGTCACATAAATATTGATCAAGTTTTATATTTTCTAAATAATTTATTGAATACGAAAGGGAAGTTTGATAATATGGCTTGGTGGGTTTCATACACTGATTGTCCTTTCTTGGAGCTATTGGTGGACTGATGGCTTGATCAGGCATAGAAGAAGCCCTACAGTAAGTTTATGCTGAAAATTCAATACCGCATATGTTGGTAAAGCGTATTCGCATGCTCTTCAAATATATTGTAGCTTCTTCATATCTTACTGCTTTAATTGCAGCTTACATACTGAAATACAGTCTACCAGTTAAAGTTACTACAGATTTAGATTTTAGCGAGATTGGATAAAAAATCACCGAAGGTGACATAATGGAAGAGAAGTCAATCATGATTTTATCCACTTTTACCAAAAAGTGTTCAAAGCTGTTATCAAGGAAAAAAGATAATTCGAATTTTTATTTGCATAAACTTTCAAAACTAATGCATAAACAGGAGAACCTTTTTAAATCACAAAGCTGCACTACTAAACTTTGTCTGTTGTATTTGAACATGGTGGATATTGCAAAAACGTTTATTTCCGCTGAGAGATTAGGTAATTTTGCAATGCTACCATTTTTTACGAGTGTAGGTCACAACAATTATGACAAATGTGTAAGAATTTACCTTCAAAAAATGCGAGAACTAAAAACGATGAAATTAGAACTCTACAAAATGCTCAATGAAGGCCACTTTACAGCACGAAGAAAGGGCAGAAAGTGGTCTGAAATTGGGCAAATTTGAAGTTGAGTAGTGCATAAAATGCACTAAAAATTGTACGAATATATCTAATGGAGTGCTATAACTGCGATGTAGTGATGTAGCATGTGCAATGAGTTTCTTGACCAATGTTTTACGTATTGGCATTGGACAACACATTGATTTAACTGACGCAAGGGAGGCAAGAGATTTCGAAGACATGAAACAGTTAATGCAATTTGTTATAGACCACAACCCATTTACTACTGTTTCAACTGATTTAAGGAATATTTTTGATGGAATTACAGATATTAAAAAAAGTAACTGTAGAAAATGCAACACCATTGAAAGAAGTATTCAAGATAAACTTACCGGTAAACTTTTTAAAGGTGAACCTTTATTGAAATTAGACCAAGTAGTAAACATGGAAGTATTGAAAAAAGAAATTATTATTGCTGAAGAGACTCACCATGTAGATTTTCGTTTTATATGTAGAAGATGCTTGTTTGTTACTCCCTTAATAATTGCGCACAAGATATAAGATAATATTTCATTTACGAGTAGCATGAATTATCGCACCTTCATTATTTGACCATAGTACCCAGCAAATGAGATAAACGGACAAATCATTATTGGCATATTCCTTAGATAGTATGAATGTAAATGACTTACACCGGTGGCATTCCCAGCAAACATTTAACTACCTTCTCGATGGTGGTGCATTAATTCACCAGTTACCATGGCCATCTTCTACAGTATTTGGAGATGTCATAAGGCAAAACGAATCATATGTCAACAGAAGATATGGAAAAGTGGAAAAGTGACTATAGTTTTTGATAAGTATGCAAAACCTAATAGGGAAAATATATAGCATAGATAGCGCATGAAGCACTCGTCTTCTGTATCATTCTTAGATGAAAATTCACCCGTAATCATCTAGAAAAACAAATTTCTTTCTAACGCTACAAACAAACAACTCTTTAGCAATATACTGGTGAAATATTTTCAAGAAAGCTGTCATTCCATCATTTATGCAGAATGTGCTGTAGACACAGTAATCGTCAGAGAAGCTCCAAAGTTAGCCCAAGAAAAAAACTAGCCGTTGGGGCCACCGTAATACTTACCCATCATTATTATATATAATATAATATATGAAAATAAATCATGTGAAAACTATTTATTCAATGTATTGCAATTCCAAAAAAATTTAAGCGTATATTTAAGTATTGTTAATATACATAGTAATGCTCTATTAATGAATTGCTGATGAATCAATTTCGACAAATTATATAAAGTGCCAAACTACTCAATTAGTACTGAACTGCGTAAAAGAAATATCCTTATAATTCCAAAAATAATAATCATATTAACTAACTGTTTACTGCGTCGGATTAACTGTCTCCTTTCCAATTAAAATATATCTCTGAATTGAAATTTGAATGAAATACAGGGTCGTGAAAAATCGAAGAATGTGGAAAACAGGATTACAAATATCTCGGCAACTAATAATTCGATTGACTTCATTTTT
This sequence comes from Maratus speculifer, assembly GCA_964019185.1. NCBI lineage: Eukaryota > Metazoa > Arthropoda > Arachnida > Araneae > Salticidae > Maratus > Maratus speculifer. Next base: position 94,979,520 of record OZ025289.1, on the reverse strand, counting down.
TATTCAAAATTTCTGTTATTTTATGTTATTTTACGTCCACTCCTTTAAAAAAATCGAAAATGTTTATATACCTTTCATCAGAACGAATTTTTCAAAAGTTCGAAAAAAATGGTTCCGGATAATCGAGATAATTGATATTAAATAGGCTTCGTCCCATTCTTACATAGTAAGTACATACGAAATTTCAAGTCTCTATCTCAATTTGTTTGTGAGATAGAGCTTTTACAGACAGACAGACGGACGGAATTTTTTTTCTAAATGTATGTTTTTCGGAATCTATCTGAAACGTGTAAATCCGTCAAAAAAATTTTTCGATTATCAAAACAATTGCAAGGCTTATCCTATACTACCTATGATGGGTAAGTAATAACACTGTAGTAGCTGATGACACTGACATTTTAATCCTACTACTATATCATTCTTCGAAGAATATTTTCATATTTTCATTCATTTCGACACAATCTGATAATGTTCGTGACATTCAAACCACGTAAAGATCTATTGGAGAGAAGGCTTACAAAACTTTACCTTTTATTCACGCATTAACGGGTAGTGATTCCACCAGTGCATTAGTTGGAAAAAGTAAATCTTCTGCTTTCAAAAAATCATTCAATCGAAAATTTTATGCGAAAGAGCTTTACATTATGGATCCTCAAAAGACATTACTATGGAGGAATTGGTTAAAAATAGCTGTAAAGTTCTTGTGTTATTTTATGGAGTCAACATTGAAACAAGATACCTGAACGTGCTTTGTTATGAACATGGGAAAAATAGCTTCATCTAAAAAACTACTTTATGCAGTTTTTACTATTATTTTTATTATTATTTTTTATTATTATATTATGTATTATTTGCCTCCAACGCAAAATTCGCTAAAATACCATCCATTTTGAATGCTTTTGCAGTGTTTTATATGCAGAAATTTTAATATGCCAACACCTCTTCTTGCACTATTAGCTTGGCAGTTAGTTGATGAAGAATTTCAGCCGATATTAACCGACTTAAACCTAGCCCCCGATGAAGTGTTAAAAAAGATTAAATGTGCTTGCCGAATTACAACTGAAGATTCATGCAACACTACAAAGTGTACATATAAAAATCCAATATGGATTTCCATGTTCAAACATTTGTGAAAACTATTGTGGAAACAATTGTGCAAGCACAGGAGACAATTTTGATTCAGATGAAAATGAAAAGGGTATTTTAATTTAGTTACATAAATATGATTTTATAGATAAAGTTCCTTTTCTTACGTACTTATTTTTAATTTTTTAAATAAAATTATATTTTTCAAAAATCTGAAATTCTACATTTTTTCGTCAGATTTTCCTATTTACTTTTACTTTTAAAAACAAATATCATATTCTTTATCAGCTCACAATTTCCGTTAATTTGATACCCTACATAGCTGTTTTCGATTTTTAAAATGTTTTTCATGTTTTTTCAATACGGCCGCCAAAACACGCATTTTGCGCAACAGTACTAATGTATATTTTTAGTATGTTGATTATGAGCACATTAAGTACCATTTATTACAAGAATCATTTCTGTTCTAATTAGTTCCACTTAAAGGTGTTTTTTACCTTATTTATACTGCACTATTTCGTAACAGGATATTCTTTATCTACTTGAGGAAAAGTTGGAAAAATTGTAAGTTATTCCAAACACTTTACATTAATCAGAAATGCATAGCCGTACTTGAGGTATGCATAATCGATGAACTACTAATGAACACTGTTTCTATGAAAAATGTATCCCCCAAGTGAAAATTGATACCCTCGCGCTTATCACGAATTATATTTCGTAATTAGTGAGGTGCGAATTTTACATACATACCCCTGAGTATCGTGATTATCACAGAGTTTAGAAGATAATGCGTGGATTTGTAGTGAAAAGTGCTAATAGCGTAAAAGGAACACAACATCTGGTAGAAAGTACATAATATAATTTCTATCTTTTTAAAGCTATCAAGATACAAACACTAAAAACTAGAAGTTAATAAACTGTACATCGTTGTCTTAATTGGAAAAGATGGGTTTTCACGGGAACAGACAACTGGAAATCATAAAATATCCTGAAGAAATGTGACAGAAGTCAAGGGGCAAGAAAGAAGTATATTAGAACGGGGGATGGAACAGTATGCAAATTAAAGGCGCTGGACACATCCAGCACTTTACTGTAGGTAGAAACATACCACATACAATTATAAAGCGAACCAATGAGAGGAAAAAAAGATTTTAGCTTTCGGAATCGTGTTGTTTAAAAAAAAATTACTTAGATTTTTACAGCGTTTAGCAAAAGATTGGCTCCAAGGAGTTTGACTCTCATTCATGATTCCACAAGCTGACCTTGTAGATATAGGCCAGAAGAATGGCAGATCGTGATGCTTTCAGGGATGCCGAATTTTTGCAGATGTACCCCCACCTCACCCGGGTCTTAGTTGATATGAACAGTACAGAACACGGATCTTCTCAAGTTACGCAAAAAAAACAAAAATGAAATACAAAAAAAATAATAACGGGGGGCGCAGACCCTCCATTTGCCGCAATGCATACTTCAGGACGTCGATGCATGGATTCACGGACTCGTTCGAAATAGGCAGGTGTGTCGCCGATACGTGCCGCCGCTTTCATAATCCTGGCGACGACATCCTTGTACAATGTCATTGGCGTCTTGAACATCATGGACTCTATGCGTACCCACACATAGAAATCCAAGGGAGTCAGTTTGGGAGGACGCGGTGGCCATACGACTGGTCCCCCTCTGCCAATCCAGCTATTAGAATATGTCCCATGGAGGTATTCTCGCATAGTGGAGTTAAAATGTCCAAGAGCTTTATCATGCTAAAACCCAATGTTTCGGCATGCAGCCGCTAAAACGTCACCCTTCAAATTCGGCAAGACTCTTTTTAAGTAAATGCGATAGCTATTCTCATCGAGACGTTGAGGTAGCAGGTAAGAATTAATTTACATGTCACCGATAATACCAGCCTAAACATTTACGGCGAAACATTGTTGACTTAAACGGGCACGTGTACACTTTTGGGTTTCATGGGTTCATACTGTGTAAAACAGCATTCATCCGAAAACAAAATCCACTATGGACTATTTAGCTGTACGACACTTTGTTCCTAATACCAGTGTGTGAATGAAACGTCTTAGGGGATAATCGTCAACACACTGTTCTTGTACTCTTTGCAAATGGTAGGAGTTTTGCGTATCCTTATCCAGTATTCGCATAAAGCTGGTACGTTGTACACCGAAGACGAGTTCGCTTGTTCGGAGAGTATTTTCCGGTTTCCTGTAAAATTCCCGTTGCACAGTTTTCTCTACGATAGGCGTACGTGTAGTGCGTTCTCGAAAGATGTGGATACATACTTGGAAAAGTCCTGCTTTACGCATTATGCGGTGCAAATTCCCAAAGGACACATGAGTTAGTTGATGTCTGTTTGGGAAGTGCTGAAAGCACACCCATACCGCAACTCGTGCATTTCCATCCACGGCGCCATTTACGTAACGCATATCGATAAATTCTGCGTTACTAAACTGATTTATTCTTCCCCTGTAACATCCTCATCTGAAATGATTACGCTTCCCAACAGAGGCAACTATATACCTATAAAAAATTCATAGATTTATACTTAAATTACGAGGAAATAAAAGTTTGTTTGTTTGTTACCTTGTCGGAGGTAATCTCTGAAACTACCGAACCAATTTTAATGGTATCGAAATGGTGTTAAACCCTGTTCAAGCAAATGCTATATCTTACATGGCTGTCACTATTACAAAAAGTGTGAAAAAATGTTCTAAAAATGCAATTTTTGTGTTACTAAGGCATATAGGTTAGATTTTATTTTTGTACCGCAACCTCAAAGAGGGATGCAGGTTGAAAAAGCATTCTAAAAATGCGATATTCGTGTTATTGAAGGGCATAGACATATGGAATTTGGCATCGTATTTACCTATTAGATGCAATCTCAAAGAACGTTTCTTAAAAAAATGAATTTTAAAAAGCACGAAATGGGCAAAAAACGTTCTCAAAAACTGCCTAAATTGCGATTTCTACGAAATCTCAAGAAGTATCAAACCAATTTCGAAAGCAATGGTTGGAAATCGTTAGTGACAGTCTTTGCTCTAAGACGGGCCCTTTTTCATGTCGGTGTCACTACCACGAGGCAAAAATTTTTAAATTTACTAATAAATTTATTGTGCATTAAATACAGAAATATTTTCTACATTTTTGTGTATTTTAAAGGAAGCATATTTCTTATTTTTTATTTATTATTTATTTTTTAGCATTTTTTCATCTTTTATAAAAGCAGTATATGTTCAGAACGTTTTTGTTATTAAAAGGTTTTAATGTTTTGCGCTATAGTAAAAAGATTTTTGGAAATCGCATTTAATTTTGCTAATTTAAACATGCACTGCACTGTTATGATATGTCATTCATTTTTGAAAATCGTTTTTTATAAAAAATTTCGCAATTAAAAATTTTGCTTAGAAATTGTTAAACATCTGTTATATTATAAAGAAAAAATTACAATTTATTGATAACATTTATCAATGACTGCAGTTTATTTGCCTTTGGGTGTACAGATTTGTTACACAGTACTAGATTCTTTAATATTATTGCTTTCCGAATATTGTTTAAAATGTCCTTTGATTCTTTATGTCCCAAATAATAAATAATTCATTTTCTAAAGCATTTTTTATGAATTTTGGTGATTACATTAGAAGATCTGCACAGTTATTTACTAAATTTTAGATCGATTTTAAAAATTTAAACTAATCAAAAAAATTTGTATTTATAATGATCTTTATACAATATTTATAACTCCACTCAAATCTTTTATTTAAAATCTTTATTATTATTGTTACAATGTATACCACCTAAATAAAGCCATGTACCATAATTCGACCGGAAACAAAATCATGAGCACGAAATAAATATATTTAGAAAGACTATATAAGAATGCATATTCACAAGAAATAACTCACTACTGTAACCGAAATAAAACCACTACTGTTAATAGCCAATATATCCGCCATGCTTATGTATGACTTGAAATATATAATGTGGCATACTATTTACTTATCCCTGAAAGACATTAGCTTCAATATTATGGCAGACCTCAATGATGGCGGCCTTCTCTTCTGCCTCAGACTTGACTGCCAACCATTGGCATTTAAAGCTCTACTGAGGATATTCCACACATTTTCATGGGGATTTACATGAGGGTGCACGGCAGGTCATTCTATGACATGTCCTTAATTATCCAAAAAATATTCATAAGAGGATATTTGAAAGGTTATGGGTCCGTTTTCCGGCTGGAAAATACATCTTTGGCCACCAATTCTCTCTTCATTTTGCAAGAAATATGTTTCTGGCGAATTTTGATAATTGATAGCCAAGATCCGATCTGAGGGAAGAGCCAGGTTAAGTTTACCACTATAATCGAAACTTTCAAACACCATTAATTAAGCTTCCACCTATCCATGATGAACCTGCACATGTTGAAAGCTATCCACAAGCAACACAGAGTCAATGGGGCCAAATATCATCAAACCTGGAAGGGCCAGAGGCATCTTGTTTTATTCCCAGATGAGAAAAAAATTAGTTTTCATGGATTACACTGCCTTGATTTCAATTGGCATGACGTGAGAAAATGAGAAGAAGTTTTATCCAAAAGACAGCATGTTGGAGGCTCATTAATAGTGTTGGGAAGCTTCGCTATGGTGGTAAACTTAAATTGGCTTATCCTTCAGACCGTATCATGGCTATTAATTTCTAAGAATTGCTAGAAATTAATTTCTTGCCAACTAAATACAGAATTAATGGCCTAAATTGGGTTTTCTAGCCGGAAAGCGGCCCATAATCTTTGCAAAATTCTCCTAGGAATAGATTTTGTATAATTAAGGGCATGTCATGGAATGACCTGCGTTGTATTTTCATCTAAATACTCAAGAAAATGTGAAGGGTGCCCTCAGTAGAGCTTTCATAAATTCCAATGGCAAGCAGTTTAAGTCTGTGACAGAACTGAAGGCCACCATTCTTGAGGCTTGGGATAATATTGATGTTAATGTCATCCAGGGACTAGTAAAAAGGATCCCATATCGTTTATTTCAAGTCATGTATAAGGATGGCGGATATATTGGCTATTATCACTGGTAGCTTTATTTCGGCGGGACACCTCTTTTTTTATACATTCATTTTTTTCCTGACCAAGTGGGGCCGGAAGTGAGTTATTTCCTGTAAATATGTATTTTTATACAGGGTGATACAAAATAACGTGGACAAATTGATATGACAAATCAGGTATACGACGAGGATAAGAAATCACATAGGAACATAGGGTCGCAAACTACTTATTGAGTCACAAACACAGGGTGTTTCATTCTAGCTACAACCTGTTTGAAAGTAATAATTTCGAGGAAAATAAAAACATCGTAATGAGAATGGAACGATATGTACCTAATTTTGTGTGAAATGTGATAACGTTACGAAAAGATCTGGAAAAACATATTGCTCAAGCAATCGATGATACCCTATAAACTGATTATCTCAGTCCAAAATGTGAGGTGCCAAGTGCGTATTGCTGGTGCGCATAAAGCAAACTTCTACCACTTTTAATCGGTGTTTTCACATTTAAAACAAAGGTGAGAATGTCCATTAAATGTTTTATTATAATTTACTTCATTTTTCTAAAATTTATTATCGTCAACCCAAGTTGAGTTAGGATGAAACACCCTGTATTTGTGACTCAGCAAGGGGTTTGCGGCCCTATGTTCTTATGTGGTTTTTTATCCTTGTCGTATGCCTGATTTGTCATATCTATTTGTCCACTTTTTTTAATCACCCTGTATATTTGTTTCGTGCACATGGTTTTGTTTTTTGTCTGATTATGGTACAAAATCATGATGGCTTTATTTAGGTGGGATACACATAAAATTTGGAAATGTGCAAATACGTGCTCTTACGATAGAAATATAGATTTTTTTGCAAACTGGAATTTTATTGTCATAATCTTTCAACGTCAAGAAAGCTCAATGACATTTTTTTTTAAAATATGCAAATGCAAAATAAATCATCGATTGCAAAAATATATTTGTCTTGTGCAGCCAATAATGCTTTTGTAAGAAGGTAACATAAAGTATTTAAAACTCATTCAAACGTGTATTACTGTTAATTGATGTATTAAAAGACTTTTATAACAAGTTATTTTAACGATATTTTAAAGTATTGTAGGGGAGTAAAGGATTATAATAGGTCGGAAATTGCACGTCACACATAGCAAATTAGGTGCGTTCGTACCATAAGGAATTTTTTAAAATATACAATACTTCGGATACATTGCAGTATCTAAAACTTTTTGTGTACCTTTGTAAGCATTATATGCTTTCTATTATACAGGAATTAACTTCTAGTAAACCTCAGCAGCGTGTATCAATACCATAAAATATGAAATAGTTTATTATATTTAAAACACACTCGAAACAAATTTTTGGCTATACTATTATGTAATGGAATAGCCTTATGTGGTCCTGTAAATTAATGAAAAATAATTTGTTACAGCATGTAGATTTTAATCTACATTTCACAGATGCATATGGATTTTATTATGTTCGAAAGAGTGTAAAACATTTACAATGTACTTGAAACTATTTCTTTCCACTGACCGTAATGTAACAGAATACTTTTGACTGTTCTTGTAATTGAACTTTATATCCGATTTTCATAAAATTTCAAAATGACTCGACGGTATTATGTATTAATTAATTATTTTTAACTTCAAACGATTCAGTTGGGTAGTTGGCGACTATAGATGCTACGTTATTTATATAATTACAGACACACTTAAAAACATTTTATATTTTTGCAAAATTCTGTAGAGTATATAAATGCTTTAATTACTTTCGTGTTGTACTGAATTCGTCTTATTTCAGATTTTCTTTTTTAAGTGCGCATTTGTACAATTGTATTTTTAAAATGTATTTACATTATAATGCAAATAATATGAATTTACCTCGCCTAAATTCCCTTTAATGTCTTGTGTATACTAATTAGGGTATGAAAGTTACTTATATGAAAGGAATGTATCATTTATGTGACAAATGATATAATCTATTCTAGCATCGATTTTATATTGATAATATTAAATATAACAATTTGTTTGTCGAAATAGAATTTGAATTAATGTTCATCTATTCTTGCATAATTACTGTTCTCATTTGTCTTAGGACAATAAAGGTCTTATTCAAATATGATAATGCTTGATGAAAGAGAGATTGTTCACACATTTAGCATTTATGGTAAATATTAGGCTGATTGAGACTTACTTCTGGAAAAGTTAATTATGGATCGGAACAGAATTTTAACATGATGTTTACAATGTATTAGATAAAGTTATAACAAGAATAAAGAAGATGTAAGTTTAAAAAACAATGCAATATTGTATCTAAAAACATTTATTTTATTTATAAACGAAAGAGATTTTGCAGAAAGCATATCTTGATCATATATTCGTGGAACAAATGTATTAAATATCATATTGTATAAAATGAGTAAAAATTACATTCATATTATGTTTATATTATTTTAATATTTTCACTTTCTTCTATCTTCATTCGAAGGAAATATAATAATATTTTTTCGTCTTCTGTGTTTCGACATATTTACATGTTTCAGAGATCAGAAAAAATAAAAACATATTTCTACATTATATGTCATTTACTTTATTGTTTGTGTTTTTTATCAATTTTCAATTTCTGACAATTTGTTTATTGTAGTAGAATTTGAATTAATGTTCGGCTTTTTCGAAGGCACCGGTACCATCTCCTCCGGTACATCCAAAAAACTCCACAATTATTCACATTTAAAAGATCACGCGAAAATGGAATATATGGATCAGAAGGCTGGTGCTTTTCTCTTCTATACACAACTATCTTATCTATCTTATAAATTTTATGAAATTTACGCCAAATTTCGGTAAATAAAGATCCTGCCCAAATTTGTTCAATTTTGAAATTAATTGTTACAACAATATTTTTCGGCCGTATACGCACTGATTATTTGCATTAAGGCATTGTTACACATTAAGGCATTACTTGCATTAAAATATTGTTTAATTTACGCTTTGTATTTTAGTATATATAGACAATTTCTATATCAAACAAAAAAAATTTCCTAGAAAGTACATTTATATTCTTATCATAAAAATTAATTAAACTATTGTTATGGACGAAATTTTGCTAGATATTACTTTTTTTCTTTATTCGTTTATTAATTGATATTAATATCGGAAATTTGCAACAAATAGAAGTAATGTATGTGCAATAAAACGGAAAGCGGTTCTTTTGGCATTCCTTCACATATAACCTTCGCATTATCGACACCAATTAAACAATCAACAATGAAAAAAATAGAACATTGTCGAAAACTCATTACCAATTTTTTAATTTCTTTCTTTTAAACAAACTAAACATATCTTACTTTAGCAACCACAAATTTTATTCAATAAATGTATTCAATGTAATAGCATATAACAACAATTTAGAATCATATAAGAACAAGGCAAGTTTTAATTGATGCATTGTTGGGATATGATTTGATTCCGAGATCGAAGAAAGTTTTATAGTATATTGTGAGTCATTTATCGGGGTCCAGGATACATTTAAAAATTATACTTTTAGAGTTCAAATTAAAAAAAAAATTGTAGTGATTAACAATACTGTTTGTAAACAAAATCACTTGATACAATTTATTAGATTTATTATTTAATTTAAAATTTAAAAATTATTAAAAATGTGGGGTAGTTTAAAATATTTATATCTTGAAATATTACTTGTAGATTTTATATATTTTTTTCATTTCAATAAACAGAAATAAGTGAGTTTTAATTCTGATTCACAATTTCAAGAAACACTAATTAAAAAAATTAATAATCTTAATTTATCTTGAAAACAGTTATGTAAATTTTCTTTAAAAATCATTTTTCAAAAGTAAAGTTTATTTTTTTAATTTTCTTCATCAAAATTAAAGTAAAACAATTGAAAAAGACATATTTCAAGTTTGAACTTTGAACTTTAAATTTTTGAACTGTAAACTAAAGCTGATGCTTAAAAATATAAAGAAGATACATAAGTAAACAATTTAAAAAATTCATAATACTATAAAAGCACATTTACGCAATTATCGCTCGCAAGCTTCGATGTAATCAAATTAATTTGTGTAGTCCTGTATATGATCTATATGATTTGTATACATCGTGCATAGTTTGCTTAAATTTTCTCTATTAATAAAAAGAATAATGCAATATAAAATTAACTTTTTTGTTAATACATGTGTAATCGGAATCTTTTGTGAAACTATCTGCATATTTTTGTTTATGATTCATATTACACTAGAATCGCAATAAACGTACACCACTTCTAAAACACAGTTTCAGAAATTACCATTAATAGAAGGCATTGTAACGAGCTCTGTGTGTGTTTTTATTCAAGTTGAGGAAACAGTTTTTAATGTATTAAGTAAGTTCTATCGGAAAATACTTGGCTTAATTTAAAACAACATTTAATCAATTCCTTCTTATACCCAATACGTTTTATTAATTTGTCTGTGAAATTATGTATATAATCTATAGAACTAGAAACACAACGCAAGTTTCAAAAGTTTAGTTAAATTTATCATAAAGTTTTTTTTTTTTTACTTTGAATTTTATCGCTTCTGACACTATGCCTATATTATTTAGTTTACCAGGTAGGCCATAGAACTTAAATAAACTCACAAAGTATACTGATAAAAATAATAAAAAATTGTTTAGTCACTCGACCATTTTTATAGAAAATGGTTACGAAACGGTAATTAAACTTTATTCTAACCATAAAATGAGCAATAATAGCGTTATATTTACGGTTATTGAACTATTTTCTATGAAAACGCTCGAATGGCTTTACAGTTTGCCGCAAGATTTTTACGGTATAGACCTTGATTCAAAACATTGAAGTCCCTTATTCTACAATAAGCATCTTATAGTGAACAGTGGTAATAAATATCAAATTTATAATGTTTGAAATAGTATGACATCAATGAAATACATTAGAAACCGTTTTTCCTCATAGATTATTATGCAACTTATTTCTTATGCATTATAAATTTAGCTAAAATTATGTTAAAATATTTAGTCAGTTGCGTTAGATTTGTAATAGTGTAACTTCATTTATATGCCTCTTAAACTATTTTTTTAAGTAAAATTTACTGTAATGCAAATCCTTTGAATGTATTTGTTAACTAGTTATACATAAAACGCACTTTTTTTTAAAGAAGTACGTACCAAAGTAAACATCAATCAAATGGCAATATGATTATACTTACGAATTAGATTACGAGCAGAGGACGGATAGACAAACCGAAATCAATAACACAAAAGTGCTTAAGATATTTGTTTTGTAGTTTTTATTTCTTTTCAACATAGATGGAAAATATTGAAACGTGTTAAAAATTACAAATTCTGAAAATACTTTTTAAATAAATTTAAATTGCCATCAAAGAGTTTTTGTAGTCGGATTTTATGAGTTTTAAATCATTTACATTTTTTAAATCTGACGTAAAATATATTAAAAGTCAGGAACAATTTAATAAAAATTTTATTCAGAATTACTTCTTAATTATTTTATCGTTATATCTTTATTGCATTTTGTTATTTATTTCCTACGTATTAATTAAATAATTAATTCATCTCCGATAGTGTTTCACATATCCATTTTCATTAGTTTGGAAGATCCAATTTCCTTTAATCGTAGATAATGAGATATCACGTCGAAAACTGTTAAATTAAAATGAACAGAGGAATTACTTTTCCAGCGATATATATAGATATTTTATTTCTTTTTTAAATTGATTCTTATTTTAGTTTTTTTTGCAGACACTTGTGGAAAATATTTTTTTAATAGATGGTGAATATTTAACGCTTTAATTTATAAAAGTTTACCATATAAAAGAAATTCAACGTACTTTTGGATAAAGTTGAAAATAAAATATATTAAAATAATGTTTAATTTTAATATATTTAGTTATATTATGTTTAATTTCATTAAGAAAATTTTTTGTTTTATTACTTGTGACACATACATTAAAAGAAGTTTATATACAGAGTATCCGCAAAATAAGTCCCTGTTTTAAAGCAATCTTTAAGCAGTTTAATTTTGACTATTTACCAATGGCAACCTATATTTATGGCAAACTAACTTAGTTTGTCATACAAATATTCAACATGTGTATGTTTCGTTACATAACACAAGTCTAAACTAAATTCAAATTCTTCCTACAATGATTCACACAAATTCGGAGTAACAGTTGCAATAGTCTCTTTAGTTGTGTGTCTCAATTATGGCAAGTCATACGGTACGTAAACACGATCTTTAGTAAAGCCAAAAACTCAAAAAAGCCCAGCAATTCCGCTTGAGTAATTTGTTGTTTCAGCCCAACAATAAGCTTTGCACTTGTGATCCTCAACAAACACTTTACAACGTTTAGCCGATATAATTAAAATTTATAATTTGGAATTTTTTTTTTTATTGGGATCCAATAAGACTAGAAAGGAAGCTCAGTCAGGCAAACACTTCAACGAGTTCACCGATGAAAATATAGGATTGAATAAATTTTGATTCGCATATTAAAATTCAATCGGTCTGCAAAGCAATATCTTGATGGAAAAGACTTAAAATCGGATTTTAATAATTGGGTCGTAGTTTTACTATTGTGCTTTCCTGCACCCAAAAGTATGAAAACATGCAGGACATGGAGTAGGAAATCATTATGGTAAAAGTATGAGTACACCGCTAAAATAGGGTTTCTATGTGTTTTCCACCAATATATGACTTGGAGGAAATAATGCGTTTCAATATTCTCATAGAAATTTAGTTGATCCCAGATTTTCATCCATGAACTCAATCAAGTGATTGTCTATGCTGGCACCTTCCGGTCAATGCGTTTCAAAGCATTTCTCCACTGATATCTCTTTCGGATTAATAAGAATTATACACCCTGATATTGAATTCATAAATCTTATTAAATAAATTGTAACATATTATTTGTAAATAACAGATTGAAAAAAAAGCTTTCATCTGATGTTTCATTTCCACTGATTTTGTTTTCCTAAAAGTTTATGAACAATTGGTATTTCAGAAACATCTAGTACGAGGTCGAGAAAAAAAAAGCAATTTTTTTCGTGAATTACAAAAATATAATATAAACACAAAGAAAAAACTACTGTAGTAACTTCCTCAATTTTATACAATCGTTCTTTATTTTCAGAAACCTCAGAACAAATTTATGATAGTGAAGTTTTTTTTTTTTTTTTTTTTTTTTGGGGGGGGGGGGTGTTATTTTGGAATGTATGTTTTCAGAGCTGAGGAGAGGGGTTGGCGAGATAATTTGATGTCAGTGCAGCATCCTAGTTATAAAAATAATATTAAAAACTCATAAGGCTTTTTTACATTTTCTCCAAAAAATAATACCAATATTGAACAAGGATATCATAAGTTTGGCATATAATATTTCATCTCAATTTCAGAATGTTTAAGTTCAGAACACCTTTTCTATGAAGTAAAACAGGTTCTTTAGATTCTGATTACCCAATCGTTCTCTATTTTTAGAAATCTCAGAGCAAATATACAATATTGAGATTTTTTTTATGTTATTTTTGAATGTATGTTTTTAGAGCTGAGGAGAGGGGTTGGCGAGATAGTCTCATATCAGTGCAGCATCCTAGTTATAATAATAATAATATTCAAAAACTCATAAGACATTTTTATATTTTACTCAAATAACAATCCCATTTCTGAAGAAGGATATCATAAGTTTGACATATTACATTTCATCTCAATTTCAGAAACTTTTAATTCAGAACACTTTCTTTATGAAGTAAAACAGGGTCCTTACATCCTGAAATTTCAAAGCAATTCTTTGGGTGTTCTTCAATCAATAAGGGACACTTTATAACATATGCTTTAATTTATTTTTGTTAGGAAATCCATGAAAATAGCAGGTGTTGTTATTCAGAAACTGTCTAATTGCACTAAATTTTCTATTTTTTTTTAACACAATAGATATTTCATAATAAGCCTTCAAAGTTGACGTCTTTGAGCACATTTTCCGACGAAAGCAGAAAAACCGGTCGAAAAGCAGGAGATAAACGGGTGATCACGGAATCGAAATAGCTTAGAACAGGATAGGTAATTTAACTATCATAAAATGGAAAATTAAGTTCGATTCGAAATTGCTTTCATAATCATTCATTCCAATTTTATATATTTCCGTTAAAAATGAATTTGTAAATGTGTCAAAACATTTTGTGCTTGTTGAGCGGAGCAGTTGAAAACACCCTTAAGAATTTAATGGGTTATGAAAAAAGAGGGGGATGACATATATGCTGTATTGTCTGGCAGTTGCAAGTGAAGTAACTCAGGATGTTGTCACTAGATGGCAGCTGTTTATTTTAAAAATCGGATCATCAGTTTTTGATTACCGCTGTTGAAAATTTCCACCAGAAAAGTTCAATAGAAAATCTCGTCTTTTAGAGATTTCGATTTCAAATAGACTTTTCTATTTCTTTTTACTGCTGTCAGTTTGGCTAGGGATAACAGGGCTCGCACAGTTCCTAAAATTTTCACACCTTGCTACCAGTATTTCAAATCAAAAATATTCATGGAAGGTCCGTTTAAGATCTACAATAGAATTATAATATTACCGTTTAAAAATTGTGTTAGGAAAGGATGAAAATTTTAGTAACAGTGCAAACCCTGATATAATAATCTTTTTACAGGCACAGACAGCAGATTTTTTTTAGTTATCATAATGTAGCGAAACTACTACCGCCAAAATGAACTCCAACCAGTAAAAATAAATGACAGTTTTTGACATTATTTTTGATATAACCTATGTTTTCTCCTACGGCTCACTAAACAACACAAGATTTTCAACTGAATAGACTGAATAAATAAATTGATTCCAACTAGGAAACCCATAAAAACTGTTCTACTGTTCAGCGTTGTTCTATTAACGAGGGCTTAAATAAATCGATATTTTTACAAAGCGTTATTGAGTGAAGTTTAAAGTGGTGGTTATGGACGTCATGCAGAAGCGGTTACAGTTGAAACTTCACTATTTTATAGATATGTCACTTCCTCTTTATTAATAGTTTCATGAAGAATTCAACAAAACATATACAGTAGAAAGATAGACAGATATAGGGAAAGAAAGACATTAGTGACAGTCTCTTAATTTTGAACATTAGTGTATTATTCTGAAGAATTATTATTTAAAAATTATAGTTTTTTTACTATCTTTATTTATTCTCTTTTCTATATGTTTATGTGTGTGTTTCGATTTTACTCTGTATTAAGAGAGATTAGTTACAAAACTAATAATGTACATATGACGTATTTAAACCTTACATCTAATCGTTAAAACGTTTAAATAATCTATAACAAAACTATATTTAAGCGATTACATATATTTATTCAAATTTATATTTTCTTATGTAATCATTCTTCAGAGACCATGCTTAAAATAGCAGTTGCACTAGAAATATCTTTAAAGTCTATTTAAAATGACATACAGTTTGTGTACAAAAATAGAAAATCTGCAATCTGCCATGTACATTGTTTTTAAAGTTAAAAATTACTAAAACGGAATATGATATTTATTGCTTAAACATGACACCTCATCGGAAACAGAGAAATGTGTTTTCAACATAAAAATATATAAGCTGTTTCTAGAGGGTAATACATCAGTTTTTCAAAACTGTCAGAAATGCTTTAGCTATGTTATGTATGAGCTCCTCCGTTATTTTAAATCTTTAAAAAAAAAAAAAAAAAAAAAAAAAAAAAACTTTAAAATCATCATTTATTTTTCTTTAAAATAGGGCACGTAGGTATATTTTTAGATCTGCGGCGAACGAACAGATTTTGACGAGCGTAATTTGATAAAAGAATAGAGTCCAAGTTATAATAAAAATGTTAAAAAAGTCATACGGCTTTTTTACGTCTTATCCAAATAATATTCAAAAGTGCGGGACAAGGATATCATAAGTTTAGTCTATTATATTTAATCTCAACTTCAGAAACATTTAGTTTAGAATATCTTTTTTAAGAAGTGAAACAGGTTCTTTACATCCTGAAATTTCAATACAATTCGTCAGGAAATCAACAAAAACGTATATAGCAGAAAACACTCGGCAACCCTTAATTTTGAACATTATTTTTCTGAAAAATTATTATTTAAAAATTCTAGTTTTTTTTCGATCTTTATCCATATTTCGCGTTTCCATATGTTTGTGTGTGTTTCGCTTTTAGTCTGTATAAAGTGTGATAATCTATCAACCTTAAATACAAAATTAATTATATTCATAAGAAGTATTTAAACATTATAACCAGTTTTAAAAATGTTAAATGATATATAACAAAACTGTATTTAAGCAATTACATTTATTTTCTTGAAATTTATAGTTTTTTATGTAATCATTCCTAACAGAGACCCTGCTTAAACTGTCAGATGCACTACAAATACCTTTAAATTCTATTTAAAATGATATACTGATTGTTTACAAAGATAGAAAATGTGTAATCCATTATGGAAACTATTTTTAAAGTTAAAAATTATTAGAACAGAATATGAGATTTATTGCATAAACATGACATCTCATCGAAAACAGAGAAATGTGTTTTCAACATAAAAATATATAAGCTGTTTCTAGTGCGTAATATGTCAGTTTCTCAAAACTGTCAGAATTGCTTCAGTTATGTTCTCTAAAAATTCCTCGGTTATGTTAAATATTGAAAAACATTTGAAATTTTTTATGTACTACTCTGTTATCCTGTCGACTGATTTCGCCAAATTATACAAATCACCAAACTAATAGCCAAATTATACATATTGACGTAATTTTTATTTTAAATAATAATCAAAAATAATAATTAGTAGAAGATTAATAAAAATACAAATAAAAAGTCGAAATAAAAATCACTTAATGACGTTTTAAACACGTGTATCGTATTTAATGTCATTGAATTGACATTCACGATCATCCATTATTGGCATTTAATCATATAATTTGGCGATAGTATTTTGGTCGACGGGATAACAGAGTAGTACCAAACAAAAACTTTAAAACTTATCATTTCTTTTCCTTTAAAATAGGGCACGTGTGTATATTTTTAGATCTGCGGAGAACGAACAGACGTTAGCAGGCTTAATTTGATAGAAGAATAGAGTCCTAGTTATAATAATAATGTTAAAAAGATAGTACGGCTTTTTTACGTTTCATCCGAATAATATTCAAAAGTGCGGGACAAGGATATCACAAGTTTAGTCTATTATATTTAATCTCAATTTCAGAAACAGTTAGTTTAGGATATCTTTTTTAAGAAGTGGAACAGGTTCTTTACATCCTGAAATTTCAATACAATTCGTCAGGAATTCAACATAAACGTATATAGCAGAAGGCAATCGGCAACCCTTAATTTTGAACATTATTTTTCTGAAAAATTATTATTTAAACATTCTAGTTTTTTTCGATCTTTATGCATATTTCCCGTTTTCATATGTTTGTGTGTGTTTCGCTTTTACGCTGTATTAAGTCTGATAATATATTAACCTTTATTGCAAAATTAATAATATTCAAAAGAAGTATTGAAACTTTATAACCAGTTTTAAAAAATGTTAAATTATATATAACAAAACCGTATTTAAGCAATTACATTTATTTTCTTCAAATTTGTAGTTTTTTCTGTAATCATTTCTAACAGAGACCATGTTTAAACTATCAGGTCACTAGAAGTACCTTTGAACTCTATTTAAAATGATATACTGATTGTTTAGAAAATGTGTAATCCATCATGGAAAATATTTTTAAAGTTAAAAATTATTAGGATGGAATATGAGATTTATTGCGTAAACAGGACACCTCATCGGAAATTGAGAAATGTATTTTAAACATAAAAATATATAAGTTGTTTCTAGTGCGTTATATATCAGTTTCTCAAAACTGTCAGAATTGCTTCAGTTATGTTCTGTAAAAACTCTTCGGTTATTTTAAATATTTAAAAACATTTTAAAATTTATTATTATTTTTCCTTAAGAACAGGATACGTAGTTATGTTTTTAGATCTGCGGAGTCTGAATGGGGATCGACGATCATTATTGATAGGAGTATAGTGTCTTTGTTATAATAATAATACTACCTCTGACAATAAATTTCGGTGAATAGTCCTGTAACATTAATGTAGATGGAATAGTAATGAATGTTACTGTACCATCCTTCGAAATAGTTATCTCCCATAACTGTGCACCGCTGAGATCTGCTATACGTGTCCTGGGAAATTCGCAAGAAAGCATCTTTTTGGATGGAGTTCAAAAGCTTCGTCACGTTTCGTTGGATGTCAGCAATATGGTCAAATCTCTTTCAAAGAGAGTTTGTGTCGTGAAAATAGAAAGAAGTCTGGAGGATTGAGATCTGGCGAGTATGGTAGATGTTCAATTTGCACAACCCCTCATGAATTTATTTCGGTGTCTTGCAAAGCTGAAAACTAATCTTTAAACTGCTCTTTTGTTCGTTCATTTTCTTGTTCTCAGTTCAGAACCAACAAACTGAACAAGCACTTAGTAAAGCACGTCTTACACAGGAAACACGCTCAACTGAACAACGATGGGTGAAGATGGTCAGTACTTTCCTCTATGCGGGTGCAGCGTTTTGTTTTCCCAGTGTTGCCAGATCGGACGTTCTCAGTTCATTCACCGAACTTTTTTGTTATAGGTAATATTTGTAAAGGTTATAAGTCTTTTTTACGTTTTATCCAATTAAAATTCCCAATAATTAACATGGATGTCATATGTTTGGTCTATTTCATTTTATCTCAATTTCAGATACTTTTAGTTTAGAACATTCTTAAGAAGGGAAATAGGTTATTTACATCCTGAAATTTCGATGCTAGTCGTCAGAAATTAATAAAGCATATATAGCTGAAATTTTTCGGTGACTGCCTTTTAATTTTGAACATTAGCGTATAGTTCTAAAAAAATATTTAAAAATTCCAGTTTTTTTTAATCTTTATTTGTATTTTCATCTTCCATACACTATTAAAAATTTTACAGTATTCTGTCCAATCATTTGACCATTTTTTGAAAAAACAGTAAGACAACCGTAATTAAACTGTATTCTGACCATAAAAGGTGCAATAACATGTTCAGAATAACTCAAAATGATGGTTGTTTTACCGTTTTCATTAAAAACGGTCAAATCACTGGACAGAATGCAGCAGATTTTTAACAGTGTGTGCGTTTCGCTTTTGCTCTGCATTAAGTGCAATAATATATTAGCCATAATTGCAAAATTAATAATGTACATCACAAATACTTAAACTTTATAACTAGTCGTTAGAGCTTTTA
This sequence comes from Maratus speculifer, assembly GCA_964019185.1. Lineage (NCBI taxonomy): Eukaryota > Metazoa > Arthropoda > Arachnida > Araneae > Salticidae > Maratus > Maratus speculifer. Next base: position 94,960,077 of record OZ025289.1, on the reverse strand, counting down.
ACTGATGTAAAACAATGCTATATTTAAGCGATTGCATTTATTTTCTTCAAATTTATGTTTTTTTTTTGGTAACCATTCTTATCAAAGACCATGTTTAAAATGTCAGTTGCACTAAAAATGCCTTTAAGTTCTATTTCAAGTGACAAAGAGAATATTTACAAAGATAGAAAATGTGCAATCCATCATGGAAAATAATTTTAAAGTTAAAAATTATGAGAACGGAATATGAGATTTATTGCTGCCGCATGACATCTCATCGAAAATAGAGGAATGTGTTTTAAACATAAAAATATACAAGCTGTTTCTAGTGGGTAATATATTAGTTTCTCAAAACTGTCAGGGTTGCTTTAGGTATATATAAGAAATCCTCGATTACGTATTTTAAAAATTAAAAAAATAAACATTAAAATTTGTTATTTCTTTTTCTTACAGAATAGAAAAAAAAATGTTAAGTAATATTTTTTATACAATATGAAATTTGTTGTATGTTTTAGTTCCAATTATCAAAGGAAAATTCATAAGTATAGAGATGACCATTTAATTATTTCGTTTTCGAATGTTTCGGATGGAGAACTTTTGGATGTAATACCCCAACTTTTGCAAGATATACATTTAAAAAAAAAACAAGAAAAAATTATTGGCGGAATTTAAAAAAATGTGACAGAAATAGCCGATAAGGATAGATATGGCACTGTTTCATTAGCATATAATAAGATTAAATGGAAAATTGAAATTATGAAATTAAAATGAAATTGAAATTATCACAAGGAAGGTTAGGATCTTGCTGGCAGAAAAAACTGTGTTATTATTTACTACTGAGGAATTTAGGTAGCCTCAATTGGGATTTATCTACGATTCCGCATGATCGAAGTTTGTGTTTATTTGGTATGAATTGATGAATTTACTCTTGGCACTTCATATGATAGTTTTAACCGGTAATGCCTTTTATATTAAGGCTTTAATGGACAAAATACTTCTATTGATAAAACAATTACAATCAGCAACTCAAAATTGTAATAATGTTTTCACTGCATTTTTTTTTAAATGCTCAAAAAATATGACCTTTTCAACATTATTTTAAAAAAAACTACAAATATGAATGCAATTTATGAGAGTGTAATCATTAAAAAATATTTTGAAAATTCATTAAATCTATAGAATTATACTATCTTAAATATTCCTTATATTTCAGTGAAACCTGGAGTTTAGAGAACGGAATATTACGTTCCATACACTTAGAGGATTAGTATGATGACCATGACAACAAGTATAAGCAAATCCTTTTCGTGTAAAAAAAAATTTCTTTTTTATCCAATCTTGTATTTAAAAAGACATATTCCACTACAATCCATTTACGTCATCCCATTTTTTTAAGTTTTGCATATATGTTACAATTTTAAATTAAATTATTTTCTTTTTTGGAATCGTGTAATTCAGAACAAATAACAAACGATGATCCTATTGCGAAATTATAAAAAAATTGAAATAATTGAATATTAAATCTTAATTGTTATTATTTTAAAGTATTTTAACCTCAAAGAAGTGAGTCTGAAAAGTCATTTTGAAACTATTCCGTTCCTTGCAAAAAAAATGTCAAAAAAATTCTTCTTCTCTATTAATTAAACAAAATAACTCTTCAAAATTTCTTTTCTCACTTTGACAACTGCAGTATTTTTTGTATTTTTCTTTTCTTTTTTCTTCTTCTTGTTTTGTTTCAATCTTTTTACTTTACTACATTGATTATCTTTATTTCCTTCCAAAATTTTTGTAACTGAACATTTATCAAAATTAAACCTTCTATTGCGTGATTTATATAATTAAAGCAGTCTGTATAGTAACCAATTAAAAAATAATTAAGAGTTTTTTTAAGATTTTTTTTTGCTTTTCAATATTTCCTCACAAAAAATCATTTCAAAAAGATTTTCCAAAAAAAAAAAAAAAAATGCCGGTTTTGGTTTTTGGTTTTTGTTTATGCTGGCCAATTATCTACGCTTGGGATATAGGCCCTAAAGGGTAGGATGCCCTCCGTGGGGGTCTTTCTAAGGGAACTTAACCCGTATCATATTGCCGGAATCATTATTAAAAACTATTTTTCTTGTCATGTATTCATTAATTTTTATTTATTTATTCAGTTCTGTACAAAGGCCCGTTTTAAAAATACTTTAAGACCCATGTCCCTTTTAACAAAACAAAGTGCTGAAACTGAAATACTCCTATAAAATTACCTTCTGTTTCCTGATTTAAGAGAAAGAAAAAACTTATCTTCTATTTTTTTATATTTAAAAAAATATACGTCGTTTTTGTTTTCATTACTTAATTTTGCTTGCACAAATATTTTTAATGCATTTTTTCGTTTATTGTTTTGAAAAAATTCTGCGATTGGCTAGTTATTTAAATTAGTTATTAGATTGTAAAATTGAAAATTAAAATATTCAGTAAACTCAGACTGTAATGAATTCAAGAACTTCATGTTTGGTTTTAGTTCTATATAAAAAATCTGACTTTTGTTTATATAATTACTCAAAATTTTTTGTTGTTTTACCTCGCATCTTGTCACTAACGATGAATGTTTTTACATTTATATGCATGATATAAGAGAAGTACAAAGTTCTTATAGATTTTTAAACTTTCTAAAATTAAAACTTCTCTCTGACCATAATTCTTTTAGTTTGCATTCGAAATCATGTAAATAAATCAGTATTTGTACAGTTTCGTGTAATATTTCGTAACTAATTTGCCAAATAAAATTAAAATTGTATAATTAAATACCAATTCAAATAAGACTTTAATGCACATGTAATTGAATTATGCGTGTAATAGCGAAGAAATTAAGAACATAAACCAAGAGTGATATTTTAAAAATTGTTAATAACATTTTCCTTATTTTTGTGATAATCTAAGTGAAAGGTACAAATTGTCTTTCATGTTCCTAATTATGCTACAAATTATATATATCCCGAAATTAAAGAAACAGAATTTTTTTTCATTTAATAAACAGAATATTAAACAATATTTCATCTCAAAAAGAAAAGAAGGACGGGAATGATTAAAATAAAGCTGCTGAAAAATTTAAGTCTATCATACCTCGATTCATAATAATAATAATAATAGTATCAATAATAGTAACTCAAACAAGTCATACGTGACTAAAAAATTGACGATAAATTTTCACTGAAACTTTCAGAAAAATTTCCTTGAACCCCTTTTCCAAGATGAAGTGAGAGCATTACTTTTTTGTGAGAGCTTGAGCAACTGTTGGAGATTTGTCATAAAAGCGTGAATTCTTTTAACATTTGGCAAGAAAAGTTTGCAAGAGATATTTTTTCAGTAGTTTTTGTGTATTTTTTGTGTCTGATAAAATAGTAGGAATTAGAAAAGCATTTTTTCAGTAGTAAAAGATTTAAAGAAATTTTTTTGTATGTGACAGAAATAAATTATGTTAAATATAATTATGAGGAAAAGCATGTTTATGACCGTTACTTTATTGAAATTGAAAATATCTCATCTCAATCAATGCCAATAAACTAAAAATATGTATTACGTCTACCGAAAAGTTTTGTCGTATAATGTTATTTCACGCCTACATTAAAAAAAACATATTTCTTCATTGGCATCATTTTTTCGAAACTTTAAACTTCCTATAGCAGCGGTTCCCAAACTTTCTTGGTACGCGACCCACCATTCAGTGAAAAAAATTTGCTGCCCAATCTTCAATAAATAAATAAATAAATAAATAAATAAATAAATAAATCGCGGCCCGCCAAAGATAATGTTGTATTTCAGTATAGCATTTTTTGTAAGATCTCTATACACTCGGCTATCCTATCCTGCGAAAAGAACAAATTTTCGTACGAAAAATGTATTGTTAACAAATAAAAGAATCGGTAATCTCAATGTGTGTAAGTGAATAGTAATTAAAACAATGGATAAATAACAAAGATAGTTTAAAAAATATGTTTAATTATTATGAAAACATAACTTTAAAATGAATGAGATTTCTAGTACTGGTGTTTACCAATGTGAGAACTTATATTAAGCTAAAAACAGCTAAATAGAAAAAAGCCGTTTTACCTCATGAGCACGAAGTGCTGAATTTCACCAAGGACCTCAAAGCTGATTTAAATATTTTCGGATAATGTGTTCGTAAATTAATCTAGAAGGAATTTAAGGATTTTCCCTCGAAGTATTATTTCCTGTTGAAATTGTCATATCTTTTTAAACAGATGACATAAAATATATATTTTGATGACAAACATCGATTGTACCGCGATTTACCAAAGCAAATGCAGCGGTCCACCAGTGGGTCGCGACACATAGATTGGGAGCCGCGGTACTATAGTGTTCAAGTTTCGCATTAAGGTGAAAACAACGGGAATTTTATAATTTTAAAAAGTGGTGGCTTTGAAGAAATATATATTTAAAAAATAACATTATACGACAGAACATTTCGGTTGATCTAATTTAACCCCTGAAATGGTGAAGTATTTCACAGTAAAAAATGAAGACCCAAATTGGGTTGAAAGATTACTGGATACAGAATTGTTCCAATTTGGAAAGTTCAGTTTGTAGCACAAAATCGTTTTAAATAAGTCTGATTTTTAATGAAATTAAAACAATCAAAATATCTTAGATAGTATATGCATTATTGAAGTGAAAAAACTTCTTTAAACACCTTAAAATAAGTTAACTGCGCAAGGTCTTTTGAAAGAACTTAGTCTTTCTTCGTCAGGCGCAAAAAAGACGTGCGTCTACAATGAATGTAGCGGTTATTTTATGGTGTTTAAAGAAGTTTTTTTACTTCAATAGTATATACATTATACCTCAGAAATTTTGATTAATTTAATGTTAATAAAGATCTGTTCTGTTTTGAACCATTTTGGGTTATCTATTTTGGGAACAATACTCTACCATTTTGGAATCCTTACTGTACCATTTCAGGAAAATTACTATACCCAGAAATCTTTCAACCCAATTTGGGTCTTCATTTTTTACTGTGTTCTTTATGTTCGAAAAAAATAAATTGAATTAAGTAACAAAATAAAACACTAAATAAATAACGGGTAGAAAAAACATTCGTGACAGGATATCGAAATGAATATGCGAGAAAGTATCAAGAGACACTTCTATTAGTATTAAAGTTTTTTGGAGCATTTTTCCAAATAATGTAAAAACAATACGTATCCGGTGAAAGCTTTCTATTTTGTGTAATATTAGTTATAACAGATTTAGTTCATTTAAATTATTGTAAGAGAAGGATGAAAGATCTATCTCCTATAACTTAACTCTTCATGTTCAGATTTTATATTTTCTTTCATAACAGTAGGTCTTTTGTAGGTTGGAACCCTAATAGCATGCACGGTCACATCACATCTGTGGCCAAAATGCCACCACTCAGTGACGTCCAGGTCTTCTGCGCACTTAGTTTATTAATTTTAATTTTATCACTGACAATCCTTGGCCCCTGGGCTTCTCATTTGTCATAAGTGAGTTAGTTCATTTAGCCATTTGCCAAAAGGTTGCAGGGAGATTTTCAAAGTATTTATTTAATCCTCATGTTTTTTTTTTTTTTTTTTTTTTTTTTTTTTTTTTTAAGTAAAATGCACCAAAATAATTAGTTGTTTGTGTTCTCTGTAAATAAATATAATTAGATATCAAAAGTGTCAGGAGACTTTTTGATAACTTTACAAACGTCTTGGAACAACTCTTTAAAAGAAATTGAAAACATTAGGTATCGTTTAAGTATATGAGATATGCGGGAGATTTGTCATACAAAAGTTAGTTCTTTGAAGAATTTGCTAGAGAATATTTCAAAATAGCTTTTTTTAAAAAAATAATTTGTAAAAACACTTCATGCTAAAGATTTAATGAAAAATAAATTAAATTGTTTTTCAGATAAAAATTACGAGAAATACTATTTGTGTGAAATAAACATAAATTAGACAGAATGAATTTCGAAACAATAGGCCAACTCTTTAAATATTATCCTTAGATCCATACTTTCAATTGCAAAAAATCATAAAATAGGTGAAATTTTTTATCAGATAAGTTGCAACTCCATAGGGGGGGGGGTCTATTTGAAAACATACGGAAAATAATTTATACGGCCCCCGTAGTGCAAAATTCCCAATTAGGAAATTATTCCTTATCCATTCCTAAATTAAACAAAAAGTCACATCGCCATATCTAAAAAACTCACAGAAATATTAAAATCCAAAATTCCTGACTTACACCACTTTCTGCCTCTAAATGGTGGTTTCTTGACTCAAATTCAAAGGTAGAAAGGGAACATTCACAAATTGCACTTTAATAAAAATCGATTTAAGATGGCGCTTTTTTCTTTGGACGTAACATAGTAGCGTATAGATTTTATGCTAAATTTATATGAAAATATGCTAGTGACAGCTACACTAGGGGTCTGTACGGGTCGAATTATCTAGGTCCGGTCCCGAACTGATCCATAGGGAAAAAATTGGTCCGCCCTGGAAAAATATTAAAATAATAACCCCATCCTGCCTGGAAAAAGGTTTAAATCATAGACCGACTCAGCTGTGAATTTCTACACATAATTTTACTTCGGTGTGGTTAAAAACTGTTTCATATGGAGGAGTTCTGACCAAAAATACTTATTATAGCTTTTCGTTTATCATATTTATAATTTATATTATTAAAGAATCACCAAAGGCTGTGATGTATTTATTTTATCAATGAATCTATATTTATATGTTAATGCTTCATTTATATTTTAATACATTCGATGCGTTATTCGATGCTTTGAAGACTTTGAAAAATCTTATACAGTAAAACCTTTTAAGAGGAAATCGCTTAGGAAAGAAAAAATACACGTTAGAGACAAATGCTCTACTTAGGAGGTATCTAAATAGCGTTTTTATCAGAAATTGTTATATTTATTTTGCATGGATCAACATTTTTTCCTTTTAAGGCAGGATTCCGTCGTATGCAGATTTTATTGTTTCACTGGATTTATTGTAATTAAATTGCCTTTGAATATGCTATTCTTTAAAAAAAAATTAATTTTTTTTTTTTTTTTTTTTTTTTTTTTGTAAAATAAAAGCGATTTCAAAATCTATGTATCTTACGTAAAAATTTTAATTGAGTAAAATTTTGCTTATTAAGTCAATTAGAAACCTTGATTTTAATACGGGTTGTTTCGAGACCGGGATTGAAAATTTCGTCCAGTGCAGACCTAGGAGGAAGGAAGCAGTCCCCTCCGATATGAAAAATACGTTAGGTCCGGCGTTGCCCGAAATACGGATTTTTTAATAGCCTCTCCAGGACGATAAAAAGCCTGATGTTCTAAGAGCTAAATTTGTAAAAAAGATTTAATATGCATTTTAGAAAAAGCATCGTTTTAAAAAACTGACGGACTTTTAAACAGTACAGAAAGGAGATGGAAATGAAAACTTAAACTCGATCGGAAGTCTGAGCTACAGAAAAAAGTTACTTTTCACTTTCAATTTTTGAAAAAGCTTTAAACATTTTATTAGGAGCCAAACTTTATTTAAAATTTTAAATTCGTTTTTCTGCATGAAAAGTTATTTTCCCCACTATTTCTCGTCTTAAAATCATTAAAGTATGGAAGTGATTGAAGAAAAAAAGTGCAAAATCATGAAACATGTCATTTTTTATTATTTTACATTAGTTTTGTTAGGACAAATATGAAAAATAACATTTACTTTTGAAAATATGACTTTTTTTAATTATATCATTTTTTAAATAAACATTTTTAATCATTTTAAAATTGGATTTTCATTTTTAATGAAATGGAAAGAAAATAAAATCCGATAAATAATGTTACGAGTTATAACGATTTTAAATTATCCCATTAAAATTAATTTTTAAATTAATTTTAGAATTCTTTATAAATTTTATGAGAAATTTTAGAATGTGATTTTCTTTCCAAGTTATATGGCTAACCATCACAAAAAGAAAAATTAATCGAAATGCTAACTCAAAAGCTAGATTTTGTATACATGTTTCCTAGAACTGTTAAAGTAACATTGTTTCTTAAACTGCTCGCATTTCAATTTGCATCTAATCCCTTAAAACCGGATGAATTATTTAAACGGCGATAACTTTGCGAGTTTTGAAGGTATGAAGATGCAATTTTTTGTGTATAATTCAGGACTGGATAAGAAATGTTTTTCTAATTGGAAATTTTGTCCTACGGGGGCTGTATAAAAATTTAATTTTCGTAATTTTTCAAATAGACCCCTCCCCCCTGGAGTTGCAATTGATCTTATGAAAAAGTGTACCCTTTTTTATGAATTTTTGCAATTCGAAGTATGGGTCTAGGGGCAATATTTAAGGAGATAGCGTATTGTTTCGATATTTATAACTCACCCTGTATAAGATTTTTTTTTAGATAAAAACAAAAGGTATTTTTTACTGAAGTATTTGGGTTTCCGCCTTTTCTTTTAATAAAAAAGACATATTTCAGGTCTTTTTAAAACTTATTTTTGCACAAAAATAAATAAGTATATAAAATATGAAAGGTAATTAATCCAAAGAAAAAGAAGAGTTTTTAATAATGATAATTCATCAGGCAATATAAAGCTAATTTAACATCAACAGAGTGTGTTTTTATAAAAGAGAAAAATAAACTTTAAAAAAGATCAGAAAAAGTTTCTGTAGTTTTCAAAGTATGAAAAAGGAATTGTCTTTCCATATTCTCAATAGAAAAACTAGAAATAACACTATTTTTCTTGTTTTTTTTTCTTCTTTTGAGGATTCCTTGAAAATCTTTTTGAAATTCTTTTTTCTGTAAGAAATATTGTAAACAAATAAATCTAGAAAAAACACTAATTATTTTTTAATTGTTTGCTTTACTGATTGCTTTAATTATATTAATCACGCAATAGAACGTATATTTTTGATAAATGTTCAGTCATGGAAAGTTTACAATCAAATAAAGGTAATCAATAAAGTAAAAGAAAAAATATTGAAGCAATGAGAAAAGAAAAATAATAAAAAATATTGTGGTTGTCAAAGTGTAGAAAAGAAGTTTTTAAGAATTCTTTTGTTTAACTTATAGAGATTTTTTTTACATTTGTTTTGCAAAGAATGAGATATTTTCAAAACCCTTTCATGGCTCACTTCCTCGAGGTTAACACACTTAAAAGAAAAAATAATAATTTTGATTTCAATGTTTATTATTTCAGTTGCACTATAGGTTCACAATTCAGTGATTATTTTTTATTAGTTCTGTACTATAGAAGAATTCTACAAAAGAGAATTATTTAATTTAAAATTGTAAGAAATACACAAAACTGAAAAAAAAAATGGGATGAAGTAAAAAACTGTAGTCGATTTGATTAAAATAGGAAGACAGGAAACAGAAGAAGAAAACTCTATTTGAATTAAAGTTCATGAAGTCAAAAACCAGAAAAACAACGTAAAGCCAGAAATGAAGGTGCAACAGAAACGCCTGTTTCACTGCATTCACAACACTGAAAAAAATGAAATGCTCAAAAATGAGTACATCGATGTATTTATACTGAATTAAGTATGTTTGGATAAAAAATTATCATATTACTTTCTCAATTTTGAAACATCACATGTTATCAAATCCAAACAAACGATAATATTGTACCCTGTAATGGTTTATTTCATTCATGATGGCATAAAAGATGCTAATTAATGTAAATATTAAACTATAGACAGCATTTTGAAATAATTTAAATGTGCTTGCAAATAGTGCTCTTGTCATAAAAATATTGGATTTGGGTATGTTGCAAATAATTTTTGCTATTTTTCTTAATAAACAATCAATTAAACTTTTATTGTTAATAATTTTGAGCAAAAAATAAATACTAGTATATTTTTGATTTAATTTATAAGTTAAGGGGGAATTCATAGCGAAATACATTTGAACACAACCATAGAATCCAAAATGAGTACATGTGTTTCTTAATTTTAAGTATGTTTGTATCGGAGCTATTTTGAGTATGTGAAATTTTAAGTATATAAAATTGAGTACTTCTTACTCAATTTTGAGAAACCATTTTTTCAGTGAAGGACATTCGAGTGCTTAGCTTATTTTTATTTATTTATTTTATATTTCTTTTTTGAGAAAGGTGACTAGAAATTTTATCAGAATCTAGGGCAAGGCTTATTATAGGCAAATTTGAATCCAGTAAAACACAACGAAAGTGTCACAAACACTGTTGTAGTGCCAGAAGAGTCGTTTCAAGGCTCTGGATCTAATTCCCAGAATCAGGGAATGCCAGAGGTTAACCATGGTAATGTCGGCCACGCGCCGCTACAGAAGCTGATGGATGACTGGTACATGTATATTGTTAAAAGCCCGTCTAAACAGAATAGACAATGCTTTACCAAACGGTACGTAATAGGCTTAATAAGGGAGGTCTATATGCACGTAGACAAATGGTCTTCATTCCGTTGACCTTAATATATTGTATGGCTCGAAGAAGATGGACTGCTGAACATCGTGACTGGGAGCAATATGAATGGAGACAAGTGCTCTTTACAGACATTCAGTTTGACTTCCAACGTGTTTTGTATGGAGGGAAAAGGGGCTCTCAAACTAACACCACATTCGCTCGTGAAAAGTGGTTTGATGATACGAGGTGGTCGTGACGAGGTGGTTTGATGGTATTGGAAAGATATCAGCATAGGTGGATGCACGGACCTGCTTATTTATCCGGCAGGAACTTTGAAGGTCCAAAGGTATGCAGACAAAATACTCAGATCTCATGTCATACCTTACCTGCAGCGATAGGACATTCTTTTGATTTACAGCATGATAATACACTATATTGCCATTGATTATTGGACACTTGCGATTTTAGACATTTTACTAGATATCTAGGAAAATACATGAGGAATCATCTCGAAACTCTTATGTATAAATATAATAGAATCCGCCATACATCGCCGTGAAGATTTTTTACCGAAACTCCATAGGGGACCGTCAACAAATTAAAAAAGAATGAATATTTTTTGAATAACCCTGTCAAAACTAATGTAGCAAAAGTGCTCAAACTCAGATTGTGATTGAATGCCTTATTGTAATACACTGTGTTCATTTTTATGCAAATAGCATGCATACTCGGAGAGTAATTAAGATTTTTATAAAAATGGTCCCAAATTTTTCCAAGTTTTTTCCTTATAATTTTCAGAGTTCTTAATATAAAATAATATTTTTTTCAGAAAATAGGACAAACAACATTGCAGACAGTACCCTGCAATCAAAATTAAAAAATAATAAAATTTGTATGAAAAATGAGTAGGTTTACTAAATATCTTTTTACTGCGCATGCGTCAAAGATATCAAAATTTCATTTGCATATTATGTTAGCTAAATGTATAGAGCAACTTTTGTAAAAGTCTCAAAATCATAGCTTGAAAATTCTGAAAGTAATCGTCTATAGAAAAAGGACAAAATCCGTTGTTTCCAAAATGAAGCAAAAAAATGAGGGATTTTATCCAAATGTAGTAGTACATCCCGTATTGTGTATTCTATATTGACACTAATCAATGAATATATGGATACAACCCCTCTTGTTTTTGCTTCATTTTGAGAATAACGGATTTTCAACTAATTCAATTGACGATTATTTTCAGAATTTTCAAGTTATGATTTTGTGACTTTCAGAAATGTTGCTCTATACATTAACCTAACATAATATGCAAATGAAATTTTGATATCGTTGACGCATGCGCAGTAAAAAATTATTTAGTAAACCTACTCATTTTGTACAAAATTTTCATTATTTTCTAATTCTGATTACAAGGTACTGTGTGCAATGTTGTTTGTCATATTTTCTGAAAAAAATATTATTTTATATTAAGAACTCTGAAAATTATAAGGAAAAAACTTGGAAAAATTTGGGACCATTTTTATAAAAACCTTAATTACTCTGCGAGTATGCATGCTGTTTGCATAAAAATGAACAAGGCGTATTACAATAAGGCATTCAATTATAATCTAGAGTTTGAGCACTTTTGCTACTTTAGTTTTGACAGGGTTATTCAAAAGATATTCATTCTTTTTTAATTTGTTGACGGTCCCCTATGGAGTTTCGGTAAAAAATCTTCACGGCGATGTATGGCGTATTCTATTATATTTATACACTAAGAGTTTCGAGATGATTCCTCATGTATTTTTCTAAATATTTAGTAAAATGTCTAAAATCGCAAGTGTCCAATAATCAATAGCAATATAGTGTACTAGACAGCATACAGCTCGTCTTGTGGAGAACATGCTTAAAACTGAAACAATACAGCGTATGAAATGAACAGCGTGCTCTCCTGGCCTGAATCTGATCAAGCATTATATTGAGAAACACCGAAATCACTGCGATAAATTTATAAATAATCTAAAAGACTTTGTAACATCCCCATAAAAGAGAAAATGAAACAGAAATGTAAAAAGAAATTTTTTTCCACTCTGTCCTTTGTGACACGGGTTTTGATGAGCTGATGACGAGCTGTAATTTTGTAGCTCTGTTCAAGCATGTTTGGGACATGCTCAGACGATGCATTGTGCCAGACCAAAGTCTCCTTTTACTGTCCGAGACTTAGAGATTACACTTTTTAAAAAGTGGAACAGTATTCTTGCAACGTCTTATCTATAACGTCATCACATCCATGGAAAATAGGTGTGAAGCCGTTTTAGCTATTTCAGGAGACCACACGCCAAACTAAAAGTCTTGCATCATTTCTAAACAATACTTTTTTACCATTGATATGTGATCAAATCGTTACCCTAAGTCATTTTTTCATATTTTTTATGTCTTTGGAAAGAATTAAAGCATAATTACAAATTGTTTGCGTGTTTTCTTTCTGTATTTCGCATTGATAAGCGTGTTCTATCCATTTTATGCCAATACATGGCTCACTCGCACAGTTTTCCTAACTTCTTTCCTTGCTCCTCCTAATTTTTTTGAGCAGTGTACAAGAACATTTAAAATATCATGTATACATATTTCAATGATTACTGGTACAAAATGGTGCGTCCATAAATTCGTTAGAGTCGTCATGTAACTACATAGAATCGCTATGTAATTGCAATGGATATTAGTTTAAAATGCAATAACTTTAACTTGTATGTCGTTGGAACCCAACAATATCTTGCCCGTGATGTTGTTCAATGATCCTATGTCAGTTACAATAAATATACATCTATATCACGAAAAGAACCGTTGCTTTATTGCGGACTATTAAAACTTTACATTTATTAAAATTAATTTCGATAACTTCTATCGTCATTTATAATTATGTTTTAGTTATTTTTTAGAAAATTAAATTATATGAAATTACGCAAAATTTTCTGATTCTAAATAAGCTGTTCCAAAACATTGTTTTTTTTTTTTTGTTTAATTTTTATTGATTTTTCTTAACCTATATATGATTGATTACATTTTCTTAAGAAAATTAACTTAGATTATTGTAGTTCATGTAAAAATTTCTGTGACTTTTTAGAAATATATTTTATAACAATTTTAAATGAAATAAATCTATAAAAATTAAAATCGGATAGCAATTTAAAAAACACAACATTTCAGAATAGCAAAGATCATTTAAAACTTTCCCTGAATATTTTATCAAAGCGTTAAAAATGAATCAAATGCATCCCTATTAATTAAAATTGTACAGATATTTTAAAAGTCTAATATTTTGAACTATAAATAGATCTTTTAAAAATGTATCTGGATATGTTTTCATATTATTTCAAATAGTTTTCAATCAAATATACAACATTTATTTATTAAAATTTTATAAATAACTTATATCAAATAGCTTTTGATATATAATGAAAAAAGAAATTTTACAATGAAGATATATTTTTTTAAATGTAAAATAATAATAATAATAATAATAATAATAATAATTGCGTTAGTGGAAAAAATGTAGTTATTTTTTAAAATAAAAGACAGATGTCACATTAGAAGGGAAAAAAACATATGTTGGCTTATATGCTAGATTACCCAATAAAATATTGCCAAAAAAAAAAAAAAAAATGTTTTAATCAAATTTCTATTGTAACTGTGGTATTTAGATTTCCCATTAGCTCCATTATTTATTTTAACTGGATTTTATCAATATTGTACAGAATTTCATCCTTATATATTTCTTCTTTTATATATGGCATTCATTCTTCAAATTCCACTATTTTCATAAATATTTAAATACGCTGTGAAACTGATAAAAAAAATTTATTGGAGAAAAATGTAATATAACTATTATGTAAAATATACAAAATATTCCTACTAGCTACGCATGATTCTCAACAATGTACGCTGTTAAAACTAAAGGTTGCATATGGCACTCTTAGGGATGAAAAGCTTGTCTCGTCAGCGACTTCCCTAGGGGAGCCAGAATTGCACCACTAGGGGTGCTCTAAGACACTCCATAGCACCACATGACACCCCAAAGCACCCCCATGCCATCCTATGATTGCCATGGGGTGCAATTCTGGCACCCTAAGGGGTGTCGCTCACGGGACAAGCGTTTTACCTCTAGCAGTGCCATATGCAACCTTTAGATTTAATAGTGTACTCCCTCTTTTGTAAAATCAGAAACAAATCTATTTCAGAGCTTTACAAACGCATTTATAGAAATTTACATTGTTGGTACTGAGTTTCGAAAACGTGTTTGAATATTTTCAATAATCAGTTGACACAACTCGGAATTTGGGTTCTTAAGATGCTGTTTTTCTCAACTAAACTAGATTTATGTTTGTGAAACATTTTGGAGACAAGGATGATAAATTTATAGCATGAAGATAACTATTTTTTTGGCTCTAGCATCTTTAAATTCAGTCCCGCAGCTGAAATTACATAATTTGGAATAGAAAATATCCAAGCCCTTTGTGGCCGAGTGGTCAAAGCACCACGCTACTAATCACATAAGAGCGTAGGAAGTTTGTGTGTTCAACTTTTGCTTGCTCTTGTGCACACTCTTTAAGTAGCTCAAGGCTGTAATTGTTCTATCTCATTCTTATATATTGACAATGACTTATAAGCGGGTTTGCATGTCAATTACACAAGAGACATATATGTGATCAATAAATGAATAACTAAAATAAAAAGACAACATCTGAAAAAAAAACAATTGTCAATACTGATAAATACAATGTCGAATTGATTCTGAAACATTATATATATTTGTATAATGAACATTGTTAAACATATTGATTTTTATCAATATAGTTTGAAAATAATAAAAATATATTATTTGTAATAAAACTCATTAAAATATCTTGATAAACATTATCGCGTAAAGGAATATTCATAAAAATCGAGAAATTAATGCCATAAACTCAGCAAAAAACATTTATTTTTTTAAAAAATAAATGAAATTGAATCTTTTCAGCTGAAACAGTTAAATAGAAAAATCAGAAAAAGGCCATTCTTTTTTTCTTCTGAATTATGTTGGCGTCATCTGCGTTTTATTTCAGAGAAATAATTAAATTTTTCATCGTAAAAAAGAAATTTTTTCTTTCATATTTCCAAAATATATCTCCTGTATAAGAGAATATTCTTCTTTGTGTTAAAAAATGATTTACTTAGAACTACGATTAAAATAAACATATTTTCTTTTAAATCCTTTCAAATTAAACCGCAAAATTATGGAGGGAATAATTATTATTAGAATTTTAGATTTTTTTAATTAATTAGTTTAGATTATTAATTAATACAAAGTTAGAAATTTTATACAAGTAGATTTTTATTTATTAATTAAAACACTATTATTTTTTAAATATTTTTAGAACATTAATTTATTAATGAATTAATTAAACTTTTAATAAATAAATTTAGATTATAAGTTAATAATTAGAATTTCAGAATTAAAGTACTAAAGAGGAATTTTTATCGAATGAAATGGCTAAAAACCCTTCTCAATGAAAGAAACTATTAATTTTGATTATATGCTACATTAATTCTCAAAAATATAATTCATTTTGGAAGTATATAATTATAAAAAAAGTTTTTCGCAATCATAGATAATTGAAGTTAGGTTATCACTATTTGTTGTTAATGGTTACATTACGAGAGTATCCAGAAAGTAAGTTTCCCAGTGTGCGTAAAAAATACAATTACCAGGAAATGTTTATGGCAAAACATGAAGCACAGTTTCGCCGGTCTCTCAACTTAAGAAGAGCTCGAATTGTAACACTTGTCAAAGCGTGGAATAAGCTTTCGTAGCCCAGTGTGATAGAAATTTGTCAGCTGAGAATGGGGAATGCTTGTCGTAGTTGTCAATTCACTTCTCATCAGCCGCAACGACACAAGTACTCGTTGTTCTCATCGTGGTATCGCTTTTAAAAACTTTAGAAAATAATAGCGTTACTTGAAATCATCACCAAAAATGTGCTGTTCTAGAACTTGTGCGTCAGATGAGCATCAAAGAATTTTTGATTTTGTCCTCGAGTGTAAACCCAAACCCTAAACGAAACGTTTGGGAACATCGTAGACTTTTCTGCAGAATAAAAGGATAAGGGTGAAGAGAACTTAACAGGATCATTTCGGCTGATGAAACCTCGTTTGACAACAGCGTTACGCTGCCTCCCTTACCAGGTATTAGACTTCTATGATACTACACTGTAAAAAAGTATCGTGCGATATGACAAGTGTAACAATTCCAGTTATTCTTACATCAAAAATAAGTTGAAAAATTATTGTAACTTTTGCAATAAATTTCTTGTTTCTTTTTACGGGCCGTGGAAAACTTAGTTTCTGGATGACTTTCGTGTATTTACGTTCACTGAATAAACACTTGTCTATTTTTATAGTATATCTGAATTAATTAATAAATAATTGTAATATTGCAGTAAAAGTATCGTTCCCTATTTTTTAATGTATATTAGCACATTTCAAAACCAAATAATATTATTCTAAAATAGGTTCAAATTAAATATTTTTTTAGAACAGCTTATTAAGAAAAATAAAAGAAGTTTTTTAACGAAGTTATTAAGTTAAAAAATATATAAAAAAGTAATGTTTCCTTAAATACAATGAATGTTTAATAAATTTGTAACATAATACACAGATGACTCAAACGTAATTAAAAAAATAAAATTTTCTATCTTTATTGTATTTCTACAACATTATTTCCAGTTAATCCCAGATAATAAGCAACAAAGAAGAATTTAATTTTATTTAAAACCCCTTGTCGAATTCGCAAAATTGTAATATTATGATTTATTTAGGTATAAAATATTCTTTATGGCAGATATTTCAAAAATTAGAATTGAATTTCATTACCAATCAATTGTTTTTGTGCACTATATTTCAACATTCTGGTAATTAATTAATAAATCTGTTTCTTTTAAGTAATAACTCTAATGTTCTAATGTTAATTATGTTCCCAAATAATTTTGTGAATCGAAATTTTATGTTTTAAAAATGCATCTTTTCTAAAAATCTTTTTGAATCAAACATATTTATTTGAATCAAATTTTAGAATTAATAACTAAATAATAAAATATGTTGAAGTAAAATATTGACATAAATATTTTTACATATAATAAAATTATTTTTTTTTAATTAATAAATTTTCTTAAGGTACAAAAATCAATTAAAAAAACACAAATAGGAAACAAGTTATTATAAACGTTAAACATTTTTTTTTGCTAGTGTTGCTCTTGAATTACATCCAGATAATCCAGTTGGAAAAGCGATTTAATTTGTTTCGTTAAAAATTGTGTTTATGTGGATGTAATTATTTATTTCTCAATTAGCTCTAATATCTTACATATGTAATGGTATCGTTGCGATTGAGAAATTCTATAATTCGTTGAAGCTAGATTCTGGAGTTCTGTTTCAAATGTATCAATTTACAGAACACCCATAATACTCCGTTATATATAAAAATGCAAACATATGCATAAAACGAAGCTTTTAAGCTATATTAAAGCTCAGCCTTTAGGTATCTAATATCTTAAAACATTATGATTTTAAAAAGGTTTATAAACCTTAAAAAATTAACGTTTTTAGAGCTAAAAGATCACAATCCTCCTCAAAATTATTCATGTATTTGCAATATTCCATGTTAATGTATTTTATCGTACATCGAAGAAACTAAACGAAGACTCAGTTTCAGAGTTAAGGAACATACAGGTTATGTAAAGAAAAAAGATTTGCAAAAATCCTCAATTGCTTCTCATTGCTGGGGTGAGGCACATAGTTTCACTCTTAATTCACCACAATTATAAAGGGTACTACTCTGTTAACCCGTCGATCAAAATACTATCAAATTATAAGATTAAATGCCAATAATGGATTATCGTGAATGTCATTTCAATGAAATTAAATACGATACACGTGTTTGAAACGTCATTAAGTGATTTTTATTTCGACTTTTTATTTGTATTTTTATTAATATTCTACTAAGTATTTATTTTCTATTATTTAAAATAAAAATTACGGCAATATGTATAATTTGGCTATTACTTTGTCGATTTGTATAATTTGGCGAAATCAGTCGACGGGATAACAGAGTAGCACTTTATAAAGAAATGCACTACTCTTCTGGATTTAGACTAGTTTAAAGCGGTTCATACCAATAAATTTAAAAACTCCAAATAGGCAATATTATGATATCTTTAATTATTTTTCCAGTGTACCTTACATCCCAACATTCTGGGAGGATTTGATTTGTCGCAAAGCTTCACGTCTGCTTTGATTTGACTTTCATCTGCCATCAGAAATAAGCTATTAGTTAAATAATAAGTATTTAATATGTCTAGATTAACAATACATTGTACAGTTTGCAGATTTAAAAAGGGGAAAGTGTGGATCTTATCTGCGGCATGACTTCGATCGACAAACAGCGCTCGGACTTATGAATTCGAGTCATGTGACATGTAACGCTGTCTTACACGAAGTCTCTATTTGTATTTCAGAAAACATATACTATGTATTAGTGCAAATATTCCACAATGTTGTTCAGATAGACCTGTCGTTCATGTCTGTTTTACAATAATCAAGGGACATAGGAACGCATATGAGAACGTCCCACAAATCTTAATATCGCCACAACTGGCCTGTGTATGACCTGTGTCATGAATGGGAGTAACAGTTATTATAGAACACGGCACACCCAAACAGGACCATCAATGTATTGAAGTACAATCGTGTTTCATCCGACGAGATAACCCTCTCTCCCTATGTTCCATACTCTAGTCATGATGTTCCCGGAGACTAATGTAGGAGTATTTGGAGATGATGCTTGGTCAACAAGGGCACTTAAGTGAGATGTTAGATCCGTACATTACATTCAACAGTATCAGTCAACTGTATGCTCCGAAAGAATTCCACTAGGGCCTGTATTATCTTGGGATGTAATATAAACCAATCTCTGGTACCGATTTTGTTTTAAAAGCAGGGGGGGGGGTGTAATCTCCAACTTCCTTTTTATTTAATAACATGTTGGTGGCGAACATGGTAGCTTCTTTTGATGGTTTAACTGTCCTTCATTCGCTCTGTAGAAGTACTAACAAAGATATGCCCGAAACAATCTATGAGACGTGCTTTGTTGCTCCAAAAGGATTCCGCTTGGACCTGTACTGTCTTGGGATGTAAATTGAACCACTCTCTGCTGTTGATTTTGATTTACAAGAGGGGTATAGCCTCCGACGCTCTTTTTATTTGATAACGCCTGGGCGGTGAACACAATAGATTCTTCGGATGGTTTCACTGTCCTTCATTCATTATGTACAAGTGCTAACAAAGCTATATCCGAAACAACCCATGAGAGGTTCATTTTCAAATTTACTCGTTCTGCGTCCTCAAACGACTGAATTCTGCGCTCTATCAAAGTATCTTAGTTCAGCAGACTTTATCCTCAGAAGCAGACGTAAACACAAAAATGATTCATGAGAGTCTCTAGTAGCATTCAAATACAATTCCCACCAGATTACGTGCTTTCCACATCTTCCAGGCAAGTTCATTGCAAAATGCAGAGTTAGTCATAATGTGCTGGCTCATGACACACATCATTTTGTAATTCCTTAGTCATTTTACAAGGAGATTAATTTTTTAATCAGTTCTCTTTCATATTTGAACTTACATTCTTTTAAATTGCTTTTTTCACATTAATATTTATTGATTTGTGTTTTATGTACTTAGTTTTTCTCTATAATTAATTTATGTGTAAATAACATTCAACTTTCAATTTTTTTATATATTTATAACACAAATTGTAATCCAACATTTACTTTTATATAAGAAAATCTTTAGAAAAGTGTGATATAAATTTATTTTCAAATTTTATTAATCTGTGATATAAAAAGTTTCCTTACATAGATTACATCATGGAAATAAAGAAAGAGTTTTGAGCAATATAGCAAAAAATAAAAAAAAAATTAATTAAATACCAATCTTGTTTTTTTTTTTTTATCCATTCGTTAATTGCACTATGAAAATACAGATTACGTTTCCTGGAAGTTCACTGTTACAATTAGGGAGTTTTTATATGATATGCAACAAACATAATTACTTTTTTTCATAACTGTCTATAAAAACAAGAAATATATATAAATATAATAATATCTAATGATCTTGAATATTATTAAATGAAGTAAAGAACTGCAGTTAATGACTCTAAAAATTGCATCGTTATAAAAAATGTATTTTTTCTGTTTCGATCAGCACTTCAGTACTTTGCAATTTTTTTCTTTTTTCTTTTTTCTTTTCTTTTTTTTTTTCTTTTTTTTTTTTTTTTTTTTTAACAAGATTTTTTTTTATTAGCATCTATCATTTTTTTCCTTTTCTATTTTTTACTTATTAACAAAAATAAAATGAACTGTAATACATGAATTGTTAAAGCAATAATGAAATATGAAATTATTAATGTTATCAGAAACTATACGAAATAGACCAAAAGATACATTCATGTATTGGTATCAAAGATGTTTTAATGGGACATAAAATGGTTTTATAATTTCCACATTTTACAAGACACAATATTATACAAGTGTCTACTTTCTATGGAGTCCAATGCCTAATTCTTAAACCGTTATAGACGTATAGTTCTACTTACAAAAAGGTTTTTGTATAATATTACCAATAAAAGCACACTAAACACAGTTATAAATAATTAACGTTACAACTGTATCTTTAAATTTTAATGACAACCGATAAGCAGCGAACACACTGGTCACCATTCTATTTCACAAACTATAAGCAGCGAACATTCTGGTCGCCATTCTTTTCACACACTCTCTAAACAAACATTTTTTTCTCTACTCAGTTCACTTCACATTTCAACCAAAGGGAGTTCACGAAGCCCTCTTACGGGACTTAAAAATTCTGAAATTTCAACAATAAACAGTTTTAAATGAGGTAAAGAAATATTTTAAAAGCAATTTGGTCAATTTTTTTAATTATAGAATTTTAATATTTATACGGTTTTCTGGTCCCGTAAGTTATATTTAGTAAAAAATTCCTATTGCACCAACAAATAAGACAAAAAAAGTCCCTTCATATAACACTAAAATTGACGGAGTTATGAATCTTTAAAAATGCATGACTTATACCACTTCCTTGTATTGAAATCAAATAAGTTTGGGTGTGATTTGTAGGATTATGTATCAAGTGCTTAAAATATCGGAGAACTCACTTTCTGTGTATCTGCACTTTGCAAAAAACCGGAATAATATTACACGTGATTTCGCTTATTTTTTTTTTTCATAAATGTTTACAAAAGCAAAAATTATAAAATCTAATTATCTTGAATAGTATTAAATGAAGTAAAGAACAAAGTTAATGACTCTAAAAAGTGTGCTGTTAAAAAAAAAATTACTTTTTATCAGCGATTTAATACTTTGTGAGGTTTTTGGAATAATATTTGTTTTATTAACATCTATGTTTTTTTTTTCTTTAAAAAAATATTAACATAAATAAAATGCATGAAGAGGAAGAGAAGGAGACAGCAAGTGAGTTCCGTGATATTGAAGCGGCAGTGCCTGTGAAGCCATCATGGCTTTCCCATTGCAAAATCCCATTACTAAAGGGCAGCGAGGTGTCTGATCAAAATCTGACGCAGTGAGAAATCTGATAACACCTCGCTGCACTTTAATCATGGGATTTTGCAATGGGAAAGCCATGATGGCCTCACAGGCACTGCCGCGTCAATTGGACGGAACTCACTTGCTGTCTGCTTCTCTCCCCCTTCATGCACAAGCGGCTACGCATGTTCACAACTACGCTGGATACTCCAATCGCATCTCTCGATGTCTCACTACTTTATTCCAAAGCGGCATATTCAAATTTCAATCGGTTTGGTAGTTAGGGCGTTTCGTACCTTTTCATTTGATCGCCCTAGTATCACAATACATAAAAAAATTGACCAAAACATATGTCAATACATTGGTAGCAGTGGTAGTATTTTATTGACACATAAACGAATTTAAACGGTTTTATAGTTGTCACATTTTTTTTAAGCACAACATAATTTAAAATTTCAGTTTAAATTATTTTTAATGTCATAGCTTTATATTCTGGTAAATAATTTTCTTGCATTTTTTAAACTATACCGGTTAACAAAGAATTCTGAAAATGTTAAAATTCTTATGATTACACGTTAATTATTTAAAAACAGTGAAATTTCCTTTTGTGAAAAACGACGCAAGCTTTAATTTTCTAATTGTTTTCTTAAAAATATATTTAAAGATCTAGAGTATGTTTAGAGAAAATAATGTAAAATACATTAAAAAGAGCTTTTTTGACATGTGTTGCACATTAAACTTATCAAATAAACATTCTTCAAATTCAGTTTTATCTGTTCAAGTTTTTTTTTTTACATTATATATTTACAATGCTTAAACTTTAAGAGAAAAGTCATAAATAACGCATTTTTTTTTATATAATCAAAACGTATAGATCTAGGCGTGGATTTTTCATAAAAAATACAAAACAATAATAATAATAATAATCACATCACGAATAAGAGAATTTTTTATTAAAACAAAATTTTGTAACAATATCTCACATCTGAAATTTTATTTGAAAAAATTTAGCTTAATTTCGCATGATTTGAGTTTTATTTATTTTATTATACAATATCTGGTTCGAATTGACATATTTTCATTTGTTAATGGTAAATAAATTACATAAATAATACAGTTTACATATTATGCAATTATAATTGCATTTTTGCATGAGAAGAATATTTTGATAGTAAATTTCCCCCGAATCATTTTGTAAACTTTGATCAAGAGTATAACATCAAAGATATTAAGAGTTTTTAAAATGTCTCTTTATCCTTAATGGCACCGAAAAAAGAATGAATTGAAAAATTATAAGATCCGAAAAACCTTTACTACTTTTTCAAATTTTAACACAAGCCTTGTATTTTCTCTTTATTATTTTATTTTTCTTTGTAAAACCATTTGATAATACAGGAAAAAAGTATCAGCAATAGTTCAAAGGGTAACGATATCCCCCAAAGGATATCATAATAATAAAAATCAAGATTCCTAACATCTTGTGTAATCCGATTATTTTAAGAATACGTGTAGTTTACCTTTCTTAGAAGATTTCTAATGTTTACATATTTCATAAAAAATACATGGAAACGTTTCTCCTTTTGTTGTACATGAAGTAGATTTATTTAATATTAACTTTGAGTTCTTATTTTATAAAAAAAATAATCACTATTAAAAAGCTTATTGTTATTTTATATTTTCAATTCTAAAAAGATATTTTTTTTATATTACATAAGAAATTAGTTTTGAAGAAATTCATACATAATTGTCTTTGTTTGAATAAACTTAAACTATATTCGTAATATTTTTTGAAAAATGCGAGACAAAACATTCCATTTGAACACTTGAACCAGTTTGTATTTTGTACATAATGTTTAGCGCAACATGAACAAATGCATAATATGTTTAAGTATAAGTACCACACGCATTTTATTATGTGAATGTTAGTAAATACAAATATAATTTCATGAAATTATTCATAAATATAGTTATAATTTCAATTATAATTTCCTTTATTCATTGTAACGTTAGACAATAAATGTGTATGTACAAAAGAAAATGACAGGATACTTTAAATAATGAATGTTAAGCACATGAAACTTAACAAAGTATATTTTATGATAGATATACTAAATCTATGTTTGAATATATGTTTTTATTTTTCATTAAATTTGTTTTTAGTGAACAATATTATATAGATGCTCAGTGACATAAAATAAAATTATTGAAAAAATTTACATTTTACAATTAACGTCTATGTTTTGAAAGTTGCTAGGAGATGGAATTTTTAAAGGTTAGAAAATACGCAAAAATAAGTAAATATTAATAAATTTTTAGTATGCATTTTTAACAGTTTGTGAGTTTCCTAAACTATGCTCATAAACAATATTTCCACAAATGATATATTTATGATTTTCCTTTAACTTTCATGCAATTCAGTGTCTTTTTTACACTTTTTATTATTATTGTAAAATTTTCTTATATAAATTAAAAAATATAATTAATTGAGTGAAAGATATATGTATCTCAAATCGCAAAACTAGTTTTGTGACATACTTTTTTTCGAAATAGCTAACCAAAAATAAGTCATAATTATCATCAATATTTTAAAATAAATTCGATGCATACTTTTAATACTCTATAAATTCATCTAGTAAATCCAAAGTAATTTAGATTTCATACCAGATAGGATGTTTATATTAAAGTATAGATATAATTAGCTTATTTAAACACGTTTTACATGTCTTTATGCATTCTTAAAATATTTGAGCAAAATTCAGGAAGCTCATTTTTATTACCCACTATTAATTAAACTAAAATTTTTCCTTTATATCTCATGAGCATTGGCTTGTGACTTTCAAAATAACTTTTATTTAAAATATACTAATGAATTCTGATAATTTCTCTTTTCGATTTGCGATTTAGAGATGTAAATTAATTTAGGAAGTAATGATATTTTCTTATTATTAGTCGAACTGTTTCTAAATTTGTATAAATTTTAATTCTTTATGGAAATTTATGAAATCAATGTAATGGACCATTTTAATAAAGCTTGCCCGAGGCTTGATGATAAGAAAGTATTGAATTAATCCATAAAATAGTTTCAATTCCAAAAAATTCTGTATATTTTCTTAATATATAGATTTATAACATACATTTCCTCAGTAAATTTGTACGAAACAGAAAATAATATCAGTCATCTATTTCATTAATGAATCAAAGTCCCATTTTATAGTGGGGATGGGGAGTTTATAAGAAAAGTTAATGATATTCATTTGCTTTAAAATGTGGTTACAGAAATCCATAATCCCATATTTTATACACCGTAAAAGGGGGGGGGGGATTTTTAGAACTTTTTATGCAACGGTAATAGTAAAAAATTACATAACAGAATCAGTTACATAAACCTTTCTGTTACCCTTACATGAAAATTCTAGGAATCCCAGTTTCCTAGAAAATATTTATCCCTTGACATTTTACAGTGCAGTTCTGAAAAAAAAATACAAGATGATTATAAAATACATACAAAATATATACTGCTTTTGGAAAATATACTGCTCTAAGTATCTTATACTTTCCATTTCCATTAGAATTAAATGCAGATTAAAGAAAATAACCTATATTTACGAAATTCATCCAGAATAATGTACATGATAAAAAGCTGAATGGACATTTTTGTTACAAATATAATGCCATTTACTACGTTATTAAATTCTAACATTTAATATGAACCTACACTCAACAAAATGACATTTTAAAAATTCCAATCAATTACACGAAAAATACAATTGTTTCTCTAAACTGATGTGGCAATTTGTTGTAGCACATACAACGAAAATTACTTGACCTTTGAAATATAGTTCTTTTTTTTTTTTTTTTTTTTATTCCTTTAATTATTAGCTTCATATTTGTTTTCAAAATGGAGAAAAAATCAATTGTCAAATTATCATCAACAATTTCAGATAAAGAGGTAAATAATACTTTTTATTTTTCATTTTGTATCGAAATGTACTGAAATTTCAAATATTCTGTCAAAATTACTTGTTGGTATCAAAAATTTAAGTTTTTTTTTATACAATTTAAGTACTAAAACCGGATTTTTTTTTTTTTTTTTTTTTTTTTTTTTTTTTTTTTTTTATGCCGGCCAATTATCTACGCTTGGGATATAGGCCCTAATGGGTGGATGCTCTCCGTGGGGGTCTTTCTAAGGGAACCTAACCCTTATTTACGCTTTAATTATTTGGAAAATGGTTGTTGTCCTCGTTAGAGAATTGGGAAATCTGGAATATATCTGAATCTTATTATTGATTGAATTCCGAAGCCTATTTCTTTTTATTCGTTTTCTGATTGGTCCATGCTTAATGCCTCGAAATGGAATACTTCCGTTTTTCACACTATTCGTTTTCTGATTAGTCCATGTTTAATGTCTAAAAATGGAATACTTCTCTTGCCCGATGGCAAGGAAAAAAAACTATTAAAAACCACAATAAATTAATAACTAAAAAGCAAATTTAGATACAGGTTTCAAATACGTTGCATTTAAAAGAATTTTTTATTCTTTATACTACGGTGTAAAAATTAAAAAATGTACGATGTTTAGAAGTTTAAAAATATACAGTATTGAAAATTCTTAAACAGAAATTTCATTTAATATTTGTTTACGATTAATTCAGGAATATTAATGTGATTCTAAATGCCGTGGTATATCAATATGACTCTGTTATTATATAGGCTACGTTTTGATCATCTTAAAAGTGATGTTATTATTGTTTTTTAAATATAGAAATCATTTATAGGTCTAAAATTATAGTCTTTAAAAGTATTATATTCGAAATAGTCGTTGTAACTTATTAAATTACAATTTTTAATGGGTTTTTTAAATATATATACAAAAATTGTAACAAAACAATATTATTAATGGAATGTCGTTTTCGTTTTCTTCTGTGACAATTTGCTGAAGACATTTATCTGGGATTTACGTTGATTTTATTTATTTATTTATTGTATAATTGGACACAATATTTATTTGACATAATAATTTCATTCGATTTCCTTTCATTTCTTCACGGTAAATACCGATACAAATTTTCAAAATCATTTACACTCATCATCCCGACTAAATCTACAATTTGTTTTTAAGAAGTGATAATTTTCTAAAATATGAAAAACAATAACGGTAGAATATATGTTAGTATAATTGGTGACCATAATTGGTAAATATAGTATAGAGAATTAATGTAATGAAAATGTTTTAAACATATCTTTATCAGATAAATATCAAATATTATTTTCAGAAATATTTTTCTAATGATGTTGATGATTTCTTTGTTTGAAAGAACAATCGCTTTTTCATGTTGATTTAATTAGACTGGATTTGAAAACTTTCTAATTGTTATATTAGCAAAGTTAAAAGTATTGTTTTAAAAATCAGAATCGGTATTTACAGACTCATTGAACCACAACAACAGCAACAAAGACAATAACAAATCTTGTAGTCGGCCAGCCTGTATTTTTGCCGATCCCACCGAGACTAGCATAGGAAAGAAAATACTGGCATGTGATTGGTCGAATAATTTAAAGAGTAATTGTTGTTTGCAAATAAATCATTCTGAATTCTAATGTACGTATTAGGAGCGTATGTGGGTACGTACATCTTATTAAAATAATAATAAGAAGAAGAAACGGCATTTTTTAAAAATGTAATATAGCACAATTGATTTTGACGCCCTAAAATGAAAATGCAATTATTGTTTCTAAATAAATTTTTCTGATTGTTAACATGATATGTGCGTATCATGTTAAAATAATAGAAAGAAGAAATGACAATTTTATTTTTATTATTTTCTAAAAGTAATTCAGAACAATTGAGAATCATCGTGATTAATTTCTTTAATTATAAATTCAAAATTATCTATTTTTCAATCTATTAATAAATATGTAAAATCGGAAGGAAAATCGAGCTTTCCAAAAGTTTTCAAACAGAAATTGATGATTAAATAAACGTAAACTCAAAAATGAACCAAAGCAAAATGCTCTGTAATTATTAAACCAATCAGAAGCCTGTATTTTCTTCCCTATGCTAGCTTCGGTGAGATCGGCAAAAATGCGACCAGCCTGTGATAACCTCTCCTACTCCCCCCCCCCCACCCAGTCGTAGTTGAGACTGAATTACTCCATACTTTCAGCTGTGAAAAACTGGCTAATTTAATCTACATAGTATATCTATAAAAAAATACTCTTTATTTTCTTTAAAAATATAGGTTTAAAATTATCTATTTTTTAAAATAGAAAATAGTCCCTATCTATGTATTCTTATTAAAATAAAAAGAAATATCTTACATACTTAGCGACATAGTTAATGGTATCCATAATCATAGAAAGTGCATAAGTTTGTCAAATAGAGCTTATAGTATTTTATTAACTCAATGTATTCTGGAGTAAAAAAGAAGAAATAAAAGAAAAATTTGAGGTACAAAGAATATCTATTTATCTTGCAAAAATTCATTATTTTAGTACTTTCCATTTCAAACTTTTGAAATTTAGAAGACGGATTTGCGGATTTCTTTAGGAATGACGTTTATGAAACGTATCTGAAATAACATTTTCATTTCAAGTACAGTATATTTGAAAATTTGAGATAATAATACAGAATAGATGCCAATAAGAAGAAAAAAAATCTTGTATTGAAACACACATTTACACAGAAAAAAGCGTTAAATTAAATTATAAATCATAAATTTGAAACCTAAATCGTGAATCGCTTTTGCATCTAGTTTTTTCTGTGTGATGTGCCCCTCCTACTCGTTCTCCCCTTTTAAGTAAAAACTTGCGACTGAATTGCGCTATAATTTCATATGTAAAATATTGAATAATTTAATCTAATTAATATATCTTAAAAAAACCTTCAAATGTATTATGTTTTCAATTTCCTATCTATTTTTTAGAATATAACCCGTAACTATGTATTTTTATTAAAATAAAGCGAAATTCCTTTCATATTTAGTGGCATAGGTAATGGGATCTATAATCATAGAAAGTACACATATTTGTCAAACTGAGGTTACGGGGTCTTCTTAATTCAATCTATTCTGGAATTAGAAAAAAAGAAGAAATAAGCTAAAATCTTGAAATACAAAGAATATCTATTTATCTTGCAAAAAATCATTATTCTCATACTTTTCGTTTCAAACTTTTGAAATGTGGAAGCTTGTGAAAAAAAGAGATTTACGGATTTCATTAGGAATAACGTATATGGAATGTATCTGAAAGAACATTTTCCTTTCAGCTAGAGTATATTTGAAACACTAAATTAATTTATTGTTCTGATATTTCAATGAAATATTAATAACGCCAAACTTAAATGCATAAAAATTTTTATATGTATATGAAATGTATTTCGAAGAACATTTTCATTTCAGCTAAAGTACATTTGGAAATTGGAATTAATAAACAGAATCAATGCCAATAAGAAGAAAAAATATTGTATTAAAACACTCATGTGTACAGAAAAGAGCGCTAAAATTCAATTATAAATAATAAATTTGAAAACTAAATCGTGAATCGTTTTTTCCAGAATTTACGTAATTTTCGCTAACTTTTCATCCTGCCGCGTCTTATAAGAAATATCTAGTTTTTTTCTGTATGATCCCCCCCCCCTACTCGTTCTCCCTCCCAAATAAAAATTTGCGATGTAAAAAAATGAACAATTTAATCTACATAGTATATCATTACAAAAATCTCCAAATGTATATGTTTTCAGTTACCTATCTGTTTTTTATGAATATAACCCCCAGCTATGTATTTTTATTAAAATAAAAAGAAATCCCTTTCACATTTAGTAGCATAGTAAATGAGATCCATAATCATAGAGAATACATATATTTGTCAAACTGAGATTACTTGGTCTTCTTAATTCAATCTATTCCGGAATAAAAAAAAAAAGAAGAAATAAAAAAAGTCTTGAAATGCGAAGAATATCTATTTCTCTTGAAAAAATACATTATTCTAGTACTTTCCATTTCGAACTTTTGAAATATAGACGACTGTGAAAAAAGGAGATTTACGGATTTCATTAGGAATAAGGTATATGAAATATATCCGTTCTGAACGCTTTCATTTCAGCTAGAGTATATTTGAAAGACTAAAACAATTCATTATTCTCATATCTCGATGAAATATTATTTAGAACACCATTCTTAAATGCATAAAAAATAATAAGTCATGTTTTTAATTTTATTACCAAGATTTCATTAGGAATAACACATATGAAATATATCAGAAAAAAACATTTTCATTTCATCTATTGTATTTTTGAAATACTAAAATGTTTGATAATTCTGATATCACGATGAAACATCATTTATAACAAAATAATTAAATGCATAAAAAGTTTAAAATTTATTATTTTTAAAAAATAAATCAATAAATTTCTAACGTATGAATTAATTTTATAACTGTAAAAGTGTTCATCAAAAATTGTATTTTGTATCCTAATTAAGAAAGTGACAGAAATTGATAAGTTTATAATGTAGGAATTAATTTTAAACTGCAAAAGAATGTATACAAAAATATTTATTTTATCTCAATCACTAAAGAAACAAGAAATATTCAATTTTTATTTATTGTTTCTTCAAATAAAACACATCAATGCATAAAACTGTTTTTGATAATATAGAAAAGTTCCTTCTATGTACAAATTTTACAGTAGTTACAACACAGCACTTTATTACTATAAATTTTCCTTGTTCACTGCTAAAACTATATTTAAAAACATTTCGTTTCGGACTACTGAGAGAGAATTAATTTGATTTACATAGTCTCATATATTTTTAGAAAAATTTTCTAAAATATATTTTTAGAAAGATCTTCTATCTCGAAATTTATATCATGTTTATAAAATATTACTTGTCTAATTTTCTCCGATAAAAATTAGAATCCATATTTTTGAAATAATATGACAAAAGCCACGTTCCGTATTCATTGCTGAAGTTAATAATATCCTTAATCACAAAAATTATAAACAAATCTTCAAATGGTTTTAAGGAGTTGGTGTTATTGTTATTTGTGATGGCCGATTATCTGCACTAGGAATATAGGTCCGAGGGAGAGTGCCTTCCGGAGGCTTCTTTCAAATGGATCCTAATCCGTATTTACACCAGGTTACCCAATGTTTTAATAAAACCACGAAAAACTCCAAACGGTTAGACAGAAGTCCACGATTGCAAAAATTGGTTGCTACCGGCGGCGATTGCACCCAGTCGCCCCCGAGACTAATAATAAGCGAGACGTAGCTGGAGTTGTTTGGTAACTTCAAAGCCCAAGACCAACATTTTCCGCTTTTCAGTGTCGTTAATTTGTGCAGTTTTGTATTCAAAAATGTAAAAGAAAAGAAAAAAATTGATGTCCGGTACCAATTTTTTCCCCATATCTCTAGAGAGTCGAATATTCGGCCAGAAGTTTGGGGTCTTGGACGAAAATTCGTCGCTCTGGCGACGGTTGACTCAACCGCCTGCTCCAAACCGACTCTGATACTAATAATAAGCGAGACGTAGTGAAATTGTTCTATAGCTTCATCGCCAGATCCCGATGCGTCCCGCTTTATTAGTGTCTTTATTAATATGTTTAATTGGTACTACTCTGTTATTCCGTCGACCGATTTTTCTAAATTATACAAATCGCCAAATTAATAGCCAGATTATACATATTGACAAAATTTGTATTTTAAATAATAAAAAGCAAATAATTAGTAGAATATTAATAAAAATACAAATAAAAAGTCGAAATAAAAATCACATAATGACGTTTTAAACACTTGTATCGTATTTAATGTCATTGAATTGACATTCACGATCATCCTATATTGGCATTTAATCTTATAATTTGGCGATAGTATTTTGGTCGATGGGATAACAGAGTAGAACCGTTTAATTTTGCTTTTAAGTGTGATCTGTATCAAATTTTCAATACAGGAATGCTTTATTCTAATAAGCTCTATTTGTAATTTAAGTGAAATATATGTTACAAGAGCCGACCGTAGAAGACCCTAAGTCATCGAGCAGAAGAAGGAATCCTTTTTTATGGAAGAGTAGTAATAGAGGAATCTAATGATCCATGTCGGCCGGAAGCGAAGTGGTGCTTAAAACTAAAATTGATCCCACTAGTGGTTGACTCGTAGACTTAGCATTGAGTTTTCCTGCACTCATTTTTTCATGTTTTCATATTTCTTTGATTGTACGGAAAACCCAAGTTCTAAGATACGAATAAGCCACTAGCTGTATCAATTTTTGGCTCATGCACCACTTCGCTTCCGGCTGACATGGATCATTACATTTCTCTATTACTACTTTTCCATAAAATAAAGGATTTTTTTCTTGTGCTCGAAGACTTAGGGTTTTGTGTGGTCGGCTCTTGGACTAATAGGAGCGTGAAACAAATCGTAAATTGCGAAGCTTATCAAGAATACTGTTCATAATACAGGGTGTTTATTAAACCCATTTTGATGTTTAATAAATCTTAAAATAATAAAGATAGATTAAATTTAATAACATGAATGATTAGATAGACTCAAAAATTCCATTATTCTTATCAATGAACTTCAACGTGTGCCCCCTTCGTCGCACGGAGAGTATCAAGTCGATAGTCAGTTTCACGTCAGGTAGTGGCAAACATGTCGGCATCCACAGGGGCCATTGTGGTTGTGATTCTGGCTTTTAAGTCATTAATGTTCGACACTCACCTCCTGTAAACATTGTCCATTACAAATCCCCAATAGAAAAAGTCCAGCGGCGTTATATCAGGTGATCTGGGTGGCCATGGAATTGGACACACGGACGACCGGAACGTTTCTTATCTGCGATACTTCCAGTTTCTAGAAAAAAAATTTCACGGCAAGATGCTGCTTTTGGATGGAGGATATTTTTGGTTAATTCTGCAATTTCTCTGAGCTTTCACTATTGATTTTGTTTCTATGAACATCATAAAATCTGTGCTTTCTCTTGTGGCGTGTGCATTCTCCTTAATATCCGCTCGAATAAAACATCACATACAAAAGTAACATAGAACAAACACATCAAAAGTAAAGTTAACATTGCAATAGTTGCCAAAAACAAAAGAGAGAAAAATGCAGTTAATAAGCAGACGATATTTAGAAAAGTACAGGTATTTAGACTGGAAAATGAAATTATCTGAAATTAACCACATGCGCAGACGATAGATACAAAAGTAAATATATTCAAACCTGAAAAGGTAAATATATGAATTATTCCATCAATAAATGCCATAAGTTTGTTTATATCTTCATTATTTTATGAGTTATTAAACATCAAAATGGGTCCGGGACTTTATAAACACCCTGTATGTATTTGAGTGTATATAAACATATGAAGCGAATTATCAGGAAGCGAAGATATTTCACCTTTATCTTTTGTCGACAAATGACGCGATAAATTTCAACCAATTACGTTTCGCAAGAAACTCCAATTCCTTAGTTCTGAGATATTTGGCAATTTTTCAACGTGTACAAAATTTTTGTTTTCAAAATAGGATATTTCCACTTTTAAACGAAATATAAAAACAGTATCGTAAGCATCATTTGTGTATATGTGTATGTGTGTGATTCAATAAGTTTCGTGAGATTATTCGTAAAATCGGCCGACACATTGTGTATTTAATATATTTTTAAACTATTTTATACAATTTTCAGATCGATTCTGCAGGAAACATTGCGAAGTATATCTAACACAGTACAGGAGATAAATTTCGCTACGGTAATGTATCGAGTTTTAAATAGCAGGCCTTGTGTTCGAATTTAGCTGATTTCATGCCGGGTGCAGTCATTCTTCATTGGTTTCAATTGTTAAATTTTTTTTTTTTTTTTGTAAAAACTTATTATAAGTTATTTTATTTTTACAATGTTAACCAACAAGAATCATGAACGAATCATAGTTAGATTTATCTGCTGCAAAATATTATCGATTATTATTGATTATAGACAGACATTTTAGATTTTTAATCCATTTTTATACCATTTTCAATCCACTTTGCGACTAATTCGACTGAAAAAATAACCAAGTGAACTTGACAGAGTATAACTGATAAATATTGTAACGATGTAATTACTCTGGCTTGCACCACAGCGGTAATGATCCTTATTTCAAAGTGGCAGGTCCTGTGTTCAAATTCAGCTGAATTTATGTCAAGTTTAGTCACTTAACATTTTTTTGTTAAATTTAAACCATTTTTGTTTAAATAATTGATAGCATGTCCTTAAAAAATTTACGAACGAAACATTATCCGATTTAATCTGAGAAGAACATTAGAGTTTTTCGTAAACACAGAGAGACGGTTTAGGTACTATCTACATTTATAAAACATTTTCAAACCAGTTTGCAACCAATTTCAATTCGCATTGCAAAAAATGCATTGTGTACTACTACAAATTTAAATGTTCGTTGTTTGGGTTTAAATCAATTGGAAGAATTTTGAAAACTTTCTACAATATTTTATTCTTGTTATTGATTGATTTGTATTTTAAAATACAAGATAAACGGTGTTAAAAATTATATTTTCACAATATTATGTTACTGTAAGATCAATAAATAAAATTCTTGAAGACAAATTTTATAATTTCTTTAATTTTGGCTATAAGAGCAATAAAATGCACCAGCTTTTAATGTTAGATGCGAGTTCTAGCAAAAGTAGTTTCCTTCTAAATAAGCTTATACTGCAATGCTTATCAAGAGGTCTGTGAGGCATACAGTTCAAGAATCGAAACTTTAACTTTATTGTAACCATCATAAATATCTTACAAGAAAGAAAAGTCGTGCTTCAAACATCGGTTATAAAGCATTTTACGAGAAATTCAGAATACTGTAGCAAAAAGTCGCCCTTTAATAAGGTGAAATAGGATATGACCATATAACAGTAACGACTGATTGGAGAGTCAGTCATGCCGCTGCTTTCATAGTAGACGCACGTCTTTGCGTCTGATGCAGAAATATTCAGATCTTTCGAAAGGCCTAGTGAGTTTAAGAATTTTTTATGGCGTTTTTAAGAAGTTTTTTTTCTGTTTATTCACACCAGATCATTTTTAACATATTGATTCACACCAGTTTCATTTTAATTTCTTTGAAGTAATATGTCTAATTGTGCCGTGTGAAAACCATTGCAAAATTTAATTCAGTTCGAAAATACATGCCACAGATAAAACATTTCCTTCCGCAGTTCTCGCTAATAAATAGAAGGGTATGTGGATTTTTTTGTGCATCCCTGTATACGAAGAATACAATTTACAGATAACGAGCAATATGAAAAATGTTAGTTAAATTTAAAAGCTCATCCTAAAATTAAAAATGCAATTTCAGTAGTAAGTACTTAAATAGAGAACTGGAATCGGATTATTTTGTGTGACCCTGTAAAGGAACGATATATGCTTTGACAATATATTTCATAGCAGTCATCTTGTAGCGAAATTTATTGATTTATATTCATTTCAATACATTTCATAGAGTTCATTGTCATTCAGATACATAGCAAAGGATTTTTTTAGGTGTTTCTTTTTTTGGAATTATTTTGAGTGCTTCTGTAAATAAACTAGTAATTTTCCGCACATCATAATGAATGCCAAACAGGCCATAGTAAACATCATTAACGTATGTCGATTGCATGAAAATTCCAGTATATTTCGAGTTAACCCTTTAAGGCACTTTTTTAAAATTTTCTTGATTTTTTTAAATATACATATTGGTCTAATAATGAGAATAATAGCAATAAAAATAAATATGAAATTTTCAGCTAAAATTTGATATTTTATGGCCTATATCTTATATAGACGATTGCAGTTTTAAAATATTGCATTGCTATATTTTGATATAAAATGAGCCTAAAATAATGAATTTTATCTGCTCAACACCCTGCAACTTTCTTTATATTAATATTTTTAAGTGTTGAGTAAAAATAATAAAGCTAAATTTTCCTTTCACAGCTTGATCCATTTTTTTTTTTTTTGAAGAACAAATTGCATTTTTTAAAAATGAAATTCAACCATCAGACATGGACAAAATAATTGTAGTTATTCTATTCTTTGGACTACTCTTTATCAGGTACAGTGATCATATTGGCTACTCGTAAAGCATGGTGACGTCACTGCAACGTCGTTGTGAAGTCACATTGTGACTTTGTGACCATTGATTGTCGATGTGAAGTCACAGTGACTAAAATGTGAAGTCATTATGGCCGTTTTAGAGTTTTTTTGTGACGTTTCACAAAGTGGTCACAATGTGACAAATTTGTAAAAAATATGTCATTTGTGACTTATTTGGCATTAACATTGGGACGAAACTGTGACAAAAGCAACGATGTTTAAATTGTCAGAAACATGTTTTTTAAAGTAAATAACATGTTTTGAAGGATATTTATAAATTTCTAATGATTTTTCAGAAAGTCACATCTCAGTCACAATGTGACGTCACTGAGTGGTGGCATTTTGTCACAGATGTGATGTGAACAAAGTGACTCACAGTGATGTCCCTGCGACGTCACTGTGACCATGCATGCTATTAGGGTAAATTCATGGCACAAAAGGAGAATAACAGTGTTTTTAAGTACGTGGCAGATGTGGTACACGGTAAAAAGAACGGTCAACCCTTTTCACGACTAAGGGAAATATTTTCCCCATTTTAAAATTGATGATTTTTGTATTTAATTATAACCTTATTTGCATTTTCTATACACAATGTCAAAATAAAACATATATTCAATGCAATTATGTAAAAGATGAGCAAATTATGCTAAACTCTGCATAGAAAATAAGACGGATATTTGTAATATGTGCGATGTCAATCTTTGTTTCATAGAATATCACAATTAACACATCATTTGCTACAACAATATAGTATTATTTTAATTAATATTTTCTTATAATAAGCCAATAAATAAGAAACATTGCATAATAAGACTAACTATATTTTTTGTTACCTTTATAGTTCATTAGGAAAAATATTTCGCATAAAATTATAATAATAATAATAATGAAAACCTAAACATTGCTATGTTTATCTGTTATTTTTATTTATTCTACATCTAAACAAACTTAAGTAAACAGTTATATACTAATATTCACTCTTAGCAAACTTATAGTCCTGAAAGGGTTATAACGGGGGCAGACAGACAAACCGAATTCATAAATACTTTTAAACTTTGTTGCCAGTTCTAAAAACCAATTTAAACTTTCTAAGGTTTTTATGTAATAAAAGAAGACTTAACTACTTAAGAGAAAAAAAACTTTTTTAGATACATTTGCTATTAGAAAAAAATCTTATTACATTAAATTTTATGTTTTCTCTGATAATTGAATGGGATTAAAAAATAAAATAAATACATCATGAAAAATTTTCAATGCTTAAAAACACATTACTAAATTAAAAATATGTTTCAGAAAACTTTATCTAACTAATTTATTTTATTGTTATTTTATATTTAAAAATTTCCCCAGGAAATAATAGCTATTTAATTATCTAAACTTAAATTCTATTTGGTTTTAGCATTTTTAAATCAAGAAGAAATAATACATTAACCTGGATTTAAACTTTAAAAAGACAGAAGGAATTAAATAAACATTCATTTATTTAAAAACAAAGCTTTTATATTTGCTTATTTAAAAAAGTTATAATATTTAATTACGTATGAGATTTTGTAACCTATCATTGCAAAATTTTCGATAAGAAAAAAATAAATATTTTCAGAGTATAAATAAAACAATGGAATGTTAGCTATGTTTATTTATGTAGATAATAAAGCTGTTGAATACTTACATTCGCATTTTTCAATAGTAGTAGATTCTCTGAATAATTATGTTCTTCTGGTATCTTTTAGAATAAGCTATTTAAAAATTAAAGAAAATAAGAAAGTGAAGTTTACATAAAATAATATTTCCTTTTTCTTTTTACCGAAAATGTGAAATAGAAAGAGGTCCGTAAAAATTATATTTAACAAACATGTAAAATAAAAGTTTTAAAGTAACATTACATTGCTTTCTATTTGACAGTTAATATTTAAAAATACTTTTTATAATGATGATATAAGAATGATAAAATCTTGTAACCATAATAATTTTATTACTCAGTAAACAAACAAAAAATCAACAAAATTAAAGAGAAGGAGCATTCAACGGATAAAATCTATTTTAAAAGCAAAAGCTTTTATACTAGTAACCATTCATGTAATATTATTTGTTATATCTGTATTATAAATATTATTGAATTATCGAATTCGTCAAAAATATTTAATTTTTTTCATTGTTACAAATACCAAACGTCGAAATATGTCATTTTAAGATCGAAATTCCAATTATTCTTGGGCATCCTTTTTAAAGCTGAAACCCTAAGTTTGGGATTTTTTGGAGTGCTGTAATATGTTATTTTAATTGCAACCGTGACTTATTTATTAAAAAATTACCTACATCAAGAGAAAATATAGTTATTTCAATATTCAAAATAACTTTTAAGAAACACCATATTAACATCATACAGTTGAACGTATAATTCATTTAGGCAAGTACTTAATGAAATTCCCATATTGTAATTCATGCTAAGCGTCAGGAATTTCACTCATTATTAAACAATTCCTCAGAATTAAAATTAGGTAATTTTGAAACAACAACTTATATATCAGCTACATTATTAATTCTCAGTTATTAGGATAATTTATTATAGGAAGAGAATTGTGTTTTTTAAAGCAATGCTATTAATAAACATTAAAGCTGCATCGAAAACTTATTTAATGAAAATATCAGAGACATTCTGAATACAAATGAATGAAAATAAGAAATTTTTTCTTATGTGTATTATTACAATGTGTTATTACTGTGAGTATTCAGTGTATTTTTCATTTTATGAATGTGTAGTTTAGTACACAAATTTCATCGATTTGAATTAATTTCAATGGGACGAATTTCTCTTCAGAAGGAAGTGCTTGAGTGTAATAATGAAACATCGTTAAGTGGAAATTTTACTGTAATAACAGAATATTCAGCAATATTTTTGAGTTATAATGGAATAGAACTATATGATACAGTTATCTTCTTATTCATTCTTTAGTAACATATGTTTAAACTTGGTCAGAAATCAATACCATTTCAATTACAATCAGCATATCAATTTTAACCCCTTGGGGACGAGCGACACGTGTATCTGCGGTAAAAAGGCTTAAGAATCCGTTCTTATCACCACCAGTAAAATTTTACTGAGAAATTTGCTTTATTTAATTGGAGCATTTTCACAATTTAAAAAGGAACAAATTTCTGGTTTTTAAAACCGGTGACAAAACATTAAAAATTTCGTAGAAAGTCTCTCGTCGTTAAGGGGTTAAGAAAAGGGTCAAGGAAAATGTGCGTGTCGAGAGAAACTAATCCACATTACACATTCTGTTAGCAGCATCTTAATAGATTTTCAGCCTATAAACTGATAAAGTGTATTAAATCTGTGGGAATACTAAATTTGTATATACTTCTCTAAAATAAAAGCAAGAATTCCAAGCTTAAAATATTCGTTTACATGCAACCTGAGATCAGAAGTTCAGAATATTCTGGAGATCAGAAGGCTGTGAAGTGGTTCAGATAATTTTATGCGTCATAGTAATCCTTTCATAATTCAACAAGTTGGAAATTGCACGCGAGTCGTAGCAAATGAGATGCGTTCGTACGATAACGAAGTTTTAAAATATTCAGATCTTGCTGATATAGTAGAGCGTACTTTGGTTACATTATAGTGGTCGAAATCGTTATGTTCCTGTAAATATGCAGGGAGTAACTTTTATTATACTTCATTAACGTATATCTTATTCATAAAATGTGAAGTAGTTTAATATAATTAAAACACGCCCCAAACAATGTTTTCCCGTATAACATTATTTAGTGGAATACATTTGTGTGTCCCTGTAATTTAATAATAAATATTCTTTGCATCACAGGTTATACAGAATGTATATTTTAGAACATACTTCATAGGTTCATGTCAATTCTATTATGTTCAAATGAGTATAGCACCATTAAAATGCATTTGAAATTTTTTTCCCATTGATCGTAATGTAAAGGAATAATTTTCATTGTCCCTGTAATTGATCTATGCATCCGCTTTTCATAAAATTTGAAATGACTCGACAAAATTATGTAATAACTATGTATTTTAAATTTCAATCGATTCGGTTAGGTAGTTTTTGCGTTATTATATGCGGACAGACAGACAGACGGACACACATACAGACTGAGCGACAACAATAGGTGCTACGTATTTACATAATTACGAACGCATCTAAAAACTGCAAACTGTTGGATATTGTCTTGAGACATTTCTATTTTTTTTTTTGTCTTTCACTTTTAAAAAATAATTTTTTTTAACAATGTATTTTATAATAGGATGTTTTTCTTCGACTTTTGACGTTATAAATTTTGAAATTGCAGTTCTGAAACCATCTCGTCAATTTCTATTTTGGAAGAAGCATTAATACAAACTAAACCTGAGAAATACTACAAATTTTACGCATCTTAAAATTAAGATATCTTGTCCATTGTGCAAATACGATTACCACCTCAAGTTACATAAATAATGAAAGTAGATTTTTAAATACAACATAATTTTCTGTACTTGAACTTATGCTCTGCACTTTCCTGAATATTTATAAGCAACATTTATCTATATATCATATTATGTATCTCTATGATATTACATAAAATACCTACGTATCATATATATTATATATCAGTTATTATAAAAAGTAATTTGCAAAATACATTATGTAGATTTTCCCTTTTTTATAAATATACACACAGTAAAAAATGAAGACCCAAATTGGGTTGAAAGATTTCTGGGTATAGTAATTTTTCTGAAATTTCAGTAAGGATTCCAAAATGGTAGAGTATTGTTCCCAAAATAGATAATCCAAAATGGTTCAAAACAGAGCAGATCTTTATTAACATTAAATTAGTCAAAATTTCTGAGGTATAATGTATATACTATCAAAGACATTTTAATTGTTTTAATGTTATTAAGAATCAGACTTATTTAACACGATTTTGTGCTACAAACTGAACTTTCCAAATTGGAACAATTCTGTACCCAGAAATCTTTCAACCCAATTTGGGTCTTCATATTTTACTGTGCAGTTAGAAGCACAGATATACACACGTACATTCATATCTATTTTTACACTTATAAACCTAATGTCAAATTGCTTAAACAGTTGTTAGTAATGTTAGTAAACAAATTCTTCTTTCAAACGAATTTAATTTTTTTATTGAAATAATCTGTTATTTTAACTGCAACCGCGATGTATTTATTAAAAAATTACCTACATCAATTACCTATATTCTTCATTATTAAGCAATTCCTCATAATTAAAGTTAGATAACTTTCAAAAAAGACTTTAAGCTACATTATTAATTATAAGTTATTATGATATTTTGTTATAGGAAGAGATTTGTGTCATTTAAAGCTGCACGATTTATAAACATTAAAGTTGCATTAATACTTATTTAATGAAAATTCCCGAAATATTCTGAATACAAATAAATTAAAGTAAGAAAATTTTGATTACTATGATTATGTTAAAAAAAAGATATTTGTTTTTAGGTTGATTTTTATTTATGTAGTTCAGTTTTTAAATTATTCTAAAATGGAGTAATGAGGCCGGAAGAAATAATGTTTGTTGTTATTTCCTATCAAAGAAAATAGTACTGCAATTGTACGCATGTAAAGTTATAGAATTCTGTATATTTTTACTGTATACTATACAAATTAATTGATAAAGCTACATAGCTAGTTTTTGCAAAGCTACAGAAATAGGTAGATTGACGTTATTTATTGCATTAAGTGGCACAGATGTCATATACGCACCACATTTGCACGTGTTTTTTTCTGGCGCCAGTTTCGCAAAAAGTTCGTTATCATATATTAGTTATGCATATTCTAAATTATTTTCTATTACTGTAAAAAGGAAATAATAATAAACTACAAAAGTTTAATTCAAAACTATAAAACAAAACAATTGTAATTTCTCTAAAAAAACCAAGAATTTCAAGCTTAAAATATTCGTTTACATGAAATTTGAGATTAGAAGTTCAAAAGATTCTGCACTGTAAAAAAAAAAAAAAGAAACAAAAGTAATCTTGCAGATGTAAAGTTGCCGAAATCTGTAGGTTTACTAACATTTTATTCGTACACTATTCAAGAAAAGATGCACATCTACAAAACTATTTTTTGTTAAGCTGCAGAAATCTGTAACTTTAAAAACGAAGCTTCTAAAATTATAGTTATCTTACTGATATTTTATCTGTAACCTGGGTTTCAGTTATATAAGAAATTCTAGGAATCCCATTTTCCTAAAGAATTCTTAGTAACATTACACATTTTTTTATTTTTAGTGTAAAATCTGTATCAATTATATGGATATTTGCTGTTGCCATTACATAAAAAAATCTAGGAATCCCAGTTTTCTAGAAAACATTTAGTAACTAAAGAGATTTTTTTACAGTGTACCACACGCGGTTAGAAATACAGTTCATACAATGTATATCTCTAATAATGAATCATTTCTCTTTCTGTTACAGATGGTGTAGTGCTTGTTCTTTTTTTTACACCAACTGAAATTTACGAAGAAATCTGGATAAAATATCACTGGTTTATTTATTTATTAATTAATTACTGGTTTAATTACTTATTCATTTTATTTATTTTTTATTTTTGTTAAAAACTACTATTTCTCACAATTAACATAGTTTGGAATGTCGGTTACATGCCACTGACAACTATTTCATTTCTTATTGTCACTGCTATTTTTAAAATGTAAATTCTGTCGTACACTGTAAAAAAAAAAAAAAAAAAAAAAAAAAAAAAAATTGCAAAGTTACAAATTTTTTTACAACTATTTTTTTACAACTATTTTTTACAATTTTTGTTACAAATAGGATACTGGGATTCCTAGAACTTTTTATGCAATGGCAACTGCAAAAATTCCTGTAACAGATGCAGATTTGCCCTGAAAATCAAAAAATCTAAAACTAAGAATTTATTAGGAAGCCTGAGATGCCTAGAATATATTATGTAAATGGAACCCATGTTACAGATGAAATTTTAGTAAGATAACTATATTTTTAGTAGATTCGTTTGTAATGTTACAGTTGTCCGTAGCTTTACAAAAATTAGTTTTATATGTTTACATCTTTTCATGTATATTCTACAGAGTAAGCATACAGATTTCGCCAACATTACGTTTGTAAGATTACAGATTTTTTTACAGTGTACTTTTATCTTGAATGTAAATGTCGTCAAGGGATATTTGAAAGATTTTTGTTCTGAGGCGATATAGAATTAAATATGTCGGAAAGTGAGCGTCAAACGTATTAAATGAGGTGCGTTTGTACTATAATGAAATTTTACAAATATTCAGAACTTGTTGTATGACTACTGTATAAGTATACGAAATCTTTTGTATGTCCCTGTAAATACCATCTGATTTCTAATATACGGGTAGTATTCTTTAGTAAACCACCGCAATGTATATGAATTTAAAAAAAAAAAATGCGAAGTTGTTTAATATAATAAAAAAAACGCTGCAAACAAATGTTTTCTTCTCTAACATTTTCTAATGGACTTCTCTAACATTTTCTAATGGAATACTCTTGTGTTTCCTTGCAAATTAATAAAATATATTTTTTGCTGCGCAAATTGTTCATAGTGTATATTTTAGAGTATACTTTATAGATACATATAAATTTTATTATGTTCGAAAGACTGAAACATCATTAAAATGCACTTAAAATTATTTTCCCCATTGGCCGTAATGTTTTGAAACACTTTTGATTGTCCTAGTAATGGAACTATGCATACAATTTTCATAAAAATTGAAAAGACATGACAAAAGTATGCAATAATTATTTATTTT
The DNA here is from genome assembly GCA_964019185.1 of Maratus speculifer. Lineage (NCBI taxonomy): Eukaryota > Metazoa > Arthropoda > Arachnida > Araneae > Salticidae > Maratus > Maratus speculifer. The sequence continues at coordinate 94,916,171 of OZ025289.1, read as the reverse complement.
AAATTCCAACGATTTTATTGGGCACCTTTTACGTTGTTATATACAGACAGAGAGACGGACAGACTGACGGAGTGAGGCTACATATTTATATTATTACGAATGCACCTAAAAACAATCGCTCGTGGTGACACTGTAACTGCACTTTTCAGAAGTTTTGTAAACGATGGAAATAAAAATCATTTACAAAGTTTCATCGCTAAAATATGACAGACCCCAAATTAGTAAAATAAATGTGAGGATCATATATAATATATAAATATACATAAATTAACACTAACTATACACTTTTACTGATCATGGAACAGCTCAAAAATATTAATTTTGAATAGCCACAGGAGATTTCTGAAAATTATAAAGTTATTGTAATTTTAAAAAAATATAACTATTTTCCATTTATTAACACATTGATACCTAAAATGACTGACACTGAACTTTTCGTTAAGCCCGCGTCAGTTACCGGTCACTGATTGTGTAAAATACGATATAAATCTAAAAAATTAGTATTATTTTAAGTAATTATTATGAAAGTGTAAACCTGTAATATGTAAAAGTTAAGCAAATTTTAAATATTCAGTGATTACTGATAGCAATACAATTTTACTTACCCATCATACGTAGTATAAGGTAAATATTGCAATCGTTTTAAAATCGAAAAAAAATTGTTGACGGATTTACACGTTTCAGTTACTGGAGATTCCGAAAGACATATTTTTAGAAAAAAAAATTGCCGTCCGTCCGTTTGTGTGTCTGCCTGTCTGTCTGTCTCTCTGTCTCTAACCACTCTATCTCCTGAAGAAATTGAGGTAGAGGCATGAAACTTTGTATGTGCTTAGTATGTAAGAATGGGACGAAGCCTATTTAATATCAATAACTTCGATTGTTCGGAATTTTTTTTTTCGGACTCTCGAAAAATTCATTCCGATGAAAGGTATACAAAAATTTTCAAATGTTTTATTTTAAGGAGTGGGTATGAAAGGCAATAAAACAACACAAATTTTGCATAAAGAAAGAAGTTAATCGGATTATTAGTTGCCGAGATTTGTGTAACTTTGTTTTCCACATTCTTCGATTTTTCATGGCCCTGTATTTCATTCAAATTTCAATTCAAAAATAAATTTTAATTGGAAATGAGATGCGTAATTCGACACAGTAAATTGTTAGTTAATATAATTATTGTTTTTGCAGTTAAAAGGATGTTTCTTTTATGCAATTTAGTACTACTTGAGAATTTGGCGCTTTATATAATTTGTCGAAATCAGTTCATCAGCAATTCATTGATAGAGCATTACTATGTAAATAAAAACTATTGAAATATGTGTTTAAATTTTATTTTGAAATTGCGATGCATTTTATAAACAGTTTACATGCATTTTATTGCTATATTTTATGTTATGCATTTCCATGATGTGTAAGTAATACAGTGGTCCCCAAACGACTAGTTTTTTAAATAAACATAGTGACACACATATTATTTGCCCATCATACGTAGTATAGGGTAAGTCTCGCAATCGTTTTGAAAACAGAAAAAAAATTGACGGATTTACATGTTTCAGATACTGGAGATTCTCAAAAACATATTTTTAGAAAAAAAAATGCGTCTGTGTGTCTGTCTGCCTGTAAACGCTCTATCACCCGGAAAAATTGAGATAGAGACTTGAAATTTTGTATGTATTTAGTATGAAAGAATGAGACGAAGCCTATTTAATATTAGTAACCTCGATTATCCGGAACTATTTTTTCGGACTCTCGAAAAATTCGGTCTAATGACAGGTATATAAAAATTTTCGTTATTTTTTTTAAAGGCAATAAAATAACACAAATTTTGCATAAAGAGCGAAGTTGATCAGATTGTTAGTTGTCGAGATATTTTTAATCCTGTTTTCCACATTCTTCGCTTTTTCAGATCATGTATTTCATTCAAATTAGAATTCAGAGATATAATTTAATTGGAAATGAGACGCTTCATCCGACGCAGCAAACTGTTAGTTAATATGATTAGTATTTTTGTAGTTATAAGGATGTTTCTTTTACGCAATGGAGTTCTACTTAAATGGTTTGGCATTTTGTGTAATTTGTCAAAATTGGTTCATCAGCAATTCATTAACAGAATATTACTATGTGTTTAAAATACTTAAATATACGTTTAAACTTTGTTTTGGAATTGCAATGCATTTTATAAATAGTTCACACATGTTTTATTTTATATTGATATAATATATTATATTTCATGGAAGCAGGACGTTTCGGTCCCGCCATTTCGGTCCTACCATTTCGGTCCCGAGACATTTCGGTCCCGAGACACTTCGGTCCCAAGACATTTTGGTCCCCAGCCATTTCGGTCCCAAGACATTTCGGTCCCTAGCGATTTCGGTCCCAAGACATTTCGGTCCCTAGCGATTTCGGTCCCAAGACATTTCGGTCCTTAGCCATTTCGGTCCCAAGACATTTCGGTCCCTTCTCCTGCAAACTGAAATTTTGTTAAATAAGAGATAATTTTATAGGGAACATTGCAGTTTTTAAACTGAAGGCTTTTTATAAAGCTATTATAAGTGCCCGAAAACCGCACACACGTATAACTCTTATCCAAAATATTATAATTCACACAAATTTTGTATGGTAATCCTCATCATAATTGGTAAGCCTAATGATAACTGGTAATCCTAATTCTCAAAACAGTTAGTCATTTTAATATAAAAATGAAATTAACATTCTATTAAATATATTTATTATGAATAACATGATTAATTTACATAATGAATTTTATTTTGAAATAAACTCAATACATAATCAATTTTATATTCAATACATCATTATATTTCCTAGTAGTTCTAAACTGAAATTTATCTTTTACTTGTTTATTTATTGTATATTTAAAACTACAGAAGTTTAAAACAATTAGTATAATTAAAATTAAAACTAAAAAAAGAATTATTATTTTTTCTGTGAAAGTAAGAGCGAAAAGGTAATACTAATAAATAAATAAATAAATAAATAAATAAATAAATAAATAAATAAAAGCTTAGTTTTGTCACTTAAAAATTGAAAATAAAATTATTTAAAATATTATTATATTACATTTTAATATAGTTTATTAAATTATATATTATATTTTATATACAATATTCATAATATTATATTTTAAAATATTATTATATAAATTTTATGTAAATAAAAATAAAAAATAATTTTCTTATTAAAATGAAATAGGCCCAGTTTCAATAAAATTAACTCACAAAAGTTGTCTTCATGGCGTGAAAAGACTTAAAAAATGCAATCAATAAATACTATTTTTTTTAAGTGGCGGAGACAAATTCCTAAAAACAAATTTTTTTCACAGCATGCCCAGTTACGAAATCACTATTGTTTTCGCAATGTTAATAATGGAAAGTAACTTATGAAAACAAATTTATAAGATTCAACTTTGTATTATAAAAATAATAATAAAAATAAAAAAAAAAGTTCTTTAATAAATATATCTCATTTCTAAATTATCAAAGGAGAAGGTGTAGATGGGTGATTTGAGGAAATAAGTATATATTATAACTTATAGCTGTGCAATTGAATTATTAAAGACATTTATTATCAAACTAATTGGAAGGGAAAAAATAAGCACAGTTTATTTATTATTTAATTAATGTTAATTTAAAGGTTCTAAAAAATGTACTTTAACAGCCAAAAAAATATTTATGGCATTTTATATAAAACACTTTTTAGTTTATATAGTTTATAGAAGTTTATATAAAATAATGATACTAATAATTAATAATAAAATTTAAAATATTTATTCTGATTAATAATAATAATACTAAAAGCAAAAGACAATATACCCTAAATTTATATCACATTGTTTAACCAAACAAAATTTTCAGCTCGCTGTGATTTCATTATCACGAGTTATAAAAGTTTAAATTTATCGGACTCTTATATTCAACTTTTTATAAAATTTGGGTGGGGGGGGAGAATTAAAAAAATTGTATAATGTTGAACTTATACCATTTGCCAGGCCCACATCAATTAGAATCCGACTTATAAGATTGCGAGCAAAGAAATAAAAAGAGACTGAAATGACTAAGGACCGAAATGGCAAGGGACCAAAGTTGCTGGAAACCGAAATGGCCACGGTCCGAATTGTCTCGGGACCGAAATGTCTCGGGACCGAATTGTCTCGGGACCGAAATGTCTTGGGACCGAAATGTCTTGGGACCGAATGGTCTCGGGACCGAAATGTCTCGGGACCGAAACGTCTCGGGACCGAAACGTCTCGGGACCGAAACGGCGGGACCGAAATGGCGGGACCGAAGTGGCGGGACCGAAATGTCGTGTACCCATATTTCATATATCATATATGACATTCCATGATGCGTAAGTATTACGGTGGCCCCCAATGACTAGTTTTTAGTTTCATATGATATTCTAGAGTGCAGTCATAGGTGACTGGTGAGGCACTCAACATGTTAATATTGTCACAAGAGTTCATATGATTATTAGTGTCCATATAGTTATTTTTCTTTTATCTAAAATATATCTAATAAATATATTCAATACGAAAGCCTATTATTTATTCAAATGAATTTAAATATTCAAAATGGAAAACCAAACGTTTATTTAAATTCAATTTACAAAGTTGAAAAGCATAATGTTTGTTAGTATAAGTTCCAAACGCTAGAATATCGATGGTAATGTTTGTAGCACATATAAGGATTTCAAAATATTTCAATGCACATGAGAATATCATCATTATTGAAAATGAAACCATTATACCGTTAATTGAAGCCATGATTCCACAAGTCAATTTCGAAGCATCAAATTTAATATTTCAAAGTAGTAGAATGTATATTAGCACGAAAATATGTTCATTTAAGCATAAATAAAACTTACAAAACGTCGCCTATATTATGGAATGAAACTTCTTTAAACTTAATAATTACAGAATGAATAAAAAACGGTTTCTTATTTCCTAAATTATGTACTTAAATTAGTTCCTAAGTCGTTAGAGCGTATTCCGTAAAATTACTGCAAAAATATATTAATATCAATAAAGCATTGTGTTAAAAATAATTGTCTTTATTCAATTTATTTCATATGACCAAATTTTGCTATCAAAGTTATACTTACAGGATCGGTAAAAATAATTCCAAATATTAATTTTATTATTGTAATCGCAATTTTTTTTCTTCTTTGATTATAATATATATTAAAAAACTGGATCCATTTAGGGTAAATCTTGCAGTGATTCTATTGATTTATACATCTTTGTTACATAATGCATTTCACCTTATGTAGAATTTTCTATAAAATTCTTTTTGAACATAAAATAACAATTTAATTAATATTAGTATATTAATTACTATTTAAGATCGGAAATGAAATTTTAAATATGTGTTGTCTAAGAAGCTGAATAAATAAAATGTGCGTAAAAATCACATATATTAACTTTATACAAACTAACATGTACTATAATCTTTTAATGATATAGTAATCGCCCAAAATATTCGCTTAAAATAAGTACAGAGAGATTTTTGAGTGAAAAAAATATATTTAAAATTATTTTAATAATTTTTTTTATTATTTCCCCATTTAGTAATATTATCATAGTTTTTCATATGATGATTAGTGCATAGCATATATATATATACATTACTTTTAACTAAAATATATTTATCCATATTCATTACCATATCCAACCATTTATTCAGATGATTTTAATTATAGTAAATAGAACGTCAAACATTAATTTAAATTCATTTTACAAAGTTGGAAAGTATTATGTTTTTTAGTATAATCCCCATATGCTAGAATCTCGATGGCAATGTTTGTAGCACACCAAATGTTTGCAAAATAATTCTATGCACATAAGAACATCTTCGTTAGTGAAAACGAAATTAGAAAGCCGTTAATTGAAGCCACGATTCTAAAATTCAATTTCGAAGTAAGAAACTTAATATTGTAAGAGAGTGCAATATACATTAGCACAAAAATATATTCCAAAACTACAAATTGAATTTAGAAAACATCACACAATTTATTGAACAAAACATCTCTAAGCCAAATAATTTATAGAATACTAGCTGACCCGCCCGGTGTTGCCCGGGTCCGTATTGACAATATTAAACGAACTTGAAATTTGTATGATTTTATCATTAACTGGAAGCATGCATAAATGCATTGTCTGAAATACGTCGCAGCTGACTTTGTGAAAAATCGGTTTTAAAAACAACTAATATTGAGCTCTAAAAATACTTAAAATGAGCAATGAGAAACACGGGAGGGAACATGTATCCAACGATTGCGTTAGTTTCGTGTTAAAGTGTTGATATTTACCCGTAAAAATCACTGTTAATTCACGTAACTAATTATTTTTTTCGCATAGAAATCCCAAGTGAAATATTTTGAATTTCAAACTAATTATATCACTCTTAAATCCGACTATACCGTGAATGAAATCGATACGCGATGATAAAAGATTGGTATATAGTATTATAATTTCAGAGCCATTTAACAAAAGTGTATATTTTTAATCAAAGTATGCGTAATGTTGACTCTGTGGACAAATTCCTAACCGTAAACTTTTGTACCATAACCAATATCTGTCTGTAACCTAACTGCGACTTAACATTACCCTACCGTAACTTAAATATAACATAAATGTAACCTAGCCGTCACTTTGAAATATCAATATAGAAGCATCATTTAAGATTTTGCTTGAAAAGTTAACATTCTTTCGTTAATGTCTTAAAATCGTCTGCACTCTGGATTTTAGACTAATATTTGTTATTTAAGTTTTCGCGCATGATTTTAAAAGAATGTTTTCATAAATATATTTTATATATTGACATAGAGTTATTAATATGTTGTTAAATTAAAAACATTTTTTCATCTACGTTATAAAGTATTAAAAAGTTCTGAAAAAAAAAATAACTTTTAGTAATACAATTTTTAGTTCAAATCAAATGTTTTCAATATTTAATTTAACTTTATTTTGACATTTTATTATTTCGAATTTATCAATTTCAATTATTTTAAAAACAAACATTTTTTAAAAATAAATGATATAATAGAAAAAAGAACAATTTAAAAAAATACTATTTATTTGTAAAATACGCTTCAGCTGTAATTCATTTCTTTCAATTCGTCTTATTAATACAAAATCCCTTCCACATGCTTTTGTTTGGGACATTAAAATTTGAGCTATAAATGGTTTAATCTTGCAACCCTTTTTTCGGTTTACTTCACCACCACCTATCTTTTTCCTCCATGGTTTACAACCGCTGTGATAAAAAATCATCGGCCGTGTTCAAAAGCGGTTTTTTTTGTGCGCGCGCGCTCAGAAGATTCTGCTAGGAGTAGGTACTATCGAAGAAGAGAATTTTAAACTTATTCAATTATTGTATTATTTTTATGGTTCAGATTGGTAAATACAAATACCATATCTCTTTATCCTTTCAAATCATGATTTTCGTAACAGAAATACATACCTGTGACCACTCAAATAAAATTAAAAGTATTCCGGAAAAGTATCACGTGACCTATTTCATGTAATTAAGCCCGATTAGCATTTAAAAAATGACAATCAAACCTTGACGCGCGCGACGCAAAAAAAAAAAATGATGGGCGATTTGATCACGTGATTGTGCGTTTTGTGCTTATCTGTTATTGGTTGCACGTTGTTTGTTGTCAAAGTTGGTAGGTTGACTGGTACAATTTAACAATTGGTGATTTAATTTTTTTAATAATTTTATTTTTATTTATTTAAAAATCATTTATCAGTTGCTTTATACTTTTCGTATTAAATAATAGAATACTGTTGATTCTATTGTTGTAATTAATAGAATGCTGTTGATAAACCAAGGTTGAGATATCCACACGGGGTACTAGCTAAGGGGGGGGGGCTACCCTCCCAAAACATTGACAAATGTTGTTACACTTTGCAAATTTAAAACTTTTATGTCAAATTTAATTAAAATTTTAATAAAAACTGCAATACATTTTCTATTTTTGATAGAATTTGCAAAAGTTACAACTCTAATTGGGAATATTATTAATTTTTTTTACAAATAAGAATTGTATTACATTTTCAAAGTGCGTTAACTTGGCAAAATTATAAAACGAGTTGGCGAATATAAAAATTTGACTTGACAATATTAAGGTTTTCTCCCCCACCAATAAAAAGTCTTAGCGATGGCTCTGTATCCACATATTACAAGATTGATTTGTAATCAACGATACTGGATTGATTTCAATGGAATTTGCATTGTTAGTTAGATAATTTTTCAGAAGAAGTTTTAGTATGTATATATTTCTTATTTAATGATTGTATATCTTAATACCGTGTGGATAACAGGCCAAAATATGTCATAAAATATGAAAAACAAACGACATCCGAAATTATGTTAGTATAAGCAAAACACTTATTTATACTTTTAATAGAAAAATTATAAACATTCTAATCATACTTCATTCATTATAAAACTAGAAGGCAAACTCCAAATATTTCACTTCTTTAAAATATATGTATGCAGATATTCTTAATTTAAAAAAATGTATATCTTTTACATTTTGCTTTTATAATATTTTCCATTTTGATTTTAACACCGTAAAATATCCACGCATGCATTATATTTGCATCCTAATCTCAATAAAAAATTACTTCTAAAATTTTCAAAAAAAAAAAAAAAAGAAAAAAAAAAGAAGAAGAAGAAGAACATTAATAATTATTTTATGCGTATACGGATATTTTCGCAGAAAACTTTTTTTTTTCATTTTCTTAATATATATATAAATCACTTTGGAACGATATTAATATCGTTCTAATTAGCCTTTTAATATTCTAAATTTGGAATATTAAAACTTTCTCCGCAAAAATCTCATTTTCTCATATTTAAATAAGTATTTTATTATTATAATAGAAATACATGTGCTTCTGTATTATTAATATAAAATTTACCTTTAATAAAAATGTCTTATTCATTAATAAAAAGCAACCAAAAAAAAAAAAAAAAAAAAAACACAAACCAACTTTTGGCCCGCGCTGGTTTCGAACCCTTATCGTCTGGGTTCAAGCTCAGCACGCTGACCATTCGGCCAGCCAGCTCACTTCCATTTCTAACAGATTATCTTTATAATTGGCATTACAAGTAATTACATCCTTGATCTGTTCTCCATCTGTTACTGAGCGAACAGTTACAGTAAATGGTGGCACAGTAGCGAGGACTGAACGCACATCCCACCAAGTATAAGTATCCACTCCATGTCCGTGGCTCCTAGCGTGCGCGTGCAGCGCGCGTAATAGCTGAACACGGCCATCATTTAAACTGACAGTTTGCCAGTCTATAAATTTTAAAGGTCTGTTCCAGCTTTTTTAATTATTTATGCGAAAATTTTATGCAACCAACCAACCATAACTAAATGAAGGGGGAAAAAAAGAAGAAAAAAGGCAATTTTTTATGAGAGTGATCTTTGGAATTTAATTAATAACTCAGTTAATAAATAGAATTTCGAAATTCTGAAGCTCAGGTGCATCAGGAGATATATTGGGCTACTCTCATAAAAATTTTGAGCTTCGTACGTCCCATAGATTTTGCTAGACATCGCAGACACACACACACACACACACATACACGCAGACAGAGCGATTTGTTATTTTATTAATATAAGATGCTTGAAGAATTTTATACATTTCAAAATTTGGTTTGAAGTTGTTTAAATTATGCTGTAAAATGTCTCCTGAAAACAACACTAATAAATTAATAAAATGTTATATCAAGGTAAATGACATTAATTCATTTATTTCGTTTTGAATTTGTATTTACCTTTCAGTAGCGTCACCTGTCGCACTCTTTGTAATATTTTCTTTGTTCCTTTTCTATTAATTCGCAATCTTGTCGCCTAACAGACACGCATTTACATTGGCTGATAGTCCAAGAGCCGACAGCACAAAAACATATATTATTATATCCATATATATAAGATTTTTTTAAAATTTATTTTATGAAAGAGTAGTAATGGGGGAATCTAATGATCCACATCTACAAGAAGTGAAGTAGTACATAAGCCAAAAACTAATGCCACTAGTGGCTTACGCGTAAGTTTTTCATTGTTTTTTCCTGTTCCCAGTTTTCCATGCTTTCATACTTTTGTTTCTACGGCAAGCACAATGTTAAATCTACGAGTAAACCACTAATACTATTAATCTTTGGCTTATGCACCACATCACTTCCGGCAGACATGCATCATTAGATTCCACTATTACTACTCTTCCATAAAATAAAGGATTTCTTTCTTGCGCTAGATAAAATAGGTTTTTGAGCTGTCGGCTCTTGGCTATGATAACGGACTGTTTATATTTCCATTCTGAAACACGTTAAATGTGTGCTTTTGGTTTCTTTTGATTAATACAATGTTTTATTAACATTCGTTTTCGGTCTACAACAGACCTTGTACTTGTGGAGTTCGGATGAGACTTTTTAACTTTTTTTAACGTCCGTGATCCTTTAGCTTTTCATTTCTTATTGCAACACTCTAGTAAAAGACAAATTCAAATATTCCGACCCACGTTTCGAATAGTTGAGTCGCTTGCGGAAACAAAGTTGAGGCGGGGGGGGGGGGAATAAAAAATTGCAAATGAGCAAATTTAAAAGGAAAATAGTTTAAATGAAAGACTCCAAAAGGAGGAAAGGGTGAGCTCTTAGCATTGAAGCTACCGGATGACGACTGAGTCAAGCTTATTGTTATTGAACCATTAGCTGACAATTATCATTGGATAAACTTGAATCAGAATCCGATAATCTAAACTTAAAAAATCAGGTAAAATTTTGTCATTTGAATCTTGACCTAGCATGTCAAATTGATCAGAATTTCATATTCCAAATGGTTTTTGTAATTTCTTAAAATAAATTTTATTATTATTCTTCTTTTATGTGTGCAATATTGTCGGTTTACCTGTGATATGTCATCAAAAATACTTACATTTAATTGGGGTTTTTTAAGCGCTTTTATACTGTTTTTGTGCAAAAAATGAAAAGATGTTTCTTTGAATTTCCTTCAATTTAAACAATGTCCAATGCCCAACGATGCCAAACTAACAGAAAAAATATACCAAAAAATCCATTATAGTTTTGGAGCAGATGGTGTTAAAAAATATTGCTGTTCAGGAGCAAAGAACTGTATATTCTACATTAGAAATAAACTTAAGATATTTTTAGAGAACACATCGAGATGCCAATTTTTGCATTTTGTGTAGTATATGGTGTTGAATAAAATTATGCAAAGAAAAACAGATCTTTTTTTTTTCATTTTTGTAATAACTTACCACTTTAAATAAACAAAATATTTCTATTAGATATTAAAAGTAGTAAAAAGTTTTTAAATTAAAAATAAAAATAAAATTTCATAAAAGTAACTATTGCTCGGAAAAAAAGTATAGAAAAAGTCCGATAAGAAACATAACCCTATATAATCATGTATTAGTTGAGCCACATGAAATGTAACAAGCCAGATATTTCTTAGACATTGCTTAAAAATTCTACATGAGTGTGATAGTGTCTTTAAATTACCTTTTACAGAATATCTATAAGGTGTCGGATCGCTGACCGAGGCAGCTGACCGAGAATCTTTTTATCTTTGAGAAAAATTTCAAATTTATTCGAAGCAGGTGGTTGCCAGGTAGATCTTAAAAGGAGCAATTATTCTGTTTGTATTGTTCATTTTATATCTGGCTGACAGAAAAACATGAAAAATGAATATAATTGCTGGATCACCAAGATCCGAGGACTTAGGAGTTAACCATTTAATGCTCATAGTAGCAAATATGCTACTAATAGATTTATCGAATAACCAGAATTTTAAAAAAACAATGTTTGCTTTTTTAATAACAGACATTCTGTATTTAAATAAGGCGAAATTTATTATTAAACATTTTTTTTGGTTGAATTCAAATGTCTGAACTATGTAATTTCTAAAACGTATTCCTTCAATTTTCAAGTAATAGGATCGCCGGAAATTACATTTACTTAATGTGTTGTGTCTTTTAAAGGTCTTTTAAAATTATAAAATCTTATATAAATTTTATACACTGTCCCAGCATATTTTATAGCTATCCTGTAAATTAAATTGTTAGTCCCTGGAAGGGCGATGATGCCGTCGAGGCATCATATAATTTTAACTCTAATTGCCACACTGCACCCGAAATTTTTAAGGAAAATTTCATTTTTTTAAATACACGAAAATAAATTTTATTGTAATTTACAAATAACTATTCTTATAATATATTCTTGTAGAATATTCTTGTATCATTAATTATTTCAACATTTTACGAATACAAGTACATAGCGTCGGAATGGTACATTGTATCAATAGTCCCAAACACTGTAAAAAATAAAGGAAAATTCTGGAATCACTGAGCCGCCATCATCTTCTACACTTTATAGTAGACATTTAACAACTTCGGCCCCATAAACCACACACCACTTTTTAAACCTATTACATTGCTTAAAATTTAAGTAATTTTATTTAAAATTTTCTCAACCCATGCTACTCGGTCTTAAATGGAAACTTTAGAACCTGAAAAATTTGGGCAGTAATAAATTAGTAAAACTGTCTTAGAAGGAACAGTAGAATGTAAATCATTAGTTAAACTAATATTTTATGAATGAGTATCACTGGTCTGAAATAAAGGGAAAATGTATTCATAAATATATTTCTCAAAATATTAGGTTTATGGGATTATTGTTACTGCTATCAGCCAATAACCCACCAGGAAAAAAATACGCGAATAAAAAAATAAGATGTAGATATAAATTTTTAATTTTCAATATGTATGGATAGCAATGAATGTAATGCTTTATTGCAGGGAATTATGAAATCTAACAAATTGGCGATCTCTTGACAATGCTGGGACATGAAATACAAATTTTGTTTTTTTTTTTCTGACAAAATAGTCCGCATTTTTTTAGAATTAATTAATTTTCTTGTAAGCTATTCCTTTTTATAAAAATTCAAATAAAATTAATACTATTAAAAAAACATGATTAAAAACGGTCTCCATAAAAGATTATCTTAAAATAATTATTGTAGTAATTTAGCTTGGGAAAATATCAGTATTGGGCAAAAAAGACACTTTTCCAGACCGGAATAAAAGACAAATTATTTAGTTAAAGTGCTGTACTTTTTTAAATAAATTTTGAAATTTTTTTATAAAGTCTAGAAATGTCAAAATCGAGTTATGGACCTTTCAGTAAACTAGTTTAACTTTTGACAAAAATGAAGAAATTTATTAAAAAACCCAAAATAATGCAGCTTAATTTATATATAAGATTATTTGTAACTCAGTAGCAATGAGAAAGATAGCAATCTTAAATAGATATATTTTTGTCATTGAAAACTACTCAAAATTTGAATAAAATATTTCCAGTTTCTTAATGTATGTCGAGTGATTTTTCGCATGGAATATTTGATAGTATATTTTAAACATCCCATTTCATCCGTCAAAAACCTTCGTGAGAAAGAGATATAAAAGTATATTCCTGTGAATGACTGCATTGCATATCTGTGACGACTTTCTGGAACTAGAATAATAAAACTGTTATATTTTAGGAAAATAGATCAAAGCAAAACTTCTAATATATAAATTTTTTGACATACAGAATTTTTATTAATCACATTGTTGAAAATATATAATGAAGAAAAACTCTGTGATCATTTTTTAAATCAGAGAAATATTTCGTTTTTAAGATTGTTTTATTATAATAAACTAAAATATTTGATAAAATTTTGCAGAAATTCTGTTACAGGTTCCATGGGTAAAAAAAAAAAATAGTTTTAGTTAATTAGTGTTTAAAAATAAACTATATATTTTTAAAAATAATTTTTATTTTTTTTCCATATCTAATACAGCAGTCATATGACTATTGTTAAACTAATTTAAAACTTATTAAATAACAGATATATAACGTTTTAACAGTTTCTAATTAATATACAGATGTCAAATTAACAAAGTCAGTTTTATATGAAATCTTATTACAATGCGAGGCTACCATAACAATACAGCTCATATTCAAAATTTTAGAATAATTAAAGAAACTTAATAAGAAAAAAATATTTATTTACTTTTTATACTAAGTATATACAATTAAATGACTGCAAATCACTATACCCCATTCGTTTTCGATTGGATTAATATCTGATGATGGTGGTCAATGAAGTACCTTATTGTGACGTTGGCGGACTCTGTTCTTAGTTCACACCGATGTATGCGCTGAGGTTAAATCATTTTGAAAGATGAAATCTGCTTCAAACAAATCTTATGATGATGGAATCAAGTAAAATTCCAAAATTTATTGATATATCTGAAAGTTAACCTTTTCGTAAGCGATACATAACTTTCCAGATTCCAAGTTCTAATACACTCCTGCAACCCGAAACTATGAAACTTGCAACAAATTTCACGGAACATTTAAGACATTCTTTATCAAATGTTTCTAGCTTCTTTCTCCAATTTCGAATACATTGATTACCATATGTAACACAAAACATACTTTCATCACTAAATAATGTATTTTCCTAATATTCTTCGCTCAATCAATTCAATCTTATACACTTTTGCTTTACTGCCATCAGAGGTTTTGTTTTCGGCACACGATATTCAGACTTAAAATTATGGAGAACTCTTAATGTAGTCGATGTAAAAACTTCAAATTCTTCTTCTTTTTCTTTTCTGTGCAAAAATCGTACACTTTTAAAAAAAGTTTTATTAACTATATGATTCATTTTCCTGTTATCTGTAGCAAATGTTTTTGATTTTGAGCCGTCATCTCATTACTTATTTTGAAATTTTCCATTTTTTTAATGCCGTGTTAGTATTTTACTATTGCTTGAATGCGAACAATGTAGCTAATTCATGATATAACATTCATTTTTACCTTCCTGATACAAATCAACAATTAGAAGTTTAATAGATTCAAGAATATCACTCATACAACCAATTTTAAGACGAAAATGCAAACAAACTGTAAAAAGAATATTGGTTCAAAATACAATCGTCTGAATTTAATCAATGATGCCACCAGTGAGAAATTGGTGATAATTAAAGGAGAATAAATGTGAAATATTGTAATGCTTTAAACCACTATAAAAAATATTCTAATTTTTTGAATTTTCAAAATTATTTTTTTTCTATTAATCTTTTTAAAAATTATATTAATTTTAAGATAATAAATAAGTTTAATCAACAATAATCTCTTAATAAAAATATCGTTTGCATATTTGCATCAAAAGACACTTAAGAACGATATTTTCAATTTGTAAAAAACTCATTATTCTAATATTTTGAATATGAGCTGTATTTATCATGAGTATAATAAAGATTTGATTATACATTTATTTTATGAAATCAATAGCGGTATATAATGTGAAAAATACTGTTTTTCTATATTAATAGAATAAACAGAATCTTGTGTAATAAGTTAGGTATTAAGGAATTAAATTTCAGATTGAATAAAACAACCGTATATAAATATTATCCGAAATAAAATAAATTTGATGGGATTGTACTACAATAGAATAGCATCAATTGATAAGGAATGACGTCATTTTTTTAGGGAAACAGGCATATAAATATGCTTTGTTTTCGTTTTTTTTCATGCCGTTTCTTCGTTTGTGTTTTTCGTTTTTAAAAGTTCTTTATTGTGTTATCTGCAATTTTCAATAATATTTAATACTTCAGAAAAATAAAATTTTATTTGGATAATAATAAAACTACTAAAATTTTATCATGATATTAAACTGTTTAATATTTAGTATATGAAAACGAAAACATATCAATCAACGATTATATCAAACTTGAGTATGCATGAAATCATATCAAAGTAGTATGTTCATCTAATAAATTATAACATGTGAAGTTTAAAATAATTATTATGTATTTGTTACTCGTCAATAGCAACAGCAAGTCGGAAGTTGTACATAAAGCGTCGCAACATCCATAGGATTTTTGCATTGGATAGCTGAGGACGATATACAACCGGCTTAGTTTTTACTTTTTCAATTTTGGTGTCAAATTAAAAAAAACACTGTAACTTTCAGAACCGGTTATGAAACTGTCCTCATATAAAAAGAATGTAACCAAAAAAAAATAAAAACTAGGCCGGTTGTTTATCGTTCTCAGCTATCCTATGAAAAAAAAAAAAAAAAAAATCACGTCAAATTATTAAAATTTGGTCAAGATATTTGAAAAAAAAACACCCCCATAGATTGTACATTATCATCCGGGTCTTTTTCAATTCGTAATGTGGGCTCTTAACACTTGAGCGTACAGTTTACAGGCAAGTAAATAAGTCCAACATCACTATTCTTTTTAATAGTACACCACCTTTCAATTACAAGCTTGGTTCGTTCAACTTTTTTTATATAAGACGAACTCTTAGTGTTTGTTGTGTTAATCATGTTGAAAATCAATTGAAATTATTGAAATCATCTTGATCATCTTGAAAAGTATCATACGAAACATTGCATTTCAGTAAAGTTTTCCAATACGCATTATTGATAAATTAATTAACTTACAGAAAAACCGCATCGAATCACAAAAACCTTCCCCGAGGAATATAGAGTATTGAAAAATTAAGTACATACCAGGACTTTTTGAAAAACTCAGACCTGTGCTTTTTTTTGCTTTGGTATATATTTAATCGCCACTCCTCGATTAAAATTTAATGCTAAAATAGACATCCCTAAAGATGAAATTTCTAAAGTATAAGTAATTCCAGTTAAAATAGAAAATGTTTATCTCGAATACATAGGGATGATTTCTCGTGAACTTAAAGATCGTATCGAAGAATATTTGAGAGATTTAAAATACAATCGACCAACAACAGCCCTGTCCAGAAACAACCAGAAGCAAAATATGCAAGTTAATTTTGAAAATGTGGAAGATATGTGTCCCTTGAAGAATGATCGTGAACTAATAATCGAAGAATTAATGAAAATTATTACTAAAAACATATTGCTTGTAATGGCATTCTATCCTGCAACATACCCACAGTTTGGATAAATTTACTTAAAGAAACAAAATGCATGTGATATTCTATTTTCCACACTATCTATATCTATATATTCCCATTGTTTTCCGGATCTAAAAATTGACTCCATTTTGACACCAATCACGCGGTATTTGAAAATTAAGATATTAGTATTAACCATTTTTGTATTCTCTGACGGCGCCTATGTTTACAGTAGAAAATACTAAGGAACTAAGTAATTTAATATCTTTTTTAAAAATATTTTTTGTCATATTTTAAACAATTTACAAATTGAAATTTAAAAATACTCTAATAACTATGTTTCATTTGTTATTTAATAACTTTGATTTTCCTTAAGGTATTTATGTATGTAAGATTGCTATACAAATCCTGCAAATAAACTAATTACAAATCTATTTGATCTAATATGGATTTTATTTTCAGTCTAGACATAAAAATGTATTAAGTAAACGTTTCTATACAAATTTAATTACACTACTATATTTAAAAACATCTCGCAATGCGTTATTTCTATAATATTATTACAGTCTGCAAAATTAAAAAGTTTAATTAGGCATTTACTTTATAATAGACATAATAGTTAAAAACTACATTGTTCTATTATTTTTAGGAAAATAAAAAGATTGAAATACCCAAAGTATTTATCTATAAACGCATTAAATCTTTAGCCAAGTAAAATTACTTATGCAAGAGCTACCCAACTATATCTGATAGAGGCAATTTAGCACTAATGGAAGTAGCATCAATTATTCATGTACGAACTTAATGCGAGATTTGTTTGTAAACAGGAAATAACTAAGCTTCGTTTTATTCTGTGACGAGTTGCGTAGCCTTCTGTTCTGTTTTAAAAGATGTTTTGTGTTTTTAAAGAAAAATACAGAGTGCGTCATGAATACCCATACACAAGGTGAAATAGGTGATTATGATTATTTTATTCTTGTAAATAGTATCATCACTTGTATGGGTGTTACGTATTAGTGTCCGCAAGTTGCGCATGGTATTCTTTTGATTAACTCCAAGTTACGCAGAGAGCATTTTACAAGCGTTTGGATATAACATTTTTTCTGCCTTAATGCATCTTATATTACCGCTAACATGCATCAATTTTTTACAGTTTTTTCTTACCTAATTAATTTTACCAATTTTAAGATTTAAGGTATTTCTAATATAATGCTTTATATCTTTTATTTATTTTTTTAAATTTGCCTTAAAATCACACAGTTATTCGTACAAATGGTATGGTTGCAATGCATGTTGCGCATGACTCTGTTTTGGTTGACTTCCAGTTGTGCAGAGAAACATCGTTTTCGATGTGTTAAACACCTAGTCATCACTGTTAGCATTTGTGGTGAAATATATTAATCTGTTTATGTCTTTGGTTTTCCATATTTTCTTTCATCGTCAACAGGATATGTACTTTTGAAATTTTTATATTTTTTTACAATTATCACGTGCTATGTGCATTGCATTGATGGCTTGAGTTAGATGACAAGTAGTTTTTCCCAGCCAATAGTATAATGTCAACCCGTCCTTCTTCCGTTTGTGGAATCTCTTTTCAGCCAGTTCCGCTTCCTGAAAACGGAAAAGAAAATAGTGAGTACTTTAACCATACATTTTATTTATGATTTATAGACCGGGAGACGGCAGCACAAACAAGTATCGCATCGAGTTCATGGATGGAATTCTAGGATTAATTAAATCTCAATTCGCATATTAAAACTCAATTGGTCTTCCAATTATAAAACGGGAAACGGCAGCACAAACAATTATCGCCTCGAGTTCATGGACGGAATTCTAGGATTAGTTAAATATCGATTAGCATATTAAAACTCAATTGGTCTTCCAAGTCATCTTGGTATCTTGGTAGAAAACACCTGAAAACGAGATTAAAGAGGTTAATACTTACGTTTACCATTATGTTTTCCTACACCTAATCCTCGATGTTTTAATACATTTCGGTGCAGGAAAACAGAATAGTACATCGATGGGTCAGCCGCTAAAATATAATGCGAGTTTTTAGTTGTTTTCAACCAAGATATGTTTCAGAAAACCGATTGAATTTTAATATGCGAATTCAGATTTAAATTATCCCATTATTTTATCCATGAACTTGATGAAATATAACTGTCTGCGCAGCTGCCTCCTGGTCTATTACATTAATTCACTAATTCTTATTTGCATATTACAAAGCCAAAAGTGCAATTTTTGGTCATTGATAAATTTTATTCAGCTTTTAAATTAATCAATTACTGTGAGATTTTGCTAATTGAAAGATTAGTAGACCGGTTGATTCTGAAACCGTTTTAGATTGGAAGATTACTAGAAATATCCTCTGCCTGTCCTTAACCAGTCAAAAATAATTTTATGCAATCACTTATGATATCTTACCTGACAAACAGACAAGCAAGAAAAATACTTTAAAAGTTCTTTTTATATTATACGACATCTAAATAGTCAGAAGTAGGTGACTTGCAATTTTATTCCTCGAAACTTTTACTTATTAATAAATTTGTTTGCAAAAATAATATGAAAATATTTCACCAATAGAAAGACTGCTCTTAGCTCTGCCATGTATACGGCTATAGGTATTTTTAACCCTTTATCGCATCGTGTGCTATATCTGGCACATATCTAAAAACAGTATATAGGAAACTCCCTCAAATCCGCATAGCTTGCGAACAGATAGGTTATACGGATTTTAGAATTTTGCGAATTTCTTGTCGTTGTTTACATTTTTAAATAGTAATTTGAATGTAATTAATAATGCAATCGAAACTATAATGAATGCTTACAATATAATAAAATAATAAAATTAGTAAAAAATAAAAATTTAGATAATTTTGACAATTATTAAAGTGTTAAAAACAAAGGTCAAGAAGAAGAAGAAGACAAGAAGACACCCCACCGGGACCCCAACCGTTAGGTTTATGGGTTTTTACGTCCCGAGGGAAAAGTCCCTACCGCCATCCAACGAACACAAAGGCAATATGCAACGCACAAACTGACAAGAAAATAGTAACAATAATAAAAATTACAACTAAAACAGTAATCTGTTTTGGAAAAATTACAGATGCAGTAAACAGGCAACATCGCCAACTGCCAACCCGACAAATTACTATAAAATATTTAACTAAAATTAAACAGGTAACAAGGCATACAAACATTAATAATAGCAACAAACATTAATACAAACATTGTCAATACGCTACAATAAAAAAAAATATATAAAGAAAGACAAATTAAAAGTACAAATAAATAAAGAATTACAACAAGAATAATGATATTTACAGATGAGAAAAACTGAATCCACTGAGTTTAAATTACAGATAAAGAAAGCTGACTATAAATTCATAGCATTGACATCAATACTAGGCTGACACATCAATACTTATAACGAATAATTGAATAGAGTCCATTCAAAATATTATAATTGTCCTTAAGTTTATGGTAATTTAAACAGTTCATAAGAGTCTTTTTCATATTCTGCCTATAAGCTAAATCTCTATCAAATTTAAAATGATGGATCATGAGTTTGCATTTACCGAAAATATAGTGTTTCACGTTTCCAATAGAGCCACAATCACAGCGATTTGAAGGTCTTTTACCTATATTAAATAAGTAGGACGGAAAGCTTCCGTGACCTGTAAGGTAAAATTGTACCACTTCTTTTGTGCAAAGAAAATCTAAGTCAACTTTATTAAGAACTGCATACGTATCTCTTCCAACTGTAGCTGTCTGCCATTGATTTTGCCAGTCTGCAATGGATTTTTGTTTTAAATGTCGTTTCAAAAAAGAAATAGGATACGGAACTGAGGCATGTACGTTCGCTGACCCTTTTAAGATAACATTTTTGGCTATCTTGTCTGCACGTTCATTGCCCTCCAGACCTGCGTGTGCCTTTATCCAGCCGATGAAAATCTGTTTATGTCGATTAGAATTTAATATATTAAATACATCTTTGATAATGATATTTGACGGAAAAAGTCTCTGCAGATCACATACTGAAGACAGACTGTCGGAGTATAAAATTGCATAATTGAAGTCAGAATTCATAAACCAGTCTATCGCAAATTTGATTGCTGAAAGTTCTGCTTGATATATAGTATTATAGCTCTTTAAACTGATACCATAATCCATAATGAAACTGCCGTTATAAAATACAGTGTATGCTGCTGATGTACCCTCTGACATATGAGAACCATCTGTATATATGATTGGATAGAGCGATTTTGGAACACTGTCTGTCACATCTTTTATAAAATGAAGATTCTGCAGATGGTTAAAATCTGGAAAATCAAATGTTTTTAATTTATTCATAAAATCCTTGCCCTTAATAACTACGTTATCAAGTTTAATATTATCATGATTATGTAACACAGCATACTTCTTAGCCATACACCTCAAAGTGATTAAAATTGGCATAATTCCTGTTATTACTCGTAAAGCTTCAGTGGAAACATTTCGATATGTTTTGATGATTGACATGAGTCCAATTCTCTGACATGAATTCAATCTTTGGACACCATTAGAGTTCAAATCATTCACCCAGACTTCTGCACCGTAAGCAATCTGTTTTTCAATTACCAAACGATACCATTGCTTTTTATAATAAGTGGCAAGTCCCTTATCCCGATGACCAGTCTTTCTAATGCCAAATGTAAAATTTCGAACATTCTCTCGAACAATATCCAGATGGTGATACCAGTTGAAACGGCTATCTAAATTAAAACCCAGATATACAATGTGTTCTTTAACTGGAATTGAATTGCCTCTCAGCTTAAAAATTGGGCGTCTATTCTCCAACGTGAATCTTCCCATCATCATAGCTAAACATTTATCAACACTTAAATTAAGTTCAAGACTGTTACAAATTCTATCAAAAGTGTTAACAGAGTCATTAACTGACAACTCAAGAGCTCGTCTTGTATCCGCACCTTTAATAACTATAAAGTCATCTGCATACGATATAATGTGAGAATGTCTTTTCTTATATTCCTTAATAATTTTGTCTGCAAAAATAATCCAGATGAACGGACCAAGGCATGATCCTTGAGGACAACCACGAAAGGCGGTGAACCACTTAATGGCATCCGAATAACGGAAACCAATTTTTCTATTAGACATATAATTCTTCAGTGTTGATTTCAAATAAATTGGTATAGGCAAATCATCAATGAGCTCTGCTAAAATGTTCCAACATACCGTGTCAAATGCGCCTTCAATATCCAAGGACACAATCGTGCAATACTGTTTTCTGGTGAGAACATCCTTAACAAATTGCTTAAGTGTAGCTAGTGCAGTCACCGTTGAGCGACCCTCTCTGAATCCGAATTGCATATCTGAGAAAAAAATTTTAGATTCCAGAATGGTCATCGCACGGATTTTAATGATCCGTTCCAAGACTTTACCAAAAATGGAGAGTAAAGTGATAGGACGGTACCCTCTGGGTGATTTAGCTGATTTGTTTCGCTTTCTGAAAAATATGACGACTCCTGCTTTCCAGCATTCCGGAAAATGTCCCAAGGAAATACACTTATTAAAGATAGCACAAACTAAGTCTGGAAATTTATTGCAGATATTCATGACAATTATAGCGTCCAAATTATCAAAGCCAGGTGCTTTATCATTTGCCTGTTGGGATAAAGCAAATTTGATTTCCCTTATGTGAATATTAAAAAAGTCATCGTCATTTACATAATTTCTAGAAGAAATAAATTCGTATATTGTATTTGGAACATCGTTTGTCTTAAAATGCTCAGCCATCAACATATCTGCGACTTCATCATAAGTAGTAAAAGGAAACGAACCGTCCAAGGAAGTAAATATCAGGTCTGAGAACTTTAAAGATTTTCCTGAAACGAATTTATACAAATTACCAAAAGAATTTTGTGTCCGTTCACAAAAATTGCACCATGATTTTCTCTTCGCATCACGAACTAATTTTTTATACGCGTTTCTTTGATTTATATATGCTTCTTTATAGGATGGATTGTCTAAATGCTTTCTATGACGTTTGTATAAAGCAGAGACATGGTTCTAGCTTGTCTAATTTCTGGAGTGAACCATTTAATCGTCGGTTTATTTGTATATGAGCCTTTCTTAAAACATTTATCAAGAATTTGATGCAAAACTTCATTAAAATCTGTAAGCCAACTTTCCATTACACGAACTTTATGCAGATACGGCATTGGATTTTAATATTGTTCGTCAGATTAAAACTAAAAATGGGAGAATCAATTGGTTAATTGATATAGATCGGAATGGTCGGGATGTTCTGTTGGGTTACAAAAGAATTTGCATAGATTTTGAAAGATATCGGGTCGTTGAATTTGTCTCAATCACTCGATGTTTCAAGTGTCAGGCTTTCGGCCCCTATGCTAGTCAATGTAAAGGAGAAATGCATTGTGCCAAATGCGCAGAGGACCACGAGGTTAAAAATTGTAAATCAGAGAACATTTGTTGCTATAATTGTTATTTTGAGGACAAATATGGCGAGTATTCTCATCGTGCTGATAGCACAGAATGCCCAGTATATCAAAAGTATATAAAAACAAAGGTCAAATTAATAATCAATTAAATTAATGATTAAATCTTCATTATAAAGATGAAATGTATTCTTATTACATCATTTAATGAAACTTGCCTCATAAAGGCACATTAGTAATAACACCAAAATCATAAAATAAGTTTTATTGCAGGTTTAACCAGACTTATTAACCAGAAAAACTTCATTAATACATATTTGGTAAGAATATTTTGATTACCAATCATATCAGCAAAATCTTAATTTTTTTTGAGAAATAAACTTATTCTTTCTTCATGATAAAACATGAATTCAATAATATTAATAAAAACTACGAATTAAAATACATATGTAATTGATATAAAACTAAAATGTCAAATTTCGTCCCGATATCTGAACTTAATGTTTAATTCTTTACATCCGTGAATAATGTGCAGATTTTAGAGAGTTACAGGTATGGGGTTGCGGATTTGAGGAAGTCTACTGTAATTATGTACCGTGAATTTCGTTCATATGTTCATCGTAACTGACCTAGAACAGTCCAAAGAATAGAGTAACACTTATTTTGACCATTTCAGGTGGCTACATTTGAGAGTAAAATTAGAATTTGCTCTTTTGAAACAAACAAAGAAAAAAATCGATCAAGCTATTAAAGCAAAGTTTACTTTGATTATTTTTACTGAATGCTTAAAAATGTTAAAACAAATAAAATTGCAGAGTTTTGAACATAGTAACGTATATGAAATTAATTTATTTTAGCCCATTTAGTTGCAAAATATAGCAACAAAATATTTAAATACCCTAATTATGTATACAGGGTACACGCCATAAAATATGAAACTTAAGCTAAAATTTTTAAAATTATTTTTACTGTTTTCCCATTTTTAGACCGATCTATAGATTTCATATATTTTTTTTCATAAAAATAGATACATGAATATAGTAACATAACGTAACATGGTACATAGTAACATAACGTAGTTACATGAATATAAAAATAGATACATGTTATTCACATGATAAAACTTCTGATAGATGTTTTCAAAAATGTTTAATTTAAAAATTGTTAAAAAAAATGGGGAAGGATTTAAAATCGTTATAACTCGAAACATTATTTGTAGAATACTAATTGTTTTTCTTTTAAATAAACATAAAAATATTCGTTCTTGACCTATAACAATTTAAATTGGAGAAATGTTGAAAAAACCCATCATGAAAAAAACGCATTTTCACAAGAAGTCGCTCACATGAAAGACGTTTCTTGAACGCTACATTTTGAAAACAAACCAAAACCAAAAATTAATATTTCCTCTGCCAATTAAGATAGAAACAAGATTTAAATGTCATTTTATACAGACAAAAAAGAAAGTCTTAACCTTCCTACACTGAATGGGTCTAATCGACCCAGTTCTATAATGCGTTTCATTCGATTCCAAGAAGAAAATTTTTCATAAAGTAAATTAAATAACTAATACAAAGATTTAAGTTTAATAAGTACGTTAAATGGATTTAAATAAAAATTCTGGTGTGAAATATTTTAATCAAGTTTGAGTAAAATTTCAACAGGGTAGGAAGGTTAATGCAATAATTATTTTTAAAAGAAAATTTGAAGATATTTGTGTCTCGGATTCCCTTAAAAAATAGTATTTCCATCTCAGCAAATATGCAGTAATATTCAGATATGTTACCTACACGTGTGGAAGAGAAATGATGTATACAGATAATAATTCTTGAGTTCAGGAATCGGTAATTAATAACTTGAAATCAGAATAACAAAACTCAATGAGATCTCAATCTCAAACGCTCTTACCTTCTAAAATGGTACTGATGTCATGTAAATTTTAATTGAATTTATTTTTAAATTTACATAAAAATAGCAGGTCTGTAAATACGCCATGTTTTTCTCTAAAATAGATTATATAACCATTTTAGAAGTACAAATTTTGCACAAATATAGAATTTAAAAACTGTAAATCCATACAAAGAAAATAATTATCAGTATCTGTCAACTGAGCTATCTGGGTTACATGATGTATCTTACTTTATATAGATTTTTTTAATTATTTCTCAGCACATAATCATAACTTAATTAACATAATTCTATTAACCCTTTACACTCGAAAGGGTATTCACACGGATCACTAGTGTCACACGTAAATGTCACACGTAAATGCTTTGGACACCAGAATTTTAAATCAATTTTCCTCGCATTATATAAAACCGAATAATCTGTACTAATTATGGCAAAATAAATTGCAAGATATTAATGATGTCCAGAGCATTTGGCGTCCCGATTTATGAGAGACACCTGACAACATTACCCTCATAGCATGCATGGTCACAGTGACATCACAAGACGTCACTGTGAGTCACTTTGGTCACATCACATCTGTGACCAAAATGCCACCACTCAGTGACGCCACATTGTGACTGAGATGTGACTTTCTTAAAACTTTTTAGAAAATTTCAAATATTCTTAAAAACATGTTATTTACTGTTATGTATAACATGTATTTAAATATCGTCGCTTTTGTCACTGTTTCGTCACAATGTTAATATCAAAGTAGTCACAAATTACACATTATTCACAATTTCGTCACACCGTGGTCACAATGTGACGTCACAAAAGAGCTCTAAAACGGCCATAACGACCTCACATTTTAGTCACTGTGACTTCACATCGATGTCACGTCAACAATCGATGGTCACAAGGTCACAATGGACAACGACGTCGAGGTGACGTCACCATGCTTTACGCGTAGCGATAAATGAGAGCCATATCTCGAGTGCAAAAGGGTTAATTGCTAATTAACCCTTATTAGTTAATTATTATTGTTAATTAAATTAAGTTCTGAAATTATTTTAAGAATGTGTTGTCATCTGTTCTTCACAATTCTAGTTATCAGAAGTTCATAAGTGAGGAAATAATAGATCGATTACAAAATCCCATATTTATAGTAATGAAAAAATCTAAATTAATAATGTAAATGAAAAAAATCACATATATAGCCGTTATATAAATCAACAAGCACTAAAATCATTTATTGATCAAGTAACAGCTCAAAAATATTTAATTTTAATATGTATAGCCAGATTTTAAAATGGAAAATCTATATTAAACGTTATTCTAATAAAAATCTACTTCTCGTGTTTTAATAATGACATAGTAGTTATCATGATTATTAGAGCATATATAGTTATATTACTTTTAACTAAAATAAATCAATCCATATTCAGTAACAAATACTATCATTATTCAAATTAATTTAAATATTCAAAATAGAACGCCAAACCTTTATTTAAATTCGATTTTAAGTTGAAAAGCATAATGTTTGTTAGTATAATTCTAAAACGCTGGAATATTGATGGTAATGTTTGTAGCACGTCTAAGGCTTTGAAAATAATTCTATGCACGTGAGAATTTCTTCGTTATTGAAAATGAAATCAGTAAACCGTTAATTAAAGCCCTGATGCCACAATTCAATTTCGATGCATCAAACTTAATATTTGAAAGGAATGGAATATCTATTAGCATGAAAATATATTTCGTTGTATAAATCAAATTTACAAAACATCGCACAAATCATTGAACGAAATTTCTCTAATACGAATATTTTATAAAATCTATATAAAAAGATTTCTAAATATTAGAATTTTATCATGAATTGTGTAGTATATGCTGTAAAATTACAGCAAAAAATTACATTTAACAATCAATAAAATAACTATATATTTATATATCTACCAATCATACCAGGTCATATAATAGTTTAAAAATGGCGTTGTTTCTACGTACTTTTTTTAATCTACAAAATAATGTAGTCTATAAACATACTGTATAATTCTGGATTCTTTAATAAATTTATTTATATTTTTCAATTATAAAAATAGCATTCCGTATAATTTTTATTATATACAACAATCTTAATTACTATTCCGATAAAACACATACTTCGTACGGTTTTTTAAAGCACGTAGAAACAACCCAATTTTTAAAATTATTTTAATACCTGGTATGATTGGTAGATACATAAATATATAGTTATAATTACAGGTATTAACAAAATTAAAGATAAAACTTTGGTTTTTTATTATCTATTTTGAATCATTAAAATGGTACCTTGTATTCATAAAAGAATGCCCCAGTTTTAAGTTTTAATATAGATTTTTTGTTCAAAATCAAAAGTAAACAGTAACTCATACAGTTTAGATTAAATGCAGTTTTAATAGCATCCACTTTAAGCGTTGTAGATTAGCGGTTCAAGGTCATACATAAAGAATGACACATACAGTTTAGATTAAGTGAATGCGCGAAATTTTTGTTATTTTCTTTTATTATTATAAGTTTTTTTGTACACTGTTAAAAATAAAGGTGACAAACAAGTTGCATTTGGCGCCCAGGGGTGAAAAGGTGTTACCATATGACACCTGCGGGCTTGAAAATGTGTTTGGGGTGCCATTTGATCCCTCACTGGGGAATTCAGGCTAATTAGGGTGTCACGCAATGCATACCGTAGGAAGATTTTCAGCCCTTAGTCATTTGTGCATGCTATGTGACGTGTGTTCTTCCCCTTCAAATCGCCGTCATTGGTGGATAAAAACAGCAATTTCTTCCTAGAAAGACTATCACCGCACCTGCGCCATCCCAATTTCGTTTAGAACAACAAAAGGCTTTCTTTTGGCGAGCTTTTTATATAAAGCAACCTATGAATTTCAGGATATTTGTACATTTCAGGGAGACTTCGAAGATCAGATCAATGGCCGAGTGGTTAGAGCGTTGAGCTTGCAATCAGAAGTTGTGGGCTCGAATACTTCTCGGGCCAAAACTCGGTTTATAATTTAGATATTATAAACCGAATATAAAATATTCGTATTAGAGAAATTTCGTTCAATGATTTGTGCGATGTTTTGTAAATTTGATTTATACAACGAAATATATTTTCATGCTAATAGATATTCCATTCCTTTCAAATATTAAGTTTGATGCATCGAAATTGAATTGTGGCATCAGGGCTTTAATTAACGGTTTACTGATTTCATTTTCAATAACGAAGAAATTCTCACGTGCATAGAATTATTTTCAAAGCCTTAGACGTGCTACAAACATTACCATCAATATTCCAGCGTTTTAGAATTATACTAACAAACATTATGCTTTTCAACTTAAAATCGAATTTAAATAAAGGTTTGGCGTTCTATTTTGAATATTTAAATTAATTTGAATAATGATAGTATTTGTTACTGAATATGGATTGATTTATTTTAGTTAAAAGTAATATAACTATATATGCTCTAATAATCATGATAACTACTATGTCATTATTAAAACACGAGAAGTAGATTTTTATTAGAATAACGTTTAATCTTTATATTGTTGGGCACTCTGAATTAGGGGTGCTATTTTTTCATCCTAATTAAGGGTGCCATTCTGGCTTCCCTAGGGGTGTCACCAGTGAGACAAGCTTTTCACCCCTAAAAAGTGCTATGTGTCACTTGTAGTTTTAACAGTGTAGTTTCTATAAACAAACGTTTTAATATAGCATCAATTTGTATTGTAATTTTTAACAACTTTTACATTTGTAAGTTTGGCTATTTTAAAAAAATTGTTTGAGTAATTGAGTGAATAGATTTTGTATTAACAATTCTTAAAATTTTTAATCATTTTGCAGGTGCAACATTTAAAGTTATTTACTTCATGGTCGTTATTTATTTAGTTGATTATAAAATGTTATACTTTACCTTTATCTGCATTATAAACCTAGTCGGATGAGGCAATCCCGTGACTTTTTTTCTATCTCACGCATGTTAATACTTCAAAACACACTACCACAGTGCCAAAATTAAATGGTAATCTGTGCTCATCGTGAGAATTCTAAAGGCATGAAATTCTCTACATTAGTTTTTGAAATAGGACTATTGTCGATATTGGGAAAATTGCAACATAAAAGCGCCATTTGTCTGGTGACTTATACCCAAACAAAAACAGCAATAATTTTTATCATCGTATACATTAATCTGAAGTTGGTGAAAATTTGTGATTAAGTTCTTAAGATATAGCTTTTCAGTATATATTCATAAAATTCCGCATAGCAGCGCCACCTTTTGTGCGATTGACACTAAAATGTAAACAGAACTAGTTAATATCACGGATATGATGAATTTGATGTTTGATGAAAATCCGTGCATTGATTCTTGAGATAGAGCTGTTGCATAAACTGAAAAAAAAAAAAAAAAAAAAAAAAAAAAAAAAAAAAAAAAAAAAAAAGGCAGCATATCAGCGTAATCTGTTCAGAGAATTTACACCAAAAACAATTTAGCATCAATTTACATCAGGGGTATCTGAATATTTCGAATATCTGAATAGTTTTTATTATAGTCCGTGCATCAGTTCTTGAGACAGAGCGTCCACATAATTTATGTTACATGCTTACAGACAGAGTCACTGTTTAACGGATACACAGACTTACAAACAGATAATTTTGTAAAAACATCTTTTTTGGAATTTTCTGGAATTTGGGATTTTGTATTATAAGACGAATTGAAAGAAATGAATTATAATTGCAGCATATTTTAAGAGGAAATACCAAAATTTTAAAATGGTCTTTGTTCTATTATTATTTATTAAAATAAATGTTCGTTTTTAAAATGAAGGAAATTGGAAAATTAGCAATAATTAAATTTCAAATTAAAATTAAATAAGATATTGAAAACATTTGATACGAACTAAAAATTGTATAACTAAAAGTTTCCTTCATTAATGTAATTTTAAATACTTTATAACGTAGATGAAAAATGTTTATAACTTAATAATTGCATGTAAATAAATATTTAAAATATAATGATGAAAACATCCTTTTAAAATCATGTATGAAAGCCTGAGTAATAAATCTAAAATATAGATTTCTGACTGCAGACGATTTTTATGTATCAACAAAAGAATGTTATATTTTCAAACAAAACGTTGAAATAATTCTCTATATTGATATTTAAAACACATATGATAAAATAATTAATAATTTTTTCCCGGTGAAGCGATAGATCAGTTTTTTTAAGAAACAAGAGCAAAAAAAATGCGGGTTTAAACCTGTTTCAATTGATAGGCGTGTCAAATCACGTGCTTTTGTTGGTACTTAACTGGACTTAATTTAGGGTTGCATTTTTAGCACCTCCAGAGATAATACTTCCACTCTATTAATTTCTTTTTACTCTATGAAAGAAACCAATTTGAGATTTTGACATTTCAAAAGTGACTTTTTTTCCCAAAGACCTTTAAAATGCATAGGCTGGCAAAATGTCAGTTTAACTGAGTATTTTTGAATACAGCTGTTACGTCAGATCATTGGTACTTCGTACATTAGAATCCATGCGTTGTTAGCTATGTTGCAGTAAATATATGTATATGTATATATGAGGCTTTTTAAGCAGTTTTTTAAATCATTGATTAAATTTGAATGCATTTTATTTAAGTTAATATTTTATTAAGACTTTAATTTGTTTTTAAAACAAAAATGAAATAGCTGTTTGACGTACAATTGTTCGAATCGACAGACGATTCATACACAGTAATAAATTATCAAATAGCAAAATAAATTATAT
Source organism: Maratus speculifer (assembly GCA_964019185.1). Classification (NCBI taxonomy): domain Eukaryota; kingdom Metazoa; phylum Arthropoda; class Arachnida; order Araneae; family Salticidae; genus Maratus; species Maratus speculifer. The sequence goes on along the minus strand of OZ025289.1, from coordinate 94,885,022 downwards.
ACCAAAAATAGTCACTAAAAGAATAATAGCAAAATATAATTTTTAGGCGTATTAACACATTACCCGATCCCAACCAGAAAAAAAAACAGACCATACTCCGATCCAAGCAAGACAAAAATTTCATGAGCATGAACCCGACCCGAACCAAAAAATTCCATTTGAAAAAAAAACTATGGATTTGATATCTGACCCGAATCAAATCTGAATCTCATAGAAATATTTAATGAAGCATACCCTAATCGGATCAAGGAAAAATAATGTTCGTGTATATGCAACCCGACCCGAACCTAAAAAATTTCTTTGAAAAAACCCGAAAAATGACCAGAACAAAAACTGAAATCGATAAAAATATTCCAAAGAACTAAAACCCGATAAGAGCAAAACAAAATAATGTCCGTGAACATAAACCTGACTCGAACCTAAAAATTCCATTTGAATAAAGACCTGAAATTTTATGCAAACTACATCTGAATCCAATCAAAATATTCGAAAGAACCATAACCGGATTCGAATAAGAGAAAATAATTTCCGTGGACATGAACCCGATCCGAACCTAAAATTCCATTTGAAAAAAATACCTGAATTTTGAATCGAACCAAATATGAACCTGACAAAAATATTCCACAAAACCATACCCGGCTCTGAACAAGACAAAAAATTTCCATGAACATGAACCTAATCCGAACCTAAAAAACTGAAGTAAATCTGAATCTGACAAAAATATTCCAGAGAAGTATATCCTTATTCGAACAATGCAGAATAATTTCCGTTGATGCGCAACTCAACCTGAACCTAAAAATTCCATTAAAAAACCGAAATCTGAATTGAACGACATCTGAACCCGAAACAAATATTCCAAAGACTCAAAACCGGATCCGAGCAAAACAAAATAAATTCCCTGGACATGAATCCGACCAGAACCTTAAAATTCAATTTGAAAAAATACCTGAAATTCGATCGAACCAAATCTGAATCCGACGAAAATATTCCAAATAACTATAACCAGATACGAACAAGACAATATAATTTCCATGGACATAAACCCAATCCAAACAAAGAAAAAAATCCCGAAATTTGAACCAAATCTAATCTGAACCTAGCAAAAATATTTCAGTTTAGTATAGCCTAGGTAAACATTAACCTAGGTAAAACAATTTCCATGGAAGTACAAGCCGACCCGAACTTAAAAATCCCACATGAAGGATAAAAAAGAAACCCACGAAATCTGAATTGAACCGAATCTAAACTGAAAAAAAAATATTTCAAACAAACATAACCTTATCCGAAGAAGACAAAATGATTTCCATGAACATGAATCCAAACCGAACCTAAAATACGGATGTTCTACAAAACATAATGCGCTCTGTAGCGGTGGATTGTGAAACTAAGTACTTAGCGCGAGATGGTTAAGATATTTCGTTTATAGTTAGAGTTAAATTATAACTTAGTTACTGTTAGGTAACAGTTAGGTTGCAATTACGTTCCGGTGAGCCATTTAATTTCCGGTTAAGTTACAGTTAGGTTATGGTTAAGTTACAGTTAGGTTAAGGTTAAGTTGCGGTTAGGTTGTGGCTATATTATGGGTAGGTTATGATAAGGGGACGGCCAAATTACATTTATGGTTTATTTAAGTTACAGTTAGGTTACTGTTACGATACAGCTAGGTTACAGACAAGTTATGATTGCAATATAATTAGGTTACGGTAAGGATTTTGTTCACAGAATGAACATTACGCATGTTTGATAAAAAATATTACACCTATTTTTGTAAAATGGCTCTGAAATTATAATACTATATACTAACCTTTTAGCTAATCATCGAGAATCGATTTCATTCACGGTATAGTCGGATTTAAGAGTGATATAATTAGTTTGAAATTCAAAATATTTCACTTGGGATATCTATGTGAAAAAAGTATTTAGTTAAGTCACTTAACAGTAATTTTAAGGATAAATAGCAACACTTTAACACGAAAATCACGCAATCGTTGAACACATGCAGTCATTTTGGGTATTTTTGAAGCTAAATATTAGTTTTTTTAAACCAATTTTTGACACAGTTAGGGGATACGTATTTAATATAATGTAAACTGTAAAAAATTTCACCCTTTTGCTGCATCATCACTCCCCTGCTTTTATAGAATATCTCTCTTTTGACCTATGAGAATACTCCATAATAAGCTGAAGTAATCATTTTCTATAAAAGCGGTGGAGTGACGATGCAGCAAAAGGGTCAAATTTTTAACAGTGTATTTACAGGTATTTCGTGTTAAGATAAAATCGTAAAGATAAAATCATAAAAATTTCAAGTTCGTTTAACATTATTATTACGGACCCAGGCAATGCCGGGCGGGTCAGCTAGTTCATTAATAAAAACTCAGAAACAGTTTAATAATAGGTTGTTGCCTGGTGCAATATGATAAAGTTAAAATTATTTTCAACGTTAGAACACCAGAATATTCGAATTCCAAGCATACCGGTTTCGGTAGCATATAGCATACCTTCCTCAGTGCTAAAGATAGTGGAGATTTGCTCATATATATATAGGGGGGATGGGGATTCAAGCGATAAGTTTCATGACCAATAGGAAAACGGAGGTTCCTAGGCAACAGCCAATAGGAATACAGAGGATCCTAGGCAACAGCCTGGTGATTTTGCTATTCCACCATTATCAGACTGTTGGAAATATTACATTAAAACTAATTTTTCTTAATCTTTTAATACAATTCTCGCAATATCTTTTCCATTTTCCGCCCAATTTTCCTATTAGCTGCTCCCTGTTTTCCTATTGGCTGTTGCCTAGGATCCTCTGTTTTCCTATTGGTCATGAAACTTATCGCTTGAATCCCCATCCTCCTTATATATATATGAGCAAATCTCCACTATCTTTAGCACTGAGGAAGGTATGCTGTATGCTACCGAAACCGGTATGCTTGGAATTCGAATATTCTGGTGTTCTAACGTTAAAAATAATTTTAACTTTATCAGAAACAATTTCATATGAATGAGATACATTAATTTCGAAAATGCTATCTTCATATAATATTATTTGATTTTTTTTAGCTAACATATAAAAGGGAAGCATTACTAGTATTCACTGTATCTTCTCACATGTTATTATTTGGTTGTCAAATAGCTCAACAATTAGTTTTCGTATTTATTAAATGAGTTCTGCTACTCAAGCAGGTTATATTTTGACTAATTCGGGGGCATCGTCCAAAAATGATATTTAAATATATTATTAAGTTTAAAGCATTTCTCCTGCAAAACACTAAAATTAATATGAAATGTGACTATGACGATGAATAAATATATTATTATTATTATAAATATATTATTCAAGTTTAAAGCATTTCTCCTGCAAAATACTGAAATTAATACAAAATGTCACTATGATATTTATGAATAGGTATTATTGTATGCCAGCGGTTCCCAAACTTTATTGGTACGCGACCTACCTTTAAGTAAAAAAAAAACCATTTAATATAATAATGTATATCAGAAAGAAAAAAATGCTATGAGAGATCCATAAGCTATTAGCTATCCTATCCCATGAAAAAGGCAAATTTTCTTACGAAGGATATACTAACAAGGAAAACACCAATTCGTAATTCCAATGTGTGAAAGTTGAATAATAATTAGCACGACACACAAACTAGAAAGAGAGAATACATTTAATTATTATCGAAACATTACTTTATAATTTGTGCATTTTTTGGCACTGGTTTTGGCTAATGAAAGCATCTATGCCAGGTTTAAAATTTGTCAATTTCAACCTTAATCATACATTTCAGCACACAGTTTTTTCTATACTTGTTCTTTAAAAACAGTCAAGTACAAAAAGCCTGTTCACATGAATATGTTGTGTTGAACTGCATCAAGGATATCAAAGCTCATTTAGATGTTTCTGGATATTCTGCTACTCTTCATATGGAAATAAAGGAATTTCACTTAAAACATTATTTGCTATTAAAATTGTTATATATTTTTTAACAGATGAAATACAAAATTTGAAATACAATATTTTTGTGACAAATCCTGACTGTTTCCGCTACCCAATAAAAAAGCCCTCCAGTGGGTCGCGACTCATAGTTTAGAAACCGCTCTTGTATGTATTTGTTTATTATTATCATAGATTTATCTTTTGTTAAATTGGCTTATTGTAACCATTACGTTTATATATTTACATGTACATATACGTATTTACTTATATTTTGAGGAAACACAATGTTAATGTCACCTGATTAATGATATGTTCCTGCTGCACTAGCATTGATGGTTTTCATGTGACGAAGCAGGGGATTGCTGAAACTGAAAAAGTATTAACGAAGTATACCATGCCAAATATATAATACATATTGTCATAAACATTTTTAGAATGTTATGACGTGTTTTATACTCCCTTTCAAAGAATACATATAATGTATTAGATGAGGTTTTAGCCAAAGCTTATCAAAAATCATTTTATCTGCCAAAAGTATTCTCGTCAAAACTTGTGATTGATAGGGGGGAGGGACTTGACAAAAGCAGTTATTCTGTTTATAGTTCTATTTACATCTGGATGACACAAAAACAAAAAAGATATGAATATAATTCCCAGGATTATTAAGATCCGTGCACTCAGGGGTGAAGAAGGTACTTCGTACCAATAGTCCTAAACGCTGAAAATAAATTCACGAACTTGGTAATACATTCTTAGCCTACGATTTTTCTTCAAACTCGTTAAGTTGTTTTAATGGAAAATTATTAACCCATCCTACTTGGTGTTAATATGAATTTGAAGCCTGCAGAAACTGATTAATCAGAAACAGGACTCTCGCTGTCGCTCGCCATTGCGTCACATTACCACTAAATTCTTTATTTGGCGAGTAAACAAGCGATTAGATTCGCCAAATTGCTAGTGATCAAATTTTGCTCTTTCTTCCTTTATTTTTCTTTCGTCTACATATGCATATATGCATGTTATCCATATATACATATTTGTAATATATTTGTAGCAGATAGTTGATGTTAGATTAATAACAATCATTGTTGCAGCTATAAAAACTTAGGTTATTTTAGAACATATTGAAAAAAAAGGGTGTACATTAAAAGATTAAAGAAATTTCTTTTTTTTATTATTTTGAGTGTGTGTGTGTTAACGGCGAAGCTATTTTGCGAATACGTTTTTCATTTTGGCGAATGTTTTTCATTTTTAATTAGCCAAATTATTAATGTTGGTCAAATGCCAGCGAGAACGCTGATCAGAAATTAATAAAACTGGTACAGAAGGAACAAAAAAGGCAAACCAAAATTCTTTAATGAAACTAATATTTTGCGAACGATTTTTAACAATCTGAGATGAGAGGAATATGTACACTTGAACCCAGGATTTCAAACGTTAAATTTATGTCGTTAGGTTACATAAATCCGGGTTCACTGACTGATCCATCAATCATTGCACACAGATCCAGCTAAACTTGAGTCTATAAAAACGTACGTATAGGAAAAATAAGGGTACAGATGTCATACGAGTACCACACTCGAATGATTTTTTACGCGAATTAGCGATAAATTTGTTTTCAAATACCAGTTACATATATATTTTAATTGTTTTCTACTATTGTAAAAAAGAAATAATAATAATAATAATAAATTAATTAATAAATATAGAACAAAACGATTTTTATCATTCAAAAAATAGAAAGTAAAATAAATAAACAGTTTATTAATAAACAAATAACGATAGCCGGGTTACCGTGTGAGGAGTAAACTTGCCATTTTTTTTTTCCAATCGTGCCAAATTCATGCGCATATGACATCTTAAATGTACACAGTAAAAAAATGATGTAAATGAGCAGAACAATATTTGTAATATCTTCAGAAATGAGTATATCAGTAAATGAGCAGGTTCATGAGTTTCCTGATCATTGGGTCCATGAGCAGGTCACTCATGGACCCCTGCCATGAGTGGTAGGGGTCATTAAAGTAAGGGTAAAACAAAGCCTAGGTTTTGTTTTACCTAGGCTTCGTATTTAGCATAGTTAAAACGAAAACCTAGGTTAAATTTTACGGCTGCGAATCGGCAAAAAAGTAAACAAAGGGGCGTAACAGAATCAGCTGATTGGACAAAAATGCTTCTAACTCCAGTAAAAATAGTCGAAATTGAAAACTTCTTTTTGCGTTCAATAGCAGGGAGTTCATATAATGTTATTATGCTAAAAATAAAAATTCGACAATTTGATGATTTTAATGCGATTTTGAAAGTCCACTAGAATAATGTAAATTATTTTTTAAAAGATTTCCATATTTTTGAAAATTAAAATATCATTAACATGTTTGATAAAAACTGGAAATATTTTATTCAAATTTCCGGTTGTTTTCGAAAGGTAAAAATATAGCCATTTAAATTTGGCATCTTTATCATTTCTACTGAATTTCAAATACGATAATTTTGCATCAGTTTCTTTAAAAGAGATTAAATAAAAATTATGATCGCCACCATATCCATGCAAGAATTTTTTTTTTTAAATTTATCTCATATATTTTACAAAACTCATTTCAGCTTTTTTTTTTAATACTTGTAGTAACTTATGGCAAAGATAATTTTAAAAACTAGCATCGGGCAAAAGACACATCATTTCAAAATTTGTTTAAAAGTCATATTTTGTTAAAGTGATATATTTTTTGCAGAAAAAAATAAAAAAGTTTTTAAACATCTAGAAACGGCACAATCAGAATATCAAGCTTTTATTAAAATAGATTAACTTTAAAAAAATTGTGAAATTGAATAGAAATTGGATAGCCAAAATGATAAAGATACCAAATTTAAATAAATATATCTTTGCCTTCGAAAACAACTCGAAATTTGAATAAAACATTTCCAATTTTCTAACGTATGTTGAGTGATTTCATGCATGGAGTACTCGATAGTATATTCTGAACTTCCTCTTTCATCCGTCAAAAACCTTCTTGAGAAAAAGATATAAAAGTGTATTCCTGGGAATGACAGTATTGCATATCTGTGACGATATTCTGGGGTAAGTAAAATAAAATTGGTATATTTTAGATAGGAAAACAAATCAAAGCAAATCTTCTAATATATAATTTTTAACGGACAGAAATTTTACAAAAAAAATATTGTTGAAAATATTAAAATTAATAACACCAGGGTTTGTGCGGGTCCCGTTTTTTTTCAGGTGAAAAAACAGTAATTTTTTACTTAACCACTATACGTGGCGTAGGGTAAGTCTTGAAATCGTTTTCAAAATCGAATTTTTTTAATGGGTTTACACGTTTCATGTACTGGGGATTCCTAAAAACATATTTTCAGAAAAGAAATGTCCATCTGTCCGCCTATCTGTCTGTGTGTCTGTAAACGCTCTATCTCCCGGACAAATTGAGATAGAAACTTGAAATTTGGTGGGTACTTAATAAGTAAAAATGGAAAGACGCCTATTTAATATCAGTAATCTCGATTATATGGAACTTTTTTTTCCGGACTCTCGAAATATTCGTTCTGTTGAAAGGCATGCAAAAAGCTTCGAAAGAGTGGATGCAAAAGACAAAACAATAACAAAAATTTTGCTTGAAAAATTAAGTCAATCTAATAATTCGTTGCCGAAATAGTTATAATCCTATTTTCCACACTCTTTTTATGACCCTGTATTTCATTCAAATTTCAATTCAAAGATATATTTTAATTGGATATGAGACGCTTAATTCGACGCAGTAAACTTTTAGTTAATATTATTATTAATTTTGGAGTTATCTGGATGTATCTTTTACCCATTTCGTTACTAATTGAGTAGTTTAGCGGTTTATATAATCTGGTTAATCGAAAATACATTAATAGAGCATTATTATGTGTTAAAAATATTTAAATTTTCGTTTAAATTTTATTTTAGAAAGGCGATGCATTTTATAAACAGCTTACACATATTTTATTGTCTTTTTTGTATTATGCATATCGATGATGGTTGAATATTACTATTGCCTCCAAAGATTAGTTTTACCATTACATTTAGTGGAAATTCACAAAATGTCGCCATCTAAGCGGAGATTTCCACTGAGAAAGTAATGGTACGAAGAATTTCCAGATCTGAAACTTCATGGAAACATATGAACCCTGCATACATGATAGAAAGCGTGAAATATGAATTATCGTGGGCATTAAAACATACTTTTTGAAAGGTTTTCTTAAATTTTTAATATACAGAGGTAAGTTATGCTAAAAAAATCATTTACACAAGAAAAGAAGACAATACACTCAGATTATTCATTTGTCTGTGACCATGGTGCTAAAAATTGCTAAAAATAACATGGGGCTTTTTTTCCCATGCCGGCACGTTTTTGTAAATAGGTAAAAATAATATTTAGTTAATTAGTGTTTAAAAATAAACTAAATATATCTAAAAATATTTTTTTAGATTTTTTTCCTTATTTAATATAGTAGTATTTTAGATAATGTTAAACAAATATTAAGCTGGTGAAATAAGAGATACCCAATTTTTTAACCGCTTCTAACTTAAAACACAAACAAAGTTGATTATAGAAGAAATCGTATTGCAATGTGGGATTACCATAAAGATATATAGTATTGAAAAATGAAAGTTCTAACTATACGCTTATTATATAAAATTAATAGATTATGCATAAATCATATCTTAGCAGTATGTTCATCCTGTAAATTATATCATGTTAAGTTTAAAATTATTCGGTATGTATCATGATATATATCCGATATTTATTTTCAAAATATCATGAACTGTTATGCTTTCGTTATTTTCAAATATTTGATACCAATTTTCAAAATATTGTGCATGATATTTTGTTATTTTTTGTTAAAAAGAATGTAATTGAATTTTGTAACTGTTATTGATCGTTTCATTCTTATAAAATGTTTTGCTTCAGCTAGCCATTTTTAACTTCTCTAACGCCCCCCCCCCCTCCCAGTTCTATAAATAAATCTTTTTTTTTCCATTTTTGTACATTTGAAATTAAATTTTGAAAAGTAATATCTTGAACCAATAAATATTAATTAAAAACAACTTTTGGAAAATAAACAGCCTAATTCTTAAAAGTTAAATACTGCTTCATTAAAATCTTCCATTGTTTTGTATTTCTTTAGTTTTAAGAACATAACAGGTTAGACATATTCAATTTTTTCAAAAGCGTTTTCAGTATTTTGTTCATAATTTTTTTGGATAAAAGTCACCGAATTGTGTCTGCTTTCTATTAGTTCTCGAAGACCGATTTCCGATTTTTGTTTAGATTTTTTTTAAAGTTTTTTAGTGGATTTTTAAGTTTTTTTTTATGTTTTGACGCGACTTTTCCACATTACTGAAAAGAAAACCATTGAATTTTTTTAACCCAACATAGTAAATTTAGTTCGTTTTTCAATGAAGCTTATTCGGAGTTATTGCAGCGAGTTTTGAATTTTTAATGAATTTTTTAATACGATTTTTTCTATTATTTTTCATTTTGCTACTATTTTTTGACATTTATAAAAAGAAAGTTGTTTCATACTTTTAGCCTAATTTACTAAATGTTGCCTGCTACGATTTTTAAATTTCATTGATTTTTAATGCGATTTTCGAAGTATGTTTTGACAATTTTTCGAGTTTTTGTGCTTTTTGAATAGAATTTTCTTTCATTTTTGTCAATATTAGTTTTTTAAAATCATCATGGTTATCAGGAACCCGGGCAACTCCGGGCGGTTCAGGTACTTATCAATAAATTGACTACTTTCAAAGGAATGCAAACATATCGAAATATCTGATATTTTTTACATTATCAGAAATATCATGATATTTACAAACCCTTGTTGCAAATCACGTGTGAAGCAACCCGAAGGCGCCGTGCAGTCGCCAAAGGGAAAGCCACCTGTGGCGCAATGTTTTGTTTAAAAAGGTAGAAGTTGTTCGAATTTTTGATGCGAGGAAGAATATTTTACTTCCCCGTAAGAAATATGTATCTTTTTTTATGTAAATAGTATATGTTAGTGTCTGTTCAACTATATGTGTGTGTGGTGTGAAATAAAAGAAAAAATGTCAAGTGGATCGAATATTATTTAAAGAAAGAAAACACGAACTTATATAACTAGAGTCTTTTAGGATTAAAAACTGTTCTCTAGAAATGAGCAGTGTCAATACATTGCGCCGATACCCGGCAAATGGAATATGGATTAAACATAGATTCCCGATCCAGAAGTGTGATTTCAAGCTTACCGAAAAGAAGCTCGAAATCTCGGCAGAAAAAAGGTACTGTAATTTTTATTTCTAAGCATGAATCTTGAAAAATTAAAGGCTAAGCGTAAAGTTATGAAAACATCATTAACTAAACTAATAACAAAGGTCGAGTCGTTTATTGAAGATATTGATTTTGAAAATAAAGATAATATTGATAAGCTTTCGGAATTTTTGATAAATTTGGACGAAAAACAATTAGAATTAAAGGAAATTAATTTGAAAATCGAAGAATTGATCAATGATAATACAAATTTAGAAACGGAAGTTCAAAATAGTATCATTATAATGATACAATTAATGAAACTAAATTTAAAATAAAAACAAATTTGAAGAAATTTAAAAATGATGTTGAATCGACAAACGCTAGTTCGTTGTCAAACGCTAGTACGGTTCCTTATGTTAGTACACGATTGCCTACTGTAAATTTACCAAAATTAAATATTCCGAAATTTAAAGGCGATCCTAATACATTTCTTGAATTTATCAATAGTTTTAAAAATACTATTGATGTTAATGAAAATTTGACAAAAATAGAAAAATTAATATATTTGAAATCATTTTTGTCTGGTGAAGCCTATAAAACGGTATCTGGATTAGCCCTAACAGAAAGTAATTACGATCACTCGCTAGATTTACTAGAAAAAAGATATGGTAAAACGGAAATTTTAATTAGCGGTTTTATAAATAAACTATTAGAAATCGAACCGATCAGGTCATGCTCGAATACGAAAATGTTGAGAGATTTGTATGATGAATGCGAAATAAGCATTAGAAATTTGCAGGCGATAGGAGTAGCTACGGACAATTTTGGGTATTTACTAATCCCTATCATTTTAAGGCAATTACCTCATAATTTGGTAATTGAATTTCAAAGGAAAAAGGATAACGAAAAGCCGGGGGATGTTAATGAATTAATGAAATTTATAAAATTTGAGATTGATTCAAGGGAAGCGGCAACTGTTATATCAGGAAATTTCTTAAAAAGTCCAGAAAAATCTCGATGGGAAAAAAATGCTCCTACCAGAACAAAGGGTAATTTTTCCACTTCAGTTGCGCTGAACACGGTCGTAAAAAATGTTTGTGTATTCTGTAATTCGAATCATAATAGTTTCTAAATGTAAGGAAATGACAGATGAACAAAAGCGTTATAAGATAAAAAAAGAAGGAAGATGTTACCGATGTTTTTATAAGAACCACCTATTATCTCTATGTAAAGCTAAAATACAACCGTGTGAGTTATGCAAGAGTTTTCAACATAATTATTTGTTTTGCCCCGCTAAGAAATCCTCTGAAATTAGTCCCGTTGAGAATACTAAAAAATCAGAAATTGTACAAAATCAAGAAAATCAAGCGGTTGTATCATCTGTTATTAAAACTCAAAATTTTCCAGAAAAATATTCGACAATTTTGCAAACGGCGTGGGTACAGGTAATGGGTGATTCCAAGAAATTAAGTACAAGGCTATTATATGATTCTACATCTTCGCGCACATTTATTGCAAAGAATTTAGCAACTGCTTTCAAACTAAAACCAGTAAAAAGAGAGAAATTGCTAGTTCATACTTTCGCGAATCGTAACGCCGTAGAACAAGAGTATGATTTAGTGGATATTACTATAATTAGTCGCCATCCTCCGCATGAAAGGATAACAGTTCAGGCGCTCTTATCAGACATAATTAGTGCGACGCAAGTAAAATCGCATATTGATTCGTAGCTCATAAATAAATTCCGTTTAGATGAAAATGAGTTTGCTGACAGATTTATTAATGAAAAGACTGTACAAATATTATTGGGATGTGATTATATGTTTGCGACAATCATGGGAGAGGTAGAGAAAATCAATAAATATTTATTTATTCAACCAACAATATTTGGAAAAACTTTAATTGGACGAATGCATAGCAATAATGTAAATGGAGCTTCTTGTTTTAAGGTCATTTGTACATCAACAGACAATGATTTAAGAAAATTGTGGAATGTAGATAATTTTTTATCCTTTCCTACTGATATTCAAAACGACGAAAAATATGAGGTGGTTACGCAATTTCAGAGGGAAATAATTTTCGAGAATCAAAGGTATATCGCCCCACTTTTATGGTCTTCTAAAATAAACAAACAAAGTTTATCAAATAATTACGAAGTTGCGAAACAGAGATTTGTGGGTCTGGAAAAGAGATTAAGGGGTAATAAATCTTTATTTCAGAAATATAACGGAATTATGAAAGAACAATTAAGTGAAGGTATTATTCAAAAGTGCGATACTGATTGCTTTATTGGTTACGTAATGCCACACCAAATTATTTTTAGACCAGATTCTTCTAGTACGAAATCAAGAATTGTTTATGATGCTAGCAGTAAAAGAAATAATGAAAAAAGTCTAAATGATTGTCTTTTCGCTGGAGAAAATTTAAATCCTAATTTAATTGACATAATATTAAATTTCAGGTCTCATAAAATTGCTTTTTTGGGCGATATTGCTAGAGCATTCTTGCAAATAGAAGTGTCTAAAGAGGACAGGAATTATTTGTGCTTTTTATACTTTGATGATTGTGACATAGATAAGCCTGTGACTTTATATCATTTTAACCGACATTGTTTTGGAGTCACGAGCTCCCCGTACGTGTTGGCTTCGACAATTAAGAAACATATTAGACAGTACAAAGAAATTAATCCTATTGCTTATAATATGTTAGATAATTTTTTATACGTGGACGATTTGGCATATGGGGCTCCGACAGTCCAAGAAGCTTTCAATTTATCAGCTTCTGCTGTCTCAATACTTAAGGATGCGAATATGAACTTGAGAAAATTTAATACAAATTCTTTAGAATTAGGGAATTATGGAAGAATGGTAACCCAGTTATAGAAACAGACGAAAGTCATTCAAAATTAAAAATTCTGGGACTTAATTGGGATAATGTAAAGGACGTCCTGTCAATAGATTTTAAGGTGTTTATGTCAGATGGTGATAATTTGGAATACACCAAAAGACATGTTTTGCACAGCGCTGCCAAAATATTCGATCCTATCGGATTCATATCGCCATTCTTAATTAGAATTAAATTACTTCTTCAGGAGTTATGGGAACGCGGTTTAGAATGGGACGACACACTTCCTAAAGAATTTAAAGAAAAATATGAAAAATGGTATAGCGAAATAAAACTGTTAGAAAAGATTCAGATACCCAGGTATTATTTTAACACGGATAATATTTTAGATGATAAAGTTCAACTTCATCTTTTTTCTGATGCTTCGTTAAAATCTTACGGGGCAGTGGGCTACTTCAGATACCAGACTTCCGTAGGCTTTTCTAAAACTTGTTTTGTAATTTCTAAAGCTCGTGTGGCCCCTTTAAAAAGAATCACTTTGCCGAGATTAGAGCTTCTAGGTGCATTAATAGCTTCCAGAATAGCTAGCCACCTAAAAAATGTTTTCAATAATATTCAAAAAGTAGTATTTTGGACGGACTCCACAATAACGTTAAACTGGATCAAAATATCTGCTGCCAAATGGAAGCCTTTGTTGCGAATAGGGTGACAGAAATACAAGAAAATTCTGATCCCAGTGCATGGAGGCATGTCAGCAGTAAAGATAATCCAGCTGATATGCTCACTAGAGGACTCTCTTCCAAAGAATTAGCCAGTAATAAGCACTGGTGGCATGGCCCGGATTGGCTAAGTAAATCCGAAAATTTTTGGCCAAAACTTGATAACGTAAAATATTCTTCTTCTAACATTGAAATGGAATCCAGAGATAAAATCGTCGTGAACTCGGTAATAACTCGTGAAAGAATCATCGACATTAATAGATATTCTAATTTAAATAAATTGTTGAGAATAACAGCCTATGTATTGCGTTTCATAAATTTGACTAGGCATAAACAAGATAATCGAGACACTTTAACAATGGAAGAACTCCAGGAAGCGGAAAATTATTGGATACGACAAATTCAAAATGAAAAATACTTTGTAGAAATTAAATGTTTGGAAAAGGCAAAGCCCCTTCCTAGAGATTCTAGTCTCATAAAATTTAATCCTTTTATGGATGCTGAGGGCATCTTACGTGTATCAGGGTGACTTTCAAAATCTAACATCTTGCTAGAAAATGAAAAGTATCCGATTATTCTGCCGCCCAAAACTAAATTAGCTGAGTTAATTATTTGGAATGCACACGAGAAAGTGTATCATTCTTCAGTGACACATACGCTTGTCGAAATCAGAGAAAGGTTCTGGCTTCTGAAAGCTAGAAAAACGATAAAGGATCTACTCAAAAAATGTGTTGTCTGCAAACGATTTTCTGCGAATCCAGGAGACCAGACAGTAGCTCCGTTGCCACGTGATCGTATTGAACAGTCTCCACCATTTAATATTCTAGGATGCGATTTCGCAGGTCCCTTATTCGTAAAAGATAAGACAAACAAACAATATATTTTACTTCTTACCTGTGCTGTCACAAGAAATGTTCATTTGGAACTGGTAGACAGTTTATCTACGCAAGCCTTCTTACTCGCATTTAGAAGGTTCATCGCTAGACGGGGTTTATGCTCCGTAATTTATTCCGACAATGCACGTACATTTAAACGTGCTGAACTAGAATTTAAAAAACTTTGGAGCTTAGTAGCTCATCCAGAGGTGAAAGAATTTTTTGCTTCACATAAAATAAAATGGAAATATATAGTAGAAAAAGCCGCCTGGTGGGGTGGCTTTTATGAAAGGATGGTGCGAAGTGTTAAAACAGCCCTACGAAAAACGCTAGGCAAAGCATCATTAAATTATAACGAACTGTCCACCATAGTAGCTGAAATAGAAGGCACAATAAATTCTAGACCCATCACTTACATGAGTGATGCCCCAGGACCCGTACCATTGTGCCCAGCACATTTTTTGATAGGAAGAAGAATAACTTCTCTCCCTCCAGCACGCCTGCACCTTGACTCGAATCTCTCTTCCAGGAAAGAATTGCTTGAAACTTATAATTATCGAGAAAAATTGATGAGATTGTTTTGGTCCCGATGGAAGAAAGAGTATTTATTAAATTTGAGATCAGCCACCAAAGTATAAACAAAACTAATATTCCCCAATTTAAAATAAACGATATTGTCTTAATAAAAGACGATAGTTTACCCAGAAATTTCTGGAGTTTAGGTAAAATTATAGAAACCTTTCCTGGAAGAGACGGCAAGGTGAGGGCCTGCAAAATAAAAACTCAAAAATCTGTTTTGAGAAGACCAGTGCAATTACTCTATAATTTGGAACTCAATGAAAATTGACTGTTTTTAGTGAAATTTGCATTGTAATCTTTTCTTTTATTATTCTAGTTGAAGTGTATGTCCAGAATTCTTAAAGTGTTTAAAGTATGTATATTCTTATTATATTTTGAAATTTGCATTTGATTTAATGTATCGTATTGCAACATGTATTATGATGAACCCCATAGGTTCATGGGGGGGCAAGCTGTTGCAAATCACGTGTGAAGCAACCCGAAGGCGCCGTGCAGTCGCCAAAGGGAAAGCCACCTGTGGCGCAATGTTTTGTTTAAAAAGGTAGAAGTTGTTCGAATTCTCGATGCGAGGAAGAATATTTTACTTCCCCGTAAAAAATATGTATCTTTTTTTATGTAAATAGTATATGTTAGTGTCTGTTCAACTATATGTGTGTGTGGTGTGAAATAAAAGAAAAAATGTCAAGTGGATCGAATATTATTTAAAGAAAGAAAACACGAACTTATATAACTCGAGTCTTCTAGGATTAAAATCTGTTCTCTAGAAATGAGCAGTGTCAATAACCCTAATTATAAGTATTAAATTATCCGATGTAAAAAACATATAAGATATCTGTAATGATGATAATTTTTGAATGTGTGAATGTGATTGAAATTTTATAAGTGTTTTCATAAGTTTTTTTTTTTTTTTCTCAGATTATGAATTTATTTAACTCAAAGTTAGATTAGATTAATCAAAAGATTAGATTAATCATTTGACGTAAATACATAGGCATCTATTTAAAAATATATATTTCACGTGTTCTTTTATTTTATGGAAAGCGTTGAAATAAATATTTCCGTGATTACACATCCAATCAAGCTTTGTTTTGTGAAATTTCATGTTAATGTGTGTGATCGTTAGAGTTTCTTTCTCTAAAATTATGCCTATACCATAAAAATTATTTAGAAAATATCTATAGATAATTACGTTGTAAAAAAAAAAAAATCGGCACATTTATATATATATATATATTAGTAAACTGCTTTTCTAGACTTTTTTATGTAATGGTAAGAGCTAAAATTACTGAAAAGTAAAGTTATTGACACAAATTCAATGTAATTTTCTTTCATGAATATAGCCTACCCTGGCGGGAAATAGTGTTACTTGTTTTATGCATTTAAATAATTTATATTTTAATTCAATGTTTTATTTTTATAAATATATTGCTCAGAGACAATTTCATTTCGTGGCATTAAAAATATTTTAAGTTATATAAAGTTTTTTTTTTTTTTTTTTTTTTTTTTTTTTTTAATAAGGTCTTTTAAATGAAAACTTGTAAATGAAAACTTGATGATGATACATTCCGTTCATTTCAAAATAAGTTCGTTTGAATGCAGCAATTATTTGAAAAAAAAAAATTCGACATATTAAACATAAATACAATTTGCGAAACAAATTTTAAAAGAAATCCTATATTTTTTAAGGGGTCCGGGACACGTTTTTAAAATAACTTTTATTTATTGAATTAAATTTTTGAATTTTTTTCTGATCGATAACCATGTCATTTGTAGACAAATAAACATGATAAAACTTCTCTAAATCTGTCTAAAAATCTTTAAAATTTAGAATTAATTTCAAAAGTGGGGTAATTTAAAATTGTTACAACCCAAAATATTATTTGTATAATTTCAAATTTTTAACATTTAAATAAACAAAACTATCTAAATTTTACTTTTAGCTAAGCATTTTAAAAACTATTAATAAAAAATAAAAATAAAAATTATTTAAGGTAATATATCGAAAATAAAATATGTAACTTTTTTTAAAATTTCATATTTTCAAAAGTAAATATTCTTTTCAAATTTCCTGAATTAAAATTAAAGTGAAACAGTAAAAAAAACACACACACACACATGTTTCAAGTTTGAAGCATTTATCTTTAACGGTTATTGAGTTATAGCAATTTAAACCCGCGAAATTGTGAAAAAATTCATCCTGAAGAAAAATGCCTTTTCGTAAGTAGTCACTTCGCGTCAACCATTGCTTTAAAGCTAGATTTTAAAAACATATTAAAACAAAACAAAAATAAATATTATTTCCTCTTCTAATTAAGATAGAAACATGATTTAAACGCCATTTTAAGCATAAAAAAACAGAGAACTTTTTAATGCAATAAGACATTTTTAGGAAATTTGAAGATTTTTATGTCCCGGACCCCCTTAAGACGGAGAAGGGACATATCCCTAGTAGCAAACCAATATTGGTCCGAGGTTGCGCCAATATTTCATCTATTGGAAATATTGCTAATAAAACGCCAATATTGGTATATATTGGCATTTCATTGAAAATATTTCCAATGAATTCCCAATATTGTACAAATGTTGGTATGACATTGGAAATATTTCCAATGAATTCTCAATATTGTACAAATGTTGGCGTTACGTTGCAAATATTTCCAAGGATAGCCTAATATTTAACCAATATTGGCATTTTATTGGCAATATTTTCAATGAAACCCCAATATTAACATAATATTGGCTACAAATACTGGCTAAATAAAGGAAAAATGTAAACACCCCAAAACTGGAGCAATATTTCACGCCAGTATTGCGCCAATGTACCAATATTGCTCCAAGATGTAGTCAATATTATCCCAATACTGTTTGGCTACTGGGAATATTACGATATTTCGTTCAGTTAGATTTACATTTAACGTTAAATTTTTGGTACTAGAAAACAAAACCAATTGAACATTAAAAAATAAAAATAATATACATTGCCATACTTAAATTCCATAATTACCAAATTCCATTCAATCCAAATCAAAAGTAATCGTAGATCTTTTTTCCGAAATCAAGTTGCAAATATTTTTATTTCAATTTTTGTATTGTGTTTATGATGGGTCTAAACAAAATAATAGTGCACTTCTAAAATATAAAGTTTTAAAACATTCTGATTTATTCCGATTTAATTCAAACTGTATATATATATATATATATATATTTTTTTTTTTTACGGTGTTATAGTCTAACATGGTTTGTATTATTTTTTATTCTTTTAATGTTCAATTGATTTAACTTACTTGTAACAAAAATTTAACATTAAATGTGGGATAAACTAAATGAACAATTGTAGTATGTATCTCTTTTCATGCTGAAACAATGTACCGTAAAGTGGGTGAATCGAAACACTTTTCAACTTTAACGTTAAAAAAAGCAAAACTGATTTTTTTAATTCTTTTATTATTTTTTTACAAGAAACTTCGGTCTTGTTTTGCTCTTTATTTTTTAAGTAAAAACGCAACATTTGTTGCTGTTTATATATGTATTTTTTATTTTTTAATGGTGTTCCGATTCACTCCGTAGATAGGGGTGAATCGGAACAAATGTTATAATCTTTATTTATTTTGATTCTAACTTTAATAGGGTCAGTAAAAATACGTAATCATGATAAGAGAGGAATACGAACACATAGTTACTATCAAACCAAGCCTTTATTTTCTATACAAGTAAAGATATGCCTTTTTAAAAATTAGAAACAATTTTTGAACTCAACAAAAATACAATTTTATTCGAAGAAATTGAATTCAAACTGCAGAAGTTGGAATTTAATACAAATTCAACTCTGTTCTGTGTTATCCTTTACATTAGTCATTGGTTAAGTGAATCTGCACTGTAAAAAAACCGGACAATTTTACGGAAGTATTACTGGTCATCTGAGCGACAGTAATATTTACTATTTTTTAACGGAAAAATTTCCGTAAATTCCTGGAAAATTTCGATAAAAATGGAATGTTTACCGTTAATTATTCGTTAAAAAACAGTAAAATGTACTGGCGTCCAGATTACCAGTAATACTTTAGTAAAATCGTCCGTTTTTTACAGTGTATTGAGTAGCCCTAATCGCTGCATGTATATACGATCTATTAGTAAGCCCTCATCTCCAGCCTTTAATACTGTTTGCATCCTTCACTTTTTAAATTGGTTTTCCATTTTGAGATGTTTGTGTAATGTTGCAGATGTCAGAGAATAATTCTGTGCAATTTTTCTTAGTAATTTTCCATCTTTAATTTCTTTTACTCTGTGCTCCTTGTCTGTTGGATTGGGCGTTGATTTTTTTGTTTAACTAAGTAATTTCTTGTCACCTTTAAACTCTTCAAGTAATTAGAACAAACAAACTATTTTTACAATACATATTCATACATATGTTTCAGATATTTCATGAAACTATTACTGTATAGAAAAATAAACCATGAGAGAAAACGTGTTCCGATTCACCCCGTAAATCTTATATCTTTGATGTTACAATCCATTTTTCACATTATCATTATGTTGTTTAGAAATAAGTAGAATTTATTACTGAATATCGTTTACAGGTCTATCATTAATGAAAACTCCTTACTCTTAGGTTTAGAATACGAAAAATACTGCAGTTACGTACAAAGTTTTGAACACGTTGAATAATTGAGGTTTTTGAGGATCCACTTTCTGTTTTTTATATGTACCCCAGTAGCAGCGCCAACATGGCAAAACCGAATTTTCCAACTCTTAATGTTATTACCTTCTTACAGTAAAATTGGCAACTAAAAATATCATCACATATATTTATAATGAATTTATTTGCATGACCGGGAAGTTTCGTACCTGTTCAAACCGCTGTTCCTACTCGCCCCATTTTACGGTAGATTTTTTTTTCTTTTTGCAAATTACGTTTTTGTTTAACATTATTATGTACACAGCTCTTAGCGACATCACTAGATTAACCAAAATTTACCGTCAATGCCCGTAACAAAGTTTTTCACATTTCCTAAAAAGCGGAATTACATGAGTTATTGCACTCTAGAGGAAAAGTGCGATGTGTGGAAGTAAAAGTTTAATTTTGCATTCATTTTAAGGTAGCAATAATACGGAAATAGGAATATATTTCTAGAATTCTTATGTGAATACAAAATTTTAACACATTGGGTATTTTTATAAAAAAAAAATGTATTAAATCTTAAAAATTATAAAATTAATTATGATACAGTTGTAACTGCAGGCAATAAAGGTAATTTGCATTACTTTGAAACATCGTAAAAATTTGAGCAATGGAAATCATTAAACATTCATTAGAATACAGAGAGTAAAAAAAATACATTAGTATAATTATTTTTAGTGCAATTATTTTTTTCTATCTTTGATAATTTTTAATATATTTCGATGATACACATAATAACAGTTATCTGCATCGCAAATGAGATTTTTTATTTCCCTTTTTTTACACTTTAAGTATAAAAAATATTCTTTAAAGGCTCAAGGTTAGGCATGAAAACATTTCATAACATTGTTTTTATATTTAAGTATTCGAATATGTAAAAATTAAAATATCAATTTTGTATTTTGTGTACGAGATCAGAATAAATAAGTAAATTGAAAACCCTCTTCTTCTAATAGTTTTAGGAAAATCAAAAACTGCAATACATTAAGTATTCATTTAAAAATGCTTTGAATCTCAAACTTTAAAAAATAAATTATGTAAACGATACTACTGTAATAAATTGTATCTTTTACAAGTACAATGAATTTTTAATGCATATAATTTAGCAATAATATAAACTTAAAAGGAAGGTCTCCATACTGGGCATATTCAGAATCTTTTGAAAAAAAAACTAATTTAACTACTCACGTATGTAATAAAGGATCAGTCAAATTTAGCGGCGGAATTACAGGAGAAACTCAGTAAAAAAATAAAATACTTTCGAGTATTTGGCGCAAAAAGACTAAAGTGTCACGCGATTTGGCAAGCAGCATTTTCCCTCACCAAAAGCAAACGATTTTAATGCGCCTGAAAATTTCTCGTCAATTAAATTTTAAAATACGTATATTTAATGAATTTAAATTTGAATAATGAGAGAGTTTGACGCATAGATAAATTTTGTATTGCATATTTCTGTTGCTTTTCTGTAGATATTTAATTTTATAACTTTAAAAAATTTCTTATATAAAAAGTACTTTCAAATTCAAAAGTATTTTTTCATATCTTTAAGCGTATTTAAAAATAAAGGCCATATGAAAAATGCTGTAGTAAGCATTTCAATATCGTAGAATTTTTTGTTTCCATAGCAACAAAATTGCATCGAGAGAGCTCAATTAGATTAGAGTTAATTTTGAGATTGAAGTAATTTTAACTAATTTTAATTTTGTTTTAATTCATAAAGTTTCACAGTTAATTTTCATTCTAAATACATTACGACAAAAATATAGTTAATAAAATCTAAAGCTGACAAAACTAACGTTATATAAATAAAATTTCTTTAAACAAATTCAACATGAAACACTTTTACCTTAAAAAGAATTTGACATAAAGAAAGTATTTTTGAAATTTTATTTTGTTGCCAACCGATGATAAATCGCCAAATAAAAGAAATGTTCATTATTTTTTTACCAACGTTCTATCGGGGTTCCACCAAAAACTTTTTTACAAACATATATATCCACATGAGAAGAACATTCTGTATTATTTTCAAAATTTCCTGAGTATGCCCGTATGAAGACCTTCCTTGTTAGTCGATTATTAAAGGCAGGCTAATAACTATGTTTCCATTTAATACTTGATAGCGTTGTTTACTTAAAAAAAGATTAAAATATGTAAAGCAGCAATAAAATTAGTGGCCTGAAATTGATTAAAAATCTATAAAATCATATATTAGTTTTTTTTCTAGACGTAGAAGTGTATTTGACAAACGCTTATGCACAAAATTGATTAGTTATAAAGATCATCTTCTAATGCAGTTTTTCAATATGATAAATTTAAAAGATTGTTGATTTTTTTAAAATTATTTCAGACGTAGATATGTATTAGACAAATGCTTATGCACAAAATTGATTAGATATAAAATCATATCTTAATGAGGTTCTTCTATGTAAGAAAGTTGAATGTTAGATGATATAAACTATTTTTCTTTATCTAAAATATTACTAATTAATACGAAAAACATATTTTTCTATAATTTTTACTTGAATGCACATACTTAAAGACGTGAAGTATTTTTATATAAATAGATTAAATCTTACGCTGAGTAAAATTATTTATGTACGAGATACCCATCTGTTTCAGACTGAAGCAATTTAGCACTAATGGAAGTAGCATTAATTATTCAGAAAAGACGCTAATGTGAAATTTGTTTGAAAACACGAAAATAAATAAGTTTCATTTTATTCTTTGACGAACTCTGCAATAATCGGTTCTGTTCTATTTGTATTTTAAGAAATCTTTGGTGTTTTGAAGGAAAATATTTAGAAATCCGATTTTAAAGTTACGGCTTATAAACTAAAACCGTAAGTATTATCATTCATAAACCTTTGTAAGTTATTTTAAGCGCATCAAAATTATCTGATTTTTGATATTTTAGAAATTGAAAGATAGGTTTATTGGCTGATTTTGATATCTTTTTAGATATCGTATTACGACAAACTGTAGATTGTTGCCAGGAACATCCTCTGCCTATAAGCTAAGCAGCTTAAAGCTTTTTTATACCACCATTTTTGATATTTTAATGGACAAACAGACAAACCACGTAAAAGAAACAAGCAAACAAAATAATTTTAAACTGCTTATTTTGACCATGCGTCATATAAAAAATTAGATGAAGTTAGAAATAGGTATCATTATGAAAATCTTAAACAGACACTCAAGTTTTAGATAATATTTCAGCAGAATAATCTGCTTTTAATAATGCCTGTCTTACAATTATTACCTCTTTAATTATCTGAATATATCGTTAAAAAAATATTTTTAATGATTATTAAGAAGTGTAAAATTTTAAAACATCTGGGATACACTTCGAAATTCGATGCATCAGAAATCTTTGAAAAACTTTTACAATCACAAAATCATATTTAAAATATATTTAAAAGGTGAATGTAATGTAACGCTTTTGAAGGGTTAACCTAATGAAGCGTTATGATGGTTTAAAAAAAAACACTTTTGTACTATTTTTCTGTTAAAAAATGTTTGTTTAAATTTCCCCAATTCAAAGAGATAAGATAATACAGGGAGAAAATTACCAACTTATAATGGTTTGGGAGGCAAAATACAAACTGTGATAAAAAATATTAGCAAAAACTCTGTGTCTTTTAATTCAAACAAATTTATGGTAATTTAAGAGAACCTATTATCGAGAATAATTTTTTGTGTGCGTAATTGCAAACACATCAACATAGATTTCTTGCAATTTTCGTGCATGTAAGTAATAAAGTATTATTAAAGTAATATTAAAATTAGTTGCGGGGCTTAATGAATCTTACTTTTACCACGAAGATTTAATTTAGCATCATGTGACATTTAATTTTATTTCTGATTACCTATAAAGCAGAAATATATAAAATGCTTATTATTGACAGCTTTATATTTGTTATAGATAGCATACATATTCAATTTTTCCGTATCTGATATTTTACTTCTAAATTAACGTTTAATTTTAAATGTTTTAAACATTTTTTTTTAGATGAATTCATTACGCGCAAAACTGTAACAAAATTATTGGTTCTTTACTCTTAAAAATTATTGATAAAGATATAAAAGTAAACATTTTTTATAACATAAAATATGTATAACACTAAATGCGAAGTATAACTTGTGAATACGTTAGTTTTAAATCAGTTTCAATATTATTTGAATCTCTTACGCCAGTAGCTCTCTTACAGTTTTACAGGCGATGGATTAATGTAAAAAATAATTACATTTTTTATATCAAAATTAAGTCGTTATGGCCGTTTTAGAGCTCTCTTGTGACATCATATTGTGATCACTTTGCGAAGTCACGGTGTGACAAATTTGTGAAAAATGTGTCATTTCCCGTAAGACATGGTGACGTCACTGCAACGTCGTTGTGAAGTCACATTGTAACTTTGTGACCAGCGATTGTCGATGTGACGTCACGTGACGTCGATGTGAAGTCACAGTGACTAAAATGTGAAGTCGTTATGGCCGTTTTAGAGCTTTTTTGTGACGTCACATTGTGACCAATTTGTCGGGTACATAATGTGACCAATTTGTGAAAAGTGTGTCATTTGTGACTACTTTGACATTAACATTGTGACGAACTGTGAAAATTTTTTTAGAAAGTCACATCTTAGTCACAATGTGACGTCACTGAGTGGTGGCATTTTCGTCACAGATGTGATGTGACCAAAGTGACTCACAGTCACGTCATTGTGACGTCACTGTGACCATGCATGCTATGAGGGTTGTGACTACTTTCACATTTGTATCTTGACGAAATTGTGACAAAAGAAGCATTTTGACAAAAGTGTTTTTTAAAGTAAATAACATGTTTTAAAGCATTTGTAATTTTTTCTAAAGATTTTTAAGAAAGTCGCGTTTCAGTCACCATGTGACGTCACAGGTAGTAGCATTTTGGTCACAGATGTGATGTGACCATGCATGCTCTGAGGGGTGAGTTTGAATATGGAAATAACCATGCTACAACGAACAGCTATTACGTACACTGTAAAAAAAAATTCAAGAGGTTACTAAAAATTTTTTAGTAAATTTGTATTCCACAGATTTTTTTAGTAACCATTACAAACTTTTTTTTGCAAGTGAAACAAAGATTTATTTTGTAAACTGAACAAATGAATTTTTTGTATAACTAATTTAAAACTTTTTAGTATGAGCCACGAAGCAAATTTTAGTGATGGCTTCAAAATTATTTTAATAACTATTACGTGTGTCCGAAGGGCAGGAGCTTTCTTTAATCTGCATCCAGTGGGTAAAATGACAGACTCCCGAAGCGGAAGATTTTCGGCTAAGCAGCAATTGATGGCAGCACCAAACATTGCTACCTGCTCTATTTTGACATGTTTCTAAAGGGGGGAAAGGTCAGAGATTTTTATCCATGGTAACTGCTACGACAGGATTTTCACAATCCCTTTATTTAATGAGTACTTATTTTTCATACATTCGGTGCATATTTGGTGTTGTCCAGCATCGAACCCGGATACTTTCTGCCTAGAGTTCGGTGCTATGACCACTAGGCTATCACGGCCACACCAATTGAGTTTTAGTAATAGCTATTAAAAATGTAAAACTATTAAATCTATTCGTTGCTAGCTTTTTTCTGGTAATTCTTACAGATTCCTTGTAGCCGAGTAAGGTTACAAAAAAATTTTTAGTATTTACTAGGGTCACTAAAATTTTTTTAATAGATCGACCCTTTTTTTACAGTGTAGTGTGTGGTATAACGAATTATAATTTTTTACGTAATTAAACGAACAATATAACAAGAATATGTGCTAAAACTGGAAAAAAAGGACCCATTTGATAAAACTATTTGTACGGATAAATTAAAATAGAGTGGAAATAAAATTACAATGTACCATGACGTTAAAAGCAAAATGGTTCTAAATTGTAAAATACCGTTCGTATATAAGAAAACTCATGGGAATTTAATAAAATAAAAATAAGTAATTTTTTGAAAATTTTAGACGTCTAGCTCATAGGTTTTATTTTTTCTATCTTTTTGCCTTAACTCATATGCGTTTTTATAAAATAATCTTATAGTTTTTTGGTTATTTTTCATCGTGTACATGAATTGCTATTTTGTATTCATTAAAATAATTTTTTGACAATTTTTTTCCTTGTCTAAATATTATTAAAATCATGATTTTCTCTATTAATATGCATAACTTATTATCTTATATACCTGTTTTTAGAGTACCATAAAATATCTTGCATTTTTAACATCATGACAAACTGAAGCACTTTTTTCATACAAAGTATGTCGTGCCCTTTGAAGGGTTAAATAAGTATTGATTTATAAGTGTAACAATAATAAATAATGCAAGAAACCTATATTTTGCTAAAAGTTTTATGTAAATAGAAAATTATAACACATTAAATATTTACAGTTATATGCATTAAATCGTAGACGGGGATAAAATTAATTATGTAAAAGATGCAACTGCAATAAATTCAGGCAATGTAACATTAATGGAAGTAGCATAAATTATTCAGGTATCATCTCTTTCAAAAGTAACCGAGAAAGAGGCAAATAACTAATCCCTATTTTATTCTAGAATACATTTACTAACTGAAAAATTTGTTTGCATTTATTTTGAAAGATTTCAAAGTCGCATAGAGATATGAAAACTTTGCAACATTCAATAATTTTTTTCAATAATAATAATAAAATAATTTCTCTCGAATTAAAAGTAATACAAAATATATATGACAGATTTAGTATTATTGCAGACATTACTCAGTAAATATGAATTTGATGGTTTTTTTTTAATATAAATCTACCGGTTAAATGTCAAATCAAAATCATCTGTAAATAAAATAAAATAACAGATGACAGCCAAATGTTTTGCATACCTAATCCTCATAATAGATCTGCAGGAAGATACATAAATACTAAGACGAGATTAAAATGTCAATTTAGTTTAAGTTTAGTTTAAGTTCATGTATTTGAACTGTGTAATTGATTTGTTCATGCTCCTTGTGCTTTTTTGTCTAATTGATATTTTTGCATATAACAGTTATAGCGGTTTTCTTGCTATTCATATGTGCCTTTTTTAAATTCTCCTGTAAAAATCAGTAATTAACATGAATTCTTTTAATTTTTTTCAATTTTCACTTGGTGTTTCTTTTACTGATAAAATCTCTGATATAATTTAATTGCATAGTTAATAGTTTACTTCTGTATTTCTTCACCCTTCTGAAATTAAAATTAATTTTAATAATTTTAGAGTTTCAATATGTAATGTAAAGGTGATGTTTTATCCACACTGTTCCTCTTTTTTTTCTCACGAATATATGTTCTGATAGACATCCTGCATCTTTAATCCCTGTTGCTAATAAAATCAAATGAAATGTACACATTCCTTTTAACGGCTATAAATCCTTTTTATACATCTACATTATAAGTAAAAGGTACACTGTAAAACATTTGTGGAAACGTTACTCCATACAATTGGTGTAAAAATGGTAGCAAATGCTGCCTCCAGTTTCATGGAGTAATTGTTTTCACATATGCAATGGTGTAATTTAAACATATATTACTGGTGTAACATGACAATGTTACACCGGTTTTAATGGTTAAAATACTCCATAAAACTGGAGGCAGCAATGCTGCCACCATTTTACGGAGTAACGTTTCCACAAATGTTTCTCAGTGTAATGCACCTGCGCACTCATATCCCTGATCTAATCTTGCATTTCTGCTCAATTTACTTCTTGGTGGGTGTATTCGAAAAAATGCTTTCTCACTTTCAACATCTCAAAAATTTCCGATGCAGTTTCAGAGACATTTTAAAAAGTAGAAACATGAAATTTGCTGAAGGAATTTTTGAAGAGAAGTATAAGGTACCGTGTGATGTCATTTTATGTTCAATTAATTGGAATTTAATTTATAAGCAATTTTATGGTAATTGCTTATAAATTAAATTCTAATTAATGTACTAAGTAACTACAGTATGACCTTTTTTTCATTCTCAGATCTGCCGCTTCGGAAAACTCGATTCAAAATGCCGTTTTTGATTGCTTTTTTGAAATATTTTCTGCAATCATTAAAGAATAGACAATCACGACACCTTGTATGCTTCCTAAATAAGACAATTTGCCAGTTTGATGCATATGAGAGCAAAAATGAATTTAAAAATAAATCAGAAAATAAGCAGTTTGAGTGTTTATACCTCACATATCTGCAGTTACCATTTTCGGAATAATCTGAGTAATGCAGTGAGTTATCTTATATTACTGAAAACTACATAAAAAAGCATATGTAATGCTCCACATTATGCCAAAGATGACAGGCCACTTGTGATTTTAAACATTTTTTTAAATACCTAGAAAAATACATGAGTAATTATCATGAAACTCTAAGTGTGTAAACATATTAGTAAACGTAATACATTTCCGTGAATATTTTTTTCCGAAATTCCATAGGGGACAGTCAACAAATTGAAGAAGAACGAAAATCTTTTGGATAACCCTGTCAAAACTATTGTAGCAAAAGTGTTCAAACAGTAGATTATGATTAAGTGGCGGCACATTGTAATAAACCGTGTTCTTTTTTTATGCGCATACCATATATATTCATAGAGAAATTAAAGTTTTTATAAAAACAATCCTAATTTTTTTCAAGTTTTTTTGCTTATCATTTGCAGAGTTCTTAGTATAAAATAATGTTCTTTTCGAAAAATATGCCAAACAACATTATAAATAATATCCTGTAAACAGAATTAAAAGATAATAAAAAGTGAATGAAAAATGAGCAAGTTTACTAAAAACACTTTCAATGCGCATGCGTAAAAGCTATCAAAATTTTATTTGCATATTAAGTTAGCTAAATGTATAGAGCAACTTTTGTAAAAATTTCAAAAACATAGCTTAAGAATTCTGAAAGTGATCATCCGTAGAATAAGCTCAAAATCCGTTGTTCATAAAATGAAGTAAATTGATGAGGAGTTATATTCAAATGTAGTAGTACTTGCTACATTGTGTATTCTATATTGACACTAATCAATAGATAAATGAATACAGCCCCCATCTTTTGCGTGATTTCGGATTATGACCTTATTCTACAGACGATCACTCTGATCACAAAAAAATAAATTTAAACTTAAAAAGACATTAATAATCATTTTTTTCATTCCATTAAATCTTATCATACGTAATTAATTCAATGATATCGCTTGATAGGTAATGATTTTAGTTTCCCATGGTGATGACGTTCTACTTAACATTCATATTATTTCCTCATTATATTATTCTAGTTTAAATGCTCGTCTTAGGATGGTGGCTAGGAATCGTAGTCCTTTTTTAAAATTTTAAATATTAATAAAAACATTCACATACTACAGGGTTATTACAAATGAAGCATCAGGTTTTGATACGTTACTAAGTGTGAATTAGGAAAAATTTTTCCATGACAACTCATACGAGAGGGCATTAACTACAGTTTGGGGCTGCGTATGTGTCATGTGTGTCTGGTTGACATAGTTGCTGCGCGAAAGTCATAATCAAAATGGCGACTGATCGGCAGAAAGCGTTTTATGTACTAATATTTTCAAAATGTGAATCACTTATAATCGTTCTGAGAGTATTCCAGAAAGCATAGCAATCCAATCCACCAAAGCATTTTGCACTGTTATCGACAGTTCAAAGAAACCGATTGTTTATGTAAAGGCAAAAGTTTCGGCGGACCAAGCATTACTGAAGAAACAACCGAGTTAAAGAGAGTTTCATCCGTAATCTCAAGAACTTGAACTGACAACGAATTGAAATTGAAAGACTGCATTCGCGATCATGGGCGTCAATCTTGTATACTTTCGGGTTATTTTCATGTATGACTCATTGCCGTAAGCCAATTATGTTCCGAAATAAACGCTTCGGAAATCCGATGATTCTTTTGTAATAACCCTGTCTTATTCCGTAATCGAGCTATTTAGTTTTAAAATCACAAAAAGCTAATAAATATAAATACATTTTTCAAACACTTTACATTTGAAAACATATCCTCCTTGTTGAATGGTGTAAAAGTTTAGATGATATTGACATTTAAGTTTGCAGAAAAAAAAAAGAAAAAAGAAATAAAATGAATTAACCTTTTATCTACACTGTAAAGAAAATCTGTAATCCTACATATGAAAATTTGCTGAAATATGTATGCTTACTACCATTTTACCTTTGTACCTTACAAAAAAACATGTAAATCTACAAAATTAGTTTTTGTAAAGCTACAGAAATCTGTAACTTTACAAATAAATCTATTAAAATTACAGTAACCTCATTAAAATTTTATATGCAATATGGTTTGTAGTTACATAAAAAATCATGGAATCACAGTTTCCTAAAAATTCTTAGTAACCTTACAGATTTTTTGATTTTCAGTGCAAATCTGTATCTGTTACATGCACTTTTGCTGTTGAAGTTACATAAAAAGTTCTAGGAATCCCAGTTTCATAGAAAAACTTTAGTAACTTTACTGAATTTTTTTTTACAGTTTACCGACACGACGGTACTTATAAGTACCATTAAAATAACTTATTATAAAGTTCTTTTCTTATAACGTTCTTGTAATACTGTTTAAATGAGTTACAGATTCATTACTTTACCTTGTTCCAAAAGCATTATTGGTTACACAAAACAAAAATATTTTTTAAAATATGATTTCTTTTGCCTTTGCATCTTTTGAGCTTTCTTGGCGCTGAGGGTGGAGAATGGGGATTTTTCATAGCGGAAATAATGCTATATTTAAACTGTAATAACATCATATTTGTACATTTTATAATTCTACAAAATATTGAGAAAATAATTAAAAATAAAAAATTTGAGTGGTGTTAAAAAAATTGTAGAAAATCCTTATAAATTCAAATTTTATTTATTCTTCTATATCCTGCAGTCATTCTAAAATCCTTCAAATAATTATTAGATAATTATGTAAATCTTTTATTAATTTAGTTCAAACAATTTGCGTAAGAATCTTTAGATTATAAAATTTTCATGAATTCATAATGCGGTAGGTAAAGGGTAAAATATTGTTGAGAGATTTAAGTTTGCAAAATAAATAATAATAAAAAAAGGATGAACGAAAAATAAAGGAAAATGAATTAATGTTTCATCAAATCATTTTTTTTTTCAAAGTAATTAAAAATACAAACCTGAAACAAACAAACGAAATACCACGTTTATTATATTAATGCTCAAAAAATAAAGTCCTTACATGTTAGCTTGGCAATGCGATACATAGCCAAATATTGTTTTCATTGACACATGAAAAAGTTGTGCTAAAATATTTTTGAATTTGGACATTTTCGTTACCACCTTTTTACGCGTGAATGTTTCGCTATGGTACTGATGTGTACGATACGTACTTTATTGTGATGTGTTTCGATATTATGATGTGTTTCGATGTGTTTCGATATTGTGATGTGTTTCGATATGTACTTTATTGTGAAGTTTGATAATTTTTGAAATTTAATATTTGAAAAAAAAAGGCTTAAACATTAAGTCCAAAAATATTTATATAAAAAACACACAATTTTTTGCCTTTCTAAAGCAATTTGACTAACAAATTTCTGACACATACTTTCCGAGCTATTCTTATTTTTCAGTAACTTCAAATGTTTATTTTTCCGGGTTTATTCTGTGGCAATGCTGAATGAAGAAACCAGTCTTAAGAGGACCCTAGTGGCAAATCAATATTGGTCCAACGTTGCGCCAATACCTCATTTTTTGCAAATATTGCTAATTAAACGCCTACATTGTTTAAATGTTGGCATTGCATTGGCATAATATTGGCTGCAAATATTGGCTAAATAAAGGCAAAATGTAAACATCCAATTATTAAAGCAATATAACATGCCAATATTGCGCCAATGGGCCAGTATTGCTGCAAGATGTAGCCATTTTTAGCCTAATATTGTTTGGCTACTGGGGATGTATTCCGATCAAAGATGCGTGTTTTCAGAAATATTTTTAAATTCATTTTTGCTTTGAAATGAACAAAACTTTTAAAATCACTTATTTAGAAATTACATAATGTCTCGTGTTTGTCGATTTCTTGGTAAATGTAGAAAATATTGCAAAATGCTGCTAAAGTTGCCAATTTGAACAGAAATTTCCGAACCTGGAGATTTGGGAAAGAAAAAAATTATCGAACTGCGAAAATAATTGTTTGTAAATCAAATTCTAATTGATTCAGCGAAACATTACATCACATGTCATCTTATACATTACTTCAAAAATCACTCCAGCAAGTTTCATGTTTCTACTTTTAAAAAAGAATCTGAAAATGTATCGAAAAATTTCGAGCTGTTGAAGATGGAAATATATTTTTAAATTACACCCTTTAACAGCATGTAGCTTTTAATGAAAGAGGATACAATCGTAATAAATAAATCTTGTAATCATGCATTTTTGCATCATATTGCAGCAACTATTGTACCGCCTTCTGAATACAGTCGAGCCTCTCTATAGCGAAACTCCATTTAGCAAATTTCTCTATATAACGAATTTTTATTGGGAACGGTCAATTTTTTATTGATTACATTACAAATAATCTTCATATAGCGAAGTATATATCTCCATATAACGAATTTTTTCAGAAATGTTCCTTCTTTTTTTCTGAAAATGCTTCACTTTATTTGTGAAATTCATTTTCTTTCGATGATTCCTGGTATATGTATCATAGCTGCATATCAGCTGCCATATCCATGTCCAAAACAGGCATTCATTCCACCCTCCCACCTAATAACCCACTTCTTAACAAAATGTCTATCGGATACTTTCATAGTATCGCCTGACTTTGTTTCATAGATACGCTTGCGTTTTTGGGAAATTTTTGTTGCTCCCCTTAAATAAGGTAAATTTTCGCGCATTTGAGCTAGATTTACTTTTTTTATTTAAAAAAAAAATGCTGTTATTTTTTATAGAAAAGAACGGTACCCGTACAAACGCTGAATAAGCGTTAATTTTCTGTTTCGAAACTGTTTAAGTAAATAAAAAAATAAAATATCAAATTTATATTTTCGTTAAACATTTCAAAACCTTAATTAAACAGCTCAAACTTTTTTTAAAAACTTTAATAATAAAATGTAATTTTTTTCTTCATTCTCTATTCAGCGAATTTTTCTATATAACGAATTTTATAGATGAACCATGGATTTCGTTATATATAGACTCGACTGTATTTATAAAACAAGTTGTATTACAAATACACCTCATTTGTTACATTTGGCATATAATTTACGTTTTTATTTTGTCACACACCTGACTTAACATCTGAGCTCTTGATATATCTGATATTACAAACTGACAATTAGAACAAATATTCATTATAAAGGAATACAAATTACAACATTAACATAATTCGTAGTAACGAAATTTCACTGAATCCAGTCAGTTTTATTTACACTATAAATAAATAATATTTCAAAATACTGTTAGTAATACTAATTAAATATTCTTATCCAATTGATATTTGTACTGTAAATTGTGTTTTAAATGTTAAATGCAACTTTAATTTAATATCTTTCTTTTGAGAATAAAGAAAAAAGAAATCCACTTGCAATTGTAAATAAACGATTTGCGTTTAAGTGAATCATTAACACAGCTGTTAATGTAAATTAGCATATTTATTAGAAAACTTAATGATCCATACATACTTAATCAACTTTCTAATTTTTTTAATTATTCTTTTAAATATTAAATCGAGAAACAGTGATAAGGCATTTAACTTCAGTTAATTCAACTAAGACAAATATATACATCTATATGCAATGGATGATCAAATTTTGGAATTTAAAAAAACAGAATACATAAATTTTAAGTTGTAGATTAAAACTCCACATTTAATTCACTTTTCTGATTTCTACTGCTATAAGCACCCTTGAAATTTCAAATGTAATATCAAGCAAAATTACACAAATTAACTTTTTTTTCAACACACTTGCCGATTGCTAAATTTAAATTTCATTTTAATTGCTGTTTAACTGCTTGATTAATTTCACCATTAAGCACTCATTCTTATTGAAATTTTTGAACATGCTTTATTTGAATGAATTTTTTAAATCCATAATATCGTAAAATACCGCATGTAAACTATTTTGAAAATCTATCAAATGTATTTTCAGTAATGTTTATAAACAAAAAATTAATTAAAAAAAAAATAAAAAAAAAAATTATGAAACTATTATGTTTTAAAAGATTTATTTTTAAAAAATATTTTAAAGGTCTGTTTAAAGTTTCTGTTTAAAAAATCTGTTTCAAGTTTCTGGAGTTAACATTATAAGTTCATGTTACATTGTTTGTGGGTTCAATACCAGCACATTCTTTGGAATTGTGTAAAGTTTATAAGTTAGTTATGTAAATTATAAGGGGTTAAAACTTTAGTATTATATTATGATTGAGATAATTCGAGTGATTTTCGTTTTAAAAATCTTTAATAGAGGCAACTTGTCTATACCAATACGACAAAAATTACTTATTCTGGACAAAAACCGATTCCCTAACTTATATATTTAATTAATCAGGTTTATTGTTAGATTTAGGTTATTCTCAGAAACAAATTATATTTTATTATAAGTGGATAGTTAAATAGTTAGATATGTGCATCGATAGGCTTATCTAGATTTTCTTTTAATTTGACGCAACAAAATAGTAATATAAAACATGTAAAACCTTTTACATATTGCTAAACAAAGATAAAAATAAAGATAAATAGTTATCCATTATATCTTCATCTGCGAAAGGCACTTTGTCGGAAGATTAAAGCCTTTTAT
This sequence comes from Maratus speculifer, assembly GCA_964019185.1. Lineage (NCBI taxonomy): Eukaryota > Metazoa > Arthropoda > Arachnida > Araneae > Salticidae > Maratus > Maratus speculifer. The sequence goes on along the minus strand of OZ025289.1, from coordinate 94,850,326 downwards.
CTCAAATAATTAATCTTCTGTTGTTAGATTAAGAAAACATCTGTGACCCCTATTCTTTTGATACTTAATCATTGCAAGAAAATATCAGCTGTAACAGCAAATGGCAGCAGGTTAAATCTGTGATCGATAAACTGGCAGAGAATAATCTCATAGCAATGTTTTTAATTGTAAAATCGAAAAATATAAAAAATATATACCTGTATAGGTTTCTTACATTGATCAGTGCATTATTTTTGATGACTTTTAAAAATATTTCTTTTCTAGATGCGTAAATGAAAAAAAAAGATGAACTTGCCAAAAATGTAATGTATTTTTTAAAAAATCTACTATTTTAATGAAAATTTTAAATGACTATATTGAAGTAATTTTATAATAATTTCTCATATGTTTTATTCTATGGATAAAAATACAACGAGTATTTTATTAGATACAAGCCGCCCTTGGCGACCTGTTTGGTCTCCTTTAAATTTATACTAAAGATTGCATCATAATATGTTATTCATAATTTGATTTTACCTGTTCAACTGTGTGCCAAATCAGAGATCTATGCTAGAAAATTAAAAAAACTCGGCATTTTTATACTGGCCGGAAATAGGTGATAATTCGCCAAACAATCATCCCGTGACATTTTTTAGTATTTATATTTAAAATGTAATTCTTTCATTCATGTCATTTACAACCCATAACTTTAATTTTAAACTAACTAAAATTCATGATTTGTATTTTTTTTAAGTAACAGAAAACTAAAAATAATAATAATTATAAAAACTCCATAACTGCAACGAAAGAGAAAAATGTAATTAAATGAAATTTAACTTGGTCTAAATCCATAGAGTAAAAAGAAATTAATAAAGTGGAAGTACAATGTCTGGGGTGACGTCAAAAATGTAACCCTAAAATCCGGTACATTAAGCCCAATTAAGTCCCAACAAAAAACGTGCTTTGACAAGGCTTTCAATTCAAACCAGTTTAAACTCGTATTTCTTTGCTCTTGTTTTTTAAAAGGAACTAATCTATCGCTTCACAGATAAGTATTTGTTATTTTTTTTCTCATATGTGTTTTAAATACCAATAAAAAAATCTTTTAAGATTTTGCTTGAAGAGATATCATTCTTTTGTTAATTTCAAGCACTCGAAAATCTAGATTTTAGATCAATATTTATTACTTAAGTTTTCATACATGATTTTAAAAGAATGTTTTCATTATTATTTCTTTTAAAAATATATTTCAGCTGTAATTCATTTATTTCAATTCGTCATAATTAATACCAAATCCCTTCCACGTGCTTTTGTTTAGGACATTAAAATTTGAGCGATAATTTGGTTTCATATTGCAAATCTTTTTGGGGCGGTCTTCACCACAACCTATCTCATTCCTCCATTGACTAAATCCCTCGAAATTACTTTTACACAATAGCCGATGAGTTACGTTTTATTCAGATGTTGCCACTGAACAATTAACAACTAATCGTGATTTTTGTGCCACATACGCTAGCGTAATATATGTATAGATTGTTATGGCTTAAATAAGCCTTATATTAAACTATGCAACTTCCTTACTCATATTTTTTATTCTTTTTCCAAAAACTATGTGCTGCATAGATTTGGTGTGCAAATCAATTCGCATGTCCTGTCAAGACCAAATAAAAATATGCAGAATCAGAATCCTTTCATAGAGTATATAAAAAAAATAGTATCAGCAATGCGTCTGCGAATCAAAAAGTTTACGGTTCGTTTACGTTACACAAACGTTTCGTTAATATATCTGAGATACAAAACATCTGAGATAAAAGCGTTTGCGATAGGAAGAGCCTGCGATACAAAATATAAGCGATAAAACGAGTCTCCCATCATTTTATTTTGGGGGAAGAGCTAAATCTTAAATTTTAGAGTTTTAATAACACCACTAGAAATTAGCTTCATTTGAAAAATAAACACTGATATAACACATCAGTTTGCATACCTAAAAGGATGTCAGCATTGGTTATTTTTTGGTCTAATATAAGGGTAATATTCTCCAATTTGCATAAATTTTATTACAATATCATAATGGTGACAGGTTGACGATATTACATATGTCAGCATACAATATTGCTACAATATAGGAAAATTGAAAGTTTGTTAATGTTGTGCCAATTGCAAAACAAAATTGAACGATCTAAAGAGAAACTAAAAAACAGCCTTTAATCAGGAACATTTGAAGTGTAAAGTTAAATAAATACAATATTCATTGTGTATAGAATTAATTTCTATGTAAAGGTAATATTTGTGCAATAATGATCTATCTCTATCTCTGATCTCTATCTCTGAGTCATCTGCCACCATACTGAAATGATAATATTGTTCCAATATGCGTTGTATTAGTATACAATTATAGATGTTTCTTGTCAAAAATTGACAGGATATTCATATTTTGTCAATAATCCGGAGATAAATTGAAAAATGAATTAAAAAGATTCTCTAACTCTACAGGCGTTAAAATTGCATAAATCTGTATGTCAACTGAAAGTTTATCTCTGCACTGTTGAAAAAAAAAGTTTTAAATATACAAAATTAAACTTTGTAAAATTGCAGAAATCTGTTGTTTTAGAAAAGCATATACTAAAAATATAGTCGTTTTATGAAACTGTTTCTTAATGCACAAGTTTTGTTAGGTTTTAAACTAACTAACTTAGTCACGTCGCTTAAATAACGTCAATATACGTTATTTAAACGAATGATAAAACGTTCAATGTTTTCAAAGTTTTTTTAATTATTAATAATTTGAAACAAATTATAACGAGGTACAGTTATAGTATCGAAACTTTGCCGTTCCACATTTTCTGTTTAACTTGATTTTTGCTATTTTTTAAACATAAGATGTAACATTATTTTTTATTTTTACATCAGAAAATAAATTATGAAATTCTTAGCATGACACTAACTTTTGGTTAATATTTAAAAAATCAGTTGTTAACAATTTTGGTTTTCTTCAATATTATAAATATTTATTTATTTTGACAGTTATATAAATGAAAATTTATAATCTAGAAATAAATTTTTTAAATAAATAATAACCATCACAAAGTAAGTAAAAATAGTTTCTGCTATTACTTAAAGAAAATTTTGTGATGCAAAAGTTTCTTATTTGTTTAAAAAAACGAATCTTTTCTTATCACCGGTTGTCCTTTAGGTTATTTATTTGCAAATGAGCCAAGAAATTTAAAACAAAGTATGAAGCGTACCTCCATTTATGTGTTGAAGTTTGGAATGTTTAGATAATTGAAATTAAGATTAATTCTGAAGTTTGTACGAAGAATTTATAATTCTGGAAATTATCTGGCATGAAGAAAGCAGCGAGGGAAGAAACTTGATGTATTATGGAAATAAATTGAACAAAGAAATGCGAGAGATCAAAAATAATTTTTAATTTAATTTAAATTTCTGCATACCAAAGTATAAACATTTTGATATATTTATAACCTAAACTAATAACATAAAGAAGTAAAGCTTGTTTTTTATTTATTTATAGGAGGCAAAAACTGGATCTAACGAACCGATTTCAAAAGTAATGGAATCAAAATAATGTTACCAATTTCTCTACCAATATTATGATGGTGACAACCCTTGCTCTAAAATAGACTGTAATTTATGTCATTGCCATTGCACAAAAGGGCCACAGGAGAAACAAACGCTCTAAAAATTTGATTTTTGTGTTACTGAAGGAAATGTAATTTGGTGTGATAGTTACTTATCTAAATATAAAATATAAATTATCTCTAAGAACATTTTCTAAAAATTTCACAAGTTAAAAGGCTTGAAAATTTGTTAAAAAGTGTTTTTAAAAAAATTCAGAAAATCTATTTAATATGTCTCAGGAAGTACCATACATATTAAAAAACTAACGACTTAAATTGGTACTGAACGATTGCTCTACCATAGGCTCTATTTCATGTCGGAATTAATAACCACTTGGGAGTTGTAGGAGAAAAAACTTTTAAATTGCATTTTTTTATGCTGCAGTGGCTAGAATTTGAAATAAGAAATAGTAGATACTTGCAAGATATAAATGATCTTTAAGAGTTTTGCAGACATCAAGATGGAACTTTTTAAGCAATTGCATAGCTTTTATCGCGGGCTTTGATCGCGGGGAACGAATGTAGAAATTTCGTAACGAGAAAAATGTAGAAATTCCGTAACGAAAAAAAAAAAACTACTCTGCTAACTACTTTTCAGTTCGGCAGACTTCCGCATGGTATCCTTCGGCAGACTTCGGCAGACATTGACGCGGTATTTTTCAGATATTTAGAGGATATCAACTCTCAAACTTATATTTCTTTTTTCAGTTACTACAAATCTATAGTTTCAATAATAAAAATTCCTGACAGAATGTGTATAGAAAAGAATCGTCTTAAGATAAAATAAGGTAGGATAATGTAAATTTTGGTGATTGGAGATCAGTCCAATGGTGAGAATCGAAAAATTTAAAATGCTTATAACTCGCGATCTAATTTTCGTAGCGCAGCCAAATTTTGTTTGGTAATTTATTATGAGACAGTGTTAATTTTTGGTGACAGGAGATCCCCCACGTTGAGGGTCGAAAAATTTAAAATGCTTATAACTCGCGATCTACTTTTCGTATCGCGACCAAATTTTGTTTGGTAATTTATTATGAGAGAGTGCTAAATTTGGTGACAGGAGACCCCCCACGGTGAGGGTCGAAAAATTAAAAATGCTTATAACTCGCGATCTAATTTTCGTAGTGCGGCCAAATTTTGTTTGGTAATTTATTATGAGATTGTGTTACTTTTGGTGACAGGAGACCCCCCATGGTGAGGGTCGAAAAAATTAAAATGCTTATAACTCGCAATCTAATTTTCTTAGCGCGGCCAAATTTTGCTTAGTAATTTATTAAGGTATTGCATAGCTTTTATCGCGGGCTTTGAGCGCGGCGAAAGAATCTAGAAATTCCGTAAGGAGAAAAAAAACCTAACACTCCAGCGAACGTCGCTTCAGTTTGGCAGACTTCGGCAGACATTGACGCGGTATTTTTCAGATATTTTGAGAATATCAAGTCTCAAACTTATGTTTTTTATTTTAGCTACCATAAACGTATAGTTTCAATGATAAAAATTCCTGATTAACCTACATGTATTGTAAGATAATAAAAATATTTTAAACAATATTAACTTCTCATTTGCTCAATAAAAGGAAAAAAAATTGTTATCGGTCATCACGCTCAAAAAGTACAACTTGAATTAATATCAAAGACAAAAAAAAACTGCATAAATAAAAAATAAATAAATAATTATAATTGCATAAGTTGATAAAAAATGCTATGCAATAGCTTTACCGCGGCAGTTCCCGAGTGCCCCACGTATTTTTATGGTTAGTTCAAGAATGGATAAGAACTTTTTTCTAAAAAGAAGGAATTTTTTCTAAAAAGAAAAATTATCCTCCTGGGGTCGTATAAAAATTTAGTTTTTTTATTTTCTCAGATATTGGAAACATTTGGATCAAGGGAAAGCAATTGGAAGTATGTATGCGTCTAGAGATAATTTTCAAGGAAACATCCTATTGTTTCTAAGTTTATAAGTCCTACTGTATATAATCTCTTGATTTTGTTTCATTTAATTTTTTTATTTTTGATCTTTAGAATATCACCGTCTTATTAAAGGAATTTTGATGTCTTTTAATTCTATTTTTTATCTCTCTTAGCACGTACTTATTTTGTTTCATAATTCTAAATCATTTTCATACATATTATTTTATGACACCAAGCCACGTAATGCACAGACAAGTATATTTGTGGTTATTTTCACATATCCATCATATTTGTAATTATGAAACTTTGGAATTAGTCGGGTTTTTGAAAGTAAATAATTAATTTATAGTATCCCTGAATATTATAGGGGACATAACACATAACATGAAAGAAATAAAAATTATAATTTAAAAGTTAAGGAACAAAAGGTAAAATATTAGTTCTTTCTTTCAAACACTGCTTTTTGCAGTAAATGTCACACGAAACCTAAAAATCATAAAATCAAACAATAATCATACAATTTATGGACATTTTAATTTTTTTTAATTTAGATACCAGAAATTCGTTACTAGAGATACTTTTAACTTAGGACAGTACGCATTAATTTGTTTGTGAATTTGATAGCAATAATATATAATAAAATACATCAAAGTCCCTGAAAAAGGAGCTTTATCATACTGTCAAATCTCCTACTGGACTTAATTATCGTGTCATTTGCAATGAGTAAGATCTATTAATACAGAAATAAATCATCAAAGTGCTTTTACGTAAGAAATTTCTTCGTAACTATCCCGAAAATCCATGAACAATGCATCGTAATTACACACACATATTATGGCAGAACTTAATTTATTCTCACTCCCCTTTCTTTGAAAATAATTAAATTTTAATTTTTAAAAAATTTCTGGTATATTATACAAAAGCTGCATACACTTCTATTTGAAATTTAATAAAAGAAAGCAAATAATGTATTACATACATTAAATAGTTATTTATTTATCAAAATTTTATTTCTGTATTCCTCAATATTCATCATTTATATTAAAATAATTAAATTACTCTTTAAAATGTTAATCTGCATATCCTAATTAATTGTGTGCTTTATTCTCAATATAACATTATGTTATTATTGTTTAATTGTTATATTTAAGAATACTGCATAGAACTCTCCTTGGCTGATTAAATAGATTTATATTTATAATGCACATGGCAAATCGTGAAATGATCACTCGTATTTTCGAAAATTTATTTAGTCATTACTTTCTTGGATACTTATATAAGACCTGAATGATGCCTAATGCTTTATTTTCTTCATTATATTTGAATCTCTCTCTCTTTCTCTCCCTATTTTGGTTTTGGGGAGGGGGTTATTTTTGTTATTTGATACATACGATAGCCAAAATTTTGCAGTTTTTAGAGTGTTACGATTCTTGCAAGGATGAAACCTTATATGTTTTACTGTGACTTCAGATAAATTGAGCCTGAAGATTTTGCTTTCGTTAGACATATATTTAAAATTTTGCTATATTTCCATCATTTCTTTGACATTCCGTGCTTTACAGCATTTCCAATATCTCTTTTCGCTCGTTTTTAAAATATATTATGAATATCTTCCATAAAAGATAAAGTTTCTTTGATGATTTGGTTATTGATATTTGTAAGGCAGAGCTGCCAACTTCTACGCCTAATTAAATCATAAAAACATGTTTAGAACCACAAAAAATATTTTAGTAAAATGTATACGAAAAATTTTCAATTTCATGTATTGCAGTACATATTGTATTTTTTTTACTAAAATTTCTGTTTTTAATACATATATTTGACTTTAAATAGGCGTAGTAGTTGGCAGCCATGGTAAGGAATAAATTGAGTTTCTTTTATGTTGGTTTTATGTATACAATTTATTTATAAACATCTGAGCATTTGTGTAACGAATTTTGTATCTCCACCAAAAAGAAATCGAAATACAGAAATTATCCGAAATGGAAAATAAGACAATTCACTTTTAAAAAGTACCAAAATTGAATGCACTAGAAATTTAGAAAATTCTTACTATCAGGTTTGCGCAATTTTTACTTATAAAAAAAACAGATACTTATTCTTTATTCCGAGGAAAATAAGAAAAGTTTCCAAAATAAAAGTTCTGAAACTCATGGTCTCTATAGAATTTTATTTTTCGTAACTTTAAAAATAAATCCTTTTAACATATATGGATTTGCTTAAATATATCTGACGATCTTTATAAATCTTTATAAAAAGTAATGTTCAAAATATACTTGGAACTAAAATTAAACCTCTGAAAATATCAGACTGAGAATTAGCCATTTAATCATTGATAGTAAATACACTCCGTATATTTATAATCATATGTGTATATTATTAGCTAGGTTCATAGACAGTTATGTAAATCGGTATAAGGACATTTTTTATGAAATAGTTTGCTGTATTTCAATATATACGTAGAATACATAGTAAATAAAGTTCATTGGAAGATATTGAAATTAATAATTGAATAATACTAAGTGAAAATTAATAATTGAAATTTAAATAAAAACTAAGCATGTTCAACATTTTTTTTTTTTTTTTCGTGAGGCTGCAAACAACTGTCATTTTAAACCGGAATGAATTCGCAAATAGGTATGCACACAAAAACGTATATCAAAAATGTTTTGCTATTAAAATTTATTTAAAAGGCTACGCCAGTTAATTATCTGTACCCTTTTTTTACACTTTAAAATTTCTAAAATTATTTGATATCATCTTATCTATAATCATCTACATTGATACTGATATTTAGAATTCAGTAAACAAGAGCTTATGTAAGATGTTAGCATACAAAACATTATTTACTTTAGCAAAACAGAGAACATTTTATTATGAAACGTTTATAAAATGTGTTTTACATTAGTTTTGAAAATTACATTTAATTTTCAAAATATTTTTTTCTATACTTATATATTTTTAATTTGCGGCATCCGATTAATGCTCATTTTAAGAAAATCAATTATCTTTTCGCAAAAATATAAATAAACTTACAGTTTTAAGCCATAAACCTAGTTCTATTTTTTATTTTTACTTTTTTATTTTTTGTTAGTTTAATTTTCAAACAACATCAAAGCCTTTATTTTAAACCGATTAAGATCCTAAATTTGAGAAAGAAATCCGACTAATACCAGTAATTCCATGAAAAGAATACTGGAATGTAAAGAGGCAGACGAAAAAAAATATCATTATCCTTTAAGAAAATAAATAATAAAAAGTTTGTTCTCTAAATTTAAGATGCAAATTGTAATCGCATGGTTGGAACAAAAAAAGAAACTTGTCCATTTTTCTGAAATTTTAAGCATATTTATAAATAATAATACTCTTATAAGGATTATAATTTTATGTATTGAACATAAATATGAAAGTATAATTTTCGGAAGTAATGTGATGATCAAGAAAAAACTTAGTAGCTCATTTTTTTTTCATTTTCTTTTGTTGTCAATTTTAAATGCAATACCTATTTAATATTCTTTGGTGTCAGCTTTTGAAAGTAACATATAATATATATCTAGAAATACAATGTAAAAAAAATTGCGTTACTGTAAAAAATAATGCACTTTTAAACAATATAATTATGACGTATCATATGCATAATTTTTTTGTTTACATGTATATATATATTATATGACTACTTTCAAAAAGATGTAAAACGTTATTTTTGTGCAGAATAAAAGTTTTAATTGAACAAAATGTAAGAAGAAATGTAAAAAAAGGCATCTTTACTATTTTTCTAACAGAATCGCAGAAACATTATAAAAATTCAAGGTTTCATCATGCATTTAATGACACACTTATTGTTCTTCTTAGACGCAAAAAAACATTTATTTAAATATAAATTATTCAAAAAAGAGTCCATAAAGAAATTGATTTTGTAGTTATATATACGACTATTTTTTATAATAATAAGATAATAGAATAATTATGCATTACAATAATTAGAACAATAAACATTTTAATATTACTTTTTTTCCTTGTTTAATTTACATAGTATCGTCTTGAAGTAACTTTGTTTAGCTTTCACTCGTTTAAATTTTTTTTTCTACGACTTATATCTCACCTATTCCGTATAAAAATTCATTCCATTTAGAGACTTCTATTTTTGCCATAATCATAGATTTTATATTTAAACAGATGAGTTTCGGAAATTGTCACAGATAAGTCTTTTATTATCGCCTCTATTTACGCACATCATTCAGGATTACTGACAGCAGCGTTCATTGACTGAAACCCCAGGGCCGTAACTATAAACTTGGAGGCTCCTCGCGCATGGGGCAAATTAAAATTTTGCCCCAGATCAGTAAAGATCAGTAAAGAACAGTACAAACTTGTTTAGTTACAGGTTTTAAATGTAAATATATTTGAAAGAAAGATTTAAAATTCAAAATACATTATAGTGGTATTTTCTTTAATTGAAATATAATTTTAAAATGCTTTTCTTTTTAAACAAAAATCAATATAGAACATAAATTAAATCATTTCATACCATAAATAACAATTTCAAAAAATCCTTATCAAATGAACAAAATAAATTATACTGTTTATTTGCTTAAAAAAAAAAAACAATATATTTCTAGCTTTAGTTTAAAATGACTTTTGCATTTGATTAATGAAAAAAAGTGACTTCAGTAAGTTAATTTGTCTTTTATGGAATAGACATTAATCGATACACATATAAGATATTTTGTCGTGACTGACTGATCATCAATGTACAGCCTAAACTACTGAACGTAGAAACACGAAAATTAGGGAAAATATACTTCTTATGATTTAAGCGTGCGCCAAGTTGGGATTTTTGAAAATTCACCCGCAAAGGGGGGGGGGGCAAACGGGAGGTCGAAGGTTCTGGAACATCTTTCTATGTCTCAGCAGTCGTTTAAGGTATCAGCGAGAAATTCTAGAAAATATACCTATTAAAAAATAATTAAACATGTATTTCAGCGATTATAGAAATTTCCCCCTTGAGAGGGGTAAATAGAGGGTCGATTAATTTAGAACATTTCGCACATCTCAGCAGTCATTTTAAGTAGAAGCGAAAATGGTAGAAAATAAATACATAAAAAATATTAAAAGACATGTTTCCAAGATTTTCAAATTTTCACCGCGAGGGGGTTAAAGGGGGGGGGGGAATCGAAAAATTCAAACTTTGGACTCATCATGTGACAAATCTTCGGAAAGCCCATGGGCCGCTCTTACATACTATGAGTTTTTATTAAATGTTTGATTAAATATTTAGATTCTTTAAAAAAAATCTCTACTAGATGTAATTCGTTTGATTCGAAGTTTCTTCAGAGAAACCGACCAGTGTAGCGGGCGAAGACTGCTAGTTTCATACAAAACTAATGTTAGCTAATAAATAAATCACTCGAAATATTTTTTCTTTTGTTTTCACCACAAAATACTATTTCAATACAACTTTTTTTCTGTCTCAAATATGCAAATGTTTGTCAGATGTTTAATTAATGCGTTACAATATTTTTTTTTCACATGGTATTGGGTATATTTAGTTAAGCTCGAACTTCATCAAAATTAAATTTAGACTGAAATTAGTTTTTTTTTTCATTTTTTATCTACATTTGTTTTTAAAAAACCTAGAAATAATAGATATTAATTAAAAATAAGAAAATAATCTACATGCCAAAAATTTAGAACAATTTAAATGAACATTGCAAAGTAAAACTTTTATAATATATGTATATACATATATATATATATATATATATATATATATATATATATATATATATATATATATATATATATATATATATATTAATACAATGTTTAGTTTCAGATTGAATTTTCGGTGTTCGTTAATTTTTTTAGCTATGTAGTTACTGTAAAATTGACAGAATACTTTTAATATTCATTATGAAGTAAAATATAGTATAGATTTTGAATCTATTCTTGAAATAGTTTTATATGAGGAATAAGGAATATATTTTTCTACAAATCGTTGCTTTATTTCGAATAATCACCGTACAGATGACACTTCACTTAATCATGCTGGTTTCAATGTTACATTGTTTGGGATGTAGTTCCCCCCAGTCATTCATGTTGGCGATGATGTGATTTTTTACTTTTGAATTATTTTACGGATAGTATGTGAATATGTGACATGTTGTTAAATGAGTTTCCTAAAGTTTGATAAATATTGGTTTTACTCTTCCCTTTCTCATATCCCTCCTTATATTCGTTTGTTAATTTCGCTTATAAACTGATCTCATACCATTCTCAGCATTTTAATACGCACATTGTCTTTCAGAAAAATCTTAAAAGCTTAACCTCATCATCATAACTCCTCCCACCCAGTCTTTTCCCTAATGTCCCTAATCAAATGTTAGACACATTTTGAAAGTTTTCTTTTTTTAAATTTTAGATTATGTAATTAATATAATGTAGATCCGTAACTAGTCTGCCACGAATGTTTATATCAAATCCGTGATGAAGAGTAGAAATATCTGTTGATTATCTGATTCATATCTGTTGATTATCTGTTGATTATCTGTTCATTATATGTGTCGGTTAATTACTACCACCTCTAACAAAAAAGTTCGGTGAATGAATTCAGAAAGGCCGATCTAGCAACACCGGGGATACAAAACACTGCACTGCATAGAGGCAAGTGTTGACCATCTTCCTTCACTGTTGTTCAGTACAGCTTCGTTTATGTTCTGCGTAAGACGTGCTTTACAAAGTGCATGCTCAGTGTATTTTTTCTTAACCGAGAACAGGAAAATGAAAGAACAAAAGATCAGTTTAAAGTTTTTTTTCAAGATTTGCAAGATACCGAAAGAAATTCATGAGGGTTGGTGCAAATTGTACATCCACCATACTCACCATATCTCAATCCTCCTGACTTCTTCCTATTTCCACGACTCAAACCCTCTTTGAAAGAGATTTGACCATATTGCTAACATTCAACGAAATGTGATGAAGCTTTCGAACTCCATCCCAAAAGAACACTTCTTGTGAATTTTCCAGGACATGTATAGCAGATCTCAGCACTGTATAGTTATGGGAGGTGACTTACATAAAGGATGTTATGGCAACTTTCGTTAATATTTCATCTACATTAATGTTATAAGAGAATTCACCTAACTTTATTGTCAGAGGTTGTATGTATGTTGGTTGATATTTAAACAACCGAAAATTAAATGTGATATTTTCTGTAATTTCTACCATTCGATAAGATTAGCAGAATACAATAAATAACGATGTACTTAAATGGAAAATAAATATTTAAAAATGTGAAAGTTGTGTTACATATTTTTCTTTATATAACTCACTTAATTTAATAAATTTAAATATAGACTCGTGGCATATTCCCACTATATTTTTTTATGAGAATATTGGATGATTCAAATTTCAATTTTATTAAATAAGTTATATGAAAGTATCTGTTATATATATATTTGCTTCTTTTTACAATGATGCAATTTTATTAATTCCTAGAAATATTTAATGAAATGCTTTCAAATATTATATTTAAAACAAATTTTTGTAAATACCTCCACTGATATTACATTAATATTATTAAGATGAGTAATACATTTTTCAGCGTATTATTCGTTCTTTCAGAAAGTTACAGTGGCGATCAAAAGTTTCCTGCCAGCAAAAATTTTTCAGTTAATTTGTAAATATTCCCATATGAAGAAGAATCTCAAAGTGATGTTTATACATTTTATTGACATAATAGTTAGGAACTTACTTATAGAAGAACATGTAAATATCAATAAATTTAACTGGCAAAATTAAGTATAAAGGAAAACAAATATTCTCAAAATTTTTCGGCCACCTTCACACGTTTGTAAAAAAGTGGTATTGTAACAGAAAATTACAGTGATCAACAACATTTACAATTAGTATTTTATCGTATTACTATTTTATTAGCTTTAGTAATAAGTATTGCGGCGCAGCAACGTGACACTCATACAATCAACGTTTAAAGATCGTCTATGGTACATTTTTCCCATATTTCTTGCAATTTTGGTGAAATTTCGACTGAGTTGGAATATTTATAGTTCCGCAGACTTTTGTCAACTTCTTTTCAAAGATTTTCTATTGGATTCATGTTAGGCTCTTGGGCTGATCATTTCAAAAACGAAATTTTTTATGCGAAAACCATTGTTTATCGAGATTTGCATACATCATTTATGTTGTTATCATCTTAAGAAAAATAGTTGCGACCAAATTTTTTTCTCTAATAAGGTAGAAAATAGTCTTGCAAGATATCCTTATACATTGTATTATTCACCTGACTGTGGATTTCAAATAATGGACCGACACTTTTTGAAGAAAATACTCCCCACGGCATGACGTGTCCACCGCCATGCTTCATTGTAGGAATAACATAGTTCGAATCATATATTTTGTTGTAAGGTCATCGGACGTTGTGTCTTCCATCTTTTCCAAAACTGTTTCAAATTCGATTGATGGAAAAATAGAACTTTTTTCCAGTTTTTACTTGACCAGACTCTGTGTTTTTTGGAAAACGCTAGTCGGGTACGTTTGTATTTTTTTTAACTCTGAAAATATTTTAACACCGACTCTTCCATAAAGATATGCATCACGTCAGCATGTTGATACGGTATACGGAGTTATTTCAGCAGTATTTTCATTCCGTAAATCGCAGTATATTGCAGCGGAAATTTTATGCGGACTATCAATTGTTTTTCTCCCGATAATTCTGTCCTCAGGAATAGTAATTTTCCGGGATCTCCCGGACCACTGAAAGTCCTTAAGGCCACGGCCATCTTTATATATTTTTTAAATATCGTTTACGGTCGATTTCACCGATCAATAACTTTGCCGCAATATCTGGAGAAGATTGGCCTTTTAGCGACAAATTAATCACTCATTTATGAACAATAATTATTGAAGTTTTCACTTTTGAATTCAGACTATGCTACACACTTTGATTCATTCATAAACACGACCAAAAAACAGTTTGCCGATAGAAAAAAATTAAAGAATGATAAGTGGCCGGAAACTTCGAATTTTATCCCTTTGCATGAAGCATCTTCAGTATCTAATCAAAATAATCACGTGGTCAGAGGTCATTCACATATTCCTAACTTTTGGCACAATTATGCTTCTTCTTTGCTGAAACCTTTTAGTAAATAAATCGAAGAAACTAACTAGCCAGAAATTTTTGACCGCCACTGTATATTTTATGAAAAATTTTACCATTTAACTATTTCACTATGAAGCAATTAATTTTATTCAAAAGTGTTCTTCCAAATAATGTATCTGCAATTGAAAGGGAAAAAAGACCGAGCTGTTTAATATTAAAATTAATTATTTTAGAATTGCCGCTAAACTTAAATACTCATTTTTTTCGGAGTTGCAATTCTACTTAATGAACGATACACATTGAACTGTTCAAAATAAAATTTTTTGGATGCATCAGAACTGTATGCATAAAAAATTATCAGATTAATGGAGAGCCTTTTTATTTCTCTTCAAATCTGATACTACTTTATTATTAACATCTCGCACCATGAAGAAAAAAAAATGAATTTTCTATTCAAATTGTAAGAAAAAAAAGTACATTTAAATTAGAATCATTACTTATTGGAATGAAAAAAAAGTGATTTTTTTTCTGTTTATCTACACGTGAGTGTTTGAAAAATGGAAAAAGTAATTGAAATCGATTTCAACTTGAGTTATATAAAATGTCGTTTATGTTTAGAATAAATCTGTTATTAAGGGAAAAAGATCTTTGAAAGAAATGTTTCGATGATTTTTATCGTAAAATGAAAATTTAATAATCACAATGCACTAAATACATTAGAAAAATATATATATCATTTTTATATCGTTGGTAAATTATATTATAAACAGTTTTATTACTAGGCTTATCCATTATTTTTTGTTTTAAGTGCTCACAATACTGCTAAAAAAGACCCGGATGATAATATAATGCCTGTGGGGGCGTTCTTTTCAAATATCTCGCTCAAATTTTAATATTTTTATGTGATTTTTTTTTAACATAAGATTGTTGAGAACGATTTTCAACCAGGATAGTGTTTTACTTTTTTGATTTTGTTTATATATTTTTTATATTAGGATAGTTTCCATTTCAAAACGTGTTCTAACTGGTTAAAATCATAAAAAAAAAAGAAATCATTTTTCTTGTTTTATCTTGAAAATGTTTTATAACCTGTCTTATATCTCATGTTTTGACATTATTTTAGTTTCGCGGCTGTTATTTCTAGGCCATTTTGGACGTCAACTTGTTTTACATTATATATCTATGATAGAGACATTCCTTTCAAGCACTTTTAAATTATTTAAAAACACTATATATAAATTACAATTTGCATTAATTTAGTATTTACTGACGTTATAAATGATTCCGTAAAAAAGGCGAAAAAATACAGATAATACTTATTTTCAAAGTTTACATTTTACTTATTGTAAAATATGACCTGTAAAATATGAACCTGAAAAAAACTTCCTTATTTTATAATTTTGATGTGAATTAGTAATGTATTTTCATGGGATAAGTTTCATTGAGTAATTTTGGAAAAATAAATTTTATCTTTATAATTAATATATATTCATACAATACTGTTTATTAACTTGACCTTTGCTTTTAATATTTTAATCATTTTTAAAAATATCCAAATTTTTATTAGTTTGTTACTTACTTTGATATTTCATTATAAAGTAAATATTCATTATAATTTCAACTGTATTATTAATTGCATTCAAATTACTCATTAAGAATTGTAAACAAAGCAATGACTAGGAATCTGCAAAATTCTGAAATCCGCACAACCTATGGCCCCAAACTGTGCGGATTTGAGAGAGTCTACTGTATCAACAAAAAAATAGTCTTTAGTGTTTCATACAAAATAATAAGTAAGAGGATCGATAATGATATAGCGCGAAATGGAATGGAAAAAACATCAATATTATATTCTCGCATGGAAAAATGACCAATTTTGATTCCTGAACGTGCTAAGAAATTACTTAACCTTAACTTTTTTTTTAAATCGAATCTTAACTTTTGAAAAATAGTTTAAAGAAATATTTTAAAGAATTTTAAATAAATTCTACATTTAAATTAATATTACTAATAAACGCCATTTTTAATGTGATTATAACAAGTCATTTATTACGAGCGCCGTACATTAAATATTAATATTCGTAGATCAACAATTAAAAAAACAGTAGTTTATAGATAGACAACTTTAACTGTTTAAAATGTGCATTTTTATTTGATGGATTTAATCAGTCTTACTTCTGAATGTCTCATAATACGTACGACATGGATTAAACATTAATATTTCAGGATCCATCACAAACAAATTTTAAATGAAATTTCAGTTTTACAATTTTCAGAACGGCAATTTTTTTAACTTCTAATTATGGCACATTTAAAATTTTTACACCGTTGCGTAGAGAAAAAAATTTACTTTTTAATGAAATTTGTTTTCAATCTTTATCACAACGTGTTTCCAAATTATAATTTTTTAAAAAGTTTTTATTACTCTTTACGTCATTGTGGCAACAGAAGTATTAAATTGAACTTGGAACAATCAGAAAACATAATAAAATAAAGAACAGAAGTATTCCATTTTTTTGACATTAAACTTGGACCAATCAGGAAACGAATAAAATTAAATAAGTTGGGAAGATCAAGCAATAAAAGGATTCAGATATACTTTAGATTTCTCAATTTTCGACCAAGAACAACAATTATTTTCTAAATAGTTAGAAAATAATTAGTAATAATAATAAAATATTCCAAAAGATATAATAAAAGTGTAGGATATTTATAAGATAAATATTCCAAAAAATATTTGCTTTCGATAGAATAAAATGAAATGATCTTAAAATAATGCATATTGTATTTATATCCTGCCTTAAGAAATCCACAAGATTCCTACATTCAGAATTGTTACTCCATAAACAAAGCGTTTGAAAGCGATCTTAACTTTTACCGTAAAATATATTTGAAGAGAAATGTTTATGTTCATCTTTTATAAAAAATAAGGGTTATTTACTTGAAGTGTATTCTTCCGAGAACGTGTTTTTTAAACTCAGAAAAAATATTAGAACCTCTCTATTTTTCTCAAGATGGTATGAGCTTAGCAGCATGAAAGTATATATGTCTTAGAATTTTATTTCGAAAGTTATTTTTATGATAGATAATAGTATAAAAACAAAAAATATTTTTCATTGTTCGCGCGGGAATTGATGGAACTTTAAGATCAGAAAATTCTCCAAAACTTCGGCATTAGTAATTTCTTAAATAAATAAATAAATAAATAATTAGATAAATAAATAAATAAATAAATAAAAATAAATAAATCTCTCTGTAAATAAGACTTATTATCTTGAGTTTGAGCTATGTTAAGACATTTATTATTAAAAAAATAATAATAATAAAATCCTAGCTGTTGGGCTATCGACACAACAACTAAACCGCATCAGTTCATACTAATAATTAGCTCAATCTGAAATTGATTAAAATCCGCGCATTTATTCATAAAATAGAGTTGTGGTGGAAATAGTGAAAAATGCAGTATAGCCGCGCCACTTGATGAGAAATTAAGATGATTTATCTTGAGTTTGAGCTATGTTAAGACATTTATTATTAAAAAAAAATAAAATAAAATCCTAGCTGTTGGGCTATTGACACTACAACTAAACCGCATCAGTTCATACTAATAATTAGCTCAATCTGAAATTGATTAAAATCCGCGCATTTATTCATAAAATAGAGTTGTGGTGGAAATAGTGAAAAATGCAGTATAGCCGCGCCACTTGATGAGAAATTAAGATCATTTATCTTGAGTTTGAGCTATGTTAAGACATTTATTATTTAAAAAAATAATAAAATCCTAGCTGTTGGGCTATTGGCACTACAACTAAACCACATCAGTTCATACTAATAATTAGCTCAATCTGAAATTGATTAAAATCCGCGCATTTATTCATAAAATAGAGTTGTTGTGGAAATAGTGAAAAATGCAGTATAGCAGCGCCACTTGATGAGAAATTAAGATGATTTATGTTGAGTTTGAGCTATGTTAAGACATTTATTATTTAAAAAAATGATAAAATCCTAGCTGTTGGGCTATTGACACTACAACTAAACCGCATCAGTTCATACTAATAATTAACTCAATCTGAAATTGATTAAAATCCGCGCATTTATTCATAAAATAGAATTGTTGCGGAAATAGTGAAAAATGCAGTATAGCAGCGCCACTTGATGAGAAATTAACTGAAACTCTAAGCAGCATCAAATTATGTCAAGGACTTACTGAATCTGAAGTTTGATGAGAAATGCTTGCATTAGCTTTTGGGATAGAGCTATCGCAGAAATCATAAAATGTGCAGCATAGCCACACCACCTGTTCAGAGATTTACACCAAAAACTAATCCGCATCAATTTGTATCAAAGAATACATGAATATAACATTTCACAATCCCATGCATAAGTTCTTGTGATGAAGTGCACACAAAATATATGTCACATGCTGACAGACAGAGTCATAAACTTACTGCCTGACGGATATTTGAGAAAAATATTTTTTTTTCTTTGATCCCTATAAGTAAATCCATCAAAAATCAGAATTAATAATTTTTTCCAAATTCAATACTTTTTGCTTAAGATAGTAGAAAGTAAAGATATTAATAAAAGTTTATTTTTACATTCTACTAAATTATATTATAAATAATTTATTCAATGATATCTTATGATAGAAAATGTTTCCATGTTGCCTTGTTGATGTCGTCTTTATAATAAAGATGTCTTATTATTTCCCTATTACTGAATTTGATGTATGTAATCGTAATAAATCTTGTATTCATACATTTTTGCAAAAGAGCATATCTTTTTTTCCCTACTCAAAAAATCAAAATTCATCTACAATCGTGCACTTGGAAGAAGCTATTAGCGCAGTGGCGCAGCCAAGGGGGTGGTTTTGGGGTTAAAACCCCTCCCAGAATTAAAAAAGATCGCTGTAATTGACGCTTATATGAATCAAAACCAAACTTTATATTTAAAGGTTTTGGCGTACTTCGGATTCAATCGCTTTATTGAATTAGATTTCTTTAATAAAGTAATTCAATTAAATGGCAAAAACTCTACTTAAAACTGTGAAAGTCCATATTGCAAGGATTAATTAAATAAAAATTGGTTATTTGAACTACATCACTTTTCTGAGTCGTATTATGCTGAAAGAATGATGATTTTCTGCCACACTGATGATATTTAAATTTAAGTATTATACAGTGAACATTCTAATGTACTGATTATATTAACCGGCGATTCAAATAACCGGCAAACACCTTTATCAGAAACTCCCCCCCCCCCCCTCTAGAACCGATTTCTGGCTAAATAAGGTAAATTTTACAGTATAATTTTACTGGTGATAATAAACAAGGATTATTGAGCCTTTTTTGCGGCATATATATGTGTCGCTCGTCCACAAGGGATTAAAAAAATCATTTAAACATCTATTAATGTACATTAATATATTTATTAGAAAACTTAATGATACAAGTTTACTTAATTCACTTTCTAATTTTTAATTTCCTACATAAAATTTTGATTATAAAAAATGTGATAACGAATTTAATTGCAGTGAAATCACGCAATAAAAAAATTATACACAACGATTGAGTAAAATTCGGAATTTGAAAAGAGAAATGCTAAAAATTTAAATTCTAAACTCCGTATTTAGTTCTCTTTTACAAATTCTACCGCTTTAAGAACCATTGAAGTTCATATGCAATACCAACTAAAGGGCACAAATTTAAATTTAAAACAATTTTTTTATTTTGCAATTGCAGGCTGCTGAAAATAAAATTTCTCCAAATTACAAATTAATTGCTTGAATTATTTTTCATTTATTCTTACTGAAATTGATGTTCTCATATCTAAGCACTCGTATACAAAGACAAATTTAAGTAATATTTATATAAATACAAAAGTGTATATTATTGAGCACTTAAATAATTTTAATTATATTTCTTGAAATGTTATACATATAATGAAAACATATTTTATATACTATTTTAATTTTTAAACCCTTAATTTTTTTAATTTTTTTTCACGCAACGATTTAGTCCTATGGTTACACGCTGGTAACAGAATGAGAAGATGATTCATTGTTTTGAAATTCAATACCTGCACGGTCTTGGCCAGCTGTGTTAACTCTTTATCTACCGTATTATGAATACATGAAAATTTTGCATTCTAAAGCATTTCATGTAAAATATTTAAAACTAAATTAAAACACTTACATAATCATTTAATAAATTTTTGAAGGATTTTAGAAGGATTGAAGAAAGTAGAAGGATAAATTAAATTTGAATTTACAGGAATTTTATGCAATATTTATAACCCCACGCAAATCTTTTATTTTAAATTGTTTTCTTTTTATTTTGTAGAATTATAAAATGTACAAATATGCTGTTTTTATAATATAAATATAGAAGTATTTCCGAGTTGAAAAACATCCTTTTAAAAATATTTTTGTTTCTTGTAACCAATAATGCTTTTGGTACAAAACGATGTAATATATCTGTAACTCATTCTAAATAGCATTACAACTAATTGATTTATTGAAATAATTTTGTAATTAGTAAATTTTTTGGTACTTATAAATACCGTCGGTAGATAATTATTAAGTTTAAGGGAACTAACTTGTTAAGTTCCTCTTACATTGTTTGTATATTTAATACAAGCACAATTACATTGAATTGGGTAATGTTTATGAGTTAGTTTTGTTCAGTTTAAAGGGTTAAGAGATTAAGTTTCTGTTAAGATAACCGAAATTCGGATGAGTTTCGTTAAAAAAAAAATACTGAAAGCAACGTGTTTACAATGTGACGAAAATTTACCATTTTGGAAAAAAACCCATTCTATAGCTTACATATCTAATTATTCAGGTTTATAATTAGATTTAAGTTATTCTCAGAGAATTTTTTTTATTAAAACTGGATGAAGAACTACATTTTTATGTGCATCGAAGTGTTTAGCTAGTTTTTGTTCTAGTTTGATGCTACAAAGTTTTATGATAAAAATATAAATAAAAATAATATTGCCTAGTTAAACTGATGGCATTGAGCTCACAGGCTACGCATATTAATTGTATAATACAGCCTTATACTTTCAATGGTTAATGCCATTCGAAAAACAAGTTAAGGGGGGGGGATAGCTCTCCCCATTTTATCTTTCTATACTTAATCATTGGACCCCCTAAACTAATCAGGGATATGCTTTATTATACAAAAACCCATTTATATAAATTAAGGGTAGGGACATTGCCCTCGATCTCCCTCTTATACATATCGAATGAACTCCAAAAACTAATTAGGGAAGCAATAGGTAAGCAATTATCAGTATATACATGTAACCAAAATTTCAAGAGAATCGGATATTTTCATCATCAGTTATCGCGTTACGCACATACGCACATACAGAACGGACGGGCACATAAGCTCTCAGGCTTTGATAGCCTGTGAGCTAAAAACCTTTTAAACTTTTCTAAACAAAGATAAAAATAAAGATAATCAGTTATCCATTATATCCTCATCTGCGAAAGGCACTTTGTTGGAAGATTAAAACCTTTTATCTCAAATAATTAATTTTCTGTTGTTAGCTTAAGGAAACATCTGTGACCCCTATTCTTTTGATACTTAATCATTGCGAGAAGATATCAGCTGTAGCAGCAAATGGCAGCAGGTTATATCTGTGATCGATAAACTTGCAATGTTTTTAATTGCTAAATTTAAATAAAAAAATACATTTAAAAATTAAAATAGCAATATAATTTTATAAGATTTTCACATTGATAATTATGTTATTTTTCATAACTTTTAAAATATTTTTTCTAGAAAGAAAACGTTTTTTTTCTGAAACAGCACAAATGCAGTATATTAAAAAATATATCTATTTTGGGGTGAAATTTTTAAGTATTTTCTAACAAGTTTCATTCAATGAATAAAAATACAACAAGTATTTTAATACATATTCTTATTTAACAAATACAATTAATATAAACCTATGCAACTTATTTAATCATGTTTTTCACTTGTTTTCTAAAAACTATTTTACTGCATACTTTTATTTTGAAAAACCAATGCGAATGTCCTGTCAAGACCAATAAAATATATACAGAATAAGAATCCTATCTGAGAGTATGCAAACAAAAATGTATGAACAATGCATCTTCCATATAACAAATCTTCGATACAAAATGTCTACGATACAAACCCTCTGCTGCATAAAACGTCTGTGATAAGAAGCATCTGTGTTGCAAAAGTCTGACTAGGGAACATTCCCAGGTATAACTTGTGGATTTGGACAAATAGGGTATCAAATTCTAAGAATGTTACGAATTTTGTAAATAGTCAGTGTTTTTACTCTAAAATAATGTAAATAATCTTATTAAGCTCCATTCCTTTGTTAATATTAGTTTTTGTTACATTGTCTCTGTTATCAAGCAAACCTGTCTATTATTTTTCAGTGAATATCTACGGCAGTTTAGCGAAATATTACAGTTATCGCCAAGTTAGCGTCACTTTTGACGACTAATTTATGTCACCAAATTTGGCAATCTATCGCCAAGTTGGCGACAAACTTGATGATGGTAACCCTGCCCTTTCTATGGTAACCCCTTATAGGTATACTGATACATTGAATGTTATTCATGTGTTTTCTGGATTTTTCTAGAAGCTTGTAGAAATTTCCAGTGCATGCTGCGAGCCTATATATAGGAGAGCGATGCGAGCTGGTAGTGGTTATTATTTGTCAGTCAGTCATTGAGTAAGCTACTAGACGATTATCTAAGCAGGTTTGCTTGAGTATTATGATTTACCTGCGCTATTTTGAATAGGCTATAGTGTATTTCTGAAAATCTGGTGATATTTGTGAGTTCCGAAGACTCTGTAGCTGTGAAGTTTTGTAAATAAATTATTCTATTTTTTTAAGAGACTTGATTTTGGCCTTGACAAACCATAAGATTAGAAGAACCATTATACGCTACAATATGTACGAACAATGCGTCTTCCATGTAACAAATCTTCGATACAAAATGTCTACGATACAAACCCTCTGCGATATAAAACGTCTGTGATAAGAAGCATCTGTGTTGCAAAACGTCCGACTAGGGAACATTCCCATTTATAACTTGTGGATTTGGACGAATGAGGTATCAAATGAAAAATCTCCTCTTGTACTTTAAAATGCGCAATCGAACTACCTGTCCGAATCGAACGGGTAGAGAGATATCAGCACTTGAATTGTAAAAAAATACTTGTTTACACAGAGATAACAGAGCTATTATGCATCTAACATAAACACCGTCCTAAGAGAAACATTATATTTTACACGCTATATTTACATATAGTTTATCCGTTACTTCACGCCGCACATTTGCCAGAAAATTTACATAAAACAAGGTGCTGGAAATAACAAACACATATGTCAAAACTCTGCAAGTGCTGCCGTACGAGAAAACTTCTTAGAGTGCGAAGTGACTGTCTAAAGCAGGAGAAATAACCGGCAAATCGTGATATTTATTTATTCATTCACACTTCAAGTGCTGATATCTCGAAAACGGTTTTAATTCGGATGGGTAATTTCATTGCACTTTTTAACTTTGCACTTTTTGACGAGATCTTTCTTTTGATATCACATTAGTCCAAATCCAGAACTTACACCTCGGAACGTTCCCTAGTTAGACTTGACGGGAAGTAAAGTTGGAATACTTCCAGACCGTTAAGGGTAAAAATTATGTACTTACTCCTGTAAGGCATGATGCCGTCATTGCGATGTCGCTGTGAAGTCACACTGTGACTTTGTGACCATCGATTGCCGATGTGACGTCACGTGACGTCGATTTGAAATCTCAGTGACTAAAATGTTAAGTCGTTATGGCCGTTTTAGAGCTCGTTTGTGACGTCACATTGTGACAACTTTGTAAAGTACCGGTGTGACAAATTTGTGAAAAATGTGTCATTTGTGACTACTTTGAATTTAACATTGTGACGAAACTGTGACAAAAGCGACGTTATGACAAAAGTGTTTTTTAAAGTAAATAACATGTTTTGAAGAATTTTTGTAACTTTCTAAAGATTTTGAAAAAAGTCACATTTCAGTCACAATCTGACGCCACTGAGTGGTGGCATTTATGTCACAAATGTGATGTGACCACAGTGACTCACAGTAACGTCATTGTACCGTCACTGTGACCATACATGCTATGAGGGTATGCAATCTCAAAATGAATTCTATTGCTTTCATTGGACATATTGAATAACTCTGTAATTTGTTTTTCATTTTCCTTATGCAAACATTATATATATACGTATATATTTTTTTATTTAAGCATGTGTATTTAATTACAAACTTTGCATTAAGCTTCTTGATGAACATTTTGAAAAAAAAAAGTATAGTTATATGTAGCAGTAGGACATCTACAAGAATTAAATTAACTAATTAAATTAAATTTATTTATTCACAATTCAAGTGCTGATATCTCGAAAACGGTTGGATTCGGACGGGTTTCGGACGGGCCATTGCATTTTTTAATGTACATGACGAGATCTGTAATTTGATACCATACTCGTCCAATTCTACAATTTACGTCTGTGAACGTTCTCCAGTGAGATGTAAAACGTAAACAGTAAAGGTTAACGTAAAGGTTAACAGTAAACGTAAACACAAAAAGGTTAATTTTAATATTTAATGTTTTAACAACATTATTTGGAATTAGATTTGTTTGAAAAATAAACAATGTTGTATCACATCAGTTTATTCCCCTAAAATGATGTCAGTATCAATTATTTTTAAATGCAAAACAGGATTAATACAGTGCCAAATTGCATAAGCAATACTACACCATTGTAATGTATACATTTTGACAATGTTGTACTATATGAGCACACAGTACTGCTAGAATATAGGAACGTTACCAATTTGCCAATGTTGTGTTAGTTAGAAAAAAAATGAACAATTTAAGGAGAAACGGAGAAAAACTTTCCGCATTTAATCAGAAATATTTGAAGGATAAAGCTAAATAACTTAGATTAGTCATTATACAGTGGGTTCTCGTTAATTCTCGGAGCTCGCCGGGACCACAAGAAATGTTCGAATTATCCGAAGTTCGAATTATGGAAAACATGAAATGAAAACTTGCTTAATATGGTACTATTACAAGGAAATTAACGTTATAGTGTTTTTAAATTTATTTCGTCTGTTATCATTAGAATATGATTTAATAATAAATAAGATTGTACAAATATATAAACGAATTAAAAGATTAGAAACTAGCACAATGGAAGAAAAATCTGAAGTGTCACTGCACTGTAAAAATAAATTCTGTAAAGGTACTAAACTTTTTTCTAGGAAACTGGGATTCCAAGAACTTTTCCTGTAACGGTAACAGCAAAAATTCAAGTTTAAGAATCGGTTTCATGGATTTTTCTTGTTACCGTTACATGAAAAGTTCTTGGAATCCCAGTTTCCTAGAAAATGTTTAGTACCTTTACAGAACATTTTTTACAGTGTTATGGACAGATGGAGCACTAAGAAAGTGGATATCAAAGGCATGAGATTACATGGAATTCATAGGATTACATGTATACTCGTTCGGAACAATTTTCACAAAAATGAAAGAAAGAAACTTATTCAAATGATCTGAAATCAGTGAGAAAGGAATGAAAAATGAAAAAACGGAATTCTCATTAGTTCGAATTAAACGAAGTCAAGAGAAAATGAGTTAGAATTAATGAAAACTTTGAACGTTATTCTGTTATTGAAAATTTTGGGACTTCATGTTTAGTTCGTATTAAACGAAGATTCGAATTATCCCATTTCGAATTAACGAGAGTCGAGTGTATATTGAACTAATTTCCATCTAATGGCATATGCACAATAATGGTGTCTAAACAGTTGTATTTCTATAGCATCTGTCCCAATTCTGAAATGGCAATATTGTTCCATTATATTTTGAATTATTATACAATTATAAATGTCTCTTGTTAAAAATAGACGCGCTATTCATATTTTCTCAATAATCTAGCGGTAAACTGTAAAAAAAAAATACAATACAACTCTACAGAGGTAAAGTTACAGTAATATATATGCTTACTACACTGTAAAAAAATCTGTAAAGGTACTACACTTTATCTAGGAAACTGGGATTCCAAGAATTTTTCCTGTAACGGTAACAACAAAAACTCAAGTTTTAGAATCGGTTACATGGATTTTTCCTGTTATCGTTACATGAAAAGTTCTTGGAATCCCAGTTTCCTAGAAAATGTTTAGTACCTTTACAGATTTTTTTTTTTACAGTGTAAACTTTCATCTGTACACTGTACAAAAAAAGATGTAAAACTGCAGATTCAGAATTTGTAAAGCTGCTGAAATCGGTAGCTTTACAAAAGAAACTACTACATTAACAGACATTATAAATTGCGCTTCATTAACAGCATTTTTTTTAGTTTGTATACTATATCTACATGATGGAAAAGACAGGCTAAACGCTTAAAGTTTTCAAAGGTTTTTAATGCTAATTAATTGGAAAATTTTTATAATGTGGGAGAATTATAGTATCTAGCCATCCTATAGCTTATATTTACTTTAATTTTTACAAATTTTTAAAGACAAAATCTAACATTAAGTTATTTTTCTACAGGAGACTGTGATATATAAATTTCTGAGCACGAGAATAAATTTATGTTTAATAATTATAATATAAAATGTTAATAATTTCCATTTTCATCAATTTTATATTTTATTTTGACAATTGCGTAAATGATAATCGTATCTAAGAAATAAATCTTTTAAATAAATAATGACAACTCAAAGTAAATCAAAGTAGTTTCTGTTACTACTTTAAGGAAAATATGTTATGCAAAAGTTTCTTATTATTTAAAAACAAATCTTTTCTTATCACAAGTTGTCTTTTAGGTTATTTATTTGCAAATGAGCCTAGAAATTTAAAACAAAGAATGAATTCTTCCTCCATATTCTGTTATGTGTTGAAGTTTGGAATGTTTAGATAATTGAAAGTAAAATTAATTCTGAAGTTCGCAAGAAGAATTTATAATTATGCAAATTATCTGGCATGAAGAAAGGAGCAAGGGAAGAACCTTGATATATTGCAGAAATAAATTGAATAAAGAATTGTATAAGGTCGAAAATAATTTAAAATTAAATTAAATTTCTGCATATACAATTATAAATATTTTGATATATTTATAATCTATGCAAATATAATAAAAAAGTAAAGTTTATTTGTATGAGGCAATCTCTGGAACTACCGAACCGATTTCAAACGTAATGGTATCTAAATTATGTTGTTAGTCACTCTTCCATTCGCATGATTGTGACAGCTCTTGCTCCAACATAAACTACATTTTATGTTGATGCCTTTAAATCAAAGGTGGTGCAGGTGGAAAAAAGGTTCTGAAAATCCAATCTTTGTGTTATTGAAAGACATGAAACTTGGCATAATGGTTACTCATAAGATATAAATGACTTATAAGAACATTTCTTTAAAAAAACCAAAATTTGAAAAAGTGTGAAAATTTCCGAAAAGCGTTCTAAAAATGTTTTGAATGATAGTTTGTAAGCAAATTTCAGGAAATACCAAACATATTTAACCCCCTCGTCACCCTGATCCTCATATTAGGTTCCTACACTGTAAAACATTTGTGTAACATTAGTCCATAAAACTGGTGGCAGCCACCAGTGTTATGGTGGGATTTTTTTTTCACTTATGTAATGGTGTAATTTAAACATATGTTACTGGTATACCATTACATATAAGTGTAATGTTACACTGGTTATCTTGGTTAAACCGGTACCCACCATGAACTTGGTGGAAGCTTGGTTGCCACCAACTTTATGGCTTAACTTTACACAAATGTTTTACGGTACTTCGAACTGTAATATCAGAAATAAAAAAGACGAATTTTAATTACTTTTTTGTTTAGTAACACCATTAAATCGTTTAGAATACATAGGAAGCTTCTAAATAGACGCATTAATCGCATTTAGATGCCAGTACTAGAAAATTTCTAGCTTTATTTACGATTGTTACTTTATTGTTTTAGAAGAAAAATGAACTAATTTTTAAAGCTGGTTAATTTTTGCTAAATATTTTGTGAGGTAAATTTTTTTATTAGTCGTTAAACTTTCTTTAATGTGTGAATGCTTTCAAATTAATTTTAAACAGAACAAATTCTTTAAAAATGTGATTTTGGCCTTATGTAAGACTCGAACAAAAAATAAAATAAATAGATCAATATTACAAAATAAAATCTTCTTGCACGTGTTTTATAGTGGTATTTTAGAAGTATTAAAAGGTAAAAAGACTTTTTTCTCTAGTTTTGTAAACTAGAGTTCTAGTTAATAATTTGGCGACGAAAGATTTTAAAACTAATGATTGAAAATTGATGCTGTCAGCTCTTATTCTAACAGACTCAAATTTATGTCGTCCTCACTTACCACTTGGGGGTTACGGACGTGGAAAACTTTCCAAATTCAGTTATATTTTTTTATACTGTAGGGGCTAGCAACTTGAAATTAAGCATTGTCGATACTTACAATATATAAATGACCGCTTGGAGTTTAGAGGCATCAAGATGTAACTTTTTTAGGTTTACTTAAAGAATGACTGAGGAATATTTTCCTAATTGAAAATTCTACCCTACGGCAGCCTATAAAAATTTAGTTTTCGTATTTTGTCCGAATCTCGCCCCCTCTTCCATGGGGTTGCATCTTATCTCATCAAATTTTGCATCTTTTATTTTGAAACTTTGCTTTCGTAGTGTGTGTCTCCACTGTAAAAAAATCTGTGAAGGTACTAAACCTTTTCTAGGAAACTGGGATTCCAAGAACTTTTCATGTGACGATAACAGGAAAAATTCATGTAATCGATTCTGAAACTTGAATTTTTCCTGTTACCGTTACAGGAAAAGTTCTTGGAATCCCAGCTTCCTACACTGTAAAAAAAGTCTGCAAAGGTACTACACTTTATCTAGGAAACTGGGATTCCAAGAACTTTTCCTGTAACGGTAACAACAAAAACTCAAGTTTTAGAATCGGTTACATGGATTTTTCCTGTTATCGTTACATGAAAAGTTCTTGGAATCCCAGTTTCCTAGAAAATGTTTAGTACTTTTACATATTTTTTTTTACAGTGTAGAAAAGGTTTAGTACGTTTGCAGATTTTTTTTTACAGTGTGGAGACAATATTTAAGGAAATACGCTATTGTTTTGATTTTTATTAATCACACTCTATACAAGCTCGTGATTTTGTTTGGAACTTTCCTTTATTTCTTTAGTTTTGAACCTTTAGAATGTCACTGTCTCATTAAACTTATTTATATATCTTTTAAATGCATTTTTCATCACATTTAGGATGTATCACACTGTTAAAAATTTTGCTCGTGTTTGAACGAAATTTTGGTGCTCAGTAGCTGCCACCATAAGATGGTGAGATCTCGCACCAAAATTTGGAGCTTCCTATTTCAACCTCATTCCAACTATTGGAACTATGCTTCAACAGTAGCTCTAAATAATGGTTCAAGATTGATGGTTCTATTGAGCACGAAATTTTGGTTCAAACTAGAACAATATTTTTAACAGTCTAGTATAGTTTAAGAATTCTAAGTGATTTATATGTGTTTTTACTCAACAGAAGCAAGCTGCTACTCGTGTGACTTAGTTACCAATCTGTATTATTATGTTGAAAATAACAATAAAAGTGTAACGACGTGTTCATGGAACATTTTAGTGCATTCGCTTGCGTTTTATTCTGTTTAGCTGGTTCGAATAATGGACGAAATGTCGTTATCAAATGGTTGTCTGATTGCATTGTATTGGCTTGGATATCCCCCATAACTTATCTTAAATGAAAGAGCATTCGAAATGAAACACAACGGTTCTGGCCTCCAAATAACTCAACAAGATGAGACTTGAAAAAATACCTCAGGACTCAAATCTAGGTTTAGACAAATATTTGTTCAGTTTGTAAAATAACTGTACGCTGCATATTGTAAAATAATTTTTGCGTAGAAAGGTATCGCACGTTTTATTACATTAAATGCAGGGTTACTATAAACGAAGCATTATCCTTAAAAACCCGATTATTTCAAAAATAATATACTTAAAAATGTGATTGATATATGAAAATAACTGCAAAGAATCAACGTGTTCAATGCCTAAATGCTCTGTTATGTTCTAAGTGGATCACCTTAGTCAGACGATACAATTCAGGTGATAGTTCTATTTAATCCGCACGTTTTGTAGCGTTATAGAAGGCGGTTTCTTTCCGTACTACCTTCTGAAAGAACGTTGCACTGCTTTGACATACGAACATTTCGCATATTCTAGGACGCAGAAACCCTATATCGCTTTGTCTTCATTTCTTTACAAACTGAACTGCACTCGTTACGGATACTGAGCTAATGCTGTCACACTGCGAGGTATACAAACTTGAACTAATGCTGACACGCCATCTGGTGTACAAACTTGAACTACTGCTGCTACACCACCTACAGTACAAACTTGTCGATTCTGTTAGACGATTTTTTTCGCTAAAGTTCCATTTCGATTTTCTATTAAGGTCTTTTTTCAGAAATGTATTCTGGAGGTATATTTGTTTTCATTTTTATTCCAGTACCATTCCAAATCGTTAGGCCTAATTAGTTCAGAAACTGGAAGTAATCCACTTGATCTTGTTGCAGCATATGGACCACCAGCACAGTTATTCGTTAACTCGCATAAGGTATATTCCTCCATGTTTAAAATAATTTCTATAGACAGTTTTACTTTTAAATAGACAGTATACAACAAAACTGAAGTAGCTTATGAGTATCTAGATTAGATACTTCTATTCAATCATTAACCATCAATTCACTTTTCTCTTCTCTCCACTTTACTTCATTGTCTCTAACAAAATTTTATTAAAATACATATTGTTATAGATAAATAAAACAACTGGTGTTAGAATTATATATATATATATATATATATATATATATATTTGAATTACTTTTCACTTCATTAAAGAACAATTCACTTTTCTCTTCTCTTAACTACACTACCTATAGCAAAACATTTTCAAAAACATTTATTGCTATACAATAAATAACACAATCGATGTTAGAATAATAAAATATATGCATTTCAAAAATAATTGCGAAGTGCTTTTATTCTTGGCAGTGAGTGAATGCTATGGGCGTGGGGAGCATATTTCCTAAATATGATTTCCATTACACTATGAAAACTGCTTTAGTGCCCATGATGCTCTTTGGTAATTTTGGGGGTGAATAGTTGTTTAAGATTTCTATTATTATTTTACAGGCTTCTGATTTTAATGCATGTCTGGGACACCTCACTTAAAATAGGCAAAAAAAAATTTTTTTTTGGAAATTTGGCAATTTTTTTTATTATATCCCCATGCTCTAGGGCAGCTTCACTTCGACTTTCTGTGGTACCTTTTTCAGAAATATTTTTTAAAGGTATATTTGTTTTTATATATTCCAGTACCATTCTAAATCGTTTTTCGTAATTAGTTCAGAAATTGGAAATACTCATCTTGATCTTGTAGCAGCATATTGTCTTCAGGCACAACTATTCGATAACTCGCATAAGAAATATTCATTCATGTTCGAAATAACTTTTATAGACAGTTTATTTTCAAAAAGACAGTATTCAACAAAACTGAAGTACCTTATGATTTTCTGGTTTCGATAGTTCTATTCATTTCATTAAACACAAATTCACTTTTCTTTTTTTTCTCTCTTCACTGCCTCTAGAAAAACATATAGAAATATTTATTGTTATAGATATATAAAACAATTGATTTTAGAATTAAAATATATATATATGAATTTCTTTTCACTTCATTAAAGATCATCTCACTTTTCTCTTCTCTTGACTTCACTGCTTACAAGGAAGGTCTCCATACGGGCATACTCCGAAAAATCTAAAAAAATTACAGAATGTTCTTCTCATGAGGATAGATACGTTTATTAAAAAATTTCGGCGGAACCTCCGTACCCTGTCCGTAAAAAGAGGAAAATTTCGTTATTTGA
This sequence comes from Maratus speculifer, assembly GCA_964019185.1. NCBI lineage: Eukaryota > Metazoa > Arthropoda > Arachnida > Araneae > Salticidae > Maratus > Maratus speculifer. Next base: position 94,817,676 of record OZ025289.1, on the reverse strand, counting down.
CTATTTACCATCAGTTGGCGTTGAAAAACAATTTAAAAAAATGTTTTTATGCTAAACGTATTTTAAAGGGAAAAAGTTTCATGCTCAACGTGTTTAGATAAATTTAAGATCTTTTCCTTGTCAGCTTTAGTTTGTTTTAAGTATAATTTCATTATATTGATATTTATATGTATTTGGATTCAAATTTAACCATTAAAATTTCAGATTTAAAACAAAATTTAAATTAAAATTATTTCAAGTTCAAAGTCCAGTTGAGCATCTTCAATTCGATTTTGTTGCTATGGAAACACCTGGCTTTTCTTTTTGAATACAGTTAAATGTATGAAAATAATTTTACTGAATAAGAATTTTTTATATATTAAAATATTTTTTCTAGATGTAAATCAAATAATTACAGCAACAAATAATATAAATATATGCAATTTAATATATTAAACTCTCTCATTCTTTATGTTCAAATTTATTAAATATCATTTAAACGGATTCTAAAAATCCAAAAGTTTTCTCTTGCATTAAAATCTTTTGCTTTAGGCGAGGAAAAGGGCTGCTCGCCAAATCGCGTGACACTTTAGTCTTATCACGCCAAATATTCGAAAGTATTTTATTTTTTAGATGTTTTCTAATGCAATTCCGCCGCTAATTTTCACTGATCCTTTATTACATATGTAAGTAGTTTAATTAGTATTTTTTTCAAAAAATCTGAGTATGCCCAGTATGGAGACCTTCCTTGTTAGAGCACAAACATTTAAAAAATATTTATTGTTATGCAATAAATAATACAATAGATGTTAGAATAATAAAATATGTGCATTTGAAAAAATATTTGTGATGTGTTTCTACACTGTAAAACATTTGTGTTACGTTACTCCATAAAATTGATGGCAGCTACGACTTCTATTTTACAGAGTAATTTTTCATTTATATAATATGGTAATTTAAACATATATTACTGATGTAACTTCGCAATGTTACACCAGTTATATCGGTTAAAGTACTCCACAAAATAGGATGCAGCAAGGGTGCCACCAATTTTATGGAGTAACGTTACACAAATGTAACAACAGTGTATATTTGGCAGTGAATGAATGCTATGGCCGTGGGGAGAATATTCCTAAATGCGATTTCCATTACAGTAAGAAAACTGCTTTAGTGCCCATGATTCTGCTTCGTGATTTTCAAAGATGAATATTTATTTTACATTTCTATTAATATTTTTATAGGCTTCTGAATTTAATGCATGTCTGGTAGACATTACGTAAAATAGGCAAAATTATGGTATTTTTGGAAATTTGGCAAAAAAAGATTTGAATGCATTAAAATGTCTGCCCATGGAAGAGCCTATTATTCTGTATTTCATTTCCTCTTTGGGAAGCATACAGCAGTTAAAAATGATGGCATGATTTTAAAACAAAAAGCTATATATGTCAAACTTTTAGTGAAATTTCGAAAAAAAATCATCTTTTGAAGCGATTTAGCTCATTTTATTACACATATTCCATAATTTGTTTTCTTGAATAGCAATGGAGCAATCTTATATGTATCTCAATTATGATATAATAATATAATTTGTTTTTGTGGGATAACTTAAATGCATACTATCAGAAATACAACGCAAAACATAAAATTTCAATTTTTCAAGCAGCGCACTGACATTTGGCTTCCTACCAAATTAAATCTAATGGTTCCACAGCATTTATATTTTGTAATTCTTTCTTTCTAATGATCATCTCACTGACAAAAAAAATCACATTTTTTTTTTTTTACCATTTAATAACAAGTCCCTTGATTCTGTTTGATACTTATATGGATTTACTCTTAAGTGCAACTCTGGAATATGTTATTTCAATCTCTAAATTGGCTTCATAAACCCAGTTCTCAGAACAATGTGCGTTCAACATGATGTTATTTTATGAAGAGTTTTATTGTTTTTTATGTACCAAATTTGTTACGATCAAAATTTCTTTTTCCAAGAAGCAATCGTTTACCAAAGAGCAAAAATTGATTCATGAACATCTGCTAAAAAATGTGCGCTATCCCAATATCACGAAGTAAAGAACCGCATGTCAAGCAGTTTGAGGCATGGGATTTGCGCATCTATTGTAGTTTAGAATTAAGAAATGTATATTTCTAGTAATTCTTTTTAATTATTTCGAAGTTCCAAAAGAAGATTAATTTTCTAGAATTTCCTGTAATATTTTACGTTTATTTTCAACATTCGTAAGACCTTTTGAATTCGAGATGAAATGCAATTCGTTTAAACAAAGTTTTATATATATAAGTTTGTTGCAACAATAAATGAAATAAAATGTTATTCAAAACAATAAATAAGGCATTCAAATATTATTTTGTGTTCAGTTATCTTAAATAATCATTTTCATAGTGACTTATGTAATGTACATAAAAATATGTAATGTAATTTTCTGTAGGCTTAAATTAAGATTTCTTTCATTTTTATGTACATTTATAGATGTAATATTGTTGTAAAAACAACATGTGGATTCTGGTGGTTGATTTTTTTCTAAGACATTTTTAGCGGAACAGAAAAATATACGAAAATTGCACTAGCAATCAGGTTGTCAAACTCAAGTCTGAATTTAAAGAAACATTCGAAAAAATTTATTTTTAGAATGCGTTCGAAAGTAACGAATATACAATTGAAAATATCTATGGTAGATAAAACCGTAAACATTACATTACTTTACATTATCTTTACAAACAAAAAAATTCTTTAAAAACAGGTTATATGCATTCTATATTGTTATGGATTTTTTAAACTTTATTGCAAATATTGATTGTATTTAGAAAAGAAGAAAAAGAAAAATCCGAATTTTCGTTTTAAAAATGACAAATAAATATGAAATATTATGAAAAATAATTATCTGTCTGTCAGTTTTTGTATATGAAGAGATTTTGTATATGAATTTCCATAAATTAAAAATTTAATAAAAAATGCAATTTTTGTAAAAAGCATTACTAAATTAATTTCTTGTATTATTCTCTGTGGCATTTATTGTAGAAATTTAAAAAGTACTTTAATTTAACTTTCCCGATTCCTGTATTGGAGGCTGTTCATAAACAAGTTTTCTCGATAATTATTATCTAAAAGCGATATATTTAATTCTTTTTTACCTTAACTAACTCTGAGGTAATACAAAAGAAATGCATTATTGTTACACTGTTAAAATAATTTTTTATTATTAGTAAGATATCTTGTGTGGGAGAAAAGAGTGTTATTTGATATGATGAATTCAGACTTCCTCTAGTGCTTCATAAATAGCAACAGCTATTCTGATGTATCAGATGCCGTTGCTGGAGTATCATGTAAATAACTCAGCAACTTGTAGAAGCTAAAGAGATTTAATTCCATTTTCGAGAGTGTTGCAGTTTCTTACAATGATAAACCATTTTTCTGCGAAAATGTTCTTTATCTCCTTGCCAAAAAAAAATATCAAAATATAATGAAAAACGTAAAAATTAAATCCATACAAAATTAATTTTTTTTACAATGAATGATTTTTTTTTATAACAAATAAATAATCATCGAGGTGGCAAGACGACGAAAATGAATAAGATTTGGAGCATCTCCTTTATCTCGAAATTGTAGATGATAATGACATGAAAGATACTATATTAAAAAGTGTTTCCTAGAAGTCCACACAAACTTTGCAGTTAAGCAAAATAGCAAAGAAATATGAATAAGGCAAAATCTTCACGTGAAGAGTTGCATTATTGTATATAAAGACACGCCCTTTAGTCACGTGTTCATTAAGTGATGTGTGTTTTCTGAGAATGGAGTCGAAAAAGGAGCATCTGTATACGCATGTATACCACCTTTACGATTGTAACATTTGCAATTAGAAAAAGTTTATCTTAAGCCATTTTTTTGCAAAAAATATTCTAAACGAACACTATATTCAGGTGTTGCAGCGTCTCTAAAAATTTCCTATTTTCCTACCACTATGTTGAAACGATAATATTTATTATATAATACTGTGGTAGATGTTGAAAATATCTGCCACGGAAGATTTTCGTTTTAAAACCTGGTAACAAAGTGTGAAAATTTTAGGGGCGATACGACCCCTGATTATTCTACAACATTGATAGACAATATGCCCGTTCAAATGATAGTCGGGATCGGATAGAAAAGTGCAAAATTTTCTTTAAACCAATGTTACAGCAGTTGAAACGTCTATTTGGAAAAAAATGACCGTGTGTTCCCATGGAACGTCTGCAATATTCAAACAGCCACGTATATAAGACTATCACCAAGAAGTTTAACGAAGAATATTACAAGAAGAAATGTCGTTCAAAAAAAATAAATAAGAGCAAATTGTTGCAGCTAAAACGAAATGTTGTTGCTTGTTCAGAAATTCTCTGATCGATCATTCATGGTGGATGACGAGTCATATGTCATGTTTACAAAATATTCTAACGTCTGCACGACATAACCTATCATGAGATTTGCTATTAAAGCGAAATTCGAAGATAAAATTATTTTGTGGGTTGCAGTGTGTTCGAAGGGATTGAGTCATCGGTTTATCCGAAAGTCTAAGTTCATAGTCAATAAGCAACCAAATTTAAACTAGTGCATTCGCCGTCGTCTTAACCCATACATTAGCAGAAATCACAACTATGGTGGTTCTATTTCTGGCTTGGCTAGTAGTCAATAATGCCAAAATAGTTCGCGCCACTTTTGCCAGCATAACATCTCTTTATTAGTAAATACCGATAATCCTGTTAACGTATTTGAAACTCAACCAGCTGAGTGGTTCTGAGTGTATCTTAAGTTCAAAAAGTATGCTAAAAGTTGCAAAGAGAAAACGCATCAGTAAGATCAAATATTATGAAGTACAAGTGTAACTGTGTAACAAACATTCAAACCGTGTTTTCTCACAAAAAAAAAGAATTACTGTTAGCTTTATTATTTCTGTATTAAATTACATAGAAATAAACAGTATTTGTAATTTTAAAAAAATTATCCTAATTTAAACCAATTTTACAATTTGACGTTTTAGTCAAAGAGTGTTACCTCCAAAACCTGCATTAATTCAAATAGTGATTTCTTCAGTCTGCCAAAGACAGTTGTACTGGATAATCACGGAATCCTTCCCCTCTGTGTGGTTTGGAAACGAAATAGGAACTTTTGAATACTAAATCCTATAAATGTGTACTTTCAAAACCTATCAAACATTTCACAATTGAAACGGATTATTTTAGAAGAAAATAAGAGGACTGTTAAGGTGAAAGGCTTCCAGAATTATCTATTTCAAGATCTAAGTGAAGAATCTAGTGTAAATCTTTTGAAAAAAGGAGTTATTGTTACCTGTATTCAAAGGGTTGTTTTAAAATCTCTTCCTCTTAGCCACGCCATATCAGTTGAGAAGAAAGAATATGTTGACAAACTTTTGGAAATAATGTATGGGGATCAGTTGCAAAATCAAACTGATGATTTCTTAAATGGTACACTCATATGATCCATGATTTATCAGCCGGAATGCAAGACGAGGGGAAAGTGTATGACTGCCTAGATGAAAAAGTTGCTTTTAAAATATGAATTCGCCTTTTGGAAACAAATATTTATTTAGTAAATATTTAATGAATACTACAAGGTACCCTAATTTGTCATTTCATTTTATCAATAACCAACTGAAGTTCAGTATTTGCTCAAAAAAAATAATGCTTTTGTGTTATTTGTTTGTTGGAAATTATTTCATTCAAAAAGCGTTTTATCCGGTTGTGAAACAATCAAAACATGTTTCCTTCTCTGAATACGGACAAAACGTGATTTCTCTAATTTTTAAATACATTTTATTAATTAGTTTTATGTTTAATATATTACGTATGCTTGGAATTTTTTCGGATAACAGTAATGAAAATACACAAACAAAAGTTAGTATTAAATACAAGTTATTTTGTTTTTTATGTTTTGTGAAAATTTGTATCTAAAAGAGAAAGCATGGTTTGCATATTTGCTCCAAAATTATGTATCTAAAATTTGTCTCTCTCTCTCTCTTCATCTCATCCTCTATGAGATCGAATTTTGTAGTGTATTTTTGTGGTGTGCGAAGCGCCATTTATACTAACATGATCTTAATTTTTCCCAGTTAATGCCAGATCCTTAAGTTGCTAAAAACACAGTTTGCAGGGATTTAGATTGGGTTATGAATAAGAAGGACACACTGTATAAATTATCTTTAAGTAATTAGCTAGATGGAACATGAAATTTTTTTTTGTTGTTGCTGCTTTTTCGAAAAGTTCGTCGTAAGTACAGTCTGGGGATATGTCAAGATCTCTCCAAAGTTTCTTTCTAACACCAGCAAACATCTGACAATGAAAAACAAAGTGTTCTTCGGTTTGTTTACGATATCTGCAAAAACGACATTCGGGATTTGTCTGACGTTTAAACTTGTTTAATCTATCACTTGTTAGAACAGTTCTAGTAAGGAATTTGCTGTAGATAGTTCCTGTGTTTCTAGGTAGATTATGATGATAGTATTCTTTAGTATAACCCCCGTAAGATCTGTTTTTGCCAGACTTGTACCATTCCCAGTCTTTCAATTGATCTGAATTGATATCGTCTTTATTTTTTTTAATCCAGTCCTTCGGAGCGATCCAAGGTATATTTATAGTAATCTCATTCGCCGAGGTAGCAACCTTGTCAGCAAGTTCATTTATTTCTATATTACTGTGTTCTGGAACAAAGACAAAATCGTTATACAATCTAAAATTTGTAAAACGTCAAGCAAGCCCCACCAAACGTAAAATCAATAACTTTCGGTGAAACGGTTTAATTGAAATCCGGTGAAATTTCTAAAGAGAAATGTGATAATTAAAATCCCTATTCAGTACCAGCTTTTTTCTTTGTCTCGTTTCTTCACAGCTTTCCAATTAACATGGATATCTAGGAAACAGTCCTAGTCTGTGGCGAACAGGGCAGGTATGAAATCTTTTTCCAATGCTTCATATACATATCATTAGCTCATATTAATTGTTCTTTGTGAGATGTAGTACCGTCCAGTCATCAATTTTTAACGATGATGTGGTTTTTGATTTTAAATTATTATGCGAATAGATTTTGGTTAGGTGAGATGTTACAAATGAGTTTCATAAAGTTTTATGAATATTGATTCTAATCTTCAAATTGTCCTATCCCTCATTATATTAGTTTGTTACTTTCGTTTATAAAATGTACTAATATCAGTTTCAATATTTTAGCATTTTGTTACAGAAAAATATTAAAAACTTAATATCATTTTCTTAATTCTCCTACCCCGGTTTCTTGTTTAAACTGAAATGCTAAACAAAATTTTAAATATTTTAAAAAAAAAATTAGATTGTTTAATTAATATAATTACACATCGCAACTAGAGGGCATAAATTTAAATATCAAAACCATGATAAAGAGTTGAAAATAAATGGAAATTTAAATGTCATATGTTCTGTTAATTGAACTATTTGATAAGATTAGAAGAATAATATAAGGATGTATTTAAAAAGAAAACAAAATAGATTGAAGACATGTGAAAGCTGTTTTTTTTCTTTATAACACTCACTTAATCTAATAAATTTAAATATTTTCTTGTGGTGCATTCACGTCATCTCTTTATGAGAATTTTTTCTTTAGTCCAAGAGCCGTTCGCACAAAACCGTATGTCAGCGAGCACAAAAAAATCCTTTATTTTATGGAAGTGAAATAATAGAGGAATCTAATGATCCATGTCTGCCGGAAGCGAAGGGGTGCATAAGCTAAAATTAATACCTCTAGTGGTTGACTCTTAGACTTAGCACTGTGTTTTCCTGCACCCAGTTTTCCATGTTTTCATACTTTTCATTGCAAGACAAACACGATGCTGAACCTGCGAGTTAACGACTAGTGGTATCAATTTTTGGCTTATGCACCACTTCGCTTCCGGCAGACATGGAACATTACAGTTCTCTATTACTACTCTTCCATAAAATAAAGGATTTTTTCTTTTGCTCGATGACATACGGTTTTGTGCGGATGGTTCTCGGACGCATATTTCAGATGTGTATATTGCTGGGACGATTACTGTTTCTAAACCAATAGGAGAGCGTCATTATCACGGTCAAGTACACGCCCACACAGTTTGATTGACAGGATCTCGTGGACAATTGACGGTGCTAATTATAACGATAATCTGTTGCGGATGAAAGTGAGCTGACTGGCTGAATGGTTAGAGCGTCGAGCTTGAAACCGGAGGATATGGGTTCGAGTCCATCGCGGGCCGAGAGTCTGTTGCTGATTTTTTTTTTTTTTTTAATTATTGGAGGCTGTCTTTTATTAATAAATAAGACATTTAAAAAAATATTCCAAACCCTTTTAATATTCTAAATATCGTTCCAAAATGATTTATATATATATATTAAACAAATGGGAAAAAAAGTATTCTGCGAAAATATCCGTATAAGCAAAATCCTTACTTTAATTTTTATTTATTTATTTATTTATGTATTTCAGGATCAGAGGAAGTATAATTTCTAATTGAAGTAAATAAAATTCAGTCCTTTTGAAAAAAAAAATAATTCTTTCGTACCTTTAATTTTTAATTACCGAGTACAAAATTAAACAATCAGAGTACAAATAAATAATAAACACACACGATCAATTGTGCACGAGTTCCTGTCAATCAAATTGTGTGAGCGTGTACTTGACCGTGATAATGACGATCTCCTATTGGTTTAGAAACAGTAATCGTCCCAGCAATATACACATCTGAAATATGCTTCTCGGACTACTATTTCAAATTTCAATTCTACTAAATAAGTTACACCAAAGAAAGATTTTAAAATATTATATTATAAAGCATTTATTTGTAAAAACCTCCAATATATGATTTTATTATATTATTATTAAATTAGGCTATACATTTCTTCCACATATTACTGGATTTAATGATTCTCATTTTATAAAAAAATTCAACTTCTCACAATTTCACTACAAAACAATTCATTTTTTGTTCGAAAGTGTTATTCCAAAGAATGTATCTGTAATTTAAAAAAAAATACCGAGCTGTTTAATATTAAAATTAATTATTTTGGAACTGCCGCTAAATTTAAATATTCATCTTTTTATTTGGAATTACAATTCTACTTAATGAACGATACACATTTAATTGTCTAAAAAAAAAGTTTTTTTAAATACAAAACCCCGCATTTATATACATAAAAAAAATCAGAATAATGGAGAAACTTTTTTCTCCTTTAAAACTGATAGTACTTCATTATGATCATCTCACACCATGAAGAAAAAAATGAATTTCCTATTCAAATTGTATGGAAAAAAAGTAAATTTAAATTGGAATCCTTACTCATTGAAATAATAAAAAATAATTGTGATTTTTTTTTCTGTTTCTCACCATGTGAATGTTTAAAAAATGGAAAAAGTAATTGAAATCGATTTCAACTTCAGTTGCATTAAATGTCGTTTTAGTTCGTATAAAACTGTTGTTAAGGGAAAAAAAGACCTTTGAAAGATAATATTTGGATAATTTTTATAGTTCTATAAAATACCAGTAATCATAATGCACTAAATACCTTAAAAATGTTGTTTTATATCGTTGGTATCACACTAAATGCATTAAAGATATGTATATCGTTTTAAATCGTTGATAACTCATTTTATAACCACTTTGTAACATTAGGCTTATTTTATTTCACATGTGTTTTATACGAAATCTGTGATTAAATAATACACACACTAATCCATCAATTTGCACATTAGTGTTTGTATTATACACAAGTAGGAATAAAGGAAAATGTAGAAAAATTCATTTAACTTGGATAGTTTTGCAGATTAAAAAAAAAAAAAAAAAAAAAAAAAAAAAAAAAACACTAATTATACTACCTATTGCGGTTGTTCTTATTCTGGAATTTGTGAATTTATTTTATCATATCTAAACCGATCAGGACCCATAGACTCCAAAATTACCACCAGTAAAAATATCTATCTATCTATCTATCTATCTATGTATCTATCGTTTTATCTATATCACTTTTTTTTTATGAACACGATAACTTCTGATCAAATCTGTTCCAAACTGATACATAAAATCAAGGGTCATAAAATTTGAATCAAGTTCGTTATTGGGAAAAATCTGGTGAAAGGAGTGAAAATAGGGTCGAGTTTTGTGAAAACCGAAAAAACACTATTTCTTCATTAAAATAGATATCGTATCAGTTTAAAGTTTACATTACTTCAAAAAAATGGGCTAAAAGTTTATGCATGACAGATGATAAATTTAAAAATAGGCTCAAGGAAATAAAAGGGGGGGGGGGAGTTTAAGGAGTGAAAAATGACAGATTTCTGATAAATTTAAAAATAGGCTCAAGGGAAAAATAGGGTTTTTAGGAGTGAAAAATTCTTTCTCAGATATCAAATTCAGTTAAATTCACAATAAAAGTTCTTAAGATTACCTAAAACATTTTTATTTACAAATTTTTGATAGGAACAACTTTTGTCACAATAAAAAAGAAAATTAAAAAAGAAAATTGGGCGAGGAGCGGGAGAAAAAAAAATCCTTTACTTCTTAAGATATCAAATCCGATTAAATTTATTATAAATCTTCTCAATAATACCTACAACTTTTTTATAGACAAGTTTTTGGTAGGACCAATACCTGTAGCAAAAACAAATTAATTCAAAATAAGAATTGAAGGAAAAATCGTACTACACAAATCCAAACTGCTTATATTCTGACTCATTTTGAAATTAGTTTTATTCTCAAGCACATTCAGGCAAGCCGTCTTTTATAGAAATTGTATAATGTGGGCTATTGTTAAGTTTTTTTTTTTTTTTTTTTTTTTTTTTTTTTTTTTTTTTTTTAATATATATATATATATATATAAAGGCAGACTATTTTTCACTAAATGCTGTCAAAAGGGGTATTTTGAACAGAATTTCCCGAAGCGATTGTGTTTGGAAAATTGAGGAAGTATCCATATAACAATTTATATAATTTTTGACTCGTTTTCAAATCAATTTTTGCTATCAAACGCATCCAGGTTCTGTTATTTATAAACTGTAGATAATGTGCCCTATTGTTCAGTTTTTTGATAAAGACAGAATATATTTCAAAAAATGCTGTCGAAGTGGGTATTTTTAACAGATTTTCCTGAAGCTATTACGTAGGAAATATTGAGGATGTATTCAAATAACAAATTGCTCTTTTTCCTTAAATTTTTTTTTTAAATTTTTGCTCTAAAATGCATGCAATTTTCAGTTTGTCTTATTGAGAAACTATATAATGTGCCATAGGTCGATTTTTTCATAAAGTCAAAATACATTCAAAAGCTATCGTCAAACTGGGCATTTTAAACCGAATTTCGTTTGAGATTATTGAGATAAAATCAGCTCTTACAGAAAAATGAAATTAAAAGTTCTTCAAAATCATCCAAATATAGTTGCTAAACTTGGTTTATTTCTAATCATATATATATTTTTTGTTCTTGTTGTTGAAATGAACACTTAGCTTCGAAATCTACCTACGCCTATAGGCGAAGCCGACAGGGATTTTTTATAAGTTTATCAGATCATTTCAGTGAAGAAGAAGCTCAAATGCTTCAAAAGTTAGGAATATGCCTCTGACCACGTGAACATTTTGATAGGGTACTGAAGACCCTTGATGCAAAGGGGAGGGATTTGAAAATCGGATGTTGTGATGTAACACATATTCTATTTTATTTATTTCTATAAGTATTTCAAATGTTAGTTCCCCCTTCTCCCTCTTTTAAAATTTAATTTTAAAAGAAAAACATTTTTAACAGGTATTTTTATTGAGTGTTCGCTCCAAATTGCATATAAAATAATAATAAAAAAACAAATAATAAATTAGTTTTAAAATATCATTTCATTTCTAGATTTTTCTTTCTTACTTTTCAGTTGATTAAATATGAAACGAATTAAATATTTTTTCCAAGTTCTATCGTGGCAAAACGCAACCTTCTTTTAATTGAATGTTTGTGCATGTTGTTTTTTAAATTGTCAATCAAGTCAATTTTTAATTTTTTGTTTTGGAATAATACGGTGAAGACATTTCATCAAGGAAATCAGTTCTTAAATATATTCTAGACTAATTCTTTTATTTTCCATAATGCTAGAAATTGAGCACTTATACACAACGTGAATGCAGCACGCTAAAATAAACACTCTCAAACATAATAATAAAATATTTATGATTTTTGACAACTGCGAGTGTGCGGGTTCACATGACCAAGACAAATCGTAATATGAATAATTTTTTACATTACACAAACGCCAAGAGAAAATGTCTTGGCATACAATAGATTCCCTAGCCGGACTAGAAGCCGTACAGGTAAAAAAGGACCGTTACATAAAAAGCAATGGGAAAAAATTTTAAATGACTGTTGTCAAGAATAAATCAGTTACCGCCTGTGGCGAAAAGCGCGCAACGTACAGTAAACCTAAAACAAATCTGCATAATCGTTAAAAATTAAATTCTTTATGCACGACAAATAAGATGATAGAAAATAATTAAAGCAGTTATTTAAAACAGAAAAAAATTAATTCGTTTGATATTTAATAAACTGAAAAGTAAGAAAAAAAATCTAGAAATGAATGATATTTTAAAACTAATTTATTGTGTGTTTTTTATTATTATTATTTTATATGCAATTTGGAGATGAACACTCAATAAAATACCTATTAAAGTGTTTTTCTTTTAAAATTAAATTTTAAAAGAGGGGAGGGAACTAACATTTGAAATATTTATAGAAATATATAAAATAGGACATGTGTTACATCATAGTGCGCAAAAGATGCCGGCCATTCGCCATTCTTTTATTTTTGCTATTGATAATGTGTTTTCTGGCTGTGTTTGTTAATTAATCAACGTGAATGATATAGTTAAAATACAAAAATGAAAAGTTCTACAATTATCGTTCGTAAACGAGTGATTTGTTTTAGAGCTATCCTCTCGCAAGATTGCGGCAAAGTTATCCATCGGTTTATACATTTTTAAACATACAGATAGCTTTCACCTCCAGGATTTTCCGATGTTCATATATTTAAAAACCATGGCAAATTCAATATTTTACATCCATAATGATTATTAAAACTGTTAGCTTAAACTAATATTTTGTGAGAAGACTGTGTTTTTTTATTATTATTATGATATGGGCAAAGCAGACGTACTGGCAATCCTGGAAGAATTCCTTATTTTCCTACTGGATGAAAATGGAAACAGACTATCCAGAAATGTCTAAATCAGCTATGATCGCGACATAATTTATTGCATATCTGTATGAACGTACATTTTCTACTTTGCTGTTTTTGAAATACAATTATAGAAATAAATGTGTGTAGAACTTAATTTAAGAATAAAACTAAGCAAATTGAACTCTAATTTACGTGTCCTCGTAGGTAAATACCAGTATTAGTAACGTCATTAATTGTAAATTTACATTTTGGTAATAAGTAAATGGTATTTTACATTGTAGTTGTTGTTTTAATTATTATTCAACTAAGAAGCATTGGAATTATCAATTTTTTATTTTTTTGGCTCGGCATTCGTACAAAAAGCAACCTTTTTTATACGATAAGATAGCCGATAATGTGTAAAGGTCATACAAAATATCCATACTAATCACACTGAAGTTAGGCGGTATGCGATTTGTTTTTAACTTTAAGGTGAATAATGTGCCAATAAACGTTGGAAAGAGCTCTTTTAGGGCATTGATCATATAGGTCCACGAATACTGATATAAATTTACGAGCCATTTAAAGTATCAATTCAACTATTAATAACATAATTTCGCGCAATCACAAATTTAAGAGCTATTAGAATGTGAAAAATCAAAGAATCATAAAAAAATTTATTGTTAAATTTTAACTCAAATAATGATAAAATTTACATACTATCTTGTCCACACAGTCTTGAAGGCGTTTCGCAAACTCAGATGGAAATAACATATAATTTAGAAAGAAATCAGCATCGATGCTGTAATATATTCGATTTTTTTAATTAAAAAAACGTTCAGCTATTTACAGAGATAAACAAAAAAAATGTAATACAGTTTATTTTTTATGAGAAAAACAATAGCATGCCACTTTTGCATACTGGATATGAATAGGTTCAATAAACCATGCCAGATACCCATCAACAAAGTTTCTGAAATTTTTTTTCATCTCAATTGCTGTCTAAATTTATTTGTGATTCAACAACATTCAGGCAGTCGCATTCAAATTTGTTTAGCATCGGTATAAATAGTTTTAAATAAATCGTTTCGTATAAAACATCAGTTTAGGTTTCGATATCATAGTTATTATGATGTATCTTTAAAATATAAATTTAAATATTGATAATAATATTTCACACAATTACAAATTTGAGAAAAAATAAATAGCAAATATACAAATCCCCTCCCCCCCCCCCAAAAAAAAAGAAAAAAAAGATTATTTAATATTTATATTGAATAATCATGAAAATTACGATCTTTCTGAAATTAATATGCTACAGACTGACAATTTAGATTCATGAATATTAATATAAAGTTACGAGCCCTCTAAAGTATCAATTTAATTACACTAGTTTACAATGTTCAACTTTTTTTATATACCCCGAAAGAAATGTATATAAATGTATTAGTCTACCTTCCCTAAACCTAAAAATGTCAGTAGAAATATTCTATCACGTCACAATTTTTTTCTGCAGTCAGTTTTTTTTAACTACTGAACGTGGTGACGACAGTTTAATGTTCATTTGTTCGCTTGAATCAACAAATATTTTCTTTCGGATTGAATTAAAATGTCGAATAGAAAGTGTAACAAAGTTCTGATCGTTTTGCTATGTTTGTGGACAGTTTATATTTTCAAAAAAAAAAAAAAAAAAAAAAAGACTCATTGTAAATTCGTTAAAAAGTGGATATCTTCATTATTTTGAATTTTCTGTTGCAAAACAAGATAAAAAGTGGGTGCCTCATGTGTTTTGCGAAAGCTGTAGAATCGTTTTACTTCAGTGGTTATCAGGAGAAAACATACACCTTCCATTTGGTTCACCAATGCTTTGGAGAGAACCTAGTAATCATGAAAATGATTGTTACTTTTGTGTTACGAAGACAGTGGGATATAATACAAAAAATAAGGTGAGCATTATATATGCCGAAGTTCCGTCTGTTACTAAGCCCATTTTACACTCAAAAGATCTACGACGCCAAGTTTGTCCCGGTAATTCGAGTGTAAATGTACTAGGAGAAGACAATGAAAGTGATGTTGAATTGAAATTGATTTCTCGTGATTCTGACGAGTTCCCTATTCAAGAAAAGACTCCACATTTAATTAACCAAGTCGAATTAAATGATCTTATAAGAGATTTACAGTTATCAAAATCTAAAGCAGAGCTTCTTGGTTCTCGCCTACAACAATGGAACTTATTAACACAAAACACAAAAATTACGTTGTCTAGAAACAGAAGCAAAGTTTACTCAGCATTATTCAAAAAAGAAGGTGAATATTGTTATTTTACTCATATCCCGGGACTTTTTGAAGCAATGATATAAAATTATGATAAAAGAGAGTGGCACTTATTCGTAGACTCTTCGAAATATAGTCTAAAAGCTGTTTTATTACATAATGAAAATAAGAAACCGTTTATATCAATAGAACACGCAGTGAATTGTAAAGAGAGCTGTGAAAGGATGTGTACTTTAATTATTTTAATAAAGTATAAAGAACACCAATGGACAGTGTGTGGCGACCTCAAAGTCATCGGTTTGTTATTGGGATTGCAGAGTGGTTACACAAAATACTCTTGTTTCCTTTTTTGTGGAACAGCCTTGAAAACAATATCATTATATACGAAAAGAATGGCCAATTCGGAACGAGTATATTCCGGGAAAATTGAACATCAAACACGAGCTATTGGTGGATCCAAATAACATTACTCTACCCCCTTTACACATGAAATTGAGACTCATGAAAAACTTTATGAAGGCGCTTGACAAAAAGAGTGATGCTTTGCGGTATTTACAAAAAAATCTTTGCAAGCATTACAGAGGCAAAAATGAAAGAAGAGATATTTGTTGGCCCACATTTCCATAAATTTATGAAAGATTCTCAGTCTGAAAGTCTTTTACTGATTAATGAAAAATTGCTTGGAAGTCATTCAAAATGGTTGTGGAAGAATTTTTAGGAAAAAAAAAATGAAAATTACAAAGAAATTGTTGCCGATTTTTTGAAAATTTTTCAACAGATGGGAGTAAACATGTCATTAAAGATTCATTTCCTGCATTCGCATTTGAGTTTTTTCCTTGAAAACTTAGGAAGTATGAGTGACTAACAAGGGGAACGTTTTCACTAAGATTTAAAGGTTTTTGAAGAACGACATCAGGGATTTTGGAATGAAAGCATGCTAGAGGATTACTGTTGGTTCATTATAAGAGAAACCGATCTAAAAAACTATAAAAAGAAGGCAAAAATTAGCCATTTTTGGTTTGTTAAAATATTAATACAAAAATTATGTAATTCAGTTAAGTTAATAAATATTTCTTAAACCAGAAGTGACAGAATTTTTTTATTAATTTTTCTGGATTACGCTATCAAAATAAATAATAAATTAACAACTTTCAGCTGGGGTATAAAAACCGTGTAAACTAGTGTTATTAATAACATAATTTCACACAATCAAGTGGCAAATCAATAAATTCTTAAAAAAGCAATGTTAAATATTTTGCTTAGATAATTATTAAACTGATTTCCAGAAATTCATGCGCTAGAAAACTGATAATTTCGATTAATGAGTAAGGATATAAATTTACTGGCCTGTTAAAGTATCACTTTAGGTATAAATAACATTAATTTCACACAATCAAATGAAAAATCTATAAATTCTCCATACCTATTATTAAATATTTAAGTTAAATCGTTTTGAAAGTTCGACTTGTTCTAAAATTGATACGCTAGAAAACTGATAATTTATGTTTACGTATATGGATATAAATTTACCAGATCTTTAAAGTAACAATTGAAATATTCATAATATAATTTAACGCAATCAAGTAAAAAATCGATAGATAATCAAAAAAATATTTTTAAATAATTAAGTTAAATAATTATGGAGATTACACACTTTCTTGGCCACACTATCTTGATTGCATTTTAAAAACTCAAATAGAAGTAAGATTTACTTCAAGAACAAAAATAGCATCGATGTTGTCAATTATTGGATTCATTTTAAAATAAAGAAAAATCACTTTATTGCTATCGAAAAAAAAAGAATAGAGTTCTACATTTGCATACCTCGGGTCTGAATAGTTTAAATAAACCATGTCAGAAAAACTAAAACTTCTTTAAAACTTCTTTATTCTCAATGGCTGTCTAAAATGATTTATGAATTCAAGAACATTGAGGCAGTCGCAGTCAAACTCTATCTGGAGATCAAAGTAAAGTAAATAACGCTACGGCATTTGTTCCAGATGTTTTAAATACTACTTTGGGTTATTTTCACGTGGTTTGAAATATATTTCATTGATTTTCTCTTAATCTTCTCATGCATAAATTATTTTGTTTACAGGAAAAAGGTCAAACAATAGTTTTTTTTATGATAAATGATTATCACGAAATAATTTTATTAATGTACTGAATGTTTACTATTATCTGACCATAAATCATTCTTCAAAAATAAATGGTAAACGTTATTTAAAAATCTAATACTTTGTGGAACAATACTTATCTCACATGAGATATAAATAGGAGGGCAAAAAACTGTTTTTTATCATTTTTTCCCCCTATGATAATAGAAGTCCTTTATAAAAGCAATTCAAATTTATATTCATATATTTAATGGTGACTAATGTGCATTAATCATAATAATTTCAATTAAATTCTCCTGGGAATAGTGATCTTTAAGTCTCAGTAGATTAATATTCTTACGAGTTCAGACACATGAAAGAAAATGCAATAAGTGAAAGTTTGAATGCTAAGACTGGAAGCGGCACGCTCAAAAAAACCTTCCGTCTGTTCACAGAAAAATTACTGGCAGCACTGCTGCCAATAATTTCCTATAAATTGATCAACCAGTTTATTTTTTCCTCAGTCAAAAGAGGTAAAATTTCCGTCAATTCAAAAAAGCTTGGAAGAGACAAATGTGGCGGGCGTGAAGATCGAACCACCAAACTTTGCGTTGGGAGGCGAACACGTTACCACGATGCCACGATTGTAGAACTGGCAAATGCTTTGAAGTAAATGTGTTCGTTACATTTGGGAGTGGTTTGGTCTATCTCGTTAAAAAGCTTTTAATTTTTAAATTAATTTCTGGAAAATCTCGTCTTTAATGAGATTTTGGCTGGAGTTTTTATACGAAAGTTTTAATTAATATAAAAATGTGAATTTTAAATATATTTACGTAGGTTGCTAGAGATAAAATATCCGTGTTCTATTTTTATTTGATAACATTATTTTAGAGTAATACTAATTTTTTATTACATTCAATTTTTTTAATAAAATATGTTTTAAATGTGTTCACATAAAGTATATTTTAAATGAGAATATTTATTTATAAATAAATTTGTAAATTCAACTTGTCCAACTTTAAATAATAAATTGAGAGTATTTTTGAGTAAATGATGAAATTAATTGTTATTTATTTTCAAATTCGAAATTATTTTTGTCTTTTTAAACTGTATTAGACATCTTAATCTATAGAATTTTTTGTTTTTCATTTTAAAAATAAATTTGAATTTATTTCTAATAGACCCTATATGCATGCTTGCTAGGATTAAACGAAATCTCTTCCTCTTTTTTGACGTTCGGAATGAATTCACGGATCAAACATCTTTTCTGGGAGTACGGAAATTATTGGTGAAAAAATAAGGATAACTTAGTGTATATTGAAAAAAAAAATTGACACTATGTGCATTTTATTTTACTTTTATATATTGTATGAAAGTGAGGTTTGTTTAGCTTTTATAAGTAAATATATTTTACATTTATTTGTTTTAGTATAATTTATTTTTTTTATTATAAACGCTACAATGTAGTATAATTATTGGAAAAATGTGTTTTTTAAGATCAAAATATGATTTGAACTTCCGTCATGCATATTAATTGAAAGTGAGTAATAATAAAAAAGAAAATAATAATTTGATTTTTCTTACATTGCACAAAACACTTTTATTCCTTCTGCAGGCTTGCTATGACGCCCATAATGTAGACTACAGCGCCAAATTACAAAAGAAACTGCATATAAATATATCTTACAACCCAGAAAACTAGTAAAAGGAGTTTCAGCAATTAAATCCTATTTTGGTTTAAATTACATTCATAATAAAATAAAGATAACAAAGAAAATTAAGTTGTTTTACTATAGTTTTTTTTTTTTTTTTTTTTTTTTTTTTTTAAATGGATGAAGTTGTTGGTACTTTCCGCTCCATTTCAACCACTAATTTTAAATATTTTTTAATTTAAAATATTAATATCAAATTAATTAAGTCAAATTGTTTTGTTAAATATAGTAATGGTGATAAAAGTCTAAAAGTTGTCAGCGATAAGATTCTATCATATCTCGGATGAAAAATTTAAAATTTCTTATAAAATACTTTATACTTTGGAGTTATATACAAGATAAATAATCAAAACGCTATGATAAATATGTAGGATATATATGAGAAAAATATTCGAAAAAATATTTCCTTTTCATAGAATGATATGAAATGATCATAAATTAAATTATATTGTATTTCTATCCCGCCTTAAGAATTCCATGAGGATCCTACATTCAGAATTGCTGCTCCATAAACAAAGCGCTTGAAAGCATTCTTAACTCCTATCGTGAAACGTACTTGAAACGCAAGGTTTTATGTTCATCTTTCTTAAGAATAAGGGTTATTTACTTGAAGTGTATTCTTCCAAGAAAGTTTTTTATTTATAATTTAAACTCAGAAAAAATATTAAGACTTCTTTATTTTTCTCAAGATGGTAAGAATTCAGCAGCCTGAATGTTTGTTTGTCTTAGAATTTTATTTTTTCAAAGTTATTTTTATAGGAAATAATAGTTAAATAACAAAAATAGTTTTTTTCAGGGTTTTTGTGGGAATGCTTTGAATTTCCAGATCAAAAATTCTTCTATACTAGTTATTTCCTTATAAAAAACTCTCTTTAAATAAGTCAAAATTTCAAGAATTTGAAGTACAGGGTGTTTCAAAATGACCGGTATATTTGAAAAATCAATAAAAATTAAACGGGCAGCGACAGAAATGCAACGTTTGTTGCAATATGCTTGGGACAGATTCAGGCAGATAAACTTTCGAAATTAGTTACAATTTTCAACAACAGATGGCGCGGCAGGAGATTTTATTGCTGTTATATTATTGCTACGCATGGTGGATATGTGGAAAATATCTTATTTTAGGTTTTTCAGACTGCAGCGCCATCTGTTGTTGAAATTTTTAACTAATTTCGTTACCTTGTCTGTCTGATAATTTACTGTTGTCCCAAGCATATTGCAACAAACGGTGTATTTCTATCGCTGCCTGTTTAGTTTTTATTGATTTTTCAAATATACCGGTCATTTTTGAAACGCCCTGTAAATTAATATTTTTAATTAAAAAAAATAATATTTTATTTGAAAATAACGGAACCCGTAAGAACATTGTTTTTTAATCATATTTTATAAACATTCTTTAATCATCATGAACATCTCCTTCAATTTTTTGACTGCAGTTTTTCCCCAAAAATCCGCTAAAAATCATCAATTTAGCTTGCGCACTGAACTTGATTTTGAATTATTCACTGCATTGTTTTATTCTTGATAGGAAACGCAAGAAAATTATTTTTTTAAATATATTATTTTTGCTCTGTTTATTTTGAAAGAAGGGACAAGAGAGGTTAAATGAAATAATTTTTAGTCTATCTTTTTAGAATTTAAAAATACTAGGTAGAACCCGTCAAATTTCGACGAAAGAAAATGTTTAAGAAGGAATCGCTTCATTGATTTATATTAAACCTACAAAATTAGTTATATTAAAAAATACACCTTATACTGGTAAATCTAACTCTGAAACAAATCATATTTAACCTAAAGTTAACAAAATATTATTTCTATAAAACTCAGTTGTAGAAAATGTTAAAATTAAACTTTATTCGTGGATGTAAGTAGTAAGAAATATTAAAGATCTGTTATTATGATCAAGTTATCAATTAAGGATCTTATGCTAGCATTCCAAAATGAAAAATAGCAAAATTTATTCCACTTTAACTCCTTCATGGAATTTTTTTCCTTGTGAAATCTAAACCCGACATCATTTTCCCCTATCAAAATTAGCAAATGCACAGTTCATATTTGTATTCATCTTTTCAAAAAATTGGTATCTTAAATTGATCATTTTGATTCAAAACTCCAAGCCTCGATGCTAATTGCTGAAACAGATATTAAACTATTGATATTCTTTTAAGTATAAATCAAATTTTGTAAATGAAATCAAAATTCACCGGGTTTTATAACAGACGATATTCTTGAAATTCACAACATGTATTTAAATTTCATTTTTTCCCCTTTTAATGAGAAAATGGCAACATAAAGATATAATAATCATTTTTTCCCCTTTTTTCTTTTGCTTTTTACTCTATGGCTTTTAATGTAAATGGTATACTCTTGTTGCCACAATTAGAAAAGCGTTATTAAAAACTATACAAAATAATTGATATTTAAAAAACAAATTAAGATACAGTTTTCGAATAAACTGCATTTAAATATATATATTTTCCCCGATACGATGGTGTAAAATTTGAAAATCTGCGATGTTTATAAGTGTAAAAATTTGCAGTAGGAAAAATTACAATATCGAAATTTCATTTAAAATTTGAAAGTGTTGCAATTCTCAAAATGACGTATGTGTTACGCACAGAGACGTTTGGCCTTTATAATATAGATATTTGTAGGATTTTTAACCCTCTGGGCGTTTGGCACGTAATATTGCGTTCACTAATTTTAGGTTTCGAAGCAATATAAGCAATATTCAATGTAATATAATTTTGTAGATTTAATGAATTTTCAATATAATAATTACTAGGTTCAAGGATTACATTCATATTTGTTATTTAAGTTCTTTTTTTATAATGTAAAAATAATCACATTTTCTTAGTATTTAAAAAAAAATGTAGAGAAAACAACATTATAATTTTACTATTTTGCCAGACGCTCAAAAGTTAACTCTTAACCTCTTCACCCTAAGCCTAAAATAAGTCTACAAATGTATATTTATTGCTTTTGCATGATAGAAAACACATCATAGATGACAGAAAGAGTAATTTCTTTTAAATCAGTACTTTAGGGGAGTGGTAATTTAGCTTAACACATATGGATATGAAAGTACTAATCACCTTGAAACATCAGTTTAACTACCAGTAATATAAATTTACGCAAAACAAAACTAAGTTCTTTAAACAAGTAAATGAACAGCAAATCCTCAAAATTTTTTATTGCAAAGCATTGGAGTTAAATAATCATGAATATTTCTTACTTTTTTTCCCACAATGTCTTGAAGATATTTTTGGAACTCGGATGAAAATAATGTTTATTTTATGAGGTAATATTCATCACTGCTGACATCTATTCGTTTTGTTTTAAAGCAAAAAACATTCAGCTGTACAGAAGTAAAGTAAAAATGCAAAAAATTCAAACAGTTCAGTTTTTATGAGAAAACGAATGGAGGTACACATTTATGTACCTCAGGTCTGAAGAGGTTAAAGTTGATAAAAAAGAACTTTTTTAATATTCAATTTCTTAAAGATGTATTATTTTTAAACAAAGGGCAGGATAGTTAAGTGAAAACATTATTTAAATTATGATTTTAAGATTTAGAGATTGAGATTAGAGATTTAGAGATTCTGAGGTTTTTGAATTATATAGCTGAGAAAATAGTATTTGTTAACATTACATAATCATATCTCATTTATAATTTAATTTCTTCTTTTCAAGTTTGGAAATGACTATGCCCTTTTAATTCACAGAGATTATGAAGATATCTCAAACTTGTGATTCTGTATTTTCCTCACATTCACATTTGCAATCAAATGTAATTAATGTTTTCCGTGTTGTTGAATTGTATCATTGTTCTGTTCATGTCCCTTGTGTTTTTTTTTTTGTGTGTGTGTGTTATTGCTATTATTTACTGAGTTTTACGTATACCATTGTGCTTCATATAGAGTTAACTGTTGGTATGCAAAGATTAAGTATCTTTTCCTCCAAAGACGCTTTTTTTCCCTCTGTAAATACTCAGCTGTTTTGAGGAATGTAGAACAAAAAACGTTTGGAATTAAGCACAATTCCTTGGATTCTCTGAAACGTGCTCTGTAAAAAAGCTGGGACAGAATCATGCTAAAAATATTTTGCATTGGCCATCTTGAAAATTTTTAAGAAATGCCTAGAAACCTGCATCGTTGCAGGAGGAAGAAGTCATCTTGATTTTTTCTTGTAGAGAATTTTCTTCTTCTTCGAAATGGCAAACAAACCGGGTTTTTCTGTTTCTTTAGTTAACAATCAGTAAATAGTAAATTACAAATTCGTGATCGTCCTTAAAATAGAAGGTTTATTATACTCGCACATGAAAGAATGTTGAAAGACTGAAAGTGATTAACATGTCATTTTCTAGAGTAGGATCTATTACAATAGAAATAAACAAAGACGCTTCAGGGAAGAAATTACTTTTCAAATATTCCGAAAATTTATGAAGAATGCATCGTAATTTTATATATACATATATTATGGCAGTATTTAAATATTTCCAACTCTCCTTATCTGCAAATTAATTAAATGTTATTTTAAAAAAAATTATAAAAATTTACAAAATTTTATTAAAAAACCAAATTACGTACCATCTATATGAAGTATTTATTTTTTCCTTCATTATTCATCATTTATCTTAATTAAATCACTCTTTTAAAGTTTAATCTGTAGATTATATTTAATTATGTGTTTTATTCGCGATATCACACAATGTCTTTATTGTTTAATTACTATATTTAACAGAATTCTATCTGATCAAATTCTTTATATTCACACTGATCTCATAACTCCTTGGCTGATTAAATAGTTTTGTATTTAAAATGCATCTGGCAAAATGTGGAAATCAACAGTAGTACTTTTGGAAATTCATTTAGTCATTACAGTCTTGGATATTTATTCAAGACGTGAATGCTATCTAATACTTTCTTTATTTTATAATTAAATGTTATTTTAAAACTAGTCGTTGGAGGCCACCGTAATACTTATCCATCATGGATATGTATATGAAAATAAAACATGTGAAAACTATTTATACAATGCATTGCAATTCATAACCAAAATTTAAATATTGTTAATATACATAGTAATGCTTTATTAAAGAACTGCTGATGTACCAATTTCGACAAATTATATAAAACGCCAAACTACTCAAGTAGTACCGAACTGCGTAAAAGAAACATCCTTATAACTCCAAAAATAATAATTCTATTAACTAACAATTAACTGTGTCGGATTACGCGTCTCATTTCCAATTAAAATATACCTCTGAATTGAAATTTGAATGAAATACAGGGTCATGAAAAATCGAAGAATGTGGAAAACATGATTACAAATATCTCGACAACTAATAATCCGATCGACTTCGTTCTATATGCAAAATGTGTGTTATTTTATTGCCTTTTACGTCCATTTCTTTAAAAAAAATCGAAAATTTTTATATACCTTTCATCAGAACGAATTTTTCGAGGGTCCGAAAAAAATTGTTCCGGATAATCGTGGTTGCTGATATTAAATAGGCTTCGTCCCATTCTTACGTACTAACTACATACAAAATTTCAAGTCTCTATCTCAATTTGTTCGGGAGATAGAGTGTTTACAGACAGACAGACAGACGGCAAATTATTTTTTCTAAAAATAAGTTTTCGGAATCTCCACTATCTAAAACGTGTAAATCCGTCAAAATTTTTTTTTCGATTTTCAAAACGATTGCAAGACTTACTCTATACTACGTATGATGGGTAAGTAAAAAAATACTGGTATGCTGTATTATACTGTTATTACACTAATGTCGAAAAATTAAGATCATAAACATGAAGCCAGCGAAAACTTATGAAATTTTTAATGTGTTCATTTTTATTCGAATAGCATGTATATTCGTAGAGAAATCAATGTTTTTATAAAAATTCTCCCAAATTTTGCCAAGTTCTTTGCTTATAATTTGCAGAGTTCTTAATATAAAGTGACATTGTTTTCTGAAAATATGACAATTAATATTGTACACAATATACTGTAATCATTATTAAAAAATAATAAAAATTGTATGATAAATGAGTAGGTTTACTAAATAATTTTCCACTGCGCAGGCTTTAACGATATCAAAATTTCGTTTCCATATTGTGTTAGTTAAATATATAGAGCAACTTTTATGTAAGTCTCAAAATCATAGCTTGAAAATTCTGAAAGTAATCGTGTATAGAAGAATAAGCATAAAATCCGTTGTTCCCAAAATGAAGCAAAAAAATGAGGGATTTTATCCAAATGTAGTAGTACAACCCATATTGCGTATTCTATATTGATACTAATCAATGAATATATGAGTACAACCCCTCTTGTTTTTGCTTCATTTTGAGAATAACGGATTTTCAACTTATTCTATTGACGATTATTTTCAGAACTTTCAAGCTATGATTTTGTGACTTTCATAAAAGTCGCTCTATACATTTAACTAACATAATATGCAAATGAAATCTTGATATCGTTGACGCATGCGCAGTGAAAAATTATTTAGTAAACCTACTCAATTTTCATACATCTTTAACTATTTTTTAATTCTGATTACAGGGTATTATGTGTAATGTTGTTTGTCACATTTTGAGAAAAGGATATTATTTTATACTAAGATGAACACTGCAAATTATAAGCAAAAATCTTGGAAAATTATGGGACTGTTTTTATTAAAAACATTAATTTTTCTACGAGTATACATGATAAAAATGAACAGAGTTTATTACAATAAACCACTTAATCATAATCTACAGTTTGAGTGCTTTTGCTACATTAGTTATGACAGGGTTATCCAAGAGATATTCCTTCTTTTTTAATTTGTTGACGGTCCCCTATAAAAGATGTAAAATTTCCATTTTTCATTTTTGTGTGAAAAAAGTCCGGGCCAGGATTCAAACCAGGGATGTATTGGCTGAAGCCGCCAATGCTCTTCCAACTGAGCCATACCGGACACGAAAACTGGAGGACTATTTCACCCAAATAACCTCAACGATCACTTTATCTTGTGTGATACACTGGATCAGCTCAACAGAATAAATCGAAGGTTAATACATGGAACTGCAGAAAATCACTGCATACGAAATTATATTAGATTAATTTTAAACACGATTATTCAATCGGTAAATTAATTTTAACAGATGTAAAACGATGGTTCCCTATAAAGTTTCGGGAAAAAATCTTCAGGAAATATATGACCTATACTATTATGTTTATACGCTGAGAGTTTCAGGTTAATGCCTCGTGTATATTTCTAGATATTTAATAAAATGTCTAAAATCGCAAGTGGATGGTCATCAATGGCCAGTTAGTTTACCTATGCTTCATAATAATATTATTTTAAAGTATATTATTTTTTACAGTAACGTAATTTTTTACATTTCAGTTCTAGATATTATGTATTACACATTATTTTCAACAGCTGATTTTAAAGAATGCTAAATAAGTATTTCATTTAAATTTGTCATGGACAGAAAAAGTTGTGATAAAAATAAAACTTCTAATTTTTATTTTGATCATCACAAATTTTTAAAGTTATTCTTTGATATTTATGCCCAAGTACATAAAACTATAATCCTCATAAGAGTATTATTATTTATAAATATGCATAACATTTTAAAAAAATTGACATGTTTTCTTTTTATTACAACGATGCGATTACAAATTACAACTTAACTTTAGATGAAGTATTTTATATTATTTATTTTCTTTTAAGGATTATCATTTTTTTTCTTCGGCGTTACTGGTTATAGACTAGGTTACCAGTACTAGAATTACTGGTATTAGTAGGATTTATTTCTCAATTTTAGATTCTTAATAGGATAAAACAATGCCTTTTACGTCGCTTGAAAAGTTAAACTAACAAAATCTAAAAAAAAATAACAAGTAGAATTGGGTTAATAGCTTAAAATTCTAAGTTTATTTATATTTTTACGAAAAGATAATTGATTTTCTTTAAATGAGATTAATCTAAAGCTAGAAAGTATAAATATATAGATACCAAAATATATAGATCCAAAGTATAAATATATAAATAAGGTACCCTGGGGTAATAACGCCAGGCGGGGTAATAACGCCAAGTGCTTATATTTTGCATAATTATGAAATAATCAGGTAAATGACACCCATGTGCTCTGCGCAGAAGGGTTTTGAGTCATATAAATCGCAAAAAACAGCTTCAAGTTAATTTGTTTCATTTTTAGATCTTATTGTTTTTACAAACAACTAAAATTAATGCTTGATCTAAAATTTGCGAAATACGTTTTATGATGTGAAGACTATCTTTTTATCCGGAAATACTTTGTTAATTACATAAATTTGTAGTGCATTTCATGTACTTTTAAAATGTTGTTGAAGATTTTGAATATCTTCTCGAGATAATTTGTAATTTAAAATGTACTGCGCAATAGCTGTACCGGGGTAATAACGCCAATCCTTGACATTAATACCCCGGTTGATTCCCTACAGTGGCCGAGCTACATCCTAAATACTGATTCAAATAAACACAGTTAAAACTGTGCAATGTTTCTCATATTTCTATTTAAACGGTCCTTTTTAAGCAAAAAAAAGGCCCGCTGTCTGATATTCTTTTGCCTCACCCCCCCCCCCCCCCCTCCCACACCACACCTTTATTTTTCTTACACTTTTACAAAAAATTTAACATTTTTAATAGCTTAGAATGCAATTTATCAATTTCTAAGTTTGTAGAGTTTGTATTTTTAGAATTGGGCTATCTACATGCCATTATTCCATCTTATTTCATAGTTTTGTTTGCATGGCGTTATTACCCATATAGGTGGGTAATAACGCCAAATAGCATGGGTCAAGAAAAAACGCCATTACATTTTATGAATACATATCTGTTAAATTATTTTATTTTATATAGATAGTCAATGAGTTGCTGTATCAGATCCTATATTTGTTTGAAAAATACAATCTAAAACTAAGCCGTGAAAATTGGTAGAACCTTAACGTGGCGTTATTACCCCATGGTACCTTATATAGATAGTATAAATATATAGTATAAATACATATTTCAATAGCAGTATCCAATTCTGATGGCATAAATGAACTTTACACCCTTCCGTTATCCTTAAATGAAATTTTTATGAAATTCACACGATAAGTTTTGTAGAAATTATTTCAAAACAAGCATATTTTAGGGGTTGTATCCAAACTGAATGTCGGTACTTGATTGTTCATTAAAGAAGCTCTCTTCTTGATCGAGGCAATTTATGCACCACTGAAGCAGTCATTGAGAAATACTAGATTACAGCATGAGACAGCATGAGACTCTTCAAAATTTCTATCGTAGATGGCCTCCTAAACCATCATTTTCTCGTTTTTTAAGCATAATTTGAAAAATAAGCGGAATAAACATTTGAAAATTATGATTTCTATGAAGCAGAGCTTAAAAATTTTAAATACAAATGAAAAAAAAAAACTATCGAAATCTAAATCCATAAATATTTCGAAAAATGATTTCATAATTTATAATGCAATTGAACATCAAATGCAATTTAACATTAGAAGCACTAAATTTTGAATATTTATAATTCAAAAAGTTATATTTCACAAATGACTTGAAATTGGTGTACTATTCATAGTTTGAACGAAGTTTTGAAATATATTGTTAAAATTGGGAATTTTCATTGATCAAAATAAAATTTGATTTCGTTTTAATACATGAATGCCTCTATAAGCACGTTTTATTATATAAAAACTGGTAGATCCAGAGACAAAAGTAGAGCTTGATCTGAAAAATGTTATAGTAAAAATAAGCAAATATTTTCAACCTAAATAAGTGCATGGAAGAGTAGTGGAATCAGATTATCATTAAATTTCATGAATTTAGCCAAATTGTTGTTAGCTGAAAATGTGTACGGAGGTTTACTGCTCCCTTAAAATAAGTCAGGGAAAAAGAGTCATTTTTAACATTTTCATTATCCCAATCATCCATAACTAATTTGAAAATTTGGGTTCATAATTATAATTTACAGGATGATGCATTAAAGAACAAGAACTTGAACTGTCTATCTACTTCAAAGTTTGAACAAAATTCCATTCCAGGGGTTTTTGATTAGTGTAAGATCAAATCTCCAAGTAAATCCAAAACATTAAACATATACGATTCAATCATATAGTAAATATTTCTGTTCAGAAATATTTATTTACATCAACTCCTCAAGGACGGGACTACATTAGTGTTATACTTTAATTATAACTTCATGATTTTTATTTGTTTAGCATTGTGGAGCTTAGCTGATATGAGACAACACAAATATACATTCAATTAACTACTTTGCCCACTAATCATTTTAAATTGATTATAGTAGGATTATGAATGTAAGGCACCAGTATAACTCAGTCCAAATTTTCAGCTAACAAAAAATTGGGTAATTTCATGAGCTTCACAGATAATCCGATTCCATTTTATTTCTATGCACTTATTTCGATGGAAAAGTATTTGCCAATTTTTACTATAACATGTTTTAGATTGAGTTCTACATTTCTCTCTGGTTCCATCAGTTTTATATAATTTCAGAACTTTTTCAGACCCTTTAAGGAACTTGATCAACCAGCTTCAGTTAACAAATGTAATTTAATATTACTATTAGTTTAAAGTTATTAGTAGACATATTAATTTAGTGAAATACCAGAAATAATTCCAAGTTTTCGTCACATTTGGCGAGTAATTTAGATCGCCAGATTTGGCGATATATCACCAAGCTGACGACGAACAAGATGCGTTTGAACTCTACTATACAGAACTATTGTGTTGTATGCTATACATCATTTAAAAGTAGACTTTATTTCTAATCGTTAGTTTTCAGCAACTTTCTTCTACAATTAGTATTGAGCAATTAGTAGAGAGTGTTTACAGTTTTTTTTCAAAGACTGTACACATGGTAAATTTGCTGTGGTTTCTATCATGACATTTTGAATCATAGATTAACATACGAGTTAAGGCAATTGCATAGAGAGTAATGACATCGGAACTCGCAGCTTCTCATGTGACAAAGAGTGAGTAACTTCTCATTTCTCATACCCGGTGTAATTCTGCTTTTGAACATTTGCTTTATTAAGATTGCTTATTTTATTTCTTCTATCTTTGCAATAAGAAAGTATTGGATTCGTGAAAATTTTTGAATTCCAGTTTTTGACGGATTTACACATTTTAGGGGCCAGAGATTTCACAAGATATGTTTTTACAAAATGTCTGTCTTTGAGTCTATAAGTGTGTAAGACAGAGTCTGTGACTCTGTCTGTATGTGACATAAAATTTGTGGCCACTTTATCTGAAGAACGAAAGCACGGAATTTGATAAAAAATTATATTCATGCTGTCTATTTGAAGCTTATTTATTTTTAGTCGAAATCGCCTAACAGCTGGCGTTTCTATATTAATTTACGCAGCAGCTATATCTCAATAATTAATGCTCGATTTTCCATCAAACTTTAATTTCAGTTAGTCCTAGACTTGAATTGATGCTGTGCATATTTTGGTGTAAATCGCACAACCAGCGGTACGATTATGCTACATTTTTCACTATTTTCCCAATGTCTCAATTTCAAGAACTAATACATGGAATTTAATAACAAATTATGCTCATGTAGTACTTGATATAGACTGATACTTACTATTATGTTTTGGTGCAAATCGTTCAACAGGTGACACTGCTATGATAATTTTTTTATCATTTACGAAACAGATCTATCTAAAGAATTAGTTCACTGATTTTCAACATACTTCAGATTCTGTAAATCCGTGATAGGAAATAGTTTTGCTTACGTTTTTGCTGTAAATCAAACAACAGGTGGCACTGCTGTGCTGAATTTTTCCCGATTCCTGCAATCACTCTATCTCAAGAACTAGTGCCGAAATTATCATTAAGTTTCATATTCAGGTATATCTTGATAAATGTTATTGCGGTTTAAGTTTTGGTATAAATCGCCAAAGGGTGCCAAAAATCGCCAATAGGTGGCGCTTTTAGATTGTACTTTATCTATAACTTTAATAGTTTTATTTCCCGAACTAATACGCGGGGTTTCATGCCTTTAGAAATCTCGCAATGAGCACAGATTTTCAGGGATGTACGAAGTAATAAGAATGAGATGGAAGAAAGTTTTGGGATTGCCACATTCGACTAGTTCATAATGACAACAAACATCTTTATTTGCGTTTTCAACATAGTCTTATAGGATTTTTTTAAATCTTTTGAATAAGTGATGATGAAAGACATAAAGGATGCAATGGTATATTTTAAACATACAAATTATTATGTTTCACAAATCCCAGAAAGTCTCTTGTTCGCTATTTTACACAGAAAATACAGATAGAAAATCGGAAATTCCATTAATAAACATACGTAACAGGAATTAAAATACAACATATTTATGTATAAAACCACAATAAAATACTCATATTACTTAAAGGTGTTAAAGGTGGAAATTTTTTTTTTGTTTTAACCCTGATAATGAACATGATATGCTCGAAAGTACTAGGTTTTATTAATCATTGTAAATAAAAAACACCTTTAAGCAATTTAAGTATTTTATCATGATTTTATGTATAAAAATAAGGTCAGTTAAATGGTTCGATATATTTGATATTTTACACCATTTTAATCTTATAACATATTTATATATAATCCTTTGACATACACCTAAATAACTTTTTAACGGACCATACGGTGAATTTTGCCATAACGATTTCATAAATGATTGTAAATATTACAAATTAACTCCTTTTTTTAAAAATTAGAAACAAGACCTAAGGAAATATGTTAGAAAAAAAGTATTATATTTTGAGCGGAAAATTATAAATAAAATTATGAAAAAAAGAAATGCATTCATCTCAAAAGTGAAATTGGACTTACACTGTCAAATAAACGATATGGAGAAAAAAGTGTCAATAAAGAAAAACACCAATTGTTTTTATGTCTGTGATAAATTTATGGAAATTTACTGTTATGTATACATCACGGCATTAAGCTATCTTAAAAGTACATTTATATGTAAAAGCCTACAGTACAGAATTTTATATTATTAATTTTCAAATGAGCAACAATTTTTTTTTTTACAT
This sequence comes from Maratus speculifer, assembly GCA_964019185.1. NCBI lineage: Eukaryota > Metazoa > Arthropoda > Arachnida > Araneae > Salticidae > Maratus > Maratus speculifer. The sequence continues at coordinate 94,785,334 of OZ025289.1, read as the reverse complement.
ATTAGTTTTTTTAGACTTTGACTTTTTATGAAAAAAAATACCCATCTCACTATATCACTACAAAGCAATTAATTTTAATTCAAAAATATTCTTCCAAATAATGTATCAATAATTTAAAAAAAAACACCGAGCTGTTTAATATTAAAATTAATTATTTCGGAACTGTCGTTGAATTTAAATATTCATCTTTTTATGCGTAATTACAATTCTATTTAATGAACGATGCACAATATACTGTTCAAAATAAAGTTTTTTATGCAAAAGAGCTGTATTTATATAAACAAAAAATAATCAGAATAACAGAGAAACTTTTTTTTCTCTTCAAAACTGATACTATTTCATGATTACCATCTCACATCATGAAGAAAGAAAAATGAATTTCCTATTCAGTTTCTAAGAAAAAAAGGATAATTTAAATTGGAATCCTTACTCATTGGAATGAAAAAAAGCGATTTTTTCTGTTTATCTACGTGTGAGTAGATGAAAAATGGAAAAAGTAATTGAAATCGATTTCAACTTCAATCGTATACGATGTCGTTTAAGTTCACATAAAACTGTTGTTAAGGGAAATAGAACTGTGAAACATAATATTTTGATGATTTTTATCTTACCTTCAATATTTAATAATCACCATGCACTCAATACATTAAAAATGTGTAGATCGTTTTTACATAGTTGTTAAATCATTTTATAAGCATAGGCTTATCAAACAGGATTATTTGTTCTTTTGGTTTAACACTTGATTTTTTAATAACTGAGTGTTAAAGTAATACACATAAATCAATTTACACGTTATTGGTTGTTTTATAAACTAATGGTAATAAACGAAAAAGAGGAAAAAAATCTTGTAAATTTAATAGTTTGGTAGGTAAAACACGAAATAACCACAAATTTTTCTGTTATAGGATATCTAACTTCTTCAAAATGTCGTTTATCCATTTCTGAAAGCAATGTATAAATAAGAATAGACAGTCACCAAAATAGAGATTCGACATACTTGCCATTTTCAGCATTTTGTCTCATATCTTGTTTTTCTTCTTCTTCTTCTTCTTTTTAATTAGCAAAGTAAAATTATGCTACCATTCATATTTTATATTTATAATTTTTTTAACAATAACAAAAATTAACAATTTGAAATTCCATAAGAAACCGACAAAATGATACGCCCGTGATGCTTACATTTATACATATATTAATTAAGTAATAGGGGGATTTGGGGCATATTGATAGAGCTTTTTCCAAAAAAAAAAATTTTAGTGCCTAGAAAGCAGAAATTTCAAGTTATTTTTCTATGTGATGTCAGAAAAACCTATGTAGTGTGTAAAAAATGTACAATCGTTGTTTTATTTATTTTTTTTTTTGCATGTAATTTTTAAAAAATCCAAAAAAATGTAATTTGTATCAATATGCCCCATCCCCGGGGCAGATTATACACTTTGATACGTCTGGGAATAATGGAGAAAAAATAACACTAATGCATATTTTTCATAGAAAAATAGTTAGCAAACCATATTATTTTATTTATAAAAATTTAGATCACCCACACTTTATTTGTAAGCAATATTAAAGCAATCAAAATGAAATGTATAATGCCCTGATGTTCTGGCTGTTCTTTGTCTGATTGTTCGCTGTGGTAACTTTGTCTTATCTGGTACTTCAACCCCAATATTATCTTCTATCTTAGGAAAGATGAAAAATTACCAAGTTTTCTTTTTTATAAATCGGTTTATAAACAGAAAATAAAGGATATTTATATTAAAAATTCTGTTTTTAATATAATTATCCTGTGCTGTTCTGCAGCTTGTTTCTCTTACGTAAAACTTTTCATGTAGAAAATACTTTTTTCTCTGGAGAATTGATATAAATTTGAGATTTTTCAGGCTGCCGTCCTTTTCTTTAATTAGTTCTACTAGCACTATATGTTGGATAAATTTGCACGTCTTCTCTTTGCAAAAATACTATAAAATGTTCTAATATAAAGAAATTAAAGCTAATTATTATAAAAGCACTTTAATAAAAACTAATATTAGAATTTTCTAGCGAAAAATGGTTGGATTAAGGAGTGCATTGTAAAAAACTAATAAAAGGTAATGAAAAAATGAACTAGAAAAAGGATAGGTTGTATCAATGTGCCCTGACAAAAACTATATCAATGTCCCCCGTACAACCATTTTTAATACAATGAGTCTCAAATCCAATACTTCATAATTTATTTAACAAAAAAGAATGAAAAACTGATAAAGAGTAGTTTTACTTGCCAGGGAGAGTAAACTTTTCGGTTGAAAACACTAGAACAGTTGTATAATACCATTTCAATTGTACAACTCAAACTTACTTTTGATCTACAAAAACAATAAATCACCCATCCCGTTTCATCAAACAACTGAATCATTCCAAGACTTTCTGTATGTAGTTGAGTGCACTAGCATCACCTTTTGGAGCTGTTGTGAAACTTCCTGTAATGACCCTGTGAGCAGTAGAGGGGATGTAACAATGTGCCCAAGTTCCTCCTACGTTGTAAAATTATAAATTATGCATTAAAATTAACAAAAATAACTATATTTTTATATTAGAACAATTGTTTTAATTTTAGGAATCAATAGATCTGTAAATAGCAAAAATGAATAAATAAATAAATAAATAAAATAAAAAATAAATAAAATAAATAAATAAAAATAAATAAAATAAATAAATAAAAATAAATAACAAATAATTAAATAGAAAATTTGTTCCACATGTCATATGCAATGACCCTTTAATAACTTTAACTAACTTCGCATAGTAACCCTAGACTTAAAGACTGTGAGCCTCCGGCACAGATAACCACTTCATCAAGTTCACGAATTAAAATCTAGGATTAGTAAAATCTTGATTCGCATATTAAAACGAAATCGATCTGTCAAATCCTATCTTAGTGAAAAATAACTAAAAACCCGATTTTAGCGATTGACTCGTAGGTTTACCATTATGCTTTCTTGCTCACAATTCACCATGTTTTAATACTTTTGGTTGCAGGAAAGCAGGGTGGTATACCTACCCGTAAGGCATGGTGACGTGACTGCGACGTCGCTGAAAATTCACATTGTGACATGGTGACCATCGATTGTCGGTGTGACATCACGTGACGTCGATGTGAAGTCGTTATGGCCGTTTTAGAGCTCATTTGTGACGTCACATTGTGAATTCAAGGTGTGACAAATTTGGGAAAAAGTGTCATTTGTGACTATTTTGACATTAAAATTGGGACGAAACTGTGACAAAAGCAACGATATTTAATTTGCCAGAAACATGTTTTTAAAGTAAATAACATATTTTGAAGAATATTTGTAATTTGCAAAAAAAAAAAAAAAAATAAAATACAGAAAGTCACATCTCAGTCACAATGTGACGTCACTTAGGGCTGACATTTTGGTCACAGATGTGATGCGACCAAAGTGACTCACTGTGACATCACAGTGACCATGCATGCTTGAGGGTACTAGTCAACTTTTAAAATCGAGTTTTTAGCTTTTTTACACCGAGATATCGCTTGGCAGACAGATTGCTTTTTAATATGTGGATCAAGATTTAACTAATCTTTGATTTTCATCTGTGAACTCGATGAGGTGTGTAGCGTAGCTTTTTGGATGTCGTTATAGTGGCCACTGGTAAGATCTCCTTTTTAGACGATAAAAATAGTTTATACATAAATCCCAGATTGTGAAGCAATAATACAGGTACACCGAAGTAATGAGTATCACCAGCAAAAACTCTTCCTGGTTTTTTATTAAGAGATGCAGGAAAAAGCAGAGAAATACATTCCTCATTGAGTGACCCTTGGAAACGCAGTTTATAGAGCTACATGATGAAAATACGTCTTTTTTGGACGACAGACAAAATTCAAGTCATGTTACAATCAGTGCAGATGTTGATTAGCGATTTGGCGTGCGGTTTACGCCAAAACCCTTTGTATACTTGCCGACCTTGGCGATAATTAACCCCTTGGGGACGAGCGACACGTATACGTGCCGCAAAAAGACTTAAGAATCACTGATTATTCCCACCGGTAAAATTATACAATAAAATTTGCCTTATTCAATCGGAGCATTTTCTCGATTTATGAAGGAACAAATTTCTGTTTGTTTAAACCGGTGACAGAGCATTAAAAATTTCGTGAAAGGCTTCCGTCGTTAAGGGGTTAAGCAGAGAGAGACAGAACGGCGTTGTTAAGTACAAAGCCAATTGATTAATGTATGTCTTTAAATTATGGGAGCAAGCACAAAATTGTTCATAAAGTAATTTCATGAGAATTGAAACAACACTCAACGGAACGATGAAAGCATCTACTTACATTCACATATTTTATACCCTAGACTAAATGAATCAATGAGACGCACCCACGAAATAATTTGCAGGACAAAATGTTTCTGGAGAGAAAGAATATCATCGGCAGCTGTACAAAGATTAGATTTTAATTTTAGTTATTGGAATCGCAGAGATCGCAACGGACTTGGGAGGGGCACAGACTGAAAAGAATTGTTTTTCTTTATTTTATTTCACTTATTTATTACATCAGAAAAATCCGTATAAGAGAAAAGAATTGATGAAAGCTTTTTTATACTTAATAGAATGTTAAGCTGCGGGAAAAGCGCGCAATGAATACCTAATTCATAAATTATAAAGATTAACTGAAATGCAATTTTTATAAAAGAAATGAGTTTTGACCAAAAAAATCTATATATAATGGAATCTTCATTATATATAATCACCCCCACGACACGAAAGCAAGCTGTAATGAGTACATTACAGCATAAAATAAGCATGAAATTAGCTCCCTGTGCACTCATAGAATTGAAAAGTACGATGAACTAGAGTCAAAAAGTCAATGAACAAACATCGCAATGAACTGGTGTGTATTTACTATGAACAAAAACTCTACACCTGCACCGGAACCAAAATAATGCACATATTTCCAGAAAAATGTAGATGAAGTGTAACAAAATGACTTAAAATTCAATTAACTAGAGACCTGTGAAATAATTTAGGCATTTGCTAAAAACACTATTAGCAACATCTAACCTCAATTAATCAAAAAAAAAAATTTGTGAACATCATATTGGAAAAAGAAATGAAAGGCAATATTTTAAAAGGGGACGCTAACGCAATACCCGGGCAGTATGTGTTTAAAAAGAAGACAAAAGAAAACCTGTAAGGGACTTCTTGCTTAATTCCTAATCAGCTACCCTGACCTATGTGTTATACATCTATGAACTATTGTAACAAAAATAATGGACTGCCGAATACTACATTAACTACAGAATAAAAACGTTACCTGTATCCCTGTAAAAATACTGGAACCTATAATGTGAAGATTCCTGTAAACCTGTACTGTAGAATTAAAATGTAAACACATTGATTGTGCTAGATTTGCTATCCTTGATTTTATTAACCTTAAAAAATACCCTTTCTTTGTTTTATTATCTTTTTTATAAATATCAAGAAACCTAAAGGTAGTGATCCAACCAAATGTAACACGTGTATGCAACTTTACAAGTCTGTGTGTAAAAAGTGTACCTATCAATAATATTGAAGTAAGTGCTAGCTGCAAATAAAGTACAATTAATGCTTATAGAAGGGAGTATTTAAAAGAAATGATGTATCACAGGCCAGAAAATTACCCTAACTGCAAAAAAATAAAGGTAACCTGTCACATCTCTAAGAAAAGAAAAGAACCTCTTAAATAAATTTAATATGCAGCCACCATCTGCGTGTAAACAATACTGTGCAATATTATATTGTACCTTTAAAGAAATGACCGAGGTAAAAATTGCCTTAAACCTCAAAATGAATATGAGATTAGTGATCTACAAGGAGTTTGAATTCCTATAAAATGAAATGGAAGAGTGTAGCCCGAAAAAAAATCCCAAAAGTATAGGATTATCAAACAGAAACTTGATGATATTTTATAGCAAATTTGAGAAAAGAAAAAAACAGCAGAAAATGTTACAACGATAAAAAATATCTGTTGCAATTCAACCTGATACGTGTTACTTTGAATTGAAATTATTACAATGTATTTAAAAAAAAAAAAAATTGAAAATCATGTGTGAATGTATGATCAGGTCGAGTGTAACCACAACAAATATGTGCCTTACTAGTACACCGTTATTGTGAACCCAAAATTAAATTTGTATGCAAGTCATTATGTGAAAAAAAATCAATACCAAACTGTAGTAACAGAAGTTCCGAAGAAGGCCAAAGAGTGGTGTTACGTAATGAAAAAAAATGAAACAAGAGTCACTGCAATTTGAATTATCCAAAATATGATTTCTTTAAGTAAACACATTCCAGTTTTGACGGAACAGGCGGCGACCTGCCCAGCCAAAGCATGAAATGTACACAACAGATACTGTACTATCTCTAGAAGGTAACACAATAAAAGATGGACTTATGTGGAAGAAACCATAAATTGAACCCTTTTAGCCAAACAAAAAAATCGCATCTGCAAGGACATGCGTGAAAGTATGCACATAGCAACACATACGAAACAAAAACAAATGTAAAAAGATTGCGGTACTTGTTATCTTGTTATCGCATTTCTTTCTCTTTTTTTTAAACCAAAAAATCAGAGAAGTGGCTAAGAATAACGAGCAGATCAGCCTATGTTTTTTTTTTTTTTTTTTTTTTTTTTTTTTAAGCATAAAAAATAAAAAGTAGAAAAGAAACTGTGACAGGTTGAGATACTTTACTGTTAGAGCATTCAGACCGGTATTTAAAGTTTTTTTTTTTTTTTTTTTTTTTTTTTTACTTAATAAAAGTAAAAATTATTTATGCAGCAATGTACTTTTTTAAAAAAAAATCAATAAAGCACCACTGTTATGTTATGTTAAATAACCAGAAAATCTAAAGCAATGTTACACTAAACAAAAAGTTTTTGATTTTTTGCCTCATTCATTATTTCTCAAAAAAAAATTTACCAGTGTAACACATAACAATATTATTAGAGTAGCTTCTACAATCCTCTTATCAAATACTAAATGATAAGGGATTAACGCATTACGAACAAACAGCTACACAAAAATATGAAAACTTGTAAAATTAAATGATATTATTTATATAAAAACATAGACACAACACTACTAAACTTTTCTCTCTCTCTCTCTCTCCCTTAACTGGTAAGTGAAATAAACTATCATGCATCATCAATAAGCAAAATCAATCATCATCAAAATCAATAAGATATTTCAAAAATTAATCAACTATAGTATTTGTCACAAGAAGACAATAATAAAAAAAGCATGTACACCTATTCAAAAGAGGTTTCAAAAAGCAATTTGAATTTTGAAAAATATGTAAAATCAACTAACATACATATAACAACTATATTTTGTAAAGTCAACAAAACTTACATATTCATAAAATAATACAGACTTACCCTAAAAACTACAGAAAAATACAAATTATTAGTAATAAACTAAAAAAAAGTAGTTTGACAACTTTCGACCAAAGTTCTTAATTTGAAAAGAAATCCTGTGTTTATAAAATCACAAGGGGGAGAGGGGAAGGGAAAGGGTTTTCGCTAACCGCGAGATCTGCAGATCAAGAAAAGAAATTTTTTTTCGCTAGCAACACTTTATGAGATCTCACTATGCACACTAATTGAAGTACTAATGGTTTCCGTTAATACAGCATAGACACCCACAAACTTTTAAGTGATAGAAGAAGGGGGTGTCGATCCAAAATAAAAACACACAGAAGGGATGATTCCTGATGCACATAGAAAGAAAAAGGGGGGGGGCACCCACACACATTCAACACCCTCTTTTTACCAAGAGCCATCGATTTGAAACTGGTTTCACGAAGTCCGATAATCGAACCGCACATAATCATCACAAGCCGCGAAGAAACACAGAAAGAGGATGATTTGACGATGATTTTGCTTTTTTGTGATGTCCTCGACCCCGTTTTCCAGATACGATGAACTAATGAAAGCGTGTAGAGAAAGTGATAACAGCCGGGACTTGCGAGACACTGAAAATGATGAACTGATGGCAGATATGGTTAATAAAAGTACGCTGTAAATGATAAGAGTTTTTTTTATATCACTAAAACTTGGGTCACTCCCTGCACAATATACTGGTGTATCATAAAACTTCGCCTGATCTTTAGCACCAAGGTTTGTAGCGTAGCTTTTGGGTGTCGTTATAGTGGCCGCTGGTAAGAGCACCTTTTTAGACGACAGAAATAGTTTAATTATAAATATCAGATTGTGAAGTAATAATATAGGTACACCGAAGTAATGAGTAGCACCAGCAAAAACTCTTTTTGGTTTTTTATTAAGAGATGCAGGAAAAAGCAGAGAAATACATTCCTCAGGGAGTGACTCTTGGAAACACAGTTTATAGATCTACATGATGAAAATATGTCTTTTTTGGACGACAGACAAAATCCAAGTCATATTACAATCAGTGCAGATGTTAATTAGCGATTTGGCTTGCGGTTTACGCCAAAAACCTTTTTATACTTGCTGACCTCGGCGTTAATTATGCAGAGAGAGACCGAACGCGTTGTTAAGTACAAAGCCAATAGGTAAACTGTAAATTATGGGAGCAGGCACGGAGCAGGCAAAAAAGGGTTAATAAAGTAATTTCATGAGAATTGAAGCAACACTCAACGGAACGATGAAAACATCTGCTTACATTCACATATTTTATACCCTAGACTAAATGAATCAATGAGACGCACCCACGAAATAATTTGCAGGACAAAATGTTTCTGAAGAGAAGGAATATCGACGGCGGCTGTACAAAGATTAGATTTTAATTTTAGTTATTGGAATCGCAGAGATAGCTCTCAACGGACTTGGGAGGGGCACAGACTGAAAAGATTTTTTTTTCCAGTTATTTATTACATCAGAAAAGTCATATAAGAGAAAAGAATTAATGAAAGCTTTTCCATACTTAATAGAATATTAAACTGTGGAAAAAGGGCGCAATGAATACCTAATTCATAAATTATAAAGATTAACTGAAATGCAATTTTTATAAAACAAGTGAATTTTGACCAAAAAAAACTACATATAATGGAATCTCCATTATAAGGTGATTGGGGTCTCCGGGTCTATTAAATAATCTGTCTGTTTCAGTGTCATGTAAAATTGGGAAAAAATGTATTGCTCTTGACACTTACATAAAAAATATATTTATTACTACTAATTGTCAAAACATAAACCATACATTAATAACAAAAAATATATATTCGATTTTCATATTAACATGATTGTTTTACTTTGAAGACATAACAAATTTCTTAAAACTGTAGAAGTAGGTAAAAAAGCTTTTCCACATGTAACATGGAATGACCCATATATGCGACAGGTAACTTTGAAATTATTTACTACTATTAAATGATAAAATTACACAGATGTAGCTTTTCTTTGGAGGCGAATTTTATCTTTTAAACGATTTGGCATCTTTTAGACAGACTGCAAGGTAACTTTTTGTAAATGTTTTGCCATTGTTCTATCAGAGCTTCCCTCATATCCGTTTTCGAAGAAAGACAATGTATGGATAACTTATTATCTAAAATATCCCATAGGTGTTCTATGGAGTTTAAATATGTAGCGTGAGATGAGATTTTGTTGACATTTGAACAGATGTACATCAACCAAATTTGTGTATTCCGTGTGTTATATTGCAATAATTATCCTGGTAAAACGTATAAATTTGCGAGTACAAATTTATTCACACTTTGTTGCAAATGTTCTTTAGAGATATCAACGAATGAATACTGGATTATTATATCTTTTATTACAACTAAATTTCTTACAAAAAAATCTCTCATGCATCCGCATAGTTGCACTCCGATCTTTTCTGATATTAATACTAGAAGGAAGAACCCGTCGATTTCTAACGAAAGAAAATGTTTAACCCCGTCGTGACGGGAGACTTTTACAAAATTTTTAATGTTTGTCACCGAATTTTAAAAACAGAAGTTTATGCCTCGCAAAATCGAGAAAGCGTTCTGATTAAATAAGGCAAAGTTTACAGTATAATTTTATCAGTGGGAATAAAGAAGAATTTATTTGCCTTTTTCGTGGCATTTGTACCTGTCGCACGTCCAATGGGGTTGAGAAAAAATTGTTTCATTGATTTGAAATAAACCTATAAAATTAGGTAAAATAAAAAATGCATTTTATATTGGTAATTCTAACTCTTAAGTAAATGATATTTAACCTAAAGTTATGAAAATACTACAACCATATAATTCAGTTGTAGAAATTCTTAAAATGAAATTTTAGTCATACATGTAAGCAGTAAAAATAGTAAAATATCCGTTATTATTATAAAGTTATCAATTAAGGCTCTTATGTCAGTTTTCGAAAATATAAAAAGCAAAAATTATTCCTTTTTGACTGAATCACAGAATTTTTTTCCCGTGAAATCTAAACCCATATCATTTTCACTATATCAAAATTTATATACGTTCCTTTTATATCTGTGCTCACTTTTTTTAAAATTTGGAATTTTAATTTGATCCTTTTGAAATCCTTTTAATTCAAAACTTGAAATTTATATGCTATTAGCTGAATAATATACTAAAGTACCTACATTCTTTTAAATATAAATGAAATTTTATAAATGAAACCAAAATTCACAAGGATTTATAACAGACGATAATTTGTAACACATCACGAACGTTAATTAAAATACTTTTCGCTTTTAATGAGCAAATGGTAAAGTAAAGATACAGTAATCCGCTTTTTTTCTCCTTTGGAAATGGAGTGCATTTGTTGCATTATGAGATAAACGGTGTTAAATCTACAATAATAATAATAATAACAATAATAGTATTTCAAAAACAAACTAAGACACAGCTTTGAAACAAGTTGCATTTAAAAGTATATTTTTCCTTATACGACGGTGTAATCATTGAAAATGTGCAAAGTTTAGAAGTTTAAAAAGTTGCAGTAGCAAATATTGCAAAAACGAAATTGCAAAGTATTGCCAAAATTTTTGGCAAAAGTATTTCTAATTTCAAAGTATTGTCATTCGCAAAAAAATGTATGTGTTACGCAGAGATACGTTTGGCCTTTATAATATTGATAGGGTAGTAGTTTCTAAAAGATGGGACGCGACGCACAGGTGGGTCGTGGATCACTGGAGATTCATCTGTTTAAAAAAATATGACAAATTCAGTGTTTTAAACCCATATTAATTATTACAGCTATTATCTTAAACTAATATTTTTTGAAAAGAAAAATGTTCTTTGTATTATCACATAACCAATGTAATCGTAATGGCAATCCTGAAAAAATCCTTAATTTTCTATTGAATGAAAATGGGGACGTCGAAATCTGCATCGAGAGACATAATTTAAAACAATAAATATGCTTTTTCTAATTTGCTGTTTTTGAAATACAAGTGCAGAAATGAACTGCGTGTAGAAAGGGATTTCAGATTAAAATTCACTTACTTTAATTCTGATATAGATGCCCCCATAGGTAAACACCAGTGCAAAAAACCTCGCTGATTGTACACATAAAAAATTCTTTTGTTGTAACTACTGGATTTTGGTTACTATTGCTAGAAACAGAACTTTCGGTTGAAATAATAATATTTTAAACAAAATATTGTTAAATTTAAAAAAAAAAAAGTATTTGGTTAGTCAAACAGCGTTTGGTCATTCCGACCAAACTATTAGGTTAAGCTATAATAATCAAAATTTAGATGTTAAAACAAAACAGCTTTTTTTCCTGTAAATTTGTATTTTGATAACAATTAAAAGATATTTTACATTATACTCGTTGTTTTATTATTATTTAACTTACACATTCGGAATACAACTTTTTTTGGCAGTGCATAATTTGTACATAAATTAACTTTTTTCACAGGATAGGATAGCCGATAGCTTATAGAGGTCAAAAAAATTCGATATTAATCACCCTCATATTAGGCGGTTCGGTAAAGAACTGCTCCCAAAACTGGTATTGTAGATTAAATAAAATGGACTTAAATTCACTACCTATTTAAAATATCAATTTAGTTATATTAATGCCATAATTTCCCATAGTTAAGAATTTAAGAGCTATTCGAAAGTAAAAAATTTACAAATCATGAAAAAAATTATTGTTAAATTTTTAACCTAAATAGTTATGAAAATTACTTACAATCTTGTCCACATAGTCTTGAAGGTGTTTCGCATTAAAGTAATAAATTTTAATAATGTATATATATCAATTTCATGGCAATCGGACTATATTTAGAGAGGTGGGGGGAGGGGGTGTCCGGTTCATGACATCGTAAGATATCTCTAGGGGGAGGAAGTGTTTGTCTTTCGATATCGATATAATTTTTGATTCAATGAAACATTTCTCATTTTGTTACAAGTGTAACATAGTCTTTAATTGAAAGTAGTTTTTTTTTTTTTTTTTTTTTTTTTTTTTTTTTTTTTTAGTAGGTTATTTATTTTTAAGAAAATACAAAAATATTATTAAAATCACTAAATTATTATAAAATTATTTAATTCCACAATAAGAAATACCTCAAAATTTGACACTGATATTCTTCTTTATATGTATATGCATATCTAATCACGGTTCGAAGAGTTATATGTGAAAAGATACTTGAAATAAAGCTTGTGTCTACTAATAAATAAAAGAGAAAAAGGAAGAATGTTGTCTACTTGCTTTGTTTGTAAGAATGTCTATATCTTTCTATAACTTTCAATTTTAGTTTGGAATATTCAATAGAGAGGTTGTTGTGAGGTATTCCGGTGTAATAACGCCTGGCGGGGTAATAACGCCAAGTGCTAATATTTTGCATAATTATGAAATAATCGGGTAAATTACACCTACGTGCACTGCGCAGAAGGGATTTGAGTCACATAAATCGCAAAAAACAGCTTAATTTGTTTCATTTGTAGGTCTTATTGCTTTTACAAGCAACTAAAATTAACGCTTGATCTAAAATTTGCGAGAAAAGATTTTTGTTGTGAAGACTATATTTTTTTATCCGGAAATACATTGTTTATTACATAAATTTGTAGTGTATTTCATGTACTTTCAAAATGTTGTGGAAGATTTTGGATATCTTCTCGAGATAATTTGTAGTTTCAAATTTGCTGCGCAATAAGTATAAGTAATAACGCCAAGGATTAGCGTTATTACCCCGGTTGATTCCCAACAGTGGCCGAACTTAATCCGAAGGGGGTTTATATATTAATATGGGGCAGCATTTTCATCATTGTTGAAATTGGAAGATTAAGGGGGGGGGGGATCCAATAAATAAAACTAATCTCTCTATTTTATTTTTTATTTTTTTATTATAATTTTATTTTATTTTATTTTATTTTTTTTTTTTACTAATGTAAAAAATAATTTTAACCTCTTATAAATAAAACTATATCAAAATGTTTTCGATATTCAAATTCGAACATCTTCAAAATCAGGTTTCTAATAAATTTCCACTAACTTGTTCAATTGAGTTCGAAATATTAACTGTCTGCTGTCTCAGCTTTTGGTTTTTCAAAACTTTATAAATTTAACCTTTAACCGATGTGACAGAAATTGTAACGTAATTAATGTAGAGCAGTTTGTGTGACCGCAAGATTGAAAGATGAATAAAAGGCGGGAATAACTCATGGGATTGTGTTTTTATACTAAATTTTTATACAAGAATATTATACTTAATATTCACCTATTTAAAAGTCTCTGGTAATAGTAGTAAAATTCCAAATGAAACAAAATTTCGGCAGTGTTTGTAGTTAAACTGAAAATTACAAATTAAACTAAACAATTAAAAGAAAAATAGTGGTCTATGAGAACGGTAACATTAGTTAATGGTTAAAAGGCGATCAATAATTAAAAATCATAGAATACTGTTCTGCGCTAAACTTTTTGTACAGAATTAATTCAAATTAAATTTAATCTATTCAAGTATTTCTAACAATATTACAATAACTCCAAACGAAAGAGAATTTCAGTTGTAGCTATAGTTAATCTGGAAAATACAAGTTAAACTCTATTTTTCATTTTTTTTGGGGGGGGGGGGGGCAATGTTCAGTCAGATTACTTACTGCAGTTAAAGGTTAATTTTGTTGCTAATATAGAGATAATGATATATAACCATATGAATCATGTATAAAATTGAATAAGAGATCTCATTGGGATAATATTTTTTATCACAAATCTTATTTAATTCATTAAAAATTTATTAAAAGCATATTCTTTATAACGCCGACAATTTAGGTTTGGAGTATCCGCATTAGTGTGGAGTTATGGGTCAAAAACTATTTACAAGACTGCTATAATAGTATTAATCCTTAACTGCCGTGACAAAAATTGTCGCATAATAACTGTGAGTCGCCTGTCAGACCGCTTAATCTAAAGATGAATAAAATGTCAAATTAACTCTTATAATATTTTTTTTTGTATTGAACTTTCTATACAAGACTATTATAAATAAAATTCAACTATTCAAAAGTCTCTAGAGATAGTAATAGGACTCCAAATGAAACAAAATTTGCCCGGTATCTATAGTTAAACTAAAAATTGCAAGTTAAACTCTGAAATTTGAAAAACTCAGCGGTCTGTGAGACCGCTAACAGCAGTTTAGGTTTAACAAAAATATTTACTATATATAACTCTAGTTATTATAAAACTTCACATGATTAAAATATTACATTATGAACGGTTAAAACCATGCAATGTTTCTTATAATCATATTTAAGCGGGACTTTTTAAGCAAAGAGAGACACAGGGTGTAACATTCTGCTGAAGCTCCGCCTCACACCTTTTTCTTTTACTTTCACAAAAAATTGAATTTTTTATATCGCGTAGAATGCATACATGGGAATATAAATACTGATTCAAATAAGTACAATTGTAAACCGTGCAATGCTTCCAAAAATAATATTTAAACGGTCCTTTTTAAGCAAAACGTAGCTTAAAATCTGATATTCTTTTGCCTCCTCCTCCCCCCCAACCACCACACCTTTCTTTTTCTTACACTGTCACAAAAAATTGAACATTTTCAATAGCTTAGAATGCAATTTGTCATTTTCTAGGGCTGTAGAATTTGTATTTTTAGAATTGGACAATTTACATGCCATTATTCCATCTTATTTTATAGTTTCGTTTGCATGGCGTTTTTACCCATATAGGCAGGTAATAACGCCAAATAGCATTGGTCAATAAAAAACGCCATTACATTTTATAAACACATATCTGTTAAACTATTTTATTTTATATAGATAGTCAATGAGATGCTGTATCAAATCCTATATTTGTTTCAATAATACAATCTAAAAATAAGCCGTGAAAATTGGTTAAATTTTAACGTGGCGTTATTACTCCAGGGTACCTTGTTACCTTAAAATGCCGGATTCTGTGCAACACCATGTTCAAAGAAATTTATTGTAGTTACTATTCCTAATTGTAACTGAGCTATATGTTTGGGGATATAGTTCATACATAGATTTTTAAAGTTATTTGTTGAATATTAGAAGTCAAACAACAACAATAAAGAAATAAATAAATAAAAGCACTACATTTTTAATTGAAAAAAATGCTCGATTCGAAAATTAGACAAAATGTTACTGGGTTTTATAAGTAAAGTTTTTATTATGGAAATGCTAAATAAAAACAGTTATGATATTATATACGGTTATAACGTATATGCGATTCGTGAATACAAAACATGTGAAGCATGATCTTTTTTCTTACAAATATTCATTATTCAGGTGTTTTTCGAATCTACTATTTATTTCAATGTTTCATTTATTACTTACCCATCATACGTAGTATAGGGTAAGTCTTGCAATCGTTTTGAAAATCGAATTTTTTTTTTTGACGGATTTACACGTTTTAGATAGTGGAGATTTCGAAAAATACATTTTTAGAAAAAATTTTATGCCGTCAGTCTGTCTGTCTGTAAACGCTCTATCTCCCGAACAAATTGAGATAGAGACTTGAAATTTTGTATGTAGTTAGTATATAAGAATGGGAGGAACCCTATTTAATATCAGCAACCTCGATTATCCGGAACTATTTTTTTCGGACTCTCGAAAAATTCGTTCTGATGAAAGGTACATAAAAATTTTCGAATTTTTTTGTTCTAAGGAATGGACGTAAAAGGCAATAAAATAACACACATTTTGCATATAGAACAAAGTCGATCGGATTATTAGTTGTCGAGATATTTGTAATCTTGTTTTCCACATTCTTCGATTTTTCATGACCCTGTATTTCATTCAAATTTCAATTCAGAAGTATATTTTAATTCGAAATGAGACGCTTAATCCGACTCAGTTAATTGTTAGTTAATAGAATTATTATTTTTGGAGTTATAAGAATGTTTCTTTTACGCACTTTGGTACTAGTTGAGTAGTTTGGCGTTTTATATAATTTGTCGAAATTGATACATCAGCAGTTCTTTAATATAGCATTACTATGTATATTAACAACATTTAAATTTTGTTTATGAATTGCAATGCATTGTATAATTAGTTTCACATGTTTTATTTTCATATACATATCCATGATGGGTAAGTATTACGGTGGACTCCAACGACTAGTCTCTACTTTGTGTTATCAGAATCGGAAAAAAGTGTGTGATGGTGGTGACCTAGCATCAGGCACCAAGTTGAAAAATCATTTAATTAGGGCTGCAAATTGTTTCTATTCATGCGTTAGTGATTGGGGAAATGCAAAACAATTTTTAAGCACCTCATGCCTAACTGAGTTGCCTATGACTAAAGAATGAATGTTAGGGCCAATTAGGCAAGCTCGTCTCAAAAGAAACGATTCAGGACATTTTTAATGAATATTGTTCTATTTTTGCGATGTGAAATTGAGTTCTTGATTAAGGCAAATGAATGAAGACACTGCCATTTAAAACCCTACACTGTTAAAAATCTTGCAGCATTTTGTACAGTCATTTCACCGTTTTCTGAAAAACCAGTAACATAACCGTAATTTAACTCTATTCTGACCATAAAATTGATAATAATAAGTTCAGAATAACGTAAAAAGACGGTTCTTTTACTTTTTTGTAGAAAACGGTCAAATGCCTGGATAAAATGCTGCAGATTTTTAACAGTGTATGTTATTTAATTAACATTGACTTTTCGGTAACATGTTAATGCAATATAAGATTCCAGCATAGTAACAGTGTTTTTTATCCTAATACGTTAAATAATGCCCATCACAAATATACGTATATTATTTTACAGTATAATATGTATATATAAATACATAAATGTATATAATATAAATGTATATATTATACGAGGGCAGTATTTAATTATTTTTCTCTCCCCTTATCTGCAAATTAATTAAATGTTACTGGTTGAACATGCTATATTGTACTTTTATCACACTGATGTCGAAAATTAAATTTAATCACAAATATAAAATCAGTAAATACTTATGAACTTTTCACGGTGTTGACGCGACATTTGGCACAAAGGTATATTACAACGTGAGAAAGAATGTAGCAACATAACAATATGGAAATGATCTTAAATAAAATACAGGGTATACCAAAATGTGTTAAATCATGAGTCAGCGAAAAGCATTTATTTCGGGGAATTTGTCCGTCTAATTTGGATTGTATCCATCGTGCACTGCGATACAAACCCCACAACGAGCTCTTGTACTATTTATGAGGATGTCAATAAATGTCAATGTGGCAAAAAAGCCTATTCTATCTAAAATTGCGGCTTTACATGTTTTGCATTAATGAATGTTTTACATTAAAGTAATTTTTACATTAATTTTAAAAATTTCATTTTTTGAAATATTTAATTTTTTTACCATTATATTTATAATTTGAGGTTTTAAATTAATACTCATTTAAAGGAAATCAATTACCTTTTCGTAAAAAAATATAATTAAATTTACAATTTTAAGCTATAAAATAAATTCTACTTCTTAATTTTTTTTATATTTTTTATTTAACTTTTCAAGCGACGTTAAAAAGCGACGTCATTTTAACCCGATTAAGATCCTAAAATTGAGGAAGAAATTCTACTAATACCAGTAATTTCATGAAAACTGAGCTAGGATTTAAGAAGGCAGAGAGAAAAAAGATAATAATCCTTAAAAGAAAATAAATCATATAAAATACTTCTTCTACAGTTAAGATGTAATTTGTAATCGCATCGTTGAAACAAAAAGAAAACATGTTGATTTTTCTGAAATGTTATGCTCATTTATAAATAATAATACTCTTATGAGGATTATAGTTTTAAATACCTGGACATAAACATCAAAGAATAACTTTTAAAAGTATGTGATGATCAATATAAAACTTAGAAGTTTAATTTTTCTTACAACTTTTTCTTTCCATGACAAAATTAAATGCAATACTATTTATCATTAATTAACATCAGTTGTTGAAAGTAATGAGTAATATATAACATTTAGAACTGAAATGTAAAAAATAACGTTACTGTGAGTAATGATGTATTTTAAAACAATATTATTATGAAGCATTATATCTATACCTTTTTAGTTTATATACATTATGTGACGTTTTTCAGAAAGCTGCAAAAGATATATTTTGTGCAGATTAAAGGTTTTAGTTTAACAAAAAGTAACAAGATATGTAAATAAAAATGAATGTCAATAAGATTTCATCATGCATTAAATGATAATTTTATTATATTTCATAGGCACAAGAAAATATTTAAATATATATAAATTAATGGAAGTGGAATTTATACAGAAATTAGTTTCATAGTTATGTATATGACAACTTTTATTATAATAATAAGGTAACAGTTTTTAATTTTATATATTTTTTTCTTGTTTAATTTACTTACTATCACCTGAAACAAAATTTGCTTAGCTTTAATTCGTTCATGATTAATTTTTTATGACTGGTACCTAACCTTTGAACATATAAATATTAATTCCTTTTTATAATCTTCTTGTTTTGCCATAACCATATTTTTTATATCTATACAGATATGATTCGAAAATCTTCACACAAAATTCAGTTTTTTTTATTATAGCCTTTTTTCTACACGCCAATTTGAAATATCATCAACAATGTTGATTGACTGACACCCTCTACCATAATGCAGGCTTAGACTGTCTGTGTGGTCATATGCATTTGTTAACATTTGCCTTAAGAGGAAAATAAAATTTCCTTTTTATCCACACCCAGGCAATCATTTGCAAGCAATTAAATTCATTTTATTTTAAATCCATCTTCATAAAAATATGAAGGTGGATTTAAAATAATTTACTTTATCTGAATATGTGTAGATTGCATAGAAAACATTTAGAATATTTTAATGTGTTGAAGTGGAATGTTTTCTTTGTCACTGAAAGTCATTCCGTGAGGCTTGAAAACGAAGGAATCCTAATACAACCTTTGAAGCGAAATAGCTTCTTTTACACTTCGGGAAAAAGTTATTGATATCAAACAATTGGAAAAAATGTTTCTAAATAATATATAGAATATTTCATTAGTGGACATATACATATTAAAACTAGTTGGATGTGCCAAACCCATAACTTTCTTCTATATTGTACGGACACTTTAATATTTCAAAAGTTAGTAATAAAATGTTATTAAAATGTTAATATTTTAATATTATTAATTTAATACTATACCGACTTTGATTTTCTTTTTAAATTTCTTTTCATTCAATTAATCGGTGTAAAAACGCGTTTCCGTCTCTTCACGAGCCAATGAACAATACAACGATAGGCGGTTTTTTTTCAAATTCAGGGAGGATTACTTGCCATATACAAAAATAACCATACACAAAATCTTTTGTTTAGTTCTATGCATAACTTCATATACTTTTTGATGGTAAAATAATGAATATGACACAGACATCGCAATGATTGCGCTCATTTCTGGTAGATTTTTTACAAATTCAGGGAGGATCTGGTGACCATAGTCAAACATTTTCACAAAAAAATTGTCTCAATTCTATGCAAAACTTCATGCAATTTTAGGCGGTTCAATATTAAAAATGGCACAAAAATTGCTATTACAGCCCCCCCCCCCTTTCAGTCATTTTTTTTTCAAATTCAGAACGTATCTACTAACTATAGCGAAACACTAACTCAAAAAATTTGTTTCAGTTTTATGCATAATTTCATACAGTCTTCGATGGTACAATATTGAAAATGGCGCAAAAATCACTAATGCAGCGAACCCTGTCGGTGTTTTTTTTTTTTTTTTTTTTTTTTTTTTTCAAATTCATTGACGACCAACGAGCCATAGCCATACACTTACACAAAAAATATGGTTCAATACGATGCATTACTTCATACACTTTTAGTCGGTACAATATGGAAAACGGCACAAAAGTCGCTATTGCAGCGCCCCCTTCCGGTGGAATATTTCAAAATTGAAGGAAGACCTGCATGCCACAACCAAAAATATTCACAAAATATTTTGTTCAATTCTATGCATATCTTCATACACTTTTTGATGGTGAAATGGCGACATACGGACACACAGACACACAGACTGGCATTTTGTAAAAACATGTTTTTGGAATTTCTGATCCCTAAAACGTGTAAATCCGTTGAAAACCGGAAGTCGAAAAAAATTGCGATTACAATACTTTCTTCTATTGAAAATAGAAAAAAGTAATGAACTCTAACTTTGTTTTTCCAATAGCAGTATCCAATTCTGACAACATAAATAAACAATTTCTACACCCTTCAATTAGCCTTAAATTAAATTA
Source organism: Maratus speculifer (assembly GCA_964019185.1). Classification (NCBI taxonomy): domain Eukaryota; kingdom Metazoa; phylum Arthropoda; class Arachnida; order Araneae; family Salticidae; genus Maratus; species Maratus speculifer. Next base: position 94,764,640 of record OZ025289.1, on the reverse strand, counting down.
TTATGAAATTCGTACGATATGTTTTTGAGAAATTAATTATTTTAAAAAGAGCATATATTAGGGATTGTATCCAAATAGAAGGTCGGTAGTTGATTGTTCACCAAAGAATCCCTCTTGTTGATCAAGGCAATTTATGCACCATTGAAGCAGTCATTGAAGAAAACTAGATTACAACATAAGAAGTTTTAAAATATTTAGTGACTTCTATCATTAGATCCTCCTAAATCATCATTTTCTCGCTTTTTAAGTATAATTTGAAAAATTCTCGAAATAAAGATTTGAAATTACCACGAAGGGGGACTTAATAAATCTAAGTCCATCAAAAAATTATAGGTTGCAATTCATAAATATTTCGAATATTTATTTCATAATTCATGATACAATTTAACATAAATGCAACTTAACATTTGAAGTACTAAATTTTCATCGTTTACAATCGAGAAACTGATGATTCAAATGACTTGAAATTTGGTGTCGAGCCTTCCCACTGCCGCGACGCATATATCCGTTCACTAGCGTGCAGCTTTCACTGCAGTTTAAGCTTTATTTAAATTAATATATTTCTACAAATATAATCCAATTTTAAGAAATTAAGTTATGATTAATTCTTTAGAGGCTTATAAGCATACACGTAACAAAAAAAATTATACCACAATAGAAAATCCCTCTTTTATTAGCATTTAAAATAAATTACAGAGAAAAAACATTACAATTTTGCTTTTTTGCTCTTCGTCAGGGGACAAGGCATAGTTTGAACGAAGTTTTGATACATCTTGTTATAATTGGGTTTTGCCATTGAACAAAATGAGGTATATATTCATTTTAATATGTGAATTGGCCCCTAAGCACATTTTACATCCATCATTTAAAAATAAACTTTATTTTCAATCGTTCGTTTTCAACTTTCTTCTACAGTTCGTTGTTGAGCAGTTAGTGGGGGTGTTTATGTATTTTTTCCTAGAATGTACATCTGGTAAATTTGCTGTGGATGATATCATGACATTTCGAATCACAGATTAAAATACGAGTTAGGGCAATTGCATAGAGAGTTATGGTATCACAGTATTATTCGCAGTGCATCTGGTGACAAGGAGTTAGCAACTTCCCATACGCTGAACTATTCTGCTTTTGATCATTTTATTTATTATGATCGTTCATTTTACGTTCGTCTATCTTTGCAAGAAGAAAGCATTGGATTCATGATAATTTTCGAATTCCACTTTTCGAGGGATTTACACATTTTAGGGGTCATAGATTTCGCAAATTAAGTATTTACAAAATGTCTGCTTGTAAGTCTGTGAGACTGAGTTTAAGACTGTCTGCCTGTGTGGGACATAAAATTTTTAATCGCATTATTTAAAGAACTAATACACGGTGTTCCATGTAGGCAGACGATACCGTGCTACCTAAATTAAAATCTCTGTGTTCAGAAAGTGAAAAGAAGTGAATTGTTTTTTTCTGTTTTTATTCCAAAAGTTGTGTTTGAGATAAGTGCAGACGATGTGCCGCAGTGAGCTGCTAGTGAATTTATTCTTTAATAAAGAGTTTTTTAAAGAACCAGTGCATATGGAATAATTTGTGTAGTGTGTGCATTAATAATTTTACATGGTCCGCCTCGCAGGGAGGTAAAAATAATTATTAATGTAAGTAAATAATCTTCGAATTAACTATGTGCTGATGTGATATTATGAGTTTTAAAAAGGTGTTTTCTCAAACTTTCATTGTGAGATTCGTCGAATAATATTCTGCTTAAATTAGTGAAGTTTTGTGCTCAAATAATGGAAGTGTTGTGTTTAAGAAGATATTGTTTTAAGAGTTAATAAATATTTTGACAATTTTTTTTTTATACCGATCGCTGGAAATTTTTTTTGGAACTATGCTTTTTGGAAGCAGTCAGAAGTTTAGATGCTGCTCTTCATATTTCGTAAAAATTTTCTTTGAAACGACTTTGCCAATTAAAATTAAAGAAGTCATATGTTGGTTAAATCTGAAGATGAACTGTTTAAATTATTGTGTGATTAAGATATGGACAAATAAGTTTGCTTTTTGTATATTCAGTGGACTTTTTGCATATTGAGAGAATAAAGTTTTCAGTCGGTTTTCGTGGGATATGATAAGAGGAACTGTGCTGATTTTTTTTAAAAGTTTATCGCCTCTAGAGAGACAGTGCTGGTTTTATTTTATTAGTGTGAAGAACGACGATAAGACCTGAGTATGGTATGCGTCCTAAACATTGGAGTTTATGCATTTTTGTCGTGAATGTCATGGTGCAGCAAGTGAAGTGTGCCAGCAGTATGAAAGTTTGATTGCATTGAATGCTCACAAGAACCTTTCAGCTTTGTTTTTCTTGAACTGTGCTCTAATTAGCCTAAGACGACTTTGCCCAGTTGGACTTTTTGCTGTGATGCCTTATGGTGCCTGAAAGGACTTCATCCTGATGAGATTTTGTTTCCATCATGAACTGTGTTCTACAGTGCTTGAAATTAGTTTATGAATGAGCATTTGTTCCAAGGAATCATGGACTTAGTTGTGACAGACTAGATCCTGCGTACCTTCAAGAGCTCTGATAAACTGGGAATCTACTTGGCCATGACGTTTTTGCATATTTTCTCGACAGAACTACCGGTTCTGATACTTTATGTGATGGGGGACTTCTGCAGTAAAAGTGAAATTTTTAAAATTCTTTTTATTGAAAATGAAATGATTTTCCTTAGTTTCATAGAAAATAATTAAATGGATAAATTTTTAAGTAGTTTATGTGAAAAATATTATATAGAGATTTATTAAAAATGAAGTGTTAAAACCTTAATAGTTTTGGTATATTTTTAAATTTAAACTGTTAAATTTAATTTTGAAGTTTAAGTATAATGAAGTTAAAAATTGTTACATCTACCTATATATATATATATATATATATATATATATATATATATTAACAGGCCTGCATTTGAGGATTTTTGAAAAAATATAAGATTTGAGAGTATATTTGAAATTTGAATAAAGTGTGTAATGTTTTAATAGACTCTTTTATATACAGGGTGGTCATAAAAAAATTTTGCCGATATACGGAGCTCTAGCGACTAGTCTGCTCGACCGATCGAAATGAAATTTCAGATATAGCTATTCAGAGGTATGAGCTCGAGATTCTGTGAACGACAACAAAATGGCGCTCACGGTTATGGTTATAGTTACAGAAACTCGAAAATTTCCAATGGCAACATGCATTTTTTTTCATCGCAAAATGCTCAGCGCATGCGAAAACCCTAAAGAGCATTGGAACCGTACGTGTATCGCAAGAAACGGACATGTTATGCGCGCACAAAAAAGCGTTCTGCGAATCCCCACCCCATAAAAAACTCGATTGGGTCGCAAGGAGGAAATTTGCATATGACACAGAGTCAGTACACTAATCTCTGATTACAATACAGATCGGAGAAACTAAACTTTTATTTTGATTACACATTTTCCACATGGGTGTCATCACAGGCAATTAATGGTGATGGCACCCATGTGGAAATTGTGTAATCAAAATAAAAGTTTTAATTTCTCCGATCTGTATTGTAATCAGAGACTAGTGTACTGACTCTGTGTCGTATGCAAATTTCCTCCTTGCGCCCCAATCGACTTTTTTCTATGGGGGAGGAGGCTTCGCAGAACAGTTTTTTGTGCGTGCATAACATCTCTGTTTCTTGCGATACACGTATGGTTCCAACGCTCTTTAGAGTTTTCACATGCGCTGAAAAGAAAATGGGTGTTGCCTTGGAAATTTTCGAGTTTCTGTAATTACAACCGTAACTGTGAGCGCCATTTTGTTGCCGTTCACAGAATCTCGAGCTCATACCTCTGAATAGCTATATCTGAAATTTCACCTCGATCGGTTGAGCGGACTGGCCGCTAGAGCTCCATATATAAGCAAAGTTTTTTTATGACCACCCTGTATTTAAAATTTTTAATAAATTTAAAGTTTTTAAAAAAACTTATAAGGTGCTTAAATGGTGGGAAATTAGTTTTTGGTGCTGTCTACCGGCGGAAATTTGTGAATTATTAATGAAAGTTTATAGATATTTTTGAGTAATTTAATATTTTAAATTTTATTTTGTGACATGGCTCCAGAGGTTTAATTGATCTTGCTGATTTCCTAGAGTTTATGTCCTATTCTTTTTAGTTTAAAAGTTTGGTATTTTTTTTATATATAATCTTAAAATTTAGTACATTATGTTTTAAAAAATCAAGTATATTTTTTTCAGTATGGTAGGTTTCTTGATTATTAGTGTTAGATTTAGGGAAACATGATATCACGAAAATTTAAGTACAGAATATTCTAAATAAATTTGAATTTTTATTTACTGGATGAATTTTATAATTTACTTTACACCAGTCATTGATTTAGTGCATATAATCTATAATCGGAGATAATTATTTCTTTTCTTTTTCTGAGTTCTCATAAAAATATTAATTTTTGCTATATGTTTTACAGATTATTAATTTAGAATTTTAGAGTTGATTTAGAGTTTTAGAGTTGATTTAGAGTTTCAGAGTTGGTGTTGAGTTTTAGAGTTTATTTAGAGTTTTAGAGTTAATGTAGAGTTTAAGAGTTGATTTAGAGTTTTAGAGTTGATTTAGAGTTTTAGAGTTGATTTAGAGTTTTAGAGCCATGGAAGAGATCCACCATGTTAAATCTTAGGATTTTCGAGTTTGGTTTGATAGTTGATTTAGTATGTAGTTTTTCTGTAATTGTGCAATATTTTTGAATATAAATCACAAAAATAGCAATAGATACTTTCCATTTTGGGAAATGTGAAAGGCATGATCCCGAAACTTGGTGCTACACAGATACCCAAATTGGAAAGATTAAATTAGAATAAGTATTGAATATATACATTAAGTTCTCTGTGGATATCTTGCTGTTGTTGTTCTAGGTTTTCCGTTGTGGGCAGTACAATTGTCATGTCTTTTGAGAAAAGCATATTCTTGGGATCAGTATATTTAAAGATTTAAATTGTTTACTTACCCTCTCTGGTGAACAGAAATGTAGAATCTTCTGCCTTGGATATCTTAAGTGAATAGTGTATGACCACCCCACGAAAGCTTGAAGATCCGCTGAAGTTTTTCTGTTGGTTGAGAGGTAGTTGTCATAATGGAGTATGGTTTAAGCATTTTTGGTGTAATCAGAATTTGGAAACTTTTGCTATGGAGTTTTGGTTAAAGGATTTTTTGCAGTTGTTTAGTGTCATGCCTGATCAGTGATAATTTGAGAAATAATTTATAAAGTTGACTTTTGTTAATTGGAAGTTGAAAGTTGATCACATGTAAGGCTAAAAATTCAACTCTTTTGATAAAGGAGTCTTTGAAGATCTGCTCCATGTTTTGATTGAGTTGATGGATCTTTTTGCGGATATTTTTTTTTGGTATTGAGTTTAAGCAATTGTGAAATGTTGAAATATATATGGAAATAAATTTTTATTATATTAATGATATTAGTTTATTGATATTAATTATATTATTTTTTGTTATATTATGTAATAGAACATATTTAAATATTTTGTGTTAGATTCAACTATAGGATTGCATTTTTTTGAAGTTGTTAGAATTGTCTCCTGAATGTGGAAGGAACATCTTTCAGCTGGCTTGTCAAGTTTTCTAAATGTGTTAGACTTGGTCAGATAAAATTCAATCTCCAGTGAATATAAGAGCAAAAGTTTTGGAGAACCATGTTGTAGTGTAAGAGCAAATGAATCCTATGGGCTAAACTTGGTTTAGTTGGAGGTGTTTAGTATGTGATGGACTCTCGTGGAATTGCTTGTTTTCAGTTCTTGAGCTGAATTTTTTTATATTTAATGGAGATTTTTCGGAATGAAAATTTTTGTTTTGAAAACTGATGTTAAATTTGCTAAATGTTTCTGTGTTTAGTGGAAGGGGATTCATTTTCAGATGTTAACTTTGCTCCTCGCTGAGTGACAGAAACAATCATGTGATAGTATATTCAGTCAGCTGTGTAAGTTTTAGGGCTTGTGAGGCGAGTCTAATTTTTGTGAAAGTGTTTTTGTACTGGTAGACTATTTCTCGGCCAATAAGGAGTTTCTATGGTCTTGGTGTCAACATTGGTTGATCTTTCCTAATATGTTAAGTATGGAAACAATAGTTTATTATTTGAGGTTTATTTGTGATTGTCTGAATTCAAGTAATCTGTATCTGTGCTACAACTCTTGTCTATATGATTTTGTGTTTTTCGAGAGAATGAGGTATGAGGACCTAGGGCCCCAGGCAAATTGGGAGAGAGTGAAAGGGTAGCCGAGTGTACACGGCGCTGAAAGTTGTATGAATGTTATGTATCAATTTAATTATATGTGTCCTCCGGATTCTTAGGAGATGTTGTAGCTGAAACTTTGTTTATATTGGAAATTGGCTGCTGTGAAGTGTAGGATTATTTTTGAGAATGGAGTCATGTGTTGAAGCCAGACCGGGAAGTTTGTATGTCATAAAATGAGATTTGGTTATCTTTGAATTTAATCATGGGGTTCCACTATTCTTAAATTTTATAATTGAATATTTAAGATTTTTGATCTTTTTATTCAATATATGAAAATAATATTTTTATATTGTTTAAAACAGTTAATTATGTAAGATATATTATTAATGTATATGATAATTGAAATTTCTTCCTATTATGGACTTTAATGAATTGTTTAATGAATTAACTGTTTAATGAATATTACAATATTGAAAAAGTTTAATAAGTGTAAGATATTGACATGCTGTGTTCTTGTTGAAATATATGTAGGGTTTTTTCAAGTGTGTATCTATACTAATAAAATCCGTGAGCCTCTGTCTGTCTGCTTGAAGCCGATTACAGTTCGCAACGCGGGCGAGTTGGAAGTCGCGAGGGGTGTCTTTCGATTGGAAATATTCCGGGGAAGTCATTTCGGGCATTTTCGAGACCGTGGGATCAAAATTAAAAAAGTTATGAATTAAAAACCCCTTGGGAATCGGAACGAAAAATGTCCCAAATCCCAAACGGCGCTCAAACGGAGCTCCGAGGCAGAACACTGCGCTACCTTCCGGTGAAGAACCTGAACTTTTCCCCTTTGGCTAAAAGAAGAAACAGCCGAAAATCGCTTTTTCTACCGGCGCTAATTGCGTTTTTTTTTGCGCGCTTTTTCTTAAACCATCATGCAGACAGTTTTTAAAGTAGAAAAAAACTGATTACATATTCAGAATCTGCGTAAAAATCTGCTTCTGATGAACTAAAAAATACGGAAAAAGGTCTTAAGGGCGCGTAGTGCCCACCGTGCAAAACCAAATATTTCTAACGGGACTATGGGCGCGAAGCGACCATAGTTCCGATCCACAATCTTTTTTTTTTCAAGTGCACGTGGCCCACAGTGCGAAATCACATATTTTTAACGGGACCATGGCTCTTTAATTTACTTTTTTTGTGCTTGAGGATTCGAAAACCAAGACTAGCTTATTAAATGAATTTTTTCGCTTATTATATACTGCTTAATACCGAGGTTCGTTTGGAAAAAGTGGCCCAGCTAGCGGGCGTAGCTCGCTAGTAAGGTATATAAAAGCAGTATATATCAATATTTTTGAATATGTTTTAAAACCTAGGAGCCAGATCGAATGGATCTTGTTGGTATGAGAGTAATTTTGAGTGACTACCTACCTGGTAAAAGTTGTTTTTTGATGTGTGTAAATATTATATAAAAGTTTTTATTTTGTGTATAAATATGTTTGAATATTTTGGGTGTTGGGCTGAGCTGGAGCTTTGGCTAATTTTTATTGTTTATTCCCGGTTATTGTGTCTTCTTTAAAGATTTATTAATATATTTGGAGTTAGTGTACAGGTGATTAAGTCCTGTTGGGATAATGGTCCTTTTTAAGATGTTATCCTTTTTTGTTCTAAATATGGACATCGTCAGGATGCACTAGTGTGTTAGGCTATCCTTAAGAGGATTAAAACTATAGTGGTGTATTTTAATATTCTTGCAGTCGCCTCTCCTTTTTAAATAAAAGTGTTAACAGGGGGTTTTTGATAGGATTTAACATCAGTAGGATACTAGCAGTTCTTGCCACTTTTATCGCCTTTCTAATATTTTTGTTTAGCACTAAAGTTTAAATGATATTTAAAGCAAAGGCTAAAAAGTTTATTTACCAATTGTTAAAAAATAAAATTTGAAGTTAAAGTTCTATTTAATTTAATCAATAATTGAAATTAATTGTAAGATTTGATAAGTAGAGAATTGAAAAGGATAATGCAAGAATAAGATATCTAGTGTTGCTAGTAGAGGAAAATACACCAAACAATAAGTGGCTATTAGGCAGAATTATTGAAGTATATTACGGCAATGATGAGAAATTTCGCGTAGTTCAGGTAAAAACTCAGAATGGAATTTTTAAAAGATCGATTAGTAAATTATGTATTTTTCTATGCCTGAAAACCATAGTACTTAAAAAAAAGATAAAAGATAAATATATATATATATATATGTGTGTGTGAGTGTTATACTGTTTATTCTTACAATTTTTATATTTGAGTAAACATATATAGTGACCTTTTGTATTTATTTGTGTAATTACTGTACTTGGTAAAAAAGAGTTATTATTGAATGTGAAACATGTCAATGGGGGCCGGTATGTTCCATGTAGGCAGACGATACCGTGCTACCTACATTAAAATCTCTGTATTCAGAAAGTGAAAAGAAGTGAATTGTTTTTTATTTTTTTATTCTAAAAGTTGTGTTTGAGATAAGTGCAGACGATATGCAGCAGTGAGCTGCTAGTGAATTTATTCTTTATAAATAAAGAGATTTTTTAAAAGAAACAGTGCATATGGAATAATTTGTATAGTGTGTGCATTATTTTACACACGGAATTTGATAAAAAATACGATTTGCACAGCAGCTGTATCTCAATAAGTAACACCCAGATTTACATTAAATTTTAATTTCAGTTAGTTCTTGACTTCAGTTGATGCTGTTCATATTTTTGTGTAAATCGCACAAGAGGTATTTCTAATGCTGCATTTTCAGCTATTTTCCTGATATCATTATCTCAAGAACTAGTACTCGGAATTTAATAATAATTTATACTCATATAGTACCTGACATGGATTGATGCTAATTAGGTTTTCGTTCAAACCACTCTACAGTTGACACTGCCATGCTATTTTTTTATTATTATTTACAGAATAGCTCTATCTCAAGAATTAATGCATTGATTCTCAATAAACCTCAGATACAGTAAATCTGTGATAGAAACTAGTTCCGTTTATGATTTGCTGTCAATCAAACTACAGGTGGCACTGCTTTGCTGAATTTTTCCCGATTCCTGCAATCACTCTATCTCAAGAACTAGTGCCGAAATTTTCATTAAATTTCATATTCAGGTATACCTTGATAAACATTATTGCGGTTTATGTTTTGGTATAAATCGCCCAACAGGTGGCGCTTTTAGATTATACTTTATCTATATCCGCAATAGTTTTATTTCCAGAACTAATGCACGGGGTTTCATGCCTTTAGAATTCTCCCAATGAGTATAGATTATCAGGAATGTACGAAGTAATAAGCATGGGATGGAAGAACGTTTTGGGATTGCCACATCCGACTAGTTCATAATGACAACAAACATCTTTATTTGCATTTTCAACATAGTCTTATAGGATTTTTTTTATCTTTTGAATAAGTGATGATGAACGACATAAAGGATGCAATAGTATATTAATAAACATACAAATTATTATGTTTCACAAATCTTAGAAAGTTTCTTGTTCTCTATTTTACATAGAAAATACAGATAGAAATCGAAAATTTTATCAATAAACATACGTAACAGGAATTAAAATAAGACATATAAAACCATAATAAAATGCTCAAATTACACAAAAGTTTTTTTTTCCTTTCAATGATTAATAAAACCTAGTACTTTCGGGTATATCATGTTCATCATCAGGGTTAAATCAACAACAGAAAAATTGTGGTTTCAACCCTGATGATGAGCATGATATGCTCGAAAAAACTAGGTTTTATTAGTCATTTTAAATAAAAAACACCTTTAAGTAATTTGAGTATTTTTTATTATTTTATGTAAAAAATAATGTCAGTTAAATGATTAATAAATAGTATTTGATAATTTACACTATTTTAATCATATAACATATTGATATATAAACCTTTAACATGCACCTAAATAACATTTTTAGCGGACCATTCGGTGAATTTCGCCATAACGATTTCATAAATTATTGTAAATATTACAAATTATATCCGATTTCTTTGAAAATTAGAAATAAATACCTAAGGAAATGTTTTAGAAAAGAAATATTAAATTTTGAGCGGAAAATTATAAATAAAATTATCAAAAAAAAAAGCAGAGAGAGAAAAAGAAATGCATTCATCTCAAAAGTGAAATTAGACTTACACTATCAAATAAACGATATGGAGAAAAGGGTGTCAACAAAGAAGAACAACAATTGTTTTTATGCCTGTGATAAATTTATGGAAATTTACTTTAATGAATGTATCACGTTATTATAAAGGATATCTTAAAAGTACAATTATATATAAAAGCCTATAATATAGAATTTTATATTATTATTTTTTCAAATGAGCAAAAAAATTTTTTTTTTTTTACATATTAGTTTTTTTAGAATTTGACATTTTATGAAAAAAATTACCCATCTCACTATATCTTTACGAAGCAATTAATTTTAATTCAAAAGTATACTTCCAAATAATGTATCAATGATTTAAAAAAAACACCGAGCTGTTTAATATTAAAATTAATTATTTCGGAACTGTCGCTGAATTTAAATATTCTTCTTTTTATTCGTAATTACAATTCTATTTAATGAACGATACACACTAAACCGTTCAAAATAAAGTTTTTTATGCAAAAGAACTGTATTTATATGCATAAAAAACAATCAGAATAATGGAGAAAATTTTACGCCTTCAAAACTGATAGAACTTCGTTATGATCATCTCACACCATGAAGAAATAAATGAATTTCGAATTCAGATTATAAGAAAAAAAGTAAATTTAAATTGGAATCATTATTCATTGGAATGAAAAAAAAACAATTTTTTTTCTGTTTATCTACATGTGAGTATTTGAAAAATGGAAAAAGTAATTGAAATCGATTTCAACTTCAATTGTATAAAATGTTGTTTAAGTTCGCATAAAACTGTTGTTAAGGGGAAAGAGATCTTTGAAAGATAATATTCTGATGATTTTTATCTTATCTTGAAAATTTAATAATTAAAACACATTGAAAGATTAAAAATGTGTATATCGTTTTATATCGTTAGCAAATCATTTTATAAACACTTTGTATTACTAGGCCTTTTTCATTGTTTTTTTGTTTTAATACAAGTTTTTTGTACGAAATGAGTGCTAAAACTATTCCCATACTAATCAATCAATTTTTATACTCTTGATTGTTCTATACACTAGCGGGAACAAAGGAACAAATATAAAATATCTTGTAACTTGAATAGTTTGGCAAGTAAAACATGAAATAATCACAAATTTTCTGTTATATAATACCTAACATCTTCAAAATGTCGTGTATCCAATTTCTGAAAGCAAAGTTTAAATATAATACACATTCACCATAATAAATATTCGACATATATGCAATTTTCAGTATTTTGTCTCATATATTCATTTTTTTTTAATTAGCAAAGTAAAATTACGCTACCTTTCAAAATTTATATATATTAAAAACTTTTAAAATAATAAAAAATAGCAATTGGAAAATTCCATGAGAAACAAACAAAATGAACCGCCCGTGACTCTTACATTTATGCATATATTAATTAAATAGTAAGTTGTTAAAATATATACTATACATTAAAATGAACAAAAAATTCCTATATTTTTACATTCCAACAATTGTTTTAATTTTAGGATGCAATAGCTCGGTAAACAGCAGTAATATATAAAAAAAAAGCTGTTCCACACGTGATATGCAATGGCCCTTTAGTAAATGTAATAATTTTCACGTTTTAAACTCTGAATTATAGGCCAGGAGGCGGAATCACAGACAGTAACTTCATCGAGTTCACTGATGAAAATCTAGGATTAGTTAAATAAAAATTCGTATGCTAAAACGCAATCGGTTTGCCAACTAAAAACCCGATTTTAGCGATTGAGTCATAAGGTTACTACTATGTTTTCCTGCTCGCAATCCTCCATGTTTTAATACTTTTGAGTGCAATAAAGTACGATGGTAAATCTACGAGTCAACCGATAAATTCAGATTTTTAGGTATTTTCCACAATAATATGACTTGGCAGATTAATTGAATTTTAATATGTGAATCGAGAATTAATTAATCCTAAAATTTTTTCTATGAACTCAATCAGATGATTGTCTGTACTACAGCTTCTCGGTCAAGTAATCTGCCTATTTCAGAGTCATGAAAAACAGACAAAATGCACTGCTCTTGCACTTACATAAATTACTATATCTATGTACTAACTACTAAGCTGTTAAAACATAAACTACACTTTAACAGAAAAATTATATTTTAATACCAATATGATTATTTTAGTTTGAAGACATAATACAATTGTTAAAACCGCAGAAATAGGTAAACATAGCTGTTCCACATGTAACACGGGATGGCCCAAGTATGAGACAAGTAACTTTGAAATTATTTGCTAATATAAAATTATAAAATTACACAGAAAAAGGCTTTTCCTTTGAGGAGAATTTTATCTTTTAAACGATTTGGCATCTATTTGACAGACTGTAAGGTAACTTTTTTGTAAATGTTTTGCCATTTTTCTATCAGCACTTCCCTCATATCCGTTTTGGATGAAAGACAATGGATGCGTAATTTATTATCTAAATTATTCCACATGTGCTCTATGGAGTTTATATATGGAGACTGAGGTAAGGGTTTTATGATATTTGGACAGATGTGCATTAACCATATTTATGTACTACGTGTGTTATATTACAATCACTACCCTGGTAAAACGTATAACTTTGCGAATACAAATATATATCCACTTTGTTGCAAATGTTTTATAGGGATATCAACGAATGAATACTAGGTTATGATATCTTTTATTACAACTATATTTCTTACAAAAAAAAATCTCCCATGCATCCTGATAGCTACACTCTGATATTTTCTAATATTAATGCTGCAAGATAGAACCCGTCGAGCTGCGACGAAAGAAAATGTTTAAGAAGGAACTGTTTCATTGATTTCTAATAAGCCTACAAAATTAATTAAAGTAAAAAATGCACGTTATATTGGTAATTCAATTGGTAAATAATTGGTAATTTAAAACCAATTACCAATTCAAGAATTGGTAATTTAAAGCTATTATCTTAATCTAATATTTTTTTTTAGAGAGTAGTGTTTTTTAGTATTATCAAATAACCAATGTAATCATTCCTTAACCCTTTATTGAATGAAAGTGGGTTCTTCGAAAAATGTCTAAATCAGCATCGAGGGAGAAGTAATATACTACAATAAATATGCTTTTTTCTATTGCTGTTTTTAAAATACAAGTACAGAAATAAACTGCGTGTAAATATCGATTTAAGAGTAAAATTTACCAATTTTATTTCTGACATAGATGCCCTCATAGGTAAACACCAGTGCTAATAACCTCACTGATTGTACACGGAAAAATATTTTTGTTGTAACAACTAAATTTTGGTTAACATAGCTGCAAACAAAATGTTTGGTTGAAATGGTAGAAACTGTTATATTGTAAACAGAATTTTGTTAAATTCACTAAATTATTTGGTTAGTATAAACCCAGTTTGGTCATTCCAACTAAAATATTTAGTTTACCTAATCAAAATTTAGTTGTTTCAACAAAACAGTTTTTTTTTGTGTAAAGTTCGGATTAACAATTTTTTTGGCAATGCGTAATTCGTACAAAAATAAACCTTGTTCATAGCATAGCTTATAGAAGTCTTACAAAATTTCCTTACTAATCGCCCTCATAGCAGGTAGTTCGCTTGTCAATAGAGATTCTAAAGACCTGCTTTCAAAACTAACGAATACTGATAGAAATTTACTAACCATTTAAAATATCAATTTATTCATATTACTATCATAATTTCACATAATCACAAATTTAAGAGCTATTAAAAAGTAAAAAATTTACAAGTCATAAAAAATGTATTGTTAATTTTTTTACTTAAACAATTATGAAAATTACTTACTATCTTGTCACCAAAGCCTTGAAGGCGTGTTGCTAACTTAGATGGAAATAACATTTTATTGAGAAAAAAATCAGCATAGATGCTGCCGTTTATGGTATTTTTGAAATTAAAAAAAAAAATTCAACTATACATAGTAAATTAAAAATGTAAAAAAAAAAAGTTAAATATTTGGAAAAAAATTATTGGCAGCATTACTGGCCGTAAAAAAAAATGTAGTCAAATTAAATAAATTATTTATTGCATTATAGCAAAACTGTTTCAATTTTACAGCAATTATAACGGAAAAAACTGCTGTCAACATTTTTGCGCCGTAAATTTAACGGATTTTATTTACAGTGTAGAGTTCCACATTTGCATTTGTTGGGTATGAATTACGTATTTAAATAAGAGATACATATCATTAAAGTCATTGAAACTTTTTTCATTCCAATAGCTGTCTAAAATCAATTGTGAATTTAAATATATTTAGGCTGTCGCAGTCAAATTTGTGCAAAATCGGTCTGAATAGTTTTAAATAAATCATTTCAGATGTAGCATCCGGTTAGGTTTTGACATCATAGTTATTATGATGTCCCTTAAAATACCAATTTAAATATTCTAAACATAATTTCACACAATCACAAATTTGAGAGGTAATAATAAATGGTAAATCTAAAATTCTCCACCCCCCCCCCCAAAAAAAAAAGTTTGTTAAACAATTATTCTGAATTAATATGAAAATTACGACATTTTTCTGAAATTGATACACTAGAGAACTGATAACTTAGGTTTACGAATATCAATATAAGTTTACCAATCATCTAAACCATCAAATTAATTATTAATAAAATAATTTCACCCAATGAAGAGGCAAATCTACAAATTCTTCAAAAATGTTATTATTAAATATTTCGGCTAGATAATTATGGAAATTACGATCTTTTCTGAAATTGATAAGCTATGAATTTGTTAATTTAGATTACTGAATGTGGATATGAATTTACTAGCCCGATAAAATATAAAGTTAATTATTAATAATATAATTTCACATAAAATCTACAAATTATCAAAAATTTTTTTTAAAAATATTTAAGTTAAAAGTTTTAGAAAATTAATACTATCCTGGTTAAACTGTCGTGAGGGTATTTTACAATCACATGGAAATAAAATTTAAATTTTGAGGAAATCAGCATCGATACTGCCAATTATTTGATTTATTTTATAACAAAAAACATTCATCCGTGTTAAAGTAAAGTAAAAAAGTAAAAAAATAAAATAAAAGTTTATTTTTTATGTAAATGAAACAATAAGAGATCCACATATGCATACATTGGGTCTGAATATTTTAAATAAACTATCTAAAATTTCTTTCTTCCCAATTGCTCTCTAAAAGGATTTAACAATTCAAGAATATTCAGACAATCACATTAAGATCTGACAGTCACATTAAGACATCGATCTGAATAGTTTAAATAAACCATTTCCGATATAATATCAGGTTATGTTTTGAGATTATAGTTATTATGGTGAACACTTTTTAAATATCAATTTAATTTTTTCATAACATAATTTCACACAATCACAAATTTGAATATGAATTTACTAGTCCTTTAAAGTATAGATTTAATAATTAATAACAAAATTTCACACAATCAAGTGGAAAATTTACACATTCTAAAAAAAAAACATTTTTAAATATTTAAGTTAAATATTAATGAAAATCAATACTTTCTTGGCAAAAGTATTTTTAAAGCATTTTGCAATCACAGATGGAAGTAAAATTTAAATTATGAGGAAATCAGCATCGATACTGCCAGTTATTAGATTTATTTTTAAAAAAATCATCCGTGTTGAAGTAAAGTAAAGTAAAAATATAAAAAATAATATAAAATAAAATAAAAGTTTATTTTATTACTTATGAGAAAAAACAACAGAGTTCAACATTTGCACACCTCGGTCCTGAATAGTTTAGGTAAACTATTTTAGAAACTTATCAAAAAAGTCTCTAAAATTCCTTTCTTTCCAGTGGTTGTCTAAAATGATTTATGAATTGAAAAACATTCAGTCGGTTGCAGTCAAACTCTATCTCGAGATCAAAGTAAAGGAGATATCGCATTTGTTCCAGATGTTTTAAAAACTACTTAAGGTTATTTTCACGTGGCTTGAAATATTTTTCAATGAATGTCTTTTAACCTTTTCATGCATGAATTATTTTGTTCACAGTAAAAAATAAATAAATAAATAAACAATCTTTTTTTTCTGATAAATGAGAACCCAATGTGAAAAAATATTTTTTTATTGTGGTGCTTTTTAACTATTATCTCTCTATAAATAAGTTCTGTATAAACCAATGATCAAAGAGTTTTCTGTCCGTAGATTAATATTATTGCAAATGATTCAGGCATTTGAAGGAATATGTAATAAATGCAATTTGAAGGCAAAATTTGTAAACTGTGTGTTTTCTTGGTACTACTCTGTTATCCCGTCGACTAATTTCGCCAAACTAATAGCCAAATCATACACATTGATTTAATTTTTATTTTAAATAACGAAAAAACAAATAATTAGTAGAATATTAATAAAAATTCAAATAAAAAAATTAAATAAAAATCTCTTAATAACATTTTAAGCACGTGAATCGTATTTAATGCCATTGAATGTGACATACACGGTCAACCATTATTGGTATTTAATCTTATAGTTTGGCGATAATTTTTTTGGTCGACGGGATAACCTAGTAGTACCGTTTTCTTTTACTTTTATATTTTGTTTGAATGTGAGGTTTGTTAGCCTTTTAGAAATGAATGCAATTCACATTTATTTGCATTAAGAACTTGAATTTTTAAGAACATGAATTTGATCATAAAAGCTATAAAATAATAAAATTAGCCAAAATATGTTTTTTTAGATCAAAATATGATTTAAGTGGTCTCAGGCATCTTATTTTTTGCAACGGGGCGTAATTTTGCAATATGTCATATTTAATTTTTTGGTACTACTAGGTTATCCCGTCGACCAAAAAATTATCACCAAACAATAAGATTAAATGCCAATAATGGATGATCGTGAATGTCACATTTAATGACATTAAATACGACTCATGTGTTTAAAATGTCATTAAGTGATTTTTATTTCGACCTTTTATTAATATTTTTATTAATATTCTACTAAATATTTGTTTTTTTTTTGTTATTTAAAATAAAAATTATGTCAATATGTATAATTTGGCTATTAGTTTGGCGATTTGTATAATTTGGCGAAATTGGTCGACGGGATACAGAGTAGTACCTATTTCTGTTATTGAGTTGCTTGCTAACTATTATCTCTCTATGAATAAGCTTTGTATAAACCAATGATGAAAGAGTTCTCTGTCAGTAGATTAATATTCTTGCAAGTGATTCAGGCATTTGAAGGAATATGTATTAAATGCAATTTGAAAGCTAAATTTGTAAACTGTGTGTTTTTTTACTTTTATATTTTGTTTGAAAGTGAGGTTTGTTAGCCTTTTAGAAATGAATGCAATTCACATTTATTCGCATTAAGAACTTGAATTTTTAAGAAGATGAATTTGATCATAAACGAAATAAAATATGTTTTTTTAGGTCAAAATATGATGCAAGTGGTTTCAGGCGTCTTACTTTTTTGCCTCGGTGGCAACATGTCACATTTAATTTTTTTTCTCTCTCTTACTCAGTATCTATGAAACTTAAATATATAAAATTTTTATATAAACAATTAATATTTATTTTTCTTATAAACAACAATCTAATTATTTTAGATATTCTATATTAAAATTTTATTTTATTTTTCATATGTTAATTTTGATAAAAAATATTAAATTTTTGTTTGATTGCGCGCAACATTTCTCAAAAACTAATAAAAAAATTTACATCAAACTTGGTAAATATTTTTTTAAGTTAAATAATAACTTTTACTTTAAATATTATAATTGCATTAATTATTTAAAATTGGCAATTTTTCAATTAAAAAATTATTTTTTATAAAATTTGAAAATTATAATTATAATTTTTAATAAAAAATAACGAAGTGTCTTTCAAATGAAACAAGTTCCAGATACTATAGTTTTATACCATTATTAATATTTTAGGGGTTCTTGAACCAATAGTTTTGATACAATCTTGCGCGCAGTAGATGCAAATAATTAAAAAAAATCGTTTTTTTTTAAATCAAAATTAAACATAAAAAATAATAAAATTTCAATTTAAATATAAAAAATATTTTAAATTGTAGATATAATACTTTCTCTATATTAAAAATAATATGCATTTATGCTTTATAGCTACTAAGAAAATAAATAAATGCGATACGTTCCTAAATTGCACTTGCCGGTAAAATGTAAGATACCTGAGATCCCTTAAACTGCCTTAAAAATTTTCGGCATACACATTAATTGAAAAAGAATAATAATATATTAGAATATCTTTTGTTGATTGTCTAATAAAAAAACTAATAATTATTTTGCAAGCTTGCTGTTATGTTTTCAATATATGGGGATACAGCACCACATGACGATCGAAACTGTATATAAATATCCATTGCAACGTAGAAAAGTAGTGGAAGATTTTCAGCATTTAAGTAATATTATGATTAACAACTATTTGTACATATTACGTTATATATTTTTCTAAATAAATTTCTACTATTTTTTAAGATCGAGGAAATTTCTGAAAAAAAAAATGCTGTTTTCGTTTCTTAAGATGTTTACCTACGGGTATCTTAAGGTTCTTACCTACGTTTAAATCGTGAATTTCGATGAAAATTCGCAATTATTTAAATTTATTTTCTTAAAGAATGAATTTCTTTATCTTAATCTTTTTTTCCTGTACGCCTATTAGAAATTACATTAGAGCTCCTGAAAAACATGCATGCATCGTTTGTCAAAGAAATTGATAAAAATTAAACACGTTTTCTAAAAAAATAGATTTTTATCAGAAAAGATAAACGACTATTGTTCTAACTCAAAATTTTATTATCCTATAGCTATGAAAATTTTTATGTAGCTTTTAGAAAATATCCAGTGTGAAATGAGCTAAAGAATCAGCTTTGTGTGACTTATTTGTTTATTTATAGCTATTTTTATGAAGCTGTATTTATCCACACGTACAGTTATAAGCATATGGGTGATTCTCAAAATAGGGGACAATTTATGTCTTTCGGCATACAAAAAAAATTGAGAGGTTCTCTGTCATGTTTTTATATTTAGATATGTTTGTCTTAATATTATTCATTATTTGCACTCAAGAATTACTCACTCTTTAGTTAAAAACACCTTAAAATAACAGAATAAATGTTCAAAATGTCATTAGCATGGATGTCCACAGCAGCTGTGCCTTGTATATACTAGCTTTTTCAAGAGTTAATATCATGTTTATAAAATAAAACAAATGTTATTCTTTCTTTAAATTAATCAAGGAGAGGATTTATGCAATAAATTTCTTTTTAAAAATAAAATTATAGTATATAAAAAAAGAATTAAAGTTTGTCCTCCATATTTTATTTTCAAAACAAGGTCATACTATAACAGCTGGTTATTAATCAAAATTTCATTTTCACATATGACAATAGTTTGAAAATATAAAGTTTCTCCGTGGCAACAAGTAGCCATTTTATCCCAGCCTGAAAATAGAAGCATGTATTATATTTTAAGAATAGAATTTGAATATTAGGGGCGTACATCAATTGTATGTCATTAGAATGGATAATGATTTTCAAGTTTATTTTATAATTAAAATTTTTATTTTACTTATTTGCATAGGACTTTTTTGTTTTAAAAAGCCCCAGAAAGGACTATTGCATTGTGATTACATTATGGCTCATAATCTTATTTAAATTAAAATTTGTCATTAGCATGGACAAATATCAGTGTCATTAGCATGGTTTTTCTGTCCATGCTAAAGACTCCTATGTGCATAAATGTAACCACTGCTTATATTGTAGCTTTTATAAAGTTTAATTTTGCATATAAATTTAGGTATTACATTTATTATCCCTAAAATATGCATTAAATCTGTCAGAAAATCACTAAGACAGCTTCTTACATTGTTAGTGTCAGAATGTTGCTCATGTAAACAAAGTTTGCTCTTTAGTAATGTTTTTATTCTCCTTATATGTATATATGTAAAAATGGAAACCATTTGTTGAAAAGGAAGGCTAATAAATATAGAAAAAAATATTTAAACACGAAGGAAATACAAATTTCTTAATATATTTATTCCATGCAATTTGTTTTGTCATTGCCATGGCTCAAAAAATACTAATTATTTTTTTTAAGTAAATTTTTAAATATTTAGCTCTGCTGACTACATGTAAAGTATACATAATACTATATTAACAACACCTATTTTTTTCAGAAATTTTGCTAACAGTAATTTTTTTAAGATTTCACTTTTGAAATTGTCCCCTATTTTGAGAATCACCCATATACACAATACGTATATACACATTTCAACCACTAATTTTGAATATTTTTAAGTCAAAAACTTAAGACTAAAAAAGTCTGGTAAAATACTGGTGATAAAAAGCCTGAAAGTTCTATCATATCTCGCATAAAAAGTTTAAAATTCTTTATAAACATCTTTGTAATTTGTAGTTATCTACAAGATAAATATTCAAAAAAGTAAAAAATATATATACAGGATATACGTACAAAATAAATATTCTAAAAAATATTTGCTCTTGATAGAATAATATGAAATGATCTTAAAATAAAATACATTGTATTTCTATCCCGCCTTAAGGAATCCTTGCGGATCTTACATTCAGAATTGTTACTCCATAAACAAAGCGCTTGAAAACATTCTTAACAACTACCATGAAATATATTTGAAGCGCAATGTTTTATGTTCATCTTTTTTTTAAAAAAAATAAGGATTATTTTCTTGAAGTGTATTCTTCCGAGAATGTTTGTTTATTTAAATACAGAAAAAAATATTAGATCTACTGTATTTTTGTTAAGATAGTATAAACTTAGCAGCATGAAAGTATGCTTCTTTTAGAATTTTATTTTGAAAGCTATTTTTATGGGAAATAATAGTATAAAGGAAAAAAATCGTTTTCTCATCGTTTGTGTGTGAAATTCTGGAATTCTCAGATCAGGATTTTTTTTTTTTTTTTTTTATAATTGTGTTTTCTTATTTAAAAAAAAAAAGAAAAAAGAAAAAAACAGATTTTTTTTTTAAATAAAACAAAATTTCGTGAATTTGAGCTAAACTAATATTTTTAATAATAATAATAATAATAATAAATATATTACATTTCGAAAATGGCTGGACCCGTAAAAACAGTGTTTTTTGTAATAAAAACATTTATAATCATTAAATCACTCATTTTGAAAATTTCATTAAATATTTTGTGTGCAATTTCTTCCCTCTCCCCAAATAAAATCTGTTAAAAATCATTAATTTAGATTGAACGGTGAACTTGATTATGATTTATTCATGGCATTCGCTAACTCTTGAGAAGAAACGCAAGAAAATATTTTTTTTTAATTATGTTATTTTTGCTCTCACTATTTTTTAAAAAATGGCGGGGAATATTAAAGAAAGCGATGTTTAAACTACTTTTTTTGGATTTCAAAAAATATTTCAAGGATTTTTCACTTTTATATCTGATAAAATAGTAATTTTTTAAAAAATATTACATAATTATCAGGAATTAAATCTATTTCTTAAAAAAAAAAACACGATTAATGCTCTGTTTATTTTAAAGAATAGACAAGATAGGCAAATGGGGCGTTATATAAACGATGTTTTTAAGATTTCAAAATTGATTTCTGTAATTTTTAACCCATGTGCAATAGAGACCTGCTATTCTGAAATATTTGGAGCCAAACACTGTTCCGTTTATCGGGAATTCGAAACAGACGGATTTTATAATTTATAATCGACCTATTGACTGGTTAAGGAGTAAATTAAGTGAGGAGAAATCTGCTAGTGTCATCTTTATACAGCGTTAGTCAGCTCATGGTGAATAGATTCTGTAATTTATAATAAATTAGCTTTAAATTCATTCTTAAAATATAACATATTCTTCAAGTAAAGAGTACAAATGATGTATTATAGGAATAAATACTTTTTTTTTCCTCCACACATAAACTTGAGTGAACTATGATAAAAAACGATTTTGCTTAAGGTTAATTTAGTCGTATCAGTGTTTTTCGCCAGAAAATAAAATCTGACTTTACTTGTTAAATTTTTACTTTTGATTTTGACTGTTCTTTTTTTTTTTTTACTTCATACTTCTTAAGTGTATGTAAATTATTTTTTCTTTGTGTTAAGGAGTTATTAAAAACATTCTACAGAATTGTATAAATTGAGCTGACATGTACTCTAAGCAATCTGCTATCTTTCCCATTTGATTTCATGCGTTCTTATCAAGCTATAAGTATGTCTCTATTTAATTTCTCTGTATAAGAATACATGTCCGTTTTTTCAAGAACTTTTTTTAAAAAGTTTACTTTGATTAAATTCAAAAATAGTTTTTTTTCCTGAACTCCGTTCAGAATAGGCGGATTTTTGGAATAGCTGGGATCAGAATAGAGAAACCTGACTGTACTTCATAAAATAGTTTTTTTATTTTTAATATTACACAATCATATCTTATTTATAATTTATTTTCTTCTTTACAGTTTCTGAAATGTCTCTTTTATGCTATTTTATATTCGTTTGCTGTATGTTCGAAGGCATTTATGATACATAATTATCAAAATGTGTTTAATCATGAGACAAAGAAAAAGTTTATCTCGAGAAATGTCCGTTTAATATGGATTGTAACCATTGTGCATTGCTATACAAACCTCACAACCAGCTTTCTAACTGTTTACGAAGATGTCAATAAATGTGGCAGAAAAGCCCATTCTATCCTAAAGTGTAGCTTTTCATGTTTTACATTAATGAATATTTTACATTAAAAAATGCTTTACATTAATTTTAAAGATTGCATTTTTCGAAATATTTGAGTTTTTTAAAAACTATTTATTTATAATTTACGGCTTTAGATAAATACTCATTTAAAGGAAATCAATTATATTTTCGTAAAATTAAAAATAAACTTACAATATAAGCTATATATCTAATTCTACTTCTTTCTTCTTTTTTTACTTCTAATTCTTTTTTTTTATATTTTGTTAGTTTAATTTTTCAAGCGACGTCAAAGCCTTTGTTTTATCCGATTAAGAATCTAAAATTGAGGAATAAATCCTACTAATACCAGTAATTCCACGAAATGAAAGCTGGGATTTATGAAGGCGGAAAGAAAAAAAGTATGATCATCCTTAAAAGAAAATGAATAATATCGAAAACTTCTTCTAAAGTTAATTAGTAATTGCATCGTTCAAAGAAAAAGAAAACATGCCGGCTTTTCTAAAATGTTATGCATATTTATACATAATAATACTCTTATGAGGATTATAGTTTTATGTACCTCGTCATAAATATCAAAGAATAAATTTTAAAAAGTATGTGATGATAAAAATTAGAAGTTTAATTTTTCACAATTTTTTATTTCCATGACAAATTTAAATGCAATACTTATTTAGCCCTATTTTACATCAGCAGTTGAAAGTAATGTGTAGTACATAATATCTAGAACTGCAGTGTAAAAAGAAGTTACTGTGAAAAATAATGTACTTTAAAACAATATTTTTATTAAGCATCATATCTATACTTTTTTATATTATATATATTATATGACTATTTTCAATAAGGTGCAAAAGATCTATTTTGTGCATGGCAAAGGTTTTAGTTCAACAAAAAACAAAACTATGTGAAAATAAAGATGCTTTGTCTTTATTGTCTTTTTTCATTACCAGAAACACTTAAACTTTATAAACTTAAAATATCATAGTCAATAAGATTTCATAATGCATTTAATGATAATTTTATTGCATTTCATAGATACAAAGAAATATTTAACTAAATATAAATGAATTAAAAACGAATTTATAAAGAAATTAATTTCATAGTTATATATATGTGACTACTTTTATTAGAATAATAAGGTAATAGTTTTTATATTTTTTCATTGTTTAATTTACTTACTATCACAATATATTTGCTTAACTTCCATTCACTCAAATTTAATTTTCTTACGACTAGTATCTAACTTATTTCAGCTTTCATTCTAATTTATCATCTTCTAGTTTTGCCATAACCATATTTTTTTCATTCACACAGATGTGACTGGAAAATTTTCACACAGAATTCAGTTTTTTATTACAGCATTTTTTTTTAACACGCTAACGAGAAATACCAGCAACAGCTTAGATTGATTGACAACCCTGCCATAATGCATGCTTTGACTGTCTGTGTGGTCATATGCATTTATTAACATTTGCCTTAAGAAGAAAGTAAAATTGTTAATCACGCCCAGACAGTAATTTGCGAATAATTACCGTAATTTCCTGCGTATAATCCGCAAATCAAACAATTCTTTTTCTGCATTGCTATACAAACCTCACAACGAGCTCTCCTACTGTTTATGAAGATGTCAATAAATGTGGCAAAAAAGCCCATTCTATCCTAAAGCGTAGCTTTCTTATGTTTTACATTAATGAATATTTTACATTAAAAAATGCTTTACATTAATTTTGCATTTTTCGAAATATTTGATTTTTTAAAAACTATTTATTTGTACTTTACGGTTTTAGATAAACACTCATTTAAAGGAAATCAATTATATTTTCGTAAAATTAAAAATAAATTTACAATTTTGAGCTATAAATCTAATTCTACTTCTTTTTTCTTTTTTTACTTCTAATTCTATTTTTTTAATATTTTGTTAGTTTAATTTTTCAAGCGACGTCAAAGCCTTTGTTTTATCCGATTAAGAATCAAAAATTGAGGAATAAATTCTACTAATACCAGTAATTCCACGAAATGAAAGCTGGGATTTATGAAGGCGGAAAGAAAAAATTATGATAATCCTTAAAAGAAAATAAATAATATAGAAGACTTCTTCTAAAATTAATATGTAATTAGTAATTGCATCGTTCAAACAAAAAGAAAACATGCCTGTTTTTCTAAAATGTTACGCATATTTGTACATGATAATACTCTTATGAGGATTATAGTTTTATGTACCTCGTCATAAATATCAAAGAATAAATTTTAAAAAGTATGTGATGATAAAAATTAGAAGTTTAATTTTTCACAATTTTTTATTTCCATGACAAATTTAAATGCAATACTTATTTAGCCCTATTTTACATCAGCAGTTGAAAGTAATGTGTAGTACATAATATCTAGAACTGCAGTGTAAAAAGAAGTTACTGTGAAAAATAATGTACTTTAAAACAATATTTTTATTAAGCATCATATCTATACTTTTTTATATTATATATATTATATGACTATTTTCAATAAGGTGCAAAAGATCTATTTTGTGCATGGCAAAGGTTTTAGTTCAACAAAAAACAAAACTATGTGAAAATAAAGATGCTTTGTCTTTATTGTCTTTTTTCATTACCAGAAACACTTAAACTTTATAAACTTAAAATATCATAGTCAATAAGATTTCATAATGCATTTAATGATAATTTTATTGCATTTCATAGATACAAAGAAATATTTAACTAAATATAAATGAATTAAAAACGAATTTATAAAGAAATTAATTTCATAGTTATATATATGTGACTACTTTTATTAGAATAATAAGGTAATAGTTTTTATATTTTTTCATTGTTTAATTTACTTACTATCACAATATATTTGCTTAACTTCCATTCACTCAAATTTAATTTTCTTACGACTAGTATCTAACTTTTTTCAGCTTTCATTCTAATTTATCATCTTCTAGTTTTGCCATAACCATATTTTTTTCATTCACACAGATGTGACTGGAAAATTTTCACACAGAATTCAGTTTTTTATTACAGCATTTTTTTTTAACACGCTAACGAGAAATACCAGCAACAGCTTAGATTGATTGACAACCCTGCCATAATGCATGCTTTGACTGTCTGTGTGGTCATATGCATTTATTAACATTTGCCTTAAGAAGAAAGTAAAATTGTTAATCACGCCCAGACAGTAATTTGCGAATAATTACCGTAATTTCCTGCGTATAATCCGCAAATCAAACAATTCTTTTTCTGCATTGCTATACAAACCTCACAACGAGCTCTCCTACTGTTTATGAAGATGTCAATAAATGTGGCAAAAAAGCCCATTCTATCCTAAAGCGTAGCTTTCTTATGTTTTACATTAATGAATATTTTACATTAAAAAATGCTTTACATTAATTTTGCATTTTTCGAAATATTTGATTTATTAAAAACTATTTATTTGTACTTTACGGTTTTAGATAAACACTCATTTAAAGGAAATCAATTATATTTTCGTAAAATTAAAAATAAATTTACAATTTTGAGCTATAAATCTAATTCTACTTCTTTTTTCTTTTTTTACTTCTAATTCTATTTTTTTAATATTTTGTTAGTTTAATTTTTCAAGCGACGTCAAAGCCTTTGTTTTATCCGATTAAGAATCAAAAATTGAGGAATAAATTCTACTAATACCAGTAATTCCACGAAATGAAAGCTGGGATTTATGAAGGCGGAAAGAAAAAATTATGATAATCCTTAAAAGAAAATAAATAATATAGAAGACTTCTTCTAAAATTAATATGTAATTAGTAATTGCATCGTTCAAACAAAAAGAAAACATGCCTGTTTTTCTAAAATGTTACGCATATTTGTACATGATAATACTCTTATGAGGATTATAGTTTTATGTACCTCGTCATAAATATCAAAGAATAAATTTTAAAAAGTATGTGATGATGAAAATTAAAAGTTTAATTTTTTTTACAACTTTTTCTTTCCATGACAAATTTAAATTACTTTTTAGCCCTATTTTACATCAGCAGTTGAAAGTAATGTGTAGTATATAATATCTAGAACTGCAGTGTAAAAAGAAGTTACTGTGAAACATAATGTACTTTAAACAATAATTTTATTAAGCATCATATCTGTACTTTTTTAGATTATATATATTATATGACTATTTTCAATAAGGTGCAAAAGGTATATTTTGTGCAATGCAAAGGTTTTAGTTTAACAAAAAACAAGACGATGTGAAAATAAAAATTCTTTTTCGACCCAGAAATTTTATTTTGTAAATGAAGACAAATATTTCTAAAAAACGATCTAAAAAAATATTTTATTTAATAAAATTTCTGGGTCGAAAAATGATTGTTTGATCCGCGGATTATAAGGAGGAAATTACGGTAAATTCATTTTTTGTGTTTCTTATGAAGATAGATTCAATATAATTTAAATTATGTGAATATGTGTTGATTAGATAGGAAACATTTAACATATTATAATATGTTAAATTGGAATATTTTCTTTTCCTCTGAAAATGACATTCCGTCAAGCTTGGAAATGTAGGAACTCTAAAAAAATCCTTTGAAGCGAAATAGATTTGTTTGTAAAGACGTGAAAATAAATAACTAAATAAATAAACACCCCCTACAATATCTGTAAACAATTACCTTAGGAAAAAAACTACTAATACTAAACGATTGGAAATAAAGTTTCTAAAAAATGTATGGAAAATTTTATTAGAACACATCTAGATATTAAAATTAACCCTAACTATGTGTTTCCAACAGATTTCCATAATTCTGACAGCATATGCTATCAGAATTATGAACTCTACACCCCTCAATTAGCCTTAAATCAATTTTTTTTTATAAAAATCGTACTATAAGTTTTAGAGAAATTAATTATTTTAAAACGAGCATATTTTAGGGGCTGTGTCGAAATTAGAGGTCGGTGCTCGATTTTTCACCAAAGAAGCCCTTTTCTTGATCAAGGCAATTCATGCACCTCTGAAGCAGTCATTGAAAAATACCAAAATACAGCATAAAATTTTTCAAATATTTAGTGACTTCTACCGTATACGGCCTCCTAAATCATCATTTTCTTCCTTTTTAAGTATAATTTGTAAAATTGTTGGAATAAAAATTTGAAATTTAGGACTTCCATGAAGTAGAACTCATTAAATCTAAATCCATCAAAAAATTTTACATTTCGGATTCAGAAATATTTCGAATATTAATTTCACAATTCATAATTTATAATGCAATTTAACATTAATGCCACTTAACAATTGAAGCACTAAATTTTGAATGTTTATAATTCAAAAACTCATGATTCAATGACTTGAAACTTGGTGTTTAGACAGAGTTTGAACGAAGTTTTCAAATAACATTTTAAAAATTGGGTATTGTCATGGAACAAAATGAAGTTTGGGTCCGTTTTAAAATGTAAATGTCCCTTTAAGCACATATCATATGCATCATTTAAAAATAGAATTTCTTTCCAGTCGTTCGTTTCCAGTAATTCTCTTCTATAATTCGTTGCTGAGCAGTTAGTAGGGGATGTTTAATATTTTTTTCCAAGAATGTACATCTGGTACGTTTGCTGTGGATGATATCACGACATTTTGAATCACAGATTAAAATACGAATTAGGGCAACTGCATAATGAGTTATGGTATCGCAATATTACTCGCAGTACCTCTGGTGGCAAGAAGTTAGTAACTCCCATACGATGAACAATTCTGCTTTTGATCATTTGCTTTATTATGATCGTTCATGTTGCTTTCTTCTATCTTTGCAAGAAGAAAGTATTGGATTCTAGAAAATTTTCGAATTACACTTTTCGAGGGATTTACACATTTTAGAGGTCAGAGATTTCACAAATTAAGTTTTTACAAAATGTCTGGCTGTAAGTCTGTGAGACCGAGTCTGTGACTGTCTGCCTGTGTGGGACATAAAATGTGCAATCTCATTATCTAAAGAACTAATACACGGAATTTGATTTAAAAAAATCATATTCATGCTGTCTCTGGTGCAATTTGGTGCTGATTAGTTTTAGGTGAAAATTGCTAAACAGCTGGCGCGTCTGTGTCGCATTTTTTACGATTTGTATTGCAGCTATATCTGAATAAGTAACACTCAGATTTCCATAAAATTTTAATTTCAGTTAGTCCTCGACTTCAGTTGATGCTGCTCATATTTTGGTGTAAATCGCACAACAGATGGTGCTACTATGCTAGGGTGCTACTATGCATTTTCGCTATTTTCCTAATATCATTATCTCAAGAACTAGTACACGGAATTTAATAATAATTGATACTCATGTAGTACCTGATATGGATTGATGCTAATAAGGTTTTGATTCAAACCGCTTTACAGGTGATGCTGCTATGCTAATTTTCTTTTTATCATTTACGGAATAGCTTTATCTCAAGAATTAATGTATTGTTTCTCAACAAATCTCAGATACGGTAAATCCGTCATAGGAACTAATTCCGTTTATGTTTTGCTGTCAATCATACTTCAGGTGGCACTGCTGTGCTGAATTTTCTCCCATTCCTGCAAGATTCCTCTATCTTAAGAACTAGAGACGAAATTTTCATTAAATTTATATTTAGGTATAGTTTGATAAATATTATTGCGGTTTATGTTTTGGTATAAATCGCCCAACAGGTGGCGCTTTTAAATTGCACTTTATCTATATCCGCAATAGTTTTATTTCCAAAAATAATGCACGCTGTTTCACTCCTTTAGAATCCTCGCAATGAGCATAGGTTGTCAGGGATGTGTGAAGTAATAAGCATGAGATGGAAGAAAGTTTTGGGATTGCCACATCCGACTAATTCATAATGACAACAAACATCTTTATTTGCGTTTTCAACATAGTCTTATAGGATTTTTTTAATATTTTGAATAAATGATGATGAACGACATAAAGGATGCAATGGTATATTTTTAAACATACAAATTATTATGTTTCACAAATCCCAGAAAGTTTCTTGTTCTCTATTTTACGCAGAAAATACAGATAGAAAATCTGAAATTTCATCAGTAAACATACGTACCAGGAATTAAAATACAACATATTTATACATAAAACCATAATAAAATATTCTAAATACTTAAAGGTGTTTTTTACTTATTCTTATTTTTACTTATTTTGTTTTAACTTATATTTTAGGATAAGGAAAAACCCCCCTCATAATTTATGTAAATGGTTTAAATTCAGAATTAACCGATTTGTTTGAATTTTTGGATACAGATTCATAGTAATAAGAATATTCGCTCATTTGTTGTGGTGTTCTTTTGTTAATTATAAAGGGGGTACGGGCTATTACCTTCGCCTTAAGTTAACTAAATAGAGTTTTATGCAGAGTTATCCGATTTGCTTTAAATTTTGAATGTAGGTTTTTTCTGATAAGTTGAATTTCTGAACAGTTTTGGGGGTTTAATGTTTAATTATATAGGAAGGAATGGGGAGAAACGTTTTTTAAATGACATAAATGGTTTTATTTTTAGTTTTATCTTGTAAATCATCATTAAATTCATCGACACTTTCGTCATCACTAAGAGTACCTACATCGGCTATCATATTAATTTTTAAAATATTAAAATCACATAAACTAGAAATTATTCTGGCAGCAATTTCATCAAAAGTTCCCGAATTATTTATACACAAAACATTGCAAATGGTAATTAAGTCGTTAACAGAAAAATTGTCTTTAATTTCTTTGAATTTAGTTTGATATTCATCGGAATCTACTTCAAACGTAAACCCAGTAAAATTCCGAATTCTACGTCGATTATTTCTGTCACCGATTTCTCCAAAAATTAATTTGTGCAATATCTTAATACTAGCTGATTTTTCAGTTTTCAAAGAAAACTCTAATTCCTTTAAATCAACTAATTTTTCCATTATTGAAAAGAAAAATGAAATAATAAACTCACTTCATAATCAGATGCTCAGCTTCACACACTTTGATAGCACTTTCGTCGCAAATTTATACCTCTTCTGAAATAGCTTTGTAGGCTTGACATTCCATCACAGTTCTAAAAAATATCGGCTTCCAAGATATTAAAAAAAATATATTTCCATCTCTGTGGGCGTGCGTCTGTATCTCACTTACTGAGACCATTATTTATGGAGATTCTTCTTTAAAAAGTTCTTTTGAACACATAAGTAAATAAACTCGGAGGTAAATTAAATTCTGACACCGTTTTTAAACTTTTAAATGACTTATATTAAACGTTAATATTTACAAAAAAGATATTTACATAAGACTATTTACAAAGCAAACAATCATAACTATAATTAATCAATTACATCTTATACGGGAACTCGTCTTCATCTTACGTTCTTTATACACCAACTTAAAACTAAAAAACATTCCATTCCCCTTTCTTCCGTTCAGTTCTTTTTTCTACCGCTTAAATCGTCTGGCTTCTTAGGAATTAATAGTTTCTTCAAAATCGTCTGCCTCACTGAGAACCTGTTCATCAGAGTTGCGATGCGTAGAAAATAATATGCAGATCTAATAGTGGAGGAGATTTCCCATATTTATACATATATTAATTAAGTAATACGATGTAAAAATATAAACTATGCATTAAAATTAACAAAAAATACGTATATTTTTATATTACCAGAGACTCCAGCAGAGATAACCCCTTCATCGAGTTCACGAATTAAAATCTAGGATTAGTAAAATCTCGATTCGCAGATTAAAACGAAATCGATATCTCAAGTCCTATTTTAGTGAAAAATAACTAAAAAACCCGATTTTAGCCATTGTCTCTTAGGTTTACCATTATGTTTTCTTGATACCAATTCTCCATGTTTTCATACTTTTGGATGCAGGAAAGCGCGGTGGTATACCTACGAGTCAACTTTTAAAATCGGGGTTTTAACTATTTTTCGCCGAGATATCACTTGGCAGACCGATTGCTTTTCAATATGTGGATCGAGATTTAACTAATCCTTAATTTTCGTCCGTGAACTCGATGAGGTGATTGTGGTCTCCGGGTCTATTAAATAATCTCCCTGTTTCAATGTTATGTAAAATTGGAAAATAAATGTATTGCTCTTGACACTACTTACATAAAAACTATGTCTATTTACTTTTAAGTTGTTAAAACATAAACCATACACTAATAACAAAACAAATCTTAGATTTTCGCATTAACATAATTGTTTTAGTTTGAAGACATGATACATTTTTTTTTAAACAGTAGAAATAGGTAAATTATGCTATTCCTCATATAGCATGGGATGACCCAAGTAAGCGACAAGTAACTTTAAAAATATTTACTGATATTAAATGATAAAATTACACAGATGTAGGTTTTCCTTGGAGGCAAATTTTATCTTTTAAACGATTTGGCATCTATTTGACAGACTACAAGGTAACTTTTTTGTAATTGTTCTCCATTTTTCTATCAGAACTTTCTTCATATCAGTTTTGGTAGAAAGACGATATATGCGTAATTTATTATTTAAATTACCCCACAGATGGTCTATGAAGTTCTAAATATGGAGACTGAGACGAGCTTTAATAACATTTCGACAGGGGTACATCAACCAAATTTGTGTTTTCCGTGTATTATATTGCAGTCACTATCCTGGTAAAACATATAACTTTGCGAGTACCAATTTAATCACACTTTGTTGCAAATGTTTTTTTAAGTATATCGATGAATGAACACTGGGCTATGGTACCTTTTATTACAACTACATTTCCAACAAAACAATTTCTCATGCATCTTCGTAGTTGTATTCCGACCTCTTCTGATTTTAATAGTATAAGGCAGAGGCTTCTAATCTCTGGGACGGACGAACACTTAAAACATCCGCAAAAATTTCGACCGTAAAATTGCAGAAAAATAGATGTATACAACAATTTAAATCTAATTTTGCTGCAATTTTTACGGCAAAAATTTAGCTTTTTTTTTTTTTTTTTTTTTTTTTTTTTTTTTTTTTTTTTTACAGTGCACAGGTGGTTCGTGGATCAATGGAGTTTCATCTGTGTAAAAAAATATGACAAATGACAAATTCAGTATTTTAAATCAGTATTTTATTTTAATAATTATTAAATCTATTATCATAAAATAATATTTTTTTTTTAAAGAAAAGTGTTTTCTTAATATTATCATATGAGCAATGTATCCTTGTGACAATCCTGAAAAAAAGCCTTAATTTTTCTTCTGAATGTAAACAAAGTCCTCGAAAAATGATTAAATCAGCATCGAGGGGGACATAACTAACTACAATTAATGTGCTTTTCCTAATTTGCTGATTTTAAAATAGAAGTACAGAAGAGGGGGGGGGGTAAACAGCTATAAAAAAAGGTATTTAAAATTAAAATTCACCAATTTTAATTCCGATATAGATGTTCCCATAGGTAAACACCAGTGCTTAAAACCTCACTGATTGTACATGGAAAAAATTGTTTTGTTGTAACCATTAAACCTCAGTTAATATTGCTCAACACAAAGCTTTTATTTGAAATAATTAAATTTTAAACAAATTTTTGCTACATTAACAAAATTATTTGGTTAGTATAACCTCGGTTTGATCATTCCAACCAAAATGTTTAGTTTAGATATATTAATCAAAATTTAGTTGTTATAACAAAACAGTTTTTTTGTCGTGTAAAGCTTTATTTTTATAATAATTGGAAAGTATTTAAAATTCTTTTTGTTGTTTTAATTAATATATAACTTACACGCATTCGAATAACCAATTATTTTTTGGCAGTGCATAATTCGTAAAAAATCTTATTTACTAATAGACCTCACATTAGGCGGTTTGCGTGCCAACATAGATTCTAAAGAGCTGCTCTCAAAACTGTAGATTAAAGAATATTGTTATAAATTTACTAGCTATTTAAAATATCCATTTAGTTATATTAATTACATAATTTCATATAATCACAAATTGAAGAGCTATTAAAAAGTAAAAAAATTACAAATCATGAAATACATATATATATATATTGTTAAATTTTTAATATAAACAATTACGAAAATTATTTACTATTTTGCCCACACTGTCTTGAAGAAGTTTTGCAAACTCATATAGAAATAACATTTAATTTAGAAAGAATTCTGTATCAATACTGCCGTTTATGGGATTTTTTAAATTTAAAAAGGTTTCAACTGTACTTAGAGATAAACTAAAAATGTAAAAAAGAGGGGGGGTTCAGTTTTAATGAGAAAAACATTGGAGCTCCATATTTGAATGTCTTGGGTCTGACTTGTTTATATAAATCATAAGATATATGTATCATTAAAGTCTTTGAAACTTCTTTCTTCCTATGGCTGTCTAAAATAAGTCAGGAATATTGAACCTGTCGCATTGAGGTTTGTATTACATCGGTCTGAATAGTTTTAAATAAACCATTTCAGATATAAAATCAGGTTAGGTTTTGACATCATAGTTGTTTTAATGTCCATTAAAATATCAATTTAATTATTCATAACATAATTTCGTAAAATTATAAATTTGATAGGTAATAATAAGTGGCAAATCTACAATATATATATATATATATATGTGACGATTTAAGGAGAAACTCGAATTATTTCCACTGGTTAAAAAAAAACACACAGTCATGGCAAGCGAGGTAAAAAACAAAATAATAAATAAATGTAGAAGATCCAATAATTAGTCTTTGGCTGCTGTAAGTTCATTTATTTAATTCGTAATAATGAGGACGGGAAAAGCTCCTTTTGCAAAAATTCCATCATTATTTCAGCGAGCCGTCTTCATCGAAGAAGCAACCCAAGAATCTTCTTTTCTCATCTCGAGACTTCCCCCTTTTAAACTAAAAAGAAAGTTCTGGAACATTCTGTAACCTCAAACCATCATTCTTTTATGTAAACAGAATTCTTGTCCAGCTACGAGATTATTTTCCACAGACGATAAATTTATTTAAAA
The DNA here is from genome assembly GCA_964019185.1 of Maratus speculifer. NCBI lineage: Eukaryota > Metazoa > Arthropoda > Arachnida > Araneae > Salticidae > Maratus > Maratus speculifer. The sequence continues at coordinate 94,729,680 of OZ025289.1, read as the reverse complement.
AATATATTATTTAACCAATTTAAAATAGACTCAGAATTTCTTAGGCAGACGATTTTTATAAATGATTAATTTTAAGAGAAAAAGAAAAGAAATGAATTTATTAATATGCACACATCAAAGGTTGACTGAGGAAAAATAAATAAATAGATAAAATAAAATAATGATATTTTTGGAAAGGTATGGGTTTGGAATAAATTTAATAAGACTTTCTTAAAAAGGGTTGATAAAAACATAGAAGAAATCAGTTTTATTTGGAATATTAAGAAATAAAGTTTAATTAAGAATATTTTTAATTTAGTGTCATCTTTTTAAATTTACGCATACTGGAATAATGTTTTTTAAGGCAAATTAAGAATTTATATCGTCTGCATAAATATTAACAGATTAGATTTAGAAACAAGATTTTAATTTAATAATTTGAAGTAAGTACGGAATATTATTATAAGAAAATTAAGATAGTATAAAGGTTAGTTTTGGCGAAAAAATTTTAAATTTGTAATATTATCCCCCCTTCCCAAAACTTTGTATGAAATTGATAGTTAAATAAAACTACAAGTTCAGACAACAGAAATATAATAATTTAGAAAAGTTAAATTTTGGAATAAAACTGTCAAACTCAGGAAGCCAAGAGATGGAAGAAAAGAAAATTAACGCAATATAAAAAATATTAGCGATTAAAATAAAATAGTTAAGAGAAAATTAATCTGAATTAAATTTAGGTAGGAGCATTTCCCTGAAAGAAATACAATAATGTTACAACATCACTTACCATTTGTCAGTGCATAGGAGATAGTACATACAATAACAGTAAATAAGTTATGAATATTAATAAGCAAGATATAAAAATATAATAAAAACAATAAAAATTCGTTCTCATGGAAGCTGAAATAATTACAATGACTTAATGCATAGTTTAATTTAAATAAGTCCTTTAAATGAAAAAAGTCTTTCAATAGTATATATAAAAGAGTCTTTTCCAATGTTCATTTAATACAGTCTCTTTAATTAAAGATCTTCAAACCTAGTTTAATCTTCGGTTTTAATGTTATGTTGGATCCAACATCTTTCAATAATATATCAATTTTTCAATAATAAATAGCATCACTCTCAATATCAATAATAAATAATATAGAAAAATTTAAATAATAACAATAACAACAATAATAAGTAATAGTATAATAAGACTCCATATCCTAATATTTTTGAATAAGAGTATAATTAATGCTAAATTTCATTATAGAAATCATAATAATAATAATAATAGTAAAACAAGAGTATAATCAAAAGAAAATATCACTATTTGTTTATTATTGATAGGGAAAATATTAGTTGAGGATAAAATTAATTACATAGCAACTAAATAATTTTCTTATCTTCTAATAGCATAAGAAAGTATTTTTTGCTAGCCGAAAGTATAAATAAAAAAAATCATAATAATTCCAAAATCCAAATAAAATTAAATCTTACTATTTAGAAAATGGACTCTCAACCAGTATTTCCTTACAATAATTCCTCTCTGATACTCTTTTACAAAATTGTCAAATTTGGTTATAAGTTTTCAAATGCCAAATGTAGAATAATGTTTTATCTACACATGGTTTATAAACTTTAATAATAAAATACAATAGGAATAAAAGGTGTCATTCTTAATTGAGAAATGGAAATAAAAATAGTGTGCTTTTTTGAAAAACATTTAATATCTGTAGTTTTCACAATCACTGAAAATTACATATTATGTTACAGGTTTGAGTAGAATCATTAGATTTTATAACTGTTATATTATAAATATCTGCGGAATAAATAGAATAATACTAATGTCAAATACATGAGTAAATATAGTTAGACTTAAACACCCTTAAAATTAATTTATCAACATCAATCTGAAAGCTTTTACAATCAAAGTGTTCACCTTATGCCTGCATAAGGAGCCCAATTTAACCCCAAAAACTCCCAAAAACAAGAATATTCTTGTAGACCTCCAAGAACATACCTGCTGATGTTGAAAATTATGGTGATAAAATATTTAAAGACTAAGTATTAAAACTTAATCTACTGTCTTGACTTTAATTTGATCTAGTGATTGTGACTGTATCTGAGGTTTTGTTGGTTTTTTGGGTTGCTCATGAAACAGTTTAAAATCTTCTGGTGAAAAATAGGGTCTTAATTTAGAAACATGCACAATAACGGAATTCTGTCCTGTCTCATAATTAAATTTATCTATTTCATAAGTTACATCAGAAAGTTTATTTATAATTTTGTATGGTCCAGAGAAAGTCGGTTCTAATTTTCGAGTGTTAGGGTATTTAAATTCTTCATAAATTACAGAGTCTTGTATTTTCAATGGGCATTCGACAAAATTTCGATCATAGAGTCTTTTACTTTTAAGGTGAAATTCATGAGTTTGCGCTTACGCAAGTTTGAGGGCTTTGTCTACTGGTGGGTAATAGTTCTGTTTTAAAGGAGATTCATAAGGCAATTGACCATAAAATAAATAGGCAGGTGGGAATTTGGTGATAGAATGGGGCGTATTGTTGTATTCTTCGATGACTTGGTTTAATAATCTAGTCCAAGGTATTTTAGAAGAAGTGGAATTAACTTTACATTTAAGCCTGGTAACTATAGTCTGATTAACGCGCTCTACTTTTCCATTGGTCTGAGGATGATGTGCGGATGTAAAACGCTGTTGAACATGATGATTTCTAAGGAATTTCTTAAATCTTGGAGATCTGAAAGATTTATACTTGTCACTAAGTATTTTTTATGTGCTTTGATATTGAAAATTTGTTTTAAACAGTTAGTGTATGTTTCAGTGGTAACATTTTTGGAGGGAAAAGCCCAAACAAACCTAGTTGCATGATCTATTATTATGTGCAAGAATTTTTTTGTTGAGTTGTAATAGTTATATCCACCAACAGTATCAATAAAAAGACATTCAAAAGGTTGATCTGTTGCTGGCAGAGCTTGTAATAAGCCGAATCTTTTCTGTTTTGGTTTTTTATTTTTCTGACAGGTGTCGCAATGTTTAACAAATTGAGTAATGTCTATTGTCATATTAGGCCATTAATAGTTGGGAGATATTAAATTAAGCTTTTTTTGGATCCCTAAATGTCCAAAATTATCATGAGCAATATGGAGTAATTTTTTTCTTAATGACATTGGTACAACTATTTTTTTGAATCCCTTTTTCTGAACTATAATAATTCCATTCTCTTTTTTATATTTTTTGTCACAAACATTGTCTTTGTCTTACATCTCTATAATTTCTTTCCTATCTAGCAATAAACTAATATGTTGATTAAAATGACAAACAGGATTTCGTGACAACATGTCTGCTTCGACATTTGTTGAACCCTTTTCATATTTTATCTCATAATCAAACATACTAAGTTTGAGTGACCATCTAAAAAGCCTATCTCTTAAGTTTTTAACACTCTTTAACCATACTAGAGATGCGTGGTCCGTATGAATTGTAAACTTGACACCATGAAAGTAATGATTTTGTGATTTGATTTTTGATGAATTTGTCAAGAGTATCTATAATAGCTAAACATTCTAATTCAGTTATGAAATTATTTTGTTCATAACTCTTCAAAATTCTAGAATGATAAGCAATAGGATGTAAGAAATTATCTTTATCAGGTTGTTTTAGAACAGCACCTACTGCTATCTGAGAGGCATCTACAAACATATGTAAAGGTAATTTAGGATCATAAATTTTGAGAATGGGTTTTGCAATTAAAGAATTTTTTAATTTTTCAAAAGAGTCCTGGCACTCTGAGTTCCATTCCCATATTGTGTCTTTTTTAAGTAATCGATTTAGAGGATATCTAATTTCAGCATATTTATTTATGAACTTATGGTAAACATTAATGGAACCTAGAAATCGTTGTAACTCTTTCACATTGGAAGGAGGTTTTAAATTTTTTATGGTTTCAATATTGGCATTTGCTGGTGTTATAGTTCCATTAGAGATTTCATAACCTAGGAAATTGATTTTATTTTGGCCTAATTTACATTTAGAAAGTTTAAGTTTAATGTTTTCTTGTTTGCAAATGTCAAAATTTGAGCTAAATGGTTTAAATGTTCTTCTAAAGAGGAAGAGAAAATTATAATATCATCAAAATAGTGGCATCCAAAGTTTATTTTATATTTATTAAGGATCCTTCTAATGGTTCTATTGAATATAGGTGGGCCAGTTTTTATGCCAAAAGGGAGCACGAGCCACTCAAAGAGTCCAAAATTGATTGCAAATGCTAATTTTTCTGTATCGGATGGATGTATTGGTATGTGCCAGTAGCCAGAGGCTAAATCCAAAGTTGAAAAATACTGAACACTACTCAATTTATCTAAAATTCCATCGATACGGGAAAAGGGTTCTGCATCTTTTTTATTATTGCGTTTAATTTTCTATAGTCTATACATAATCGCGTTTTTTTCCCTTCCTCTCTTTTCATAACTAGTGTAACAGGGGCAGAATAGGGGCTATTACTTTCCTTTATCAGTCCGGCTGCTAACAATGATTGAATTTGGTTTTTTATTTCTATTTCTTCTAGGGGAGATGTTCGGTAGGGCCTCAAAGATATAGGTAGGTCTGAGTTTAGTATAACGCGTTGTGGTTCAATATTTATCCTACCCACATCATATTTATGCTTTGCAAAAATATCACTATAAATATGAACTAATTCCCTTAAATTTACATCTTGAATTAAATTTATTTCCCCAGTTAAATCTGAATCCGAATTATCGCGAAAATTTTGAAGAGTCATGGAACCTCTATAATCAGGATGCACATTAATTGCGTGATCATATTCAATACAGTCTTCATTTTTCATAATATTTCCACAAGTAGATTGTAACTCTATATCATGATTACTTACATTCAGTGTTTCATTATCATAATTATGTATTGCTATATTATTACCAGTATTTAATTTCATATTTTTTTTATATTCTGAGGTTACAATTTCATTAGATTGATCCCTGTTTTGTTGTACTTGGTCCATATTTACTGTATTGAAATGAAAGGATCTCTCATTATGTATGGATATACTGTTAGTTATAATTTTCCTTCCCTGCCTTACAATACAATTTTTACATTCTATGGTTAATTTAAATTTAGAACATTCTTTTAACCCCAAAATAGCATAATCCAAATTTGTATTGCATACTAAAAAGTTAACATATTTTTTAATTTTACCCACTTTTAGAAGAACACTACATTTTTTATTTATATGTAAAAATCCTTTTGCCTGACCAATGGTAACTGAGGGTATAGTCTCAATTTTATGATTAAGTATTTTAACAAATTTAAGTGGCAATATTGCAATAGTTGAACCAGTATCTACAACACATGGCAAATTATAATTATTTGTACATCCATACACAATAAATTGCCAAACATTATGAGAATTATTTTGTGAGATATTTGGAAGAGTATCAGAGAATGGTACCTCATTCCTAAAAATACATTCTCTTTCCCAATGAAAAGCATTACTCACACCCCTATTTGTGCATATCCTACAAGGTCTTGAAGGGTATGAATTCTCAATATAATTATTTTGACAAATTCTAGGTCTTTGGAACTGAGATTGCCTTTGGGGAATCCAATTCCTAGGTGTATTATTGGGCCTAACTGCCTGAATCCAGGGCCTAGTTGGTTGAAAAGGTTGAAACTTTTGTCTAACTGATGGTTGATTTATTACTTGGTTTGAAACTAGTGGGGTGGAAACTTCCACAAATTGTTTGACAACCCGGTACCATTCTATGGTACTACTAGGAGGATTTATAATAATACTGTTTTTGAATCCTGGTTTTAAACCATCAGTTAAACCTTGTAATAGTATATTTTCACTAAGATGGAATTTCCTACCAATTTCCACTTTTTTACGAAAATAAGTTTCTAAATTGTCTAAATTATCTAATTTCAGATTTGAAAAATCAGAAAAACTCGGGAAGTCTAATTCAATGAGTCTTTCTATCAAAATTTTCTTAATTTGTGCATAATCCGTACAATTTAAGCAGTCATTGATATAAATTTTTTGCGCTTCACCTTTCAAATATTGCGCTATAGAATTAAATTTCCATTCTAGATTTTTCTGTTCCCTATCACATGTTTTATCAAAATAAGTTAACCAAGACAAAATGTTCATTCCAGAACTCGGGTCAAACGGTACGAACTTAGGATCTTCCATATTTTTTTTATTCTTACTTATTAGAATAAATGAAGCACTTCTATTTTCTTTATTAAATCCTGATCGTAAAATCATTCGCAATAAATTTCAAAGTTAATGATTTCTATCAATTACATATTTTTTCAAAATTACTATATTAAGCTGCTAACTTTAACCAGAAATTTTATCTAATAAAACAGAAATTGTAAATATCATAGACAGACCTTAAATTGGGACCAACTTTTAATTCTATTAATATAAATAGATCATAAACAGATTCAAAAATTTTAATTATAGGTAATTTCTTACTTAAAATCACAAAATTTATTGAAAAAAATTAATCATATTTATCAGTCAAAATTCTAGCAACAGCCTTGCACAGTTCCATCTTTCTTACTGAATTTAAATAAATTTTAAGAATCCGGGAACCAAAGCTCATTGTAACCAGAAATTCTAACAAATAAAAGGAAAAACAATAATGTTAACTTAATTTTCAGCTCAAATGTCTAGTTGTAGGAACATTATCATGAAAATATTGCATTCAGAGAATAGTTCTTGATAACAAACAAATATCAATAAATTAGAAAATGTACTTTTTAAAAAAAATAACTTGAGCTTCTTGGTTTTCTCTATAATTCCTTATTATTACAACTTATCTTTAAATGTGCATAAAAATATCATAATAATCTTAATAAGTAACAATAAATATCTTAAGAACATCATACTCCTCAATTAAATCCTTAAGAATAAAAATATTTCAATCTTCAACACATAATAATGATAATAAAAATACTCATAAATAAGTAAGTAAGTAAGATTCACAGATAAATAATCAAATAAATAAACCTGACAAACAGAGAATAATTAATCTAAATAAGACTCAAAGAAAAACAAAACAGTAAATAAATAAACCTCACAAATAGAGAATAAACAATCTACACAAATGCTTAAAAAGGATACAAATAATATTCAATTAATTTGAAATAACTCACTCTTAAGAAGAATTTCTCAAGGTGATCCTAGGGGAGACAATAATAACGAAAATTATGAAAGTAAGTAGCAATCGGCGTTCAGTTGTCTCTAAACGTCTTTTTTTTTCGTGTCATTACTACCAGTAATACTTAAAGTCAATGATCGCATATTTGGGAGCAACAAGATGAATGTCAGTCATCGTGGCGCTTCTATTCCTTATTAAATAAAATTCGAAATCACCAGGTCTCAAAAATTTATCATTATGTCCAAAAATATCAAGCTTCAGGAATTCACGAGAAGTCAATTATCGGCGATTCACAAATCTATCATCATTTCGTTCCACAGCCCATTCCATTAGCAAGCTGAAATTACCATAGACTGTCCTTCAATCGAACTTCGGCGATAGCATGCTTTTCTTCGTTCCATCGCAATTTTCTTTAAATATCATTCATTAAAAAGGCAGCACACATAACTAATCCTGTCGGACTTTTCAATTAGTTGTGACGATTTAAGGAGAAACTCGAATTATTTCCACTGGTTAAAAAAAAAACACACAGTCATGGCAAGCGAGGTAAAAAACAAAATAATAAATAAATGTAGAAGATCCAATAATTAGTCATTGGCTGCTGTAAGTTCATTTATTTAATTCGTAATAATGAGGACGGGAAAAGCTCCTTTTGCAAAAATTCCATCATTATTTCAGCGAGCCGTCCTCATTGAAGATTCAACCCAAGAATCTTCTTTTCTCATCTCGAGACTTCCCCCTTTTAAACTAAAAAGAAAGTTCTGGAACATTCTGTAACCTCAAACCATCATTCTTTTATGTAAACAGAATTCTTGTCCAGCTACGAGATTATTTCCCACAGACGATAAATTTATTTAAAAAAAATATTATTTAACCAATTTATAATAGACTCAGAATTTCTTAGGCAGACGATTTTTATAAATGATTAATTTTAAGAGAAAAAGAAACGAAATGAATTTATTAATATGCACACATCAAAGGTTGACTGAGGAAAAAATAAATAAATAGATAAAATAAAATAATGATATTTTTTGAAAGGTATGGGTTTGGAATAAATTTAATAAGACTTTCTTAAAAAGGGTTGATAAAAACATAGAACAAAATCAGTTTTATTTGGAATATTAAGAAATAAAGTTTAATTAAGAATATTTTTAATTTAGTGTCATCTTTTTAAATTTACGCATACTGGAATAATGTTTTTTAAGGCAAATTAAGAATTTATATCGTCTGCATAAATATTAACAGATTAGATTTAGAAACGAGATTTTAATTTAATAATTTGCAGTAAGTACGGAACATTATTATAAGAAAATTAAGATAGTATAAAGGTTAGTTTTGGCGAAAAAATTTTAAATTTGTAATATATATATAAGGAAAAAGTTGTTAAATATTTAAGTTATATTCATATGAAACGACCTTTTCTGAAATAAGTGCACTGGAGAACTGATAACTTAGATTCACGGGTATCGATATAAACTAACTAACCAAATAAAGCATCAATTTAATTATTAATAAAATAATTTCAACCAATTAAGAGGCAAATGTACAAATTCTCAAAAAAATGTTATTCTTAAATACTTCATCTAAATAATTATGAAAATTACAACCTTTTCTGAAAATGATACGGTAGAGAACTGTTAATTTAGATTCTTGACTATGGATATAAAATTACCATCCCGATAAAGTATAAATTTAATTTTTAAGAATATAATTCCACACAATCATGTGGAAAATCTACAAATTCTCAAAAAAATACTGTTAAATATTTAAGTTAAATGTTTATGAAAATTAATGATCTTGGCCAAAATGTCTTGAAGGTATTTTGCAATCACAGGCGGAAGTAAACTTTAAATTATGAGGAAATCAGTATCGATACTGCCAATTATGGGATTTATATCAAAAAAAAAAAAAAAAAAAAAAACCACATTAATGTAAAGTAAAAATGTAATAATAATAATAATAATAATAATAATAATAATAATAATAATAATAAAAGTTTTTTATGGGAAAAAACAATATAGTTCTACATTTTCATACTTCGGGACTGTATGGTTTAAATAAACCGTGCTAGATACCCACCAAGAAAGTCTTTAAAATTTCTTTTTTCCCAGTGGCTGTCAAAAAGGATTTATGAATTGAAAAATATTCAATCGGTTGCATTCAATCTCTATCTCGAGATTAAAGTAAAGGAGATAACGCATTTGTTCCAGATGTTTTAAAAACTGCTTAAAATTATTTTCACGTGGCTTGAAAATATTTTCCATGATTATCTTTTAACCATGCATAAATTATTTTTTTCACCTAAAAAAAAAAAATATATATATATATATATATATATATATATATATATATCAAACAATAATTTTTTTTTTATAAATGAGAACCCAATGAGATGAAATCATTCTGTTATTGTGCTGCATGCAAATCTATCATTTCTCTTTAAATAAGTTCTGTATAAACCAATGATGAAAGAATTTTGTCTGAGTAGATTAATATTATTGTAAGTTCAGGAATTTGAAGGAACATGTAACAAATGGAAATTTGAATGCTGAATTTGTAAGCTGTGTATTTCCTTTTACTTTTATATTTTATTTGAAAGTGACGTTTGTTAGCCTTTTAGAAATAAGTATATTTTACATTAATTTGCATTAGAAATTTTAAGAACACGAATTTGACCATAAACGGTATAAAACAGAATAATTATGGAAGATAAGATTTTTATGATCAAAATATGATTTAAACTGCCTTAAAAAATTTTTAGCACACACAATAACCGATAAAGAATGTTTATAAAAAAGAAAATATTTTGTTGATTTTTCATGCATTTTCTAATGGCATAAAAACACTAAAAATTCTTCTGCAGGCTTGCTGTTACGAGCACAATATAGGTGGAATACGGCACCTTTGCAACTTAGAAAACTACTCTCTTAAAAAGTCAGCCACAAAATAGCTCAAGTTTAGCTGAAATCCACTCATCTCAATGTTGAAAGGCAGCTTCTCAAAAAAGAGTTGAAATAACTCGAGTTTTAACCCATTTAAATGAAGTTGAGCTATTTAAATAATCAATTTAGATCAAGAAGATTTAATCGTTTGAAAAACAACTCTTTTATAATCGAAAAAATTACAGCTCTTTCATGAGAAGCCAAATCAGCTCTTTTGTTTTAAGATTGTAGTAAAATGATTTTCAGCATTTAAATTAATTTTTGAGTTAAAAACTATCAGTACATATTATTTTATACTTTTAAAGGTAATTTGCTGTGATTTTTTAAGTTCGAGGAAATTTCTGAAAAACCAATGCTGTTTTCGTTTATTAAAGTATCTACCTATAGGTTACTTAATGTTCTTACCTAAGTTTAAAATATCAATTTCGCTGAAAATTCGCATTTTTTAAATTTGGTTTTCATAAAGAATGAATTTCTTTGTTGCAATCTGTTTCTATTTTTCCTGTACTTATATTAGAAATTAAATTAGAGATCATTAAAAATGAATAGGAAACGTTAATTTAAACCGCAATTGAAAAAAAATAATTGCGTTTTCTAAAAAAATAGGTTTTTATTAGAAAAGATAAACGACTATTTTTCTAATTCAAACTTTTATTATCTAGTAACTAAGAAATGTCTAGTGTGAAATGATCTAAAGAATAAGTCCTATGTGGTTTATTTGTCGAATTGTAACTATTTTTATGAAGCAGTATTCATGTACACTTGTAGCTATATTTATATACACATAAAATTACAGATATTTTCAGTGCAATTGTATATAATCCGCTATATCTCTCTTACATTTCTGTATATTGACTAGTTGTTAGCTGATTACACTCAAAAGTGTCTAATATGCGGATACTCAAAAAATGCTTGTATTACATGCATTTTTTGATTTTTAGAATCTGAACCTTTTTTATTAAAATAGTGCTACAAAATGAAAAAAACTCTTCAAAATTTTAAAAATTTGCAATATATATATATATTACAATATATATATATATATTGTAATTTTCTTTACTCTGTGATAGATTACAAAGAAAAATACCAAAAAAATGAAAGGTTTTTTTTTTTTTTCAAGTCTTCGAGCATAATCTAATTCCTTAAATATGATTAGAAAGATTTCGATTGCATTCATAGGTAATCAACCACCGTGGAAGTGGCCTTTTTTCGTCTGCGATCACTACTACGTCCCGAATAGTCCGTCAGTCTTGCGCGAAGCTCTGCTGTTGCTAAGAATCCAAGACCCCTCAAAAGTCTTTACTTACGATCCGTATGCCGTAGACTCTAAATAGAAAAGGAAAAAAAAAACAGAGAGAAATTGAAATCTGACAAATTTAAAAGATAAAGTACACAAATTAAAGACACTGAATGATAAAAAGATATGTTACTCTTAGAGAAAAGGTTTAATCTGGATAATTGCCCAAATGGTGTTCGCATAAATTGAGAAAAAAAAATAGTCTTCACTGTTTTAAACTAAAAAACAAACAGGAGGATCGATAATTGTATAAGGCAAAATTAAATGGAAAATAAATGCAATATTAAAAAAAAAAAAAAAAAAAAAAAAAAAAAAAAGTTTTTATTATGTGAACGTGCTAAGAAACATTAGCTTAACTCTTTTGATGGTGAGACTTAACTTTATTAAAATAGTTGTATTTCATAATCTTTTAAAGTGAAATTTTTAATGAAATAATTGAAATAAAGATATCAGATTAATATATTTTAAAACAGATTTTTTTATTGTATGAAGTTGTTTTCATTTTTAGATTCATTTCAACAACCAATTTTAATATTTTTCAGTCAAAAATTTAAGTTTAAATAAGTCACTTAAAAAAAAAAAATCAGTACTGGTGATAAAAGCCTGAAAGTTCGCAACTGTGTGATTCTGTCATATCTCGCATAAAAAAATCAATAAATCCTTATAAACAAATTCATACTTTGTAGTTATTTACAAGATAAATGTTCCAAAAGGCAAAACATTTATATTGGTTATATATACAAAATAAATATTCTAAAAAATATTTACTCTTGATAGAATAATATGAAATAATCTTAAAATAAGATATATTGTATTTCTATCCCGCCTTAAGGAATCCTCGAGGATTTTACATTCAGAATTGTTGCTCCATAAACAAAGCGCTTGAAAACATTCTTAACTTCTACCATGAAATATATTTGAAGTGCAATGTTTTATGTTCATCTTTTTTTTAAGAATAAGGGTTATTTACTTGAAGTGTATTCTTCCAAGAACGTTTTTATATAAATATAGAAAAAAATATTAGATCTATTGTATGTTGGGTAAGATAGTATAAACTTAGCCGCATGAAAGTATGCTTGTTTTAAAATTTTATTTTGAAAGTTGTTTTTATTGGAAGTAATAGGATTAAGGAGAAAAAATCGTTTTCTCTTGGTTTGCTTTTTTTTATAATCATTCAATCATTCATTTTGAAAATTTCGTTAAATATTTTGTGTACAGTCTCCGCTCCCAACCCCTTCAAATTAAAGTCCGTTAGAAATCATTAATTTAGTTTAAATGTCGAACTTGGTAATGAATATTCTTGACATTGTTTTACTCCTGGGAAGAAACGCAAGCAAATGATTTTTTATTATGTTATTATTATTTTTGTTATTATTATTATATTTGTTGTTATTTTATTTATTATTTATTATCTTTGCTCTGACTTTTTTTAGATAAAAGGCGGGAAATTTTAAAGGAAGCGATGCTTAAATTATCTTTTTTGGATTTCAAAAAATATTTCAAGGATTTTTAACTCAGATAACTGATAAAATAGTAATTTTTTTTAAATATTATATAACTATCAGGAATACTAAATTACAAGTAACAAAACAAAACAAGAATACTAAATTACAAGTAAGTTTTAGATGTATTAAAAAACTGCAATTTCATTAGAAACACATTTTTGTACATAATTTTTATCAGTTTGAAAATTTATTGCGTAATTCCATCTTAACATATACAAACCAGGTTGAGTTTAAAACTAAATATGCAATATATAGGGATCTTGACCTACATCGCCTCGCATTTACATCTTTCATGGATTTTTAAAAATATCAATTAACTGCACTTTGATTTACATCGAATACTTTTGTTTGAAATGCGGCATCTTATAAAAAACCAACCTTAATGGTGTAATAGCGAAAAAATTAATAATAACCAGCAATCGAAGGAGTACATTTAAACTAGTTTTTAGATGCATACATTATTTCACTTATCGCCCCCCTCCTATTATCGAAACATAAAGTTTTAAAATTTACAAATTAAAATATCTAGCACTAAGAACGGAATACTTCTTGCCAGCCGCAGAGCAAAATATTTCATGGTAAAAAGTAGTAGCTTCTGTTCTTATCAATTTTACCTTCTAATGGTAAATTGCCCGTGCTCCGTCCATTGATTCAGCTTTGAACTCAGATTTTGTATATGTAACCTATAAACCAGGAGGCCGCAGCCCACAAAAAATCATCTCATCGGTTTCACATCTAAAATGCAAGAATTAGTTTAAACTCAATTCGTATATTAAAACGAATTCGGTTTGTCAAATCATATCTTGTTGGAAAATACCTGGAAATCCAATTTTAGCAGTTGACTCGTAGGTTTACTATTGTGTTTTCTTGAGCCCAAAAATAGGAAAACATGGAGAATTCGGAGCAAGAAAAAATAATGGAAAATCTATGGTAATACGCCTAAAATCGGATTTTTAGGTATTTTGAACTAAGATATGACTTGGCCGATTGATTTAGTTTTAACATGCGAATCGAGATTTAACTAGTCCTATATTTTATCCGTGAACTCGATCAGGTGATGGTCTGAGCTTCCGCTTCGTGGTCTATACTGTTTTAACAGAGCTATTACATTCTAAAATAAAAATGATCAGGTAACCAAGAAAGTTCGTGCGGTTTTCATCAGCCATAAAAAACGATCCACAAAAATCTCAAACACTTATTTTATTCTTTGAAATAATCAGTCCAGAAACTGGGTTATAGTTTTAGTGACATCATCTTGGGTTTGAAACTGCTGTTCCAACAGGTGACTATCCATGGCCAAAAACAAGTAATGGTCCGATGGGGCGATGTCCAGTAGAGTAAGGTGGGTGAGGCAAAACTTCCCAGCCCAATGTTTTTATCATGTCCCTGGTCGCTTTCGCCGTATGAGGTCTGGCGTTATCGTGGAGGAGCAGAACTCCCCTCCTGTGACCAGCGCTGGCTGCTTTTCGAGCAAAGCAGCTGAAACTCTTTTCAACTGCGAGTAGACTTCGGCTGTGATTGTTTTCCCGCTTTCTAAGAATTCAAAGTGAACTATACCAGCGCTAGTCCTCCAAATGCCCAGCATTATCTTTTTTGATGGATGTCCGGTTTAGCAACAATGAGACAGAACCAGAAGTCGACCAATGATGTTTACTCTTTCGGTTATCATACATTACCCATTTCTCGTCACATGTCAGTATCTGATCCAGGAAAGAGGCTTTGGTGTGGCGCGACAGCAATGACAAGCAGATGTTCAATCGTTGGAGTTTGTTTTCCTCGGACAGGATATGAGAAACTCCCTTATCAAGTTTCCACAACATCCCAAGGCTATGAAGATGCGATCGGATGGTTTCGTCAGATACTCCAAACCTTTGCGCAAGCTCATGGGATGTTTGATCAGGATTCTGCTTGATTTTCTCTTCCAGCTGGACTTGGTCTAAGATGGATGGACGACCAAAAGGGGGCTTGCCTTCGAGGCTCTCGTCTCCGGACGAAAATCTGTTGAACCACTTTTGAGCGGTCCGTTCACTCACTAAGGTCTCTCTAAACACGGAGCATATTCTTCTAGCGGGATCTGCAGCTTTGATTCCTAATTTGAACTCGTAGATCAAAATAGGCCTCAAAATCTCCTTTGTCAATGACATCCTTTGTCAACGATTGTAAAATGTGAGATACTTTAAACTTCTCTCTACTGATTGCAATTTAAAGGCAATGTACAGAAATGACGTCATCAGAATCAGTATGACCACGCCTACGCAACAAAAGTAGCTGTTCTCAAAAACCGCACAAACTTTCTTGGTTACCTGATATTATTCTAATATGAAAATATAAATTATTTTTTGTTAATTTTAATGTATAATTTGTAATTTAACAAGTTTGAATTTAATAGATATTGGCATACATAGCAGCTTCACGTGTGAGACATTTTCTGCGTTTCGCATGGAATTTCCCACATAGGCTATTTTTTGTTATTGTTAAAAGTTCAGAAATCACAGATTCAAATACTAAAGTGGACATTGTAGTCGGAATTTTGAGTGCTAACATAAATTTGCTTTCCTTATTTTTTTTAAAGGTAAAAGACAACGATGGTGAAACACAATGGTAAAACCTACTCACCTGCTCAGGTTTCCAAGATCGCAGTCCGAACATTTGTAACTGAAAAAATATCTTGGCTTGATCCTCTTTATTTTCATATGTTACTTATTGTAATATGTGTAACAGTTTTGAAAGTATAACTTTTCAAAATCGTTTCACTTGTGTTAACCATGTATATCTCTATTATAAGGAAACGAGGACAAATAATTTACGTATGAGGAAATGTATTTTAATATACTTTTCCAATTTCTGCTTACTTAGATTTTTTTTCATTCTTAATCTATGGGATAGTTTTCTGGTCTGATGCAATCCCTGTCATACGGAATTAAAGAGGCGAAGTTCAGCAATAAATTAAAATAAATAAATAGTTAAATAGGAAACTAAGGATCCCAAACGTCTTCCAAATATGAATCCATTAAAGTTTAGGGTCCAAAATTTCAAATGATTATAAAAAACCCTTAGCAAAAAATGGCATAGGATTTTTTATGGAAACACATGGTTTTATATGGAAAATTATAAAAAAATTATGTCATTATATGTAAACATACTGTATTCATATGGTAAACATTCATCGCTCTATGGTATTGCAGAGCAATGTCTATGGTAAAGTTATAGGATAATGATATATGCCATACATTTTATGGTAACCAGAGAAATATGTATGGTAAAGTTATAGGATAATGGTATACACCATACATGATATGGTATTCCATAATTAGGTGTATGGTAAAACTATAGGGAAATGAAATTTACCACACATTCAATGGTGTTCCATAGCGTGATGTATAGTAAAATAATACATAATTGTTTGCACCATAAATTGTATAGTATTTCAAAGCATGGTGTATGGTAAAATCTTAATGCCTTTTGAAAGTTTATAATATATTAGATTTTGTGTAACTATAATATAAAATTACTCGGTTGTGGTCATCTCAAAACTTTCTACTATCTTTATGTATGTCTTATGCACTTCTAAAAAATAGAATCATAGCAACGCCACTGGTTAGATAGTTTAAACCAAAATCTATTTAGGAACAACTTGTGTTAACTTATAACCAGTCTAATGAAAATCCCTTGATCTCAAATTAATATAACATAAAATAACATATTATTTTATTCTTATATAATTCATATATATGAGTGTGTAAATGCGTTAAAAATAAAAAAAAATCTTAAGAAAAATAAATTATTCAATAAAAATATATAATTGACATATTTCCTATAAAATTCTAACAGCGATTAAAGGAGTCAGGGACACACATAAAAAATACTGCATTAAAAATTTATCTGATTTTTTATGCTTATAACGACATTTTTTTAAAATCACATTTAGAAAAGGAAATATTATGTTTTTTTTTTTCGTTTTCAGCATCTAGCTTTTAAGCATGGATTGTCATGGATAAGACTTCTTGTATGCGTTTTTCTTCATGATGAGTTTTCACAATTTCTCACATTTAAATTGTTATAACTCAAGAACCGTTAAACATAAATGCTTTAAAATTAGAACATGCCTTTTTTTAATTGCTTTACTTTAAATTTGATTCAGCAAATTTGAAAAAAATATTTATTTTTGAAAGTATTTTTTTTTTCAAACTTTTACTTTAAATAAATTTTTTATTAATATTTTTGAAAAAGCTGAATCAAAATTAAAATGTAGGGGTTCCTGTTTATTTAATTTCTAAAAAACTAAAATTCTACAATTATTACATTGAGTTGCAATAATTTTTAATTTCCCTCCACTTTTTTTAATAAATTTTAAATTAAAAAAATATAGAGAAGTTTTATTATGTGATTTTGTTTTAAAATGGTATGTTTAATATCACAAAAAATTGCGAAATTTAAGTTCAATAAAAGATTTTTTAATGTGTCCCGGACCTCCTCAAAATAAACAAATTGTCAAAAATAGCCTATAATTATTTAAAGAAAATCTTTTTGAATTTATTTTAAAAAGGACCTACAAATATTTGAATCACCAAAAAAATTTTTGAAATATCTTTTGAAAATAATACCTACAAAATATTAATACATATATATTATAATATATAATATTAATACATATATAATAATATAATATATTATAATATATTAATTAAATATTAATAAACTTAATAATACAAAAAAAAAAAAAAACGGTTTATAGTTAATTCACGTTATTTGATAATTTTAAAGTCATTTTATATGGAACAACAGGGATTTTTATTTTATTTAAAAGTTAAAAATTATTAAAAAGATTAAAAATTATTTTACGATCTATAAAAATATAAAAAAATCTACAGATATTTTTATCGACCTCAAATTATGATAATATATGAAATAATAGTGTTATTATTTTGTTCTTATGTATTTCATATATGTGAGCAGAGTCTATGCTTTATAAATAAAAAAATCCTATGGGAGAAATAAAATGATTTAACAAAAATATATATTTGATGACATATTTTCTATAAAATTCTAACAGCGATTAAAGAAGTTTGTAATTACAATCTTCAAAATTACAAACTTCTGTAAATACAAACACATTCTTAAAAAAAAAAACTGCATTAAATTTTTTTTTTCTTATGCATATAACGATGTTTAAATCATGTTTTCTATTATAATTCGAAGAGACAATAGTCAGCCAATAGTACTATTTTTTAGTTTTGGTTTTTATAATAATTTACATTCATTTTATATGCAACAACAAAGTTTTTATTTTATTTTATTTAAACGTTAATAATTATTGAAAAGATTAAAAATCATTTTACAACGTATAAAAATATTGAATATATCTATTAATCTTTTTGGCATTTAAATTTAAAAGAAAGATTCAAAATTTCCGTAAAAATTATCTAAAAAATAGTAATATATATATTTTTTTACTTTAAAATTAAAAAATGCTCGTAAGTAAGGAATTAATATAATACATTAATATAATCATTAAAAATAGATTATATACTAAGTTATAAAATGGTTTCTTATTCTTATTAAATATTATTCCTTAACGACTTTCTATTTTTTTAATTAATTTTAATAAACAGAAAATAGTGTTTCATTTAATTAATTGGATTTTATAACTAAATAATATTTGCTAAGATATTTACTCCATTCATTAAAATAATAAATTAACTTATAAATACATGTCTATAAAACAATTTATTAAAAAAAAAACCTTTAAAACTACCTTCTTCTGTCAACTATTAACTTAGAACGACAAATAATGATGATTTACTGAAACGCTTTATTCATATAACGTTTTATAAGCACAGCTCATCACCCCGCATGGCCGAATGGTTAGGACGCTCGTCTCCCACCCCTACCGTCCGTGGATCAAATCCCACAGCTTCCCAAGGTCGAAGTGCATTAGTAAGCTTAGTTCCCCGTATTCCTAAAAGATGGCGCCACCAAAGTTGATATCGTTGTTATTTTTTAATATATAGTACCATAAAGAATTACCATACACTTAACGTTTATATGGTTTTTCATAAGAATTTCCATACACTTAACGATTATATGGTTTTCCATAGAATCACTTTTACCATAGGCAAAAATCCATATGATTGCACTTATGGTGTTTTTTTTATGGTAATTCTATGCCTTTTTTTGCTAAGGGAACGGAAAAATTGGTCAATTCGTTTGCGGTTTTCACAAAAACTATTCTTTATGTCGGTATTGTCTTGAAAATAAATTTGAAAAATAAATTTGAAAAAATGCCTATAGAGGGCATTTTAGACTTTGGAGTAAAGAACAATTTTTACCGTTATTTTTTGCATCTAATCACATTTTTTAGTAGCTTAGACATAAACTTAAATTTTGAGCTCAAAATCTGAATCGTTGGCAGTGGTTAAGTAGCGCAAACTGAGCTGTGTTCGATAGGGGTTGGAAGGTTCAAATTTCTAATGCTTATAAAAATCGGGAATATTACTCGATTAATTTGTAATTTTCACTAAAACTATTCTTTATATCAGTATTGTCTTGAAAATAAATTATAAAGACAGATTTCAAAAAATTTCGTTAAAGGGCGCCTTAAACTTTAGAGGAGCTGACAACTATTTTTAAACTTTAGTTTTTGTATCTAATTTAATGTTTGCAAAGTTTAAACTCAAATTTTGACCTCGAATTCTGAATCGTTGGGAAAGGTTAAAAAGCGCAAAATGAACTGTGTTCAGGAGTTGAAATTTTACCCTTCAGAACCTCTCGAACACAGTTCAATTTTGCCGCTACTTAATTAGTCACAACGATTTAGATTTTCAGTTCAAAATTTATGACTAGAATTTTACAGGCATTTAATTAGATACAAAAAATAACGGTTAAAAATAGTTGTTGGTAACTCTAAAGTTTAAGGCGCCCTCTAACGGAATTTTTTAAACTTTATTTTGAAAATTTATTTTCAAGTAAATACTGACGTAAAAAATAGTTTTAGCAAAAACAGCAAACGAATCGACCAATTTTTTCCGTTTATTATAATCATTTGAAATTTGAATCTCCCCACCCCCATGGAGCATAATTCAGTTCGCGCTACTTAAACATTGCCAACGAATCAGATTTTCAGCTGAAAATTTAATTTTATGTCTAAGCTTCTAAAAAAATTTAATGAGCTGCAAAAAATGACGGTAAAAAATAGTTGTACGTTACTGCAAAGTCTAAAGCGCCCTCTATCGACATTTTTTGAAATGCGTTCCTTGATGGATTCATTAAAGATTCACTTATCTTGATGGAAAAACTTTCGACTCTTGTGCTACTTCCCTCAGACAAAACCTTTTCGTTGGAATTGTGAATTAATAGCTAAGAGTAGTATTCCATTTTATGAGGACTTATTCCGCTTGCCTAATCCAATGCCTCTGCCAATGCTGTAGATAATCCAATTGAGAATAATGAAGAATATGATTACACACTAGAATTATAAATAAGCATAAAAATGTTTCCGTTACCTTCAATCATTCATCATAATGTTATGTTAATTCATTTTGAATACAAATATATTTAGGTACTACTCTGTTATCCCATCGACCGATTTCACCAAATTATACAAATCGCCAAACTAAAAGCCAAATTATATATATTGACGTAGTTTCTATTTTAAATAATAAAAAAAACCCAATAATTAGTAGAATATTAATAAAAATACAAATAAAAAGTCGAAATAAAAATCACTTAATGACATTTTAAACATGTGTATCGTATTTAATGTAATGAATTGACATTCACGATCATACATTATTATATATCATACATTTAATTTTATAATTTGGCGATAATATTTTGGTGGACGGTATAACAGAGTAGTACCTATATTTAATATGACTGTTTTGTTCAAATTAAATAACACCTAATCTCGTACCTTGCCATAACGACATAATTTTCCGGAACAGATTTTCTGTTATTATTACTTTTATTATTAATAAATTAAACAAAAATATTCGATACTTACAAGCATTAAACTCTAAATTCTATACTCAGCCCAAAAAATCCATAAAAATTCGTTTCCTTGTAAATAATACAGTTTTTTTGGATTCCGTGACGTTTTTGAAATCACAAATTCAATTAATTATGCATATTTTTGTTACGAAAGTTAATGTTTCACTTTGCATTAAAGAAATCGTGAAACGATTTAGATAGCTTTAAAAACGGTCGTTTAGAAAAAAAAAATTCTAAAAACAAAGAAAAAAGATCTTGGATGTTATTAGAAATGTGTGTCTATTATCTGAATAAAACAATTTCTGAAATTCTTTCGATTACTGTCAGCATGGCAAACTGGTATTTGAGATGCAAGTTTTCGTATTTCAAAAAAAATGTTAGATTCTAAAAATCTAACATTTCAAATAGTAGTTGAATTAGAAGAATCTTGTTAATCAGCTGAAGCCAGTGCAAAATCTCGACATGCAGGAAAATGAATGACAATGTTAATACGTGGAAATTTCTCTCAGAGAGAAAATTCGTCTTAAATACACTACTTCAAATGAAAATAAAATTTCAATTTTTTAATCATTATCTACGGCATTATGAATTCAAGAAAATTTTACATTCTAAAGCATTTTAATCAAATTGTTTGAACTAAATTAAAATAGTTACATAGTCATTGAATAAATATTTGAAGTATTTTAGAAGGCTTGAAGGATTTAGAAGAATTCATTAAATTTGAATTTACAGGGATTTCTGAAATTTTTATAACCCCACTCAAATCTTTTATTTTAAATTGTTTTCTTAGTATTTTGTATATAAATATAGAAATATTTCCTTATTGAAAAATCCTAATCTCCCTCCCTCAGCGCCAAGAAAACTGAAAAGATGCAAAGGCAAAAGAAATCATCCTTTTAAAAGAATTTTTGTTTTGTATAACCAATAGGAACAAGATAAAATAATGTATCTGTAACTCATTCTAAACAGTATTACAACTAACTGACGTATTAAAAGAAATTTATAATAAGTTATTTTAATGGTACTTATAAGTACTGTCATACACTGTAAAAAATGCCAGATGTTTCTGAATATATAAAAATCAAAAATAAAAAACGAATCAAAAACGAAAATGCACTGTGATGAATTTCGTTCCCACGCTTCCAAAATTACCCCCCACGACGAGAATCCCGGAGAATTCTCAGAAGGAGAAATACATCTTTCTCCACTCTCAAAGTAGACATAAGAAAGTCAGCCGATTTCAATAAAGCACTTAAAGTGAACTCTTCGATTAATGCATATGGTCGTTCCGCCGATTTTAGACCCCACGGAAGATGAGCCTTTGAAGTGTTGAGAAAGACAGCTATGGCGATGATTTCCACAAGTAAGAGAAAGATATTTCTCCAAGGCGACCGCTGTGCAAGAATGAAAGAGGCGGGTCATCCCAAGGAATGATGGATGAGGGAAAATGGGATAAATAGAGCGAGGAGATGCTCTAAGGGACTTTTTTTGCTGTTCGGATGCGGAGCGTTAGAGACGGGGGAGTTGGCCCTCGTACTCAAGAGAGTAGTGACCAGTGTTTTACTCTTGGAGAAGAATTAATAGGCGGTTAATGCCTATGTGGAAGAACTTGTGGAGAACAACTCCTGATAAACTTTTATCATATTAACGAGTGGCTGTAAAACCATTTCATATTCAGTACGAACAATCTTTTCAATCTGTTGTGGAGAACCCATCTTTTATTTTGTTATAAGTGGAGTGGATTTCCTTGTAATGAACTAAATAAATTCTAGTGAAATCTGATCCAGCCTCTTGCCGCTATTTTTCGACCCGCTACCACACAACGCCGACTGGAGATCTTATAACTGGTGGCAGCTTAGCGGATTCTTACACCAGAAAAGAAAAGTTGTTTGGATATTTTAGTCTGCCCCAGTGTGTGATAATAGCGCCCGCCCAGAGAGACGACGCTAATAGAAGAGCATCAAGCCTGACCGTGCCTCAGCAACCAGAGAAAAGATATAGGAGCGCCTCAGCCGTGCCGCAGCAAATTGAGAAGGAGCCCCAGAGTCCTTCAGCTATACCCAAGGAGCGTCAAGCTTCAAGTACCTCGAAATCAAGGACCACTGACCGCTGACAAGTGGAGCCCGAGAAAAGAAACCTTCCCGAACCAGACCCAGGAGCAACCGGGACCGACCTCTTCAGAAAGACGTGCCAAGCAGAAAAAGGTAGGCTCATTTTTCTTTGAGTGGCCTCAGATTGAAAATTTAGTGTATTTATAGTAAAATATTGTCATGATGCTAAACTTAAACTTAAGTTGAAAAAAAAATCTATTTTAGTGATTTTCGATTTAGGTCAAATTAATTAAAGTTAATCATAAAATAATTTAATAGATAAGTAATATCTAGTTGTAAAAAAATTCTCGAGTTAGAATTATTTTGTTTTTCTCTAAAAACATTTGATAAACCAGTGGGTGAAAAAAAAGGCTCTTTTGAAAAAAAAAATTAATAACTTAGTTACTAAATTTAAAATTTTATTAACGGTTAGTGCTGTAACATATTTCTGTTGACTATTGCATGTTAGGACAGGCATTGGTAAAAAAATTTTGTATTTAAATTAGTAAATGTTTCTGTTAATAATCTGTGTGAGTGCCCAATCCAAAAAATCCAAGCTGTTTTTCTGTGACATTTCAGAAAGTTAGTTATTATTCGTGTTTTTGTGTGCATAGGGATCTTTAAGTTTAGGAAAAATTTATTTTATTGAGACTAAATTACAGAATTGAAGAAATGGTCTGAATTAGAAATCCTTATATATCTATTGAATTGTGTTTAGAAATTTTTATTTTCTTATACATGCATAAAATTTGGATTGTGAAATTGTTAACGATTTAGTTAAATGCATTTGATTTTTTGGGTTCTTGTTAACTGAATTAAACTTAACGGAATCATGGCGAAAATTACGTCACTCAAATATTGTAGGAAGGCAGACTTACAAAATTTGGCAGAAGTCCTAGGGGTGGAAATCGAACCGGATGATAATATGGCAGCTATTATTAGGAAAATTGAATCCGCGAACGATTATGATCAAACTCTTGCTTTAGCTCAAGCTGAATATATAGTTAGGGATCGCGAAGAGGAAAAACAGAGAGAAAAAGAGGAAAAACAAAGGTTAGAACAAGAAAAACAATGGGAAAGGGAAGAGAGAGAAAGGGAAAGACAAGATAAAGAGAAGGAAAGGGAATTTACACTGGAACAGCTGAGATTATCTCAAACCTCAGAGAGACGTAATTCCACTGCGAGTAGTAATGCTGAACGTCAACCTAAGCTTGCACTTAAGACTGTAATGCACCGCTTTGACCCCGATAAATCCGACATAACTCTTTTCTTAAACTTATTCGAACGACAAGCTAATAGAGTAGGTATCGAAACTGAAGACTACGTAACTCCTTTACTCTCTTTATTACCCATAGACATAGCGGAATTGATCTTGCGCGAACCGGCAGATCAAATTGAAAATTTCGCACATGTGAAAGCATTATTACTGGCCAGGTATAGGCTGAGTCCTGAAGCTTATAGGGTAAAATTAAATAGGCATGCTAAAAATCCTGGAAGCCCATGGAAAGATTTAATCTTTGAACTTGACAGTTTTCTCGAAGGATGGTAACACGGTTTAGGAATTTCATATTTTTCGGCTCTGAAAAAGTTATTGATAACGGACCAGATCAAACGTCGTGCCCCCACGGAACTAAGAGAGCACTTCATAGACTCTTGGGCTAATTATACGGATCCCCTAACTCTAGCAACAAAATTAGATGAATACGAAGCTGTTAAGGTATCACAAAAAAAATCGTGGAACACCGGAAACGCAATAGACAGGAGAGGCGATAAACCAAAAATTGATGACAAATCGCGAGAAAGGAAAAACGAAACTGAAACCAATTGGAGGAAGAGAAATGATAACACAGAACGGCAAGGGGTTTTCGAACGACCTAGTGGAAGGAAGTGCTTTTTGTGTTCTAGTTTTTCCCATGTGAAGGCCGATTGTCCAGAGAATGAAAAAAATAAAAAACCTGTAACAAATGTTCGACATATTAGCGACGGAACTAAATTCGGAAAAGGTTTCCAACCTTATTTGGGTCGCGCAAAAATTAATGGAGAGGAAATAGTTATACTCCGAGATTCGGGCAGCTGCCAAGGTGTCATCCCAGGACGATTAATTAAACCTGAACAACTAGACGGGAATTACGTTTGGATTACGCAACCTTTGATGAACGATGTACGTTGTTTACCTACGGCGATAATAGATTTAGAAATTGAGGGGGCAGGTTCCATCCGAACTAAAGCTATAGTAGCAGAAAAGGAAATTGACATGGATTACTATATTTTGGGAAATGATACTCAGAAATTGATTGAGGAAGGAAAAAAAAATAATCCCGCAGTTTTAAATGCCGTTCTCACCCGCAATCAGACTAAATCAATTCTGAAAGAGAAAAAATCCGGTTCTCTGGAAGGGGAAGAAAGGGAAGGCATTGTATCAAACAACCCCAAAGTTCCTATTGAAGATACTACTATTGTATTGCACGAAAGCTCTTCCGAAAAAGGGGAGGAGACATCTCAAACGGAAGAAGATGTATTGATTGTTCCAGAGCTGGAACCAGACACGTGCTCAATTTTAGGGGAAGTCAAAAAGGCGGATTTAGTGAAAGCTCAACAAGATGAGGTAGAATTAAATGAAGTACGCGAGAAAGCGGAAAAAAAGAAATCGCATTACGAAATTCATAACTCTATCATTGTGCGAAAGTCAACTGACTATAGAGGAAATATAAGGAACCAATTGACTATACCCTGGAAATTTAGACAAGGCTTGTCATGAAGGAATTTCTTCTCACACGGGAGTTGAAAAAGCCTTATGTGTATACTCGCGATGGGCGGAAGCGATTGCAATTCCTAACATGCTTTCGGAGACGATGGTGGAAGCGCTAATTACCGTATTCAGTCGAATAGGATATGCAACTGAAATACAAACTGATTTAGGACGCAGTTTTATCTCCAGTCTAACGACTACGTTTTTAGATAAATTCGGAGTAAGACTAAGACATTCTAGTGTGTGTAGGCCTAGCTCAAACATGGTAGAAAGATTTCACCGGTCCGTTAAAAAATTATTAAAGTCTTTGTGCTTAGAAAATGGAGAGGATTGGGAGTCAAATTTGCCTCACGCCCTATTTGCACTTAGGACGGTGGTCCATGAATCTACCGGGTTCAGTCCGGCAGAACTTGTTTTCGGCCGAAATCTCAGAACGCCTGAAACATTGTTGTTCGAGCA
The DNA here is from genome assembly GCA_964019185.1 of Maratus speculifer. Classification (NCBI taxonomy): domain Eukaryota; kingdom Metazoa; phylum Arthropoda; class Arachnida; order Araneae; family Salticidae; genus Maratus; species Maratus speculifer. The sequence continues at coordinate 94,703,482 of OZ025289.1, read as the reverse complement.
GTGGACGGGGGAAGGTCCCGAACACGAATTAGTTACGGAGCATGTATTCAATCTGGTAAATAGATTAAAAAGATGCCGGGAACTTGCCGTCGAAAACATGACGAACAGCCGGGAGAAAAGGAAATTCTATTACGATAAAAAGGCAATTGAAAGAAGTTTCGAGCCGGGCGATGAAGTTTTAGTACTAGCCACGAACAAACCAAATAAGAGATCTATTAAATGGATCAGGCCGGGAAAAATCGACGCGAAAATTTCAGATATAAATTATTTAGTGAGTGTCCCAGGGCGACGCGAGAAATCACAAATCTACCACGTTAATTTGCTGAAACCATACGTAAGACGCGTAGAAAAAGTATATATTTTGCCTAGCAAAGTTTTCGGCTCTGAAGAATCCCCGGATCTTGAAATAGATTTTCCATCCGTCGATTCAAACAGTTACAGTTTCGAGAATATGGTGGAAGATGGGAATTTAAAGAACCGATGTAATCCAAACCAATTAATAGGGAGTTCGTATAGATTCTCTAGATTCATGTCCAAATTATTACACGGACTAGAAGAATATTGTCTTCCTTATCTGGACGATACAACAGTGTTTTCCAACACTTGGGAGAAACATCTCATACATTTAAGGACAGTCTTAATTAGGATTAAGGAGGCTAGGTTGAAAATTAAAATTGCAAAATGTAAATTCGCACTAAGGACAGTAAAATATCTCGGACATATTGTCGGGGAGGGGCAACGAAAACCTTCAGATGTCAAAATCAGGACTATCGTAGATCTGCCAACACCGAGAAACAAAACTGAAATAAGGAGATTCTTGGGAATGACAGGTTATTATGCCCGGTACATAAAAAATTATGCCGACATCGTTGAACCTCTTACGAGTGCTTTAAAAGGAAAAAACAAAAGGGAAAAAATAGTTTGGAACAGCGAAATGGGGGAAGCGTTCGAGAAATTAAAAAAGAAATTAACTGAAGATCCCGTGCTATACGCCCCCAATTATGAATCCGAATTTATAATACAAACGGATGCTTCAGAAAAGGCTATGGGTATAATACTGGCCCAGAGACAAGGCTCAGAAGAACATCCGATACTTTTTCTAAGTAGGAAATTCACAGACGTAGAAAAGAATTTTAGCGCTTCAGAACGCGAATACGCCGCTATAATTTTTGCAATAAAGAAGCTAAGACATTATATTGACGGTCAGAAGTTTTCTATACAAACCGACCATAATCCTTTAATATTCTTAAAGAATAACGCAGGCAATAACCCTCGCCTTTTACGTTGGACACTCACCCTGCAACCCTATCATTACGCTATAAAACATCGTCCAGGAAAGGACATACCCCATGTGGATTATTTAAGTAGGATAGAGTAAAATCTATCAGAAAATCCAATTGTATATATGTTTTCTTGCTAATTATCTGTATTTTGTAATTTATAATTGTGTACTTTATTGTGTAGATAAATTAAACGGATACCGAAGGGAAAGATCCTGTTAAATGAAAAAAAACAGAAACAAACTAAAGGGATTTTAAAGATTTAAAAATATATCGGGGCCACCCAAGTTTAATGAGCTAACCTTTCCCTTACAGATATTGTGTCTTGCAGCCCAATATCAGACTGGCGGAAGGGGTGTTGTGATGAATTTCGTTCCCACGCTTCCAAAATTACCACCCACGACGAGAATCCCGGAGAATTCTCAGAAGGAGAAATACATCTTTCTCCACTCTCAAAGTAGACATAAGAAAGTCAGCCGATTTCAATAAAGCACTTAAAGTGAACTCTTCGATTAATGAATATGGTCGTTCCGCCGATTTTAGACCCCACGGAAGATGAGCTTTTGAAGTGTTGAGAAAGACCGCTATGGCGATGATTTCCACAAGTAAGAGAAAGATATTTCTCCAAGGCGACCGCTGTGCAAGAATGAAAGAGGCGGGTCATCCCAAGGAATGATGGATGAGGGAAAACGGGATAAATAGAGCGAGGAGATGCTCTAAGGGACTTTTTTTGCTGTTCGGATGCGGAGCGTTAGAGACGGGGGAGTTGGCCCTCGTACTCAAGAGAGTAGTGACCAGTGTTTTACTCTTGGAGAGGAATTAATAGGCGGTTAATGCCTATGTGGAAGAACTTGTGGAGAACAACTCCTGATAAACTTTTATCATATTAACGAGTGGCTGTAAAACCATTTCATATTCAGTACGAGCAATCTTTTCAATCTGTTGTGGAGAACCCATCTTTTATTTTGTTATAAGTGGAGTGGATTTCCTTGTAATGAACTAAATAAATTCTAGTGAAATCTGATCCAGCCTCTTGCCGCTATTTTTCGACCCGCTACCACACAACGCCGACTGGAGGTCTTATAGCACAGTAACCTCTTCTAACTCACCTAAGGTTTCGAAAAACGTTCCTTTACCTTTAAAGATCCCAAAAAACTATTTATTTTAGAAATTTAAATAAAAAAATTTATAAAAATTAATTTTTATTAGCTGTCCGTTCTTTTCGGAAACATTTCTGAGTAGCTTTTACAGTACAATAATCACTTTTCTCAAATCAAAATATCACTTTATAGGATTCTATCAATTCTCAAGTTAACATTTTCAGCTGCATAACTGATTTTGTGCATGCAATTGCAGCAAAACAAAGTTAATTTTCATATTAATGTTAATGCTGTTAAAATTGTATGTTTGTCTATTAAACGTGCTCTCTGAATAGCGAAATATTTTCTTATGAATTTGTAGCATCGGAAAAAGTGATATTTTGATTTGAGAAAAGTGATTATTGTACTGTAAAAGCTACTTAGAAATGTTTCCAAAAAAGATGGGCAGCTGATAAAATTAATTTTTATAAATTTTAATTTAAATTTCTAAAACAAATAGTTTTATGGGATTTTTAAAGGTAAAGGAACGGTTTTGGAAACCTTAGGTGAGTTAGAAGAGGTCACTGCATATATTCGTTTTTGATTACAGTACATTTTTATATATTCAGAAACATCTGACATTTTTACAGTGTAGATAAAGTGTTAATTGCTTATAGGCGTAAATGCTAACCTATTGAAAAAGATTCCCTACCGGGGATCGAACTGATGGCCAGGTTTTGATTCCCGGCATGGAAACTTGTTCACTAGATTGGCATTTACGTCTATAAGAAATTTTAAAAAATTGAATTTGATTTTCTTTTGAAATGATGAATAACAATGATTTATGTTTTCACTATGAAAATGAAAAAAATGAAAACAGAGAAATATGCAATGAAATCAAAATAAGGGTTGTTCGAAAATAGAAAACAGAACGCGCTTAAAGAGAAATACTATTACACATGTTTTTAAAATAATTTTCCTATCTACTGCCTTTTTAAAAATTCTGCATGCCATTTTTGTCACAAATTTATGCAGTTAAATGTCATACTAAAAAAAGTTTACCTGAAAAGGGCGCTGCAAAATTCAAACTGTACTATTAAACTATTCTCTGAATTTCGTGTTGGAAGAAGAATTGCCACCATTAATTCACTACTTCTATTCTAGAAATCGGTTAGTAAGTTTTTATGGGCTATTTTCAGAGATTACCCTATACAAACATAAAAACAAACATTATTTATTTATATTATTGATACAAATGTAGTATTTCTGCTCTAAAATTTTTAATTCATTCACATACTATTGTATATTCCTTCAAAATACTTCTCCTTTTCGTATAAAATTCTACAATTTAATAAACATTTACTCTAAAAATCAAGTATCTATTGCTGCATTTATTTTTGCTATTCATTCTCTGAATTTTGAATATTTGTCACTGAGAAGTGAAAATTTATACTGACTCTGTTATTATAATTGTGCTTTCAGAAACAAATTCCTGAAAATGTCAGCATTTGTTTGCATAATAAATAATGTGCGTTCCAAAAGATCTACAAAATTATACAATGTGGAAATGAGATACAGCAGGATTGTTATAATTTAAAGCTTTCCTAATACAACTTAATTTAAGTAAATATTCTTTCTTATACAATTTATAATTTATTATAAAACATTAATTTACTATTTGAAAACTTTTCATGTATAAATTATGTTTAAAATAAGTCAATCTAATAATTATACATTTGTGATTAAACTTTAAGCTTTAAACATAAAAATGATTTTTTCAAAGAATATTTTGGATCTTTAGGGCTTCATGCCTTAAAAGCGAAAATGGGACTATTATAAGATCACACATGTGTGTGTCTGTCTGCCTCAGCAATTTCACACTTAGACTATTTAAATGCAGAATGTTCAAATTCGGAGAAGTTACAAAGACTATTTACCTACATATTTACAGAATTATTACACATTCCCAAATACATTAATGAAAAATTAAGAAGGTGTTAAGGAGTTATTTGAGAAAAAAAATCTTTTTTTGTATGCCGTGTTGGGTATCAAGTAAAAGCTTTCGTAACGTTGAACTCAAAAATACATTTATTGTAATATTAGGTAATATAGCTTCAGAGATATTGTTGAAAATATACTTCAAAGGTATGTTCCCGCCCATACTTAAAATAGCATCGACTGAAATTAAATTTATGAAAGAATTAAGTGTAGTAGATGTTAATTTGGAACTTTGAAGTTTAAATATGCGCAACTTTTATTTTCTGTATGGGATTCAGTTTATTATTGAATAGATTATGCTAAGATTAAACTAAAAGAGTTATAAGAAATAGCAATATTTGATATTAATTACGATTCATATCTTATTGAACTTTTACAATTTACGAATCCATACTTTTCTGATGTATACAGCTATTTTTCATCTTATATTGTATGTTTTTTTCCTTATTTTTCTTTAGAAAGATTTTAAATTTTAAATATAGTTAACTCCTTCTGGACGTTGGTTTAATTTTATTTTTTTGAACAGATTTTTCGGAATGGAAATTTTTCTGTAGTTCAAGCGCGAAATTGTCCAATTAAAATAAATAAGCTTTACAAATACCTGGTTGGAATTATGATGGATTTTTATAGATAAAATAGTCTTAAGTGACACATGTGCCAATAGATCGTCCCCAAGGGATTACTAATTCATAAATTTATTATACAGAACCTTCTGAGCTCTAAAAATACTCACACTCGACCCTTTAAAAAAAATGGATAGTATCACAAGATTCATAATTTCGATATTTTAGGCGCATATACGGATTGGAACATTTCAAGTAAAAATATAAATAAATAAATAAATAAAAGTACACACAGGTATATAACACAAAGGTATATTTACAGAAAAAGTAACATTTTCTCACTAACATACTACAAAAAAGTAGTATGTAATCATTCTAAGAGAGCTTCGTGTGTCCGTTGTTGTTGCTGATGTTGATTTTTAACGGAAATCTTTAACCAGATTTCTTTAAATCTTTATCTACGGAATTATTTGTCAAGAAATGGTTTTACCTCAATAATTATTTTTTTTAAATATCTAAAGATATACTGGAATTTTTAAAAAAAAATAATGTGAAATTCAGATATATTCTTTCCATTAAAACTCATAAAACATATTGTTATATATATATATATATATATATATATATATATATATATAGATTTTTTTTCGGAAAATATTTACAAAAATAATCAAATTTAATTAACAGAATATTCTTATATAAATATCATAATTCTTATAAAAGGCGATGTGTTTAAATGTATCAGAATCCTTCCTGTAAATGGAAGGCTATTGCATTTGGAAATGTTTCATGTAACGTTTTTTAATGAAATTAAATATATATCTATGAAAATGATTATGAAAATTACTAACTTAAAAAAATATATGGCTTCAACTACTTCTATATTCTATCTAAATTAAATCGAGCAGAGTATATTCTGTGGAAAGAGTCAACACAACAGTTTAAAGATGGCGTCCATGTGCAAGCAAGTATGTTGAGTTTTATAATACATTTTAAGTGAGTTTTTTTAATAAAGAAAATCCAGTGAAACTTTTGAAATCAACATTTTAGGTAAGTCTAATATTCATTGTTTTTTTCATTAAACTTAAAAATCTAGGATAATTTCAAATAGTTATTTAGCACACACAAAAAATTTCTGTGTCCCACACATGATAAAAAAGGTGAATTTTTTTAATTAGGAGAAAAAAGGAAGTCATTTATTTTGTTTAATTGGCATTTCTAAAGCTGTTTAGTGTAGCAGACTTATCCTATGCTAGTTAAAAATTTTGGCCAAATTTTTATTTGGAGAAAAATATCTAAACAAAATTGTCCTGCACGTGACACCTTATAAGCAAGACCATTATTTTTGTTTTCTGAATGTTAAATAGAGATTTATTATAGCATATGTTTAACAATTTAATGATTATTTTGTCCTAAGAACATAATCAATGTAACTAAGACGAAATTGAGATTTTTTTTTAAACATTTTTTATGATAGTTCCATTTTTTTCTTTTTTTATATGATGCTAATATTTTTTATTTCTACATTTTTATAAATTTATTTTTATAAAATTTGAACAATTTGATGGTTATTTGTATTTTAAGAGCATATTGTTTTCCAGTAACAATTGATCTACTAAATTTATAGGGTATTTTTCTATATAATAAGAAGAATCGTGTGTTTAAGAACTTATTTTTCTACAGAAAATAAATAATAAAATTGCTCATCTATATTCTGTTTTTCTAAGTTTAAATAGAATTAAAATTCAATGTTTTATGAAATTAAGTAAATTCAGACAAAAGCATTTATAATTGATAAAGTTTGTTATTTATTTAGCAGAAATGGAAAGATCTAAATCTACTAGTGCTAGAAGAATGAAAAAGATGAGGGAGAAAATGTCATTAAAAAATCCTAATTTCCAAAAAGAAGAAAATAAATGGATCAATGAATTTTAAAAAAAGAAGAAAAGTTGCATGACTGATGCCGAAAAAGAAAATCTGAGATTATATGAGCGTGACAGAAAGAGATTGCAGCGTGCGAAAAAGAGATGCCTTTCGTCACTGTTCTCAAAGCTATCCACAAGTACTAAAAATTCTCCTGAGCCATCCCCATATTGCTCAAAACAATCTTTCAGCAAAACTATGCGTAAAATTTTGAGAGCATTGCCACAGTCACCAAGAAAGCTCTCCGCTATTGCACACGGCCTAATGAAAAGAGTTAGTTCTGCCATGACGAATTCCTTCACAAATGTATTGTCAGAGTCTGAAACTGAAGATAATTTTAAAATTGTAAAAGATTTTTTTTCGGCCAGACATTGTTTATACTTGTCCTGGAATTAAAGATAAATTGACTACATGGGAAAATGGGAAAAAAATCTATCCTAACAATATATTACATGAGTATGTATCTAAGAGAGGCATTTGCTATATTTAAAGCTGAAAATCCTGGTTTTGTTTTAGGATTTTCAAAATTCTGCTCATTAAGACCACCTAATGTATTACTTCTTAAAAACATGCCGGTACATCAATGCAAATGCAAGATACATGAAAATTTCAGATTTCAGCTAAAAGGACTAAAACGTCTGTATGACAACAACCTATGGAATAGCTTATTATGTGACACTACTCTCAACTCTAATTGCTGGCACAATCAATGCAATACTTGCAATGATGGAAAACTGTTGAAGCCACCAACAAATCCTGAAGAAAATATTATTTGGAAACAGTGGGAGAAAGATCAAGATGGTCCCCTGCATTTAGCATTAAAAGAAGGGTGCTCAGGTGAATTGCATGACCTTCTTTGAAGAAGCATGGCAAAAGTATTGCCACATGTCAACTTAAAGCGTATTCAAGCTGATGTATTTCAAAAAGATACACAAACACCTGGAGTGAGATTCTTACAAATTGACTTTGCCATGACTATTTCTTGTGACTACCAAGATGAGATTCAAAGCGCTTTATGGTCAAGAGCCACTGTGACACTGTTTACAGCTGCGACCTTTGTATGTCTGTTGCAGTACCTTCCTTTTAAGTACAGATGTACAGACTAAGGATAAAAATTTGGTCTATTATTTGTTATCTATACTCTATGATAGATTTTATTCTTTTGACAGTTCATTTGTGAAAGAAGAAATTATATGGAGTGACGGTCCCACATCAGAATTCAAAAATAAATTCATGGTAAAGGTAATTCAGATGGTAAAACACCTGTCCCTATTATGGACAGGTGTTTTCATATTGAATTTCTACACAGTGTGTATGAAAGATATACTTTTCCAATGGATTTTAGAGGAGAGGGAATAAAAAAATGTATCTTAAAGCTTTCGGATGAGGAGGGGGGACAGTAAATATCTTCAGAACATGCATTTCAGAAAGGAGTGGTCATACTCGGTTTTTACCCTTGTCCACCTGCTTTACTTCTAAACAAAATTTAAATATTTTCGTACAAAAATAAACCAAATTACATTCACCCATCTGTCTTCAGTTGATTCACTTATTCATGAAATTATAAATAAGAAATAAAATGAATTGCTGTTGACTTTTTATTATATACAGGATGATACTAAATTATTTTTACAAATAAAGAGGGTGATAGTACACATCAAGAGAAATAATATTAAATAGAAGATCAAGGGATCTCAAACGTTTTCCGAAGGAGATAGCAGGCATTAAAGTTTAGGGTCCAAAATTTCAAATAAGTATAAAAAACGAAAAAATTGGTCGATTGATTTGCGGTTTTCACCAAAACTATTCTTTATGTCAGTATAGCGATATGACAGTATGCCGATAGAGGTCGCTTTAGACTTTGGAGTAATGAACAACTATTTTTTGACTTTATTTTTTGCATGTCATTAAATACTTTCGTAAGTGTTGACATAAATTTTAAGCTCAAAATCTGAATAGTTGGGAGTGGTTAAGTAGCGCTAATTGAACTGTGTTCAGAGGGGCATGAGAGGGAGTTCAAATTTTAAATGATTATAAAAACGGAAAAATGGATCGATTCATTTGTGGTTTTTGCTAAAACTACTCTTTAAATCAATATTTTCTTGAAAATAAATTTCAATAGATAACTGTCAAAAAATACCGATACAAGTGGCCTAGATTTTGTAGTAACGTAGAGCTATTTTTAACCGTTATTTTTATAATCTCATTAAAGGCTTTGAAACGCTAAAATTTAAATTTTGAGCTGAAAATCTGAAACTTGGTGGAAAATTTCTTATGGTGACGTAGCGCATACTGAACTGTGTTCAAGGAGAGGGGAGGGTTAAATTTCTTATTATTTTTGCGCTTCTTAACCCCTCTTAACGATTCAGAATTTTAGCTCAAAATGTATGTCCAAGCTTTTGCAAGCATTTAATTAGATATAAAAAATAACGGTAAAAAATAGTTGTTGTTTACTAATGTCTAAAGCGCCTTTTTCAGCATTTTTTAAAATTTATTTTTAAAATTTATTTTCAAGAAAATATTGATTTAAAGAGTAGTTTTAGCGAAAACCCCAAATGAATCGATCAATTTTTACATCTTTTATATTCATTTGAAATTTGAACCCCCCCTCCCTCTGAACACAGTTCAGTTTGCGATACTTAACCACTCCCAACTATTCAGATTTTGAGCTCAAAATTTAAGTTTATATCTAAAATTCTAAATAAAAAATTAATGATATTAAAAAAAGAACGGTAAAATATACTTGCTCGTTACTCCAAAATCTAAAGCACCCTCTATCGGCATTTTTTTAAAATTTATCTTTATAATTTATTTTCATGACAATACTGATATAAAGATTAGTTTTCGTGAAGACTGGAAATCAATAGACCAATTTTTCCATTTTTTTATTATTTGAGTTTTTGAACCCTAAACTTTAATGGCGGATATTTCTTTTGGAAATCGTTTGGGACGCTTGGCTTCCTGTTTAATATTGTTTGTCTTGATGTTTACTACCAGCCCTCTTTTTTGTAAAAACCATTCACAATCACCCTGTATATAAAATATAAGTGCAAAATATGATATTATAACTTTTGAATATCGTTGTTTTTGAATAGTAATAACTTTTTTATTTTAATGCAAATAATTGTGATTAATTAGAAGAAATTTTGCTTTTCAAAATAAGTGGCATGTTGCAGAATTTATTACGTTCAAAACATGTAAGATAATAATGTCCCTTAAAACAAGTAATTGACGTGACAAGCATTTAACGGTGATATGTTAAAATTTTAACACGACCCTGTAGCTAAACTCGACATGTTAAGGCTACTTTAAAAACGTAAAATAATATTATTTATATTAGAAATCATCTTTAAAATTCATGACATGTGACAATCTTTTCCGAAGTTAGAATCTAGAAAGTAAAAATAGGACATGCATACAGTAATAAGATTCGCAGACTAAAATCGATTCCTAACGTAATCTTCATCGTTCGACTACAGAACGAGCCTTTAGCAGCGAAAAATAAACTATGATATTCGAGCATCTGTATATAAGCACTGAGTAGACGTGCTTAAAAGTATATAAACTAACTGTTTATTATTTTTATTCACTAAATTACAGACATATTAACGATTAACATCAACCAATGTTAATGAAATAGCACATAAAAACTGGCAGTCATAACACTGCATTAAATTAAAAACACACATCGGACGCATTTCGAACTGGAAATATTAAGTGCTTAGCGTGAAGGACGCACAAAATTGTTCTGGAACTTATGAAATGTGTTAGTAAGGAGGTTCTAAAGTGTTTAAAGCCATTGGTTTTTAAACTGGATGTAATTTTAAGAATGTTTTTGTCGGTCTTTCGAATTGTCTGGTTTGACTGAATATAAAAAATAGTTGCTATTTAGTACTTAATTAAATGAAGAACATCCATCATTGTTCTTAAAATCATGAGATGTGGATGATGGGATGCTTCTAAAATATACGTACTCTGTTGGTTTATTTTTTAAATAAATGCGATTGAATAATTAGGAAGTTTATACAAATCTCAAGTATTTTCTAGGGCGAATATCTAATCTGGTAGTACCGCAATTCTGTTGCGTAACCGCAATCTGTGTTGAAAAATCTGTTTCATACTATTTCTGTTTCATTAATTTCAATAATTTATTTTTATTTTTTTTATGTTTAATCAAAACATAACGCAAATATTTGAGAAAGTAAATAATTATTATTGTTTTTTCTAAAAAAAACATGTTAGATATACCATTAGACATTTTTCTGAATAAATATTTAGTGATTTAAAAAGTTTTGCCCGATTTCCCATGCACTGAATTTAGAAATTCTACTTGTTTTAAGTGGTGAAATGCAGTCAAGTTTTCAACGTTTAGCCTCTCAAAAATTTCTTCAGTAGAAATTATTATTTACTGACTCATGGATTAAATCATTAACAATATAAAAAAAATCATCCAGAGCAAATGTTTTCATTTTGATTGAAATCACCATTTAGAAATCGTCAAAACAACTTTTTAACTGTCCTAAAGCGTGAGTATGATCCAACGAAACGTCGTGAATATATTTTATAGCATTTCCAATAGTCAATCAGTAATATTGATATAAGAAAAACATTAGAACAGTCAAAACTGCGAGTTTGACATCATAATAATTAGACAAAAAAAGTCATATAACTGTATACAACCAAAACGTTCATTTCCCCGATCTTTAAACAACACAGTATCTGCATTTTTAAATCATGAATTTAGTGAATTTTTTTCAATCGTGAAGGCTTTTAAAGAATTTTTCAAACTCTTTCACTAACGTGGGTCTTAATTTGACTTATACAAATTCAAATTTACTAGAAAATCTTACCTTCAATTATATTACATTGAGTAAAAAAAATTTCCCCCATGTGAAGTACCTTTGTGCTAACAGATATTTTTTGCGTGGTTATTTGCTTTTTCCTAAACTAGTTTTTGCATTCAAAAACTGAATATAGAAACGACATTACTGTGTAATTTGCTTCATAAAAATTTATTATCTTGTGCTTTAAAAAAATATTTAAAATGTAGCTATCACGTTAGAAAATGAAAACAATTATGTACTCAACAAGACACTGAATGCGACTGAATGCCATAAAAAAATGAGTGAAAGTGTAAGAGCTTGCTGTTTCTTATGATGCAGTCAAATTTATATTTCGGAAGTTTAAATATGGAAATTTCGACAATGAAGTTGAACCACTTTCTGGCCACCCAATTAAAATTGATTTTGAGCAGTTAAGACCCCTGTCCTCGCTCGAGGAAACGCTCGCGAGCTAATGCTATTCCTATGGGGAAGCATTTTTCTAATAACTCTTTCGTATTTTGACATTTTTGAATATTTTTTTTTTTTTGCATTGGATAGCTGAGGTGCATGCCGGCAGCGCTCCTTTTTTACTTTTTCGATTTTGGTTGCAGATATTTTTTTAAAAAGCACTTTCAGTTTCGAAACCGGTTTGAAATTGAAACAAACTTTTTAAAAATTATCTGCAACCAAAATCGAAAAAGTAAAAAAGGTGCGCTGTCCGCTTGCGCCTCAGCTATCCAATGCAAAAAAAAAAAAAAAAAAAAAAAAAAAAAAAATTCAAAAATGTCAAAATGCGAAAGAGTTATTAGAAAAATTCTTCCCCATAGGAATAGCATTAGCTCGCGAGCGTTTCCTCGAGTAAGGACAGGGGCCTTAAAGCAAAACAATGATTAAAAGAGAAATCTTCCAACACCAGCTGTTGCTTTAGAGAATAAAGTTTTCTAAAAATTAATAGTTAACGGTTTGAAACTTATAAATCTAACTTTTACGTTCATCCGCTGAATGCATCACGAATTCTTTGCTGAAGACAAGCGCAAGTCTTGTTTGTTTTTTCTCATAGATCAAAGAAACGTGGACACTCTGAACAGAATTATGATCTTACTACAGCAAGACAAGCCTTACAGTAGCTGCGGAATCGATAGGATTAGTTGGAAAACGTTCATTAACTAGCAAGAAGATGCTTCTGTGCATCTTGTGTGATTTTTGCGAAATTCAGTACTATTACAGCGTATATAGGGTTCTTTCGATCTTATGGTTAGACAACTTCAAACTCTTTTCTCTTAGAAAAGTAGAAAATAATTTATTTACATATCTTCAGAACAACAGTCTTCGAAACTCACAAATATTACTAGATATTACAAAATAACTGTTCAAATCTATCGAACAAGTACAAATATAGGTCGCAGAGACTCTTTATACAATGTCTCAACACTATATCACATTCAAAACAACGTAGATAAAACTCAATACATCAAGCAAACTTGCTTGGACAATCTCTAGTAGCTCACTCAATGCCTGACTGGTAAATAATAATCACAACAGCTCGTATCGCTCTCCTTATATAGGCTCGCAGCAGGTGCTGGAAATTTCTAGAACCATCTCGAAAAATCCACGGAACAACATTCAATGTATCAGTATATCAATAGGGGGGTTACCATAGAGTAGGGAAGGGTTACCATCGCCAACAATCGCCAAGTTTGTCGCCAACTTGGCGATATATCGCCAAATTTCGCGACCAAAATTAGTCGCCAAAAGTGATGCCAACTTGGCGATATCTCTAATATTTCGCAAAGCTGCCATAGACATTCACTGAAAATAATAGACAAGTTTGCTTGATAACAGAGACAATGTAACAAAAACTAATATTAGTAAAGAAATGGAGCTTAATAAGATTATTTACATTATTTTACAGTACAAACACTAACTATTTACAAAATTCGTAACACTACCCCCTCCTCAAAGACTGCACGTCCCGGGCAATCCCTGAGTTAGAGGAAAACACTTAAAATAAATAAACAAACAAATAAATAAATAAATAATAATAACAATAATAATAAAATTTACATAAATAAGAACTAATTACTATTTACATATTTACAAAAAGTGACTTTCATGACCATGGTCTGAAATTCAAGTTTCGAATTTCTAATAATTTTGGCCAAAATAAGGGGCTAGCCGGTTATAGTGTACGACCTTGGGTTTGGCGTGTTGCGATTTTTGTATGCGTACGAAGACGGCATTCAGCCTGTTGACGACTGTGTAAGGACCGTCCCAGTTTCTTTGTAATTTTGGCGACAGTCCCTTACGACGTATGGGATTCCACAACCAAACTTTGTCACCTTCGTTGAACTCATGTCCAGTTGCCTTTGTGTCGTACCGTGTCTTCATCTTTTCTTATGCCAGTCCGATTCGGTTCCTCGCTAGACAATGAACCTCCTCAATCCGTGCCTGGAGTCCATCCACGTATTCTTCAGACGACAAAGGAGCGTCAGGAGGACGGCCAAACAAAAGATCCGCAGGCAGACGAAGATCACGACCAAAGAGCATTTGAGAAGGGGAGTAACCAGTGGCCTCATGAGTGGCACTCCTGTAGGCAAGCAGGAAAAGAGGCAATTTCTTGTCCCAGTCCTGTTGGTCTCTAGACACCAGGAGAGAGAGGCTATTTAGGATGGTACGATTGAACCGCTCCACCATGCCATCCGATTGAGGGTGTAGAGGTGTTGTTCGAGTTTTGTCCATGCCGAGTAGTTCACACATTTCCTTGAACACAGCCGAATCAAAATTTCTTCCTTGATCGAAGTGGATTTGAAGAGGAACTCCGTATCTAGAAACCCAGTGTTGAATCAGTATGTGTGCTACGGTTACCGCCTCTTGATTAGGAATGGCGTAGGCTTCAGGCCAATTGGTGAAGTAATCCATGACAACGAGGATGTACTTGTTGCCATCAGATGTTCTAGGAAGTGGACCCAGGATGTCTAGAACAATTCGTTCGAAAGGAGCTCCTACATTATAACGTTGCAATCGTCCACGGGTGCGCCTCTTTGGACCTTTACGTGCTACACAGATGTCACAAGTTCGACACCACTTCTCCACGTCACTGCGAACATTATTCCAGTAGAAACACTCTCGAACCTTTTGCAGGGTCTTCATTACACCAAAATGACCTCCTGTGGGACTACCATGCAGTTCTTGAAGGACCATAGAAATTCTCGACTTAGGGAGTAGTAGTTGCCATCTACATGTCTTTCCATCATCAGACTCCCATTTTCGGTACAAGATGCCGTTCTTCAAATGTAAGGAATCCCAGAGAGCCCAATAACATTTAGTCGTAGGATTGTAATGGGCCATGTCTTGCCAGCTGGGCTTCCTGTTGGATTCCTCTTTCAGCTCTAGAATTGGCTTAACACTAGAATTACCGAGGCGGGTCATCTGTGACCCAAGACGTGGTTATTCGCTCGTATCACTGTTGCTTTTCAAAGTAAAACTTTGAAACTGATTGACTTTTCCTGAATATTTAGTATAATGCTTCAGCACAAATTTAGTTGAAATCGAACGAAAACTTTTTTGTATACAAATCTTTATACCTAGAATTACCATGCTGGGTCATCGCTGACCCGAACAAAATAATTGCATTTTTCATTAATTTCAATAGGAATTTTAATTTTTCAATAACATAAGAATAGTGCAAGGATATGTTCCGAAGTTCTTTTTCAGAAAAGAGAGAAAGGAATGTGCATATGTATAGGCGTGGAGGGGGGGGGGGGGTGGCATGATCACATATCTATTATGCATTTGAAAATCAAATGTGCGTGTTTTTATCATATCTCAAGCTATTTTTAGAATGTTGCAAAAAGTTGTTAATTAGGTTACCCCTTAGAAAGTAGCTAAAAAGAATATTTTGCCTGTCATAAACGACGCAGAAGAAAAAAAATGATTGATTGTGGCATTCCAGTTTCGCACATTTATAGTGATGGCGCGATGACATAGATTTTTCGAATGATAAAATTTTAAAATTGTAAAGCGAATTGTCTTTTAATTATTTTAGAGACAAAATTTAGTGACGAATTCGAGATTGTCATCACCTGATAATGCTGGCAATCTTGACGTAAATGACAAAACAATTTTTCTTAAAAATGACTATAAAATTTCATCGTTCTTATCCAGTACAAATAGTTGTAAGCTGAATTAAAATAGCCAAGTAAATATTGTGTGGAAGGTAATAAAACACAAATAAATTATAAAGTATTTTGAAAAAAATTTAAAAAAAAAGAAAGAATTTTAAAAAGTGAGAAAGATACAAAATGAATCACTCTTTGAAGCAATTTGGAACATCGAACTATAGGGAAGGTAGAGCCACAGTGTTCAATATTTTTTGACCTATGAAATGTCTAGTGATTCAAGATTTATTGGTTAGAAATTTTTGGACAGTTTTTAAAGGTACAACTAACAGATTCTAATATAAGCAGAAGAGTTTTTTTGCTAAGATAATAGATAAATACAATGGAAAATAACGTGAAGATATCTGTCCATGGAACATCACTGATATTTAAAACGAATAAAAAATGTTGCCAGATAAAGCAATGCTAAGACAATAAAACTAATACATTTTGCGGAAATTGTTTGTAACTTGTGTGTACATTATGTACAGTAAAAAGAAAAAGAAAAAATGACCATGGTATTTTGTGTGAATTGAGTGTACGGTAAACTGTATAAAAAGCAAAAGTGTAAGTAAAGTAAAAAAACACGGATATGTATATGTCATTAAATTTAGTGTGTTGAAATATCTAATTAATCTGTAGGTTATTACGCAATTTAAATCGATTTATCATATGGATATATACTATTTAAAGAAGGTATCAAGACCTCAAAGCATTCATTCTAAAATTAGAAATAAAAAATTTCTTTGTGGTATCTATTCTCAAATTTTCATATTGCGTAATAGTCTAGAAGCTAAATTATATTAATTATTAATTAAAAATCATTGTATTCCTTGCGAATACTTATTGCGTACATTTATCTTCCATATAAAACAAGAATAGCGTCTTTGAAAGCCATGGGTCAGAGATAACCCAGATCGGTAGTTCTAGGTATACAATAAACGCGGTAATTCTAGTGTTAATTTCAGGATCAGCAAGTTGATCTTTACGCAGGCTCTCGTCACTCCACGGATCTTGCGATGATGTAGACCCAGTTGTAACTTGTCTTACTACAGGACCTTTGACATTAAATTTCTTCTCAACCCTGTCGCAGTATCTACAATTCTCTGAGCAGGGTCTTCTTGAGAGTGCATCTGCATTTCCATGTGATGAGTCTTTTCGATGGCGTATCTCCTTCTCCATATCGTACTCTTGAAGCTTTTGTATCCACCTGGCTATCTGGCCTTCAGGGTTCTTAAAATTCAATAACCAAGTTAGAGAAGCATGATCAGTTCGGATCAGGAATTTCCGACCGTAAAGATAATGATGAAAATGGTCTATGGCTTTCACTACAGCAAGAAGCTCTTTTCTTGTTACGCAGTAGTTTCGCTCTGCCTTTGATAAGCACTTTCTGAAACAGGCGATAACACGCTCCTGGCCGTCGATTTCCTGGGACAGTACAGCGCCAATGCTTTCGTTACTTGCATCCGTATCAAGTATAAACTGTTTATCTATTTGAGGATATGACAGAATTGGAGTGGATGTTAAGGCTTCCTTGAGCTTTTCGAAAGCAGCGTCACATTCCTGTGTCCAGATAAATTTTTGATTGGCTTCTGTTAATTTATGAAGTGGTCTTGCAATCATCGAGAAGCCTTTGACGAATTTTCTGTAATAGGTGCATAATCCTAGAAAACTTCGAAGCTGGTGAACATCTGCTGGACGATTCCAATTTTTCACAGCCGATATCTTCTCCGGATCAGTCCTAACTCCTTCCGACGAAATGATGTGTCCAAGGTAGGCGACTTCATTACGAAACAAACTGCACTTCGAATGGCTTAACTTCAAATTAGCTTCCTTTAACTTTTGTAGCACCCGCCTGAGGTTGTTCAGATGTTCATCAAAAGATTTTCCTATGATTATGATATCGTCTAAATAAACAAGACATGCCTCATATGACAGCCCCCGGAGAACCGTTTCCATAAGGCGTTCAAAAGTTGCAGGTGCATTACATAGACCAAAAGGCATTACCTTGAATTGCCATAATCCTTGTCCCGTTGTGAAGGCAGTCTTCTCGCGGTCGTCGGGATGGATCTCTAACTGCCAGTAACCACTCTTCAGGTCTAAAGTCGAGAACCAAGTGTTGCCCGCAAGTGTGTCAAGAGTGTCGTCAATCCTTGGCAGAGGGTAACTATCCTTTTTGGTGAAGTCATTCAGTCGGCGGTAGTCTACACAAAATCTTGTAGAACCATCCTTCTTTCTTACTAATACAATGGGAGACGCCCATGGACTTGTCGATGGTTCGATGACGTCATTTTCTTCCATATCCTTAATTAAATTCTGCACCTCTTCTTGCTGGGCAAAAGGTAATCGTCTAGGGTGCTGTTTAATAGGAGAGTGATCTCCCGTGTCAATTCGGTGTTGGGCCATTTTAATTCGTCCAAAGTCTTCAGGTGTTTGGGAAAATAAACTTTGGAATTCTCTAATTAAACTTTCCGCAGCATCCCTTTGATTTGGATCTAAGTCGGTATTTTGTAAAAAATCCTTGACTAAATTATCTGAAGATTTCTCAGAGTGACTGGAATTTTGACTTATGCACGTCACAGGAGCACATGACGCTATCACCTCTCCTTTCTTGATAGTCCTCGTCTTATCACTGATGTTAGCAATTCTGACTGGAATGGTCTTCTTCGAGAGGTCCACCACGGATGAAGCCACCAATACTCCTGCTTGTTTGCTATGGTCCTCGGGATAATCTATATGGCCAAATCGATAATTAGTTTCATTGTTAATTACAGCTGGAACTAAAAATTCTGTTCTTGGACCTAGATTGATGTCTTCTTTGGCTATTACTGTTTGTTTATATTCAATTTTGTTATTTTATCCAAAAAGGCTTATTTCTTCAAATTTAGATAGCATTTCATTATTTTTAAAATCAAGTTTGAAGCCAAACTTTTTCAGAAAATCTAGCCCGATTATGCAAGGATCTGTTATGTCAGCCACATATGCCGTATGGTAATATTTCGTTCCTCCAAAGTTGATGGTTAAATTTGCCTTTCATTATATGCCTATCTTGTCGCCCGTCACAGTTTGCAGGGTAACGTATGGTGGAGTCCAGATGAGTTTAGATTTCAATTTCCGAGCCAAATCTTCTCTTATTATTGTCACATTGGCTCCTGTATCGACAATCATACGGCACTGAATTCCGTTAATAAAGCCTATCACATATAACTCATTATCACCGCCACTCATTTTTGATATCTGGAGGATCTTCAGGTGGGGCTTTTCATTCTCTGGCAACCTCCGCCCCGCTAGATGGCTAAAATTTAGTTTCCCTGCTGACTGTTTGAATTTATCTCACGTTCGTGGATTTTGGGGCAATTTCTTCGGATATGTCCTGTATCACCGCATCCCCAGCACGTGAGATTCAGTCTTCTTGAACTTGTTCTTCCGTATTTTAAAGCTTCAAGTTCTTGATTTATTTTCCTAATTTCTTTCAAGAAGTCGATCTCAGTGTCTAAGCTTTTGTTCACCGTTGACCTTCAGAATGAATGACGATCTCTTCGGCTGGCTTGTGTAGCTGCTTCAAACTTTAAGGCATATGGTAATGCAGCCTTTAAATCCTGTACATCTGCCATTCGTACGCTCTCTGCACTTCGGGATCTTTTATTCCGTCTACAAAGTACTGCAGTGAGAGCATTTCCCGTACATTTCTTGGGCAGTCAATGAATGCAAAATTTGCCAGCCGTTCTATTTCTGAGGCAAACTCTTGAAGGGTTTCATTCGATTTTTGATGGCGGCTCTTCATTTGTATTCTCGCATAATCTTTGAAGAATTTTTCGCCGAATCTCATTTCAAGTGCACAACTTAGTCTCAAAATTGAGTTGCGTCATATCGGGCAATGTTTGCAGCACGTCGGCGGCTTCTCCTCTCAAAGATGCTGCCAGTTCACAAGCTTTCACCTCTTCACTCCATTTGTTCGCTTCAGCTACAATGGTGAATTGGATCTTGTAAACTTGCCAGGAATTCTTTCCGTCGTATGTCGACAGCTTGATGTGCACAGGAGAAGCAGGCGGATTCCTAAATTCTTCATAATTACCACTGGACGCTGAAAGCTTCTTCTCAAGATCTTGTACTCTTTTATTTAGCTTTTCATCTACTTCAACTATTTTCCCTTCCATTTTCTCTTCAACATTTCTAACATCATTCTGAATTTTCTCTTCTACTTCCTCTATTTTCCTTTCCATTTTCTCTTCTACATTACTAACTTCATTCTGAATTTTCTCTTCTACTTCCTCTATTCGTCTCTCTACCGACGAGAACTTTTCTTCTAAAGTTTTCTTCATTTCTTCTTGGCCTATATTAATCTTTTCGGTCACTTCTTCTTGGCATTTATTCATTTTATCCACCAATTCTTCTTGGCCTTTATTCATTTCTGTCTTTATGCCATTGATAGCATCTAACAGTTCTTTCAGTTGTCCATCCATTGTTCTTGTTTTCGCCATAAGATCCCGACTCCTGACACCAAATGTTACAGCGTATATAGGGTTCTTTCGATCTTATGGTTAGACAACTTCAAACTCTTTTCTCTTAGAAAAGTAGAAAATAATTTATTTACAGATCTTCAGAACAACAGAGTCTTCGAAACTCACAAATATTACTAGATATTCCAAAATAACTGTTCAAATCTATCGAACAAGTACAAATATAGGTCGCAGACACTCTTTATACAATGTCTCAACACTATATCACATTCAAAACAACGTAGATAAAACTCAATACATCAAGCAAACTTGTTTGGACAATCTCTAGTAGCTCACTCAATGCCTGACTGGTAAATAATAATCACAACAGCTCGTATCGCTCTCCTTATATAGGCTCGCAGCAGGTGCTGGAAATTTCTAGAACCATCTCGAAAAATCCACGGAACAACATTCAATGTATCAGTATATCAATAGGGGGTTTCCATAGAGTAGGGAAGGGTTACCATCGCCAACAATCGCCAAGTTTGTCGCCAACTTGGCGATATATCACCAAATTTGGCGACCAAAATTAATCGCCAAAAGTGACGCCAACTTGGCGATATCTCTAATATTTCGCAAAGCTGCCATAGACATTCACTGAAAATAATAGACAAGTTTGCTTGATAACAGAGACAATGTAACAAAAACTAATATTAGTAATGAAATGGAGCTTAATAAGATTATTTACATTATTTTACAGTACAAACACTAATTATTTACAAAATTCGTAACAGTACTAAGAGGACATGAAAAGTAAACACAATATCAACAGTACACTGTACCGCGTCGTACTAATGAAAGTTTGTGATGCCACTCGCGGCAAACGAAGAAGCAAGTTTAGAAGGAAGGAAGGTTAGTTACTTTCATCAAGATAAAGTACGACCACGTTTTAGAACGGTGACCAACTGGGCACTCACTGTACAAGCTATAGTGGGGTTTGATGCAGCATTCACCATAAAGCAACGACATGGGAATTTCGGATTTCTATCTCCTTTCAAATTTAAAACCGCACCTTGATGGCGCAATTTTCACCTTAAGGTCATAAATGAGGTCTATTTCTTTCTGGACAGGCAATTTTTTTGCACGAGGAGTTGAAAAGTTACCAAACCACTTATAGATTTGAAGAAAAATTACCATCTTCCTAAGCTTTGATGTTTTCGTATTTATTTATGATTATTTTATTAATGATTTTAAAAAAATTGGCCGAAAGCGAATATTTAACGTAATATATAGAATTTTCTGAATGTTTTGCATTTACCATATAATTAAGATTTACAGTGTCAGAATGTATATTTATAATATGCGTATAATATTATATATAAAATTTAAATGTACAGTATAAATTTTTCAATAATTCATTAAAAGTGAAGAGATAATCCATGATTTATAGAAGAATTATACAATTGTAAAAAATCTGTAAACAGTGTACTGAATATATCAATAAGCATTTCTTTTACTAGCTTCGTAATTACTCGGTTCAGTGATTGGAAATGAAACACGCTAGGTAATTCTGTAAGGAAAAGGGTGTGGTTAAACATTGTAGTAATGACTTGGGGAATATTATTATCAAATTAATAATAACTTATTTGAAGTTCATTTTAATACTAATTTGTTTGATTGAACAATACACAAAAATCAAGAAATTAATTCTGTGGTTGATCAAGAATTATTTGGTCAATCAATAGGTTAATCAATAATGAACTTAGTCAAGAATTAATTATTGGTTTAGGTTAAAAAATGTTCTGCAATAAATATTTGTCCAAATAGACAATATTCTATATTTAAGAACATAATTAACGTATTTAATTACAGAATTTCATGATAAACACTTGGTGTAATTCTATGCAATTCGATTATCATTACATAATGTTCAACAATAAAAAGAACAAATATTTTGTAAATTCCGGCAATCGACAAATAAATTATACATTTTAAAAATATATGAAGCATACAAATCCAAAGAAAACACCCATTGACTCAATATACTATTTTCTTTATTGTCCTGTTATTTTTAAAGATGGTGATTGGAAATGAAGTCCACCGAGAATTTAATTAGAAAAAACGCGTAGTGAAATATTGGAATTGGGATCTGAAGGGAATTCAGATCAAATTCAATTAGTTATTTATCTGAATGTATGGGATAGTCTTTTTTAACATGTATTTTATTTCATTTTGAGATACTTTTATTAAATTTATCTTAAAAAAGCCATTTTATTTGTGTCATCGGAAAATTTCACAATGACAAACAAAACTATTAAGAAATTGTATTTAAGTTTCATTAAATGAGTTCCAAATTGCAAAATTACAATAAAACTTTTAAACAAAAAGAATTTATTCCATCTCATTTTAAAATATATAGGTACTAGGAAAACAATTATATCGCTATATTTAAGAAAATAATTGCCTATTGTCAAATTTTCATAATTCATATTTAAAGTGAAATCCTACTTAAATGAATTCGTCAAGTATCAAATATAGTATATAGTATAGGTACGAAAACTTTGGGTTGCACTTATAAAAAAGTCACAAGAAAACATTTGTGGGTTGACAAATTTAGGCAGTTTTTTGTCTCGTATTCAAAAAGTATTAGGGGTATCAATAATATTAATACCAGAAAAATAGTGAAATGTTGTAATATTAGTAATAAGTTGATTGCTTAAATTTTAGTTTGTTTAAAAGACGTAAAATCAACAGAGTGAAAATGAGTCTAAGTCAGAAATCGAACCGTCGCGTCGGTCGTGTGCTGCGGTTGTAGCGTTTGCCAAGATATGCGTGAGAAGGGCAAAGTTTGTTATATAAAGGTAGTCTTCGATTCTAGTTTTGAACATTTTTTTTGAATATGTTGCTTTTATGTCTCTTAATCATATTTAATTTCCAGCTATTCTTAATGTCCAAAATATTGACAATCATTTCACGAAATTTTCTACTTAAAAAACTCCAAATAATTCCATATAATTTTATTCAATAATGTTTTTATATAAATAGAATTGCACATTTTTTACGAAATGATTTAGTACATATTACCTATACTTCGGCAACTGTCAGATGATCACACATATTAATATGATATAATTGTCAATTAAGATGCCTCTACTTGCTTTCTGTATTTATATGCACCTTAGGTTGGAATGACGCTTAGCATTGACCATCTTTGTTGCATTTTTCTCAATGTAAGAACCCCCATTTTCTCTGGTATTTAGGGCTAAGGCGAGGCTCAGGTATTTCTGTCTGTATTCCAATTTTATTGCAAATAGTATTTCATTACCTATTGTTATTATTTTTGTTCTTATTGTTGTATACAGTGTGGCGAGTGGTCAGAGAAAAGCGCGTTAAGCAAAGAATTAAATACCAGTATTTTGCTAAAGGTTTAGGTTTATTTTTGTCGGCCGATTATCTACACTAGGAAAATAGTCCCAGGGGGAGTGCCCTTCGTGGGGGGTCTTTCTAAGGGAACCTAACGCGTCTTTACGCAAGGTTCGAAGAAAACCACGAAAACTCCGAACGGTTAGGCCGACAGCCACAATTGGTTTCGAACACAGCACCTGCCGTCGACCAGTTGAGAGGTCAGAACCTTTCGGCCACTGGTGGGGCCGCATTTTGCTAAAGAGAAATTCACTTTTTTAAATCCCTTTATGTTATTTGAAGTGTGATAAAGATTTTATTAAATCCAATAGATTTTTTAAATCACCAGATTTTAAAAAGATTCACCTTTTATATAAATATTTTAATAAAAATTTTATTTTACTTAAGAAAGGTGTTATAATAATTAAAAATAAATGACATTGACATGTTTCGGATCCATATAATAAGATCCATAATCATAATAAGAAAAGGATATGATTATATTATTAAAGGATTTTTATTACGATTATGGATCTTATTAGACGGATCCAAAACATGTCAATGTCATTTATTTTAAATTATTATCACTGCTTTCTTAAGTAAAATAAAATTTTTATTAAAAAGTTATTTAAAGTATTTTTCAACGTCACCAACTAACGTATTATTACTCGCCACCTTGAGTATCAAGTTGCTCCTGCATTTTAGTTGTACAATTGTTAGTAATATTTAGCATTTATTGCAAATTGTCATGTTTTGAAATAGGCAGCTATAATAACCCTCTGACAGTCTTGCAAAAGGGCAAATTTGTAATGTTGTTTTCTCGGCACAGATGTCATATACGCACCACATTTGCGCGAGTGCAATAAATTGGTGATTTTATGCCTCATATGGTAACCCGGTCATTGTTTTTTATTTAATCATAAACTGTTTATTTACTTTATATTTTCTTTTATAAATCGATATAAATGGTTTTGTTTCATAGTTATGAATTAAACTTTTGTAGTTTTTTATTATTTATTTTTTAAAAATATATGTAACTGATATTTAATAACGAAGTATTTGCCAAACTGGCGTAAGAAGAAAAAATCGCGCCGATTTGGTGCATATAAGACATTAGTATCGTTTTCTCTGCATTTTATTTTTAATTCTTATAAAACATGATTTTTTCAAGATTATTTAAAAATACTTAATCAAAAATATGAATATGTGGAACTTAAGGTTATTAATCATTGTACAATGTATTAAAAATCCATTAAAACATTGTTTTTATACTATCCTAAATATTGCTCATATTGCAGTGAAACCTGGAGTTTCGTCAACGTATTAACACGGGCTTGTCAGTGAGAGGGGTGAATCATATAGTTTTTTGAGTGACTAAAGCTGTACAATCAAGAAACAAGTGGGTAAGTGTGATCGGAAATCGCACAGGGTGTTTCGTTTAATATCTCCTTCAAACTACATTTTTTCATTAAATTAAGAAAAATAAAGCGATTTTTCGGCGCTATTTTGGAATTTCTTCCTCAGCTGCGCAGAACAGAATATTAACAGAATCTTCCCCTAAATGTTGCCTCGATAGCATAGATTTACTGATTTCTCCATCAGAATCTGCAGGTTTGGTGAAGGAATGCAAGTAAATAAAATTATAAATAAAAGTAAAATATTTCAAATCTTAGCATAAATTTAAGGGGGACCCAACTGGTCATCAGAGGCAGCTCTTAATTTAAATATAGTAATTTAATAAATATAAAAAAATATTTCATTTCGCGAGTCAAAAAAGATGATAAATATGATTTAATATAGTGAAATAAAAACAAAGCTCGTTTTTACGTGATCTGTTTAATCCATTAATTTATGCTATATACATATTAATTTTATTTAAACTTGCGTGCAACAATTAGAAGAAATGAAATTTCAATTTTGCAATTTACGCTATTGCAAATTTTTAAGATTCTAAACATCGCACATTTTCAACATTTATACCATAGTATAGGGGAAAAATGTTCTTTTAAATGCATTTTGTTTAAAAGCTGTATCACAATTTGTTTTTGAGATATTAAATTTTTTTAGTTTGTAATACCAATTTTGTAATTGTGGAAACAGAAGTACTCCATCTCTTTTAAAAGAAAAGGGTAAAAAATGAAATAATTTTTGTATCTATTTAAACTTGCGTGGCAACAATTAGAAGAGAAAAAACAAAAACAAAATGAACTGATGGGATTTAAAAAATAATATTTAAATTAACATAATATTCTTTTTCAAAAATTTTATGATTTGTTTTGTGACAAGTGGTATTCAGCTGTAAGTACACAAAATTAGAAGTCTCTGGCTTATATAGTTTTTGTGTACGGACTCTGTGACAGACAGACAGAAGACAGAAACGAATTGGGTTTCGTAAGATGAACGAAACCCTAAACATAAGGAACGCTATATTTCTATATAACTACTGTCAAAATGATGGAGTGACAAGTAAGTTTCGACCGTACGTACGTAAAACACTACATCGGAATTGCAGCTTAGATCTACAGCTCGGAATTGCAATTATTCTTTCTGTGTGAGTATTCTTTTAACATGCCCATTCTTGTGCATTACATAACTTTGTTTATTTACTGGTTTTGTTAATTGAATATTGTTATTGTAATTAGTTATAATAAAAGTAACAGCTTAAACATTTTGTTCTTTTCATTACTCTTTGATGACTTCATACATACGACATCTCTAATATATGCTAAAATTAAATTACCCTTACGCGATAAAATACTGGGCGTATTTTTCATTTAAGAAGTGTTGTATATATATTTACAGTCACATTTTTTTATATTAAAATAAATTTCCATAGGAAAGGATTAATGAACATTTACTGGGAAAACTCAGTTACATTGTTTACATGTTCGAGAAATATGATTTAAATTTAAATCTACAAGGAGAGGTTAAAGACATATTAACACCAGTCTTTAAGAGTAATATTCCATCCATGTAAATAAATAAAACCATTCATAAAATTATAGTTTTAT
Organism: Maratus speculifer; assembly: GCA_964019185.1. Classification (NCBI taxonomy): domain Eukaryota; kingdom Metazoa; phylum Arthropoda; class Arachnida; order Araneae; family Salticidae; genus Maratus; species Maratus speculifer. The sequence continues at coordinate 94,676,807 of OZ025289.1, read as the reverse complement.
TCAAATTAGGCAGAATAATAATTCCATACCTAAAAAAAAATTCATTTTAACTACGTCGACGATTAAAAAAACGTGTACTGTCTATCCAGGGATTACAACAAATGTTTACGCAAACGGAGGTTCTGGAATAAAAATATGTTTGAGCATTTCTGGTCTACCCCATACATTCAATAAGTGTGTCACAACAAATAATTGTGAGAGCAATAATAGTTTAAACCATTTTGGGAAAAGGGCCGACGGGAAATTTAATTCTTAGGGTCCCGCTTATCAGTCTAAAATGTTCCAATTTTTATGTAAATTATTACAATATTATAACACACACACACACACACACACATATATATATATATATATATATATATATATTGTTTTAGTTTGTTATTTTATGGGTTATTCTGTATTCATTATAAATGTTAAATAGTAGTATTGCATATATGTTCTATATATATAGCATATATGTGTGTGTATGTATTTCTGCGATTTTTTTATATATATAAACATTCATTCTTATTTTTTCCATTTCACAACTCGGCTGATCACCCAATGATTTTGTGAGGTTACTAGATAATTTCACAACAAAGTACCTTAAATAAATACAATGGATTTAACAGAATTAAAAACACGTTACAAATAGTATACATAATAAAATGAGTAGTATATATATCGACATTTACTACTACAGAATTATATAAAGATACTTATGACAGATAATATCAGTTTTCGTATTTTTGAGCCCGAGCCCGGGGAATTCGAATCCGATCGCAGCCGCGCCCGAAAGATGTTTTTTTCTTCAGAGCCTGAGTCCGATACAAAAAGTATAATAAAAATAAATAAATACATAAAAATAAAAATAATTGCATGATATTTAAAAACTGTTCCTAAGTGAAATTCATTTTTAAAAATTTCTTACATAAAATCTACTGTTAAATACAAGTTTAAATTTAATCTTGTGAAAAGAGCAATTTGTTATCAAATAAAAGTATCTTCACACGTAAAAAGGTTCCCATTTTTTTCTTCTAACAAGAAATTTTGATGGACATATTAAAGAAGTGTAATGAATAAATGGAATAAGTCTGCAGAAATTACTATTTGTATGCTGAAAAATATCCAAATGACGTTTTCAGTTTGCTATTAAATGCGTATATTTTTAACTACAAGCAATTTATTTCTCATAATAATTCCCCGTGATTGACGTAAACATGAAAATCAACTCAAATTAAAACTTTCACAAACTTATCCTAAAGATCCTATGCTTTTATAGAAAAAGAAGAACTGATAGATTCTTTTCTATCGAATAACATGTAAAATATTTTTACTTAACAAGCAAGTTTTTTACAAACAGAAAAAATATTCACGATGCATAATAACGATAATTCATAATTTTATATGAAGAACGGTTATGACAATACACAATTAAACAATTTGCAATCTTCACGCTTCTGGTCTACATAAAAATCATTCTTTAAGTCTTATACACTAACTAATTAAATAATTAAATAAACGATCGAATTAAAAAATATACTCTCTCACCAACAAAAACCCAACTAGAAGCTAATTTACTGTTTTTGCTTGTTTTCATACGCGCTATTTTAATAGATCGTCGCCCGAAATGCAATAGATATAAATCTCCAAACATCACAATTTCTCTTTTGAAACAGCAATTAATTATTAAGAAAGAAAAAACCACTATTTCTACTCCCCTTTCGTTTTGATAAAAATAACACTCAAATACTTTGAAAAATAATAAATAATTTCAAACAGAAAAAAAAGATCTTCCAAACTTTACTGCATATGAATAAATAATTTCCCGGTTTCAGAAAAAATGAGCTAGAGCCCGCCCGTGCTTGAAGACTTAAAAAAAAAATAGAGCACGAGCCTGCTCGGGATGGGGCTCGGGCTCCGGAAGAGCAAGTCTCATCTCTCCTGCTTATACATTCTCAGTTCGAAATTAAATCAACCACTATTTTAAGATTCTGTCAAAAGTTCTACGTTTTCTCGATGACACCATCTATTTTACCATCAGCACGTGTAAAATTAAAAATTTCACATTCTTGTCTTTGCGAAATGTACTAAATATAGTTGAAAAATTTTGATTTTAGCTGTAGTGCTGCTGCACAGGGAGAAAATGTGATGCTTTGTGTACTACTGCACGTACTCCTGCTATTAATAGCAATATAATAATAAGACAATCTACTGATTTTTTGAAAATAAGATACACTATATGATCATGAATGACCGGACACTTTCAATTTTAGACATTTTGTCCAATATTTAAAAATATACTCGTCGAATTCTTTTGAAATTTCAAGGTTATAAAGTATATGGTTAACTCCATATTTATTTAACGTCTATTTCATAAGAAGAACATTAGGGAAAAAATAAAAAATATGTTAATATTAGAGATCACTCTGTACATTAAAATGCGCGGAATGACCTATTGCGGCAGAATATTTCGATATTTACAACATGTCCGCTGATTTGTGTAACAATAGCACGTATCTTCATTGAGATAATGTGATTTTTTAAAGTTAAAAAAATCTTGCATGTTTTTAGCTTTTATCCAATTTGTTTTAGAAAAAGTTAGTATTTAATTTATATCAGTGAGAAGTTTTAGAACAAATATTTCGATTTTCATAATTCTTTTTATCATGGAATTGATTTGTTTTGGTGGTTACCCATGAAGAACTAAAGCATCGATCAAAAGATTAAATTAAAAATAAAACAAATGAAAATGGACAACTTATGGAAAATCTCTTTTTTTCACAATATTTTTCTGGATGCGTTGCTCTATATTATTTGCTATTCTTTACTCGATAGTCGTTACCAAACGTTGTTAACAATTTTTAATCGCGCAAGCTCATACAAAAATTGCTTCCTTCAACTACTCATATTTCATAAATATTTTCACTATATTCTATTCACTACATTTTGCCGATTGTTCTGAATTCGGCGCTAAATTTGGCTGAAAAGCATGTATGATTTTTTGTATTTTTATAACAAATCGTTATATCTCCGTGAATATACTTGCTATTTCTACAAATATCAGTGAGCATGTTGCAAATTATCCATTTATTTTTAATCTGGAACGATAAATCATTTCGTGTATTTAAATGTACAGAGTGATATCAAACTTTATTATTTTTCTGTATTTATTTTTAGACCACCTAATTGCTATCTTTGTAAAAAAAAGGACGTTGATAAACACAGTCAAAAATAACTTATATAATCCTGAAGTTCTAGAAGAATCTGACGAAAATATTTTTCAATATACAACAAAATATCTAAAATTTAATATATCCGGTCAATAATGTCCATACAGTGTATGTTGGGAATTCCCAAGTTACTAGGTCACTAAAAGAACTTTTAAGTTTTTGAAAAATTGCATATTAGGTATGCCTTCATGTGAAGTATTGTTCTGGTTAAGCCGAAACTTATGATATGATGCATGCCGCTCATACCTAATGTCTCAGCCACGTATTTTTATTATTACAGCTATAAATTTAAAAACAAATACTTGCATTAATGCTTGTACGATTTAATTTTTACTGTAAATTAAAAGAAAATAATACGTTATGATATCTGAAATCAAAATAATAAATTAATAAACAAAAATTCAGAAATTTTAAATTTATTGAAATATAATTTGAAAAAAAAGGACTGCGAATAAGAAAAGAAATACTGGTGAAATATGGCGTTAAAAATAAAGCTTTTTCGAGTAAATAGAAAACGAAATCCATTAAAAAGCCACCAAATAAAACTAGCACCACACTATTTACAGGTATTGCACAAAAACAGTTATTCCATTTACATATGGATGCAGAAGTAATAGTGACGAGAAAATTTTAGTAAATACATATGCGCTTAGCGAATCCAAAAGCAGAGTAGATTTTATTCGCACAAAAAAGTTAGGATTCATGACACCGCGATTGTCTTCAAAATTTAATCTTCATTTACATTACTTTCATGAAAGAGCAGGCGCATTGCAACTTTATTTTTGGAAACTAAGAGTGTGTCATTTATGGTACATTTGCAGTGTCACTCGAAATATTATTAATGTATATAGAGAAAAATCGTTTGCAGTGTATTTAAAGAAAGTTATACAGTTTCAAACATAATGAAATCCTCATACATATTTCAAGTGCACACTTACAATAATCTGGAGTTTTAGTACATTATACATTGCTATGGAAGTGTTGAAAAGTATTCATAATCTATGCTTCATGCATGTTTCTTCTTACTTCTTTTGTTTTGTTTCGGAAATAAGAAAGAAATATTTAAAAACAAATGGACATTTTATTAATTAGTCTTTTCTCAAATTTTATTTTTCATTCAATCACTTAGTAATTTCATCATAAAAAAATTAAGTTGATAAATATGATAATTCTGTGTAACTTAATAACCCTTAACCGTAATGCATTTGCAAATGCATTAGATCGCAGATGGCTCGCACATTATCGGTTACTAGCTCTGTTCTTCTAATTAAGATAGACGTTTTTAAACTTATGACTAGTTGTTTTTAGTAATATATTTTTGAGGTTAAAATTCAATTCGAGTTTGTAGTTGAATGGTAATGCTTTTGACCCAGGCTTTGTTTTCGAATGATTTTTTTTCGGAACAATACAAATTCCAGAAATAATAGCCAAGAATTTGGCTGATTGCTAAGGGATCAATCCGAAATTAACCAGAATATTTTCAAAAAATGTAATGAAAATATATTTTCAAGTTTCAAAATATACAATTTATATACGTAATGTATCGTATTTATTATATTTTGGATGGGATTCTTATATATATATATATATATATATAAAGATTCAGTTTTGGTTAACTAAATATTTATTATCACATTTTCAAACGTTTATTTAACTCTCCTTGTGTGTCTGTTCGGCTCGTATTTGCAATTTAACACTTTTACTTTGCTACAATTGACCTATTTTATGATAGTGGAATTAATTTTCTGTAACAATACAATAAAAAAGAAGAAAATTGATTTTTTTTCTTGTTTAGTTTAGTTTTGAAAATAAGAAGGAACAATTTAAAACAAATGGATATTTATTCATTAATCTTTACCAATATTTTAATTTACTTTCATTCACTTATTAATTTCTTTTTACCACAATACAAAAAAAAAAAATAAATAAATAAAATAAATGAATAATTTAATGAATTTGAAAAATCTTCTGAGCTACTTAATAACACTCAACCGCAATGCAATTACGAAAGCATTAGGTCGAAGATGGCTCACACATTATCTGTTACCAGCTCAACTCTAATAACTAAGATAGATGTTTTTTAATTTACGACGCGTTATTTGAAGTAATGCATTTTTTAGATTAATATTCAAGTCGTGTTTGGAGATGAATGGTAATGTTTTTACCCAGGCGTTGTTTTTAAATGTTTTTTAATTATTATTTCGGAACAATGCAATTTCTAGAAATAATATTGAGGAATTTGTCGAAATGCTACACTGTAAAAAAAAAAAAAAAAAAAAAAAAAAAAAAAAAAAAAAAAAAAAAAAAAATCTGTAAAGTTACTAAACGTTTCATGAAGAAAACTCGGATTTCTAGACCTTTTTGTGTCACGATAACATCAGCAAATCATGTGACAGAGTCTGTTCTTAGGTTTGTATCTCGGACCCCCCCCCTTAATGAGATACATTATGACAAGGAAACTTACGTTTATTTTTCACTTCAATTTTAAGGAGATAATAGCATCAATGAATATACAATAACCCCTCCCCCCCAAAGCATTTGCGTTCTGTTCCAGTAAAAATTTGTCGCTCCGAAAGGTGGTCTCTTATTGGAGGTAATGTTTAAATCCAAATTTTAATTGTTGAAAAAGATAGCATTTAATGTCACTTAAATTTATTTTCCATATTAGAAAAAAATATATAAAAATTTCAGTGTCTAATCATTGTAAAAAAAAAATCATTAAATTTACGGCAAAACCTCCTGACAGCAATGTTTCCAGCCGTTTTTGAAATAAAAATCGCAGTAAAATTAGATTTAATTTTACATGTGATGTCTAACTTCTTTGCTACTGGCGATTATTACCGTATTTTTATTTATTACTGAATTATTTCTTCTCTCGCTTGACTTCAGAGCTAGACATTTGTTTTATTTTCATTAGCTCGAATCTTAGAATTCTTATAAAACATATTATTCTTATATCGAAATTTCATTTATATTTGAGTATCATTAATAAAATGGGACAAAACAGATGTACCCATTTGGGTACTCAGTAGGGTGGATCGAAAAATCGAAATTTGGATAATCGAATCGGCGCGGGGTGCAAAAGTTGCCTTTTATGCGTACTAGTTCATATATATTTTTCTATTGAAATCCATTCATATCTTCCGGTGCCCCAAATGCCTCAAAAATAGTTAAAAATTGAAATTTTTATAACTTTTTTTGTTTTTTTAATATTTTAATAATTATTTTGGGCGCGGGTTGCGAAAGTTGCCCTTTGCGTATATTAGTTCATACATTTTTAAAAATTTAAATCCCTTCATATCTTCCAGTGTCCCAAACGCCTCCAAAATAGTAAAATTTGAAATTTTTATAAAAATTTTTAATTTTTTTTCGTTTAATTTACTTTATCAGCGGGATACAAAAGATGCTTTTTTAGGAACTTAATAGACCTTTACAATGGTGCATTTATTTACTTCATACAAATGAGTTGCCTTTACGACATTTGTTAAATTCTTTAGGTGCAACAATTGGTCCTATAGCTTTTAATGGGCTAATTGGAACAGCAATCAAAATCTGCGAAGAGCTACCTATAGCTTCTTTTTCTTCAATAATTACGAGCAATATGCCAGATAACATAGATAGAAGGGTTCTAAGCAATGACCAGAAGTATTTATATTATATTTGCATAGCAATATCACGTGGTGGATGTGGTTTTAATCTGGCATTAATCAAACCTGGCCAGTTTATCACTCAAGATGGCTAACAGCTGCGTGTAGAATTTTAAGGTTATATGTGGTTAAAGAAAATCCTTCTGATAATCTCATTACTTTTATAACATATATTATGAAGGTATATGCACCTGTGTGGTTCCATATCAAAGCAAAACCATCCATAATTGAAGGAGCGCGTCATATTGGAAACTCATCACATATTCTAGATATTTGGAATCCAATTTAAGAAATATAGTAGATGCTGTTATTTAACGAAATAGCTTTTTTTCCACCCTGAAAATTTGCTATTATCAATGCTCACAGATAACAGAGAGAATATCAGATCTTTAGCAATACGTAAGCTAATTTAAGCTAGAAATATAAATAGAAAATCACCAGAAGTGAGATTTTTCAAGCACCCCAAATAAACTTCAAAGCGAAGGATTATTTTGAACTTATTGGCTGGCAACGAGTTGCACGTTTTGAACCACCTCTTTTCATGAATGTGCTTTGCGAAGAAATTGAGAATATGATAAATGGGGTAAAAGCCAATAAAATGGTCAAAATATTCATGCCATACCAAAGCGGTTGAAAGATGCGTTCGACTAGTGTCTGAGGCAACAGAAACTGTATCTGAACAAGTAAAGAGGATACGGTTTTATATTGAATAGAATAAAATCAAGAAGCCATATAAAACACTTTGATACCAAAAAAGGTTACAAACTTTAAAAATATGTAAATTTCCTAGATGAAGGATGTAAAACTTTTCTCTACGTAAGTTCGATTTTTGTAATTTTTATGATTTAATGCTTTGATTTTTAAATTTATATGTCACCTATAATTGTAAAATTAATATTATTTATAACTTTATACGTTATTAATTAAACTGTTTTCAAAATTTGTAAATATTTTTCGTAAATTATAATTCTTAATACATTTTTTGTAAAAATATCAGTTTTTAATTATAATTGGTGCATTAAAGATGTGAATGGATTTTGATTAAAAAAATATATGGGAACTGCAGAGTTATGTACTATACTAATAACAACTTTTCAACCCGGTGCCAAATGAATTTCAAAAAATAAAGTAAAATAAAATAAAATAAAATAAAATAAAAAATATTTTTTTCAAGAAAATTTCAATTTTAAACTAATTTTGAGGCGCTTGGGGCACCAGAAGATATGAATGAATTTTATTTTTAAAAAAATATGTAAGCTAAGATAGATAAAAGATAGCTTTTGCACCCCGCGCCAAAAGTAATAAAAAAAAATAAATAAACAAAAAAAAAATAAATAAAAAATCATAAAAAACTCAATTTTTAATTATTTTTGGGGCGCTTGGGGCACCGGAAGATATGAATGGATTTTAATAAAAAAAAAACCCTGTAAACTAGTATGAATGAAAGGCAACTTTTGCACTCCGCGCTGATAGTTATTTCTAAAATAAATTTTTTTCCTATACTTTTCGATCCACCCTAGTACTCAGGGACTGAAGAGGCTAATTTTGACGTAACTATAACGGATTTTTCTTTTTTTACTCTGAACAAAAGTTAATTTCAGAAGTTTGCTACAGCAGAGTTAAAAAAAAAATGAATTCATTGACATTTCCTTTGATTTTATGGTTTATCTTTCATGATTTCTATTTCCATGTTTTACCGATTTTCAGCAAATAAATTCATTTTTTCCGGGAACAAATAATAATCATTACATTACTTTATTTATTTCTTTAAACGTTTTCTGTCGGAACAGTGCAGTAGACCGTCATTCTTACCCTTATAGCATGCATGGTCACAGTGACGTAAAAATGACGTCACTGTGAGTCACTTTGGTCCCATCACATCTGTGGCCAAAATGCCACCACTCAGTTACGTCACATTGTGACTGAGATGTGACTTTCTTAAAAATTTTTAGAAAATTTTAAATATTCTTCAAAACACGTTATTTACATTAAAAAACATGTTTCTGGCAATTTAAATATCGTCGCTTTTGTCACAGTTTCATCACAATGTTAATGTCAAAGTCGTCAGAAATGACACATTTTTTACAAATTTGTCACACCTTGACTTCACAGTGTGACGTCACAAACGAGCTCTAAAACGGCCATAAAAACTTCACATTTTAGTCACTGTGACTTCACATCGACGTCACGTGACATCACATCGACAATCGATGGTCATAAAATTACAATGTGACTTCACAACGACGTCGCAGTGACGTCACCATGCCTTACGGGTAGTTGATCATCAGAGTTAAAGTTATCGCTGACCAGGAGGAAGCGATTAATTTCGCTTTCATAAAAAAACTGTCATGGAAGGATGGTTTTCGTTCGGAGATAAAATTTGTATTGAGCTTACGGGAATAAATTTGGTTCCATGAAAAAATTTTAGTTAAGGGAGGTGGCTACTTAATGAGGTTTCACTGTAAAATGATTCACAATAATCTTTTGTAACACGCGCATTCCAAAGAAAAAAATAGATTGTTAGTCGTCATGTGACCTGAGCTCTGCTAAATTAAAAATGTAGTTGTAATATTTTTCGTCTTAAAAAAATCTGGCAACACTATTTTTCTGTTAAAAACATTCTATTCTTAGTGATGTTCGAAAATTCGAAAGTTGATTGCGGACAGTGAGTTCATATCTTGTGTTGGTGGCGTGCACAAGGAGAATTATGTAAACAAAAAGCTTTATTTGTAAATAGTTTATGTGTGTTTATTGTTCTAAATGTTAGTGATGTGCTGTCTTTCAAGAAATAAAAAGTATTTAAAGAAGATTGTAGCCCCGAGATATCCATATTAAGATAAGTGATGATTTTTTTTCTTCTTGTAAATAAGTAAGACGAGTTCTTACACTTTTTTTCTCTAATTGAATTGTCTCAATTCCCAAAGTACATAAAAAATTGTAAAATTAAAATTGCGGAAATTAATTTAATTTTCGAAATTTTTGAGGTTATGAAATGCTGAAATCCTTACGAATACTTGGGTTCTTTGAAACCCTTAATTCAGCTTGCTCTCGGAGGTGTAAAATGTAGATGTGAGTTTCAGAAAATCTATTTTTTTTTTATCAGTATCCGGTTAAATGGAAACTTTAAGAAACATAAGAAAAAATGCTTCATTTAATTTTCTATACACTGTAAAAAAAAACTGTAATCCTACAGATGTAAAGTTACCAAAATCTGTATGATTACTAAAATTTTATCTGTACACTGTACAAAAAAAAAAGTAAAACTACAAAACTAATTTTTGTAAAATCACAGAAATATCTGTCACTTTTCAAACGAGTCAACTAAAATTACAGTTATTCTGCTAAAGTGTAATCTGTAAACTGGAATGCAGTTACATAAAAAAATCTTGGAATCCCAGTTTCCTAAAAAATTCTTAGTAACCTTACAGATTTTTAGATTTTCAGTGCAAATCTGTATCTGTTAAATGAATTTTTGCTGTTGCCGATACATAAAAAAAAATCTAGGAATCCCAGTTTCCTAGAAAACTTTTAGCAACTTAACAGATTTTTTTTATAGTGTACTATATATTGTTCTCTTATTTAAGTCAAAATTCGAAAATATTATCAGCCACTTTAACATCTTAAATGATCAGTATTTTTAAAAATCTTTCAAAAAATGTCTATTTTTTTTCATGTCTTTTATAGAATTTTTAAACATTCATTACGGTTTTTCAAAGCAGAAATTTTTCTTGAATGAATCAGAAAAATGTTCCGATTAAAAAATGTAAAATTTACAATAAAATTAGAATAGTAAATCATATTTATTATATGAATGCCCGTACGTGATACAGGCAAATCATGATTGGTAAAAGCACTTTGCCCGTACACTGTAAAAAAAATCTGCAAAGGTACTAAACTTTTTCTTGGAAACTGGGATTCCAAGAACTTTTCCTGTAACGGTAACAGCAAAAATTCAAGTTTCAGAATCGATTACATGAATATTTCCTGTTATCATTACATGAAAAGTTCTTGGAATCCCAGTTTCCTAGAAAATGTTTAGTACCTTCACAGATTTTTTTTACAGTGTATGACGTATGGCAAAGTCGGTTAATTGTGTAGTGAGCGGGAATAACATAATAAATTCTTTTTATTATTATTTGCTTTTCATTTATGTTAAATATAAATTTTGGCATTTCTTGTACGATTTCTATGATTTCTTTAATGTTTTTTAAACTTTTCTAAAAATGTGGCATTGCATGAAAACGATTTGTTGAGTGGTAAAACCCTTACAGATAGATTTCTATACTGATGAAAAAACCCTTCATTAGTCCTGTTAATGAAAACAACTAAAATTGCTTGAAGATTCACAATTTTATGAAAGATAATAATAATACACCAACCACCCTTGGCGATCAGTTTGGTCTCCCTTGAATTTATACTGAGCATTAAATAATATTGCTTTTATACATAATTTATTTTAATTGCTCATTTTTTGCCAAATTAGAAGGTTCTGCTAGAGAAACACACGGAGATGTCATATACGCACTACATTGGCGCGATTGCAACAAAATGGCAGTTGCATGTGCCTCACACGATAACCCGGCTATTGTTATTTGTTTATTAACAAACTGTTTGTTTGCTTTTATTTTATTTTTTAAATGATATAAATTGTTTTATTCTATAATTATTATTAACTAAACTTTTTTAATTAATATTTCCTTTTTAAAACAATAGAAATTTGTGAAGAAAATATGTATGCAACTGGTATTTGAAAACGAAGTTTTCTCCAAATTGGCGCCAGAAAATATGCGCCAGTGCGGTGCATGTATGACTTCTGTGCTGATAAATCAAGAACTCAGTTCTTTTATGCTAGCCCGGCGCTGATAAAAAATCGCCAAATATTGTACCCGTGCCGTTTTTAGCTCACAGGCTATCATAGCCTGAGAGCTTATGTGCCCGTCCGTTCTGTATGTATGTGCGTATGTGCGTAACGCGATAACTCATGATAAAAATATCGGATCCACTTGAAATTTTGTATATAGGTATATCCTGATAAGGCGCTTCCCTGATTAGTTTTTGGAGTTCATTCGATATGTATAAGAGGGGGAACGGGGGGGCTCATGCCCCCCGTTAGTTGATATAAATGGGATTTTCATGCAGAATTAAGTTTTCAAAATTTAGATTAGGATCATTCTGATGAGGCGATTCCGTGACTGTTATTAGGTGTTCATTGAATAAGTATAAATAGGGGGAACAGGGGTTCTAATCCCCCCCCCGTTAGTTGATATAAATGGGATTTTCATGCAGAATTAAGTTTTCGTTCAAAATTCAGATTAGGATCATTCTGATGAGGCGATTCCGTGGCTGTTATTAGGTGTTCATTGAATAAGTATAAATAGGGGGAACAGGGGTTCTAATGCCCCCCCCGTTAGTTGATATAAATGGGATTTTCATGCAGAATTAAGTTTTCGTTCAAAATTTAGATTAGGATCATTCTGATGAGGCGATTCCGTGACTGCTATTAGGTGTTAATTGAATAAGTATAAATAGGGGCAACAGGGGTTCTAATGCCTCCCCCCCTCTTAATTTATATAAATAGGTTTTTCAAGCAGAATTTTCAGATTTCATTCAAATCTCTGAATCGTTTTGGAAGTTTAATGGTTAAGTATAAAAGAAGGGGATAACTCCTTTTAAATTATATAAATGCTAAATGGGTTTTTATTAAGAATTATCTAATTTGCTCTGAATTTTGGATATAGATTTTTTATATGATAAAGCATGTCTTTGATAGTATAGGAGGTTCAATGATTAAGTATAAAAAAAGAGGAAAGGGGAGAGCTGTTTCCCCTTCTTAATTTTTTTTTCGAACGGAATTAACCTTTGAAAATATAAGGCTTTAATGTACAATTAGTATTTGTAGCCTGTGAGCTCAATGCCATCAGTTTAACTGGGCAGTATTCTTTTTATTTATTTTGTATTTCATTAATTATAAAAAATATAATAATATAATCATCTCACTCATTTCATTTAAAATACATAACTTTAATTTGAAATTGAAACGTTTAAAATTCATAGCTTTTATTTTTTTAAGTAAAAAGAACGGAAAAAATAATAATCATATTTTGAAGCTCTATAATTGCAGCGAAGGAAAAAAAACATAAATATATGCAATTTACCATAGTTTAAATCTTACCAAAGGATTTTTGCAAAGTAACCCATAATATGTGTTTCATTAGGATGTTGCCATTAAACAATTAACAAATAATCGCGATTTTTGTGCCAGATACGTTAGCGTAATATATATGTATATAAATTCTTCTTTAATGATGTAAGAGAGACTATGCAGCGTCCTACACATAAGTGCGCTTTTACACATCATCCTTATATTTCCAGTCTAAGCTTTTGAATGAAAAATCATCATGTAAATGCTGGTATTCTAGCATTTGCATGAATAATTTCATTAGTGATTTCATAGCAAATTTTTTTTTTTTTTTTTTTTTTTTTTTTTTTTTTTTTTTTTAAATGAAAACCTCTAAAATGTATATTCCGAGAAAACTTCATATTTTCGAATACTTTCTTTCTCTACACATAAATTTTTAAATTAGAATTTATTTCTTCGATATAAATTTTGCTTATAAAGATATTGATTCACATTAAAAAATATATCCATGTCGTGTTTGCAAATGAATGGTAATGTTTTTACTCATTCATTTTTTGAATGTTTTTTAATTATTATTTCCGAAAATTGCAATTTCTAAAAATAATATTCAAGAATTTGGCAAATTGCTACGCTATAAAGAAAAAAGAAATATGTAAAGTTACTAAACTTTTCATTAGGAAACTGGGATTCCTAGACCTTTTTATGTAAGAAATTCTGTTCTTCGGTTTTTATCTAGGACCCCTGTAGTCAGATATATTTTGACAAGGAAAATTACATTTATTTTTCATTGCAAATTTAAGGAGAAAATAGCATCAATGAATATTCAATGAAATCTCTCTAAAGCATCCGCTCTCCATTCTAATAAAAAATGGTCTCTCCGAAAGTTTCTTGTTGAAAGTCATGTTTAAATCTAAATTTTAATTGTTGAAAAAGGTAATATTTAATGTCACTTAAATTTATTTTCCTCATCAGAAAAAAATAAAAATTTCACTATCTAACCATTGTAAAAAAAAAACAAGTTGGAAATTACACGTGAAATGTAGCAAATGATGTGCGTTCGTACGATAACGAAGTTTTAAAAATATTCAGAAATTGCTGTTATAGTAGATAGTACTTCGGATACACTATAGTACCCCAAATCTTTTGTGTGTCTCTGTAAATATTATCTGCTTTATTTTATAAAGGAAATGTCTTGTGGTATTCCTCAGCAACGTATATCAATCTCATAAAATGTTAAATAGTTAATTACAGTTAAAACGCTCACCAAACAATATTCTCCCTATACCTTTATGTAACGGAGTACTTTTGTGCGGCCTTGTAAATCAATAATAAATGTTCTTTGCAACACAGATTATGCAAATTGTATCTTATAGTATAAATTTCATATATGCATATCAATTTTATTATGTTTGAATGAGTGTAACACCATTAAAATGCATTTGAAACTTTTTCCCCATTGACCGTAATGTAACGGAATACTTTTGATTGTCCCTGTAATTGATCTATCCATCCGATTTTCATAAAATTTGAAATGACTCGACAAAATAATGTAATAATTATATATTTTAAATTTCAAACGATTCCGTTGGGTAGTTTTTGAGTTGTTATATGCGGACAGACAGATGGAGAGATAGACGGACAGACAGACAGACGGACGGGCTGAACGACAACTATAGGTGCTACGTATTTACATAATTACGAACGCACCTAAAAATCATTAAATTTACAGCAAAGACTGCTGAAAGCAATGTTATCAGCAGTTTTTGCCATAAAAAGTGCAGTAAAATTAGATGTAATTTTACATGTGATGTCTGAACAAAAGTTAATTTCATAAGCTTATTACAGCAGAGTTTAAAAAATAAATACATATTTTATTACATAATTTTATTGGTGATTTCATTATAAAAGTTATTTTTTTAAATGAAAACCTCTAAGAAGTATATTCCTAAAAACACATGAATTCTGAAATAAGGATTTATTTCTTCGTTACAAATTTTGCTTATAAAGATAATGATTCATATTAAAAAAATAGCACTCAAAATAAAAATTAATTAAATTTAGCGTGAAACAGGAAAGCGATATTTTTAATTAAAAATAGTGTCCTTAACGAGGGCATTAATTACAGGGTTTATGAACCGTGAACTGAAGATGTGAAAAGTTAAATTTTTTTCTTTTATTTTATGATTATCAATAAAAATGCATATACAAGCACAATTTTAATTTTTTAGTAGTGTAATGTAACATTTAATGGGTTTATCGTTCTCCTTCTCTTTATTGTTCTGTTATTTTTTTCTTGCTTCCTTTTGTTCTAAATGTACTAAGAGATTTATTTCCTGGTTTCAAATAAATATTATATGACATGTTACAACACTGTTATATTTTTTTATTGATGTAAGATTATAGCTTTTGAAAATAAATATTTTATATTTTAAAAGGAAACTAATTTATATCTGGATTTTTTAGAAACAGTGTATTATTGTGACCTGCTGTTAATAAAAGCTAAATGAAGGAGATTAACTGTATCACAATTTAAATATGAATATTTTATACTATCAAAAGACAATAATAAGTATGCGTGTATATACAAGATATTCATATAGTGTATCCCACCAATAAACAACTATCTTTTCGTTCGCTTTTTTAACTCTTTATCCACAGACTGTAATTATCATTATCATTAAAATAACTTATTATAAAATCCTTTTATTACGTCAGTTAGTTGTAATACGGTTTAGAATGAGTTACAGATACATTACTGTATCTTGTTACAAAAGCATTATTGGTTACTCAAAACAGAAATACTTTTAAAAGGATGATTTATTTTGCCTTTGCATCTTTTCAGATTTCTTGGCGACGAGGGAGGGGAATGAGGATTTTTCAATGCGAAAATATTTATATTGTAAGAACATCATATTTGTACATTTTATAATTCTACAAAATACTATGAAAATAATTAAAAATTATAAGGTTTGATTGAGGTTATAAAAATTGCCCAAAATCCCTGTAAATTCAAATTTAATTAATCTTTCTAAATCCTTCAATCCTTCTAAAATCCTTCAAATATTTCTGAAATGATTATGTAAGTCTTTTAATTTAGTTTAAACAATTTCCGTAAAATGCTTTAGAATGTAAAGTTTTCATGAACTCATAATGCGGTAGATGAAGGGTTAAGCTATCTGAGTACACATTTTAAATGCCATAGTTTGTAAAAATCATTTATTTTTTCTTTGACGATTTGGTTTCTATTTTTGGTGCTTGTATAATGAAAATGACATAATTTTGAACAATTTACGAAACACTCGTCTTGTTGAATAGCGTCAAAACTGATTTTTGTATAAGTTGTGCAAAATTATATCAATTGTATTTAAAAAGCTATCAAGTTTTAAGCCTATATCATATCTGGAGAAACAGATTTGTGTGAAATGTGTTGACATAATAAAAGTTTTAAAACTGTCTGTAATTAGGTCCTGATCAAAATATAGGCTGTAAGGCCAGTGATTTTGGCATTTCTCCCTAAAATCTGTTTTCTGCAGCGTATATAATCTCAAATTTCGCACATTTAATCACAATTTTCCTGTTGTTTTATTGGCATTGGGGAAAACATTTTCTAAAATGTTTTCGTAAAGAACATATTATAATATAATTAGACATTTTACTAATGTTCTCGCTGTTGCTCACCATTGCGCTAAATTGCGACTAAATTCTTCATCTGGCGAGTAAACAAGAGATTAGATTCGCTAAATTGCTAGTGCACAATGTTTGCTTTTTCTTTTATTTCTTTATCGTTTTTTCATACATATGCAAATAGACATATTTTTAGTATATTTCTAGCAGATAGTTGAAATAAGTTTAATAACAATCGTTGTCGCATATAGTTGAAATAAGTGTAATAACAATCGTTGTCGCAGCTATAAAAACTTAGGTTATTTTAGAACATATTGAAAAAGGGAGATACATTAAAATATTAAATAAAATATTAAAGATTTTTTTTGTGCTAAACGGCGAATCTGTTTTGCTAATACTTTTTTCATTTGGCGAATGTTTTTTTTTTATTCTTAATTCGCCAAATTACTAACGTTGGTCAAATGCCAGCGAAAACACTAGCTATGACTCGAACATATTCGAGCAATGAAGAAGAAAGTATCAGTACTTTCTTTCTTTACAAGAAAAAAGCGTTGAATGGGTCAAAATTTTTTTTTCCGGTTTTCGATGAATTTATACATTTTAGAAGATCCTGAATACTATTTGATGTTTTTTTATAAAATGCCTTTTTGTGATTTTATCTGTCACTCTGTGTGTGACATAAATTTTGTGAGCGCTTTATCCCAAGAAGTAATGCACTGAATTTCACAAAAATTTATATTCAGGTAGAACATATAAACTGAAGTGGATTAAGAATTAGTGTATGTCGCTCTACAGATGGTGTTGCTGTTCGGCATTATTTACAATTTGTACAATAGTTCTATCTCATAAACTAATGAAAAGATTTTTATAAAATGCTCAGAATTTCATAAAACTTTATATTTAGTTGGAACTTGATATGAATTGGAGCTGATTAGTTTTTAATCTATATCGCGCAACACGTAGCGCTGCTATACTGCATCATTCACAACTTTCACAAAGCTCTATCTCAAAACCTAATGCATAGATTTTCATAAAATTTTAGATTCAGTTAGTCCTTGATATAATTTGGTTTTGATTCACTTTAGTGCAAATCGCTCAAGAAATGGCGCTGCTATCTTACAATTTCTCATGATTGAATGATTATCACAATAGTTCTGTTACAAAAACATATGCACGAATATTCACCATATTTCAGATTTAGTTAGTAACTTTTACCGATGAGTGTTGCTTCATTTTTGGAGTAAATCATTCTACAGATTGCGCTGCTATGCTGCATTTTTTAGAATTTCACAATAGCTGCATGCCAAAAACTAAAACATGGATATTCATCAAACTTTAGATTCAGTTAGTAGCTGATAAATATTTATCCTGATTAGTTTTTGTTGTATAGAATCCAATAGGTGGCGCTGTTAGGCACAATTATTTTAAATTTTAAAAATAGCTCTACATCTGAAATTAATGCATGGATTTTTATCAAGCTTCAGATTCATTTAGAAATTGACATAAGTTGTTGCTGATTAGATTTTGGTGTAAATCACTCAACTGCTGACGCTGCTACACTACATTTTTCAGCAAGAAGTAACATGCATAAGATAGAAGAAAGTTTTGGAATAGCGTTATCTGACAAGTTTTAGTGTTAGAATGGTTCTTTTAAAGATGAAATATTGCAATGGAAGCCATTTTCAGTATTTCACATGGTAACATTGAGTCACAAAAAGCACGTGTGTTTGAAATATCTTTAAAATTTTATTATTATTAAATTAGATAACAAAACCAAGCTTCAACTTGGACTCAGAACTTGGACGTAAATTTGAATTTAAAATTGGAGTTAAACTTTCATGATAGAATATGAATTTCGAAACCCTGATTTTCTATTCAAACATTATTCATCTTGAAGTATATAGTATCACTTCTTCTAATTAACAAAGGTAATTAACTTACAGCCTCTATTTGGATCAAGCACCATTCTATTTAACAAATATGCAAAACATTACACGTATCAGGAATTTACTACGATTCACATAAAGCATGTCGATGCAAAATATTTTTACAGTTGTATTAAACGAAAATTCGGCTTCGGCATGAAATGAAAACTAGAGATTAGATTTTTGTGACAGAATAATTAGTTGGAAAATCTGATTTCCTATTCAAACATTATTCGTCTGCGTGTATAGTGGCATTTCTTCAAATGTATAAAGATAATTCACTAACAGCCTGTATTTGGATCAAACTACGTTCTGTTTAGCAAACATGCAAACCATTACTCGTCTCATAAAATCACTACGATTCACAAAAAGCACGGTTTTGCAAAATATTTTTTATAGTTTATTGAACGAAAATTTCGCTTCGGCATAAAGTCAGAACTTGAAATTACATTTTTATGATAGAATAAATAATTGAAAATTTAGATTTTTTATTCAAAGATTATTCGTCTTGATGTATAGTGTCCAATTTTCTAATGTATAAATATAACTCACTAACAGCCTGTGTTTGTATAAAGCACGAATTTGTTTAGCAAATATACAAAACATTTCTCCTCTCATGCATTCAATACGTTACACAAAAAGCATGTCTGTGCAAGATATTTTTATAGTTTTATTATTCTTACAGTTGGGAAGAAAAACTTAAGACTAGATTTCTCTGACAGAGAAAAAAAATAGAAGTTATGGTTCCCAATTCAAGCATTATTCGTGTTCATGCATAGTGTAACTTCTTTTAATGTGTAAGAACCTTTCATTAAAACTTGTATGTAAATAAAGAATCATTCTCTTATCGAATATTTTAAAAATATATTTATCTTGATATGTAATGTCATTTCCTTTATATTGTAAATACAATTGACTGACAGCCTGTATGTAGGTAAAACATCATTTTGTTTAGCATGGAGAAAAAATATTTAAATAAAACAAATGAATATTTAAATCTGCGATAACTAATTTCATGCAATAGGCATTAGGATATTATGCATATATATTTTCATAAGAAAATTACTTATTTAATGTTAAGTAATAAGGAATGAATAATACTCAGCAGTTTTTTAAGGTAAAGAAAAGAGCTGTATTTAAAAAAATAGTTTAGAAAAAAATGTTGCGGAATTCAATTTATGTCTTTTTTGAGTTGATGAACTCACACACTTAACTCTACATAAAAGTACAATGAGCACAATATAAACCTAAAAATTTCGCAAAATATTTTTTTTTTTTATGTATGATTTTTTTTTTTATTTATTCCTCTTCACGATATTTTTGACGCTTGATAAGTCATCAGAAAATATTTTTTAGTATAAAGATATATTATCTATAAAGTGGAATATTTGAAACTTTACAAAACCTTATTCAATTTTTCCTTATCTAAATATAATATAAATAATTTTAACAAATTCGAAAACAAATCGTACTATTGCTGTTGTGAAAACAACAAATTATGTAATAACTTTTATCATAACTTTTGTTTAAAGTTTAGTGATTTTATTTTATTTCACTTATCAGACCCTCCTCCCCCCCAAAAAATTATATTGAACCTTGACAATGACAACACAGTTATGGAGACGGCATGCGCAGCAGAGCTCAAGAAATTTTCTTACGCTCTACATATGTTACATGTTTGCCTTTCCTGAGAAGGAATGCGTTCTTCACATGCGAACTTCACATGCGTACTTTACATGCGTACTTCACATACGTACTTCACAAGCGTGTACTTCACAAACGCACGCAGTGACATGAAAATAAAAGCTATATTTCAGTGAATGGTCTAGAATGGAGCTGAATCATCAATGACCAGTACTATTATTAGTTTCTCGAAACTCAACTATGAACGTCAGAAAAGAAAAAAAAAATAAGGTGGCTATATAACTGAGAGATACGACTTTTTGCTGTTAGCAAACGTGTGCACGCCGCTGAGATCATGATACTACTAACAAGGTCTCCATACAGGCATATTTCGAAAAATTTGAAAAAATTAAAGTATATTCTTTTTATGACGATGTATACGCTTAAAAAAAAATTTCGGCGGAATCTGTTCGTAAAAAATAATGAACATTTCGTTATTTGGCGATTTATCATGAGTTGGCGATAAAAAGCAATTTCAAATAACAATAATAATAATAATAAAAATATGTCATATGCGTTTTAAAGTAAAAAAGTTTCATGTTCAACTTGTTTAGATAAAATAAATATCTTTGTTTTGTCAGTTTTAGTTTTTTTTAAATATAATTTCGTTATATTAATATTTAAATGTATTTATATTCTAATTTAACCATCAAAGTTTGAGGTTTAAAAGGAAATTCAAATTTAAATAAACTAAAATTGTTTGAAATTCAGTTGAGCATTGTCAATTCGATTTTGTTGTTATGGAAACATCTGGCTCTTATTTTTGAATACGCTTAAATTTATGAAAATAATTTTACTGAATAAGATTTTTTTATATATGAAAATATTTTTTCCAGAGGTAAATTAACTAGCTACAGCAACATATAATACATATACAGGGTGTCCGAAAAGTCTGGAAACGGTCGAATAACTCTAGAAATTCATATGAGATTGAAAAACGAAAATATACGTGTTAAATATTTTTAAATAAGCTACTCAGTGATACCAAATTTGACCTTCGCAACAGACCCGTGGGGGTCAGAGGAGGTCCAACTTTGAAATCTTAAAATATAACCCCCATTTTTTATTGCAGATTCGGATTCTACGGACAAAAATACGTAACTTTTGTATTTGATGTTTATTTCGAATCCTCGTTTATCCCGGTGTAATTGAGCATATTAAATCAATACATATTTCGGTTTTCCCAACCAGGTTTTGCCTGATTGGCCAAAATTTTTGACGTCAAATTTCTCGTCTTTTGCAGGAATAGCCTTTCTTGAAAATCACACGTGGCGATTATTTCGATAATGCTAAGCTGTTAAAAATTTGATCCATTTCCTGTGGCGTCACTCCACAGCTTTTATAGAATATCTCTTTTATGACCAATGAGAATGCTCCATAACACAGTAAAGTAACCGTTTTCTATAAAAGCGGTGGAGTGACACTACAGCAAATAATAATAAAAAAAAAACATGCACCCACATCAGTCGTATTTAGAAACCCTTCGTTATTTAGAAACGATTTACTGGATAAAATAAAAATCCAAATAGAAAAGTAAATTAATATATTTCAGTGAATTTTTGTAGAGAAAAACATAAAAACCCCTATACACTGTAAAAATTTAACTCAATTGCTACAGCGTCACTCCTCCGCTTTTATAGAAAACGGTTACTTTACTATATTGTGGAGCATTCTCATTGGTCATAAAAGAGATATTCTATAAAGGCTGTGGAGTGACGCTACAACAAATGGGTCAAATTTTTAACAGTCTAGCATTATCGAAATAATCGCCACGGGTGATTTTCAAGAAACCGCTATTCCTGCAAAAGACGAGGAATTTGACATCAAAATTCTGGCCAATCAGGCAAAACCTGGTTGGGATAACTGAAATATGTATCGAATTAATATGCTCAATTACACCGTGATAAACGAGGATTCGAAATAAACATCAAATACAAAAGTTACATATTTTTGTCCGTAGAATCCGAATCTGCAATAAAAAAGGGGGGGTTATTATTTAAGATTTCGAAGTTGGACCTCCTCTGACCCCCACGGGTCTGTTGCGAAGGTCAAATTTGGTATCACTGAGTAGCTTATTTAAAAATATTTAACACGTATATTTTCGTTTTTCAATCTCTTATGTATTTCACGAGTTATTCGACCGTTTCCTGACTTTTCGGACACCCTGTATATGCAATTTACTATATATATGTGTATATAATATATTAAATTCTCTCATTCTTTATGTTTAAATTCATTAAATACCATTTACACGAATTCTAAAAATTCAAAAGCTTTCAGTTGCATTAAAATCGTTTGCCTTTGCGGGGAAAAGTGTTGCTCGCCAAATCGTGTGAGACTTTCGTCTTTTTAAATATTCGAAAATATTTTATTTTTTTACATATATTCTAGTGCAATTTCACCGCTAATTTTCGCTGAACCTTTATTACATACATGAGTAGAATTATTAGTATTTTTTTTTCAAAAAAATTGGAGTATTCCCAGTATGAGGAGACCTTCTTACAAGGAGACCTTCCTTCCATATCCCAGAGATGTAAAACGACCAAGAAGACGACTAAAGATAAAATGGAGTGACGAAATTAGAAAAGTGGCCGGTTTAAATTGGATGACAAAAGCACTAGATAGGAAAAATTGCAAAAATCTGGGGGAGACCTACATTTAGCATTGGATAGAAAACGGCTGATTATGATGATGATGATGATGCATACATACTACCTCTGACAAAATAGTTCTGTGAAGATAATTGAAGCTCCTTGTCAATAGTGTATATATATCCTCTTTCTTCTCATTAGAAATGAAAAATGCTGCAGAAAAATAAGTTGTATATTAGTTCTCAGATCGTGTGCAACCTTCCAAATGTTAAAACTTATTTCAAACACCACAATAAAAGAGAAAAAAGAGCAAGAAGAGTTTATGATGCTTGCCGTGAAATCAAAACCAGTATTCTAAAATCAAATATGACTCCATACGATCTTATATTGAAATATGTAATATTTTTATATTCAGATTTAAATATAAATAAAACTATTTGACCAGGATACAAAATAGCGTTTTCAAAAGAAGCTATTTACCGTATAAAGTAAAAATATCTTTTATAAACAGAGAAAGGAGGCTGGCAATTTTCTCTGAGATAGAAATATTGAACGTATCCAATTTTTATGTACCGGAGCGAGAAATTGTATTCATGCTGTATGGGAAAAGCAAGAAATATGATTTCATAAGACTGTAAATGATCAATATCAAAATATTTGAATGATGTTAGCGCAATATGTTTTAAAATAATGAAGAAAACTTATTAAATAATTTACATTTTTGAACATTTAAACAACTATGAATTATGTCGAGGGTTGCATTGTGTTATACTTCTTAAATAATAATGCTTGTATAAAAAATAATATAATGTAATCTGTATACAATATTAAGTCAAAATTATGAAGGGACAAAATACTTTATTATAATTTATTTTTTAAAGCTTATTTTTTTTTTAAAGAAAATGTTGTTGTTCATTTGTTTTAAGCCAATCTACACTTAATTATGTGAATTAGTGTCGCTTATCTGGTGGGGTGGGGTTGAAATTTTTTTTTTTTCGTGGTAGTTTGGTTTCTAGTTAGATTGATATTTACTGATTCTGGTGGGAATTTGACATATGTTTGTATATACATGGTCAGCAGAAACAAAGACACTAACAAAACGTATGATACAACTATTACAAACAACACAGAGAAGTGTGGAAAGATATATGCTAGGCATAACTAGAAGAGATAGAAAGAGGATAATCTAGATAAGAAATCAGACAAAAGTTTTTGACATGCTTGAAAGAATCAAACAGCTAAAATGGAAATGGGCTGGGCACATTGCAAGAATATAAGACAATAGATGGAGCACAAATATACTACAGAGGTATCCCAGAGATGTAAAACGACCAAGAAGACGACTAAAGATAAAATGGAGTGACGAAATTAGAAAAGTATCCGGTGTAAAGTGGATGACAAAAGCACAAGATAGGAAAAATTGTAAAAATCTGGGGGAGACCTACATTCAGCATTGGATAGAAAACGGTTGATTATGATGATGATGATGATACATACATACTACCTCTGACAAAATAGTTCTGCGAATGAATTCAGAACGACCGATCTGGCAACACTGGGGAAAATAAACGCTGCACCTGCTTAGAGACAAGTGTTGATTATCTTCACCCATCGTTGTTCAACTGAGCGTTGTTTATTTTCTGTGTAAGACGTGCTTTACAAAGTGCTTGTTCAGTGTGTTGGTTCTTAACTGAGAACAAGAAAATGAATGAACAAAAGATCAGTTTAAACATTAGTTTTAAGATTTGCAAGATACCGAAAGAAATTTATGACGGGTGGTGCAAATTCTACATCCACCATACTCGCCAGATCTCAATCCTCTGGACTTCTGTCTATTTCCACGACTCAAACTCAATTTGAAAGAGATTTGACCATATTGCTGACACCCAACGAAACGTAACGAAGCTTTTGAACTCCATCCCAAAAGAAGACTTCTTGGCAATTTCCCAGGACAGGTATAGCAGATCTCAGCGATGCATCGTTATGGGAGGGGACTATTTCGAAGGATGATATGGGAATTTTCATTAATATTTCATCCATATTGATCTTACAGGACTATTCACCGAACTTTATTTTCAGAGGTTGTATATATATATATATATGTTGCGGCCAAAACCCGGAGCCTGGCCAATTCTAGAACTGGCCGGCCAATACCCGAACTGGCCAAGCTTCCTGGCCAATACCCGAAATACATGAAATGAATAGCGTATTTCGGGTTTTGGCCGGCCAATTCGCGAACTGGCCGAGAAGCCTTGGCCAACACCCGAATTGGGGATTTAAGGCTACCCAGTAGATGCGGCGCCGTCATGAAATTCTTTTAGAAATTGTTTCTTATTCAAAGAAGAACGTAATTTGCGACGGTTCCGTTTGATGGCACTGATATGCACACGTGACAGAAAAGGATATTTCCATGCTATTCTGATATGCCACCTTAGTGGTCTAAATTGCCATTTTTTCTAATAGAAATATTATTTTTTATTTGTATAAAAATGGTCTCAGTAAATTTATAGTATTTCGCATTATTTCGAATTCTTTTGAACCTAATTAACTACATTCTGCAGAAGATTCTTTACAAATTAAAATAAACATGAAGGGGGATTTTTTTAAAGTAATAAACGTAACTCATCGACAAATATGCAATTTTAAACTTAAAACAAGAAAGGAAATGAATCACTGTGTAGATTACAAAATATCATGCAACTCTATCGCAATGTTGTTAAGAGAATTTACTCCGGTTCTTTTTATGTAAAGAGATATCCACATAAGCATAAAAAAAAAGTAAAATTTCATTTCAGCAATAGGTTTCCGCAACTAGTAATCTATTTATTTTATCTTTCATTAAAGCTTTCTATGATCTACAAATTGCTTTACAAATAAATATTAAAAGTTTATCGCAGCTGGAAATGCACATGAAAAACAATCGGAATATAAATGGTAAATTCCACCTACTCAATAATCTATAGAAAACATGTTGTAGAGCATATTAGAAATGTATAAAGGGTTTATTATGTTTGAAGTTGTGAAATATCAAAAAAAAAATACTCTGTAAAAGTATTTCTCGCATATATCATAATTCCTTATCGGAATACTTTTTTGGAGTCCCTATTAACGATTTATAATGATTTCTTAATCAATATTCTACAAAGAAACCTACTGCTTCCCTCATGAGTGAGGCATATAAATTTTACTATGTTTGAAATATGCCATAATTCATTATTGGAATTGTTTTGGCGCCCCTATAAATGATCTACAAATGCTACTTAATCAATACGCAACAAAAGACATTGTTTCTCACATCAGTGAGGCTCATGAAATGCATTATGTTTGAAATAGTGTAATATCATTAAAATAACCTAAAACAGATTTTTTGGAATACATCATAATTCTATACCGGAATTCTTTTTGGCGTTCCTGTAAACGAACTGTAACGGCTATTTAATCAATACTTTACAAAAAAAGTATCACATGTGCATTATGTTCGAAATCGTGTAACATCATTAAAATGCCTTATAAAAGATTTGTTCGCATGTATTATATTTCCTTATAATGGCTACTTAATCAATATTCTAAAAAAAATATTGCTACTCACATGAGACAGGCTTGTAAATTGCATTATGTTTGAAATAGTGCAACATCATTAAAATACCCTATAAAAGGTATTTTGGCATACATCATTATTCTTCATCGGAATTCTTTTTGGCGTTCTTATAAACGTACATTAGAATGGCTACTTATTCAATATGCTACAAAAAATTTACATCCCACATATGCATTATGTTGAAATAGTGTAACATCATTAAAATACTTTATGAAAGATTCCTTGCATTTATCATAATTCTTTATCGGAATACTTTTTGCGTCCCTACAAATGAGCTATATTGACTACATAATCAATACTCTACAAAAAAGCATTGCTTCCCACATGAGAAGGGCATATAAACTTCATTATGTATGAAATGTATCATAATTCTTCATTGGAGTCATTTTTGATGTTTCTATTAACGAACTATGATTACTAATTAACCAATACTCTACAAAATATATATTGCTTCCTACATAAGCTAGGGTTGTAAATTGCATTATGTTTCAAATAATGTAACATTATAAAAATGCCCTAAAAAGGATTTTTTGGCAATATCATAATCTTTATCGGAATTCATTTTGGCGTCCCAATAAACGAACTAAAATGGCTACTTAATCAATATACTCTATAAAAAAAGTTCTTCTACACTAGAGAAGCATGTGATTTTCATTAAATTTGAAATAGTGTAACATCATTAAAAGGCACTAAAAAATTCTTTCATCATTTTCTTAGTAATAAAATTTTCAGTGTTTCTGAAAAAATCTAGAATTGCTATATTTCATGCACTGTAATAAATAACTGTTTGTCGTCTTTATTAATGATACATAGGTACCAATTTTATTGTAATGTAACAACATTAAAATGTACCGTAAAAACGATTCTTATTGATTATATTGAAACGAAATATTTTTGTATATCCCAGTAAATTAACAAAAAACAGTACACAATTCCCTATCAGTGCCAAAATAAATTGATAAACGAAATAAGATAACAAATACAAGTCATCCCGAGCCTTTACTCGAGTTAGAGAACGGCCAGGTAGACGACTACACTATTTGAATTCATAGACACTTTCAACTGTGTTAGAAATGATTAAACCGAGTGCCTATATCTATTTCGGGAATTGGCCAATCACATCTGGCCAGTTCGCGAATTGGCTAATCGCATCTGGCCAGTTCGCGAATTGGCCGGCCAATTCTAGAATTGGCCAGTCATTTTTAAACGTTACTGGCCAGTTCGGGAATTGGCCGGCCAGTTCTAGAATTGGCCGATTTCGGGTTTTGGCCGCAACATATATATATATGTATTTGCAGTGTACCACGTTAAGACGAAGTCAAAGGACACCAAAATTCCTTTAATATTAACCAATAAAACAGCAAAGTGTATCTATGTGATTTAAAAAAAAATCACCAAAACAAAGATATCAAAGATTATAAATGTTATCTTCAGAGACACATTTTATAGTAAATTTGTGTTAAACTGAATTGATGTGCAGAGAAGTACATTTTTAACATTTCAAACGGCTAAACATACATTCTCTGTATCATTAATAAAGAATTAAAGCTGATAGAACGAGACTATTGTCTTTACAAAAAATACTCCGCTGTTCAATTTATATTGTTTGTTAGTTGTTACGTTCAAAAGTATGTCTTGAAGAAGTTAAACAAAAGACATGTAGCATTAAAACTACTTTAATCATACAAACTTTGAAAATTACAAGATACAAACCTTTGGTGCGATAATGTATTATGAGTGTGAAACGAAAGCATAAAAGGAAAGAAATGGAGTGGAATTTGGAGAGCGATTAGAAATGGTAAATGAATAAAAGTTTTTTTAAATGAAAGAAAATGCATTCCTGGTGATAATTTAAAAATATAAACAGATATTTCAATTATTATATACAACAGACTACAAGATTAACAGAAAAATACAAAGGGCTAAGATGGAAATGGAATGAATTGTGAAATTTTAAGCTTTAAGATCAATATGAAACATTATGCAAATAAATAATGAATTAGTAATAATGATTTCATTTCATGATTAAGAATAATTGGATTTTATATTTTTATTATTTAAATAAGAAGATGGAATCAATATGCTGTTATGCTTACGTGGCAATACCATAACTGTTCTATATTAACAAGCATTTTTTGTATTAAAATTATGTTTTTTAAATAAAAAAGTGAAAACATTTTTCAAGACCATTTTTTTTTTTTTTTGCTTTAATTGTGTGCAACAATTTTTCAGAACTGTAATATCAAAAGGCTAAACTGACACAAATATTTTTCTTTATCATTAATAAAAAATTAAAGCGGATGAAACGAACTGTTATTTTTACAAATAATACTGTTTCTTAGCCATTAGATGTCTTAAAGACATGTCTTAAAGAAAATGAACCAATGCGAACAGGGAAGGTCTCTGTACTGACATACTTCAAAAAATCTGAAAAAAAGATACAAAATATTCTTCGCAATAGGATGTAAACGTTCATAAAAAAATTTCGGCGGAACCTCCATACCCTGTACAAAAAAAAAAAAAAAAAAAAAAAAAAAAAAAGTGAACATTTTGTTATTTGGTGATTTATCATCGTTTGGCAATGAAAAACAATTTCAAATTATTTTTTTTATGCCAAACGCATTTTAAAGGGAAAAAAAAGTTTCATGTTCAACGTGTTTAGATAAATTAAATATCTTTGGTTTTATAAGCTTTAGTTTGTTTTAAGTACAATTTCGTTAAATTGATGTTTATATATATTTATATTCAAATTTAACCATCAAAATTTGAGATTTAAAACGAAATTCAAATTTTAATTAATTAATATTATTTCAAGTTCAAAATCCATTTGAACATTGTCAATTCGATTTTCTTGCTATGGAAACATCTGGCTTTTATTTTTAAATGCGCTTAAATGTATGAAAATAATTTTACTAATTAAGAATTTTTTATATATGAAAATATTTTTTCCAGAGGTAAATTATATAACTACATCAACAAAGAATATATATATATATGCAATTTAATATATATATATGTACATAAAACTCTCTCATTGTTTACGTTTAAATTCATTAAACACCATTTATACGGATTCTAAAAATCCAAAAGTTTTCAGTTGCATTAAAAGCGTTTGCTTTTCGCGGAGAAAAGGGATACTCACCAAATCGTGTGAAATTTTCGTCTTTTCACGCCAAATATTAAAAAGTATTTTTAGCTTTTTACATGAATTATACTGCAATTTTCAGTGATCGTTTATTCCATACCTCAACAATTTAATTAGTACTTTTTTTTACATCTGAGTATGCCCAGTATAGAGACCTTCCTTGTAAGTAGTATCGAAACTACTTTAATCATACAAATTTTGAAAATTATAAAGTACAAACCTTTGTTACAATAAGATGTTATGAATGTGAAACGAAAACAATAAAGGAAACAACTGGAGTAGAATTTCTAGAGATACTCGAAATGGTAAATGCAAAAAAAAAAACTTTATTGAATGAAAGGAAACGCTTACCTGGTGATAATTTAAAAATATAAACAGATATTTCAGTTATTATGTACAATACACTACAAGCATTGTTCAAGAATTAATTGAAAAAATAAAAAATATTTTAAGTTATAAATAGAATGTGTAAGGATATTTCAAATATCGTAAAAAAATTAGGAAATATACCGATAATAGAGTAAATAATTAGTAAATATGATCTGATTTAACAATTAATAATAATGGGATTTCATATTTCATAGTTAGAAAAGAACATGGAATTAATATACTACATTTGCGTACGTAGTTATATTGGATTTCTTCTAGATTACAAATTTTTTAATTATATAATTTAAATAAGTCAGATAGAGATTTCTTCAAGACCAGTTTTTTTATTATTATTCTGGCTATCATTTTAGATAACAAATTTTAGAATTCTAAAATTTCAAATGGCTAAACTCATACAATGGTTTTCTGCAACAATAAAAAGAATTAAAGTTGATGAAAGCAAAGTCTTGTCTTTACAAATAATACTCTGATGCTGAATTTATAGTGTTTGTTAGATAATATGCGCAAAAGCTTGCTTTGAAGATATTAAACAAAATAAAAGTATTACTTTAATCATACACACCTTGAAAAGTACAATATACAAACCTTTGTTACAATAAGATATTATGAGTGTGAAACGAAAACATAAAAATAAATAAATGGGATATAATTTCAAAAGACATTAGAAATGATGAATGAATAAAAGTTTTTTGAAAGAAAGGAAACGCATTCCTGGTGATCATTTTAAAATATAAATAGCTATTTCAATTATTATAACAATAGACTATGCCTATTGTTCAAGGATTAACAGAAAAATACAAAGGGATTAAGATGGAAATGATATGCATTGCGAAAATATAAATATGATAGACAACATAATAAAATATATTGCAAATAAATAGCAGTAACGATTTAATTTAACGATTAAAAACAATGTTGTTTTATATTTGTAACAGTTATATCAAAAGATGAAGTAAATATTTCATAATGGTGGAATCTTATTTATGCAATTTATCTAGACATTATTTACATTATTAAGATAGTTTAATATTTTGCAAAGAATATGTCATAATCTAATGTTTAATGAATGAAATAAGCTTGTTAAAAATTTATTTTAAAACTAATAGCATAGAAAATTGTTTCTGTCATAAGAGGAAAAAAAATAATAATAAATAAAAAAAATTGCGTTTTCACATTTTTAAACAAATAAACTGGTTATTAATGATCATACTGAATCATTCATGAAGAAGGGAAGACGATGAAATATATCTATGGTCTTTTCAAATAATATATATATATTTTTTCAAAATAATTCTTTTGATATCAGGTGTAAGGGTAAGTTTTGAAGAAATTAAATAAAAGATATTTTGTACTAAAAATACATTAATCATGTATAAATTTTGAAAAATACAAGGTAAACTACTCTGTTAAACTAAGGTGTTATAAGTATGAAATAGAATCACATAAAACAATAAAAAGAAATGAAATTCCAAAACGAGATAATAACCAAAAACTGATAAATAAATTTTGCTTTATACAAATTTTTCTTACTGATAAATTACAATATAAACAACTATATTATATACAATGAACTATACTGCATTGTTCAAGGTTAAATTGAAAAGTACAAAATGCTTTAGGTTGGAAATGAAAGATATAGCGAAATTTTAAATGCGATTTAAATCATTATGAAATATAATATAAATAAATATATTAGCAGAAATAATAATTTGATTTAACGCTTAATGATACTGGGGTTTTTAATTTGCAATAGCTATAAAAGATGATGAATAAATATTAGGAAATGATGCAATCTTATTAATGTGATTTTTTTTATACATGATTTGCAATCTTTTTTTTTACTTAATTATGTAACTTAACTAAATGAAAAAAATCTCGTATAAAATGTATGTTAGAAGGTATTAAATTAGAATTTTTTTTTTTCTATAAGATATAAAATACTGTCTTTATCCAATTTTTAACAATTAAACTGATTACAAGAAATTTTACTGGATCATTAATGAAAAATTAAAAGCGTTTGAAACACATTCTGAGACAAATAATACTCCATTTCTTAATTAAATTTGTTTGTCAAATATATAGAGTAAAGCCAAGCTTAGAAAAAATTTAACAAAATAAAAGTTGTCTTCAAAATACAGTGATTATGTACAACTTATGAAAAATACAAGATACAAATGTTCATTAACCTAAGATCTGTCTCAAAAGTTTAAGCACAAGCATAAAATGTCGATTTTCAAAGGATTTTAAAAAGTTAGAATGAAAGACATTCCATTATTTGCAGATTTCGTAACATTATTTAAATAAATGATATCAAAAACGTAAGTTACATAATTGTAAAAAATATAATTCAAAAACATGTTTAAAAAACTGTCTTCAAATTTATACACAATCTCAAAAACAACTATATTCATAATTTCTACAGAACTTTTACTTACAAATTATTTTTCCGTGACTTCAGATTAGTTCAAATAAATACACGCCCAACAAAATTATTAGTTTTTGTAGGGTTTCTGGTGGAAAAGAGTACTATGCTTTCTCAGCAGCCTCTTCGAGTTCTTCTATAGAGTCATACTGCTTTCCATCATCGCAAACCTGGCGGATTAAAATAGTCCAAACATTCTCAATCAAGTTTAAGTCTGGGCTTATAGCTGGCCAGTTAAGAACTTTAACATTTTTTCTGAGAAAGCCAAAGTTTTGTAGAATTTGATACGTGGATTGATGCATTGTCTCATTGAAAAGTCTATTTAAGACCCTCCAAAATGTCACCGAATGGAAGAAAATGTTGGTTAAACGACTCTTAATGTTTTTTAATTTTGTCATCCATTTAGAAAAGCCAGAGAGGCCTGGTCATTGATTTCAAACGTCCCCAAAAACATAACAGATTTAAAGCTTTACTGCTTGCTGAAAAATACCGTCCGTGCCTTACGTGAATCATGCCAATACGCGTTCCAAACATCAATGCCATCTAAGTTCCATTTTTTCTCACAAATGAATAAAACAGTAAGCCATTTGTTCCTGTGGAACATGCGTTTTTTGGCCCAGTTCATTCTTGCCTGTTTGTGATGCAGTTTGAGAGATAGTTTGCGAGCCATTTTTTAAATATGATATAATCACACTCTTAAATATATCTATGTACAGTATCTTTAGACGTCTGTTCACTGAGATTATCTTTAATTAGCCGTATAGACATATTTTTGTCCAGATATCAATCTCCTTACTCTCCGATCAGTCTGAACAGTCGTCATACGTTGTCGTCCACATCTTGATTTCTGCTTAAAATTACAATTTTTACAGAGTACTTGATATATATTTCACTTTTATCCAATTAAATTTTTTTCAACTTCAGAAACAGTTATGTTTTGTGGTTTCTATTTAAAAACTTTCAAAATCTCACATTTTGTGAAATATTTACCCTTTGGCATTTTTAAAAAGAGGAAATATTTTCTCAACCTTTTATACTTTTTTGCAAGTACAAAATGATGTCATACAGCGTCATTACACACAGCCAATTCCGTGTTTCCAGAAAAATTTGCATAAAGTGCTTAAACTTTTGAGACAGCATTTCTTCAAGGAAAAAGAAAAATTAAACAAAAATAAATATATTTTTTAAAATTGCTTATTACATTTTATTGCGATTAAATGTCGAGTAATTATTGTAAATTAGCTTAAAATATTTTCTTCTACATTTCTTTTAAACCAGATTTGTAGAGTGCTTAAACTTTTTAGACAGACTATAAGATGTTATAAGCCTGAAACGAAAATATTAAAAAAAGGAAATGAAATTCCTAAAAGAAGTTAAGAAAATTATTTTTAAAAAATACGTAATTGAGTATCTAATTGAAAAATAATTAATATAATAATCAATTGAAAAAAATAAATAAATGAATATCTAATTGAAAAAACAATTAGTTGTATAATAAATTGAAAAAAAAATACTTATTCAACGATCCTGGGTTTATTTGTATGTCATGTTAAGTCATAGGCTTGTGTGCTCTTGTATAAACGTTTCCATCTAGTGTTCCCGTTACAGCTTTACCAACAAATATGAGAGTGAGAAATGCTAAGCTGGATATCTTAAATCTTGTAGCTTAAATGGTAAAGAACTTGGAGCGATATTCCAAGGATTCCCGGTTAGATTTCCGTCTTTGACAATTTTCACTATGTTGGCTTTATGCTTAGGTAGCAATGTGATAGTTACTTATGAAGTATTCGAGGTTAAGAAAGTTGAACGGATAAATAAATTAAGTATAAAATAAAAATATTTCTGATAAAACTTTACAAATAAAAACAGCTGTTTCAAGCATTTTATACAAGAGACTACACAAAAGTAAAGAACAAGTTAAAGAAATCTACAAATAGAAAAAAATCATGAAAAATATCGTCTTTCATTTCTTTTGTTTCTTACGACAATTATGATGAGCACATTCTAATTTTTTTTCGAGAATCGGATGTGTATGTTTACAAAAATACAACCAATCATGATATAAGGAATTCAACAATTTATGAAAAAATATTTTTATTTTGAAATTATTATTTAAAACAATGACTATTTCTTAGAAAAGATGAAACTAGAAATACGTTGAACTTGTCATTTAAAGCCTTGTAAATAGGTATTACCCATATCTCTTCACAATATAATTCGTTCTCTTTTTTTTTCTTTCTTTTTCGTTTGTAAGTTGAGTAACACTTTCTATAATGTTTTTATTTATAAAAGACACTATTTATTTATGAGTACGTACGATATGTATTTACCATTAAAACCGACCAAAATAAAAACGATGGGACGTAAATAATATCACAATCGAATTATCCTTATAAAACAAGTAATATTTGCAACATACGATTGGTTGTACAAATCTTTGTCACAAAAGTCAGAAAAAAATCTTATATGGTTCTTTTTGTATATAATACCGTGTATATTCGTGCATAAGTTGCGGAATTTCTAAATTTTTCGGCAAACAAAATGGCGAGGAGGGCGTCGACTTAAACACGAGTGAATTAAAAAAAAAAACTTTAAGTACAACAAAATTCTGGGTTTCTATGTGTATGTATGATAAAGTAAGAGTACTATATGCAAATAATAATAACTATTTTTTTCTATAATTTGTTTTTACTATCTTACTACTTTTTCATATTAGAAAGTGACATACTTAATTTCAATGAAGTAGACAGTGGGGATTTGATTTATACACGAATTTTTAACTTTTTACAGAATTTCCATTCTAAAGTTGGGGTGTTGGCTTATATACGGGTATATAAGGCATATATTTTGAAGATTAAAAATAAAAAAAATAAAAAAAACTTGTTTTATCTAATTAAGCACAAAAATTTGCATTATGAGACAGCATAAATAATTGCAGTAAGTATTATTATTTATTTGCTTTAACTAGCAATAAAAAATATCATATATTCTAAATTCACTATCAAAATAATAATGCGTACTAAATAATAAGCATACATTATTTCCATACTTCATTTACTTTCTTCAAAAAAAATCAATTAATTAATCGTTCATCTATGCCAAGTAAGAAGAGGAATTTCTAGCAATCCCAATATGCAGTTTTTTTTAATATAAAGAAACTTTGCGCCCTTAAATTACTACTAAAAATTAATATGCCTGCATTAAAGTGTCTATAGTGATAAATAAAGCATGTATTAAAAATAATAAGCGAACTGCGAAAACAAATTTATATTAACATTTTTCGAGAAGAAAATTAAAAGTACGTATCAATCACGAGGGAGAAATCTGCTCTCAAAGTTATAAAATTTTCGCTGTACACAATAAAATTGTTCTTTTTTTTTATAATTACGAGTTTTAAAATTATAAAAGGAAGTGGCGAAAAATCCTTGCGAAAAATAGTGTTATAAATTGATTTTCCTGGAGTAATTTTTTACTCTATTATGTATTATATTTTACAACGGAAATTTCAGACTTTTAAACAAAAAGTAATTATTTAGCGCGAGGTATGATAAATATATAAATTTGAAGGTATATATATCTCTGATTTAGAAAAATGTAAATATATATATATTTTTCAATTTCTAAATATTGCTTTTTTTAAAATAAACTGTAAGAAATTTTGTAATAATGTATTCGTATTATTTTTATAATTTCGACAACTGTAAAAAATAAATATATTTTATTACCAGATATGAGCTATCGATACTAAAAATATAAAACAAATTTACCTTTCATTTGATTTAAGTGTGAAAATAAATATCTTGAAATATAAAAGTATTTTTTAAAAGGGAAATTTTCATTGCCTATAAATTAGTACTTCAAATTATTGTGCTTATATTAAAGTATCTGGGAGTATATACAAACATGTAAAGTATATGCATTTCAAACAGTCAGCTAAGCGAGAGAACAAATATATGCATATAAATTTCGCTGAAAAGGAAAATAATGAGAATTCATTAGGGAATAAAACATTTTCGGTTTTTCAAATGTTAGTTTTATATCATAACACTAGAAATACATTCTTTTATAACATAGCATTTTCTAAAATAAAAACCTAATTTTATATTTAAGTAATCGGTGCTCTTTGTAAAATATTTTAGCCTACATGTTTTACTAGAAAAGTTTTTCTTGACGGTTGTAAAAATTATTACAGATTAATATGCTGCTGTAAAGTACCTAGAGCTCTAAAATGTATTGAACATAGAAAATAGAGCGAGAAAGCAAATTAATGTACGAAAATTTTATGAAAGAAAGTTAAAGAATAATTATAATTATCAAGGAGAAAATGTTTTCAGAATTTTTAATGCTTACTTTTATATTATAATATTGTGGTTCTTTTTAAAAATAAATTATCTTAAAAAAAAACATACAAATTTTGTACGATATATATATATATATATATATATATATATATATATATATATATATATATATATATATATATATATATATTTTTTTTTTTTTTTTTTGTAATTTATATAGTGAAAACAATTTATTGTAAAAAAGGTTTTTCTGGAGAAATAAATATAGTTCTAATATTTATGGGGGGAAATATTTTTCAGAATTGTAAGTGTTGACTTTAAAATAAAATAATATTGCAATTGTACATTTCTTTAAATTAAGAGTTTCAAATTGAAGACAACACAGTGGTACTTAAAAAATAAATGTTTCCCAAAAAATTTTATGCGTAGGAGTTTTGAGGAAATGTGAGTGCAGGTAATTATTGCTCCTTTTTTCAATTCATGAATAATATTTTTTCTTATTTAGCAATTATGAAAATATTTTCTTTTATTTCTTAGTCATAAATTTATACAAAATTACTGTATTTTGTATAAAATTTATTTTTTAGTAACAAATGGGCATTAATTTTATATTTTTCAAAAGTATGTGAATAAAATTACCAGCAAATTAATTATTTAATGTTGTTACCAGCCAATATGTTGATTTTTTTTTCATTTGTTTAAAATAAAAATGTATGTTAATCCTAAGGGAGAAATGTTTAAGCATATCATTTGTATTTTGATATTTTTAAATGTCTCTTTTTTTCCTTTTTATTAGTTAACTGAGGTCGATATCTGCAAAGTTTTGTTTACAGTTTTTTTTCTGTTTACATCCAATTGTATAACCGTTTCTAAAAGTGAAAATATTCACATAAGAAAAAATGGGGGAGGGGAACAAAATTGAAAAAAAAAGGATGAAATTTGTCTGAGTACAGAGAGAGCTCAGATATTTCATCCAAAAATAAAAAATAGTAAATAATGAAATGCAAACAAGATATTAAAAAATAATCCTGCCATGGGATAACGATTAGCGAGCAGGTGTTTTTACGTGAGTGAAGAAGCCCTTAAATGATTGATTCTGGGTTACATTCTCGGTACTTGATCGCCCATCTTGAAGAAATTTAGTATATTTATCAATCAATATTATGTTATTAAAATAGAGAAAATATTAATCAGATGCTATTAAACAAAAACATTTCTTTAAATAAAAATGTACATATTTTCTTTCGTTTCTAAAAAAATACACATTTTTTCCAAGAGTATCATTAAACACTTTTATAGCAATTTATTGTTGTTAATTATTTCTATTCTCGTAAATCTATTATATTTTTTGTTACAAAATATTGTTTAGAATGACTATTAAATAGCGTTGTATGATAAAAATCATCGCAATGAAAATAAAAGCAAACGAATAATAAATGGTAAGAAAATGAGAGAAAATTTTAATGGAAATATGATAATTATATTTCCATTCCAGATCTGGCTTACGTATTCTATTAATATACCAAAATTTTTTTTTTCATATAATTCAAATGAGAGAAAATCATTACGAGAAATTAAAATAATTTATAAATATTAAATTTACTTTCGCTTATTTATTATCACTATATACTCATAACCATAGAGGAACTTAATGTTAGAGGCCGTGTTGTACACGACGACAACCGATAATTTTGGTGGGTACAACCAAATTTTAACCAAAATTTTATTGAATTACAGTTTGAACCATAATTTAGTCATTCCAACCGAAATATTTTATTGGGGCTATATCAACCAAAATTTAGTAATTTCAACAGTTTTTTCCCCTGATCACGCACACTCTTAAAAAAATCTATTAAATTTATGGTGCGTTTTTTTACAGAGCATTTTTAAAATGTGGTGGCAATGTAGAGAAACTCCGCGCTGCTCGGTTCTAATCAGAGTGGTTCCCATTGATAGTTTAATTTTTTTTCGCGTTCTTTTTACTATGTTTTCAGTAGTACTTTTTTATTGTTATTTCGTCTTAACACTTCTGGTCAGTGTGCAAAATCTTTGACGTGACTTCTTCATTTGCTTGTGTAAGTCTTAGTTTAGATACTAGAGAAATAAATATGATGTTTTTAGATAATCCTAGTACATGTCCTTTCTACAAAACACAAAAAAGTTCACGCCAGTGGAGGGACCCGGGTTATTCTGTTGACCATCTTACTTTCCATACCTTAGAGTATGATGCCGATCAGAATTTTCGGTGATTTCTATAATAGCTGTAAAATGAAGTATGTTTTAAATTATACAAAAGAGTGCAAACTTTAACAAGAAATAAATGAATAATAATTAAAATCAACTGGCGATTAAAAAAAAAAAATAAGTCAAAAACTACAGCATCTTTACCCATTTACTCTACATTAAACAATCTGTACAAATCTGATAAATATATGAAACGTGTTTTGAAAAGAATATTTATAGAGCGATAAAAAACTACGGTATCGAATATTTGCTGGAAGAAAATAAAAACTACTTTGTCATTTCAAAGACAGGTAATTTCAATTTTGTAAATTTTTAGTTTTATATAATATCGTGGTTATAAATTCCCCCATAAATTTACATATTTTTTTAAAGGCGGTGCGGTTACTTTTTTGTAATTTTGTTCCCAAAGGAATTTTTTATACTATTATGCTTCGTATATTAAGATGAAAACTTCATTGTTATGGATAAAAATGTATGATTAAGCGCAAAGAAATATGGTCATAAAAGAAAATAATTATAGATTTTTTTTGTAGTTTAAGAATTTAATTATCTTTTGTATAGAAAATTTAAACACTTTTTGCTTTTTTGCTTTTTAACCGTCTGGGATTATTTTGTTATACTTCGTATTATCCAAGTGTAAAAATTAATTTCAGAAAATCAAAACAAAGAAAACAAATAATCTAAATGACTTTTGTGTTTATAAATTATTGCGGTTTATAATTATTATTACTTTAAGTGTAGAGAACACAGGTATGTAAAAATATCAATGGATAAAAGAAAAATAATAATGTAACAGAAATTTTCTGTCAGAAAGGAAAAACGATTAATCGCGATGAAAAAAGAAATTCAGATGCATAAATTTTTAGTTTTTTTAGTGTGGTTAATTTTTTTTAATTTGACAATGTTTCACTTATAAGTGTGGTATTTTAGAAAAAACCCTCTGTTATCTTTACAAATGTTACAAATACACGTCTGTTTGTTAAAGGTAATTTCGTGGCATACCAAACTGATTTCTGTAAAAAAGATGACAAAATGATGATGACATTCAATTCTGCAATGAAGGCTACATTTAATGTTAACTTCTAACTTATGTGACAATTAAGTTTATAATATTGCAATTTTTTCTCAGAAAGTAATAACTAGGATTTTAAAATTTGGAATGGTGGTTAATTTATTTGAACCATATGTCTGCTAATAATGCTTCAAAACATAATTAAAAGATTATGAATGCTAAATTTTAAGAGATAGAATCTTAAAATTTTATACAGGTGTTAATTTCAATAATTAAATGTTCGTATTATTTTCTTTATGAAAATTAAATTTTTAAAGACTGCAAGAACAGATTACATCTTAAAATTGGAATTTCTATGATACAGTTAAGGCAATTAACTTGAAATGAAAATGTGGCACAGTGCATATATTGAAGAGTAATTACTGATACAGAAAAATATCGGCAAACATTAAAATTAAAAAAGCACAGAAGCTGTTATCATTCTGAAAATGCGCATTATGTTATACATTAATTAGCTAGAAATGTCATGTAAAACATGGTGATTAGTTTTAAAACGCGAATACTCATGAATCCATCAAGACAATTCTTAAAATCATTCAAAATTTAAACGCAAAATGAAATTTTGTTTCGTTTGAAGAATTTATGAAATAATTATTATTTTACAATAATACTCATTATATATAAATAATATGAAATAAATATTATGTTTTAGTATGACATAACGTTAAATTAGAATTAAATACAAATATATAGCGTAATATATTTGTAAGTAATATAAGCATTCTTTCCAACTTAATACAACTGATATTCATTTATGAAGTATATACTAAAATATAAATTCTATGCAATGTATGATGTAAATAATATTTGTTATTAATTTACAGGGTCACATAAAAGTATTCAACAATTTTTTTAGGGCGAGATATTTCTTATGGTGCGTTTAAATTACATTAAATTATTTCACATTTTATATAATTGATATAGGTTGCTATAGATTACTGCAAGTTACTCCTTGCATAATAGAAATCAGATATTATTTGCGGGGGCAAACAAAAGATTTCGGCTACAGTACTGATCCAAATTACTGTGTGCTATTACACCAAGATCTCAATATTTAAAAAAATTCATTTTAGTAAGAAGGCACCTCTTTGTTCGTTTAACGTGCAATTTCTGACTTGTTAAGAAATTTTTTTTATTCTAAAAGTATTCACGAAAGGCATCTACTATAATTTAAAAGAATATGCTGTAATTCAAAAACATCTATTATAATTCGAAAGCATCTACAATAATTCAATAGCATCTAAAATAATCAAAAAAATATTTTACAGGGATTTTAAGACGTTCAAATGAAACGCTTTCAATTTATATACTCATATACATTAATAAACACGGCCCCTTTCAACTGATTCATCTGATATGCCATCGAAAACTGAATGCTTAATTTAACCTGGAAAATAAGAAATATCATAATAATAAACTTTTCTTCATTCATTTTTGTATTTAACACTTCTGGGACGGATTTATCTTCCAATTTTGTGAAAAAAATTAATTTTACGTAAATAAAAATTAAAGTAGCCATCCAAGTCACAAAATTAAAGATTCAATATAATTTACCGAATGTATCGTTTACTGAAATTTGTAATTACAAGTATTTTACATGCTATAATGTGATAATTCATTAAGTAAGTTTTTTTCAAAGACGTTTGAAAAATGCACTATAACAACAGAATTGAACACACATGTAATGTAGGTAGCTGTCTAGTAGTTTACCAAGTTCATCGTATATGAATTGCTCCGAAAACTAGGCTTTGTTATAAATAAGCTGTCTTGCTTGTAATTTCTTGGGCCCATCGACTTTTTACACAAGAGCCTCGAATGATTGAAATTTCGAATTTTTTATATGAATCCCGCTGAAATAAACCGAGCGTCATATGCGCACATCGCT
This sequence comes from Maratus speculifer, assembly GCA_964019185.1. NCBI lineage: Eukaryota > Metazoa > Arthropoda > Arachnida > Araneae > Salticidae > Maratus > Maratus speculifer. The sequence goes on along the minus strand of OZ025289.1, from coordinate 94,634,929 downwards.
AACATTTAATATTCTCGATTTAAATATATCTTTTTAAAAATGAACTTCTACGATAGATCCCCATAGCCTTCGGCAACGTAAACTGACAAGCTACGAAGTATAGTTCAAACAAACTTCCTTCCGAACGATACTCCGGCCACTGCACAGTATAACAGACATGCTGCAAACACTTGTTGTCACTACTTTATAACATACAGATAATAAAAAATAGATATTATATAAAAGAAAACATCAAATATAAATATTTCTTTTAATAATAAGACGTCAGATGAGAACACATCATAACAGGCTAGATTCACGCAATCATTTTTAAATGATTAAATCCCATTTTAACTTATTAAAAAACATAAATATGTAATTTTTCTTCAAGACTTAACTAAAAAAATAACTACTAAAAGCAATTTCTTCCCTTTGTGTTTTAACTGACGAAAGTAAAGCATAATGAGAAATTGATGGTCTTTGAAATATCATTATTTTACGATAATTTGAAAGTTCAGATAATGCTTCACATTTAGTACATTTATGTTTTGTTAAATTGCTTTTTTATAAGTAGTAAAATAGATAATATACATATTTAATGTAAAGAAAAAGTGTACGAAACTTTTATTAATTTATTTTTTATTTAATTACATGAGTAATTGCTAATTCAAATATTCAAAATATGTTAGTTTTTAAGTGATCAAGAGGAAATTTATATTCTCAGATTTCTTGTGTTGAATTTTCATAGAAAGTGCACTTTTTTAGCAAATGTAGAACAATAGAAATAAAAATTAACTTATATCTTTGCCTATTACTGAATCTCTCATACTGCATGAAAATGTGTACCCCTAACCTGTAATACAAAACTGTAATATAAACCTGTAATATAATAACCTGTAATATAATAACCTGTAATATAATAACCTGTAATATAGAATTAGCTATAAATAGCAATCCAAAAATTCCATAAATCCAGTCCTGGACAATGTGAGCTGTGTGAACGGGGACGTTGTCGTCTTGGAAGATACCATCATCATTGGGGAAGAAAGCTTGCACCATTAGATGGACTTGATCGGCCAAAATGTTCACATAAGTCTAAGCAGTAATACGCCCTTACAGAGTTATCATGGGGTTATAAGAGAACCACAATATGGCTGCCCAAACCATCACCAAACCCCCGCCATGTTTCACTCTTGGCAACAAGCAGTCTGTATTATAGGCTTGAGATGGCGTTCTTCAGGCGTACACTCGGCCAGAAGTGGGGAACAATGTGAAAGACGACTCATCAGACCATATTACGCTCTTCCACTGCTCTATAGTCCAGGCTTTATGACTTAAACACCACTTTTTCCTGCTACAAGCATTAGCATTACTGATGGATGGCTTTTCAATTGCAACACGGCCAGCAATTCCCTATTTATGAAGCTCCCTTCTAATTGTTTTGGTACTCACAGGATTTGGTAACACGACATTCATTTCAGCAGTAACTTTTGCAGCTGTGGACTGGTTATTTTTCGCGATAATCTTCCTTAATGATCGTCTGTCACGATCACTCAGCACACACTTTCGTCCGCGCTGTGATTTAGCGGATGATGTTTTTTCCGCATTTCAAATATGCGGAATAAATCTTCGACACAGCATCTCTTGAAACACTAAGAACCTCGGCTACCTTGCTTACGGAAGCACCCACTATACGCGCGCCAACAATTTGTCCACGTTCGAAGTTTGTTAACTCTGACATAATGCAATGATAATCTGACAAAACAGTGTTCCAACAACGACTGAACGGTGCAGAGATTTTACGAAGTTGTATAGGTGGCGTCAGTAGGCGAAAACTCCAGTGCCATCAACATAGTTCATTATAATCAATCTTTCTTTTCAAACATGCATTTCTCAAAGGTGTTTCCATATTTTTGTCCAAACCCTGTATTTATTTACTACTTTATTTCCCATAATGCCTAAAAAACTAAGCATGTAAATAAAACGCAAAACTTAAATAAAATAATAATGACAGGGAAAATTTAATCATCTTCGTATTTCAATAGATAAAAGAATCAATAATGAATTAATATTACTTTGATAAACTATTATTTCACGATAGTAGAAAAATACAAACAGTGTTTTATATTTATGTTTCAGTAATTTGTTATTTTTAAATAGGAAATAAAAAAAAAATATGAATTTTAAAGTATGTAAAAGCAGAACAAAACTTCTAAAATTTTGTTTTAGATTCATCAACAAGAGTAACTGATAATACAAAAGCTTTAAATAGTCATTTAAAACTTGTTTTTGAAATAATTTGGTTATACGTGATCAAGTGATGATATTATTTCTAACATTTTCAGTTCTCAGTTTTTCCTTAAAGTGCATGCTAATAATAAACAAAACAACTGTCTTATTTACCTTAGCTTAGTACTATATCGCTTGTGATGTATAAAATTAGCAAACTAAAAAAATTAGCTTGTAACAATATTTAAAAATCTGCATGCAGTAATTTTTGGTCCTTGAACACAATCATTATTATTAGTACTAAATTTCAGAACTCACTTTTAAAAGTTATAAGATTATTCTTAGTAACATTGCTTTATAAAAAAGTAAAACTTTGTGAAATGTAATTTTAATACGTTGGGACTTTTATCATTCACAGTGAAAAGATTTAAATTTTGAAGTTATATTTCTAAGTTTCAAAATGTGTGTTGCTTAAATTTTTCCAATACATAAAAATAAAAATCAGTGTCTCCTAGTAAAACCTCAATTAATTATCAAACTAATAACTAAAACTATAATTTGAATTTTATTCAATTACGAGTTGTGAATGAAGAAATCATGCACTAATGTTTAAATGATGACTTTTACTTATTTAAAAAGCATAAATGTTTAATTTTTCTTGAAAACTTGGTTAAAAATATTTTGATTGAAACAATTTCTTCTATTTGCGTTTCAACGGCTAAAAGTAAAACATTATGAGAAATTGATGTCTTTGAATTATCATTATTTTATGATAATTAAAAAATTAAGATAATGCTTCACATTAAAATATTTGCCATTTATTAAATGGTTTTTTTATTAAGTAGGAAATAAAATGATATTTAATGTAAACAAAGGTATTCAAAACTTTTATGAATATGTTTTTCATTCAACAACATGATTAATTAATAATACGAAAACATTAAGCATTCATTAAAAATTTGTTTTTGAAATACGTTGGCATTACATGATGAAGAAAATATTGCTGTTTTTTCTTACATTTGTTTTTTTCTCTCTCAGTGCTAAGTCTTTTTTATAAAGTACAGAATAGCAAACAAAAGAAATTACTTCTATCTCGATATAAATAATTATGAAAAATTACATCTTCGAAAAATCATTATTTCACGATAATTGCTAAATACATAGCATACCTTACATTTCTTTTCTAATACTTTTTTTTGAGTAAGAACTAAATTAATATTCATCTTTAATGAAATTGAAAGCTGTAATAAACATTTATAAATATGTTTTGCATTTAAATGCACGAATAATTGTTAAGAACAAAACAATAAATGTTTATTTATAAGTTTTTTTTTTGTAATATTTCAGTAGTACGTGATCAAGAGGGGATTTAAACTCTAACATTTTTGTTCTTGATAATTTTGTTCTTGTTTTGTTCTCTTAATTTTTTTATAACATAGAGTAATAAACAGGAGCATATTATTAAATTTCTTTGTTGGTTCCCATATTCCTTACAATGTATGAAACTGACCACATATATATATTAGAGCTCCCGATTATACGTTTATACGAGTATACGTATAATACGTATTATACGAAATACGTATTTGCTATACGTATAATTCGGCATCGGCAGTTATACGTATTACACGAAACAGCATATACGGATTTTACCCAAGCGGTTAAACGTATAAACGTTTAAACGTTTTTCATTCATTGTATGAAATTTGAAGTTTCAATGTTTTTTTGCGGAATAGAGACATTGAGAAATATCCGGTAGAATATCCCCATCGCGATTCTTTGTTCAAAGAACTACGATGTGTTTACTTAACTACTGCTTGTTATGCAGGTACTTGAAAAAAATCTGAATACTTCCTCAGTATAGATTTTTTTTTTCCAAAAAACTAAGTTATTTATTATAAAATGTCTTACATTAGTTGTGGGTAGAATCAAACTAATCTTTGAGAAATCTCAGACGCAGTACTTAGTTTTTTATATTTTCTTGTATCTTTAGAAGAAGAAAGTATTGGATTCGGGAATACTTTCGACGGGTTTACACGTTTTAAGGGTGAGAGAGACCGAAAAACATGTTTTTACAAAATATCTGCCTGTAGTTTATGAGTCTGTGACTTTGTCTGTCTGTATGTGACATGGATTTTGTGGGTTTTCTATCTCAAGACCTAATACACAGAATTAAGTAACATATATGGGGGAGACTAGGGCACATGTGAAAATGGGACATATGAGAACATTGCCATTTTTCACTAGTTATTATATGTTTTTTTATTTCAAAAAATTATCAAAGATGGGAGCACCTATAGACATATGGAAATTTTTTTTGAAACTCTTCGACATTTTGTTTGCCCCCAGGAGCCAAAATACTGCTTACTGTACTTAAAAGTAAAATCTCCAGCTTGATAAAAGAATAATTTTATTTATTTATTCTTTTTTTTCTTTATTTAACGTATACTATGGATACTAATAAATATTTATGATATTTTTTATTTTTAAAATTGAGAAACATTGAACACAACTGTCAGCAAATACATAAAAAGCAACAAGCTCTTTACGTTCAATTGTAATTTAAATAAATTTCATGTTTTCTAAATTGCAATAAATGCTATACATTATTTTATTTAACAGTTTTCAATACTATTTTTTATGCATCATTAATGCAAAAAATATTACGTTTAACAACTTTGCAAATTTTTCTGTTTCATTTGTTGCAAACTTGCAGTATTATTTTACTTCCATTTCTAAAACAGCTATTTTATTTGGTGTTTTGAAAATAGATATATATATTAAGAAAATAAAATTTTTAAACTTATAACTTCCGTGAAATCTCCATTATTGACTCCCCCCTTTCTTTTAAAAGCGAAATAATTTAAATTTGAAGGAAGCTTTTAAATGTAAAACAATTTTTTATCCTTAATTTACAGGCAAATAAGGCAAATATAGAAATGAGTATCTTTCGCCTTTTGGTTGTTTTCCTATAAATATTATCCAAATGCCCCCTCCCTAAAATCTCCCTCAAACAAAAAGCCCTAAGCAAAATTTAAATTCTTTAATTATTTTCTCAAGTTTACTTCTTTATTTTTTTTGTTATATTGCAACAATATTTTATCAATTATCTAACCCCCCCCCCAAATCTACTTATTTTTATTTTATAATATTTTGCTTAAACATATAACTCAGAAATTAAATAAATATACATATATTTTTCTTTATGGTGAATTTAATACATAATACAACTAATGATTAAGGTAACATATGAAAAAGATAATAAAAACATGTCAAAATTTCTTTCCCTTGTGTTCACATGTTTTCCTTATGTGTTTACAACTGCTCTTTCGTTGGGGCACATATGAACATTTTTTTTTTTTTATTCAATAAACTATTAAGAAAAGTAAGAAGAATTGTAAAGTTAATTTTTAAAAAATACCATGCGTAAAAAAAGTTCTATTTACTATATAGAGTAGTTTTGCATATAGAAATTAACCCATTTATGACAAAAAGCTATGTTTATGTAAACTGTTCACATGCATCCCCTATATGTTGAAGTAGTCCCTGGTAGAAATTGTTGCTGACTAGTTTTGTATGTAAATCGTTCAACGGGTGGCTCTACTTTGCTGTATTTTATTTACGATTTCTGCAATAGCTCTATCTGTAGAATTAACGCACGGATTTTCATCAAACTACAGATTCAGTTAATGCTTGATATGAAGTGATTCTATGTATGTTTTGGTGAGAATGTCAAGATTAAAAAAATGAAATTTTATTATACATTAACAGAGCAAATATTAGCTCCATGAAAAGAATAGCATTTACGATCGGGTGCAATCTTGAGTGTGAAACAATAAGTGAATAAAGAATTTTTTTATAATTAAAAAGAAAAAACTAAATTTAACAAGAATTCACAATAAATCTGAAACATTTATACCCTCATTCTTTCCTCAAAAAGTGTTTAATTTTGCTGGTTATTTACAATGGATACAATTTGTATACATTACTTATACAAAATGTAAAATAACGGGGTATCTGAGCTCATTACCTTGAGATGAATAAAAAAAATCTAAATAAATTCAAAGTACAATGTTGCAAAATACTTTTTCAATTCACGGTAATAACTCGCTATTTTGAAAATAGATATTTCACTGTTAGTGAAACGAGATTGGCTAATCAGGAGTATGATATTTTGTGAAATTTTTGCAAACTGTTTTAAAAAATATACACTTTTCATTGCTTGATCCTGTATATATAAGACATACTATACGGATTACTATCGTAACGCCACCGATTTCCAAATTATTCTTCATTCAGTGACATGAGACTGATGAAGTCCAATATTTAAATTAGATACGATACGTGGAATATACGTATACATTAAATATACTTTTTCTAAAATATACGTTTAATTGGTGCGCCTTATACGTATCCGGATACGTTTAAACGTATATTTTAAAGTATCCGTATAGCAGAAAAACGTATTATACGGATATACGTATATCGTTTAAACGTATAGCTGCTATACGTATCCTATCGCGAGCACTAATATATACAGGGTGTCCCAAAAGGTCGTTCACAAACTTAACATGCTGGTCTGTCATATCGTGATGAACAATATTAAATGGGAAACTAAGGGTCCCAAACGTCTTCCAAAGGAGATATGCGCCATTAAAGTTTAGGGTCCAAAAATCCAAAAATTCATTATAAAAAACGGAAAAATTGATCGATTCGTTTGCGGTTTTCACTAAAACTATTCTTTATGTCAGTATTTTCTTGAAAATAAATTATAAAGATAAATTTCAAAAAATGTCGGTAGAGGGCGCTTTAGACTTTGGAGTAACGATAAACTAGTTTTTACCATTATTTTTTGGATCTCATTAATTTTTTTTAGAAGCTTAGACATAAACTTAAATTTTGAGCTGAAAATCTAAATTGTTGGAAGTGGTTAAGTAGCGCAAACTGAATTGCGGGGGGAGGTTCAAATTTCAAATGATTATAAAAAACGGAAAAATTGATCAATTGATTTGCGATTTTCACTAAAATTATTCTTTATGTCAGTATTATCTTGAAAATAATTTATAAAACTATAATTCAAAAAATGCCGATAGATGGCGCTTTAGACTTTGGAGTAACGTACAACTATTTTTTCAGTTATTTCTTGCATCTCATAAAATTTTTTTAGAAGCTTAGACATAAACTTAAATTTTGAGATAAAAATCTGAATCTTTGGGAGTGGTTAAGTAGCGCAAACTGAACTGTGTTCAATGGGGGTGGGGCGGTTCAAATTTAAAATGATTATAAAAAACGGAAAAATTGGTCGGTTTTCGCTAAAACTATTCTTTATGCCAATATTTTCTTGAAAATAAATTTTACAAATATCTTTCAAAAAATTCCGTCAGAGGGCGCCTTAAACTTTATAGTAACCAACAACTATTTTTAACCGTTGTTTTTTGTATCTAATAAAATATTTGTAAAAGTTGAAACTTAAATTTTGTGCTCAAAATCCGCATCGTTGTGAGTAATTAAGCGGCCAAAAATTGAACTGCGTTCGAGGGGTGGGGAAGGTAACTTTTCAACTCCTGAACACAGTTCAGTTTGCGCTTTTTAACCCCTCCTATTGATTCAGATTTTGAGCACAAAATTTAAGTCTAAACTTTGGCAAGCATTTAATTAGATTTAAAAAAAAAAAGATTAAAAATAATTGTTGGTTATTCTAAAGTTTAAGGCGCCCTCTAAGGGATTTTTTTAAAATTATCTTTAAAATTTATTTTCAAGGAAATATTGACATAAAGAATAATTTTAGCGAAAACCGAGCAATTTTTCCGTTTTTTATAATCATTTGAAATTTGAACCTCCCCACCCCCATTGAACACAGTTCAGTTTGCGCTACTTTACCACTCACAACGATTCAGATTTTCATCTCAAAATTTAAGTTTATGTGTAAGCTTCTAAAAAAATTATGAGATGGAAAAAATAACGGGAAAAAATAATTGTACGTTACTCCAAAGTCTAAAGCGCCCTCTATCGGCATTTTTTGAATTTTATCTTAATAAATTATTTTCAAGATAATACTGATGTAACGATCTCGATCAGTATAAAGCGAGTTACTACCTGAGAGTAACTGGCTTGGCCTTTTGCTCAACGGTTAAAGCACTCGCTTCCTGATCAGAGGTCCTCAGATCAAACCCAACCGGCGCCAATCTCTCCTCATTGGTGACCCTGGACACGCACGCAACTCTCTCTCTCATCATCAACTTCTAGCGCACAAAATCAACTCACCTCATCATCAACAGATGGCAGCACCAAACAAAATCTCTCAACGCAAAGCTTGTCCTCGCATCACACTATGCGTACGACAGCATCCAATCACGAGTGCATATCGCTCGTCAGACGTCAGTAGTACGTCTTTCTCACTGGGGGCATACTCTGTAACGATCTCGATCAGTATAAAGCGAGTTACTACCTGAGAGTTACTGGCTTGGCCTTTTGCTCAACGGTTAAAGCACTCGCTTCCTGATCAGAGGTCCTCAGATCAAAACCAACCGACGCCCAATCTCCTCACTGACATAAAGAATAATTTTAGTGAAAATCGCAAATCAATTGGCCAATTTTTCCGTTTTTAATAATCATTTGAAAATTGAAGCTCCCCCAGCAATTCAGTTAGCGCTACTTAACCACTTCCAACGATTTAGATTTTGAGCTCAAAATTTAAGTTTTTGTCTAAGCTTCTAATAAAATTAATGAGATGCAAAAAATAATGGTAAAAACTAGTTTATCGTTACTCCAAAGTCTAAAGCGCCCTCTATTGACATTTTTTGAAATTTATCTTTATAATTTATTTTCAAGAAAATACTGACATAAAGAATAGTTTTAGTGAAAACTGCAAACGAATCGACCAATTTTTCTCTTTTTTATAATCATTTGAATTTTTGGACCCTAAACTTTACTAAATATTATTTATTAAATACACTGCTCAAAAATATTAAAGGATATTTGAAGTTTTATATAAAATAAAGGTATAAACGAATTTTTTTTGCCGAAAATAGAAGAAGAGAATCACAATTGCAAATTTTTCTGGTTTTCAAACTGTGGAGTAAGCAAATTTTGAGTTCGACATCAAAAACGTCGCTTCAGCGGCAGCGAATGAAATTTGACTTTCAACTGGATAAAAGAGAATGAAGACAAGGATGATCGGCATTCAGTGATTGCTTTGTTTCGATGAGTACGATGCCTCAGTGAAGTCATTTGGCAGATTCAGAAGCTTCGAGAATTGTTGGTAGGTAGAAGGGGGCCAAACTCAAGCCGAAGTAGCGCAATCCATTGGAGTGTCACAAAGTGTCATTTCCAGGATCTCGAACCGTTTTTTGGAAAGTGGATGTGCAGGCCGAAGACCAAGGCAAGGTCGTAGACGGGCAACAACGCCGAATGAAGATCGGTATTTAGCGTTAACAGCTTGGAGACACCGAAACATGAACGCTACTCTTCTCCAACAACACCTTCGCTCGGCTACAGGCACCAAGATTTCAACTCAGACTGTCCGAAACCGGCTCCATGCTGTAGGTCTGTATGCACGCCGACCGATGGTATGTGTTAGATTAACATCAAGGCATCGTTGCGACCGCAGGGAGTGGGCAACCGAGCATGTCAACAAGAGGATAAATCAATGGAGCAATATTCTGTTTTCTGACGAGTCCCGTTTTTCTGTGCATCTGGATAATAGGCGTATTTTCATCTGGAGGGACCGTGGCAGTAGGAATAATCCTGCGTTCGTGCACGAAAGTGTCAGATTTGGCGGTGGCGGAGTGTTGGTGTATGGTGGCATCTCCATTGACGGGCGCACTGACCTCTACATCATTCGATATGGAGCTCTGACTGGTCGCCGATAGAGGGATGAGATCCTCAGACCTATTGTAGTCCCTTACGCTGCAGCAATCGGAGATAACTTCATTTTAATGGACGATAACTGCAGGCCACATCGTGCAAACCTGGTGGAGGATTTCCTTTTCGAGGAAGGAATCGTTCGAATGGAATGGCCAGCGTGTTCTCCAGACATGAATCCAATCGAGCACGTTTAAGACGCTCTAGGAAGACCAGCTTCTGGCCGCCAACAACCCCCACAAACTCTGTAAGAACTGGAAAGAGCTCTTCTGGAAGAGTTGGGCAGAATACCCCAACTCGTCATTAATAACCTCATTGAGTCCATGCCTCAAAAGTGTTCAACGTTGCTGCCGCCCGTGGAAACCATACCCCTTATTGAAAATAATTTTCTTTGAAGAAAACACCTTTTCTTATTCTTTTTTTCTCATATGCACAAATTGTGTTTTTTTCCTTTTGCACACAAATGCGCAATAAAATGCATTTTTTTCAGCAAAACATGTGTAATTTATTCTCATATAACCAACTATGTCTGTCGACCATGTATCAATCAGCTAAAAAGTTTCCCAGATACAAAATCCTCCTAAAACTGCAATATCCTTTAATTGTTTTGAGCAGTGTATTTATATATATATATATATATATATATATCATATAATTAAAAAAATTCGCCATATTCTCGTTTTGGTTTCGTTCTAAATTCTTATAAGAGCATACTTTCATTATTATTTCCGTAATCTACTAATATTTATTTATCGGCTAAAGTTCCCTTTTTTCTTTAATTTCGCATAATATTTTATTTATTTTCCTAAAAAGAACTAAACTGCATTACTTAAACGCCAATATCTTATTCCGAAATATTAAAATTATTCCATTAATCTTTTCCCCTTTTATGAATAAAAAACATTTATCAAAAGCTTTAATTTTGTTTTATAATTTTTTATTAAAAATATCGTCTGTAGGCAAATCCAAAATAGTCCACGCATGGACTGTTCACTCCTGTGTAATTTGTATTTTATCACCGGTGGAGAAAGTGTGCTGGTCTCAAGCTCCACCTATAGACCAATGGAAGTATTAGAAAATTTCTACACTTACCTTCTAGTTACTTGATTGGGCTTTACAAGCTTGCGTCAGCCAGGAGGAGGGGCCATAATCTCTGAGTAATTTCGGAACATTTAGTTTGGTGGCAAGAAGATCCAGAATCGACTGTTCTTTCTACCGTTAAACAACTCACGGTTCTTCTCCGAATCTTTTAAAAACGTTTTGCAGAGTTGCCATGTTTTTCCAGAGACGACTTTGCACAGACCCATTTTTATTCTTTTATGATATGAACTCAGAAAGGATGTCTTGTCTGTTGTGGTGCATTTTTTCGGATGGAAATGTTTGAGTCAAGAACAAGCCTGTATTTATTATCGAGTGATGGAGATTGAGCGATGTGTGGAGTGACAGTGAAAGTGAACTGTAACAAAATGTGATGTTCCCTGTTCTCGTGTATTTTTAATTATTTGAAGAAACCACTAAACCACCCGATTCACTTGTCTACATTTATCTGCCAGCTTTCTTCGGCCACGAATATATTGGAAGTAAAATGTTTTCAGATATGATTAGGAATGACATATCGATCATCGACGCCTCTCGTACCCTCTTCTTACTACATATATATATATATACATATATATTTTACAAATATTGAAAATTTCCATGAAGCAATATAAGACCTTCGATAGTAAATTTTAGAGTTCACTTTTGAAGTATGTAAGAACATTCCTTAATAATGCTAATCTATAAAAAGTTAAATTTAATGGAATACAATTATAGTCCTTTGGGACTTCATCATTCACAGTCAAAATATTTAAATTTTAAAAGTTATATTTCAAAGTTTCCTAAAGTGTGTTGTTTAGTAAAGTTTTCCAAAAAATGAATATAAGAAAAAATTATTTCAATAAACAATTTTATTTTACTTGATAGAAACAATGAAAAATTAAAAACAAATATTGACATATATCAATTCCATCTTATAAGAACAATAATCAAATAAAAATAAAAATAAAAATACGAATCGTTTCACGGTCAATACAAACAGCTCGCGAGAATGAGATTTAAATTAAAAACCACACGCACTATTGTAAAAATAATAACTAAAAATAGACCATGATCAAAATTAATTATTAACTTGATTCATCCTTTTCAGCCTTTCACGAGGAATTTATTTATAAACGCTAATCAAAACTTATGAATATTAAAAGAAAAATTATCATTGCAAACAAAATTTTTAAGTGTATAATTTTTCAATAGACTCCTTTATAATTTTTGAAATGTTTATATGTAAAAGGTGTATTTCTTAATATCTTGTGCGTTAAATATCTAAAAGCTTTAATAAAGCAGCAAAATGATTTTCATAAAATTCCTCAACGAATTAGCTTATCAATATTCAAAAATACAATGCAATTTTTGTTCACTTGCGAGTTGTCGATAAATAAAAATATATCTTAATACAAGATTCACTCATGATTAAATGCTAATTTCAACTTAATTACAAAAGCATAAATAAGTAATTTTTCTTCAAAATTTAGCGGAAAAAATCACGAGCGGGAATAATTTCTCTTCTTTCTGTTTTAACGAGAAAAACTGTAGCATAAAGAGAAATTGATGTCTTTGAAATATCTTTATTTTTTGACAATTAGAAAATTTAGATAATCCTTTACATCTAGATTATTTTTGTTTTATCAAATTGTTTTTTTAAGTATAAAATAAATTTATATACACCTTTAAAGTAATCAAAATCTGTACGAAACTAAATATAACATATTTTTTATTCATTATCATGAATAATTACTAATGAAAAACATTAATATTCGTTTGAAATTTGCTTTCGAAAAATGTTAGTTTTTCCCAATGAAGAGGAAATCTAATTCTTACATTTATTTTTTTTCTTAATGCGTAGTTATCTGAAAAAACAGAATAAAAAATAAAAGGACGTAGTTATATCTCTGTCTGCTACACGATATTTCATTAATGAATTCCGATCTAAGCGTATAAACAACAATGCAAAACATAACAAAAAATAAATAATGGTCGGAAGCAATTCTTCATATTTATGTTTTAACAGACAAACGTAAATAATAATAAAGAATTATAATTTTGAAATATCATTATTTAAAGATCACTGGAAAATACAGACAATGCTTCATATTTGGTTATTTTTAATTAATTTATTAATTTATTTTTTGTTGTTGTTAGTAGGAAATAAAACAATATATACCTTTTATGTAAACAAACGCTATACAAAACTTTTATTTTTACGTTTTCAATCTAATAACATACATAAATATAAATACAAAGCATTAAACATTCATATAAAAATTGTTTCTGGTATATGTTTCAATTTTACATAATCTAGAGGAAAATTAATTTCTTACATTATTTTTGTTATTTTTTCTCTTAATGCCAAGATGGCTGATAAAAGACAGAATAACAAACAAAATCATTTACTCTCTCAAACGAATCATATCTCTGTCGATAATTTTGTGCCTCATAATGCATTTTCTACACTAAGCGTATAAATTAAAATGTAAAAACTCAACTAAAAATAAAATGACTGGAAATAATTCGTCATAATTATAATTTAATGGACAAAAGTAAATAATAATAACGAATTTTAACTTTGAAAAGACATTATATCAGAATAAATGGAAAATATAGACAATGCTTCACATTTACGTTTCCTTAAATTGTTTTCTTTAAGTATGAAATAAAATAATAATAATTCTTAATGGAATGAAAATCTGCACTAAATACCTTTTAATTTGTTTTGCATCCAATAGCATACATGATTCTTAGCATAAAATTATTAACCATTTATTTATAACTTGTTTTTGAAACATTTTAGTAGTATGAGATCAAGAGAAAAATTAATTTCTTACATTAATTTTGTTATTTTTTTTTTCTTAATGAGTACTTGTTCGGTAAAGGACAGAATTACAAACAAAAGATTTACCAACATCTCTATCTATATCATAATGCATTTTACACACTATGCATACAAACTATAAAGTGAAAGTTAACTAAAAAGTTAATGAATGGAAACAATTTATCATATTTTTGTGTTCTAAGGGACAAAAATAAATAATAATAGAGAATTTTATCTTTGAAAAGGCATTATTTTAGAATAATTGGAAAATATAGACAATGCTTCACATTTACATTTCCGTAAATTGTTTTCTTTAAGTATGAAATAAAATAATAATAATTCTTAATAGAATCAAAATCGACATTAAATATTTTTTTTTAATTTGATTGCATTCAATGGCCTAAGTAGGTCTTAGCAGAAAAATTTTAACTATTTATTTAAACTTGTTTTTTGAAATATTTTGATAGAATGAAATCAAGAGAAAAATTTATTTGCTTATTTTGTTATTTTTTTCTTAATGGGGACTTGTCTGATAAACTGACAGAATAACAAACTAAATAATTTACTTATATCTCTGTCTATTATTTTATTTCTCATAATGCAGTTTCCAAATGAAACATATAAACTATAATATAGAACTTAACTAAAAGAAAAATCTGAAACATTAAATTATAAACAGAAGTTCTCTTATTCGTCCATTAAAAACATTTTAAAAATATATATTAAAATATTTAATTTCTAAAAAGGACGTCAAATGTTTGTAAACTACATTAAAACATCTTAATAATTTGACATCTTTTAATTGAATTTACTCAATCATCATCAGAAAAACAAACTATACAAATAAACACAAAGATGGAAAATGACTTGGTCATTCAAATGGTCATTTTCCATCTTTGTGTTTATTTGTATAGTTTGCTTTTCTGATGATGATTGAGTAAATTCAATCGAAACATGTCAAGTTATTAAGATATTTTAATGTATTTTATTACCCTTTGACGTCCTTTTTAGCAATTAAATATTTTAATATATATTTTTGAAATCTGAGACAGTTCATTATATTTGTGTTTTAATGAGCAAAAGTAAATATTACTGTATAATTATAACTTTGAAAAATCATTATTTCAAAATAACAGCAAAATACAGACAATGCTTTACAATTACTTTTCAGTAATTTATTTCTTCAAGTATGAAATAAAATAAAATAAATTTTTAATAAAATGAAGATTTGGTGTCTTTGAAATATTGTTATTTTGCAGTATTTGGACAGTTCAGATAAAGCTTCACATTTAGATCAATTGAATTGTTATTGTTAGAACATTTGAATTAAATTGTTTTTTTTTATAAGTAGGAAATAAAATAACATGTATATTTTTTATAAAAAAAATGTTTAAAAATTTTTCTTAATAATTTTTTCTTCCAATAACATGAGTAGTTTTTAATACAAAACATTAAACATTCATTTAAAAATTGTTTTTGAAATACATTTTTGTTTTACATAATGAAGATAAAAATTAATTTCATACATATTTTATTAATTATTCTCTTAATGCGAAATTATCTTATGAGGGACACAATATCAAACAAAAGGATTTATTTGTATATATTATTTTAATTCTCATAATGTATTTTCTAAGACAAGGATGTAAACTATAATACAAAACTTTAAATTAAAAAATAATGACCTAATAAAATTTATTATATTTGAATCTTATTGGATAAATGTAAATAATATTGTAGAATTTTATATTCGAAAAATCATTATTTCAGGATAATTAAAAACATAGGCAATACTTCAGAGTTACGCTTCAGTAAATCATTTTCCGTAAGTAGGAAATAGAAATATTTATAATATCATAAATATTTCTAATGATATAAAAAGCTGTACAAAACATTTTTTAATTTGTTTTTCATATTTTAGCATGAAAAACTGTTAATACAAAAACTTTAAATACTTATTGATAACTTACTTTTAAAATATTTCAGTAATACGTGATCAATATATGATATTATTTCTAACATTTTTGTTTTCAATTTTCCTCTTAAAGGTTTTTTTAAACAGACCTTAATAAATAAAAGCACTTTCTTACATCTCTTTGTCTGTGGTTAAATCTCTTGTAATATATGATATTGACTAAATCAGAGAAATGTGTTGTGACAGTTTTTGAAAATTCGTATGAAGCAATTTAAGGCCTTTCATAGTAAATTTTAGAAATCACTTTTGGAAAGAATATTCCTTAATAACGCCACTTTATAAAAATTTAATTTTATATAATACACTTTTAGTCTGTTGTGACTTCATCATTAACAGAGAAAAGAGCTAAAATTTGAAATATCTCTTTTTAAAACTGTGTTGCTTATTAAAGATTTCCAAAAATAAATATATAAAAAATAGCTTTTCATAAAAAACTTCAATTAGCCTATAAATATTTAAAACATCAATTTGAATTTTTTTCAGGTACGAGACTTGGATAAATAAAAAATCGAGTTAATAAAAGACGCAATGATGATTAAATGATGCTTGCTTTCTGATTTTGAATCTTTTTCATATTTCATTTTTTGTCTTAAACTAATTTACTTTTTTTAATTGCATTAAAATTACCGAGATAAAATTGTTTTAATGATTTCTTTTTTC
This sequence comes from Maratus speculifer, assembly GCA_964019185.1. Taxonomy (NCBI): domain Eukaryota; kingdom Metazoa; phylum Arthropoda; class Arachnida; order Araneae; family Salticidae; genus Maratus; species Maratus speculifer. Next base: position 94,618,316 of record OZ025289.1, on the reverse strand, counting down.
TAAAAAAAAAATTATTTTTCACTATATAATGAAAACTTTCTATTAAAACAAGGATAAAAATTGAAAAAAAAAAAAAAAACTCGCACGAAGGAAAAATTTTTCCACATTTTATTCGCAAAAGATAATAAAATTAGAGTCTGATTTCCAGGTGGAGAAAAGTGTGCAAACCTGTGTATTAGTTTACACAAGTAAAAATGTCAAATTTGCAAAAAGGCAGAGAATATTTTAAAGTCATGCTTCCCCCATCTACAAAAAAATTCTTCCCGTATACGAAAAGGTATTATCTCACTATAACCCCACTTTGCACTACCCCTCATTCCATGCCACAAACACTGTCTTCCATTCATTCCCGATGCCAAAAATGCTACCGTCTCCAACCTCCTTCCAATAAAGAGAAAGCAGTTTTTCTAGTCCCGAAATATCTTTTTTTAGACATGGAGGTGGAGGGGGGATAAAATAAAGTCGATCTTGCATTAATGATTAATTGCAATCAAAATAATAAACGAAGCAAACTGAATAAAAATAATAAAATTATTAACTATTTTAATAAATATTCCATTTACAATTTTTGGTTAGGAAACAAATCTTTGATTGACATGCATTTATATTTTTTGGCACTTTTTATTTTCCAACAAGGTTTTTCATTCCCACATTTTTTTGGCACTCTTTTCTTTCAGAACAGATTTTCCATTCCCACAAACTTCTTTATTTTCAAATTTGATTTTTTTTGTTCCTTGGGAACTTGCTTATTCATTCACAGACCTTTCAAAAGTGGTTTCTCGCACTTGAAAGGGGTAAAAATTAGATTCAATAGATTGTAGATATGATATGCAATTTTGTTTACTGGTTTCAACATTTTTAGTTTTGGAAATGCATTTATCTTTTCTGTAGCTATCTTTCTCTGTTTCTTCATTATGCGGCTTATTTTTAACATTTAGATTTCTTTAATGCCTTATTCTCTGATTTTTTTTCTGCAATAATACACAATTTTTTGGCTACTTCTTTTGATATGATTTTTTCTATTTTTTTCCTGCAATGCACCTATTCGTTATTGTTTTAATTACAATGTTTTAGGTAAAAATTAAATTCAATCAATTTTACAGATGGTATGAAATTTTGTTTATTGGTTTCAACCAATTAAAATTAATAAAGATATATTCATTTCCAAAACTAATGCAACAATGGTTACAACTTTTCATTTATTTCTTATCTACATATTTTCCAAGATGACCTTGAATTTTAACTAATATTTTATCAACATGGTCATGCAAAAAACTTTTTTTGCAATATAGGTAACTAAAGTTTTATTTTCCGCAAGAACGTGATATTCTATACTTTGAATGGTTCTCAATGTATGAATGTCATTTCTTGTAAAGCTTGTGAAGATGATGGTGTTCACGATACTGAAAGTATATATATATAGTTATATTTATATGCCGCGGTGGCAATGGCTATATTCACGATCATAGGGGGCGCAATGTTTTGTTTTGATTTTTAAATTATATTTATATCCAGTGTCATTTAATTCTTTACTGATTTTATATGTTATGAATAAAGTTGTTATGAATGAACCGAAACATGTCAACTTTTTAATTTAATTTTTATTTGTGACACCTTCTAAGTAAATAAATATGAAATGTTTTTATACGTGAATGAAAAAGGTGAAGTGATTTTGTTTTAGTTTTTGTAAAAACGAAAGCTAACAACAGTTTTAACATTGAAAGTAGTTTCTTTCTTTGGACAATGAAAACAATTTAATAGTGCACATACTACCTGTGAAAAGTAAAGGATATTTCCCTGTTTTTTTTTTTTTTTTTTTTTTTTTTGTTTTTTTTTGTTTTTTTTACCTCTACCCACCACTCATCGATTGATCCAGTTTCATCTTCAGTTGGTAGATAATCTGTAGGATATTTATGCTTATCTAAGTCGAAAAGATTTTTTTCTTCTGGAAATAAAATAGCAATTGTTTCATTAGTTTTAAGGCTCGGAAATTATTCCTGCAAATGATGTCAACACTAGACACGCATTTCAAAAACTCATTGCCAATGGGCATTTTCTTCTGAAATGCCCGTGAGCATGCAAGATATGCTTTCATATCGTTTTAAATAAATGATTTAATTTTGTCACATTTTGATTTTGGTGCTGAGGCAGTGAACTCTTTTATTTTCTCACTTATAATGATTGAATGAATACGAATCTGGTGCTATTTCTTTGTGGTACAAACTTTTTCAATTTTGTATTTTAAATCCCTAATAATGCTGAAAACTCTGGCTTTCCAAAACAAGATTTGAGGAGCTCCAATTGCTTATAGTGGAATTTGTTAACAGGTAATATTCTAGGCTGAAATGGTTTTATCTATTTTTGCAATAATGGCAAAATCGACCAGACAGGTTGGTTGATCAATTTAGTGGTTAAACTGTTTTCAAACATTTTAATAACAATTTTAATTTTTCTTAAGAAAGGTGTTATAGTAAAAATAAAATACATTGACATGTTTCGGAACCGTCAAATAAGTTCCATAGTCATAATATAAATAAAACAAAATTTCAAAATGTTTCTCGGACAATACAAATGACACGCGACAATGAGATATAAATAACAAAAAACACGCGCTCTATTGTAAAAAATTAAATGAAAATATAGACCATGATCTAAAACTTAACTAAAAATAAAAATTTCAAACTATTTCACGGTCAATACAAATGACACGCGACAAAGAGATATAAAAAACACCAAAATACACGCGCGCTGTTGTAAAAAATTAAATAAAAATAAAAATAGACCATGATCAAAAGAAATTCCAACTTGGTTCATCCCATTCAAGCCCTCACGAAGAATTTATTCATTAATTCTAACCATAACTTAGGAATAATAAAAGAAACGGTATCATTGCAAACCAGATGGTTAGAATTAATGAATAAATTCCTCGTGAGGGCTTGAATGGGATGAACCAAGTTGGAATTTCTTTTGATCATGGTCTATTTTTATTTTAATTTAATTTTTTACAACAGCGCGCGTGTTTTTTGGTGTTTTTTATATCTCTTTGTCGCGTGTCATTTGTATTGACCGTGAAATAGTTTGAAATTTTTATTTTTAGTTAAGTTTTAGATCATGGTCTATATTTTCATTTAATTTTTTACAATAGAGCGCGTGTTTTTTGTTATTATATCTCATTGTCGCGTGTCATTTGTATTGTCCGAGAAACATTTTGAAATTTTGTTTTATTTATATTATGACTATGGAACTTATTTGACGGTTCCGAAACATGTCAATGTATTTTATTTTTACTATAACACCTTTCTTAAGAAAAATTAAAATTGTTATTAAAATGTTTATATAAAAGGTGAATATTTTAAAATCTGATGATTTAAAAAATCAATTGGATTTAATTAACTTTTTATCATGTTTTCAAACAGTTTTCTCTAATCCTATTTTTGCTTCTTTTATTTTTCCTGTGATGTTTTTTTCTACAAGCCTGGAATGTATTTTGCGAATATGCGAACATATAATATATTCTTTTCCAGATTTGCTGACATTTTGAATCTTATATATACATAGAGCGATGTGTAGAAAATCAGTCTTTTGTGAGCGTGACAAGAAGAGAAGTAATAAAATAAAATGAAGGCATTTAACATTCTATAAAAATCTCGAGAAACAGTACTGATATCCAGCTGAAGCTCATAAAATTTTGAGGCATTCTATATTTGATATTCAGTGTTTCGCAAGTTTCCACCACTTCAGCTCACAAATCTGGAGACCACTGAAAATCATTATGTATATCTGCAAATAATGATTCCAAGTGTAACCCAAAGGATTTACAAAACTACAGCATTGTAGGCAGGATAGTAAGAGACACCATCAATGTCTAATAAATGTGGACATTATTCACTAAGGCTCCTTTCTAAACCCGACTTTTTGAAACACATATCATAACAAGAATATAAGAGAACATACATAAAATTATACCATGGTATATTATTATCTTCCAGAAGTTTAACCAGGCTTTCAAACAGAGACGTACTAAACACTGTTCACAGAAAATGACTGCAAGTGTTCAGTCACAATCTTGTCATTCCGTAAATAAACAACAAGGACTGTCACAATCTTTTCATCATCGGTACTTGTGCTTTAATCAATATTTAACGGAAACTTTTGATTTTTCATATCTCTAAAAAATTTCTTCGAAGGTTTTTGTAATTTCAAACCTTAATTTGTATGTTTCTGAAGTGCGCACAGTTTAACTCCATTCAGACCTTTTTTGTCTTTAGACAGCTCTTTTACTATACACAGAAGGTCTGGACAAGTGAGACAAATATATATATATATTTTTTTTTTTTTTACGAAAAAACCAAATAGCACTTCTTCATTGTTTGATACACGATAAACAAGAGGTATTGATTGCAGAGGCGAATTACTTTCTGATGCAATCAGACAGCCCTTAAACATTAGGTGTAAGCCATATGAAATGCTTGAATTATCAGAAATATAACCTGCAGCTCCTGTAAATGAAATAATTTCATTGAAAAGAGAGTTTTGTATGTCAAAATTTTAATAAATTTTTGAGTAAAAATTCTGAAAACTTTTAATGAAAAATTGGGTGATTATCAGTGAATGAAATGTGTCTTAAAATAAAAAAAATGCATCATATTATAATATTTTTAGCATAACGTAGTGTCGTTTTTATTTATATTTTTAGATGCATATTTTTCTCAATGCAATACTGGATTTATTTAGTTCATTTAATTTTGTTTTTAAAAAGGTTCAAAATTATTTTAAATACTTTTCCTTTAACATTACTGATAATTTTTATCTCTATTAATTCTCTGTGAAAATCTTTAAAAATTTACGCATTCCTGTAATCTACAAAGTGAGCTCTTTCATATGATATCAAATTTGACAAAATAAAAAAGTTTAAATTTTTTTAATCCCTTAACAAAACCTACGAAACCGGATTTTAACGGTTGACTCGTAGGTTCACTATTGTGCTTTTCTGTATCCAAAAGTGTGAAAATATGGGGGATTGGCAGCAGGTAAACATTACAGTAAACCCATGAGTCAACCAGTGAAAAGCGTATTTTTAGATGCTTTCCACCAGGATATTTCTTGGCAGACTTCATTTCATAAATGAAGATCTCATATGATAAAATTGGACAGTGACAAAAATTGCATCGCCGATGATTGTATCACACAATCATCATCAGAAATAAATGAGCTGTAATGTTTCGGATAACTGTGTACTCTAAATTTACACAATTGTTTCTCTGGTTTTAATAATATTTTATCTTTCACTTAAATGCATATTTACTAAATGTCTATAAATAATTATAAATAGTCAGTAGTAAATTCTCCGTCATTTATCACAGTAAATTTAATAATTTACGGCAGTTATAGAATTTCGCAATACTACTCGTCTATATTTTATAACTATTTAATGCATATGTATATTACATGTGCGTAAAAATACACATATTTGGTATCAATAATAATTATAATAAACATTTATTAATATATAAATTTACTAAGAGGCCCTGCCCCTTGTGAAGTATCCCCGCCATCCCCCATTCAGTGTTCACATGCTCCAAAAACACGGTAATGAGCCCTGTTTAAAAAAATATTATCAGATTACGGAAGCTTGAAGGATATTATTAAGGTGGCTACTATCTTCTGTAATCGGATTGTCATTCTTTTCGGTTTGAATGGGTTATTTTGTTTATTACAGTAGCCTCATCCATCACTGTCGTTACAACCGATGGCGATTTTCAAGATTGATAAGTAAGTTTAATCACACATATAAAAATCTGCGTGTTTAAAATGGTTAGATTAAAAATTTATTTATTCTTACAACTTTTATAACAACACTATGGATAATATCCTTCTTTTAGTTTCGAAGTGGAAAACTTCGTCTACATGGAAAGTTTTTCACCTGTTTGAATTTTGAAAGTAATCAGAAACATCGTATTGGAACGCACTGTATTATGGAACTTTCAAGCTTATAATTTATGTATGCTTTCATCGTGTTTTAAATATTTTCAGAAATATATATAGTTTATTCATATATTCTGTATTTACTTTAATGCACGATCATGTATATTTTACATTCTGTATTGCTTACATTATTTAATAAGAATATTGGGTTTTCTAAAGCATATTTATCGAATACTAATTCATACAAAATAAAACAAACTACTTTTATATGATATGTGACGTTACATTAAAATACAACCGAAATGAAAATTTTTATAATATATCGTTGTAACATATGACGTAGTTTGTCACTATTGGATGCATTTCTCATGCAGTATTTATTTCAATTAAACTTTTTTAAATCTTTTAATATTATCGGGTACATATATTTGTTCGGTCTTGTGTGCATGCCGAACGAGCTCCGCAGTACTGCGGTCATGTAACCGAGTTACGTTTGCTCTAGCTGCTATTGTGGAGCGTTGCATTCTTTTAGCGGGTCTTATCCCCAACGTTCTATGAATCTAACTGCTGTTTTTATCCCCAATAATTATACATTTCAAAGCGGGAATATTCTCAACTAAATGTTTACGAACATCATTTAAACAGCAGGTTATTACCTAAAAATTCAACTAAAACATCCTTGTTCTGATTTGTGTTATTAGTGTTGTAACTGTTATATGTGTGTACTGTATTGTGCGATATAAAACATATGAAAAAAAAAGAAAGTTAGGCTTCGTCTTTAATCTTATTTATATGCATATATTGTTTAATTTAAAATTGTTTGAGAACATTGTAAGTTGAGATTTTTAAATATAAGATAATATTTAACATTAAAAGTTTTATACGCAAAATAATGAACAATATTTTTGCGGTGTCTATGTGGACCGTGTTCCTCACTTCTGTTCGAAGCTATAAAAACCGCGTTTTAAACATTTGTGACGTAAAACAATTACTGTTTTATGTGCTTACCGCAAGCAAACGATTGCAGAAAATTTCATTTATTTTTAAAAGAATATAAATAATTTAGCATTTATTTACAGCTAATAACCCGTGAAGAAATGGACATTTATTATTCCTTTGGGTTCAAGGATACAAAAATCGCCATTTTACAAATTTCGATGCCACAGGGATACTGTCCATTGGTAAAATGGTATTTTTTTAGCCTTGGTACGGAATGGAAGAATAAGGTATATTCACTTTAATTATCACGATATTTTATGTTTGGGAGTTTTGGACATGACGTAATTATCCAATTAAAATGCGTTTCGTGTATAATTATTTTAATACAGTTTTTATCATTACGTATTTTTGCGTAATTTTTCTTATTTTCTGTTTTTGACGCGTGTATATTTAATTTTAAATTTGAAATTTCCTTCTTAGTTTAATAATTTCACTTTTCACGACAAAAAGGATATCTGATTTTTATTTTTTTTCTTTAATTTTCCTGAAAAACATAATTTAATCACAATATAGTTTCACTGTCGATTGAAATATGATATAATTTTCATTATTCATATGAATTTGACGAAAAAGAAGAAATTTAATAATCCCTATGTTTTGCTTTGTTGTATCCCTCCCCCCCACATACACACACACACAAAAAAAATAGAGTATTTTTTTGTCATTATAGATTGTCGCTGCAGATATGTAATTTAATTTTAAAAAAAATAAAATTTTTAAAATTATTAAAATTTAAAAATTATAACAGTACTTTTCAAATTTCAACGGTAAATCTCCCATTCTTTAAAAGAAATAGTAGTAAAATACAATCAGTCATTTAATCAGGCTTTGCATAAAATCTTTTCATAAACTCGTTTCATAAATTCGTTTCATTAGGATTTCTTATATATAGGATAGATTAACTAACAATTTTTGTATAAAAATGAGTTATTCTGTATACTTTTATCGGTATTTAAATTTAATTATTGTTTCATATTTTATTCTCTAAAATTTCCCACGTATTTATTTTCTAAAGTGAAAATGAATTATTATTTTCTTTTTACTGTTAAGATGCCATCATTAATTCCAGCATCCTTTTCTTTAGTTCAGGTTTATGTTTTAGCTTTTAAATAAAAATTAAATACCTAGTAGTTTTTCCATACTTTACTTATTTATTTTAATATTGAATGAATATAACATCTTTTATGTCTCTCTCTCTCTCTCTCTCTCTCTCTCTCTCTATATATATATATATATATATATATATATATATATATATATATATATATGTAATAAAATAAAAAAAATTTGCGCCATTTTTATTTTTGTTCTCTCTTAGCTTCAATTCTAAATTTGTGGAACATATTCCAATCTTAGTTTCGTGACTTGTAACAGCTAAAATTCTTTTTCTTACTTTAGTTATTAATAAATTATTACTTGCTTCTGAAAAAGGCGGGAAGTATTTCGTAAGCTTTTTACTTTCTGGCATATTCCTGCGATTTTAATTTTATTTTTTATTTTTAACATCGCGTGACAGGTGTTACTACGCGTTGCTAAAGTGCTTAGTCTTCCGAGGAAAAAATATAGTTCTTGCCAATAGACCGCCTATTACGGCCAATTAGAATTGATCATTTTATCCGTTAGAGGCTCGAGTCCATCCTGATTGGATTTTTAAAATGATTGACGCGAAGTAGGAGGGCGCTGGTTTTGTCGTGAAGATGATTTTTTTTTCATTTGGCTTTTCAGGAGAACAGAAAGCACCTTTTCTTTAAACTATCAAGACGCGCGTTTTATTGCTCCGCTGAATTAGAATGCATTTTTTCTTAAAAACTACTCGGAAGCCATGTCATGTTTCCCGAGAATGCGATTGACTTTCAAAAATTATTAGGATGCTGTTTCTTTTTTCTCCCCAAAATTCTAATATCGGGGAATGCAGCTTAATCACGAAGTTGGTGAAGTGGAAGTTATTCGATGAGAGTGCCAAGGTAATTGCGTGAAAGAACTTGACTTATTTATGAGTTCTAATAAAATTAATTTAAAGACTGCTTGATTGAACTTTCTTATGGGGAAATAGCCCAATAAACTCATCCACTGCTGGTCAAATTGCCGGAGCGACTGCTCAGCTCGTCCCTCTGTTGATTCTTGGTAGTAGTAATCTGTTCTGCCTCATAGATGGTGTGCCACTGGAACTTGTACATTGTTATGGAACATCGCCTTCGTCGATTTATCATTACAGTGGAAGCCGGTAGGATTTTTCAAATGAACCTGCATACGTCTCTAGAGAAACCTTTTCGTCACAACGCTAATTGTGTACGCGTCATTTTCGCAGAGTTGGAGACTGGTTACTGAAACGTATGACTTCTTTATCTTCAACCTAGACAATCACTAGTTATCAAAGTGATGCCACTGGTGTTGCAAGGAATGCTGTCGAAAGAAAAAAAAATGAAAAAAGATCCCAGATAAATAGGTGTCTTTAAACGATTTTCATCAGAGCTTAATGATAAGGAAGAATCCTGTGAAAAAAAAAAATCATAGGAAATATGTTGTGAAATTTTATTTGTGATCATTGTTGGCACCTACAGGAAGGAAATTCTTTGTTTGTGAATATGTCTCACAGTATTTTATTTTTTTCTTCATAAGTAACAGCTACGAAATCATCTACTGATTATTACTTAATCCAAAGAACAACTGCACGACAAAATTCAACATCATTTTCTTTTATTTATTTATTTATGTATTTTCTAGATAACAGTACTGAAATAATTTGATAAACTTTCATTTCATAATAAATGAACACCTGCAGCATGATTGCGAAACTACGATTGATTCCATCGGTAATATAAGTCAATTGAAATTTGCACCTGTGAGTCGTATCTACGAAGTGCTTTATTTTTTGTTTATTTTAAAAAATTTAGGTATTTGAACAAGGCCACAGCGAGGTGTCTGTAAGTTATTATTTTATTTGTTTATTGATTAAGAAATTTTAATAATAATTTCTTTGTTTAAATTATTGATTTTTTTTTCTCTTTTATTACAGATATTAAAAAATAAATTTGTTCTTAATTTATAATTAATTAAAATTTTCTGCTCATAGAAATTTTATTTAGTTTTAAAGGTGTTTTTTCTTTTTAATCGAAAGATGGATTAATTTGTTGTTAAAAAATACTCTGTTGCTAAATTTATTTTCCATACGTAAAGAAAAGAATTTTTGTTCTTAAAATTATTTGTTATTTCCCATGTATGGAAAACCGATATTTATTATTTTATTACTTATTTATTAATTATTTATTTATTTCACATGAAGTCAAACAGAATTGATTTATTTATTATTTTTATTGTTATTTATTGAGGTATTTGAAGTATAGTAATTGAATTTTAATAATTGAAGTATAGCATTTAAATATTTTCCATATGAATTATCCTTCTTTCATGTATTAAGGTCAGGATTAGTAAAAGAAGAAAAAATGTCAGAAAATAAACTTGATATTGTCCCTTTTGAATTTGGGTCGGGCATGGATATTTTTAAATGGTTTAAACATTTTGATCGAGAATGTTCTGTAGAAAAAAAAGATAATGAGTTGAAACACCAAAATATTTCAAAATATTTAAAGGGGGAAGCGCTAAAAACTTATATAAATGATTGTTTGGATTGTGCTACTTATGAGGAAATTGTTGAGATTTTAAGTGAAAAATTCATTCAAGTTAGAGTTCCAAAATTTTCTGAATTTACTTCCTTAAAGTTAAATGATCTAAGTGATTTGGATTCTTATTTTAGAAAGAAAGTTGAGATTGGAAGGCAACTTCAGCTTGGGGAAAATTTAATTATACAGGGATTAACTGATGGACTTCAGCCGGAGTATCAAAATTGTTTGATGGTTAACCCTCCTTCCAATACTCGTGAATGGTTTCGCATTGCTAAACAATTAGCAGCGATTCCAAATCATACCTCTAATAACAGCAATAGAAATTTTCAACAAACTAGACCTATGCACAATCCCAATCCTCAGCCCAGACATTGGACTCGACCTACTCCAAACAATCCATTCCAAAATTTTAATCCTAGGTTTTTCACTCCTAGAATGCCTACGACTCATTGTCAAAACAACTACCCAAGTCGTCCGTGCAGAATATGTTTAAACAGAGGCATAGAAAATGCATATCATTGGGAGAGGAGTTGTATATTTAACCCAAATTCCTTTCAATCTCAAACTCCTGCTCATATTCAACCACCCCCTACTAATAATATTTGACAATTAATCATCCCTGGATATGTGGGCAATAATAAAGTGTATTGTGTGGTTGATAGTGGATCAACTGTCTCAATTTTACCCCTCAAATTTGTTCGATATTTAAATGGTAAATTACATAATGTTACCCCTATTACTATTAGACAGGCACAAGGAACTCTCACAATTAATAAATCGTGTCGATTATGTATTAAATTTGGTAATATAAAGAGATATGTTAATTTTTTAGTAAGTAAACTTGATTTGGACTATGCTATTTTAGGTTTACCTGATTTTGCCAAATTTAAATTGAAAATTGATTGCGCAAAAAGCCAGGTGTTACAAGACAATATTTCGTTAAACCCATATGTCAACATATCCAGTGATAACTTAGAATTGCTTCATTTTGATATTATAAAAAATGATACTACTGTGCAACCTGATTATGGAAATACCATAACTCCTCAATCCTTGTCGCGAACTAATAATGATGATTATAATCTATTGGGGGATCTGAATGCTATTCAAAATAAAAATGTAAGGGAACTTTTAAGGGATTATTTAGATATTTTTGCAAAAAATAAATATGATGTAGGGAGAATTAATATTGAACCTCAGCGTATTTATCTTAAATCTGACCTACCAATATCTTTGAGGCCTTATCGTACATCCACTGCTGATGAAAAAGAAATATCTCAGCAAATCCAATCCTTATTAGCTGCTGGGTTAATTAAAGAAAGTTATAGCCCATACTCTTCTCCAGTTACATTAGTAAATAAACGAGATGAAGGTAAAAAAACCCGAATGTGTGTTGATTACCGAATATTAAATTCTCTAATGAAAAATGACGCTGAACCTTTGCCCCGAATAGATGAAATTTTGGACAAATTAAGTGGTGCCCAATATTTCTCTACACTAGATTTAGCCTCAGGCTATTGGCACATACCTATTCATCCAGCCGATTCCGAAAAGTTAGCCTTTACTACTAATTGTGGGCTCTGGGAATGGAATGTTCTACCCTTTGGTGTAAAGGTAGGCCCCCCAATTTTCAACAGGACAATTAGAAGAATTCTTACAAAATATAAAATAGACTTTGCTTGTTATTATTTTGATGATATAATTATTTTTTCTAAATCAATAGATGAACATATACAGCATCTCATCCAAATTTTTGATTTATGCCGAATAGAAAATATTAAATTAAAATTATCTAAATGTACTTTTGCTCAAAAACAAATCAATTTTCTAGGGTATGAAATCCAAAATGGAACTTTAACTCCAGCTAATACTAATATAGAAACGATTAAAAAATTAAAACCTCCTACTAACACTAAAGAATTACAAAGATTTCTTGGTTCTATAAATGTGTATCATAAATTTATTGACAAATATGCTGAAATTAGACACCCCCTAAATAAATTACTTAAGAAAGATACTATTTGGGAATGGAATACTGAATGTCAAAACTCTTTTCAAAGATTAAAAGATGCCCTCATTGCTAAACCAATTTTAAAGATTTATGACCCAAAATTACCCCTACACATGTTTGTTGACGCTTCTCAGGTAGCGGTAGGTGCAGTTCTTAAACAACCCGACCATAATAACTTTTTACATCCAATTGCTTATTTTTCTAGAGGATTGAGAAGTTATGAGAAAAATTATTTCATTACCGAACTAGAGTGTCTTGCTATCATTGATACTTTAGATAAATTTTATCATTACTTTCACGGTGTACAATTTACCATCCATACTGATCATGCATCTCTTGTTTGGTTAAAAAATGTCAAACATTTAAGAGGTCGATTATTTAGGTGGTCATTGAAGTTAAGTATGTACGATTACAAAATAGAGTACTTAAAGGGATCTACAAATGTCGAAGCCGACATGTTGTCCCGAAACCCTATTTCTCATTTTTGTAAACCCCTTACTTTTCTTCTTGACGTTAAAGAGATTATTGAGATGCAAGAAGAAGAAAATGTGTGTGGATCAAATTATATTAATGACAATGGACTGATTATAGTTAAAAGAAAAGGTTTTCGTAAAGTGGTAGTTCCCATGTCCCTAAGAAAAAAATTGCTTAATGTTGCTCATGAACAGTTTGGTCACCCTGGTGTTCAAAAAATGCAAAATTTAATTTCTCCTAACTATTATTGGCCAGATATGACCCAAGACATTACTAACTTTGTTAAATACTGTGATATTTGCCAAAAAAATAAAAAACCTAGACAGAAAAAATTTGGCTTATTACAAGCTATGCCCACTACAGATCAACCTTTTCACTGTCTGTCTGTTGATACTGTAGGAGGGTTCAATTATTATAATTCTACAAAAAAATATCTCCATATTATAATAGACCATGCCACAAGATATGTTTGGGCATTTCCTTCCAAAAGTGTCACTACAGAAACTTATACAAATTGTCTGAAACAAATCTTCAATATCAAAATCCCTCAACAATTATTCTGTTTTAGTAAGATTTCAAGTGTACAGTCCCCTCAAAAAATACTTAGTGACAGGAATGCTGCTTTTACTTCTTCAAGATTCAAAAAATTCCTGCGAAATCATAATATTAAACAACGTTTGACCACTGCCCATCATCCACAAACGAATGGGAAATGTGAAAGAGTAAATCAGACAATAGTAACTAGATTAAAATGTAAAGTAAACTCCAGTACCTCTAAAATTCCCTGGACTAAGCTTTTAACTGAGGTAATTAATGAATATAATAATACACCCCATTCTATTACTAAATTTCCACCTGCTTACTTGCTTTTTGGCCAATTACCTTATGACTCCCCCTTACAACAAAATTATTATCCCCCTGTTCATGAAGCACTTAAAATTGCTAAAGCAAGAACTGATGAATTTCATTTAAAAAATAAAAGATATTATGATAAAGATTATATCGAACCAAAATTTAAAATAGGAGATCTAGTTATCTATGAAGAATTTCAGTACCCTAATACTAGAAAGTTATCACAAGTATTTAGTGGCCCTTATAAAATTCTTAACAAATTATCCGAAGTAAATTTTGAAATTGATAGGCAAAACCAGTTCAAAAGTTCAGAAATAGTACATGTATCTAAATTAAGGCCTTATTATTCCCCTGATAAATTTAAATTAAGTCATGAGCAACAACCCCCTAATCAACAACAACAAACTCAAGTAAAAACTGTAGTTTAGACTATATCTCTAGTTTATCATTTTATAATTTTTTTTCTCTTAAACAGTAAATTTCTTTTCATATTTTAATTCAGATAATATCCTGTAATTCTTACAGAATGGCAATGATATCTCTTGACTGCAGCGAGAGTGTCATTTGTCTGGAAATTTTTATATTTGTTTGTTTATGCCGGCGTAGACGAACAAAGTGGAAATTTCTTATTCTGTACTGAATTACCCTACTTAGAATAGTTTAATAACAAATAAATATTTAAAAATATACAAATTTTTTTTTCAACTGAACCTATTTGTAATATTAAATTTAAGCTATCAATTAATAAATTAATTAATTGCCAAGTAACAAAATTTTTATCACTTTATTTTAATTTTTTTTCTTTCTCTCTTTCTTTGCTTCTGCATTCCAGTCCAAGTACATGTCAATTATAATATAATTTTGTTTCTTTTTCTCTTTTCTACTTGTATCTTGCAATGTTTTATCACACCGAGAGAATATTTATTGCGTAATTATTTGACATGAATAGATCTTGTTTTTTATTTTTATCATTTATTAATATTTCTTTTTAAGAATCTTAGTAGTTTAAAGGTCACGTGCATTCTCAAACATGAACAAAATTTTTACTTATCTTTATTTTATTTTAATTTATCATATTATATTTTAATTTTTTTTGTACATATTCCTACTTAATCCTGTACTCGAATTACCAGATTAAGTAAATGATTTCATAATTGATTGTATTTTTCATTTTATTCCACTTCTCTCTATATTTCATCCCAAAAATATGAGATGAGATAAATGAGATTAAGTATTTAAAGAATGTCTTTTGTGATATTTATTATTACTTATTAAGAGATTTACTTATACCCATTATGAGATTTACTTATACTTATGATATTTATTATTATTGATATTTTTCCTTATTATGTTTCTTACTTATATTGTTTATTATTTACATTGTTAAAGTTTATTATTACTCTATTATAAAATGTCTTACTATATTGAATTTGGACAATTAATAATGATATAATTAGACCTCCTTGAAAAGAGGCAATGGACTATACCACTCCAAATATGACTCTTAAATGGATTTTTGAAACAAACTTTCAACATTGATGTCAAGAAAGTTCTATTAAATTCCTTCATTTCTAGATTTGACATTGTTAAAAAAGAATTCAACGTTATTGTTTTTCATTTTTATGTTTCATTTTTATGTTATTACTATGGGTAATTGCTTATATTTTCAAATTACTTTATGATGTGTACTTTAAACAAGATTATATCTTGTATTTGTATTGATGCCTATTTTATTGTATTTAAATTTGAAGTTATTCCAAGCATCACCTTAGTGTTCTTAAATTTGAATTCTATATTTATATAAAAAAGAGAAATTAATTTGATTTTTTTTTATTTATTTAGTATCTAATTATTATTACTTATATCAACAACTTCGTGAGCTAAGTCTGCATTATCTCCCTTTCTGTGAAATTGCAGGTCTCAGACCTACTTTTTCACCCGTCTTTCTGGGAGGGGGGATTTGTAATAAAATAAAAAAAAATTGCGCCATTTTTATTTTTGTTCTCTCTTAGCTTCAATTCTAAATTTGTGGAACATATTCCAATCTTAGTTTCATGACTTGTAACAGCTAAAATTCTTTTTCTTACTTTAGTTATTAATAAATTATTACTTGCTTCTCAAAAAGGCGGGAAGTATTTCGTAAGCTTTTTACTTTCTGGCATATTCCTGCGATTTTAATTTTATTTTTTATTTTTAACATCGCGTGACAGGTGTTACTACGCGTTGCTAAAGGGCTTAGTCTTCCGAGGAAAAAATATAGTTCTTGCCAATAGACCGCCTATTACGGCCAATTAGAATTGATCATTTTATCCGTTAGAGGCTCGAGTCCATCCTGATTGGATTTTTAAAATGATTGACGCGAAGTAGGAGGGCGCTGGTTTTGTCGTGAAGATGATTTTTTTTCATTTGGCTTTTCAGGAGAACTGAATGCACCTTTTCTTTAAACTATCAAGACGCGCGTTTTATTGCTCCGCTGAATTAGAATGCATTTTTTCTTAAAAACTACTCGGAAGCCATGTCATGTTTCCCGAGAATGCGATTGACTTTCAAAAATTATTAGGATGCTGTTTCTTTTTTCTCCCCAAAATTCTAATATCGGGGAATGCAGCTTAATCACGAAGTTGGTGAAGTGGAAGTTATTCGATGAGAGTGCCAAGGTGATTGCGTGAAAGAACTTGACTTATTTATGAGTTCTAATAAAATTAATTTAAAGACTGCTTGATTGAACTTTCTTATGGGGAAATAGCCCAATAAACTCATCCACTGCTGGTCAAATTGCCGGAGCGACTGCTCAGCTCGTCCCTCTGTTGATTCTTGGTAGTAGTAATCTGTTCTGCCTCATAGATGGTGTGCCACTGGAACTTGTACATTGTTATGGAACATCGCCTTCGTCGATTTATCATTACATATATATAACCATTAATTGTATTACAATATATGAATCATTGAATTTAATAACACATACCGCATTGATAAAAATGTTTCATTATATATCGGGGTTACCATAAAGAGCCATTATAAGAGATGGATATATATAACGGAGCATATATTGGAGCATATATACCATGAAGGGATATATATATAACTTGTAACGCTTTACAGTATCTTTAAACGACAGAATATTTGTATTATTATTTATTATTATTTTAAAAGATCTTTTTTATTTTAATTATTATTTTTTTATATCATTTCAATCTTATTCAAATTTTATTTTTACATTCATATATTTTGAATTTCATAGATTTCATCGAATTATTTTTCATGAAATATTAGAATTGGAAAACCTTTATACACATCTTTATTGAGGAAATTTATATCTCAAAATTTAAATATAAGTTTTAGTCTGTTGCAAGAGAAATCTAAACTAAATCGAAGAAATTTTTAAAGATCGTCGCTTAAAAATGCCAAATAAAAATTGAAATTCTTGTAAATCTGAAAACTTATTTCAGCGTGAAACGAAATATTTAACAGAGTTCAGTCACATGTATTTATTTCTTATGTTCCAGAGTATTTTAAAAATTTATATTTTCCGAGAAATGTAGTTTTGAAAGTTTTATAAAATAAAATTACTTCTAAATAATAAAAGAGTGGTTTATTTAAATAATCTTTTGGATATCTAATTTTTTGGAGGGAAAAAAACGTTAAAATGAGAAAGTCGATTAGGATAATTTTTTAAAGAAACAGTTCAGAAAAGTCATGACTTGACTCCTGAGTATGTCAACAGTTCCTGAACTAAAACATTCTATCTATTGAACACTAAAACTCATTGCAAATCTGCCAAAAACATTTCATACATAACCTAGACAAAAGTGTTACATACATTCAGCACATAACATTAACCCTACTGACTCAAACCTGAAATCCTTAAAACAGAATCCTTACCAAACCGGTAATTTAATAAAATGAATGCATATTTTAGTGCAAATGTAAGAAATAAGAATTATCCTACCTCTAATATCAACTTTAGCACTTTGTTCTGAAATGAACATAGTCAAGTATATAGTTTGTTTTCTACAAAAAAAAAAAAAAAAAAAAAAAAAAAAAATTCTAGAGTATTTTGAGAAATTGGGTCAATTTGTACCAGACTCTAAGCGAACAAGATCGGACTCAAAATCGAAACAAATAAAGTCAAACGAAAACAGGAATACCAAAGAAAAAAAAATGGGAATCGCATGTCAGGTGTAGCAAATGAGGTGCTTTAGTTATATGTCGAAGTTTTAAAAATATTAAGATCTTGTTGAAATAGTATACATTACTTCCGATTCGGTACAGTGGCTGAAATCTTTTGTGTCTCCCTGTAAATGCAATTTGTTTTCTATTATAAGGAAATTAACTTGTCGTAAGCATTGTATTCAGCAAAAAAAATATTATATCAGTTTTATAAAATATGAAACAGTATAAAATAATGAAATCGTGCCAAAACAGTGTTTATCCCTATATAATTTTCAATGGAATACTCTTGTGTGGCCCTGTACATTAATAAAAAATATTCTTTGCACCTCAGATTGTATAGAATGCATATTTTAGTACATACTTTATAGATGCATATAAATTTTATCGTGTTCGAAAGAGTGTAACAACTAAAGTGCACTTGAATCTATTTATTCCAATTGGGCATAATAGCTTTGATTAACTGAATATCTCTAATTGTGCCTGTAATCAAACTATAAATCCGACTTTTATAAAATTTAAAATGACTCGACAAATTTCTGCAAGAATTGTATGTTTTAAATTTCAAATTATTCGGCTGGGTAGATTTTGCTCTGTTATATCCGAACAGAGGAAAAGACAGATGTACGGACTGAATGAAGACTATAGATGCTACGAATTTACATAATTACAAAAGCATCCAAAATGGTTCTACCCAATCCTATGCAAGACTTCAATCACCATCCACTAAGAGTCATAGGCGTTGCTTTGTTTTATATAGGAATTATCGATTCATTCTTGAAAAATACAGGCTTATTACAAATGAATCATCGGGATTCGATACGTTACTGCGTGCAAACTAGGTAACATATATGTTTCCATGACAACTCAAACGAGAGGGCGTTAATTACAATTTGTGCTTTGTATGTGTCATGTGTGTCCGGTTGCCATGGTTGCTGCGTGAACGTCATATTCAAAATGGCGACTGGACAGCAGAATGAGTTTTGTGTACTGGTATTTTCAAAATGTGAATCACTTATAACCGTTCTGAAATCATTCCGGAAGGCATAAGAAAGCAACTCAACAAAGCATTCAGGTATCGACAGTTCAAAGAAAACGGTTGTTTATAGAAAGGCAAAAGTTCCGGCAGACCAAGAAACAGTGAACCGAATTAGAGAGAGTTTCATCCGTAATCCCAAAAAATTGAACTGACGACAAATTGAAATTGAAAAACTGTAATCGCGACCATGGACAGCAATCTTATATACTTTCGCTTTATTTTCATGTCTAACTCATTATTGCAATCCAATTTTATTTCGAAATAAATGCTTCGGAAAACCGATGATTCTTTTATAATAACCCTGCATATTATTAATTTTTGTTTGTTGAAAAATACATCACGAATACAATTCATTACATTTTCAAAGAAAAAAAATCGGATAAATATCGTGAAAAGACAAATCCTTGTTTTTGTATTTTTCGTTAGAAAATAAAATAAACATATTTATAAAATAATATAAACATTAAACTTAATATAGAAAATCTGATTAGAACAAGCAATGTAATAAATCTCAGATTTTTAAAGTGTATTTTTTATTATATCTTTCCCATACTTAGTAAAATAATGTTACGTTTCATTTATATAACGTGTTATTATTATAATGATTATCCTCATTGGAAATACGTATTATTATTTTCCTATTTGGTGTTAACCTGTTCTTGGGACAGATTACATAAAAGTATTTATATACATGCACATTAAGTGGATTACGAAAAACTTATTTGTACTTACCTATTATTTATATTAAAAGTAGATCATAAAAAATATTCTTTAAAAAACCCTTATTTAAAAATATAATGTATGCAGGCATAACATTTTTTAAAATAAAGATATTTATAAACTTGTCAGTATAATTTTTTTTTTCAAAATACCTAACAGCTAAATTTATTCATTAATTATTGATTGATTTCTTTAACAAAATTAAACATTTAAAAAACCGATTTACTATTTATTCTTCATTTAACTGCCATTCTTTAATATAATTATATCAGTTATAAACAAAAACACTAATGTAATTAGTTTTAGTTTATCATCTTATCTTCTACAGATATAAATATTGCGTTTTGCGTCCCATTGTTCCCTTGCAAGGATTCAGATATACTAAATTAATAATCAGACTACGACTTTCTGTAACTATGGACATGACTTAATTAGCGTACTTTAGAAACAGCGTGCTGTACCTGTGGGGAAAGTGCACCAAAGCTCATTACTCTAATAATCTCTTACACACTACGATCAGCGAATCTGAAAATATGTAATTGCGTTATTTACGAAGCTGCCAAGTTAAAAGTGTAAAACTTCTAATTAAAAAAACGCACTGAGAAGAAGCTTGAAAAAGGATTCTGAATGGTTAAATTTAATTAGTTTGCAATTTTGTGTAATATTTTATGGAATTTAGACTTTATAATCAGAACATTCGGGCAAATTTTCCATTTTATTCAAAGAATTTATCATTGATAAAAAAAAAAGGCTGGGAGTTTAATGTTTAGACCTCTGTATACTTCCGTTTCACAGGTTCAAATGCATTAGATTAATAATTAGAGTAAAATTTTTGTAATTATGAACATGATTTAATTAGTCATCCTTCGAAACTTCATTAACTATACAAATGCACAAAGAATACAATGTTTTTAATTATTTAATTCTCATTTATACGTCTTTCATTACTATTTTTAAAGTTCTAACTCTCATTGTTTATGTGCTGAAAACATAAAGTGGATAATATTCCTGTATTTATATTTAGCCTTTAAGTTTATTGCTTAGAGTGCTACATATACCTTTTTCAATGATATAAATGCATTAGGTCAAAGGTTCTACACCTTCATTCGTGCGCAACTCACCTTTGAGAGAAAAAACATATTTCACAATTCACCTAATATAATAGTATATACTAATATCGAAACTGTTATATAACTTATATAAGGTGTCCGCTATCTTCTTCTACGAAAAAATAAAATTTCCTAGAAAAGAATGCAATATCAATAAATCAAGAAGTGCCAATTCTAATATGTGTAAATGTAAAAATACACTGCAAAAAGTTTTGCAGCAAAGTAACCAGTCTATCGACCGTTTTTACAGAAAACGGTTATATAACCGTAATTTGACTGTATTCTGACCATATTATCGTTCATTTGATGATCAGCATACAATTAAAATACGGTTATACAACCGCATTCTATATAAACGGTCGATAGACTAGTTACTTTGCTGCAATTTTTTTACAGTGTAATTAAAAGAACACGTATATTACAAAGATAACGGAAAAGACGTTTAATTATTATCAAAACATAACTTTATAATCAGTGAGATTTCTGGCGGTGGCGTTTAATGATGAGAGCATCTATATAGGGATTAAACCGTATTAATTTTAATTTTAAGTCACTTTCTACACGCAATTTCTATCCGCATTTGTTTTTCAAAGCAGCAACGAAGAAAAAGCATGTTCACAAACGTATGTCATCTTGAATCCTATCAATGTCTTTCTTAAAGCTGATTTACATATTTCTTAATATTCTGTTCGGACATTCATCCAGTAGGAAATTAAGTCTTTTCTTTTGAAATATTATTTACTGTTGAAATTTTTATATTTTTTAAACAGATGAAATAAAAGATATATTTTTGTAACTATTCTTTTTCTCGAACTACCAAAGTACCCGCCGAGACTTACCAGTATTTCGCTACCGATATTTTGGGAACCGCTACAGGAGGTCATTAATTAGAATTAATTAGAATTTTTGAACTATGATATTCACTTAGTTAGTTGTTATTACAATCTTCTCGAGATATACCTAAGAGGATATAACTCTAGTATTTATTAATTTAATGCTCATTTTTTCACGCTTAGTGTAAATACCAACGTAGCTAATCTTCCATTATCTACGTAAATTTTTGGAGTTTATTGTTTGGAGCACAACATGCTTCTATTTCTAAGATACGAACGGACTATGTTAATAATTAGAGGGCGCGACTTTGTAACGATGGATATGACTTAATTATTTATCTTTCTTAACCACCCTGGATTATCTATGGGGAAAGTGCACTAGTATTTATTACGCCAAAACTCGTACTGCAAATTCGTGAAACACTTTTACAAAACTAAATGAACATAATAAGTGTAAAGGTGTTAATTCATAGGCCCAGGTGATTTACCAAAGGAAGCACACACAAAAAAACTCCGAAAAGGCGAGAGTTACATTTTACGACGATGCATTTATTTAACTTGAGGTACGACAGTGCAACTCCCCATAAGGGGAGGGGATTCTGAGAGAGCTCTAGTCTACATGTTGTCAGTATCAAAGCAATCAGCAAAGTGACGATACAATGTCATAGCCCTTATCGCCAAAAGGCATCAGAAGTCTTTCATACAAAGAATTTTGGCGATATTTGATAAACTACACGTTCAGTATCAGTGACTACATTTGCGTTCTGGGAACCCAAGGATTATTTTTACATCTGCGAATATTTTATAGGGTTAAAGAAATATTTTAAGCTTGGGAAGTATCTGAGATAAGCAAATCATTACATACATTTGCCTTTTGCAGACAAAACTTTAAGTTATCCAGATGCGCAATTGAATAGAAAGAAAGCACAGTCAGGATAAACAGAGATAAAAGTATTTCTAGGTTTAAGCATTAATTGTGAGAATGAAAACAGGGTGTGTAAGGCAGATGTTAATAAAAATGTAACGGATAAGAGATTATGATGAACTAAGCCCAGAGCTTTCTTTATTTTGTTAATAAGTGCGATAACTATGGGCAGATGTTTTTTCACCGACACAACAGAAAATTTGTGAGAAAGGAAGTTCTATTATTATTTTATACAGAGAGCTCCAAAAGATGAAAAGTTTTTACTTCTAATAGTGGGAGGATGAAAGCAAGAACCTAACTATTAAATGTAGGATTAATTTAGCTAATGGGTTTAATAGTGAACAAAAGAATTTATTAAAGGGAAATAATTATTGCATTTATGAAGGGGAAAAGATATGTAGCGATAATCTCCGCTACATAACTCACCCCAGCCACCACAAAAAAAAACTTTATACTTGTATTAAAGTTTTTTTTTTTTTAATACTATTATTGTCATTATTTTGAAGATACTGAAAGTGCGGTCTACCAAAATATATACAAAAACACATATCAACAACATACAAGTATATATATAAGTACTACAAAAATGATTGAATATGCTATTTGCTTGCAGCATATGTAAATAAAAACAATGGCCATATCTATCTTTATAATTATCATGACAGGGAGCTCCTTAATAGTTCAAACATGCCACAACATATTTACTTATATCGGATCCTTTATTTAATTTCTTTATTGTGGCGCTGGTACCAGCTGTTTATTTTTTTATTTATTTTATATTTTGTCATGAGCAAAAATTGAGAAGTCTATTATTTATTTATTTGTGATCACCTGTTAGCTTAATATTTGAGAACTTCTCTTTAAATTGATCTTTTTTGAGATCAAAATGGCATAATTGCAAGCAAAAATATATATTTAAAAACACAAAACAGAAATAGTATATATTTAAAATAAAAATAAAAGAAAACTAACTACAATAATATGTTCTAAAAAATAATGTATGTTGTTAAAAATTGAAAATGAAAATTTGTGCATAAGGCACAGGACTACTAAAAAAAAGAGATGCCAGTGGCATGCCCATAAAAAGGTTGTAGCCCTTATTCTTGTACAAACAGTACAAGTATTATGGCTTCGGTTTAAGACGTCGGCCCTAGGGGGGGAGGGAGTAGTGGACGAACCCACATTGCGTACAATATAAGTCCGCCCCGCTCCTCAGTAAAAATCGCACTGATCTACGAAAGGAGCGCGCTTGGAAGTCACATAAAATTTAACATAAAAGAATTGGTAGGCCAATTCACGGTAAAAATGTTTCGCAAGACAGGTGTGGCGTGAAACCTTGGGGCATAATTTTGAACGGTTCACGACTTTTTGGGGGCTAAAATTAAAAAATACAAAAATAAAACTATAAGATGAAATGTAATTCATCTCATAAATTAAATTGAAACAGTCAGTCCGGGTAAGGTAAACAAATAGTCAGGATTAGGTGCTACTACAACTGGAATATTTCAAAAAGAACGATAAAAGGTTTTTTTTTTTTTTTTTTTTTTTTTTTTTTTTTTTTTTGCATGGTACTATTTCACTGTCCAAAATAATTTGTAATTATTGTTGAACTACAATGATGAGATAAAATGCATGTAATGAAAATTAATTATTAGTGAAGTAAGTGACCTTCTTTTCATGTACTGCCACTACATAAAAAGAGGTAAGTGTAACAAGGGAATTTACATGTAGTGTAAAAATCCAAATAAATATGCAATGTAAATGTGACAAACAAAAAATGAACTAAGTGTCGTTTGAAGTACTGTAACATGTAAAGGGAATAAAACTAACCTTGAACAATTAAGATGAAATGGTTAAGTGTGAGCATGACAAACTGTAAAAAAAATGTCAACTGTTTTTTTTGTGTTAAGATGAGCCATTTAACAAAAACAAAACAAAAAAAATGAACCGAAGATAATTTAACGGTAAGTGTGTTAAAAGAAAAAAAATATCCAAGATATTTGTGTGAATGAGGTTTTCAACTACCTAATTACAAAATAATTTTTATATTTAATGAGGGAAGGATTCATATCACATGACAAAAGTGTAAAAACGTAAACACATGTCATGACCGTGTTGTGTGTTATCATGAACGAGCTTGGAGAAAACAAGTGAACTTGGTGTACAATCCTCAACCCGAGAAATAAGAAAAAACAATGTAAGAACCACATGACCTGATATGTTGCACATGACCTAAAGTATATTCGTATGACCTAGTGTGTACCACATGACCTAGTGTATTGTACATGACTGAGTGTATATAGAAAAAAAACAAAAACGATGTGATGGTGTAAAAAAAAAACGCATGACCTTGTGCAAAAACACATGAAAAAAAATTGTGTGTAAAAGAAAACACATGACCGGGTATCTAATATACCTTGACCTAGAGGAAAACACATGACCTTGTGTAAAAACACATGAAAGAAAAAGGGGAAAAGGAATAACATGACCGGGTACCTAATATACCTTGACCGAGAGAGAAAAACACATGACCTTGTGTAAAAACACATGAAGGAAAAAAATGAGTGTAAAAGAAATCACATGACCTGGTATCTAATATACCTTGACCGAGAGAGAAATGCACATGACCTTGTGTAAAAACACATGAAAGAAAAAATGTGTGTAAAAGAAATCGCATGACCTGGTATCTAATATACCTTGACCGAGAGAGAAATGCACATGACCTTGTTGAAAGAAAAAAAATATATATAACTCAAAGTTGAGGAAAGTAAAAATGTAATTGTACTGTCAAAAGTCCTTTTTAAAGTTAAAAGTTAATTGAGAACCCAAAAAAAAATTGGACCATGAAAAATGTATTAAATGTGGAAAATGTAGCCTCTACACCAATAGAGTTGAAATATTATTAATGTTAACTGCATTCCTGTTACTGCATAAACAAAACATTAATGGAGAAGAAAGTGTGCTTGATTGAGTAAATATTTTTAAAATGATTGTGTACACCAACGCGAAACAACCAAAACCAAGTGAAAAACAAAATTGACGACCCGCATCAAAATTTTCACTCTTACCTTTTTTCTATTACTCAACCATCTGCGCGCTTGATAGCCGAATACAGAAAAATACAATGCATTTGTACACAAGATTAATGTGAAGAAACATTATTAAAATTTAAAGTGTAACAGGAAATGTGAGGGAACAAAATACTAAATGTTTTATAAAAAAACAAATCTGTCAAAATGTATAAAGAATGCATAAAAAGCGTAGTGAATTTATCCTTTAATATGTAATGTGTGACCAGGAAAATTAAATTAAAGAAAAAAACATCATTTCTCATTTGAAATAGACTCAGTTGTATGAAGCGATTGTCTTTGTATGTTTATATATCTCTTGACAGCTGGGCAGATATGGGAAAAAGCTGTATGTTGAATGTCAAAATGGGTATTACTTGATTCATTGCACCTCATGCAATTAATGCATTTTGGTGTGTTTACACAATTAGGATCTTTATGTGACATAGCACAGACAGGGCATATTATGTCATTAGGGCAGAATTTACTTAAATGAAAAAGACTCTGACATGTAAAACATCTTTTTATATCTATGTACCTTTTAAGAGTAAACTTTGTGGCCTGAATAATAATATGTTTATGTACAAGCAAAATTTCAGCAAAGTGGGATGGCATTAGAAAAATCCAGTTAAATAAATTACAATGCTTTATTTTTATTTTGCTTTGAAATTGAATGGGAGGCGAAGAATTATGAGTTAGCTTTGAAATAGCCAAAATAATGTCAGGTATGCCAAAATTTTCAGGCAAACGCATGATTACAACAGGGATAAAATTGGTACTATCTTTCTTAGGGGTACTGAAAATACTGGGATGAAAATTGTTACTGTCACCTAAATCATTAACCTGTAGATTACTAGAGAAAGAGGGGTTTGTATTGCAACTTTCATGTATTGTAGTGTGTGGAGATTTGATAATGAGGTTGTTATCTGTCTGTGTGGACATATTCTGAACAGATTTTAGACAAGTCGTATTAACCGAAGGAGTGTGTTCTTTGTGAGCATTTGATATGTGAGGTTTAGGTTTACTTTTTAGTTCCTGAGACAAGTCACGTACTCGTTCGAACAGTTTCTTATTTACCAAAAATAAATTTTCCTTATCATGTTTTACTTTAGTATATTCATCTTTGAGTCCCTGAAAGGTCTCTTTCAAAATATTGAGATCCCATTCAATTGTGAATTTAAGTTCCTTAAAATTTGAGACAAGTGTATCAGTGTTGTTTTGATTTTGTATTTGATTTTGAAATGCTGTGGCTTCAGCGATAATTGTGTCTGAAAACTTTGTTAAATTTTCCTCATAAAATTCAAGTAAAGGGGATATTGAAACTTGTGATTGTCCAAAAGTAGACCCAAATTTATTATCTCTCTCTGACAGTGTTTGGGATGTAGCTGAAGCTTGTTTTAACTCAATATTAGCCGTAGCTGTTTACCCAAAAGCAAATGCACTAATCTAAATCAATTGAAAGCATTATAATTAAACTAGGTGCACCATAACAAATCTGACTGTTAACCACAGTATTAAAATTAATAATTTGGGGAAATAACAAAAAAATGCAAGTCCAAACCAAAAATTAAATTTTGCATTAGTCAGAGAGTAAACCCTGGTAAGTTACGAGTGAATCAAGAGACATTTAATGAGGGTGGGGGTAAACAAAATGTGAGCCTATACAACAAAACAAGCAAAAATGCATGCACAAAATAATACCCTTTTAAAAAAATGCAAACACAAAATTTCTTTTTTTTTTTTTTTTAAACTTGTACTGGCTTCAAAATAAAGTAATTAACCATTCAAAAACACCAATGCCAAAATTCCCTTGTTTCTTGACAACCGAAAGTAAAAAAATCAAAGAAGGCTTGTTTAACAAGGTACTGGCATAGTTAATGGCAAAAATTTAGTAAAAACGAGAATGGGAATATCAAACTGCAATTAATTAAGGACAAGTAATGTCAGCGAAAAATTAATGCGCAAACACATAAAATAATAAAAATCTGTGATGTTTAAGTATGCAACACATAAATACAAAAACAACATGCACTGAAAATAATAATACTTTTGAAAATTGAGCATGAAAAGAGAAGAATACTTTCAAAAGTTCACATTAAATACTAACATTTAAAATGTATTTTGTTTCCGTTACAACATATAAAATTTCAAAAATGCACTATATTTAAATTAAAAAAATCTTCTCTGTTCAAGCTGCTAAAAAGAATAAAGTAAACTAACTACAAATCATTTTTTTAAGCAATAAAAGAAATGAACTGTTGCCGTGCACTCATGCAGATGTTCCACAACGTGAAATTTTGTTAATTTAATGTTTTTTTTATCACCTTTTAAATGTTATTATTATTATTATTATTTTCTTTTGCACAGCACATATTTTTAAGCAAAGCTTGTTTAGAAAGAGAATAAAACTGTAGGTACAATAATGGGTGCGACGACCCCTTATTGCACCATTAAATGCTATTGTACTTAACTTAATAATTATGGACATCACACCATTTCCTGCACTAAATGTACCGAAAGTACTTTATCACTGTAATTTTTTGTTGCGAAAAGATTTAATATTTAATAAAGGTGCGTATGGGTGCGACGACCCGTAACGCATAAATTTTGTTATTTTTTTCTTTTTTTTTAACAGGATGAATCCACTAATGCACACTGTTTACTATAAGATAATACGACACTATGGCACCGACTGGTAACACCAGTCACACTAATTTCACATAACCTTCAGCTTCAAGAGATGCGCTTGTTACACACGTTGCATATTTCACACAAAAAGTAGATTTACATCTATACGCAATTAAACAGGCCTGCACATCGATGAGCACATTCACAAACTTTTTTTTTATTTTAGCATTCTCGAATGTTGACACACAGCATGATGATTCAGGGTTACAGTATGTTGCATATGGGCGAATGTTGCATATGGTGTTGCATGTGGGCTCTCACTAATATGTTGCACACCTCACTGGAACGTAGATGACGAAAGACACCACCACTAATTACTCTTTTGTGATTCACCATCACAACACTGCAAAAAAAACTTAGCCATATCACAACGGAGGGTAAAATGAAACACAGAATGCTGCAGTCCTGAGCCGAAAACACTTGACCCATATTCCGGCGAAACAACCAGCTGATAAATTGTGACCTTCATAGATATTGCAGAACCACAGGGAGAAAAAGAAAGAAGATAAAACATTTCTTGAGTGCGGGAGAAGTCATGAATGAATAATATAGACTGTCGCAAGTTTCGGTTCGGATGTAGGGGAAAACGTCACACTATGAAGTACAGACAGCCTTGGAACTTCGGGGAATGTTGCTTTAACAGTGCATCGATGTTTGATAGAGTCTTTTCTGTCGAAGATTTTAAGTATGATTTTTTTAAACTCTCTGTGTGTGTGTGCGTTTTTTTTTTTTTTTTTTTGACCGGAGAAAAAAAGGCGAGATGCACCAGATATATATGTAAAGGTGTTAATTCATAGGCCCAGGTGATTTAC
Organism: Maratus speculifer; assembly: GCA_964019185.1. NCBI lineage: Eukaryota > Metazoa > Arthropoda > Arachnida > Araneae > Salticidae > Maratus > Maratus speculifer. The sequence goes on along the minus strand of OZ025289.1, from coordinate 94,589,068 downwards.
CAAAGGAAGCACACACAAAAAAACTCCGAAAAGGCGAGAGTTACATTTTACGACGATGCATTTATTTAACTTGAGGTACGACAGTGCAACTCCCCATAAGGGGAGGGGATTCTGAGAGAGCTCTAGTCTACATGTTGTCAGTATCAAAGCAATCAGCAAAGTGACGATACAATGTCATAGCCCTTATCGCCAAAAGGCATCAGAAGTCTTTCATACAAAGAATTTTGGCGATATTTGATAAACTACACGTTCAGTATCAGTGACTACATTTGCGTTCTGGGAACCCAAGGATTATTTTTACATCTGCGAATATTTTATAGGGTTAAAGAAATATTTTAAGCTTGGGAAGTATCTGAGATAAGCAAATCATTACATACATTTGCCTTTTGCAGACAAAACTTTAAGTTATCCAGATGCGCAATTGAATAGAAAGAAAGCACAGTCAGGATAAACAGAGATAAAAGTATTTCTAGGTTTAAGCATTAATTGTGAGAATGAAAACAGGGTGTGTAAGGCAGATGTTAATAAAAATGTAACGGATAAGAGATTATGATGAACTAAGCCCAGAGCTTTCTTTATTTTGTTAATAAGTGCGATAACTATGGGCAGATGTTTTTTCACCGACACAACAGAAAATTTGTGAGAAAGGAAGTTCTATTATTATTTTATACAGAGAGCTCCAAAAGATGAAAAGTTTTTACTTCTAATAGTGGGAGGATGAAAGCAAGAACCTAACTATTAAATGTAGGATTAATTTAGCTAATGGGTTTAATAGTGAACAAAAGAATTTATTAAAGGGAAATAATTATTGCATTTATGAAGGGGAAAAGATATGTAGCGATAATCTCCGCTACAATAAGTAACACTTTTCTCTAAAATAGTTTTTGATTATCTAGTGAAAGTGTCGCTAATGTGTTGTTCCAGGAAAGAGATTTTGGATAAAAATGTTAAAAATTATATAAATACTTTTATAAATATAACCAAAGTAATTCAGATATTACCATACAATAAACCAATGAAACCAGTATTTTTACAATCATCCTATTAAAATCATTTGAAGTTTGAAGTGAAATAGAAGGCAGATTACCAAAATTATGAAAGGTAAATGGATAAATAGACAGTAGAAGGCTTTTTTATTAAACTACTCACCAGGGGTGCATGGTTTAGTAAAAAAGCAAAAGCATCCAACCAGTTTCTGTTATAGGTCGTGCTAAAAGCTAAGAAATTCGACCTACAATGAACCCGACTGGTCGGACTTTATTTACTGTTACAAATTAGGAAAAAAGGAATTCATTGAGGAAAACAAAATGCAGTTTTTTTATATTTATAGGCAAAATTATTTAACCCATTCAGTAATATCCTTCATTTTTTTCTATAAAGCAAAATGTCTTTTACTTCCTTTTTAAAATACTGTAATTTTAAAGGCACCGTGTAGAAAATGTTGTGAAAGTGTTTTACATGTTTTGTTTTTATTATGTTCTAAACTGTGTGGTGTTTACAATGTGTTACTAATTTGGTGACAAAGAGAAGTGGAGCAAACAGTATTTTAAGAAAATATTCTTATCAACACTATTTACAACACTATTTCAATAGAATTAACTACAAAAATTTTAAAACACATTTCTAGACAGCAACACTTTTGCAACTGATTAAAAACATTGTTCAAGACAGCAATGCTTTTGAAACACATTAGGAACACAATTACAACTTTAAAAAATATTTTGTATATGAAATTTTCTAATTGACAACATATTCTTGTGTTGTAATTTTCGTGACAAAGTGTGTTCTAAAATGTGTTTATTTTTCTGTGTTGAGAATTATTCTGTTATTTTTCTGTGTTGTGTATTTACATGGTTAGTTAACACTCTACAAAATACATAGAATTGTATTATTTGTGAAACCGCCAAAATAATTATATTAAAGTTTGATTTTAAAAGACTACCACGAAAAAAATAGCTAAGGAAAATTTCTAAATGTTAAATTTCAATTTGTCTATGATCTATAAAGAGAACTCCATGAATTAAGATTTCGCAAGCAATACATTTGATTAAAATTTACAATTTCATGAAACAAATTTACAAATAAGAAAGAGAAAAGAAAAAAATTGCATACATATCTGTTAAATGATGCAGAATTGCATTGTTTGCGATATTGGAAAATTTATTACGTTAAAGTTTTTAAAAAATAGAACTGTACTGAAAATACTACAAAAAATCAATTGATTAATTTTAAACATTATTTTTTTCGATCATTATATTACTATAAAATGAATTTGGCATTTCTTAAAAGGAATAAAAGACAATAATTTATGGTAAATTTTGAACTGTTCAATTGATTTATGTCTTAATAAATAAATAAATAAATAAATATTTTAAAACATAGTGATGCACTCAAACCATGTAACGCTGAACCTCTTCACGAGAAAAAAAAACATTAATAGGTACATACACTTAAATTTCTAAATGTCATTTATCCATTTAAAGTTTTTGATATTTTGAGTATAGCTTTGCGCTTAACGTAGATATTTTTAAAAGCTTAAATATATTAAAAACTTAGTGTGAAAATTTTGTAAATGTAAACATGGTATAATAATATTTATCTCTATAAACTTCCATGGATTACGTATAAAGAAAGTGTACTAGTATTCATTAACCCAATACTTATTTAAAAGCTTAGCTAATATTTTGCAAATTGCGCAGAATTGCGTTATTTGTGAAATCGCTAAATTCATTCTAATGAAGTTTGATTTTAAAAGACTATGATATTATATGATCCATACGGAAAAGTTTATAGATTGATCTTTTGTAAGCAATACATTTTGATAAAAATTCACATTTTCATACATGACTTCGCAATTAGGAAAGAGAAAAAACTTTGCGTACATTTTTTTAAATTATGCAGAATTGCTTTGTTTGTGATATTGAAAGAATTATTACGTTGAAGATTTTTAAAAAGTAGATCCGCCCTAAGAATACTATAAAAAACAACTGATTTATTTTAGATTTTTAATACCAATAATAATTATTTTATCATTTTTAGATTCAGAATAAACACAGTTGTCAGAATTTTATATTACTACAAAATGAATGGACACGTTATAAAAATAAATAAAAAAGTATATTAAATTTTGATTATTCAGAACTTTTAAATTGTTTTATATCTTAAAGAAAACATATCTTTAAACTGGTCAAGTCACGGGTAACCATTACTGTAACAGAGAGATTAATATGCAGAGTCAATAAAATTTGACATTTAACCATTTAAAAGCTTAGGGATTTTGTATGTAGTTTTAGACACAACATTGTTATTCTGTAAAAGCTCAAATGTATAACCAAAACAGTTAGAGTAATAGATTGTAACTGTGAACATGACATAATTAGCTATCCTTTTAGACTTCTCGAAATACCTCCGGGAAAAATTAACTAGTATTCATTTGCCAAATATTCATTTATATGCTTAGTTAATATTTTGCAAATTATTCAGAAATATATTCTTTGTGAAACTCCTAAAATAATTATAGTTTAGTAAGAAAAGACCAGGTCTAAGATGATGATTATGAAAGAACTTCCAATTTTTTATTTATTTTAGTGAAACAGTTAGAGAGTAATAAATTATAACTGTGACCATGACATAATTAGCTATCCTTTTAAACTTCTAGAAATACCTCCGGGAAAAATGAACAAGTATTCATTTGCCAAATACTCATTTATATGCTTAGTTAATATTTTGCAAATTATTGAGAAATATATTCTTTGTGAAACTGCTAAAATAATTATAAGTTTAGTAAGAAATGACCAGGTCTAAGATGCTGCGAAGGTAATGAATTTAGCATAAAAAAGGGATACATTTGATAAAATTTCACATTTTCATGAGACAAATTTACTATTAAGAAAGAGAAATGATAAAAAGTATGTATATTTTTTAATTTCCCAAAACTACTTTATTTACAATATTGCAAAAACTTTAACATAAAAAAACAAAACAAATCTAGAACAGAACTGAGAATATAAATAAACAAAAAATTCTAATGATTATTTTAGGGTTTTTTTATTCATATTTTTTTATCAGTTTATGTACACTGTAAAAAAAAAAAAAAAAAAAAAAAAAAAAAAAAAAAAAAAACTATAATGTTACTGATTTTTTTTATAAGAATCTGAAATTCCTAGAATTTTTTATGGAGCGATAACGGCAAATATTCATGTAACAGAACAGGTTACATGAATGTATGCTGTTGCCGTTGCATGAAAAGTTTAAGGAGTCCCAGTTTCCTAGAAAAAGTTTAGTAACTTTACAATGTTTTACAGTGTATTTCATAAAAAATAAAGTTTTTGAAACTTTATAAAACTACAAAATGATTTTACCATTCTTAAAAAAGAAATAAAAAACATAATCTTTAAATTCTTTAATTTTAAATTCATTTATGTTTTCTAGTTAAAATTAAATTAAACATTTTAAAACATAGCGATACTCTTTTATCAAGTCGCGGCGCTTTGTTAAAATAACAAAATCATTGACATGCAGCGAATAAAATTGCTAATTGTCTTTCATCCATTTAAAGCTTTGGATATTATGAGTATAGTTTCAGGCGCAATAGCGTTGCTCTGCACAATCTCAAATACACTAGGTAAATAATTAGAGGGGGACATACTGTAACCGTGGATATGACTTAATTAGTGATGCTTCGAAGCGTGCCCGATACATACCTTAGGGGAAATTTAACAATAGTTCATTACGGTAGTGTTGTGTCACACATTTTCATTAACCTTTCTCGAATTTTGCATAGCTGATTTATTTATGGAAGTACTAAAAAACTATGTTGAAGTTGTAATTTAGAAAAACAGAGTTGTGGTAATGATTGATAAAAGTTTTCAGATAATGAATTTTGATTAAATTTGGCCTAAAACTATTTACAGATACTTAAATAAATAATCTGTTATTTAAAAAAAAATTAAAATGTGCGAAAAAATATATTATTTCAATTTTGTTTCATTATGCAAATATTTAAAATATCTCATTGTCTATTAAATATCCTTTTATATTTTTAGTATGATTCTTATTAAATCTGGTGTTGTGGATTTTGAATTAGATTAATTTTAATTAGATTTAATTAGATTAGTGTCTACGTCTAATTAAACATCTTAAAACATAGCGATGGTTTTCATCAAGTCACAGCATTTTATTAAAATAACAAAATAATAAACATGCAGAGAGAGTAAAATTGCTAATTGTCCTTTATCCATTTAAAGCTTTGGAGATTATGAGTGTAGCTTTAGGCGCAGTAGAGTTGCTTGGCAAAATCTCAAAAACACTAGGTAAATAACTAGAGGGCGACATATTGTAACCGTGGGTATGTCTTCATTAGTGGTGCTTCGAAGCGTGTCCGATACATATCTTAGGGTAATGTGAACAAAAGTTCATTACTGTAATGTTGTGTCCCACATTTTGATAACGTTTCTCGAACTTTGCATAGCTGATTTATTGATGGAAGTACTAAAAAACTATGTTGAAGTTGTAATTTAGAAAAACAGAGTTGTGGTAATGATTGATAAAGGTTTTCAGATATTGAAATTTTTGTGAAATTTGGTTTGAAATTATTTACAGATATTTAAATGAATAAGCTGTTATTTTTAACAGAAAAAATTAAAATGTGTTAAAAAATATATTATTTCAATTTTGTTTCATTATGCAAATATTTAAAATATCTCATTGTCTTTTAAAAATATTCTTTTAAATTTTTTGTATGATTTTTATTAAATCTGATGGTGTTGATTTTTAATTAGATTAAGATTAATTTTGGTTAGATTCAATTAGATTAGTGTCTACGTCTAATAACACATTTTAAAACGTGGCGATACTCTTTCACCAAGTCACGGCGTTTTGTTAAAGTAACAAAATGATTAACATGCATCGACTTTAAAATTTCTAATTGTCTTTTATACATTTAAAGCTTTGGAGATCATGAGTGTAGCTTTAAGCGCAATAGAGTTGCTTGGCAAAATCTCAAATACGCTAGGTAAATAATTAGAGGGCAACATACTATAACTGTGGATATGACTTAACTAGTGATGCTTCGAAGCACTCAAGCACTCAAAGGGAAATTGAACAATAGTTCATTATGGTAATGTTGTGTCACAAATTTTGATTAACCTTTCTCAAAATTTGCAAAGCTGTTTTATTTATGGAACTAAGAAAAAAACTATATTGCAGTTGTAATTAAGAAAAACAGAGTTGTAATTATTGATAAAAGTTTTCAGATATTGAACTTTGATTAAATTTGGTCTAAAATTATTTACAGATACTTAAATGAATAGTCTGTTATTTTTAAAAAAATTAAAATGTGTGAAAAAATATATTAATTCATTTTTTTTCATTATGCAAATATTTAAAATATCTCATTGTCTATTAAACATATCCTTTTATATTTTTAGTATGATTTTTATTAAATGTGATGTTGTGGATTTTTAATTAGATTAATATTAATTTTAATTAGATTTAATTAGATTAATGTCTACATCTAATTAAACATCTTAAAACGTAGCGATCGCTTTCATCAAGTCCCATAATATTGTTAAATTAACAAAATCATTAACATGCAGAGAGAGTAAAATTTCTAATTGTCCTTTATCCATTTAAAGCTATGGAGATTATGAGTATAGCTTTAGGCGCAATAGAGTTGCTCTAAAAAATGTCTAATAAGCTAGGTAAATAATTAGAGGGTGACATACTGTAGCTGTGGATATGACTTAATTAGTGATGCGTCGAAGCGTTTCGATACATACCTTAGGGGAAAGTGAACAAAAGTTCATTACTGTAATGTTGTGTCACACATTTTGATTAACCTTCCTCGAACTTCACATAAATGCTTTATTTATGGAACTACTAAAAAATTATGTTAAAGTTGTAATTTAGGAAAACAGAGCTGAGATAAGGGTTGATAAAGGCTTTTATTTAGATATTTAATTTTGGTTAACTTTGGTTTATAATGTTTGATGTTTTGTAAAATTATTTACAGATATTTAAATGAATATTCAGTTATTTTAATTAGAAAAAAATTACATCTGTCAACGAATATAAATATATAAGAAACTGTCTTGCAACATAAATTATCATATACAAGCTCAACAAATATATTACAGAAATTTTGTTTCATTATGCAAATATTTAAAATATTCCATCAATGAAATATATCCTTTTATATTTTCAATATGGTTTTTTAAAATTAATTATGGGGTTGTTGATTTTGAATTAGGTTAAGAATATTTTTACTTTTAGAGAATCATTTGCTATCGGTACTTGGTGAGAGCATTTTTAAGATGATTGTAATTAACTCTCTCACTTACAAGCCCGTGTTTACACGTTCACTAGGCTTCAGGTTTCACTGCAAGACAAGAAATATTGAAAAAAAATTTTTAATCATTGGTTCAAACTATGACGATAAAGAAAAGTTTCATGTCATTCGGATGATAAATGTTTGAATTATAAACATTCAAAATTTAGAGTTTCTAAATTTAAATTACATTTTCATACATTTATTTATCTCCTGAAATTGTAACTTAATGTGATAATATTTGTTTGGTTTTAATATTAAAAACTCAAACATAAATACATTGAATTTATAAATAAAAAAACTTTTAGTATAAATTGTAAATTAGAAAAGTAATGTTAAAGATTATGAAGAGGACAACATACATTTTTTTATATATTAATATTTATTATATCTTGTTTATACTAATTTACAATTTCAAATTTTTCTTCCAAGTAGTTTTTTGAATTATGATTTAAAATGACAAAGCAATGATTTATGGGACATCTATGACATGTAGAAAAGGATACTTAGAAAAAAATGCATATATTTATCCATTTTGTTGAAAATTTGTGCAGACAATAGTCGAAAAAATTACCTGATTGAAAAGGTCCCATTGACAATAAATAGCTAATTAAAAGAAGTGACATAGCGATTCACTATAATTTCAACAATCGAGTACCAATATTCAGCTCGCATCAGTCTCAAAAATAAATGATGCTCATTTTAAAATAATTAATTTCTTTAAAACTAATAGTATAAATTTCATGAAAATTTGTATTTAATCTAATTGAATGGCAAAGAAACTATTTATTTTCTCAAATTTAGGTATTGCTACTGAAAGAAATAATGTTTGGGATTGTTTTAATATGTCATTGCCCCTCTAAACAAATTTTATATACACCATTTAATAAAAATCATAAGCATAAATTTTGTAATATGTATCAATAAGCATATGTTTTGGTAAGTATATTTATATGTATTCCATGCATGTGTATTGCCAGAAAATTCTCACTTATCTGAATAAAAAAAAAAAAAAGAAAAACACATCGACCAACATCTTATAGATAATTTGCAGTAAGTCACGCTTCATCTCTAAATGCTGTTCTAAATGCTTTTATGCGTTTATATATTTCTTGAAAAGGTTTCCTTTTCAATTTTTAGTATTTATGATTTTTCTTCACGTATATTTTCTCAATTTGTATTCCAGCAAGATCATGTAAGTTATTGTCACAAACCTGCGATAAAGTATTTCATTAGTTGAATTACTTCATAAAATAAATTTTAGAAGTTATTTTATAAAACTTTTTATAAAAATGTTGATGTATTGACAGGGTAACTGATTTTTTATAATAAAAGAATGGAATAGTTTATTTAAAATTATTGGCAAAATTGATTTTTTTTAAAGTGCAAGTAAATAGGATAGCTGACATTGTTCTCTAAATATTCCGTATTGAAAAAAAATAATGATTTATTGCATAATTTTTTACATTTCAATGAAGTTACTATATATTTTAGAAAAGGTTCCGAAAGTTATTCAAATCTGCAATAAAATTTATAAACATGTAAAAAAACTTAAATAGATCAATCTCAGCTATCCCGTGCCAAAAAAATTAAATGCAAACGAAAAATTTGGGCGATAAGTTTAAACGATAGTGTCTGCAAATCTTTAAATTTTGAATAAAAATCCTCCTAAATTTAAAAATTCTGAACATGCTAAAAAATTGTCACTTTTGTAAATATATTTAGTTTAAGTATTTTTGAACCGGAAAAATCATGCATTACTGGAACTTTGTCATTATTGTAAACATTGTATAAGAAAAACGCTTTACCTTGAAAATTTAACATTCTGCCAAACATGATATGATATATTGTTGAGGAAAGTTTTGAAAATATTATAGACAGGGAAAAATTCCTTATTTTCATAGTAGCTGTATTGACTGATTAGGCAATTTTAGGAAGCGTATTTATTTATTTTTTTAATTTTTTCTATCATCATCAAACTTGTATTATCTTATAAGCACAAAATGTAAACATATTATGTTTCCCATCACTCTGTGAGCTAATCTACATTTCTTCACTTTATAGATGTTTAAAACATTTTATACTATTTAAACAATTATTGAAAATATCCATTAAAGCTTTTTCAAAATTATGATAAAGTAAAAAAAAAAAATAAAAAAATAAGAAATTATGAGCTATTAAAAGTAAAAAGTGAGTTGGTCATTGCATAAATGCTATTAAATGAGATATAGTATAAAAGGCAACCACAGATAACAGAAAATCAATTCTTTATTTTCCTAGTCTGTTTCCAGGAATGTTTTATTAATGCCTTTAAAAAATAAGTATAAAAATATTTTTAATTTTAGCTTTCTGCATATTTTATTAATAATTATGATAAAGTGTCACATGCATCTGGCTCACGATAAATTTCCTCGCACGTGATTCAGAATGACGTTTCATGTGATTTGGAATAATTTATTCAATTTTCTGCGAGTATTTCAATTAAAATGCAGCAAATGATTTTCACAGGTAGAAACAGTGTGTGATAGTGGAAAATTTGAAGAGCAAGCGCAACTGTCACTTTTTCATTGATCTTTAAACGATGAAATTTAAAAAAAAATTAAATAATTAATTTAAATTAACCTTTGAAAAACAAGTATAAAAAGATTTTTATTTTTAAATTTCTGCTTATTTTATTAATAAATATGATAAAGTGTCAGATGCATATGGCTCACGATAAATTTCCTCGCACGTGATTCAGAATGACGTTTCATGTGATTTGGAATAATTTATTCAATTTTCTGCGAGTATTTTAATTAAAATGCAGCAAATGATTTTCACAGGTAGAAACAGTGTGTGATAGTGGAAATTTGAAGAGCAAGCGCAACTGTCACTTTTTCATTGATCTTTAAACGATGAAATTTAAAAAAAAATTAAATAATTAATTTAAATTAACCTTTGAAAAACAAGTATAAAAAGATTTTTAATTGTAAATTTCTGCTTATTTCATCAATAAATATGATAAAGTGTCAGATGCATATGGCTCACGATAAGTTTCCTCGCACGTGATTCAGAATGACGTTTCATGTGATTTGGAATAATTTATTCTATTTTCTGCGAGTATTTTAATTAAAATGCAGCAAATGATTTTCACAGGTAGAAACAGTGTGTGATAGTGGGAAATTTCAAGAGCAAGCGCAACTGTCACTTTTTCATTGATCTTTAAACGGTGAAATTTAAAAAAAATTAACTAATTAATTTAAATTAACTTTTGAAAAACAAGTATAAAAAGATTTTTATTTTTAAATTTCTGCTTATTTTATTAATAAATATGATAAAGTGTCAGATGCATATGGCTCACGATAAAGTTCCACGCACGTGATTCAGAATGACGTTTCATGTGATTTGGAATAATTTATTCAATTTTCTGCGAGTATTTTAATTAAAATGCAGCAAATGATTTTCACAGGTAGAAACAGTGTGTGATAGTGGAAAATTTGAAGAGCAAGCGCAACTGTCACTTTTTCATTGATCTTTAAACGATGAAATTAAAAAAAAATTAACTAATTAATTTAAATTAACCTTTGAAAAACAAGTATAAAAAGATTTTTATTTTTAAATTTCTGCTTATTTTATTAATAAATATGATAAAGTGTCAGATGCATATGGCTCACGATAAATTTCCTCGCACGTAATTCAAAATGACGTTTCATGTGATTTGGAATAATTTATTCAATTTTCTGCGAGTATTTTAATTAAAATGCAGCAAATGATTTTCACAGGTAGAAACAGTGTGTGATAGTGGAAAATTTGAAGAGCAAGCGCAACTGTCACTTTTTCATTGATCTTTAAACGATGAAATTTAAAAAAAAATTAAATAATTAATTTAAATTAACCTTTGAAAAACAAGTATAAAAAGATTTTTATTTTTAAATTTCTGCTTATTTTATTAATAAATATGATAAAGTGTCAGATGCATATGGCTCACGATAAATTTCCTCGCACGTGATTCAGAATGACGTTTCATGTGATTTGGAATAATTTATTCAATTTTCTGCGAGTATTTTAATTAAAATGCAGCAAATGATTTTCACAGGTAGAAACAGTGTGTGATAGTGGAAAATTTGAAGAGCAAGCGCAACTGTCACTTTTTCATTGATCTTTAAACGATGAAATTTAAAAAAAAATTAAATAATTAATTTAAATTAACCTTTGAAAAACAAGTATAAAAAGATTTTTAATTGTAAATTTCTGCTTATTTTATCAATAAATATGATAAAGTGTCAGATGCATATGGCTCACGATAAGTTTCCTCGCACGTGATTCAGAATGACGTTTCATGTGATTTGGAATAATTTATTCTATTTTCTGCGAGTATTTTAATTAAAATGCAGCAAATGATTTTCACAGGTAGAAACAGTGTGTGATAGTGGGAAATTTGAAGAGCAAGCGCAACTGTCACTTTTTCATTGATCTTTAAACGGTGAAATTTAAAAAAAATTAACTAATTAATTTAAATTAACCTTTGAAAAACAAGTATAAAAAGATTTTTATTTTTAAATTTCTGCTTATTTTATTAATAAATATGATAAAGTGTCAGATGCATATGGCTCACGATAAAGTTCCACGCACGTGATTCAGAATGACGTTTCATGTGATTTGGAATAATTTATTCAATTTTCTGCGAGTATTTTAATTAAAATGCAGCAAATGATTTTCACAGGTAGAAACAGTGTGTGATAGTGGAAAATTTGAAGAGCAAGCGCAACTGTCACTTTTTCATTGATCTTTAAACGATGAAATTTAAAAAAAATTAACTAATTAATTTAAATTAACCTTTGAAAAACAAGTATAAAAAGATTTTTATTTTTAAATTTCTGCTTATTTTATTAATAAATATGATAAAGTGTCAGATGCATATGGCTCACGATAAATTTCCTCGCACGTAATTCAAAATGACGTTTCATGTGATTTGGAATAATTTATTCAATTTTCTGCGAGTATTTTAATTAAAATGCAGCAAATGATTTTCACAGGTAGAAACAGTGTGTGATAGTGGAAAATTTGAAGAGCAAGCGCAACTGTCACTTTCTCATTGATCTTTAAACGATGAAATTTAAAAAAAATTAACTAATTAATTTAAATTAACCTTTGAAAAACAAGTATAAAAAGAATTTTATTTTTAAATTGCTGCTTATTTTATTAATAAATATGATAAAGTGTCAGATGCATATGGCTCGCGATAAATTTCCTCGCACGTGATTCAGAATGACGTTTCATGTGATTTGGAATAATTTATTCAATTTTCTGCGAGTATTTTAATTAAAATGCAGCAAATGATTTTCACAGGTAGAAACAGTGTGTGATAGTGGAAAATTTGAAGAGCAAGCGCAACTGTCACTTTTTCATTGACCTTAAACGATGAAATTAAAAAAAATTAACTAATTAATTTAAATTAACCTTTGAAAAACAAGTATAAAAATATTTTTAATTGTAAATTTCTGCTTATTTTATCAATAAATATGATAAAGTGTCAGATGCATATGGCTCACGATAAATTTCCTCGCACGTGATTCAGAATGACGTTTCATGTGATTTGGAATAATTTATTCAATTTTCTGCGAGTATTTTAATTAAAATTCAGCAAATGATTTTCACACGTAGAAACAGTGTGTGATAGTGGAAAATTTGAAGAACAAGCGCAACTGTCACTTTTTCATTGATCTTTAAACGATGAAATTTTTAAAAAAATTAACTATGCCTGATGACTTACTTGTCGTATAATAGGGTAATATAGATTTTAATGATACATATGGAAAAATATATCTTTACATATCAAAAATTCATAATTACATTTTCCAAACAGGACATATACAGAAAATCCTATAATTTAAAATTTTGTTTTACATAAATTGCCTAAAAATTTTAGCAGAACGGTATTTTGCATAAATTTAGCTTATTTAGTTTTATTATTATATTTTTATCATTAAAACGAAGTGACTGATTATTTATAAAAAAAAAAAAAAATGTAGTGTCACCATACATTGTAAGTACTTTTAAAATAATGCGTAAAATGGTTTTTGTTTCATTTTCTTACTTTTTATTTGTTTTTAAAACACTTATACAATATGATTACTTACACCTACTTACCGAGATTTTACGTCAATTTTTCAAATTATATTAAAGGAAATTATTTTAAATTTGATTGATTTTTTTAGTAAAATATTTTCTTTTAATTAGAAGAAATTCAAAAACAAATTTTTGCATTCGAGAAAAGAGTAAGTTATCATTTTTGCTAAGGAATTCCATGATTTTTTGGGGGTGGTTAAACCACGTAAGAAAATTACAGGAATATTTACTACATTATTATTGATCAAAAGTTAAATGCAACAAGCATAACAATGAACGACACGCATAATACAACTGGTTAAGGTTTTTGCAAAACCACTAGTTGCAAGATAAATTAAGATATTTAAATGTAATTTAATTAAAATGCTATATATTAAGCATAACGGAGTAGGAGAATAATCAGTAAGTTTTATTGAATATGTGGCAACATCACTGTATCATAGTTATAAATTGCTTGTGTAATAGAATAGAATAGAATAGTTGCAACCGAATGAAAAGTCGTAAATTCTCGTACACGATTTTTGATAGGATGAAAATGCTATCCATCCACAGAGGTGGATGAAACAGAGGCTCAGTTTAACACAAAACTATATGATTGTAAAGATCAAGTTACAGCAGTACACTGTAAAAAAAAGAAGGTCGATCTACTAAAAAAATTCAGTGATCCTTTTAATTACTATTTTTTTTTATAATCTTACTCGGTTACTAGAAAATCTGTAAGAATTACTAGAAAAAAGCTAGCAACGATTAGATTTAATAGTTTTATATTTTTAATAGCTATTACTAAAATTCACTTGGTGTGGCCGTTATAGCCTAGTGGTCATAGCACCGATCTCCAGCCTGAAAAGTCCCGGGTTCGATGCTGGACGCCACCAAATACGCCCTCGAATGTATGCAGTGTAAGTATTTTTTAAATAAAGGGATTATGAAAGTCCTGTCGGAGCAGGTAGCAATGTTTGGTGCTGCCATCTATTGAGGCTTATTATTAAAAAAAAATTGTAGCTATTACTAAAATTTGCTTGGTGGCTCATACTAAAAAGTTTTAAGTTAGTTATACAAAAAGTTCTTTTGTTCAGTTTACAAAAGAAATGTTTGTTTCACTTGCAAAAAAAGTTTGAAATGTTACTAAAAATTCTGTGGACTACAAATTTACTAAAAAATTTTTAGTAGACTCTTGAATTTTATTTTACAGTGTGCTCACAAAAATTGGCTCATAGAACATTCAAACGTGTTTCAAAGTTACTTTATCCGTATATCAAATTTCGCGAAAAATCCCTTGACTGTGCCTTTTTGTCTTAATTGTAAACCAAGATTTTACATTGCAAGGATTACACAATATAATTCGTTTTTTTTTTTGCTTTGTTTTCTTTTGGTAGGTAATACTGATTTTCGAATGCAGCTTCACTAACTGAATATGTGTAAATTTAATAATTTAAAATTTTGGACACGGCGAGTTTTGAAATTCATGTCTTGTAAGTAATATAAAATAAAAATTCCAAGTAAAAAAAAAAAAAAAAAAAAAAAAAAAAAAAAATATAGAAATTATGATGAATATCTCTTACCACTCTAGAGAATAATATTTACAACAAACATGATTTTTTTGGAAATTTGTTATAAATAATGGCATCAAAAGTAAGTATCCTTGTAATTTCCTTGTAATAATAATGCATAAAGATTTTGTACTGACATGTCTCTTATCGTTGTCATGAAATATTTTTAATATTTTTAATATTGTAAACTGAAAGCTACTGCTGTTCTGTACTTGCTAATTTATAAAATTTTAAGTAAAAAACTAAAGCTCAGTTAATAAAAACTTACATGTAATTGCACAACTTATGGGGTACACTGTAAAAAAATCTGTAAAGTATTAAAAGTTTTCTAGGAAACTGGGATTCCTAGAATTTTTTACGTAACGGCAACAGGAAAAATTGATGTAACAGATGCAGAATTAATCTGAAAATCAAAAGAATTGTAATGTTACTAAGAATTTATTAGCAAACTATGATTCCAAGAACTTTTTAGGTAATTTCAACCAATGTTACAAATAAAGTTTTAGTAAGATAACTATAATTTTAGTAGGCTCTTTTGTACAGTTACAGATTTTTGTAACTTTACAAGAATTAGTTTTGTATATTTGCATTTTTTCTTGTACAGTATACAGATAAAATTTTAGTAATCCTACAGATTTCGGACACTTTACATCTGTAAGATTACATATTTTTTTTTACAGTGTGGAGTTCCATATCTCGTGGTGGCTGTTTTGAAAAAATCATTGGCCCTGAAATGGCGCAACATGTCATTTGGGTATTTTACGAAATTTTCTACATATCGGAAAAACATTGTTTTTTCATACTTATACGTCTATTAAATAATGTTTTTGCTTAATTTTAAAATTGTTTGGTACGATGCTGAAAGAATCTTATCGTCATTTCAGATATTTTAAGAAATAATGATAATGCAAAAACATATTTTACAGAATTAAGAATCTTTTTTTGTGATTAACAATTGGTATTGTCAGGTTGATTCTACCCACTTGTATGTTCCGTTTTCTCTATAATTGTAAAATATAAATAGACGAAAGTAACAATCTTACTGAAAATATCTTATGGGAATCTCAATAAAGATATATTTATTATAAATAACAAAAACAATAAAAAAAAAGAAAGAAGAAGTCCGTAAAAAATATACAAAAATACACACTTTACATAAATCTTTATAATTTTTAATTTTTTAATGACAACGATAAAAACTTAAAAAATATCATTGATAGTACTTTACATCAAAAGAAAATATTGCTTAAAAATGGTAATGTAATTTTTTACACAGAAATTTAAGTGGCATAATAGGTTTTCGCAATCAAAGAGTAATGTAAAAAAACTTTCAACATATAATTGTTATTTCATGTATATTTCACGATACCATCCCGATATTCGTGGACCAGTTTGTATAGTGAAAAAATTACCAATAAATTATTTATATTTCCGTTAATTATATGCGTTAATTATCGGATATTTTTCGTTTTGATTCAGTCATTTTTGATCAAAATTCGAGAACTTTACAAAAAATAGGTTCAAATTTAAATTTTTTCCGCCAAATCGTGGATGGTGTAAAATAACTGTGCAATCAAACAGCATTCCACTTTGTGAAAGCAAATTTTGTGTAGGTTTTTTCTACTTTTGTAGCAAAAAGGTTAAAACTTTTTTAGTTCTAAAATTTTGAGAAATTCCCTATTCCCCTTAACACTTCGCAAAGTCAGTGGAACGGAGTAAGTGTCGCTGTTCCAGAAATAGTGCTGACAAATATTGCATGCATTTTGACTATTATTAGTGTACACGTACAAACTTCTAATATAAGATGATTTAAATATTCTTATTGTAAAATTCCAGTACTTTTCAATATAGATTCATGTTTAGTATAAATATTCCCAGTAAGATAATTATGGCACAATTTTGATTGTTTATCTGAAACCTGGGATCCAAAGACTTCTTAATGCTTGTGCCTAAGATTTTCAATAATTAAAATAATGTTAAAATACTTGGTCAGAATTATTGTGGGAATTATTTTATTATCTACAAACTCAATTTAAAAGCTAAGACATTTCCTTTTATTAATATATTTAACTTAATAATAACAATAAATACAAAACGATTTAAAATGTCAATAGTATATTTTACATATTTTGTACTATTTAAATATTTATAAACACAATTTATTAATAAAGGATAATATTTCTTAGACATTAAGTATAAAATCTAATAGAATTTAAAAAGAAACATGAGTGCAACAGAACTTTTACTTTTGAAAAACCATAAAATAATAATAATAATAAAATGAAACCTATGTTAAAAGTCTATTTCAAATGAAATGAAATTTAATAAAACTTCCATCGAAGAAATGTCCAAATGAAATAAATTTTTAGAAAAATATTTTTAACTTTTCCAATAATTATTGTCTTATATATATATATATTTCACTTATTATTATAGAAAGATAAAAGTCGCAACGAAATTAAATTTGAAGTACTTTTTAAATCGACTCTCCAAACAGACTTATTGTTTTACTTTGTCTTTAAAAAAGTCAACTTCTTTAATAATATGTTCAAAGGGATATTTTAGTACAAATATATAGAAAAGTTATTTTATAGGTTTAAAGATTCAAGATATAGGATTTTCTAGGAGATTTGACGATGTTCGTTGCATTAAATTTTTATTTCATGGAAATTATTTCCAATTTTGAGAAAGATAGGGTAACATCCCCAGTAATTGGCGCATTAAGAATTTGTCTTTAAACTTATTTCAATTTTCATTACAAAGAAATAAGATATTTACTTGAAGTATTTTTAAATCAAAGAATGCATATCTGTGAATCTATTTTGCCCACTAAAAGCAAAAAAAAAATTGAAAAAGTATTTTTATAAAAATATATTTATAAAAAGTTGCTGAAATCAATAGTAATTGGCACCTAGAGACCAATGTATGACACCTTGTGATCCAGTAATTGGCACATGTTTATATTAAAAAAAACTTTACATTTTGCATTGGGTTTAATCGCTTTAAATGAATTTAGTGTAGATGAAGGTGCCATATTTCAAGTTTTTGAGAGTAAGAAATCAATATATTAGTCTGAAATGTGAACACTTTAAAACAATACAATATACTTATATTAATACCCAGTAATTGTCATGCTGTCCCCAGTAATTGTCATATGAAGCTTTAATGGATTCCAATTACTGATAATATTTCATATTTTCAAATAAAAACAAATTATAAACAAAATTAGTCTATAACTTTAAAAGTACTTCCAAAATAAGTGGTTTAATCTCAAATTCCTTGCGAATTCCTTGTAATTGGAATAGGTGCCAATTACTTGGAACTAGCAAAATTGAAGCACCATTAATTGGCATCTATCATTAATTCGGAAATAAAAATATTTGTGTCGAATATACTTTTACTCAATTAAAGAAACCGTTTTTAACTAAAGAAAACTGTTGTGAATTAAAATTTAAAATATATTATAAATCCGATAATAATGAGTTGAAAAGCATGCATTCCTTAAGCGAAAGAAGAAGCATTTGCAACAAAAATGGCTAATTTGATACAAGCCACAAATGTTTCTCTTTTCTAAGCACTATAGTCATCTAATAGAATAAATCAAAGTTATAATCTTTAACATAAAGGAGCATATAAGTGGAATATGGTCTTTTATTTTTAAAAGACTGGATATAAATCTTATTTTAGGACATTTTTGTAGGATGTGCCAATCACTGGTGCATGCCAATTACTGGGGGTGTTACCCTACAATGTGATTTTTTCAAAAAGCATAACTTTTTTTAGAAAGTATGCAGTAGGAAATTTTAGAAAACTGCGACAATTTTCAAAAGATTAGTTTAGCTACATATATATAGTGTCTACGATACGGTAAAGTTTACTGTAAAATTAATTGATTTAAGCGTTCGTGAATAACACAAAACTACCATTTTAACCCTTTCAGGTCTGTGTACTATTAATAGTACATGTCTTTTCATCGAGTATTTTTTTTTTTTTTTTTTTGACGATTGCTTATCTTATTTTTTCAAATTGAAATGATAGTACATGTCTACCTTTTTTTTTATTATTATGACTTCGTTTATGTTTCAGTATTTAGTTATAACAATAATAATAAAAGTTTGCTTAATTCTCTTTGCACCGTTGGCGATCCCTTTATTCTGTACAGATATTTCACTCTTTAAATTGAAAATATAGGTTATTAGCTCACAGGCTATCATAGCCTGAGAGCTGATGTGCCCGCCCATTCTGTATGTATGTACGATCGTTCGTTCGTTCATTCGTGCGTACGTGCGTAACGCGATAACTCATGAAAAAAAAATCCGATCTACTTGAAATTTTGTATAAAGGTATATCCTGATAAGACGCTTCCCTGATTAGTTTTTGGAGTTCATTAGATATGTATAACAGATGGAACGGGGGGCTGATACCCCTTCCTTTAATTGATATAAATGAGTTTTTCATGCAGAATTATCAGTTTTCGTTGAAAATTTGGATGTAGAATCATTCTGATGAGGTGCCCCCGTGATTGGTATTAGACATTCATTGGATAAGTATAAACAGGGGGAATGGGGGTTAAGTATAGAAAGACGAAAATGTGGGAGCTGTTTTCCCTCCTTTATTTTTTTTTTCCGAACGGAATTAACCCTTGATAATTAAATATAAGGCTGTAATATACAATTAGTTTGCGTAGCCTGTGAGCTCAATGCCACCAGTTTAACTGGGCAATATTCTTTTTATTTTTCTGAACGATTCATGTATCATTAAACCAGAAAGCATTATAAAGCTGTAATATATGTTAAATTCTCTTGCAATGCAATATTTTCCAAATGTATCCAAAAACCCTTCCTTAACCTATTATCATATAAATATAAACTGAGTAGTACATAAATTAAGTACATTTGTTAGATTTCAGACTATGAGATAATCTTTAAAATTAAATCTTTAAACTATTTGGATATCTATGTTATTTCGGTAAAAATAATTTTGTTCTAAAAATAGAAAAAAATGGACCCGGGAGCGTTGTGATGGAAACATTGTTCGTGAGTCAAATTGTTTACTTAAAACTTTTGACGACAGTTAGCGCTATATTTAGGTAAACAACAAAAACACGCACACACACTACAAAAAGCAAAAAACAACAAAAAATTCATGCTATTTCAGTAAAATTATTTCCATTAAGAAAATTTATTTTGTTAAATGCGCAACTACTTTCAGAGAAATTTCAACACCTATGTGTACACCGTAAAAAAATCTGCAATCCTACAGATGTAAAGTTGCCGAAATCTGTATGGTTACTAACATTTTATCTCTACACTGTACAAGAAAAAATGTAAGTCTGCAAAACTAATTTTTGTAAAGTTACAGAAATCTGTAACTCTACAAAGGAGTATACTAAAATTATAGTTATCTTACTAAAATTTTATCTGTAACCTCTAACAACGTATGTTTTTACCTGTAACAACGTTTGAAGTGTGGGCCTAACAACATTTTTATTCGTAAATGGAATGTTTCTAATGAAGTTATGGAAAAAGAGGTGGAGACATATATGTCAGTCTTGGCAGTTGCGAGTGGGGTAACTGAGGATGTTGTCACAAGAGAACTACTGTTTTTGAATATCGCCGGGGGAAACTTCCACCACTAAATATAAATAGAAAATATCGTCTAAGTTTAGTAGTTTATTGATGAAAATTCTTTCTCACAAACATGATGAAAAAGTTCCATTTCTTTTTACGAATGTCAGTTTCCTAAATATTGTATTCTTTTCCCTGACATAGATAGTAGGTTGTCTTGGTTGTCACAATATGGAATTACTACATAATACGGTTGTGATGTAGAATCACATATAGTTTTCTTAAATTATACATTTTTCTAAATTAGGGTTAAAATTAATCTTTAATTACATATCTATTATATCTTAACGTTTATTTTCGATCCCACAATAACTTTCCTTCAACAGAAAAGAAAGACAAACATTTAGCATCTGCTTTATTACTGAAAAACGGCTGTCAGATAAAGAAAATTCCTTAAGATGTGTATTTTACCCTTGCTAGAAATAAATAAAAAAGAATAAAGATCTACTTTGCTTGCGGTCAGTAAAATATCACTTTTCTCTCTTCTTAATTGTG
Organism: Maratus speculifer; assembly: GCA_964019185.1. NCBI lineage: Eukaryota > Metazoa > Arthropoda > Arachnida > Araneae > Salticidae > Maratus > Maratus speculifer. Next base: position 94,567,961 of record OZ025289.1, on the reverse strand, counting down.
ATTCTAACTTACTCTTTACATAATAATCTTTTCATGTGCATGCAAACATATTTTGTCTTTCACAAATTTTCTCAAAACAGAGCTCTAACGTATGATTTGGCGCGAATTATTTTGGCTTATTGTTTTAGGATTGCTATTCTTGGGAACCCTCCCATTAAATTAAAAAACCTTTTACTTGTTTAAGGCGTAACAGACAATTTTGCGTAGATGATATCATTCATTTTTCATATGCTCTTTGTCGCTAATTGTGTTGTACCAATGTGTGAATTTTAGAATGAGGAATTTAATTGCTCGCTCTCACCTCACGAAGTCAGTCATTTAAAGACCGTCTTATAAAAAGATGTACTCTCAGGTATCATCCCTAACTATTTCTGTATGATTAAAATTTTAAAAAATCTACTTCAAATAAATAAATTTCTTAAAAAGCATTTATTTTGTTATAAGTGATCACAGCCTGAACTCTAGCGAATGCATTTAAAAAAGAACCTGGTCAATTATACTTTAAAGTACAGATCTATACTATAATGGTTGTCACAATATGTAAGTACAACCAACGAATTAAGCTTCTTCGAGTATTAATGAATATCATTTTTGAATGAAATGTTGGTGGAAGATTTTCGCTGGAGCAATGAACCCCTGTGAGAGCGGTTACAGTTGAAGCTTCACTATTTTATGCATGTTTCAGTCCTTCTTTCTTAATAGTTCCATGATGTTTCTGTAGATTTTTTCCGCTGTAACAAATAAAACGATGAAGTTCCATATATTGACCTTCGATTTATTCTGTTGAGATGATCCAGAGTATCAGACCAGATAAAGTGATCGTTGAGGTTAATTGGGTGAAGTAGCCCTCCAGTGTTCGTGTCCGGGATGGCTCAGTTGGTAGAGCATTGGCGGTTTCAGCCAATACATCCCTGGTTCAAATCTTTGCCCGGAATTTTTTCACCCAAAAATGAAAAATGGAAAATTTACATCCGTTATAATTAATTTACCGATTGAATAGTCGTGTTTAAAATTAACCTAATAAAACAATGATATTAGTTCTAAAAATTTGTGTAATTTCTTGTTCTTGCTTACATTTACGAAAGGAACGAGAATGTTCCGAAATTACCCTGTTAAGTGTTTTGCGAAATTTGACGAGTTATTTAGTATACAGATTTCTAATATATGTGCTTGTTGTAATATTTTGTATACAGATTTACGCTTACTAAAATTACTTTCTGTCAGATAATAAGGAGATAATTTTGGATTTAAAGATCGATCTCTCGTAATCAAAGGACTTTTTAAGATTGTTTATTGGAAACATAGTTTTGCACGATGTCTAAAAAGGTAAAATTTATATGAGAAACATTTTTCATAAACTTAAACTAAAAGCTAAAAAAATTGATTTATTACTTTTTTAACGTAACAAAAAAAAAAGAGAAAATGATTAAAAATCTCAGGTATATACAGTATAACTTCCATTTAACGAAGTTCTGATCGTTTTACTTTAACACTTCTTTATGAAGAAATCTCGTTGCATTGAAATCAGTTCAAATATCTGAAATTTTATGATAAAAAACACATGAGAAAATGGAAAATACACCTAAAACAGAAATAATGGGAAAATGTAATTTAATTCGGGCACCAATTTTTGTTTTGTGTATTGTAGATATACATTACATAAAATAAAATTAAGGTTGTTCCAAAAATAACGATCAATTTCTATGAAACAGTTATATATTGATTTCATTCGCAGGTGTTTGAAGAACAGCTCTCCTTAGATTAAAAAGTAGTTTCCAGGAAACTAGGTGATAAAGAATAATAAGTGGAGCGTCAATTGTCCCATCGAAAATCCTGAAGAGAGCCACAAACAAGGGTCAATATAAGACTATTTGAATGGTAAACCGATTCAAACGAACTAACAGATTGGCCAGGGCGACCACCAATACCTGATGATACCGTCATTAGCATTAATGATCCAGTTGAAAGTATCCCGCGTTTACAAGCAGCTTGATACTGGCCGTTGTTGGTGGCCATTTTCCATATTTTCGAAGGTACTGTCGACGCACCTCTTCATATGTTTTGTAACCAAATGTCCAGGAAAAAGATTTCTTGATACACCTATGAAATAAATCAATATAGTACTGTTTGATAAAAATGAATCGTTTTTTTAGAACTCCTTATAAAAAATAATTAAAATAATAAGAGACGAAAATTTTCCATGTGGGTGAAAAAAGTCCAGGTCAGGATTCGAACCACGGATGTATTGGATGAAGCCGCCAATGTTCTTCCAATTGAGCCATCATTGACACGAACACTGGAGGACTATTTCACCCAAATAACTTCGACGATCATATAATCTGGTCTCATACTATGGATCAGCTCAACAGAATAAATCGAAGGTCAATGTATGGAAACAGCAGAAAACGCTGCATACGAAATTATACTAGATTAATTAAAGACACGAATTTTCAATCGGTATTTCAATCGGTGCATGATTTTTCAATCGGTATAGATTTTTCAATGGATTTTTCAATCGACTTTTCAATTGGTTTTACTTATTGAAAAATCGTGTCTTAAATTAATCTAGTATAATTAAAATAATGTCTAGAAAAAAATTGATGATTAACAATAACTGAAGTGTATTGTATTTAGTCTCTTTTTTCTCAGTATTTCAAATTCGTAACTTAGAAAAAAGTCTGTAATATTACTTTAAACAGCTTTCTCATTAAAAATACACTATTCATAAAAAATGCAGTATTGTAAAGATCCGAACAATTCATCTGTAACATTTTTGTGAAACTGGAATCCCTTTTTTACATTATTGAAGGCTTTTATCCTTTTTTTCTTTTAAATTGAAATGATTCAATATACAGAGTGGTCACAGAAAAAATAAAAAGAATATTGCCCAGTGAAACTGATGGCATCGAGCTCACAGGCTACGCATACTAATTGCACATTACAATTTTATATTTTCAAGGTTAATTCCGTTCGAAAAAAAATAAAAAAGGGGAAACAGCTTTCCCCTTTCCCCATTTTTATACTTAATCATTGAGCCCCCTAAACTATCAAGGACATTTTTATCATATAAAAAATCTATATCCAAACTTTAGAACAAAACGGATAATTCTTAATAAAAACCCATTTATATAATTTAAGAGGAGTTACCCTCCTCTGTTATTATTAAAAATTAAACTTCCGAAACTAATCAGAGATTTAAACGAAATCTGAAAATTCTGCATGAAAAACCCCTTTATATAAATTAAGGAGAGGGGCATTAGAACCCCCGTTCCTCCAGTTTATACTTATTCAATGAACACCTAATAACAGTCACTGAATCGCCTCGTCAGAATGATCCTATATCTAAATTTTGAACGAAAACTGTTAATTCTACATAAAAAACCCATTTATATCAATTAAGGGGAGGGGCTTGAGCCCCCCCGTTCCCCCTCTTATACATATCGAATGAACTCCAAAAACTAATCAGGGAAGCGCCTTATCAGGATGTACCTATATACAAAATTTCAAGTGGATCGGTTATTTTTATCATTAGTTATCGCGTTACGCACGAACGCACATACATACAGAATGGACGGGCACATAAGCTCTCAGGCTATGATAGCCTGTGAGCTAAAAATTTTCTCGATATGAGAATTCCTAGCGGTCTAACTACTCAACCAATTCGTAAGAAGTTTTAGGTACACATATTTGAAGTTATGCGCTCGAGAGCGTGAAAATTTAAAACAATAGATCTCTCATTGGTATGATTTAAGAGAAAAAAAATCAACACTTTGATTGACAATGCTTATTTTTTCAGCGCATTGAAAATACATAACTGGCGTTTGAATGAAGCACGTACAATAGAAATTTGAGGCGTAAAACACTCGCAAAAAAGACCATTGCGAGGAATGAAGGACTGTCTATAAGAGGTATTTAGCACCAGCCAATTTTTTTCTACACTAGTGAACTGGGTACTATTAACCCTTTGAGGGGCAAAGCATTTCCATTTATAAAATGCTGAAGTGATTAAATGACACCAGAATTCAAAAACAAATTTATTTCAAAATAGATAAATGCTTTTCTTCACAGAGTTCATAAAATTTAGATTTTCCTTTCAAAATTCTGGTGGTAATGTGGCATTTAACAATAAAAATTAGGTGGTATATATTTTATACCACCGCCCTTCAAGGGGTTAAAAGATTTGTTTTAAATGTGTTTTTGGAGTTGTGTTTGTGCAAACATAGTGAAAATAAAGATGTAATAATTTGTTTTAGAGTGCTGAATATTATGTGAAACAGGAACAATTTAGGACTGAGTGCCATGGCATTACATCGGAAATTTTAGTCATACGTGTATCCTACGTATGTATGTATAATGCCACTTAATTTTTTTTTTTCAATGCGCTGAAAATTTGTGCGGAGAAGCAAATGGCGTTGCCATTCAAAAATTTCGAATTCTTTTCACTGTAACCGCAACTGTGAGAGCGCTAAATCATCTTCATCTCGAGCCCATACCTTCGAATAACTAAATCTGAAATTTCCTTTCGATTATTTGAGTGATTAGATCGCTAGGGGTACATATATCGGGAACGCTTTTTTTAATGACCAACATGTATAAATAATGTAATTTTCAGGTAATAATCAGATATAAGTTCATGCATCCATCGAAAAAAAATCTTTTCCGTTTGAATGTTTCACATGCATGAAAACGGAATAAAATTTATTATATAGAATATATGGAAATTATTTTTTGAGGCTAATAGTGCTTAAAATCAAGGTTCAGCAGAAAAGATTCGATAAATAAAAAACTCCGTTAAACATGGACTTTGTTAAAGGGACGTTTGACTGTATTTAATACAGAAATATATATTTATTATAAATACACTTATAAATATAAATTATTTTGCTTCTCATAATAAATAATAATTTTTCTTGTATGATAAGAATAAAATCTAATGGGATTTATTAAGAATCGTAAAAGACCAGAACTATTACTTTTGAAATACCGTAAAAAATAAAATAAAGATGAAACATATGTCAAAAATCAATTTGAAATGGAACAAAATTTAATAAGTCTTTTATAGTTGAAATATTTTGCTTTTATTTCCAGATGAAATACATTTTTAGAAAAATATGTTTAACATTTCCAATAAAAATCTCATCGGGACATTTTTTTTTTCCTATAAGAAGTTTCATTTATGATTATAGAAAGATAAAAGTCTCAAAGAAATTATTTTTGAAGTATTTTTGAGACGACTCACTACACAGACGAGATTATTTTATTTTATTTAAAAAATAAACTTATTTAATAATATGCTCAAAAGGCATATTTTAATATATATCTGTATAGAAAATATATCCTATAGATTTAAAGATTCAAGATAATGGGATTTCCTTAGAGATTTAACGATATTCGTTGAATGCTTTTAAATTTTTATTCTATGGAAATCGTTTCAATTTTGAAAAAGATATAGCATGATTTTTTTAAGATATATTTTTAGAAAGTGTGCAGTAGGAATTTAGAAATATACGACAATTTTCAGAAAATAGGTTTGGCTTACAACAGGGCTCCCAAATGGTCCGCGAACTGAACATCAATATCTTTTAACGGAAAATTTCATAGTAGGTTTCTACAGCATTTGTGCTAAAACTAATCTCCAGAGCCTGTTTATGTGCACTTTCCAAGAAAAATATATAACGAAAATCTTTGTAAGAAAATATTGATGTTCATTTGGTGGACCATTTGAAAGCTCTGCATTAGGGTGGAGCGAAAAAAAATTTTTTTTGAAAAACAAAAACGGGTAGGTGCCAAAAGTTGCATTTATACTACTACATCAACTGCGTGAAATTTTACCGCTGAAAGAAAATGGCTTGAGTCTGCGCTTTTGCTCCAAAAATCGAAATTTTGGGTAAAATTTGTCATTTTTTGACATTTTTTCAAAAAAATTGAAAAACTCCTATAGAGCTGGTTAGTATTTAAAAGTGTTGCTTAGACCTTTATATTTATCTGCTTAACATATTTAAACTATAAAACAATATGTTTATTCCCTATAGCTGGAGCAAAACAGACAACTTTTAGTAAGAAAACAGTATTACCACTCACTCTATTGGATCATACAACGAATTGTTGTTTTTAATACCGCTCTTGTTTTCAAAACTACCTTGGACATGCGTCGTGGAGGTGGCTATATTTCCTATACCACCCGGCCCAACTATTCGATCATCTTAGTACAGTGTTTTATTTATACATTGATTTGTAATTTTCTTTATAAAAATTTGGCACGTTTTCGATGCTTCCACCTTGTTCACCTGTTCTTTGCATCCACATGCTGCTGTAAATATCTTCATGTATATTTTTACAGTTTATACAAAAAAATGACAAGCAGAGTAATGTACGGGAATATTATTAAAGGGATATATTTGGCCTATTAAAGGGATCTATTATATTTATCAAACTTACATTCAGTTGATGAATAGTGATTGGAAGATCTGTTACCACAACAATTTTTCAATCAATTGTATTTTTTTTACGTAATGATTTGCTTCAAAGATGATTTCAGATATTTCAACTATAATTATGCCATCATTTATTCTACTTTTGCATTTTTTATATGTTGAGAAGCGAGCTGTTTAATGTGATGGTGATCGTCAGAGAGAATTGCAATGAAAATTTGTTCTCCATGTGTAAAGCAACCGCTGTTGTAAATAACCTTTTTTTGCATTAGTTTTATGCCGTTTTCTAATTTTTTTCGTATCCAGGTAATTTCCTATTAACTTTTAGATCCCCTTTTTATGAATGGAGAACATTTGATGGTGAAATGTCCTGGGCATAAACTTATAATGCATAGTACTTTATGAGGGAATGTACGGATTCTAATCGACTATAAGTGCTCATTTAAAATTAGGAGAATTTTATTTGCCACTGTGAACCATTTTGCATGGGGTAAGCTTAGAATTGTGTATAATATTGAATCATTCGCTACTTCAACTCTAGTGATTTTCCTCTGCGTCAATTATTAAAGAAGTCGATATAAAACGCTCTAAGCTACATGGATTCACTGGATCAATAAGGAAAATCTTTGTCTACGTAGTATTCACTTCCTATTGCAATTTTCTTTTTATAAAATAGAGAATAATTTTGAAAAATTATTTTCCCAAATTGAGAAAAAGATACTCAGAACAGACTAGAAATTTCTGTCGGAGATTGCAAAGCTAATTCTCAGAAAGAATGGGGAATAGGAATTTAGAAAACATTTCACACAAAAGACAGCTCATAAAGTTTCCGCTTTATATAAGAACAGACTGGCAATCAGCGTCTATATGTTCACTCACAAAATGTATAATCAAAGTTTATACCGCGGGATGTTTTATACCAAATGTACAACACACCTGTATAATAGATCTAAAATCTTATTAGAAATTACTAGACTACGGAACAACACAGTAAACGACATAAAGCGTGCTAAAACTTCTTTAGAAATATTGTTGTTTTACCCGCAAATTTTGTTTGCAATCCTCTGTGACGATCGTCATAATATTAAACAGCTAGCTTCTCAGCATATATTCAATGTAATAGGTTCAATAAATGATGACATACTAGAAATTTAATTCATACAACCAATTATTAGGCAAATCATTGCATATAAAATGTAATTGATTGAAAGAATGTTGTGATAACAGAACTTCCAATCATAATGCACTAATTGCATGGAATTTTAATGAAGATAATTGACTGCTGAATAGGTTCAATTAAGAACATACCCAATACATTACTCAGCTTCTCTTCTGTTATACATGGTATAAAAATATACGTGCACCAGGTCACACCAGCATGATCCAAATCATCCAAAGTCAGTGAATACAAAGAAGAGATAAATTACTTTGATATATAGGAAACTTATACTCGTCTTCGGGAAAAAAAATAACAATTCAATACATAAATAAAACACTGGGCCTAGATGATTGGGTGGTTGAGACGGGTGGGATAATGCAACCACCTGTATGAGTTATATACAGAGTAGTTTTGAAAGCAGCTAGGTAAGAAATGCATTCAAAACAACATTTCGTTGTATGCTCCAATAGAGAGGTTAACGCTGGTTTTTCACAAAAAGTTGTCAGATTTGCTCCAACTATACAGACTACAGATATTGTTTTATAGTTGAAATATGTTAAGCAGATAAATATAAAGGTCTAAGCAACACTTTTAAATACTAACGAGCTCTGTAGGAAGTTTTTAATTTTTTTGAAAAAATGTCAGAAAATGACAAATTTTACTTAAAATTTCGATTTTTGCAGCAAAAGCGCAGACTCAAGCCATTTTTTTTCAGCGGTAAAATTTCACGCAGTTGATGTACTAGTATAAAGGCAACTTTTGGCACCTACCCGTTTTTGATTTTCAAAAAAAAATTTTTTTCGCTCCACCCTACTCTGCATACTAGAAAAATTTTAAATTCAATGCAAAAAAAAAAAAAAAAAAATAATAATTTAGAGTTAACGTATAAGGCTGAAATATTTTCCATTATGAAAACGTTATTTGCGACAATTGCAATGTCGCACAGAATTTTTTTCTTAAGGGGTCTGCTCACTCTGCTTCCAAATTCTTCTAACTAAAGTCTATGGTCGTTTGAGGCATTCGTATATTTAAAATACCTGCTCGGAAAATTAATATTTTTACTATCAAAAAACAGTAATTAACTACAGTTGAACTCAGAGCGCCTACATTCCTATTTTTTTGTTTTTAAACCAATTCAAGGCATTAATTTATATGGCGCTATTTGGTTATCCCGACGACCAAAAAGCTATCGCCAAATTATAAGATTAAATGTCAATAATGGATGTCACATTCAATAATATTAAATTGGATATAATCGTTTTTAAAACGTTATAAAGGGATTTTTATTTCGAGATTTTATTTGTATTTTTATTAATTTTCTACTAATTATTATTATTATTTTTTTTTTTTTTGCTTATTTAAAATAAAAATGTATAATTTGGCTATTAGTTTGGACATCCATGTTGCATTGGCTGATCTACGATAATTCCTCTTAGTTTTAATCTTTATATGTGCATAATTTATTACCCATATAAAGTACATTGATATTGCATACGTATTATTTTCAAACACCATGCATCTTGACTTTAAAGATTATTCTACTCAATAGGGAACTGCAAGAAGTGTAAGTCACCGATTTTGACGAAAGTGATGTCGTTGGAATGATCTCATCATGTGCAGTAAAAAACTCAGCGGAACTGCCCGTCAGAAATGAGCTATATTTGAGATATCCGACAATTTATGTGACGTAACTAGTGCACTCTTACTGAAAAATCGCAAAAAAAAAAAAAAAAAAAAAAAAAAAAAAAAGAATTAGACGAAAGTGGTATTGTTGGAAAGATCTCATCTTAAGGAGTTAAAACCTCAATGGAACTACCCGTCGAAAATAAGCCATTTTCGAGATATCCAATAATTTATGTCACGTAGCTAGATCATACTTACTCGGGAACCGCAAAATAAATGAGTCTCGATTTTGACGAAAGTGGTATCTTTGAAAAGATATCTATGCTAGTCCTACATAGTTTTTTATTCCTAACAATGAGACCTTTCCAAGGATGTCACTTTGGTCAAAATCGAGATTTTGTTTTTTCGGTTCCCCTAATAAGTGTGCACTAATTGTATGACATATATTGTCTGATATCTTGTAAACGACTAATTTCAGACGGATAGTTCCATTGAGTTTTTTTACAACTCACAATGAGATATTTTCAACGCTATCATTTTCGTCAAAATCGGTGACTTACACTTCTGGCAGTTCCTTATTTAGTCCTTATTCAGTCCTGAGACAAATATTCCAAGGCAAATTTTGTAAAATATTGTTTTTTTTTTTTTTTTTTTAACAGAATAGCATAGAAATTTTTCTTATTGAGTGTGTGTGAAGAGGGAGGGAATAAACAAAAAGAATAATTCAAAGTCAAATCATTGCTTGACAAAATAAAATATAAAACTAATATAATTTAATTATATTATATTAACATAGCGCTCAATTATAATTACAACAATATTTATTATGAATAGCATAAAAATTGTTAACTTGTAAAGAAATAACTTTAACTTAAAAATATTAAATTACTGGTTATAAAATTATGTAAAGTTAAATTAAAGTACGATGCAGACTTAAAGAAAAATAAGCAGGAATTATGTCTTTGAGAGAAGTTTAAATATTCATCCGTTAAAGAGATTTTCAGTTTTCCTAATAGATGCGATTACTCTTTTTTTAAACAATTTATTTGCGAACATCATCTTTAAAAATTTTTATTCTTTTTTTTCATTATTTATGCGATTAAACAAAAAAAAAATAATAACGTCATAAATCAATGGAAATTGTGCGATCAGATTATTGCTTGAGCTTGCGCCAACGGGCCCATTTAAACTAGCGCCAGGGCGAGGGATCACAAAAACCTGTTTAAAAATACTATAAAATATCTCAAAAGATGTATCAGTCTATATATCAATATTTGTGATATGCACGCATTTATTAAAATTGTCTAGACGTAATTTTAGCAATTCTAGAAGTATTTAGATGCATTTAAAGTGTTTTCTTTAGTATCCCCTACAGACGACATCAGGACTTAAGAGTTTATTATAAAAATGACAAATATCTAATACAGGTTTGAAAAAATAATTTAAAAAATGTAACTATAAATGCGTTATTAAGGAAAACTTTTTCGATAAACATAGCCCAAAGTTACATTGGCAAAAGAGAGGAAGGTACAGATAAAAAAAAAATATGCACTGAAATTGAATCATACGTGGTATTTCTCATCAAATAGAACTGGTAAATACTGCGCGAAAAGATTTGGTAAAATGATGTATTACTACCCTTACAAAATTAGATGTATTAAGTCGTTTAAAATTCTTGCTATTTACAGGTAAAGTTCTTATTCCGGTTACTTTTACGAAAATTGATGAGAAACTTCTGGATTTTTAATTTTTCATCAACTGACATTAATGCAGTATCGGATCAATACAAATCCTTATTATTGCTAATCAAATCTCGCTGCATGGAACTAAAGTCAACCCTTTCTGGTTCAGAATTACCACCAGTTTCATAGTTGTAAGTTTTCTTAAAGAAAAACTGCTGACAATATCCATCATTTGTATTGTAACTACTATTCAATGAGCAACCACATTACGAACTCTTTTACATAGGAACAACAGGAAGGTATTTTACAATGTAAAAAAAAGTAGTTTATCAGATTACAACGATCATTTGAAAAATTATATTATTAAAGACTTAAATTTTAGACTTATATGTAAATTCTATATTAAAAAAAATAACAATAAACATCATTATTTTTATGATCAAAATGTGGATTACATAATTACATAGTCATATACTACGTACATCATGGATTAAACATTAATATTCCTGGATAATAAATAAATTTTAAATGAAATTTCAGTTTTACCATTTTCGGTACTGCGAATTTTTAAACTTCTAAACCTCGCACTTTTTTTTGTTTTTTCACTGCTATATAAGGGAAAAAATACTTTTTAATGCAATTTGTTTGAAAGCTGTACTTCAACTTATTTTTTTTTTTAACCAATCGGGAAACGAATGAAATCTTGATATCATAAGGATTAGATATCTCTAGCCTTCTGACTGCAGCTGGCTGATTTTTTCGCACACGAACCTGCAGGTTTCACTGCAACATAAGCAATATTTAAATTAATATAATTCTACAAATAAAACCCAGTTTTGAAACATTAAGTTAGGATTAATAGTCTCAGAGATTATACACCTTTACATAATAACATATTTTGTATCAGGTTGGAAAAAAAAATCTTTTTTTAATATTTTTAATAAATTACAGAGAAAACAACATTACAATTTTACCCTTTTGACGGGCAGTCCGGGGGCTAGACCGAAAGCAACAACCCTTTTTCAAATGGTTTAAAAAAAAAATGATTGTTCTTAATTTACGATAATGTACTATAATCACGAACTAAAATATACAATAACCTCTTCCGAATTATTCAAGATTCTGAAAAGTATTCCTTTATATTTAGAATCCTAACAAAAATATTTATCTTTAACAATGACAAAATTATAGAAATAAATTTTTACCGACTGCTCATAATTTTCTAACACGTTTCCGCTTAATACTTACGATGATTTTTTTTTTCAGTTACTCAGAAATTCGATTTTTAGGATGTTATGAAATCTGAAGTATATATTTTCATGTTCAACAATCATGTTTAACTGAAAAATGATATTACACTGGGTGGAGTGAAAAATCGAAATTTGGAATTTTGATTTTGGATAGCAGCCAAAAGTTGTCTTTTCGTACCTGTAATACATGTGCAAAATTTCATGAATTTTAAAAAATTTCTTGAGTCCCCTACCAGACCATTTATATTTTCATTGATTTATACGATAGATTTTTACCATAAATTGTACATTAACAGAATTTTTTGGTGATATCGTTTGATATTTTTATATTTAAAATGTATAGTGTAATTCCTTTCATCATTTTCACACTTTAAGTTTTTATTTTTAAATATTTGAAACGGTTTATTGATTTTTAAAAATTGTATGTTTCCATTTTTACAGTCAAAATGAGTAAGTGTGTAAGCAAATCGAAATTTATCATTACTAGACGTTGGTGATTCTTCAAAACTAAATAAAGCTGTTTTGCCAACAATAGCAGAATGCTATATAATATGATTATTGTACAAAACAATAAATAAAATACATCATTAATTGTAAAGTTTCTCCAAAACCAGAGATAAAAAAAAATCGTGAAAGAAATCATCGAAGGCATCAATAATTGTAGTTTCCCAAAGACATTTTGATCAAATGATAGACAACAATTTTTCTGTTAATCAGAAGCTTATTCAATTCCCCAAAATGAAAGGAAATTACGGAAAATTGGAGATATATGGAAGAACTATAAGTTACAAACATAATCTCTGATTTTAACAGTCAAATGAATTGTATTTGGGACACGTTACACCATCTTTTGAACCAGGAAAGATCATTGCAGGAAGTATTAAAATATTGCACTGAAAAACATTTAAACCTCGATAAATTTATGACAATAGGTTGTGACGGAACAACTGCAAAAAGTAAGATAAAAAATCATGCTAATAGATTCTTGAAACTAAGATTTAGTCGTCCGTTTTAGTGGTTAATATGTCAGCTCTTTTCAAACGAATTGCCGCTTCCAATTGTTTATCAAGTTATTGAACGTGATAAACGAAATAAAGGCTCACGAGCTTTTCCTGTTTTAATTGGAAAGTCGTTGGATCAATATGAACAATAGACAGTTATGGAAATTGAAAAATATCTGCTCCTATCACACAGAAATGAACTCTGGAGAGTTAAGTGTAGACCAAAATTATCTTTATAACATGTGTCAAACATTTGCAATGTTCCTCAAATCTGGTAAATGGTAATCCAGCAAGAATTTCGCACTCTAAATGATTGACAACTGCCAATTGATTACTTAGTTTGCAGTTTGGAAGACAGATTTCATCCCAAAATATGAAGATTATGGCTGAATTTGTAATGAAAGTACTTTTGTCTATGTTGTTTCACTTCAATAAAGATTTTTCTTGCAACAATAGAGCTCAAAATGTTTTTTTTATAAACAATTAAGTTGTTTTGTTATTTGAGGGAATATTTAAAGAAAATTCTCAATCCCGTTATTCAACAAAACGTATACTTCTGTCATTGAGATGAAAATTTACAGGAACGATAACTGATTAAAAAAAATCATGTTGGAGATTTGGATTCCGAAGAATATTAAAGATGAAGGATATTATATGTTCTACAATAAGACAGTTTCATATTCCAATATTGAAATTCAGTGTTACAAACTATATAAACATTATTAACTGGCAAGAATGTGAAATCACCGCACGTTCTTAAAAGAGTACCAAGAGAGAAACTGGAAATTCTCAGAAAAAAATCGAAAGTCCCATCTTTTCAATAGAAAAATGTCCCTGTTAGACTCAAGTATTCGAAAGATGCGTAAACTTAGTTGTTGAAGCGCCATTAGCGGCTGTAGTAGTAGAAGCAAGAGCCGGATATATATGAGCAAAATCAAATCACGAAAGGTAATACCTAATTTTGATAACAAAAACCAATATAAATTAGAATGAAATGAAAGATCGTTTTACAATACATCGTATATATTCTTAATTACTATATATTCAGAAAACTGCATATCCTTTATATTTAGAGAACTATCTTTCATGTGCATTCGAAAAATAAAAGTGAACGCATGTCTAATTATTGTGTTTTCTTTTCTCTGCGACAATACGATTCATATTTTAGGATTTTATTCGCGATTCAAAGAGTTAAAACGCAACTATACTTAGATCGTTCACAATCAATACTTTAAGAAGTCATTTTTGTGGGTTATTTTACTGAAATCAGAAATTTAGTTTTGAAAAAAAATTGATTAATTGTCTGAGCGTAGCGAAGTCTTATAATCATAGTACGTAACGATATTAAAAGTCAAAAAAATTCTTTCGTCAAGCAAATCTCAAAAAGTACTTGTCGGATTTCGATTCTGTTTGTACCAGAAGTTACCTATGAAAGTAATCTGGTGAATGCACCTACTTTTAAAAATTAATTCCAAATAGTTTAAAAGTTATATTAAAAAAACTGATAAAAAAGCACAATTTATTTGCATGCGTCACAGAAATTTGGTGTGCATGATTTTCATCGGCTGGATATTTTCGTAGATTACCGAATTGGAGTAAATAGTAATCATTTACGCACTCAGAAATATTGAAAGCAATAAAACATTTTAAAATTTAATCATGCAGAAAAATAAAACTGTTATTTTTTATATTAAAGAAAAGAATTTACAGTAAATAAAATAATAATCAAATAAATAATAATCAAAAAGAATTTACAGTAAATAAAATAATAATAATAATTAATAACTATAAAAAGAAATATTTTATATAATTAAAAAAAGGAAATGAAAGTAAATAAACATTTTATGAGTTAATAAACAAATAATAAATAAATAAAGCCGGGTTACCATCTCAGGTAAAATAATGCCATTTTGAAGCCAATTATGTACCCTGGTGCATATGTGACATTATTTCCCATTTTTCATCCATTTCCTGTTGGCATACAACTTTGAAATTTGGAATATGTATGCATACCTGGGAGCAATACTGGAATTAGACATTGATTTTTTTTAATTCGATCCAAAAAGGGGCAATGGGGGCTATTTTTTAAAGATTTATACAATTTATACTGCATAAAGGAGCCACTTACCTATTTTTATATACAAGAAGAAGTAAGTAGTATGTAAAAACAATTACAGTATACATAAATAAAATACTTGAGATAATATACTAGAGATATAAGCACTGGGTTTGGCAAGATTTTTTATTCCAATTAGGCGAAAACATCGTTTTGATTACCAGATACATATAGCATGCTATAATAACACGTTATTTATTTATTTCAAAATGATTAAAAAGGAATAAACGAAACATTTGCTGTTATTAAAAAAAAGAAATAACAATCAATAAATGATAATATTTTTAGAACAAACAATTTATTATAACATTTATATAATAACTAGCATGTTAGACAACTGACTGCTATTTTGGCACCAATTAGGTACCTCGGTGTGTATAGGGCATATATGTGCCATATTTATTTGTAAACTGAGCATGAACGTTTACGAAGTTTGCTTTCATAGTCGCTTATATCTTTTTGCAACATAGCGCACCTTTTGAAGCCAAAACTGCACAAAAGAAAAAAAAATCAATATTTGCAGTATCTTTTTTTTTAATGTAATGCACATTTCGTAATATGTAGGCTCGATAATCAGACCTAGTTTTTTTGCTTTAAAAGATGATATTTCATACGACGTCTTTTTTGGATTCGTCGTTTTTCCATATTTGACAGTATGCGTCTACTCGTTTTGTAACTTTCTTTGTAACTTTCTTCTTTATTAACAGCGACATTTGGATTTCCTATTTAAATAAAAATTCTTTTGAATACAAAGAATTTTGTTAAAATAAATAAATAAATGAAAAGCAGACATCTATTGCTCAAAGGACAAAATTTTTCCTTTTGAGTTAATAAAAATCAGTAAAAACATAATTTTTATGATAATAAAAAGGGGACTTGTGTAATGACAGAGTCATATATTTAGTACGTTATGGATTAAATATGAATATTTCTCCACCATTTATAAATAATAATTTTAATAAAATAAAATGCGGACAGACCAAAGTCTATATTTGACTGAAAACAACAACCATTTTCTAAATGCTTTAAGAAATGGCCAATGAAAACTGATATTTCAAAAGTATTATGAAATTAGTTAAAAACCATTTATTTTAAACTAAATGAATAAAAGATTTATATTTTTAATGAAATAAATGGGATTTGAAAAATTATTGGAAATTTATCACCATAGATGTATCAATATTACAATCAGTACCTTGTATGCAAAATGGAACAATTAGCAATACTTTTTGTACCCGAAAAATGGTCGTTGTTTTTCTTTTAAGGTTAAAAAGTAGATTACGAAATATTCCTATACAGAGATGCCAAGCCCCCGCTTATTGCATAGCAGAATTTTCTTATAGGAAAAGTTATTTTTTAAATCCGCAGAATGTTCCAATTTAATAAAACATTTTCTGTATTAAAATACCGGTATCCAAAATCCCGGAGACTTGGCAGCTCTGTCTGTAACATTTTAATTAATCACGGTACTTTTTTTAATCGCATTCAAATTTAGTGAAGACAACGTTTTTTGGCCAAAAGCAGCTTTTTTCCACATGTGTAACTACGATACAATTCCTTGATACTGAAATAAAATGTTTTGACTTATGCTATTATTACTTCCTCTTATTTATTTATTTGAATTTTAAATAAGATGACTCAAAATCGTGTTTTTTAAATGTACTGAAAAACTGCATTTCGAGAGAGGGCGAAAAGAACAATATTTGGCGATTTATTACCTGCGTTTGGCTAAGTGTCATACTACCTTGTATTTAATACTCTTCACAATACTTTGCTTTTATAAGGACTTAGGCGCTTTTATAAAAAGTTTGACGTAATTCGGGTTAAGAAAGTGAGTTTTTTACTGAATAATACGAATATATGAAAAATGAATGCCAAGAAATACTAATTAAAAAAAATGAAGCATTATATTGATCTATGTATATTTAAAAATGCATCTGCTAGCCCTAATTAGATAATTTATGTGTATATAATAGGAGATAAATAGCTTTTGATTCTGTATTTCTATGCTATAAAGCATTAACGTTTGTGTGTTTTTCGTTATCATTGAGAGTACCTAGCCGATTTAAAAAATAATGTGGGCAAAAAATGTTGGTAACCATCTTTGCTGCAAAATATACTATATTTTGCGTAGTAACAATAATCACCAGCAATGCACGAGGAATAAAAGTTCTAAAATTGAGAATTTTTTGTGTTAATATAACTAAAAATTTAAAATCTTTTTTTTTTTTTTTTTTTTTTGGTGGCTACTTTTAAGATATAATATTCTCGTTATGAACGATTACTAAAACATTCGACAATTTAATTTCACAAATTAAACATTTTTTTTCTAGAAAAAGTTTTAAACCCAATTTATTGAGAATATTACAATTTCTAGGATACTGTTGGGCCCAGGTCAAAATTCATGCTAGTACCAGCAACAAAAATATGCTAGTTATTGCTATATTTTGCTTTGTCTGCTAGATATCCTTGCTATTATATGCTTTAAATTGCTAGCCAGCATCACATGCTATATAGCTAGCTTACACAGCAATAGCATGGCAAGCTATGTACAAGCATCTTATGCTTATTTGCTGATTAAGCTTTTTCCAAAGCATGCAGAGGTAGGTACCTTAACATGCTATAATATGCTATTTTATTCTTTCCAGCATAATATGCTATGTAGCAAGTTTAGGGAGAAATAGCATGACAAGCTATGTACAAGCATCTTTTGCTTATGTGTTATTTAACCCATTAACGCCCGAATTATTTTCTTCGCTAAAATTTAAATTTTGTATTTCCCACCACTTTTAAAATCAAATAAACTTTTATCTAAATTTATCGAGGATTCTGTCTCGTGAAAGAAGGTATATATTTATGTTTCTCTTTACTGGTGGGAAAACCGCTTTCTTGCTGTTTTTATAACCGTCCTCAAAAGAGGACGCTGGGCGTTAATGGGTTAAGCTATTTCCAAAGCAAGCAGAGGTAGGTATCTTAATATGCTATAATATACTATTTTATGCATTCCAGCATAAAATGCTAAGTAGCAAGTTTAGGGAGAAATAGCATGACAAGCTATGTACAAGCATCTTTTCCTTATGTGCTATTTAAGCTATTTCCAAAGCATGCAGAAGTAGGTACCTTAATATGCTATAATATACTATTTAATGCTTTCCAGCATAATATGCTATGTAGCAAGTTTGGGGAGAAATAGCATGACAAGCTATGTACAAGTATCTTTTGCTTATTTGCTATTTAACCCGGCAGGACGCGCGCTTATTTTAGTAACAAGAGAACGCGCGCAGGGTCGAAAAGGCCCGAGAATATTTTTCCGTGAGTTAAAGCACTGATTTTTCTGTAAAAACAAGAAATTCATTTTCTAAAATGTATTTAAGATTTAATGAATTCAATCAAAACAAAATATAAGGAATACTTACATTTTAATAACATGAAGTACATGTTGGAATAGTATGTTCGCTAGTAAGTAAATATAGTAAACCTATAAGGGCTTTTACTTCAATTACTGTAGTTTTTTTAGCATCGCGATATTTCTGAAACTTTTTAGCTATTTTTTCGATATAAATATTTGTATCTTTTACTATATTTGACAACATATTTTCATCGATTAGCATTAGTAACGAATCAACTGGAGTTGACACTTTTAGCTTCCCCTATATTTCCCGGTAACTTCGATATAATATTACTAGCGAGAGTTCCAGCATTCAGACGATATTTCTTTTTATACCACTTTGTACATTTATCTTTCCCTAAAAAGTACTCTTCGTCCGAATTATCGGATAAATCTTCTGATTCTATATCTTCTGATTCTAAATCTTCTTCAGATGAAGTTTCATGGGGACTGAAATCTTCATAATCGCTTAACTCTTCATTTTCCTCACTTAATGACGCTTCCCCAGTAGATACTTCAGCCAATAAAGTTTCTAAACGTTTCATTTCATCGGCATAATTCAATTGACGAAGCATTTTGACGCTGATATTTTTAAAACTTGCACTCCATAAAAATTACACCACGACGCGCGCAGGGTCTTAAAGGCCCGTCGACTGAATTTCTCCTACAGTAGAATCCATTAGACTGAAGGAATGTTTTTCCTTCGAAAGAGGGTGACCTTCAATACAGCTACACCGGACCGCACCTACTTCAGTCGAAAAGGGGTGATAGGATTGGTAATGTTTCGAACCAGCGGGCCTTTTAGGCCCTGCGCGCGCGCTGCCGGGTTAAGCTATTTCCAAGCATGCAGTTAGATACCTTAACATTTGTGTCTTTGAAAATTAGAGAAAAAGAAATCGTTCATCAAAATTAAAAATACTGGAGAAGGATTGTTATCACCAATTAGATTCATGATTACCTTAAACCACCGATTTGAGATTAATTTTTAACTCATAAAAAAAAAAAAAAAAAAAAAAAAAAAAACAGAACAAAGAATTTATTTTTATAGCGGATTTATAATAGTAACTCTTCTCCTCTCCTAACGGAAAATTAACTGACCTTTTAACTGATCTTTTAACTGATCCTTTTCTTAGTGTTGAATTATTTTAACTTACATGAAAATTATAAATTCATTATTTCTTTAAGGATAGGATGAAAATAAATTTTTGTTTATTGAATTTAGAAAGCTGGGCAAGGAGAAGAATAGCTATGTACCATCATGAGAATAAAACACTGCCTTTTGAACTCGTTGCTTTAACACACAAACTTAACAAAAAATAATAACAATTAATTTTTATACGTTCCCCATCCCCTTCATGAAATGGAAGAAAATCATCGTCACTTTTTCATAGTATTTAGTACTTTTAAGTTATTTTAAAAGTAAAATATTATGTGTTTATTAAAATAAGGGAAAAATATGTTTTTAATATTTCAAAACGAAGAGGCTTTAGATCTTCTCTTCGGGCTAATACAACGTAAATTCAAAACTTCCTTCGTCCACCCGAAAATTATTAACTTTCAATTTTACTAGTGTTAATTAACTTAAGTTATTAAAAAATAATAAATGTGTATTTCAAAATCGGTAAAAAACAAAATTTAGTCATTTAAAATTCAATATTCAAGAAGCTATTTTTCATTTAAGAAATATGTTTATAACAATCGATTTAAAAATATGTATAATTGATTCCTCCCCTCTTTCCAATATGCATTATAGTTTTAAAATCCCCCATCTTAAACAGTATTTACCTGAAATTTATTCTATCAAAAGTACATTTCATAATTATTTATTTCTTGATTTATATTAATGTAATCATATTCTAATTTCTCAATAATTATTTGAAGAAAAAAATTAACAATAAATTAATTTTATTTATTGAAAATTTGAGGAAATAGTTGCATCGATAAATTCATTCTTAACCTTGTAAAAATAATAGCGATAGTAGAATTAGCTTCGTCAACAATCACTAGCAGTTACAGGCATCTATTAACAGATCCCCGCCTGCAAGGTAAGTAACGCGCACGTCTCCTAAACCACAGGTGGCGAGTTCAACCCTCAGGAGTGAAAAAGTCCGATGCAGTTTCTTCCCCCAATATCCGTAGACGCTTCCAGTGTTGTCATTAGATGGCAGCACCTGCGTTTTTTTTAACTAGCAACTGATGCTAGAAAAGCAAAAATTTAAAGCAAATGATGGTAGAAAAATAGTGCTAGACTAGCAGAAAATACTAGCAAGTGATGGTTTTTATTGCTGCTAGGCCAGCAAGATATTCAAGCAACACATGCTGGATTATGTATGCTGGCCAAGCAGCAAAGTGGGCCAAAACACACCATGACATACTGGTAATTCTGCTAGAACCAGCAAATATGTAATGGTAGTTTGTGCTATTTTACTTGCTGGTATATAGCAAGTAATGCTTGTCTAGCAAACAAATACTAGCATGAATTTTGACCTGGGGGGTCAGAAACTATAACTTTGGCATCACAGTAACTTATAAGATGTAAGTGCTCTTTTAGGACCAATTTTTAAAAAAGGATTCCTTAACTCTTATTGACAACCTCATTGCATCCGTGGCAAACAGATATTCAACATTATAAACTATTCGGACGGATTTCGCACCATATAAAATATACTCCATTCTCTTCAAACATAATAGTTTATGTTATTTATAGTTTCTCAAATCGATGCGAAGCTTCTGTTTATGCTCATGACATCATTTCAAAGAGTTACATTTCCAATATAGGAAAATTTGGTGTTTTATTTTCTGTATTACTTATTTCCAATTTTATATCCATGCATGGTTTGCTTTTCTTTTATAAAAATAGTATATGCAACTTTATATATAAGATTTTGTAATTCTATGATTCAATATGCTTATTTTCATCATATTTTATTACAATGAATGACCAATTAAAGATAACATCTCATTTTCTTTACTTATCGTCAGTTATTAAATGTGTATTCTCAGCAATATAGCTCAGACTAATCCCTCTGAGGGAAGCCCTAGTTGTCTGAGCGAAGCGAAGTCTTATACTCAGAGTACGTAACGATATTAAAAGTCAAAAAAAATTTTTCGTCAAGCAAATCTCAAAAAGTACTTGTCGGATTTTGATTCTGTTTGTACCATTAGGTACCTATAGAGGTAATCTGGTGAATGCACCACCTACGAAAAATTAGTTCCAAATAATTTAAAAGTTATATTAAAAAAACTGATAAAAAAACACAATTTATTTGCATACGTCACAGAAATTTGATGTGCGTCATTTTCACAAGCTGGATGTTTTCATTAGATTTCCAAGTTCAAGCACATGGAGCAAGGAAAATATGCAAATAATTTTCATGTATGTGCAATAAAACATATTTAAACTTAAGAAACAAACTGGAAAAGAAATCTTTTTTTTCGTTAATTGAAAAGAAAAAAGCCATAATTCTTAGTAACTTAGCATTTGATATTTTGCGATTTTTTTTTATAATTGCGTTTTATAATCGCCATATAACATCTTTTATATTTCGCGCGTGCAAATTGGAAACAATTCTTTCGTATTTAAATTAAATACGAGTTTGACATGGCTGCTTTAGATGTTACTTTTATTAATAGATTATATATTGATATTCTGTTTACGTCGGTCACTTTTTTTTTGTAATATTTGGTTATTTTGTTCATCCAATTTCGCCAAATTATACGAATCGCCAAACTAATAGCCAAATTACACATATTGAGATATTTTTTTATTTTAAATAACGAAAGAAGAAATAAATTATTAAAACATTTATAAAAATACAAATGAAAAGTGGGATTAAAAATCCCTTGATGACGTTTTAACCTCTTGAAGAGAGCCATTCGCAGTATGTAAACGGTTAATTTTAATGCATAAATTGCCAACTGGCGCCAGTAAATTTTTAGTACAATTTTGATCTCATAATATACGTGACGAAACAGTTTTGATTATTTCAGATTATTTTCAATTAAATTTGTTCGTAAATATAAATTGACCATTTTTGGAGCACAAATGCCTTGCCCCTGAAAGGTTTAAACACATGTATCGTGTTTAATACGATTGAATGAAACATTCCCGATCATCCATTATTGGCGTTTAATCTTATAGTTTGGCTTAATCTTATAGTTTGTTGACAGACAAGTAGTACCAAAAAAGAAACAATAGTTGAAGCAATAAATAAAAATTATAAATAATAATCATAATAATAAATATAATAAAAAATATACATATCACAATAAATCGAAAATATTAACGCTTACAGCATATTCAAAATCAAAGTTTTCATCAATTTGGCGACAGATAAATTCGCACCAACTTGGCGCGTATATGACATTTATGCCATATTTATGTGTAAAAAATAAGCATAAACGTTCATCAGATATGAAATCTGACTTTCTGAAGCCCAAAAAGGACCAAGATTTATAAAAACGCGGAAGTGAAGGTATTAATAGAAAAGTACCATAAAAATAGGACAAAAATATCATATACGTATTTCGGATACTACTTGGTTATGCCGTCGACCAAAAAAATATCGCCAAATTATACGAATAAATTCCGACAACAGATGACCTTGAATGTCCCATTCAATTACATTAAACATGATACGCGTGCGTAAAACATCATAAAGTAATTTTTATCTCGACTTTTTATTAATGCTTTACTAATTTAATTTTTGTTCTATTAATTAAAATAAAAATTTAGTCAACATGCATAAGTTGGCTATTACTTTGGCGATTTTTATTATTTGGCGCAATTGGTCGACGGGATAACTAAGTAGTACCGGATTTGGTTTGGCGAAAATTTGGCGAAAATCACTTTTGAATTATTTTCTGTTATATTAAAAAGGAAGCAACAATAAATAAAAACGCGATTAAATACAGATTTAATTAATATAGAAAAGAGCAATTGCCTGGTTACCATGTTATGCAAAACAAGTTGGAAATTGCACATGAAGTGTAGCAAATGTGATGCGTTCCTACTTTTATTAAGTTTTAAAAACATTCAGATCTTGCTGTTATAGTAGACAGTACTTCGGATACAGTATAGTGTCCGAAATCTTTTTTGTGTTCCTGTAAATATACAGGAAGTAACTTTTATTGCACCTCAGCAACGCATATCATATTCATAAAATGTGAAATAGTTTATTAAAACGCGTCCCAAACAAAGTTTTCCAGTATAACATTATGTAGCGGAATGCTTTTAGGTGGGCCTGTAATTTAATAATAAATAGTCTTTGCATCACAGATGGTAAAGAATGCATATTTTAGTATATATATGTATATATATATATATATATATATATATATACTTCATAGGTTTATGTCAATTCTACTTTAAACTATTTTTTCATATTGACCGTAATATAAGGGAATACTTCTGATTGTTCCTGTAATTGATCTATGCATCCTATTTTCATAACAGTTGAAATGACTCCATAAAATTGTGTAATACTTATATATTTTAAATTTCAAGCGATTAAAATGCATTTGATGCTTTTTTCCCCATTGGCTGCAATGTAAAGGTACACTTTTGATTGTCCCTGTCACTGATCTATGCATCCGATTTTCATAAAATTCGAAATGATTCGACAAAATTATGTAATAATTATATATTTAAAATTTCAAACGATTAAAACTTATTTGAAACTTTCTCCCCCATTGACTGTAATGTAAAGGAATAATTTTGATTGCCCCTGTAATTGATCTATGCATCCGATTTTCATAAAATTTGAATTTACTCGACAAAATTATGTAATAAATATATGTTTTAAATTTCAAATGATTTGGTTGGGTAGTTTTTGCGTTGTTATAGGCGGACAGACAGACGGATGGACGAACAGACGGACGGACTAAGCGACAACTATAGGTGCTACGTATGTACATAGTTACGAACGCACCTAATAACGATATTTCGATGCCAATTATATAGAAAAGTACCAAATCCTGTTCTGGCTTTTTGGGTGAAATTTTATTTTATTTTATTTATTTATTTATTTATTTATTTACATTAAATGAATCGGTTGCGCTTTTTTTCATTTTCCAACAAAGTTGAAAAGTGTTTATGCATTCGGTTTGTCTGTCCGTCTGTCCACATTCTAACATCCGTAAATATACTAGGATTTTTATGCAATTGGTAAACCTTATTTAGGGCCCCCTAGACATGTTTATTATTGTATATGAAGTATGTGAGATTAATAATTTACTTACAGGGTAACCCAAAAGTTTTCCATCACATTATGGTCTATAAGAAAAATCGTTAACAGATTATTTTAATGAAATTATACTATTTTAAAGTATTGAAACTTATATAAATCGATGAATTGCATTACGATTTCGTTTGAACAGGACATCATATCATTTTTAATCCGTTTACAGGGACAAACAAAAGAAATCAGTTACAATACTGTCCTTGAGCAATAATTGCTTGTCATGTGTTTTCAATTTCGGCATGTGCTTTGAAATTTAACAGTTTTTTAGGTGCATTTATAATTACATAAAAACGTAGTACCTATAGCCGTCGTCTGAACCGTCCGTCTCTCTGTCCACATAGGACAGCATAAAAACTATCCAACCGAATCGTTTTAAATTTTAAATATATATTTGTTGCCGAATTTCGTTGAGTCATTTTAAATTTTGGTAAAATTGGATAAATAGTTCAAATACAGGGACAATCAAAAATATACCATTACATTATAGCCGATGGGATTAAAAAATTCCATGAACATTTTAATGATGTTACGCGCCCATCGAAACATAATGAAATTGATTTGCATTTATGAGGAGCACTAGAATATATATTTTGTAGAGCATGCCGCACAAAGAATATTTACTATTCAATTACAGGGCACCACAAAAGAATTCCATAAAAAAATGGTACGGGGGAGAGGTACATTAATTTTTCAGCTTTACTAATCTGGGGATTTTATCATTTTCTCAACTGTCATTAGTCTTTAAATAATAAATTTTTGGAATAAAACTGCATAATCGAGTTCATATTGACGTATTTGAGTCAGCATGTCTTGCGAAAAAATATGCGCAGATTTATAAGTCACTTGTGGTGACATTTTTACAGCTCAAGGCTTATGCAGACTAGATATTCAGATATCGTTCGTACCTTACACTGCACGCATTGTATATTCCTTTTATTTAATGCATGCTACAATGAAATACTGCTCAACTTCATGAGAACAAGTTTGAAAAGAAAGAAAAGCTGTGTATGTAGTGGCTAGCATGCACAATCCATTTAAATCTGATCGAGCATATCTGAGACACACTCGAACGATGCATTGCATTCCTTTGTTGGCGTTTTCAGGATTTTTATATATCATTTTTTAAAGAGAGAATCCCCTAAATTCTTGTCGAGAGCCTGATCGTATCCATAGAAAACAGATATAGATATTATATTATTAACTATTCTATATTAACTATCTAAGGGGACCACACACCATGTAAAAAAACTCCTTCATTCTACTCAACCATCATGATTTGTGCAATTTTTTGTGCTGTTTATATATTTTACGTTATTTCAAAGAGTTCAAATTCCGATTCAAGATATTTTAATGTTTTATTATCTGCATTACTTTTAATGCATTGCGTACTTCCAATTTTATACCCATGCATGGCTGATTTGCATAGTTTACTTTCCCATTTTTTAACCGTGTATAGAAATTTTTATATAAAATTTTGCATTTTTTCCATTTACTTTGCTCATTTTTGACATTTAAATTTATGGCACTATATAATCAATTAAAAATAACGTCTCATTTTTCATTAACTATTTGGAAAATAGTATTTCTCGGTAGAGAATTCGGAAATCTGAAGTACATCTGAATGTGTTTGCCACGATGCAAAAAAAAATATTAAAAACTAACAAAAAATTAATAACTCAATAACAAATTGAGATACATGTTTCTAACAAGTTGCATTTAAAGGTAAATTTTCTCTTTATACGAGGGTGTAAAAATTGAAAATGTGCAATGTTTGGAAATTTAAAATATTACAGTACCAAAATTTGTTAAACTAAATTTTTATTTAATATTTGTTTATGATTGGCTCAGGAATAATAACTTCTCTCTAAATGTCTAGGCATTTTAATATAACTCTGTTATTACATAAGCTACGCTTTGATCATCCTAAAAATAATATTATTATTGTTTTTTAAAATATAGAAATCATTTATAAACCTAAAATTATAGTCTTTAAAATATTATTTTCCAAATAGTTGTAATTTGTTAAATTACATTTGTTTTTTAAATGTGGTATTTTTTCTTTACTTTTTGGAAATTATTATTAAATATATGTTCTCAGCAATATCGCTCAGACTAATCCCTCTGAGGGAAGTCCTAGTTTACACTACATTGTGAAATCTTGATTTTCACATAAAAAGGGCATAATCTTTAAGAGCTGGTATTGAACTAAAATGAATTCCAAATGAAATGAAATTTTAACAATATATTCAGTGTGCCAAAAAGCAACATTTTAAATCTATCCAAAGAAAAAATTCCAAAAAAAAATATTTTTGGGGGTCATTTACACTACATAGTGAAATTTTGATTTTCACATATAAAGAGCATAATCTTTAAGAGCTGGTAGGTGACTAAAGATGAATTCCAAACAAAATGAAATTTTAATCTTATATTCAGTGCGCCAAAAGGCAACTTTTTATACCTAACCAAAGAAAAAATTCCAAAAAAATTTTTTTGGTCTTTTTCACTCCATTCTACTGAACAATATTAACATTAACATTAACATTAACATTAACGTTTTCGCTGTTACCGTTGCATACATAACTTGAGTTATGCAGCTGAATGTGTTTAGTGGTTGTTCTTGTAGCATCCGATAAAGCGTATTGCCGGGTAGAAGAACTGATTAATTCATTGTAAAAGCTAGTCGAAAATATTTCAGAAAATGGGACATATTCAGAAATGGTTGTTATTTTAAAAATCTCTTATGATGCCAATATGTTTAATAAATTTTTGCTTCCATCTTCTAAAGATATTATAAGATGAAGATAAAATTAATTATACATTAATTATTTATTTCACAAACATATTTCTACCATTAAATTTATCTATTCTGTCATCTATATAAATAATTAGGCACATAGATCAATACAGCTGGAAAAAAATGCTGATTCAACTGCGAAAGTAAATATATTTCTTTACTGTCGTATATTAATTATTTCTATATTAAAAAGTATCTTTTAAAAAGCAAAAATGGTAGAATTAGAATTTAAAGAAAGAATAAGAAGTAATTATTCTTAAATAATTCAATGTACTATAAATAACTTATTTTTATTTAAGCTTTAACTGTCCTGATTCTCTTGATTTTCAAATTATCCTTTTAACTGTAGAAATAATTAATATTCTATAAAAAAACACCTACTTATTTTTAAGGGAAGCAGCATTTTTTTTCACAAAAAATCAGCTTAGTCATTCCACTAATTACATTCAACGTTTTCCGCATAGTCAAGTTTGAAAAAAAAATCACATCGGAAGATTGTATTATTAGCTCATGAAATTCAAAAATTTTCACTTGACCTAAAAATATAACTATACAGTAGTACTCTGTTACATCTACTTTGCGAAAATATCATTAGTTTTTTATTTTATTTTTATTTTTTTTATTTTTTATTTATTTTTTGTTCTTCTTTAAGTAATCGAAATTCAATTAACAAAGGCTCTGAAGCATAAAGGAAACCTAATGACAAATTAAATAAAATAAGAAATGTAGGGGAGTTGCTAAGACAATAATGTTTTTTGTGAATATAAAGCTGCTAAACCGGAGAGTCTTGAATATATTTATTCTTATTTAATTAGCTGAAAACACATGCACAAATGCTTCTATACTTCAGATAATGACGCAATATGATTTTTAAAAAGTTACATTTATTGAACACATATTTCTGTTAAAAAATAATACAAATAATAATAAAATAATAAATAATAATATTTAAGTTTTTTTCGTCAATATCCGAGAATCAAATCATATCAATTTTTCTCTTAAAAAAATGTAATTTAAGAAATTACAACGACTATTTGGAAAATGATATTTTCAAAGACTAAAATTTTAAAGACTTATAAATAAATTCTATGTTTAAATTAATAATAATAATAAACATCATTTGTAGGATGATCATAACGAGTCATATAATACTTACGCCGTGCATTAAACATTAATATTCCTAGACCAATGATAAAAAAATAGCTTATAGATATGCAACTTTAACTGTTTAAGTTGTGCATTTTTTTTAGATGGAGTTAATCAGACCGACTTCTGAGCGCTTCCTATTACGTATGACATGAATTAAACATTCATATGCCTGAACCTATCCTCAACAAATTTTAAATGAAGTTTCAGTTTTATAATTTTCGCATATATATAATTAACTGCAAATTTTTAAACTTTTAAACATCGTAAATTTAAAATTTTTACGCTGTAGAGAAAAAATGCACTTTTTAATGAAATTTGTCTGAAATCTCTATCACGATTTGTTTTTTCTAATTATTAATTTTTTGAGATTTTATTACTCTTTTTGTCATTGTGACAACAGATGTATTCCATTTTTGGACATTAAACATGGACCAATTAAAAAACGAACAATAATAATAAACTTGGACATTAAACTTGGACCAATCAGGAAACGAATAGAAAAAAATAAGTTGCGGAATTCAACGAATAAAATGATTCAGATAAAATGCAGTTATCCCAATTCTCTACCGAGAACAGCAAATATTTTCCAAATAGTTTAATAAAAATTTAAATACTATTAAAATTAATAAAATATATTTTTTTTGAACTTAACCATTTATGTCTAAATTTGTGAAATAAAAATTTTTTTATCAGCCAAGACATATTTAAATTGTATTTATTTATTTATTTATGCCTAAGTGGAACAAGATTACCAGATCGCTATGATCCGGTGTAGACCCTATTTCTTCCATCTGGTAAGTCGCCCGGCATCCGAGGATTCATTACAATAACTTCCAAATTGAAAAAATAAATAAATAAAGACATAAATTACATAATATACAGGCCGCTACAAAGCCCTTTCGCGACAGACAGCCTCGAGTTGAAGGTGGAAACTTGACTGTTGAATAAAGGTAAGTCTATCGATAAAAGGAAAGTATTGATTGAAAAGTCTATCGGCTGAAGAAGAAAACTTGATCTGTACAACATCACCACAGTTGTATGTGCGCCGGAGACCTGTTCCATCGCGACAAGGGGCGCTTTCAAATTCAGAGAAAAAGTTTAACAGAGATAAATCAGAGAAAAAAATATAAATAAATAAACAAAATAAAATGCTTTTTTCAAACTATAAACAGAAAATCCACCCTTTAGGGTTTTACATTTTTAATATTAACTGCAATCTTCTTTAATTTTGAATATTGTTGGGAATATAATTTTGGCACCACTTTTTTATCGGTATGATTATTTTAACGCGAGGTATTGAAAATTATAGATACAACGCAATTACCGCTACAAAAGAAAATCTTAAATTGATTTTCACCCCTGTTCTTATTTTTACAATTTACATGTTCTGAAACTCTAATGCTTTTTAGCTAATTTTGATAGAAGTTTGATTTAAAAAAAAAAATTCTTCTCCGCGGTGTATTTTAGTTTTTTGTGAATGTATTTAACATTTAACATTTGAGTGTGAGAGTATTTAACATAACAAAAAATATTTAAATTAAGAATTTGTTGATTTTTTATCCTTTTTTGATATACACATGAGAAAAAAATCACATTAAATGTAAAATGCCATACGTATAACATTCTATACACTGTTTAATTCAGTATATTCCAATGAATGTGAAAAAAAACCCGAAGCCAAAATATTCATTATTTATAAATGTGGTAGAAATTTTAAAAAAGTTACATTTTTAATTGGATTTTAGTAAAATAGTCTGTCCTACAAGATTTTTTTTTAAATTTTTAATATTAATTATGGTGCTTCTGCTTATTATTGCAGTTTTATTCAAAATTGACGAGATGCTATCAAAGGTGTATAATGTGTCCACTTTAAAATGGTAAGACTTTTTGATTTAGAAGATAATTTCACATATTTCAATAAATACGAACTGCTTCATCTTAACTATTACGATTATAATATCTATATACATATTAAGCTAACATACGCGGCATAAAAATTACGATTATTTGTTAATTGTTCAATGGCAACATCTGAACAAAACGCAAATCATGGGTTATTGTGTAAAAGTAATTTAGAAAGATTTAGACAAAGTTAAATCTGATATATTTACATTTTTCTCTTTCGTTGAAATTATGGAGTTTTAAAATATTATTATTTTTAGTTTTCTTTTTCTTAAACAAAGTTATGAATTTTAAACTATTCAGTTTAAAATTACAGTTATGCATTATAAATGAAATGAGTGTGCACAAGCCGGTATTGCACTATTTCTATTTAGAGCATATTAACTAATTAATTAAAATCATTCTAGTTTACATAATATCAAAATTAATTAAAGTCATTTCACTATATTAAGTTATTTGTAAAATAAAAATAAATAGAACGCTTTCTGTATATTAACAACAAACACAAAATATTATTCTTTTCAACAACTGAAATATCATTTAGCTTCTTGTTGCCAAAACAATAAAATTAATTTTGACAAGTTCATGGGGACTACAAGTGAAAGGATTATATTTTAAATGAAATTAATGAAATATGAAAAAATGCTACGAGAAAATTGTTTGGCGAATTACCACTTGTGTTCGTTTAGAATAAAAATACAGAAAGTTTTTTAATTTTCTAGCAGATTTTTATTATTTTGCACACAATTGAGCTGGTAAAATTAAATTATGATGCAATGTTTAGTATACATTTAAAGGAGACCAAACTGGTCGCCAAGGGTAGCTAGTACTATAGTAATTCTACAAACATACTAGTTACATGAATATTCCCTAAAGTTCCTAAAGGAAAATCTGTGTTATATGTTTTTGTTTAACATTGTACACAAGGAAGTTATCACAATGTAATTTTTTTAAAATGAAAATATAACTTTTTGTTAACCAAAGAATTAATTTCCCTCCAAAAAAGCTTGCTTATCAAGAAAAAAAGAAACCTTTGTAAATATTTGTATAAGGAATTAAACTGCCATTGTTCTTTCTGAAACATAAACAAAAGAAAATAAAGATGATTGATGTACTTTAAAATTAATTCGTTAGGAAAATACTCCCTTAAACGCAACAATGAATATATTAGAATATATTTTAAAGAAATTCAGTTAAAATTTATTATTTTAATTTTAAAGTCTTTAAGAAAAGTCGACGATATACGTGCTTTTGTGAATAAAATTAACAAGTTTCAATCTAGTTGAAGATTCTACGTAATTATGTTATGTAAATTAGTTTTATTTTCGATAAATATTAGATAAAAGCAATTTTGTAAATGCATTATAATATTTTTTAAATTAATTTTTGTTGTACAAAATTCAGTTAAATATTTATTTAATTTGTAGAAGTTCAGATTGTGGTACTTCTGTATGTTTGAATAAATAAAAGTATTGCAGAAATCCGTAATAGATTATAGGGGAACGGTCATTGGAGCAACTAATAGTTACAAAGTTGGCGCATGCGTATTTGAGCTCTGGTTTGATCTCTTCGCAAAAATTGGGACTTTCTTGCGTACCTAAACAGCACTATAGTTTTTATTCGAAAAAAAAATCCGTTACTGAACAGCGGCTATGTAGCGTGGTTAGTTGCATTCGGGATTTGAGATTTTTCTATGTGAAGTCGAATCCCGCTCGCGCTTGTTTTTTGGTATGAAAGTTTATTTATTTATTTATTTTAAATAGTTGCTTAGGCATTGAAATAACTATAAAAAATTTAAATAACCCCGCCTCCCCCCCCAAAAAAAATATCTTTAATAAATATATATATTTGTATTTTTAATTAATTTTATTTGCTTATTATTATCATTATTTACTTTTCATTACATATTTAAACATGCAAAATTTAGTAGTTAAAAAAACTATTTATAGGCGACTAAATGTTAACTTGATTTATATTTTTTGTAAATCTCAGTTTTCATACATATGTTTTCAATTGCGGTTGAAAATTTGTTGAAATAAATATCAATGTTGAATTACCAAAATAGGTTATCTTAACAATACATAGTTTTATAATAAAAATGTCAAGAGAAAACTCTATCATAAAATCTAAATTTTGAAGAAACTATATCATTAATCATTTGCATGCCGATTTTCTACTTCATAATATTTTATTTTTTAACCCTTTTGGCACATTTTTTTTCCATTTTGAGAAAAAAAAATACTTTTATTTTAATAACGCTATCCGTAGCTATCCAGATAAGACATACTGATGTTTAAAGAATATCTCATTGTCAGAAATCTACTTAATGTACTGATATTGGGTACTATTCAATTCATATTTAAAGGATAATAGGCTAAGGAAGAGGTTTTGAAGACGTTTGAAAAATAGCTTATGACAGTAGGATTTGAGAGGTTATTACAAATTTCTAATGCTTTTTTGCGTTTTATCGCATATGATAGATTTAGAAAAGAAAACTTAAATTTTTAACTTAAAGAATGAAATCTGTATAAAATAACGGTCGCCAACGGTGCAAAGAAAATTAAGTAAACTTTTATTATTACTGTCATTACTGAGTTTCATTCAACTAAGTTATAGGCTATATCTTAAACAAATTAAAGTTTGGCATGCATCTAGTATATAGATATAAATTTATATATCATATACAGGTTACTATAAATATAAGAATGATTTTACGATTGTAGATGAGAACAACTGAAATTGGGTTTTCAAATGTGTTATGCATTTTTATATAGTTGACTTTGTCAGATTATTTTAATTTTTTTAACGGTTCCAATTTGTTTATATTTCTGGAGATGTTATATAGTAATATTAAACTAGTTTTTGTGATTCCTCTTATTATTTGTCTCAGGACTGAGAATGTTAACCCTAAAAAATTCTGAAAAACACAGAATGTTCACAAGTCTTTATCTGTTGTTTCAATAAAATGAAACCCCCAAATTTAACTTATTTTTCAGGCAGTTATGCATAAACGAATTAATAACTTATTACAGAACTTTTTCATGAGTCATATTCCAGTAACATCACTTCAAATCATGTATCGTAATGTATCTCAATTTATATTTATTAATTTATAGATAAATCTAATATTTTCGCTAACAATGATATTAGGGGCTCATGGAACACCAGATTTTATTAATAAATTCCAAAACATACCAAAACTTGGGTAGTTTTGGTAAGTTTCTGTGCAATTATTCAGTCATATATAGTTAAAATCAGTTAACCTTCAATTAAATATACTTTGGAAATCCGTTCTAAAAGTATGAAACTAAACACGTTCGAACAGCGAGGTTACAGAGCATGTCAGGAATGTAACGGAATATAAGGTATCCTGGGGTAATAACGCCACGTTAAGGTTTCATCAATTTTCACGCCTTACTTTTAGATTGTATTTTTCAAACAAATATAGGATTTGATACAGCAATTCATTGACTACCTATATAAAAAAAATAATTTAACAGAAATGTATTCATAAAATGTAATGGCGTGATTTCTTGACCAATGCTATTTGGTGTTATTATCCACCCATATCGGTATTAACGCCATGCAAACAAAACTATAAAACAAGATGGAATAATGGCATGTAGATTGCCCAATTCTAAAAATACAAATTTTTCAGCTCTAGAAATTGACAAATTGCATTCTAAGCTATTGAAAATGTTCAATTTTTTGTGAAAATGTAAGAAAAATAAAAGTGTGTGTGTGTGTGGGGGGGGGGTAGGTAAAAGAATGTCAGTTTCTAAGCGACTTTTTGCTTAAAAAGGACCGTTTAAATAGAATTATCATAAACATTGCACGGTTTTAATTATGTTTATTTGAATCAGTATTTAGGATGTAGTTCGGTCACCGTTGAGAGTCAACCGGGGTGTTAATGCCAAGGATTGGCGTTAGTACCCCCGTATACTTATTGCGCAGTACATTTTAAATTGCAAATTATCTCGAGAAGATATCCAAAATCTTCTACAACATTTTGAAAGTACATGAAATGCACTACAAATTTATGTAATAAACTAAGTATTTCCGGATAAAAAAAATAGTCTTCACATCACAAAACGTATCTCGCAAATTTTAGGTCAAGCGTTAATTTTAGTTGCTTTTAAAAACAATAAGACCTACAAATAGAAAAAATTAACTTTAAGCTGTTTTGCGATTTATATGACTCAAAACCCTTCTGCGTGTCACATGGGTGTCATTTATCATATTATTTCATAATTATGCATAATATTAGTACTTGGCGTTATTACCTCGCCTGGCGTTATTACACCAAAACACCTTAGTTGAGAAATCATTAGTACCTGTAAATTTCAGCAGATTTTGGAATTCAGCTTAATTCCTTGGATCGAATATTTTATTTAATGTAATTTAAAAGTATTTTCAATCACATAGTACAATATGAATTGTTTTACAATAATATAGAAACATATCACATTAAATTTGAAGAAAAAAAACAGACTTTTTTCACACCATTATTTGCATTAATAAAACTATGTATGTCAGTTAATATAGAAGAAATTGACTGATATCAGAGGTCTACATAAATTTCAGTTACTAAAATTGATTTAAATATGATTAGTAAAATTTCTTTAGTGTTCGTAGCAAACATAAAAAAATATCAGTATAAGTTGTGAAAATTTGATAAACCTTAGATACGATGTAAAATATGGTTTTGTACGCTTACTTAAAAAGAGAGGAGTTTATATAAAAAGTTTTTATTGTTTTTTTAATATAAGTCATACTTACTAAAATTTCAAAATTAATAAAATTCTTTGTATGTTTTAAATTCTGTAGAAAATACATAAATTATTGTCACTTTTTTATGTTCATAGTACTGATTTAAAAATAACGCACGATTTAAACTTTGAAGCTGTGAAAGTTATTGAAAAATTATGAAAATTATATGTATCTTGTTCAAACTTGTATGATTACAAGCAGAAAAAAATTATAGTAAACCATTCTTAGATACAGTTTTAAATTTCTCGGTATTCAATCTATAGGAAAAAAAATACTTACATTTTTAATAAAGCTGCCACTCTGAGACGAAAACTACAAACTTCTTGTCATTGTTGAGTTATTTAAAATTATCATTTATAAAAGTTCATATTAAAACTTTCATTTCACATTAAGCGCATTTCATTTTGATTTTATGCATGATGTATTTACAAATTTAATTCAGGGACAACTGATGCTTTAAGTTCCAAACTTTTAAACTCCAGTAATAAATGGAATTATTACTGCAAATTCTGAGAAATTTCATAAACTAATTTGACAGATTTCATTAAGGGGAAAAGCTTAATTTAGTAATCGTTAAATCAAGATTACACAGTTGAAAGTATTTCCGGATCTTTATATTGAAGAAAAGTCAGAGTAAAATCTTTATGGTATCTGAAAAGATGTGTTTTAATTCTGTGCATTCTAATTAACTTTAAGTACATTAAACTGTTTCGTTTTATTGTTAATTTGATTAAAAACTTTACGTATATGCTTATGTTTAATAATGATACTGAAATTGCAATATTATGCAATATAATACTGAATTTTCGGAAGTAGATAATAACTTAGTGTTGGATGTCTATGTTTAATTTTAATAAATCACATGTGATTATTGTTTCATAGATTAATAATATTTGACTATCTAAAAAATGTTTGTACCAATTACATTTGCTATATGGAAATAATTTAGATTTCTTACGATTACTAAGAAGTTATTTATACATATTTCTTGAATAAGATCTAATTGAATTTGTTGTATACGTTTGAACGTATATCTATTAAGAACAATATTATACTAATAATAAAGACATTTTTGCAAAAAAAAAAAAAAAAAAAAAAAAAAAAAAAAATTCTTAACATCTATTAATTTGTATAAAAATCTTGGTACATGTGCTTGGCAAATTACTATTAGTTAACATGAACATGTAAGTGACGTAGCCAGAAACACGCGTGAAACAACGTAATAAGAATAGTTGTTAATTCTAAAAATAAACCAACAATGTAAAAGGGATTGATAAAAAATCTTATGTAAATCATTGTTTTTTAACCTAGAAACCCGTATTTCGAATATGGCCTACTGTCAAAAAATTTTACCATATTCTTTTTTAATCATTGTTGGGTGTGTTCTTAATTATATGAATACATTGCTTCTATATTTCTCATTTTGTCCATCCATGTGTCCACATGTAACAAAAGAAACCCTCCTCACTCAATTTGTTTGAAAGTGGATAGATATATAACCGTTGTTTGAATTTTGTAGAGATATTTGAAATTTTTTAGAATCGAATTTTAAAAAATCGAAAATTAAAAAAATATTAATAAAATTTATTATTATTATTATTATTATTATTATTATTATTACTATATCCTATTAAACATGATAAACTTAATGATAGCCTATGATATGTAATTATTCTAATTTACCACAGTGATTAATTCCTGTTTAAGATGGAGCAATATAATTCGTACTATTGAATCAATATTTTTAATTGTAATAAATTTTGTATTCATGTATTTTTGCATAAGCATGCAACAGCTATTGCACCAAGATATGAAAATTTTCAAAACTAATTATAGTAAAAACGCACCTATTTTTCCACGTTTGAGACCACGTGTTCCACAGTAAACACACATATATATATATATATATATATATATTACAAAATTAAAATTTTTTCGCCAAAACTAACCTTTATACTATCTTAATTTTCTTATAATAATATTCCGTACTTACTTCAAATTTTTAAACTAAAATCTTGTTTCTAAATCTAATCTGTTAATCCTTATGCAGACGATATAAATTCTTAATTTGCCTTAAAAAACATTATTCCAGTATGCGTAAATTTAAAAAGATGGCTCTAAATTAAAAATATTCTTAATTAAAACTTTATTTCTTAATATTCCAAATAAAACTGATTTCTTCTATGTTTTTATCAACCCTTTTTAAGAAAGTCTTATTAAATTTATTCCAAAACCATACCTTTCAAAAAATATCATTATTTTATTTTATCTATTTATTTATTTTTCCTACGTCAACCTTTGATATGTGCATATTAATAAATTCATTTCTTTTCTTTTTCTCTTAAAATTAATCATTTATAAAAATCGTCTGCCTAAGATATTTAAAATTCTGAGTCAATTATAAATTGGTTAAATAATATTTTTTTAAAAATAAATTTATCGTTTGTGGAAAATAATCTCGTAGCTGGACAAGAATTCTGTTTACATAAAAGAATGATGGTTTGAGGTTACAGAATGTTCCAGAACTTTCTTTTTAGTTTAAAAAGGTGGAAGTCTCGAGATGAAAAAAAAAGATTTCTTGGGTTGCTTCTTCGATGAGGACAGCTCGCTGAAATAATGATGGAATTTTTGCAAAAGGAGCTTTTCCTTCCTCATTATTACGAATTTAATAAATGAATTTACAGCAGCCCATGACTAATTATTGGATCTTCTACATTTATTTATTTATTTTGTTTTTTCCCTCGCTTGCCATGACTGTGTGTTTCTTTTTAACCAGTGGAAATAATTCGAGTTCTCCTTAAATCGTCACACACACACACACACACACACACATATATATATATATATATATATATATATATATATATATATATATATATACAAATATGTACTTTAAAAAACATAAATAATAGTTAGTGTTTTTTAATATCTCTAAAGCTTATTGTAAGCATAAATTTTAATTTAATTTGATAGCTAAAGTAGCTCTTGCTGTATTCAATTTTTTTTTTAATTTTTTTCCCTTGTACAAAGGAAATTGAATTAGCTGACTTGGAAATATACTTTATCAAGTTTCTTACAAAATGCACTAATTGAAGTTTATTTCATTCAAAGATTCAATCAAGGAAGCAATCTTTTTCCGTAAATGCGCATAAACTTTATTTAATGTTCTTCTCAAGTTTTTTGATAAATCTTCTAGTATAAGAAATTGCTGTAATTGAATTAATCTAGTGCTAACAATCGTACGTTATGAAAATTGATTTGAACTATATAGTCAATTCATAACATTCAGCATTTTATCTGAATTTCAGATTTATTTAATGCATATTAAAGCATTCTGAATAATTATGTTTTTTTTTATGAGTGTCTGTACCTAGAATTTATTTTCCAAATTCATCTTTCGCAAATGAAGATTCCTCTTAGAAAAAAAAATCTTTTGAAAATATTTGTGTAATTAAGCAGTGCTTATGCTCCTTCTGAATTATACACAGCAAAAAATGATTGATAAATTTTATAAGTATTCCTCGCAATTAAACTAATCTAGTACTAAACGATCGTAACTTATGGAAAATCGTTTAAATAATATTGCGCAATTAGTAATATACATCTTTTTTGCTTAGTATTGGATATTATGTAATAGTATTTAAAAGTGTCTTAGCACTTTATTTTTTATTAAAAATTAAACCCGCAATTCATTTTGCAAGCTCATATCTTGTAAACGAATTTTTTTCATAGACATATATTTTTTGAAAATATTTGTACAAGTAACTAAGTAGCTTCTGTTCCATCTGAAACTAAAAATAACAAAAACAACAGCAGCAAAAATAAATAAATAAATAAATAAATAAATAAAGATTGCTAAATATAGGAATTAATCGCAATTAAACTAACATTGTGCGAACGATCCCAAATTAGGAAAGTTCTTTAAAATTATATTAATTAATTAAAAATAATAAACATTTTTGCTGAATATTCGATATTGTTTAATGCACTTAAAAACTTTTGGAACACTTACTCTTTTAAAAATTTTAAGAGGCAATTTTTTATCAAGCTTTTTTTTTCATAAATAAATTCTGATCTTAGAAAAATATTCTTTGAAAATATTAGTGTAAGTAATTAAGCTTCGTAACTACCGAAATTAAACTAATCTAGTGCTGATGATCATACATTATGAAAATTCATTTGAATAATATGGCTCAATTAGTAATATTCAGCATTTTTGTTAAATTTAAAATATTATTTAGTGCATTTTAAAATATTCTCAATATTTAACGCTTTTTATGAGATTTTGAACACGGAATTTATTTTCTAAACTGATTTTTAGTATATGAATATTTTTCTTCGAAAAAATCTTTAGAAAATATTTGTGTAAGAAATTAAACTGTTTATGCT
Organism: Maratus speculifer; assembly: GCA_964019185.1. Lineage (NCBI taxonomy): Eukaryota > Metazoa > Arthropoda > Arachnida > Araneae > Salticidae > Maratus > Maratus speculifer. The sequence continues at coordinate 94,528,065 of OZ025289.1, read as the reverse complement.
AACTCAAAACTAAACACACCAAAAAACGATTGATAAACCCGCAATTCATTTCCCAAACTAATTTTTAATAAAGGAATGTTCTCCTTAGAAATATACTCGTTTGAAAATATTTGTACAAATAATTAAGCTGTTTATGTTCCATCAGAGTAAAAATATAACAAAAACAATAGCAGCAAAAAAAAAAAAAAAAAAAAAAAAAAAAGATTGCGTAAAACAAATATCACAAGTATTATTCGTAATTAAACTAATCACGTGCTAAATATTCAAAGTTTAAAAAGTTCTTTTAAATCTTGTTGCTCAAATAATAATATTCAGCCTATTTGTTAAATATTGAATATTAATTAGTTCACTTTAAATAGTTTGGCCACTTACATTTTTATTAAAATTTAATCCCGCAACTTAATTTCTTAAACTCATTTTTCGTAAACAAATTTTGATCTTAAAAAAATATTCTTTTGAAAATACTAGCACAAGTAATTAAGTTGCGTATGTTCATATAGAACTAAAACAACAAAATAAAAATAGAAAAAAAATCATTGATAAATTTTGTAAGAATTTATCGTAATTAAACTAATCTAGTACTAAAGATCGTACATTTTGATGTTTTTTTAATAATACAGCTCAATTAGTAATATTCAGCAGTTTTGCTAAATATCGAATGTTATTAAATTCGTTTTAAAACATTTGAAACAATGTTTTATAAAAAACTGAAACCCGCAATTCATTTTCCATATTGTTTTTTTTTAATCAAATGTTCTTCTTAAAAATATTTTCTTTTGAAAATATTTGTAAAAGTAATTAAGCTTTTTATGTTATTTCAAAACTAGAAACAACAAAAACGACAACAGTGAAAAATAATTATTAAATGTTAAAGTTGATTTTCTCGGAGCATGAGAGAATAATTTATAATGCATTTTAAAGAAATGTAATTAAATTTTTTGATTATTTTAGTTTTAAAATCATCGAAACATTTATCTCTAAATTTTTTCTTTAATACATAAACAAAAAACATTGTGGTTAAAATCCTGTGAAAAAGCAAACAAAAAAAACAAACAAAAAACAAAAACAGAACAAAAAACAAAAAAACTACAATAAAAAAAAAATGTTTAAGCATTTACTACACGAATTCTGCTATTTTTATGGATTTTGTTTTTAAATTGTTACATGCACTATACGTAAAATAGCAAGAAAATATATATTTCAAAATTTAATCTATTTTTTTATATTTTATGTTTTGTGCCAAACATACACACTTAGGGTTTTAAAATATTGCATTACTAAATTTTGCAACAAAATATGCTTCCATTAATTAATTTTATAACATTAACACGCTGCAACTTTTAATACTTTAATATTTTCAAGTATTCAGTAAAAATATTCAATGTAAATCTTACCTTTATAGCTTGACCGAATGTTTGTTTTTTTTCCGAATAACAAATTCTAATTTTTGTCTAATGCAGCTATCTGGCATAGACAAAATAAGTTTTATTTCATTACTTTGATTGTTCTTGATCAGTTGCAGTGATCATATTAGCCAAATTGATGACACATAATGAAAATATGATGTTTTTATGTATCTGCGAAATATGGCATGTAGAGCGGTAAAGGGTATATTGTTGCTAATCCTTGTTATTTTTTTTTAAATTCACGTTATTGTTTATCGTGATTTAATTACATCTAAAATTTTGGTTATGGTTTTGCTTTCTATTTGTTGAAAATGAGATCGAATTTGTTTAGAATGCCTTGATAAAGAAAGGAAATTATTTTCCAATGTTTTTGAAATGTCCGTTTTTCAAATTTTATTATTTATCTGTCATTCAAATTATAATTCAATATGTATAATCTCTCAAATCTGCAACTCTAACATCTGCATATGTCTAAAATAATCACATTATCATATATGTAAATACCGAAATTTTCAGACAAGTAGGAATAATATTACTGAATTATTTAGTTGTATGTAATTCTGTATGCTATTTAATATGCAGTTTTAAACACTATGAGTGCACTCATGGTTTTTCTTGAGTAAGTATAAATTAATGTTTGGAAAATATCAAAATTTGCTGATAGCACTGGTAATCATAACCGTTTCAGCAAATATATTTATCTATTACGCAAATGTTTTGGTTATTAAGACTGATTAAACCTCAAATAAAAATTAATTACTTTATGATTTTTATGTAAATTAATAGACTACCTTTAAGAAAAAAATTTCATTGAATTATTAAAATATATACTATCCTTATTATGCAAATTTAATTATATATTATCGTTTACCTTTATTATCAATTGCTTTTAATAATTTAATTATTTTCGACATTATCTTGTGGCTGTGTGGATTATTTGTATGTGTTACGTTCGTGCATACGCATATCCTTACATATATATATTATTATTATATATATGACAATATATATATATATATATGATTTTTACAGTCACATTCCTGTTTAGCATAACGAATTCATTAAGAAGTGCGTTTTTTGTATTACAGCATTAAATAATTTGATTTTACGTACATGGCGTAATTTAAATCCGTTTATTCATTACAATAAATATGTTATATTTACATTCTTATTTTATAATATGTGATAGAATTGTAGGTCGATGTGTCGTTAGATTTGCTTACAAAAAACAAGCATCGTTATACAACATTTCATTAAGTTCATGGGGCAGAAATATCATTAGGGTCTGTTTATTTGTCGTATCATTCCTGAGCAATTCAATTAAGAAAGGTACTGAAGCATACTGACAAAGTTAATGACAAATTAAATAAACCGCGAAAAAAAGAGATGTCCTAGTATAGCTTTTTCTTATGGAAATATAGATTTTTATATAAAAATCGAGTAAAAAAACAAATATCCTTTTTGGTAAACCTATTGAGGAAAAAATTTACTAATTACGCAACACACAATTACTTTTCTTTTATACAACACAAAAAATATAAATGTGATTTCAAAATCATATAGCTCATTTATTTAAATCTTTCTTATTCTGGAAAATTTAATTAACATTTTAATTACATATCATAATACAAAAAATATTAATTAGACAGTAACAAAAAAATCATAACAATTTACAGAATTTTAAATCAAGTAAATGTGTTATTAATGTGTTCGTTATTAGTTATGATCGAAATTTGTTGTTGTTTCCAAAGAGATAATCTTTTTTTTTTTCTAACGCAGCGATATGACAGGGACAAAATCAGTGTTATTCCACTATTTGGATTGTTCTTTGTCAGTTACAGTGATCATGTTAGCTATACTTATAGCACATGATGAAAATCACGATGTTGTTAGGTATCTGTCAGATATGGCATGTATTATAATAATGGGCACATTATCATTAATGCTTATTAATTTTTTAAATACACATTATTGTTTATTGTAATTCAATTACCTGTAAAACTTAGATTATGTATTTATTATACGTTATATTCGTGTATACGTTTATTCATTTCATTCATATTCCTGTTTAGAATATTGAATTCATTAAGGACTAAGTCTTTTTATATTGCAGCATTAAGTAATTTGATTTTACGTACACGGCGAAAATTAAATCAATTTATTCTTTACAATAAATAGTTAAATATTTACATTCTTATTTTGTTAAATGTGATAGAATTGCAGGTCGATGTGTCATTACATTTGCTTACAAAACGATCACTGCAAAAAACATGCATCTTTATGCAGTATTTCATTAAGTCCATGGGGCGAAAATATCAGTAGAATTTTTTTATTTATCGTTTCCTTCCTGAACAATTCCGATTCAATTAAGAAAGGTACTGAAGCGTACTGAGAAAGTTAATGACAAATTAAATGAACTCTGAAAAAAAAAAGTGGTTGTCAATGTGCGACTTTTTCTTTTAGAAATACAGATTTTGATATAAAAACTTGAATAACAAAACTATTTTCTATTTAAAAAACCTATTGTGGAAAATATTTAATAATTACGTCGGACACGAAATCTTCACAAAATGCTTAAATGCATTTTCCAAATAAAATAAATTAATAGAGCATCTTTATGAGGCAAATTTCATTGAATAATTTTCAAGGTTCGCACACTCCTTGGAATTTCCAAGGACTCTGGCACCACTATTAAAGTAAGAAAATTTACATTTAATTTTTAAACCACAACCATTTGCAACCCCCCCCCCTTCTGTCACAGATTTTACGATATTTTTCTGCAGTAAAACACTTTGAAAATATTCTTAAAATTTAGTGGTAAAACTGTGCGAAACCTGAATTTTCAAAAATGTATCTTATGTTTATTATGCATATTTAGTTATATATAATTAATAATTTACATGAACTTTACTTTTAGTTATTTAATTACTTTTTAAATTATTTTACTTTTTACTATTTTGTTTAACCTTTTACTTAACAATTCTAAAATTTTACTACATTGCAAACATTCATCATAATTTCATTTGCTTTATTACATTCAATTTACCATTTAAAAAATCTAAACAAAGGAATGACTATTAATCCGCAAAATTCTAAAATCTACAGAACATCTGGTCAAAACTGTACGAATTTCAGAGTGTCTACTGTATTTGCATACTTTACATTCGTGTATACGTTTATTCGTATACATATATGATTTTCTATACAGTCATGTTCCTGTTAATTATAACGAATTCATTGAGAACTATTTTTATATATTGCAACATTAAATTAATTGATTTTACGTATACGGCATAAATTAAATCACATTTATTCATTACAAGAATAGGTTTCATATACATTCTTATTTTATTAAAAGTGATACAACTGCAGGTCGATGTGTCGTTACATTTGCCTACAAAACGATCGCTGCAAATAACAAGCATCGTTATACAGCATTTTATTAAAATCATGGGGCGGAAATATCATTAGGATTTTTTAAATTATCTTATCCTTTCTGAACAATTCTGATTCAATTAAGAAAGGTACTGAAGCATACTGACAAAGTTAATAACAAATTAAATAATCTGCGGAAAAAAAAGAGATTGTCCGAGTACTGCTTTTTCTTTTTGAAATACAGATTTTTATATAAAAACTCATGTAAAAAACATTTCCTCTTTCGTATACATATTGTAGAAAATATTTAATAACTAAGCAGCACACAATATCTTCACTTTTACAACACACGAAATATTTAATTGTGTTTTCCAAATAAAATAATTTATTAGAAATTTTTATTGAATAAATAAAAAAAAATGTGTCTTATTTTCATTATGCATATTTAATTATACATTATTATTAAATATTTATATGCCTTTTACTTTAAATAATTCAATTAATTTTGAAATTATCTTACTTTTCATTAATTTAATTTAGTATTTTACTTAATTATTTTAATATATATTGCAAGCATCCATCATAAATTTGTCTGCAGTATTACATACAATGTAACATTTAAAAAAATCTACACAAAGAAATAACCAGAAATCTACAAATTTCTAAAATCCGCAATATCTCTTGTCCAAAGCTATACGCATTTTAGGAAGTCTACTATATTTTTATATGGTACTTTCGTGTATACGTTTATTATTATATATATTATAATTTTTTACAGTCATATTCCTGTTTAGCATAACGAAATCATTGAGAACTAAGTCTTTTTATATTCCAGCATTAAATTAACTGGTTTTGCGTAAATTAAATCAGTTTATTAATTACAATTATTGGATTTACACATTCGTATTTTATTAAATGTGACAGTATTGCAGGTGTATGTGTCATTACATTTGCTTACAAAACGATCACTGCAATAAAAAAGCATCGTTATACAACACTTCATTAAGGTCATGGGGCGGTAATATCATTACCCCAGTAGCCAAACAATATTGGGGCAATATTGGCTACATCTTGGAGCAATATTGGCACATTGGCGCAATACTGGCATAAAATATTTCTCCAATGTTGGGGTGTTTACATTTTGCATTTATTCAGCCAATATTTTTTTAGCCAATATTATACCAATATTGTGGTTTCATTGGAAATATTCCAATAAAACGCCAATATTGGTTAAATATTGGAATTTCATTGGAAATATTTCCGATGTAACGCCAATATTTGTACAATATTGGCGTTTTATTGGCAATATTTCCAATGAAACCCCAATATTGGCATTATATTGGCTGCAAATATTGGCTAAATATGGGAAAAATGTAAACATCCCAATAATGGGGCAATATTGGCGCTTTATTTGCAATATTTCCAATAAATGAAATATTGGCGCAACGTTGGACCAATATTGGTTTGCTGCTAGGGTAGAATCTTTTTTATTTATCGTAACCTCCCTGAACAATTCCGATTCAATTAAGAAAGGTACTGAAGCATACTGACAAAGTTAATGACAAATTAAATAAACTGCAAGAATAAGAGATGTCCGAGTATAGCTTTTTCTTTTAGAAATATATGTTTTTATATAACAATCATGTTAAAGAACATATATCCTATCTGGTAAACCTATTAAGGAAAAAATTAACAATTGCGCAACACACAAATTCTTTTCTTTTATACAACACAAAAAATATGAATGTGTTTTCAAAATCATATAGTTTATTCATTTAAATCTTCCTTATTCTGGAAAATTTAGTTATCATTTTAATTACATCTCATAATGCAAGAAATATTACTTAGAAAGTAACAAAACAAACATTAAAATTTTCAACATTTTGATTAAATCATTTAAATGTATTATTTATATGTTCGTTATTAGTTATGATCGAAATACGTTGTTGTTTCCAAAGAGCAAATATTTTTTTTTCTAATGCAGCAATATGAAAGAGACAAAATCAGTGTTATTCCATTATTTAGATTGTTCTTTGCCAGTTACAGTGATCATGTTAGCTATATTTATAGCACATGATCAAAATCACGATCTTGTTCGGTATCTGTCAGATACGGCATGTGTTATAATAATGGACACATTATCAATAATGCTTATTAATTTTTAAAATGCACATTATTGTTTATTGTAATTTAATTACCTCTAAAACTTAGATTATGTATTTATTATACGTTATATTCGTGTATACGTTTATTGTTATATATATATATGATCTTTTTCAGTCATTTTTCTGTTTAGAATATTAAGTTAATTAAGAGCTAAGTCTTTTTATATTAGAGCATTAAATAATTTGATTTAACGTACATGGCGTAATCTAAATCAGTTTATTAATAACGATAAATATGTTATATTTAGATTCTTATTTTATTAAATGTTATAAAATTGCAGGTCGATGTGTTGTTACTTTTGCTTACAAAACGATCGCTGAAAAAAACAAGCATCGTTATACAACATTTCATTAAGTTCATGGGGCGGAAATATCATTAGGATCTCTTTATTTATCGTAACCACCCTGAACATTTCCGATTCAAATAAGAAAGGTGCTGAAGCATGCTGATAAAGATAATGACAAATTAAATAAACACCTAAAAATGATTTTGTCCGAGTGTGCCTTTTTCTTTTAGGGATATAGATTTTTATAGAAAAAATCCTGTAAAAAAACCATTTCCTATTTGGTAAACCTATTGAGGAAAAAAAATAATAATCACGCAACACTCTAATTTTTCCCTTTTCCACGACAAAAAATATTTAAATGTATTTTCCAATTAAAATAAATTAATAGAGTAGCTTTATGAGAAAAATCTCATTTAATAATTAAAAAATATACATATTTTATTTTTATTATGCATATTTAATCATACATTACTAATTATTTACACGTATTTTACTTTTAATAATTTAATTATTTTCGAAATTCTATTACTTTTTATTATTTTAGTTTAATCTTTAACTTAACAATTTAAAAAAAATTCTATATCGCAAGCATTCATCATAATTTCATTTGCAGTATTACATTCAATTTACTATTTAAAAAATCTAAACAAAACAGAACAAGAAATCCACAAAATTCTAAAACCACAAAACTTCTGGTCCCAAGATGTGAGAAAAAAATTAAGATTTGCTGATAGCACTGGTAATCATAAACATTACAGCAAATATATTTATCTATTACGCAAATGTTTGGGTTATTATGACTGATTAAACTTCAAATACAATTTCCTTACTTTATGATTTTTATGTAAATTAATAGAGTATCTGTACGAAAAAAAGTTCATTGAGTAATTAAAAATATATCTTATCCTTATTATACATATTTAACTATATATTATCAATTACTTTAATGATTTTCACTTTTAATAATTTTTATTTTTAACACGGCGTAAATTAAATCAATTTATTCATTACAATAAATGGGTTTTTTTTACATTCTTATTTTATTAAATGTGACAGAAATTCAGGTCGATGTGTCATTACATTTGCTTTCAAAACGATCACTGCAAAAAACAAGCATCGTTATACAACATTTCATTAAGTTCATGGGACGGAAATATCAGTAGAATCTTTTTATTTATCGTAACCACCCTGAAAAATTCCGATTCTATTAAGAAAGGTACTGAAGCATACTGACAATGTTAATGGCAAATTAAATGAACTCCGAAAAAAGAAGAGGTTGTCTGTGTGTGACTTTTCCTTTTAGAAATATAGATTTTGATACAAAGACTGCTGTAGAAAAATCATTTCCAACCTGGAAAACCTATTGTGGAAAATATTTACTAGTTACTCAGTACACGAACTCTTCACTTTTAAACGACACAAAATATTTAAATGTGATTTCAAAATCAAAAAACTTATTTATTTTAATGTCTCTTATTTCGGAAAATTTAATAAATATTTTAGTTACGCATCACAGTAAAAGAAGTATTAATTAAAAAGTAACAAAGTAATTATTAAAATGTACAAAATTTTGACTGAATCAAGTAAATGTATTTTTTTATGTATTCATCATTAGGTATGATTGATTTTTTTGTTGTTGTTTGTTTCCTAAGAGCGAATTATTTTTTTGTCTAATGCAGCTATTTGTCTTGGACAAAATTTGTGAACTAAAAAAGTTGGATTCTTTAGATTGTTCGTCGTCAGTTATAATGATCATGTTAGCCAAATTTGTGACTCACAATGAAAATTATGATGGTGGCACTGCAGGTTGTGAAACATAGGGTAGTGAAAAGTACAGTAATGCTTGTTTATGTTTTAATGCACATTATTGATTTCTGTGATTTAATTACCTCTAAAACTTAAATTATGCTTTTGTTTTTTTAATTCAATTAACGTAGATTAAACTTATTTATAATACCTTGATAAAGAAAATAAACTATGTTTTAATGGTTTTGAAGTTTTACTTTCTCATATTTTATCATTTTGCTGTTATTTAAAGCAAAATTTAATATGTTTCACATGTATATGTTATATTCGTGTATACCTATATTCTTATAAATTCACATAGCTTTCTTACGGTCACATACATATTTAGTATAACAAATTCATTAGGAACTAAATCTTATTATACAGCACCATCAAATTAATTAATTTTACGTACACAGCGTAAATTAAATTAATTTATTCATTACAAGAAATATATTTTATACATTCTTATTTTATTAAATGTGATAGAATTTCTAGTCAGTGTGTCATTACATTTGCTTACAAAATGATCGCTGCAAAAAACAAGTATCGTTGTACAGCATTTCATTAAGTTCATGGGGCGGAAATATCATTAGGATCCTTTTATTTATCGTATCCTCTTCGAACAATTGCGATTCAATTAAGAAAGGTACTGAAGCATACTGACAAAGTTAATGACAAATTAAATAAACCGCGAAAAAAAGAGATGTCCTAGTATAGCTTTTTCTTATAGAAATATAGATTTTTATATAAAAATCGTGTAAAAAAAAAACAAATATCCTTTTTAGTAAACCTATTGAGGAAAAAATTTACTAATTACGCAACACACAATTACTTTTCTTTTATACAACACATAAAATATAAATGCGATTTCAAAATCATATAGCTCATTTATTTAAATCTTTCTTATTCTGGAAAATTTAATTAACATTTAAATTACATATGATAATACAAGAAATATTAATTAGAAAGTAACAAAACAATCATAAAAATTTACAAAATTTTAAATCAGGTAAATGTATTATTTATGTGTTCGTTATTAGTTATGATCGAAATTTGTTGTTGTTTCCAAAGAGCAAATCTTTTTTTTTAATGCAGCAATACGACAGGGACAAAAATCAGTTGTTATTCCATTATTTGGATTGTTCTTTGTCAGTTACAGTGATCATGTTAGCTATATTTATAGCACATGATGAAAATCACGATGTTGTTAGGTATCTGTCAGATATGGCATGTGCTATGATAATGGACATTTATCATTAATGCTTATTAAATTTTTAAATACACATTATTGTTATTGTAATTTAATTACCTCTAAAACTTAGATAATGGATTTATTGTACGTATTGTTTTATATAAGTATTTTATCAGCCCTTTTCATATTCAATGATAAAAAATTTGTGATAAATATAAATAAAATGCGAGTAATAATGATCAAACTAATAATATAATAATCATTTAACTGAAATGAAATTGCCATTAATTATCGCATAATGGAATAATATATACATATTAGAATAAATGCAATTAACTAACTTATCCTATTTAAAAATTTACACAATGGAATCTAAATAAATTTAAACCAGTGGAAATAAATTAGTAAGATTGCAAAGTGACACCTCTTTCTCTGTTCTGAAATAGGAATTTGTGCATATATTTATGGACTGGGACAGGGCAGCACAGACAATTACCCCATTGTGTTAAATAGTGAAAATCTAGGATTAATTAAATCACGGTTTGCATATTAAAACACAATCGGCCTGTTAAGTCTTGATGAAAAACACCTAAAATTCCGATTATAGCCACTGATTCATAGGTTTACCATTGTGTTTTCTTGCACCCAGAAATATGAAAACATAATGGTAAATCGGCTAGCCGCTAAAATCGGGTTTTAATGATATGATTTGGCAGACCGATTTATTTTCATTAAGCTAATAGAAAAAAAAAAACATTTATAAAATTTTCTCATAATATAAATTATCTGTTCTTGTACTTAAATATATTTTTGCGATTTCACATCGAATTCCACAGTTTATTTATATAATGAATAACTTATTTTATAATGTCATACTCAAAAAAAGGAGGGATCACAGAAGAATATTTTGCACCATATTTGAACCAAAATATTTGTGTGCGTGTGTGTGTGGGGGGGGGGGGTAAAATATGGACTATTTTTAGGTTATGTGAATATCGAAATCAGGTAGCTAACTATAAAAATGTACCCTATCGCCTAAACGTCTATAAATAAATACAGTGAAATCCCAGTCTACCGTTCCCGCATCCATTCTCTTTCCGCATTGATCGTTTTATTTCTACGGTGTCCTTGAACAAATTATAATTAAATAATATTAACGAAACCCGTAAGCATTGTTCTTCAAAAATCGTTTTCCCTCATTCATCGTTGTAAAATTTTTACGCCTCACCCAAATGAAATTGAAAGTCATACGAATCTATATGACATACAAACTGGAATTACTTCTTTTATCCTAAGATAGCTGATTTATGTTATTTGTGTTAATGATGACGACAACAATGAAGATGGAGAATGATTGTATATGGGTGATTCTCAAAATAAGGGACAATTTCAAAAGTAAAATCTTAAAAAAATTACTTTTAGCAAAATTTCTGAAAAAAATAGGTGTCGTTAATATAGTATTAGGTGTACTTTACATGCAGTCAGCAGAGCTAAATATTTAAAAATTAACTTAAAAAAAATAATTAGTATTTTTTGAGCCATGCTAATGACAAAACAAATTGCATGGAATAAATATATTAAGATTTTTTTTATTTTCTTCCTGTTTAAATAATTTTTTCTATATTTTTTAGCCTTCCTTTTCAGCAAATGGTTTCCATTTTTACATATATACATATAAGAAGAATAAAAACATTACCAAAGAGCAAACTTTCTTTACATGAGCAACATTCTGACACTAACAATGTAAGAAGCTGTCTTAGTGATTTTCTGACAGATTTAATGCATATTTTAGGGATAATAAATATAATACCTAAACTTATATGCAAGATTAAAATTTATAAAGAATACAATATAAGCACTGGTTACATTTATGCACATAGGAGTCTTTAGCATGGACAGAAAGACCATGCTAATGAACCTGATATTTGTCCATGCTAATGACAAATTTTAATTTAAATAAGATTATGAGCCATAATATAACCACAATGCAATAGTCCTTTCTGGGGCTTTTTAAAACACAAAAATTCTATGCAAGTAAGTAAAATAAAAATTTTAATTATAAAATAAACATGAAAATTATTATCCATTCTAATGACATACAATTGATGCACGCCCCTAATATTCAACTTATATTCTTAAAAAAATACATGCTTCTATTTTCAGGCTGGGATAAAATGGCTACTTGTTGCCATGGAGAAACTTTATATTTTCAAACTATTGTCGTATGTGAAAATGAAATTTTGATTAATAACCAGCTGTTATAGACTGATCTTGTTTTGAAAATAGAATATGGAGGACAAACATTAATTCTTTTTTTATATACTATAATTTTATTTTTAAAAAGAAATTTATTGGATAAATCTTCTCCTTGATTAATTTAAAGAAAGAACATTTGTTTTATTTTATAAACATGATATTAACTCTTGAAAAATGCTAGTATACACAAGGCACAGCTGCTGTGGACATCCATGCTAATGACATTTTGAACATTTATTCTGTTATTTTAATGTGTTTTTAACTAAAAAATGAGTAATTCTTGAGTGCAAATAATGAATAATATTAAGACAAACATATCTAAATATAAAAACATGACAGAAAATCTCTGAAATTTTTTTGTATGCCGAAAGACATAAATTGTCCCCTATTTTGAAAATCACCCGTATGGCAGAGGTTGTGATTACGTTTCCATTGATCAACATGTTGCAACATGACACATAGTATTCTACACATAGAAGGAATGTGTGGTAATAAAAAAATGAAAATAATGGCGAAAAAGCTGAGGATAACGCTCATGCCGATGAAGATGAGCCTCCATTGCCAAATCTGTCTAATGCAATTACGACTTTGAATCTCTATGAACTCTTACATATGCATATGAAATTACAGAAAATGATCAGAAAAATGTTGTATACCTTGAAAATTTATTTTTTCATAAAAAAAGGAAAGTAAAAACAAACAATTTTTTTAAATTATTATCTATTTAACTTAGATTTATTTCTTTTACAGTTTAGTAAGCATTAAATTAGCATTTATTAGTATACTGTATCCATTGCATGCATTAGTAGGGCATAAAATTTGTGTTTCTTCATGTTTTGAAGTTATATTGCATTCATCGATTTTTCATTCCCGTACCTCATGAAAAAAGATGGATCGAGGTTCTGCTGTATATATATATATATATATATATCATTTATGTTCCTTTTTGAAAATTAATTTCAATAAAGGCGCTGTCTCAAGGGATAAAATATGCAAAAGAAGAATGCATGACCTTGCATTTTTTTTAAATATACGTCAATACCTCTTATTATAAATTTAGCCCTTTCTAAACCTTGCATCCCGATTCTTACTAAGGTAAAAAAATAAAATTTGATTACTTTGATATTCATTAAAATAAATAATTAATTAAAATAAATTGTAAAATTTCTTAGAAACCGTTTTAAGATTTGCAGTTCTTGTTACATTCAGTTTCATCTTATGCAGTAGATTTTTCACGATTATTTCAGCTCTTAAGCTCATTTCAATTAACCAATCAAATAACACTTTCCTGTAATCACGATTTTTATTTATGTTTGTAGGTATATTTTATATTGAAACCAAATATAATTAATATAAACAAAACAGTGTTATAAAGGACATGCTGGTTTAGACTGATGGGGGAGCTGTCTAGAGCCGCAATTCCTATCTAATATTTTAGAATTTAAAAGTTTGCAAACAATTATCTTTTGCACATTGAGTTTTACGGCTGGCTTAATTCAAATATGTGTTTCTTTTTTTATGATAACAACCAATGATGAGTATTTCTTTGAAGAGCGCACATTTATTTGCTTCACGCCATATTTAAATGTGCCTTGAAATTTAATTTTTTTAAAAATCTGTTTTTTACTGATAGAAGACTTTACAGTAAGCATATCGTTTTAAATTTTCAAAATTAAACGACATAAAATATACTTAATAACTTATTGCGAAAAGGAAAATTTTCAAGGTGGATGTTATCACATTATTCTTCTACTTCGATTTTAACTCGTAAATATTTTGTGTCGCATATATAAATTCTAATAATTATATATACACGACTTTAGAAGTCGAAAACAAATAACTGAGAATTAATATGATTTGCATCACTGAAACAATTTTCAGCAATCAGCATAATATCAAAAACATTAAAATGCAACATACGAAATTCCCAATTCTTTTAAAATATTCAAAATATTTGTAATCATGGGAGAATAACGTATTCATAGTCAGAATCAGTAAACTGTTAATGTGTGTCATGATCCGCAATCTGTTTTGGAAGCATCAAACTAAACACTTTTGAACAGGGAATTATAGAAAACGATAGAAATATATTCTTAATACAATTTCAATTTGTGAAATCTCGCGCAAATTTTGTAAGTTTAATTTGTTAATCCGAATGTTGTATTTAATGTAATTGAAAACTCTTTTCTATCTCAGAAGGAAACATTAAAATTTTGGAACAGTACGAAGTAAAGTTTTGGAATGTATTTATTAAGCTGTAAAACTTTAAAATGTATAATTAAAAGAAACATTACTATTTTTAATAATACGTATACACTGAAATATGTATGAAGAATTAGAGGAAACTGGTGATAGTCATAAGTAATTCCAAAATTGCTTTTCTATGATGGTTACGGCTAGTAATTTGGTAGTTATTTATAATTTTATTTGTGCGAAAATTTTCATCGTTATTTCTACTGTACACAAGGAGCGGCTATTAATTTCCAGAACTGATCTAATCACTCCACAAAATATTATATCAAATACATATACTAAATTGAATATTATGTCAAAGTAACTCCTACTTGCTGTAATACACTCCTGTTATAGCGTTTAGAATATACAGGGTGTTTCGCTACCAGACCGACAAACGTTGAGGGATGATAGTACGCATGAAGACAAACATTATTAAATAGGAAACCATGGGGCGCAAACGTCTTCTGTAGGAGCTAAGGACCATTAAAGTTTAGGGTCCAAAACTTCAAACGATGAGAGAAAACGGAAAAAAGGGTCGATTCGTTTGCGGTTTTCACTGAAATCATTCTTTATATTACGATTTCTTTAGAAAAAAATTTCAAAGGTTACTTTCAAAAATTATCGATAGAGGGCGCTTTAGACTTTAGAGTAACGAACAACTAATTTTTACCTTTATTTTCTGCATGGGATTGAAATTATTCTAAAGTTTAGACTTTAACTTAAATTTTAAGCCCAAAATCAAAAACATTAGGGTCGGGTAACTAGCGAAAATTGAACTGTGAACAGAGGGGAATATTTTAAGTGCTCATAAAAATTGTACAAACTAATCGATTTTGTTGCGGTTTACGTGAAAGTCATTTTTGGGGAAATTATTTTATTCAAAATGACGTATAACTTTGGTGTCCTCATTTTTTGATAGAGGGCGCTTTCGACACATCTCTGACATTTCAATGGCATTACTTATGGGTGTTTTACTACCAGACCACTTTACTTCCAGGAAGTGTTAGGGACACAAAGATGACTCAGAATCACATAGGAATGTAACGTTGGAAATGCCTTTTTTGTCAGTTATGGTTAAAGGAAGCAGAGAAGACAGCAACAGAAACAGCAGAGAAAGCGCAACACGTTAATGTGACAGAAAACAGTTTATTTAAAGGTTTTACTACAAAAGGTGTTTCCAATTACGATCAGAAGTAGTCCGGCAAGTTTGACAGCGACGGTAGATGGCGCTGCGGTTTCCTTGCGGTAGATGACGCTCAACGGTAATGTGTGTGAATAGCGATCACTTTGAAGTGATCATTCGCGAACCGGCTCTAAAGGCAGCAGAATGAAGTATTTGAAAGATGAACAGCTTGATAGGGCTCATCCACATTTTACCAATGACGTTTGCCGATACTTCAAAGTAACATCTGGGCAACCGGTCGTGGTAGCCTTCCAGATCGCCGGAACTATCATGTATCGACGTCTTCTACTGGGGTCAAATGAAATGTTGGTGTGTGAGACTCCCGTACCATCAGTTAAAGACCTCGCATCTAATATTTCTGTAGCTTGGCAGAAAGCTATCAGAGATGCCAGGAATCTTTTAAAGCGTGAGTAATTCCATGCGACGCCACTGTCAAGCATCCCGAACTACTTCTGGTCGTAATTTCAAACACCTTCTGTTGTAAAACATTTAAATAAACTGCTTTCAGTCACATTAACGTGTTGTTCTTTCTCTGTGGTTTTTGTTGCCTTTTTTCTCTGCTTCCTTTAACCATAACTCGCAAAAAAGGCATTTTCAACGTTACATTCCTATGTAATTTCGAATCGTCTTTGCATCCCTAACACTTCCTGGAAGTACGCGGTCTGGTAGTAAAACAGCCAGGAGTAATGCAATTGAAATGTCGGAGATGTGTCGGAAGCGCCCTCTATCAAAAAATCAGGACACCAAAACTGTACGTCGTTTTGAATAAAATAATTACCAAAGGAATGACCTACACGCAAACCGCAATAAAATCAATTTGTTTGTCCAATTTTATGAGCGTTTAAAATCTTCCCCTCTGTTCACAGTTCAGTTTTTGCTAGTTATATTTTGCTAATGTTTTTTATTTTGGGTTTAAAATTGAAGTTAAAGTCTAAACTTTAGAATAATTTCAACCCCATGCAGAAAATAACGGAAAAAAGTAGTTGTTCGTTACTCTAAAGTCTAAAGCGCCCTCTATTGATAATTTTTGAAAGTAACCTTTAAAATTTTTTTCTAAAGAAATCGTAATATAAAGAATGATTTTAGTGAAAACCACAAACGAATCGACCCTTTTTCCCGTTTTCTATCATCATTTGAAGTTTTTGACCCTGAACTTTAATGTCCCCTAGCTCCTACAGAAGACGTTTGCGCCTCACGGTTTCCTATTTAATAATGTTTGTCTTCATGTGTACTATCATCCCTCAAAGTTTGTCGGCCTGGTAGAGAAACACCCTGTATAGTGTGGAAATCGCTTACATCAGTAATAATAAAAAAAGCGTAAAAGCATTGTATCCCTTAAATGACAATTATGCTTATGAAACTTAAAGATAGCAGCGGCATCTGCAGAATATTTTCTAAAACTGCAAGACTATTGCTAGTCTAGTTAATATAGTACGAAAATCCCGCAGATGTCGCTGCGATCGATACTTTGGATTGAGTAGCATCGTTGCAAACCTAAAGGATACAAATTTTTAGATCTGTTTGGATAGCAGATTTCCACAATATATAGTCCAGGCGCTGTACTGCTCTCGCATGTATAAGTCGCAGTAATCAACTTTTAAAACGCTCTTTTCGAATGCTTTTAATGTGGACGTCATCGTTTTCTTGATGAATTCAATATCCTCAAATCTTGTTCCACAATTTGGCTTACCACCTCCTTTTAAATATTGAGTTCATTTCAGAGTACTCGAATAGCCAATCAGCAATCCAAAGTAACATTCTCACAAACTTTCTACATTATTTATGGCGTGCACACGAAATGCAGTGATCCAGCCTGTCCTACATTTCCACACATTCGCGATGGTCCCGAATATGGTTAACCATTCAAAATGGTATATTGATTCTTCTCGGTATACTTATTTATCATTTCATGGGGCTTTGTAGCAGTTTGCTCTATTTGAAGCGGAATTTAATATTTCTTCTCTGTTTCATATTGGCTTCAACAAGTAAAATTTAACATCTACTTTTAAAAGTGTATGATGCAAGGTCAGCCACTTTCTTTTGAACGATGCCAATTTCGTTGGAGATGCGCTTATAAATGGACTTTCAAATAGAAGCATTATCACCTTCTGACGATTCCTGTTTTTGGTACAGTTATGCCAGTCCTAGAAATTAAGGGACCCACTTCATACTTGTAACTTCAACAGTGTTTCTTAAAGGACTTTTATAATATTTTTCTTTTATGCTGGTTTAAAACCTTTTTTTAAATGATTTTCATTCTTTTTCGCACTCAATGCTTAGTTGAGTTTTTAAAAGTGTTCGTAATTACATAAATGCGTAGCATCGATAGTCATAGTCTGATATGAATATGACAGTGCAAGAACTACGTAACCGAATAGTTTGAAGTCTTATTTATATAACTGATGCAGGATTTTGTCAAATTATTTGAAATATTCTGAAAATCGAGTCATAGCCACCCATGAACAAAAGTGATTCTAGTTTGCCATTTTGAATACGACATATCTAATATGGAGTCATGTTACTTTCTTATTACTGAATTTAATGTAGAATCCTAATAAATTTTGTATTCATGCTCATTTGTATAAGAGTGCAAAAGATATTGCACCAATAACTGAATATGTATAAAAATAGTTGTAGTACGAATGCATCTCATTTGCCCCTTTTGACGTACAATTTCAAACTTGATCCAAAAACATTTTATCATATTTTTCTCTTTATAATAAATTCATTTGTGGTTTTGCAAGAACTTGATAGTCTTTTCGCCCCATGTCGGGATTGCATGATCTTTAGAACTGTGTTTATCAAAGTATTACCATGTGTACCACTGTTTTAAATTTTTATTGAAAGTTTTATGAAAGGGGCTCTACCTCCGTTTATCACCCTAAACCTTAATATACTTACAAAGTAATATATATCTGTATGAATTTAAAAAAAATAGATATTACTATAGTTTTTAAGATATTTATAAATATATTATCATAAACGATTGAGTTTTATACTTATAGATATAATTCTCCTTAAACAGTTATTTCTTTTTTTAAATTCAATTAAATTCAAACAAAATAAGTTATTCTTTTAGTCGAAATGTCTTTATACAATAATGCATTAAATGGTGTTAATCATTTGTAGCAATGAAAAATCTAATGAGCGCAACAATGTTGAATATAAATGTGTCGAATAAAGCTGCATTCAGTATTATTCTGTTTGACATGTTCGAGGTATATCCACAAAGTAAGTTCCATTTGGTTACATAAAAAAAGTATACAGATACAAAAAAAAATATTCTACAAAAATCTACAACTGTAAAACTATTTTTCTACATAGATTCCAAAATTTTGAAGGTACTTGTCCGTAGCGTGCCACAAGATTTTATATGCCTTCCTCACAGAAGGTTGCCGCCTGTGTTTTCGACCATGTGGTGACATGTTCTTGCAGCTCTAGCCGAGTGAGTGACTAGCCGAAAAAGAAAATCATCACCGTCTTCATAGTAGTGTGTCAAAAACAGAAGTGCATTGCCCATCCGTTTTTTTTGGGGGGTTGTTCAGTAAGAATTTTGTGTACCCAACGTGAGCAATGTTTTCTAAATTTGAGTTTTTCGGTAACAATTTCATGAATTAGTGATCGTGAGATTTGCGGAAATTCCATAGCAGGAGCACTAATTGTAAAATTACGGTTTTGCTTAACCTTCTCTTCAACTGCATGAACCAGTTCATTAGTAGCCAAAGACGGGCGTCCACTTCATTCGTAATCGTGCACTTGATCACGTCCTTCCTTAAACTGTCTGACCCATCTTCTAACCATTGAATCCCTCTTAGCATTTTGTCCTTATACCTGGCAGATATGCCGATAAATTTTACTTGATTTAATTTTCTTTATATTGAGAAAACGAATCACAGATCTATGTTTTTTAGACTTTCACGAAAGTTGCTCTATACATTAAACTAACATAATATGCAAATGAAATTTTAATAGCGTTGACGCATACGCAGTAAAAAATCATTTAGTAAACCTAGTAATTTTTCATACAAGTTTTATTATTTTTAAATTCTGATGGCAGGGTATTGTGTACAATGTTTTTAATCATATTTTCAGAAATGAACATTATTTTATATTAAAAACTCATCAAAGGAAAGATTTGGGTTCGTTTTTATAAAAACTTTATTTTCTTTAAGAGTTTACATGCTATATTCATAAATTTGTACACAGTTTATTAAAATAAGGAGCTTAATAGTAATCTGCAGTTTGAACTCTTTTGCTTCATTAGTTTTGACAGGGTGTTCCAAAAGATCTTGTTTCTTTTTCAATTTGTTGATGGTCCCCTGTTGGATTTCTGGAAAGCTCGAAATATATGAGATATACTATTTTGTTTACACACCTGGAGTTTCAGAATAATTCCTTATGTATATTTCTAGATATTTAATAAAACGTCTAAAATCGCAAGTGTCAAGATTTTTTTTTTCTGTGACTTTATATTGGCCGTCATTGTATTGTAAAAACATCTCTTGAGGGACCTAGAAAAAGAATTGACTAGAGTTTGGTTGAAGGCTGGTAAAAAAAGCGTGTGCTGCAGCCTTAAGATTGAAATTCTCATGATTGTAAGATTAGGTTAAAAATGATATGTTATCAAAAACTTGTAAATTTTCATACTGAGAGAGAATCTTTGATTAAAGAATACGCCATAATCCTTACACAGAATGAACTTCAGTTTCAGCTAATCACGAAAGCTGTGGAGGAACACCGGTAAGCTTATTCTTACAGAAGAAAGATGCTCATAACAAATTAAACTATTTCTTGATAGTTTCATACCTTATATTTTTAATGCTTAATATTGTGCTTTATTGTTAAAAATTATCTGAAATTACTTTACCATCATAATAAAAATAATTATCTTTCGTCAATATCAAATTGTTTTTAAGCATAGCTGGCAAATTTCAGCAATATTGAGATATCTTTAAATGTAAATCTTTTTCATCCAAAATTTTCTTACATTATGTTTTGCTGTATTGGAACAAATTTCGAGTTTAAGGCATACAAATATCATGAACAAAGTATAATGCGTCACATAAGGACCACTCTATTGTTACAAATAATGGAATATCCTGAAATCTCACTTAGTATTTTATTTCATTATCTCTAAAAGTGCGACAGAAGTTAAAACTCAAACTATTATAGATAAAAGTGATTGATAGATAAGAATGAAGCACTTTTAAAAAGAAACTCTCAACTGTAATAATAATTCGGAAATTGCACGTAAAACGTAGAAGATGAGGTGCGTTCGTACGAAATCGAAATTTTGAAAATATTATTATCTTGATTTAAAAGTATACGCTACTATGCAGTTACTATACAGAAAAGTAGCCGAAATTGTTTCTGTCCCCCTGTAATTACGATCTGAGTTTTATTATTCAGGAATTAACTTGCAGTAAACATCAGCCATGTATTTTTCATAAAATGTGAAATAGTTTAATATAATTAAAACACGTCCCAAACAACGTTTCCACCGATACCATTATGTAGGGAAGAGGGGGGGGGGCAGTTTGAACTGGGGGCCTCTTTGAACACTCTAAATATTTTCTTACAAATAAATTATTTTAAAAAAATGTATATGCAAACCATTACTGCTGCTACAAGGGGATAATTATACAAAGCTGTACCATTTTGTATGAACAGTACTGTCTACACAAGATATGTATATTTCTCCCTCTTGATTCTAAACTGAAGAAAATAAAGTTGTAAGATTTTTGTTTAAAAACTTCTATCCCTAAAATTTTAATTTATTGTTCAATGCTTAAACAAAGATGCTAACTTTACTTTATAAGCTTTGTTTAATTCAAATTCTTCTGCCGAATTGAGTAAACCATTGTTATGTCTATCTGTATTGTTATGTCCAACTCCATGTGATGGGGCACCATTGAACAAAAAATTTCGGGCACCATTGATTAGCGAAAAAAACACCTAATAAACTGGTGATAAATAATAATTGAAATAATTTAAAGAGAACACTTAAAACTATGAAGTAAAGAGTTGTTAATGTATCTAAATATTTTTTTCTGAAAGAAGTTAATTAAGAATGTGAAAGAACATAATCTTATACTGCTAACAACTCCCTTTACTGCGCACATAAGCTCCAGAATCTCTATGTACCAGTGATGAGAAGTTTCGAATCTAAATTGAATCAAAACTAAATTCATTTATTGGATAATTGCAAGTCCTGGATACAAAATAATAATTCACGATTTAACAGTTTTTAAACATTATTTCTGGTTTCCTTAACGAATAAAATGGAATTTTATATCAGGTTTCTTAAAAAAATAGCGAATGAAAATTTTTAATTTTCCAGATGCGTCAGGTATCACACTTTTTGTTTTATTAACAATGAGTTTTGACATGAACTTTGATGGATTTAAGTTCGGTTGAATAACAAAAAAAAAAATTAGTAATTTCAACAAAATATAGTTATTTAATTTTATTCCTATTACTTTATATTTCTGTAAAATAAGCAATTTTTTATAAAAACACGCATTATTTTCATATTTTATTCATTTGTTCAATGGTGCCCCTACGTGGGGCAGGTTTGAACAAAAATCTTTCAACTTTTTAAATCCTCACAACTTATTTAATTCCTTTGGAAAATGTTTAGTTTATGGTTCATATGATGAACAAATGTGTTGTTTTTATTATGCAACATTTAAAACTTAATAAATATAATTCTAGTAAGAATTATATTGATTTTCTGAAAAAATGTTTAAAGGTGCCCCTCTCACCCCTAATGAAATACATTTTTGTGGCCCTGTAAATGAATAGCAAATATTCTTTACACTACAGGTTGCACAGAATGTATGTTGTAGTACATACTTGATAGATACATATCAATTTTATTAAATTCAAAAGAGTGTAACATCATTAAAATGCACATTAAACTATTTTTTTCATTAACCGTAATGTAGCGGAATAATTTTCATTGCCTCTTTCATAAAACTATACTTTCGATTTTCCTAAAAATGGAAGAACTGGACAAAATTATGCAACAATAATGTATTTTGAATTTCAAACTAATCGGTTGGGTAGTTTTTACTTTGTTATATGCAGACAAATAGACAGATGGACAAACAGTCAGATGGACGGATGGACTAATCGGCGATTTTATGTATTAGGTAGTTACATAATTACGAACCCACCTAAAGAGTCAAAAATTGTCATTAAATATTTTTTTTAAATAAAAGAGCTAAAACCTATAAATTAGTCCGTAACTATAAAATTTGAGTGTCATTGAAAATTTTTATCATATATTAAATAACGAAACAGCACATTTGATTTTGACAAGTATTTTCTAATAAAACTTTCAGCAGCAAGTGTGTAAAAGAAATAACAAATAAAATCATTTTAAAAAAAGATAAGAATAAAATCAGAGATCTGCAAAATAAAATATGTCTTGAAAGGAAGATTTATCATCTTAAAATAAATTGTTTTTTCTCTCTTTATTTAGAGACGAGTTCTTTATTACTTTAGTTTTCTTCGAAATACTTTCTCTGTAACATTTGGGTCTTTAATCATATTAGATAATAATAATAAAAAATTAAAGAAATAAACAGGTATAAAATTCTTAACTTCTTATCCGATTGTTTGTCTTATTATAATATTTCCTGTCGTTACTATTATAGCGCAATCTTTTATTTTAAATTACATTCAACTGTTTTTATTACTTTAAGGGAGTCCGGGACACATTTGAAAATAATTTTTATTTACTGAGTTAATTTTTTGAAATTTTTCGTGATGGTTAATCATATTATATGTAAACAATATCACATGCGAAAAGAAATCGTAATTTTTTACAAAAAATTATAATTTAAAATTTATTAAAAGAAAGTATGGAAAATGAAAATCATTACTCCAGATAATATCTGTAAAATTTAATTTTTTTTTTTTTATTTAAATAAAAAAAAGACATAATTTTTAATTTTGATTCAGTATTTAAAAAAATTTCATTTATATAAAAGTTCAAAATATTTAAAGTAATATACATGTATATATGTATGTATGTATAAAATTTTGTGAAAAACCATACCACTTAGCAAGAATTAGGGTAGATTTAGCAATCGTGTGGCACAAGGTAGCAAAGCAACAAAATAAAATACTTTTGGCATATTTCCCACTTAAATTAGACAGATGAGCCGTGCATTTTTGAGCACTTCTATTCGTGTTTTACATCACAATAAAACAGTTCTAAAAATGCTGATTTAAACTTGGTACCACTATAAGATACCGACATAAAAATAGAATGCTGTTACCGCCGTAGAGATTTACACATCAAACATCAGATTTCACCAAGTGACTTTTAAGATATGAAGACACACACAAGAAGTAAATTAAAATTGACTCCGAAGCCAATTTAATTCTTTAGATAAGTTTTTAGCGAGCGGCAAAAAAAAGATTTCACGACAAATTCAAATTTACCCATTATATTTTAACAATTTACTATTTAACTAATGAAAATTAACCCGCTGACATAAAGGTAGTTTTCTTTTTCCCGGTCCCATATAAATAAACTGGAACTGGGATCTGCATTTAAATAAAACCTTTGAAGGGGAATTCTGGGAAATTGAATAATTTGAGAGAAGAAATAAATAGATATCGCAAATTACAAATTACGATATGACGTATAAATAGATATTACGTCCCATTACTTAAATACAGAATGAATTTAAGTAATGGGACTTTTTTAAAAGAAAATAATTTTTTAAAAAGAATAATGTTTTTTTTATAATAAAATGAAATAAAAAAGAGTTAATTAAAAGTATGGCATGAAAAAATTATGTTAAAATATTATAAATAAAAGAAAAAAGTTCAATGTAATTGAAATAATCAATTTAAGATTAAGGCGAAATTTTTTTATTATTACACGTATATATGTGTAACATTAATAAACATATATATATATTTTTAAAGTAAATACTTTATTTAGACCAGAAAATACAAAACAACATTCAAAACCGTTTCCATGGACACACAGAAAATATTTCGACAACAGGGCTATTTTTTCTACAGTATAAAAGGTATTGGTCTGGTCTTCTTCAAACCGGCACTGTTACAAACGTGTCATAAACAGAACCTTTGTAGTCACTCCAGAATTGAGAAATTGTAGCAACAGATAAAATGCTGAGTCCAAAAAAGCGAAATTTTCAAGAAAGAAAAGAAGACAAATTGCTACTTCTTTCAGTGTTTTTCATTGCACTCCTTTTGGATTTTAGTAATTTAAAATGTAGGTACCTACTTTTCTTACGTTTAGTGTTGTAATATCTAATATTATTATTTGTAAACGTTTATTTTTTTAACTATTTGTAAAATGGTTGTTGTCATCGGTACAGAATTCGTAAATCTAAAAGATATCTGAATCTTTTTGTTGGTTGAATTCCACAACTTATTTTATTTTATTCATTTTCTTATTGGTCCATGTTTAATGTCCAAAAATGGAATACTTCTGTTGCCACGATAGAAAAATAGTATTTTAAAAACCACAAATAATTATATCTTAATAACAAATTGAATTACAGCTTTTAAACAAATTGCATTTAAAAGGTTTTTTTTTTCTCTATACGACGGTGTAAAATTGAAAATGCGTGATGTTTAGAAGTTTAAAAATTTGCAATGCCGAAAATTGTGAAATTAAAATTTCATTTAAAATCTGTATGTGATTGGCACAGGAATAGTAATTTTTAATCCATAGCATACGTAATACAGACTCTAATATTACGTAAAAAAAAAACGTCTTGATCATCATAAAATTATATTTATTATTGTTATTACTATTTAAATATAGAATTTATTTATAAGTCTGAAATTTTAGTCATCGAAAATATAATTTTCTAAATGATCGTTGTAATTTGTTAAATTACATGTTTTTTTTTAATTCTTAAATTTGCTTAAAAATATGCCATTGATGTAAACATCAAGAACAAGTTGCGTATTGGACAACGCTACGCGTCATAACATTTGCATTTTCAGCGTTCTGCACACTGTAAAAAAAAGGGGTCGATCTACTAAAAAAAGCTTAGTGATCCTTGTAATTACTAAAAAATTTTTAGCAATCTTACTCGGTTACAAAGAATCTGTAAGAATTACTAGGAAAAAGCTAGCAACGAATTGAGTTAATAGTTTTACATTTTTAATAGCTATTACTAAAACTCACTTGATTTGGCCGTGATAGCCTAGTGGTCATAGCACCGAACTCCAGGCTGAAAGTACCCGGGTTCGATGCTGGACGCCACTAAATTAACACTGAATGTATGCAATGTAAGTATTCGTTAAATAAAGGGAATATGAAAATCCTGGCGCAGCAGTTACCATGGGCAATGATCGCTGGACTTTACCTCCCCTTTAGAAACATGTCAAAATAGAGCAGGTAGCTATGTTTGGGGCTGCCATCTATTGTGGTTTTGCCAAAAATCTTTCGCTTCAGAAGTCTAAATGTAATTTTTAATGAACTAAAAATAATTTTGGAGCTACTACTAAAATTTGCTTGGTGGCTCATACTATAAAGTTCTAAGTTAGTTACACAAAAATTTTTTTGTTCAGTTTACAAGAGAAATGTTTGTTTCACTTACAAAAAAAGTGCTTGTAATGGTTACTAAAAATTCTGTGGAATTCAAATTTACTAAAAAATTTTTAGTAACCTCTTAAATTTTTTTATTATTATTTTTTATTTATTTATTTATTTATTTATTTTAACAGTGCACTTTTTTAATGTGAAATAATCAACGAGCGATATTATTGAACTTTTTTCTATCTATCACTACTTGAGTAAAACATTTAAGCCTTCTCCTGTTTGATTAGGTTAATCTCTAACATAAAAATGTTTTTTTTTTTTTTTTTTTTTTTTTTTCATTTTTAACGTTTTTATATTTAGTCGTCAATTCTCCAAATAAAGAAATCATTTTTAGTCATTATTTAAAACATCATTTTTCTGAATTTTCTAAGTCCATAATTAGTTTGCGCATGTTAAATTTGAAAAAAAGCAAATTTTTTACAAAACAAATTTTTTTTATGTACGGTCATGTTTCCTTGTTGTTCTCCGTGAGAGTAGAAAAGAAATACAGTTTTATTAGGAATTTTGCAAACATCGTAACATATTTCTTGTTAAACTCACAAATACTTAGTATTGCATATAAATGACTGTAATAATTATTTATATAAATTTACACACAGAAAACAAATCGTTAACTTTAATTTGATTAACAAAGTTCGAAATAATCGCAGCAGACAGCAGAATATTCAAAATGTTAGAATCTTGCATGAAGAATTCCCAATACTTTAAAATATTCAAAATATTTTTATTCTGGTGAGAATTACGTCGTTATAGTCAAAATCAGTAAACCGTTAATTTATATCATGATACCGCAATCCGTTTTGGAAGCGTCAAACTAAACACTTTTGAAGAGGGAATTATAGAAAACGACAAAAACATATCCGTTTATTTTTATTTATTTATTTATTTATTTATTTATTTTTAATTCGTGCCCAAATTTTGTAAGTTTAATTTGTGAAATTTTGCGTTGTATATAATGTAATTGAAAACCTTTGGATCTCCGAGTAATACATAGGAGTTTTAGAGCAACACAATGCCAAGTTACATAATTTTATTTATTGAATTTATAAATCAAATATATAATTAAACGTTATTATAAACATATAATTAAAAAAGAAATCCCTGTATGCAATTGCAGATACACAAGAATGTGTAA
The DNA here is from genome assembly GCA_964019185.1 of Maratus speculifer. Classification (NCBI taxonomy): domain Eukaryota; kingdom Metazoa; phylum Arthropoda; class Arachnida; order Araneae; family Salticidae; genus Maratus; species Maratus speculifer. Next base: position 94,500,440 of record OZ025289.1, on the reverse strand, counting down.
CAAAGGCCAGGGCAAAAATTATGATAATCACTGATATATATACACACAAGAACATGAGTATGTATAATATAAAAAATTGTAATTTAAAAAAAATCATGTACGTTTTAAGGGCGTCTTTGTAAAATTGTAATTTAAGACTTAAAGTGAAAAATATCATTAAAATGTTTTTTGTTGATTAAATAAAATGTAATTGAATTGAATGGATTCAACTTTGTAATTATAATCAAATAATCTTTATTCAAAATTAAATAATGAAAGTTTACTACATGTATATATTAAGATTTAATTAGACAATGGATCATTAAATATAAATGCGTGTATATTTTTTAAAATTTGCTTTAATAATATAATAATAATTTCACGAGATTCTCTAATATAACCATTAAAACGTAATCTAACTTGTTTAAGTTATACTAATATAGTGAAATAAAAAAAAATCTAGATTTTTTTTTCTCTACTGTATTTTTCTTATTGTTGTTTCTAAGCATAGAAAAATAGTATACATTTAGGAATTTTCCAATCATTTTAACATATTTCTATTTAAACTCACAAATATTTAGTATCGCATATAAATAACTGTAATAATTGTTTATGTGAATTTAGACGCATAAAGCAAATCGTTAAGCTTTAATTTGATTAACAAAGTTTAAAATACTTACAGCAGACATCACAATATTCCAAATGTTAGAATCTTGCATGAAGAATTCCCGATACTTTTAAAATATTCAAAATATTTGTATTCAGATGAGAATAACGTAGTCATAGTCAAAATCAGTAAACCATTAATTAATATCATAATACCGCAATCCGTTTTGGAAGCGTCAAACTAAACTCGTTTGAAGAGGGAATTAAAGAAAACGACAGAAACATATCCTTTTAAATTTAATTTCTATTTGTGAATTCGTGCACAAATTTTGCAAGATTAATTTGTAAGGCTTAGTGTTATGTATAATGAAATTTAAAACCTTTGAATCTCAGAGTAATACATAGAAAATTTAGAATAGCACAATGACGAGTTACAGATTTTATTTATTGAATTTATAAAGTAAATATATAATTGAACATTATTGTAAATTTATATATATATCTATATTCAGGTATATTTTAAGGATTTATTTGTAAAATTTTAATTTAATACTTAAAGCAATAAATCTCTTTAAATCGCTTTTTTTATTAAATAAAATGTAATTAAATTGAATGGATTCAAGTATGTAATTATAAACAAATAATTTTTATTCAAAATTAAATGATGGATGTTTAGTATGTGTGCAAGTTAAAGAATTAATTAGACAATAGACCATTAAAGATAAATGCGTAGATAATTGTTTAATATATAATTCCTTGAGATTTTCTAATCGAAGCATTAAAACATAACCTAATTCGTTTAAGTTATACTAACATAGTAAAAAATAGAATGAAAGAAAAGAAAGAACGAAAAACCGCAATTTCTTTTGAATGAATTTGTAATGTTAATACTACTTTTTATTTTTTAATTTGCGTTCTTTTTACTACATTTTAAGCAAGCTCAGAGTTCTTTTCGAATTTCATTCCGCAAGTATCACTATGTAATCAATGTTTCATATGAGATATTATTTCGATTAACCTAATTATCTTTATTGTTTTTTAAATGAAAAAAAGTAAATAAAAATAACGCATTATCTCGAAAATAAGTTTTATTATTTTTATAGATAAGAATCATTTGCTTTTTTCTATTGACTTTCTACCTGTTTTGCAATTTTTGCTTTTACCACTTCCATTGTTTATATTTAATTAATTTATAAAAAAAAAATCCATTTATAATGAACTTCGGAACATTTATAGTAAGGTTTTTGCAATTTTAGCTTGAATTATGGGCAAATTTTAACTAGCGTTATATGCAGAAAATAATAGATTTATGTCATAATACCTCTCAGTAACACATAATTAAAAGATAATTCCTAATGCATAAATAAATATTTTCACAGGATCTCTTAACAAAGAACAAAGTCGTACGTTTCAGTCTTAGTGAGAAATTGCATGTGACCATCTATCCTCTAACATGGGCTATATTTTACGTTTCACTGTTGAGTATCTGCCTGAAAAACTTGGCGAAAAATAAAAAAATATATATATTTTATCTTTAATAGCGTTTTATTTTTAAAGATAAAATTTATTATAAGTTATATAAGTTTTATTTTTAATATGTGCCTAAATAGTACTCTGATCTGTGACTATTCCAGAATCCTAGATCTGCAAAGAAAAATATATTTTATCAATTTTAAAACTGGTTTTATTTTTAATATGTGCCTCAATAGTACTGTGATCTGTGACTATTCCAGAATCATAGACCTGCAAAGAAAAATATATTTTATCAATTTTAAAACTGGTTTTATTTTTAATATGTGCCTCAATAGTACTGTGATCTGTGACTATTCCAGAATCATAGACCTGCTCCGGAATCATAGACACATTACCTGTTGCTCCTAACCAGCAAAGAAATAAACAGCAGGCAATGGCCTGGGAAAAAAGATGGCAGCCAGCACTGCTATCAATGGCAAAGTACAATGGCGCCGGTATTTAAACCAATACAACGGTGTCCGTACAAATTACATCTGGCCCATCGATGATGGCTAAAAGCATGCCATCGTATTACTTAAATCCGGAACTTTCCCTGCAGTTCTAGCACCTATCCTACTGCTATTCATTTGCTGGGTTTGTCCCACTTTAAATCTAGCACCATCACTAATCCTGCAGTGTTTATACAATCATAAACCATCAGAAAGCTTTTTTTAACTATCAGCAGACACCCACCCAGCACCATTACAAAAATTCCTCATGGAATTCTATATATATACATACATATATATATATATATATATAAGATCTATTTAAAACCCCCCTCCCAAGTACTAACCACGTTCAATGCTATCTGAGTTTTGTGATCGAACGAGCATTGAGGCCTTCGGCGAATTCTATGGCTGTTCACTGCCGATCTCTTCTGATTATATTTTTTTAAGTCAGTTTCTTATGTGTTTTGCGTTCCCGCTCTTTAAAGTCTTATATAAATTATATAAATTTTATGCGCTGATTCTCAAATGTGCTGATTATGAAAAACAAAATCATTTGTAACTTAAAAAATCAGATTTAAAGAGAAAAGTTTTTTTATTAAAATAAAAATGTTATTAATTCTTTCACTTCTTTATTTTATTGTTTTTTGATGTTATTATTCTTGATCACAATCACAACGTACGTAATGGTCACTAATAAAAAAAATTAAAATTCCAAATAACGAGAATGTTGTCAAACGATGAATTCCGAAATACTTGATGTCTTCGATATTCGCAATTCCACCTTGCGTGAAGGTTCCCAGCAATCATACTCTAAACGTTCGTGCATTCCATCGTGTGGGGAAACAGCGCATGGAATAAAATGAAGGATGATCAGAAATTCATTTGATGATTTCCAACAGCAAAGCTTTTGAACTTTTTACTAAAGCTGTCCAACAATGTGCATGCAATGGTAAACAATTAGCCTGCCTTTTTCCATCTTTGCCAACAACTATCTTGCTGCTTGCCAGAAATTTTCTATTTCCTGTGAAGCCTCAGTTGAAGAGGAAATTTTTTCGCTATAAGTCATGCTTTAATGTTCCATTACAACTTTGTTATTGTTTTAAATGTATATTTTTGTGTTTTCATCATATGATGAACTCAGTAGTTTTATTGTTAATGCAATAAAAAAAAATAAAGGATTCGGTTGAAGGCTAGCAAAAGAAGCGTGTGTCTGCAGTCTTAAGATTGAAATTCTCATTCTGTTTGTAGGATTGTGATGAAAGTGATGTATCTAAAACTTGTAAATTTTCATGCTCAAAGAGAATCTTTGATTAAAGAATACGCCAGACTCCTTACACATAAGGGGCCTCGATTTCAACTAATCACGAAAGCTGTGGAGGAGGCCCGATAAGCTTATAAGTACTGCAGAAAAATGCACATAATTAAACTATTTATTCATATTTTTATACATTAATTTTTTAATGCTTAATATTGTGCTTTGTTGTTATAAATTATCCGATATTACTGTACCATCATAATAAAATCAATTTTATTTTTTCAATATCAAGAGGTTTTTAAGCATAACTGCCAAACTTCAGCAATATAGAGATATGTCATATAAGAACCACTCTATTGTATAAGAAGTGGAATATTCTGAATTTTCACTTAGTTAGTATTTAATTTTATTATTTGAAAAAGTGCGACAGAAGTTAAAACACAAACTATTATCGAGAAAAGTGATTGATATGTAAGAAAGAAGTACTTTCAAGCAAGGAATTCTCAACTGTCATAATAAGTCGGAAATTACACGTCGAGCTTTGAAAATGAAAGGCGTCCGTACTATAGGGAAATTTTAGAAATATCCAGATCTTGGTTTAATAATATACGCTATCTCAGATACAGTATAGTAGGCGAATTTGTTTTTGTGTGTCCCTGTAAATTCTATCAGTATCTTCATACAGAAAGTAACTTCCAGTAATCATCAGCAATATATTTCCTTTTCATAAAATGTAAAATAGTTTAATATAATTAAAACACTCCATAAACAATGTTTCCACCGATACCATTATGTAATGAATTTTTTTTTCGGCCCTTTAAATGATTAGCAAATATTCTTCGCACCACAGCTTGTACAGAATATATATTGTAGCACACACTTCATAGACGCATATCAATTTCATTATGTTCGGAAGAGTGCAGAATCATTAAACTACACTTCAGACTATTTTTCGTTACGTTGACCGTAATATAACGTAATATAATAATTTTGATTGTCCCTGTAATTAAATTATGAATCCGATTTTTCTAAAAATTTGAAAAAACTCTTTAACACTAGAACGCCGGACGGTGTCATTTCGACACCGAAGCGTGTAAATTCCTATCTAAAATCTGTAAATTATATAGGAAATTTTTTATATCTCTCGACTTTTATTAAACATGTGAGTAGAACTCGCATCGAATTTTTTTAGAAAATCGATTTATTCAAACTTGGTTTACGGGCAAATTTACCTAGAACGCCGGACTGGTGTCAATCGGACACCGCAATAATTTCATTTCCCCTAATTTTAATTTCTTTCTTCTATGCGATAATTCCACACACGATCGAAGTTCAGGGGGATCTCAGAATGTTTTTTCAACACCTGGTCATCACGTGATTTGTTTCAGCTGCAAGAACAACTGCCACTAAGGTTTTATTTCTCACAAAGATAGTACATATACGGTTGCTTCCGAGTATAGTACTAGTAAAATTTCATGAGATTTTCTTTCGTTCTTTTTACCTTTTATGAATAAACTTAAAATGTCTCGTAAAAGGGGGCTTACTGCGGATGAAATTACCGCGCTTCTGAGAGAATCATCAGATAATGAATAAGAAGGTGGAGAATTATCCGAACTGTATGATGAATCTGATAGAGAAAATTTTATTCCTGTTATATCATCTGAATCGGAAAGCGATGAGGATATTGAAATTAATTATTCTCGAAATCAGGTTGAATTTATGGCTCACGATGGCTCACGCTGGAAAGAATGTGGTTTTCGAAGTGCAACCGGTAGATTAGCAATACAAAATGTTTTGCGAGAAAATAGTGGTCCAACTAGTTATGCAAAAAGAAATGTGAATTATGACAGTGTTTTAAGTGCTTGGTTACTTTTTATAGACAAAAGGATTTTAGGGCATATAATAAAATGCACAAACACAGAAGCTCACCGAGTATTAGAAAATGATGCTAGGTCTCATTCAGAACATGAACTTTTAGCTTACATTTCGATTTTGTATGCACGTAGAGTTTCAGGAGCTAGTAACCTGGAACTTCATTCATTATGGTCTACAGAATGTCCAGAGACGAATTTTGTGAAATATCAAGATTTTTAAGATTTTATATCAAATCAACTCGTCGTAATCGAATTAAAGATGATACATTCGCAATGGTTTCGGAAGTATGGAATCGTTTTATTGAAAATTGCATAAGCTGTTATAAACCAGGCCAGAACATAACAATTGATGAACAATTGTTTCCAAGTAAGACTCGCTGTCCGTTTACTCAGTTTATAGCATCAAAACCTGATAAATACGGGTAAAAATTTCGGATAGCTGCAGATTTAGAAACTAAGTATATTTTAACCCTTTGAGGGGCAAAGCACTTCTACTCCTAAAATGCTGAAATCTTTGATTGACACCTGAATTTATAATCAAAGTTGTTTCAAAGTAGATAAATGCTTTTCTTCACGTCTTTGATGGAATTAAAATTTTCATTTCAAAATTCTGGTGTCGATGTGATGTTTCTCAATTAAAATTAAGTGGTATATATTTTATACCACCACCCTTCAAGGGGTTAAACGCATTTACCTACTTAGGAAAAAATGAAGAACGAGATCAAAGTCAGAGACTTTCTGAGTATGTGATTTTAAAATTAAAATAGAACCTGTTAAAAATATGGGGAAAAAAGTCACAGTTGACAATTTTTTTACTTCTCTTGAGTTGGCAAAGAATCTAAAGGAAAAGCGGACGAGTTTAGCTGGCATGGTAAATAGGGCAAGACGAGAAATTCCTGATTGTGTAAAATCAGGAAAAGAAGAGTTGTATTCAACAAAAATATTGAAGAATGAAGAATCGGGCTCAACACTTATAGTTTATCAATCTAAAAAGAAAAAAAAATGTGATAATCCTTAGTTCTATGCATTCAAGCATCACAATTGCTAACAATTCAAAGAAAACCGCTGAAACCGTCAGTTTTTATAATGAAACGAAATGTGGCGTGGATATTGTTGACCAAATGGCAAGACAATACTCAGTCAAAGCAGGTTCAAGAAGATGGCCAGTTCACACATTCTACAATATTTTAGACTTTGCTGCCATAAACGCTTGGATTGTTTTCAAACGTGTGACGAGAAAAAAGAATAACAAGGCGTTTTTTTATACAAACACTAGCTGAAGAAATGCGAGCAGAATACATTAAAAAAACCACTAAAAGAAGCAGGAGAAATGAAGAACTGCGGACTGAAAATTCTTCTAAGCGTAGGAAATGCGAAGTTAAAAAATGTGATAAATAAAGTATGTTCTTCATGTAATAGAATGACATGCGGCAAATGCTCAAAAAATGTCACCTATAAATGTATTTACTGTTAATAATGTAAATAGTTATTTCACTTCTTTATATTTTCATATTATCTTACAAAAATATTCTTAAGTTACAGATATAATAATTATTTGTGTGTGCCGTATGTATGCTTTATCATCTAGTAAAATTGTTCTTATATTATAGATAAAATATAATTTGTGTGTGAAATATATTTCTACATATCTCGAAAAATTAAGAGTATTTTACAAATATAATAATATTTGTATGTACTGTAAGCATTTTAATTTAATCTTGTAAAATTTTTCTTTCTTTTTCTTTCTTTTATTTTAGATTTAACATTATTTGTGTGTTCTACATGTATTTGTAAAAAGAATATTAATCTATGCATTTTTTCGAATTTTTTTGCATAATATCGACCAGTGTCAAAATGACACCTATATTGTAGATCTGTAATTTGAAGTATGTTGACAGGTTCTTTTTAAAAATGCATTCGCTAGTTATAGGCTATGATCGCTTAAGACAATAAATGCTCTTTAAGAAAAATTATTTATTTGCAGTAAACTTCAAAATTTAAGGGTCTCATACAGAAAAGTTAGGGATGGTGCCTGAACGCATTTTTTAAGAAAACAGTCTTCACATGACTGAGTTCATGAAGCGAGAGGGAGGCAATTCATTCCTCACTGAAAAATTCACACATTGGCATAACACAATTGGCGACATTAAGCATATGAAAAATGACTGATATCATCTCCGCAAAATTGTCTGTTACGCTTAAACAATAAAAGGATTTTGAATTTAATAGCAGGGTAACCAGAAAACAGCAGTCCTAAAAAATACGCCAAAAAGGAATCCGACTGCCAATTCGTACGTTAGGAGCATATTTTGGGAAAATGTTCTCAAAAGACATAACAACCATTATCTACATGAAAAGACTCTTATGCAACGAATAAGTTAGACTTAAAATTACGCAGAGAGGAAAATGAAATTTCACTGACCGCAAACACATTCGAACTTTATTCTTTTTTTTATTTGTTTCCCGCAAGGGTGAAATACGCATCTTAATGAATTCTCTTTATCTGATAGCCGTTTTTCAGTAATAAGGCAGATGCTAGATGTTTTTCTTTCTTTTCTTTTGAACGGAAAGCTATTGTGGAATCGAAAATAAACGTTAAGATAAAATGGACATTTAATTAAAGATTAGTTTTAACGGTAATTTAGAAAAATGTAAAATTTAAGAAAACTATATGTGATTCTACATCACAACACCTGGCCGGCGTTTTAGGGGGTAGCAATATTTCAGGCGTTCTAGTGTTAAAATTATGCAAAAATAATGTATTTTAAAGTTAAAATGATTCGGTCTTAGATAGTTTCTACTTTAATACATGCGGACAAAAAGGAGGACGGACATACAGACAGACGGACGGACGGAATGTACGACGATTATAGGTGCTATGTATTTACATAATTACGAACTCACCAAAAAGGTGAATAATGGTTTTAAACATTAAAAAAAAGAGCTAAAATCTGTAAACTTTATAGTTCTGGACGTTAATCCGGAACTATAAAATTTGCGTGTCACTCAAAATTTTTATTATATAATTAAATAACGAAACAACACATTAGATTTTTACAAGTATTTTCTTATAGAACTTTTAAGAAGCAAGAGTGTAAAAGAAATGAGAAAGAAAAACCTAGTTTTAAAAAAAGAGGAAAAAAATCAGAGAACTGGAAAATGAATTATGGCTATTGAGATTTATCATCTCAAAAATAGTTTTTTCTCTCTTTATTTAGTATAAGTTCTTTATTACTTTTGTTTTCTTGGAAATACTTTATCTAAGACATGCCAGTCTTTAATCATATTAGATGATAAAAGAAATTAAATTAAATAAATAAACAGGTAGAAAATTCTTAACTTCTTATTCGATTGTTTATCTTATCATAAAATTTTCTCTTTAATATTCAGCGTAATCTTTTGTTTTAAATTTTATTCGACTTCTTTAATTACTTTAAAGGGGTCCGGGACAAATTTAATTTTTTTTATTATTCAGTTAAATTTTTGAAAATTTTCTTGGTGATTAATTATACTATATGTAAACAAAATCGTATGCAAAAACGTGTCACAAAGTTTTACCAAAACTTTTTGATTTAAAATTTATTTTAAAAGTGGGTAATTTAAAATCATTATAACTTAAAATATTATTTGAAGATTTTTTTTAAATTTACATATAAACAAATATATAATTTTTAATTTTAATTCAGTGTTTTAAAAAAATGTCATTTAAATAAAAATAAAAATATTAAAAATAAAAAAATGATGTAACTTTTAACATGCATGTATTTTCAACAGTAAATATTTTACTCAGAACATAATATGTAAAACAAACAACATTTCCATTTATATGTAGACTATATTTTGCCCGCAGTGGTTATTCTCCCTATGATGTAAGTGGAATCGGCTGAGCAGTCTTTCAACCGGAGTTCTTATAAACGTAATTAAACAGTATATCCCTTTAAAGACGCACTAGAATTGAGAACGTGTGTTTGCATCAGATAAATTTTAATATATATTTTCATAATTAAGCACAGAATTGTAAAACGCTGAAAATAATAATAATAATAATAATAATAATAATAATAATAATAATAAGTTTTTAAAAGAGAAAAAAAAAACTGCTACTTTTTATATTTACAGGGTTTTAAATTTCATTCTTTCTGGATTTAAGTCACTATTTTAAAATGTAGGCACTTATTTGATTTAGTATATTTTTTAAATTTACTTAAAAATATTCCGTTGACAAAAACAGGAACATAAAAAACAACTGTGTAATGGACAACAGCCACTACGTGTCTTAACACTGGCATTTTCTGCGGTATACACTTCTTTTTGTGTGACACAATCAATTACCGAAATTTTTGAGCACATTTTTCCACTATTATTACTGGAGTTGAACTCTCAAGCTTTCTCCTGTCTAATAAAATTGATATTAAAACAAAAAAAAATATCATTTTGGTTATTTTTTTTTTATTTTTAGTCTTCAATTCTCTAAATAAAAAAAAATATATATAGTCAAATTTCGGGATTTTAAAATCTACAATTCCCTTGTGAATGTTAAATTTGCAGATTTTTTTTTTCTTTTTTTAAGGAAAATTCGTTAGAAAACAAAATTTATCATGTACAGTGTTTTTTTCTTTTTCTTGTTCCTGAACGTAGAAAAGTAATACACTTTTAGGAATTTTGCAATCATCTTAACATATTTCCATTTTAACTCTCAAATATTTAGTGCCGCATATCAAAAATTGCAATAATTCTTTATATGAATTTAGGCACAGAAAACAAATCGTTAAGCTTTAATTTGATTAACAAAGTTTAAAATAATTGCAGCAGGCAGCACAATATTCCAAATGTCGGAATCTTGCATGAAGAACTCCCAATACTTTTAAAATATTCAAAATATTTTGTATTTAGATGTTAATAACGTCGTCAAATTCAAAATCGTATAACCGTTAATTTTCATCATAATACCGCAATCAGTTTTGGAAGCATCAAACTAAACACTTTTGAAGAGGGAATTATAGAAAATGACAGAAACATATCCCTTTAAATTTAATTTCTATTTGTGAATTCGTGCACAAGTTTCGTAAGTTAAATTTGTTAGACTTAGTGCTGTATATAATGCAATTGAAAACTTAGAATCTCAGAGTCACATTTAGAAATTTTAGACCAACACAATGTCAAGCAACATATTTTATTTATTGAAAGTATAAAGCAAATATATAATTAAACATTATTGTAAATATACATTTAAAAATGGAATTTCTATATGTAATTATAAACACATACAAATGTATAACACACAGATATATATACTGAAACTTGAATATGTATAATAATAATATTTTTTTAATGTAATTTTTAAAAAAATAAACTCAGGTATATTATAAGGATTTCTCTATAAAATTTTAATGTAATAAATACTTATAGCAATAAATCTCCAATTCCCCTTAAAATGTTTTTATTTGGTTCTTTTCTTCGCTTCTTTAAAAAAGAAAAAAAGATATAACTTTAAAAATACATAAATTTTCGAAAGTAAATATTTTATTCAGAACAGAAAATACAAAAAAGTATTGAAGACTTATTCCATGGATACGTAGAGGATATTTCAGCCGCAATTGCTATTCTTCCTACAGGGCGAATGGAATCAACTCGGCATTCTTCGAACCGGAGCCCTTAAAAACATAGATAAACAGTCTATCCCTTTGAAGTTGCGGTAGAATTGAGATATAGTATTTCCACAAAATAAATTTTTGCATGCTTTTTCATAATTAAGCACACACACACACAAAAATAAGAAAACGAAAAGAAAAAGAAAAAAGTTGCTTCTCATACTTACAGAGTTTTCTACTTCACTGCTTTTGAATTTTAGTTAATATTTTAAAATACAGGTATCTACCTTATTCATATTTAGTGTTTAAATATCTAATATTATTATTTGTAAACGTTTGCATTTTCAATATTTTAAAATTTTCTTAAAAATAACCCACTGGTGTAAACAGTAGCATCAAGAAAGTATTTTATATTGGACTACAGTCGCTACCCATTTTATCACTGCATTTTCAGCAATCTACTTCTGCTTTAATGCATTTTCAGCGTTCTGCACTTTTGTATGTAATACAACCAATGAGCGATATGTTTGAACATTTTTTTTTTAAATTATTAATTCTGAAATTGGATCATCAAGCCTTTTGCTGTTTGATAAGTAGAGCATTTAAAAAAAAAAATTAACACTTTTAATTTTTAGTTGCTAACTCTCCAAATAATAAAAATAAAATATTTTGATGGTTCACGTTCGTGATTTTTAAAGTGTGAAGTCTATTTGCGCATGTTAAATTTGCAGATAAAGAAAAAAAAGAAAATAGAAAATAAAATTTTTCATGTACATTTTTTGTGTTTAGTTTTGTTGTTCCTAAGCTTAAAAAAGTAATAAAGTTTCATTTATTTCGCACTTAACTGAACATATAGCTATTTTAACTCACAAATATTTAGTGTCACATAAACAGAACTGTAATAATTACTTATACTAATTAAGAAATCTTTAAGCTTTAATTTGATTAAAAAAGTTTAAATAATCGCAGCAAACAGAGCAGTATTCATAATGTTAGAATCTTGCATGAAGAATTCTCGATACTTTTGAAATATTCAAAATATTCGTATTCAGATGAGAATAGCTTCGTTATAGTCAGAATCAGTAAACCGTTAATTTATATCATGATACCGCAATCCGTTTTGGAAGCGTCAAACTAAACGCTTTTCAGGAGGGAATTATAGAAAATGACAGAAACATATCCCTTTAAATTTAATTTCTATTTGTGAGTTCGTGCACAAATTTTGCAAGATTAATTTGTTAAACTTAGTGTTGTATATAATGCAATTAAAAACCTTTGAATCTCAGAGTGTATATAGAAATATTAGAACAACACAACGGCATGTTACAGGTTTTATTTATTGAACTTATAAAGCAAATATATAATTAAATATTATTGTAAATATATAATTTAAAATGATATTCCTATATGTAATTATAAATACACACAAATTTACTACATATTTCAAGGGAAAATTTTGATAATGACGCAGTCATATATACAAGAACATGAATATGTATGTAATAATAAAACTTTTTCGCTTTAATTCTATTTTTTTCAAATTCTTTATTTAACTTTCCCCCTTTCTGTTTATATCTTCTGTTATTCTGTTTATTTTAATCCCATACCTTTTTAATTGCGCATTCTTTATTTTATTTTGAATTTAAAAAGCATTATTCTGCCGAAACAATTATTTTCCTAAAATCTTACTACTTAAATTTATTGAGTTAAATTAACAGTTAAATCAGAAGGAACTTTGAGTATTTAATATATATATATATTGTGTTTGAAATGGTAGAAAAATACAACATCAATTTACTTCAATAAATTTCTAACTTTACAAAATGCACATCCCTCATAGCATGCATGGTCACAGTGACATCACAATGACGTCACTGTGAGTCAATTTGGTCACATCACATTTATGAGCATAATACCACCCCTCAGTGACGTCACATTGTGACTGAGATGCGACTTTTTTAAAAATCTTTAGAAAATTACAAAAATTCTTCAAAACATGTTATTTACTTTAAAAACACGTTTCTGACAATTTAAATATCGTCACTTTTGTCACAGTTTCGTCAAAATTTTAATGTCAAAGTAGTCACAAATGACGCAATCTTCACAAATTTGTCACACCGTGACATCACAAAGTGGTCACAATGTGACGTCAGAAATGAGCTCTTAACCGGCCATAACGACTTCACATTTTAGTCCCTGTGACTTCACATCGAAGTCACATGACGTCAAATAGACAATCGATGATCACAAAGTCACAATGTGACTTCACAACGACGTCGCAATGACGTCATCATGCCTTACGGGATATGAGCAATCGTTTTGTTTCTCACCACCTTATCACTGGTAGCATTGTAAACTGTGAAATGTTTAGTATATAAAGGTCGATATATTCATACAATAAGTGTTGTAGAATAGAATTAATATTAATTTTTACGTTTTCTGAAATTACTTCATAAATATTATCACAAATTTTAACTTAATTAATATGATGTGAAAAATAGACATAAAAGCTTTTTTTCCATCGTCTTAGCAATGATATATTTCAAGATTTTAATATAAAGATCGTGATATTGCATATAAGTATTAGAGTGATTAAATCGTTGTTATTTTTAGAGATTTGTTCATGTGACAAAATTCGCTTCGCCTCTGTCCTCTGTCTAACCGTCGCAGAGTTACTGTTTATTTAATTTAAATCCTTAAAGAAAAAAAAATACTACTTTTAAGGGATTTGTTCCTTTGACGATTCCTCTCTGTCTGCCTGTCACAGTCTCCGTACACAAAAACTGTATATGTCAGAGACTTCTAAATTTTGTGTACTTACAGCTAAATACCTTGCGTCACGCGTCCAATCATAACATTTGAAAAAGTCTATTATTACATTAAATTATTTTTTCAATGTTATCAGTTCATTTTTCCAATTTAAATTTTAAAAGAGAATCTTAATTTCAACATTTGTTCGTGTAGACATCATGGCTTACAGGCAAAGAATCTCGCTAGTAAACAGAAGCTTATTAGTTCAAACCTCGGAGTTATGGCTTAAAATTTTCTCATTAAGGTGAATTTAATTAGAAATTTTGTATTTTTGGCCGAATTGGGGATTTGTATATTATTAGGATTTCATTTTTCTGATAATCATAAAATTTTTTGGAATTCAATTTCCATAATAAAGGTCCACAATTTTATATTTAATTTTAAACTTTTTTTTATATATTTACGCAGATTTATTTTTAATTTCAGGTTTCCAAAAAATGAGTTTTGGATTTGTTTTGAATAATTTTAATTGAACATTTTCAAATTGATTAAAATATATCACTTTCTTTTGCAATTATTTTAAAACTTAATTTATTGGTACTACCATGTATGTAATAATTTTATATTTATAATTTAACAATTTGGATTATTTAATTACAGAATAAGTTGTTTTGAAAGATTAAATGAAACCCTCTGTGCTGTCTGGGATCACACTTTCCCGCTTTTTTATTGTTTCGGTAGTTATTTCATAGTTACTAACGGAAATTGTAACACAAATAACAGGTATGAAAATAATAGTTCAACATGTTTTGTAGAGAAAATTTGCTCTTTAACAACTTATTAACTGTGAAAAATTCGCACAGTTACTAAATGCATAGATGTGAAAATCATTGATTCAAAACAGTAAATAAATAAATAAAAATTTTTGAAATCGAAACCAATTGCTTTAGATGCGATTAAAAAATATGTATTCACATTTTTAATATATTATTTTTTATTTAAATTATTTTTAAAGCGGCAATGACAGAATTTAACTCTTTAAATAAAAAATCGTCATTACTTGAAATTTTAAAATTATATTACTATCAAAAGTCGTTTTATTATAATAACATTTTTACAATCTTTAATGCAGCAAACACTGTCAAAAAGAAATAACATATTTTTTAAATTCCGAAATTTCATATAAGGGAGGCCATTACGTTGATGAATTTATTTCTGGTTTTGTAGTTTTGATTTATTTAACGAAATTTATGAACCAGAGCAATGTCATAAATAACGGCTTCATTTTTATGTTTCTATTTATTGAAGATTTTAAGAAGCAAATCTATTTGGAAAACTTCGGAAGCTGGGAATTTTGGATAGTTTAAACCAAACAACGGATTTAATTTTATGATTATTTTTCTATTTTCAAATTGCTAAATTGTTTTAAATTTATGTCCAGTTACATGCTTTAATGAGGGCATATTCTGAGCTTTAAGTATTTAATTTTAATTATAATTTGTGCAAATATCACCGTGAATAACTTTCTAAAAATAAGTAATTTCAGTTAGCAAATATTTTAGTAAATGTATTATTTTAGTAAATATTATAGCAAATATTTTAGTAATTTTTTTTTATTTCATTAATATATTTTTTAATATTCTTCAGAAAAACGTGTAAAAAATGTAATAAAAAATTCATAATTTTGATCTCAAAATCTGAATTGTTAGAAGTGGTGAAATAGCGCAATCTGAAATGTGTTCAGGTGTTGTAATTTGAACCCCCTCTCTCTTCCGAAATTTATTAACCTAAATTTATCTGAAACTAAATTAATTTGTATTTAAAGAATTTTTTTTCACTTTTAATACAAAGTTGTATTTAGCCAATACGAAATGAAAAAAAAAATATCAGCAGTATAATAATTTTAAAATATATATATATATATATATATATTAAAAAGTAAAAGATAAATGATTAACTCAGTTTTCAAAGACTAACAAGAAACACTTGTGTTGAAAATTTCATATAGTAGTTTCTGAGGTATCTTGCGTGTTATGCATAAAAACATCAGATGGAGAAAAATGATTTCAAAATTTCGGAAACGCCGTTTCAGCTATTGAGTGGCTAGATTTCTAAAAACGATCACTTCTGTTCGTAAGGAAAATTCAAGGAAACTATATCAAAATGTTTTTAAATAATAGGATGAACATCTTGAAACGCCAAGATCCTTGAGTCCTCTTAATCAAACTGAAACAGTATTGATTTTTAATTGGTGGCCCGGGGTTGGGGAGATTCCCCCTGGAGCAATGTACTGTCTCCCCCGGAAAATTTGAGATTTTGTATTTTCAATGGTTAGAAAGTGCAATTTTCCTCCCAGAACTTTATAATGTCCCTCCCACCTCCGGAACCATAAAATTTTTTCCAAGAGAAAAATGTCTGAATTCAACACTGAGTTGAAATATATATTTAAATAGTCAAAAATTAAGGTAATTTCATTAAATAAAAAACAATATTCTCTGTTAGCTATAACAAATATAATATATTTGTAAAATTTGCACACATTAGAATAAACTACGCAACTATGTACGTTTTTAAATTATTTAATTGTATTATTTGAAAAGTTTAACTGAATCTAAAATGCAAAATATTATTGAGAAGAATGATTATCTCGTTAAAATAAAAATTCTTTTTATGTAATAAATTCGTAGTGATAATCAAAAGAGGAAACTATACATTAAATAAATCATTATAATTGAAATGGACTAAAACTGTAAACTTGGAGCTTTATAAACAATTTTATTTAAATCGTCGAAATACATGAAACTTTACATTTGTTTTTGACAAGTATTCCATAATAAAGCACTGCGAGTGAAAAAAAAGTTTTGTAAAACAAAAGACTAAAATCACAGCACTGTAAAATGAAATATGGTTTGAAAAGGAAATTTATCATCTTATAATAAGTTGTTTTTCTTTCTTGATTTGGAAGTCTGTTGTTTATTACTTTTATTTTGTAGAAATACTTTCATTGACATTTCTGTTTTAAATCATGTTTGGTAAATTTTGCCTTTTATATAAAAAAACAACGAATAGAAGATGTTTATACTTTATCTAAGGTTTTATTATATTATAATATTAATTATTACAACGTTATTTTGTAATTTAAATTACATACGAATGACATTTCTTGATGTTAACTTTGATATAGCTGGAATTAAAATAATTCCAATAGAATTTGTGTTTTTTAGGGGGGATGGGGATGTGATCGTAGTGATAATCAAAAGAGGAAACTATTCATTAAATAAATCATTATAATTAAAATGGACTAAAACTGTAAACTTAGAACTTCATCCACGATTTTATTTAAATCGTCGAAATACATGAAATTTTACATTTGTTTTTGACAAGTATTCCATAATAAAGCACTACGAGTGAAAAAAAAAATGTTTTGTAAAACAAAAGACTAAAATCACAGTACTGTAAAATGAAATATGGTTTGAAGAGGAAATTTATCATCTTAGAATAAGTTGTTTTTCTTTCTTGATTTGGAAGTATGTTCTTTATTACTTTTGTTTTGTAGAAATACTTTCATTGAAATTTCTGTTTTAAATCATGTGTGGTAAATTTTGCCTTTTATATCAAAGAAAACAACGAATAGAAGATGTTTATACTTTATCTAAGGTACTACATTATTATAATATTAATTCATACAACGTTATTTTGTAATTTAAATTACATCCTAATGACATTTCTTGATGTTAACTTTGATATAGCTGGAATCAAAATAACACCACTAGAAGTTGAGTTTTTTTTTTTTTTTTTTTTTTTGGGGGGGGGGGGAGGGAGGATAGTGGAGTTGGGAGGAGATACACAGTGGTTTCGATTGCTTTTATTGGACAATACATAGATATTATAAATGTGTGAACATATAATAAAACATTTTGAAATCGTAAAAAATTAAATGGAAATTTTTTTTTTTCTAATATTAAAAACCGATAATTTGTAATTCTAGCTTTCAAAGAGTAGAAGAATTAACAATCTAACAGTATAATTAAAATATATATATATAAATGTAAACATTACAAGTATGAAGTTGGAAACATAATGCAGAATACTTCATCATGGGAATATACCACAACATGTGAAAACACAATTGATTTCTCTTGAGAAATGCATGGAAAAGTATTAAGTGGTTTTTCTCATTGCTCTATCAGTTGTAGCAAAAATATCAATAAGAAACAAACTAATACAATGGAATAACATGAAATTACATAATTTTAATGAACAGAAAATTTTAATGATAATTTGATTCAGCATTTCTGTGTAGATTAAAAGATAAAATTTAAATTATGCATGGCAAAACGATAATCTTAAAAATTTCCAATCGCATGGAATTATTGGGTTCCTTTTAGCAATTAACTTTACACAAATGCAAAAAAATGAAATTTTGAATTTTTTAATTGCAAAACTAAAACAAATATAAAATAAAAATGAAAAAAATTGCAAATATATTGAAAATTTTAAATAAAAAAATATAAGAATGATAGAATAAGTAGAATACATATTTTTTTATATCAGATGTTTGAAAATAATGTATAAAATATATTACTTTGAACAGTTTGTCAAATATGACCATATTTTTGTATTTTATATATTTTTCTATCATTTTTCATAATTTTTCATAATTTAATGCCACTAAAAATTAAAAAAAATTAAACATATTTACGTAAATTTAATACTTTTGCATTTATCTCTATTAGGGAATTCAACCCAAACGAAATGTAGATGAAAAGGGTTTAAAATTTAAAACTTTAATATAATATTTTGTTCATATATTTAGATTTTCTGAAATGGACACCAAATTATTATTTGGACACCATATGGACACCATATATATTTTTGATACTTTAGTATAAGTTACATGCCATCGGTTAATCTCAAATATTGCACTATTTATGCTATCTTTTAATATTTTGATTATTTCTGTGTTTAAGTAGCTATGTTTTGATTACATAATGGTTAAATTCTTGTTTTATTTATTTATTTATTTATTTTGAAAAAGGTTTTTTTTTTTTTTCATTTGGTCATTTAATTATCGATATACTTTAATAAAAACCAATGTTGAATCATTTACATTGCTTTAAGAGCAAAAACGTATTAATTTAAATAATTGGACTGCATGCTAATTAATAAATACAGATGCTAACATTATTTTGAAATACGTGTGTAAGTCATAAAAATTGAAATTGTGCAATGTTTTAAAGCTATAAAACTGAAATTAAACCGAAACTCAGCGTTAGGCATTAAAATATAGATTATTTTCTATTATATAAAATTAATTTAAACTTCTAACAGATCATCATTGGTTTGATTTTAAAATTTCATTATTGATCATAATGCAAATCAAAAGCACCAAAAACTAATTTCTATTTTCATTTATACTTCTGGTAACAATACCCTGCACTCGAGCCCCACCAGTGGCCGAGATGTTCTGCCCTAGAAACTGATAGACGGGAGGTGCTTGGTTCGCATCCAATTGCACCCGTTTGCCTTTTCTTTCTGAGTTTTCCGTGGCGATCATTCATTAGGACCTATATTCCAAATGTTAAAAATTAGCCGAAATAAACACAATCAACCAATCTTAAACAGGAAAACTGATTAAACATTCACAACACAGATTTCTCAAAATCTGTGTTGTGAATTATTCTCTAAAAATAGTATATACATGTATAGAAACACTTTTACATATAAAACTAAAGTAACCAGATATTATCATAAATTTCATAATCAATATCATAAATTTAATAAATTTTCATTCATTGAAATCAGTATTTAAACTCTCTTTATGTTACTAACTTAAATTATGTTACTAACCAATTTTGGTAGATACGAAGTTATAACAATGGTAAATATTATAAAAAGTACGAAAAATGCAACATTAATAACGAATTGAATGAATACATCAATTTATGCGCTATATGAATATGTGAAAGTACATGCATTTATATAATATAAATGAATAAATTTTCCATTCTAAAGGTAGTCAAAGTATAGTTTAAAATTTTGCTCTGGAATAATAGAATATTTTTAACTTACTAGAAAAAGCAATTTCCAGAACTATTGTTATAAAACTTAGCTATGAATATAAAATAAACATTAGTAAATCTCAATCATCTCAATGAAGTATATAACATTATAAGGCAAAGTTTGAGAATATTGTGAGATATAGCGTATATATTATACTGATTCCTTGATTCGTATTAACTAAAAATATCCATGTATAAAGAAGAATTTATTTCTAAACATCTTTTATCCGAAACTATATATTGAGAGTGAAACATATGGAACGCAGAACTAAGAATTTAAAATTAACCTATTTTTGTTATTTATCTCAATTAACACTCTATTACCATTTTATTTATAATTTAATAGCGATAAAGTTATTTTCTGAATATGAAATTAAATAAAATGTCTGTTTCAAAAGTAACGTGAGGCTTTAAACTAGAAAAAAAAATGTCTCTTTTAGATATTCAGTTTAATAAAATATTTTCCAAAAAAAATGAACATGCATTTTTACTTCACGTACATAGTTTACAAAATGCAGGCAGTCTCCAAACCTGTTGTTCGTTTTTTAAAGTCTTTGATAGCTTTTTAAAAACAGAAATTTTTTTTTTTTGCTTATTCAAATAATTAATTAAATATTTATTCATTAAAGCACTGAAACATTTTTTAAAGAAATGCAAAATTCGGTCCCAGAATATCCAGTTTCTCTGTAAACTTAAAACAAAATAAATTACGACATTTTTTTTAATTTACATAAACTGCATTAACGCTTAAAGAAAACAATTTAAAATTGATTCTTCGTATCTTTTCCGTGTTTAAAACATAATTAAATTTTTGTGTCTTTCTTTTGTGATCTGCTGAAGAACATAATTAAAATTTCGCCCATTTTTTTATATTTTAATGTTATTTTGTAGATAGAGAATGGCAGTTTATTAAAATTTCATTTTTATTCCTTTTTTTTTCTATGGTCTTATAATATCGGAAACAATATTTTAGGAAGAGTATTTCAGTAACACATTTAAATGAATATAACAATTATTAAAGCAGGATAAAAACTATAGAAATTACTATAATAGCTAATTAAAAAAATAGTTTAAGTGTGTTTGTAAATATATAAATACTTAGCTCCAATAATCGTTCTCTAGTCTTTCCGTTCGTTTGTCTGTCCAAGTATCCACAGATAATAGCGCAGAATATACTCATTCAAATAGTTTGAAATTGAATATATAAAATTTTTACAGATATTTGTCGAGACATTTAAAATTTTAGAATAATCAAACAAAATTTTAAAAAATATTAACGAGAATTTTCTTCATTTACTAAATACTACATGTATAGTTTATTTAATGGCATCACAAGGTAAGTAATTATTCGTTGCTATGGTGATCACCTTTTGTTTAAGATGCAGTATTATTATTTCCGTATTATTGTATTTATTATATATATAATTGCAACAAATTTTGTGTTCACGCATTTTTGCATAAGAGTGCAACAGCTATATCACTAACATCTGAATATTTACAAAACTAATTATGGTACAAATACACTTTATTTTTATACATTTGATGCAAGAGAATTTCCGACTTTAATCTGTTTAAAAGTTCTAAAATTAAATAGAAAATTTTTAAGAGCTTAAAGAGAACGGTTAATATTTTCAAGCAGTTATCAATACTAATATTATTTCTTTACATTTACGTTTACAGCAGTTTTCCATGGTACACTAGGAAAGAATCTTAATACAATTGTGTATGTATTTTCAAATAAAGTGGCATATTTACAAGGAGTTGTTCAAAAGTTAATGCATGAAAATTGAACAAATTTTCTGAAATATAAATTTTTTATTTCTCCCATTCTATTTCATAGACTAAAACAATTTAAATATGCATATCGACTAATAGAAATTTCGGATCATTTTGACTTTTACATTTTGTTTTTCAAATTACTCCTTCATGTATCACTTACAAACTAGAAAGTACCATTAATTTTTAAGAAAGCAAGAAGTAAAATTGTGTTTATTTAAAGTTTTGAATTCACCAAAAAATTGTAAGATTTTTTTTTTGTAGCTGATAGTTAAAGCAAGGAATTTGTTTAACTTTCAAAACCCATGAATTGATTTCTATCTGAAAAAAATACTTTTACGCTAATATTATTAAAAGTAGCTATCAATATCAAAAAAGGTTTAGTTTATCTGAAATTTAACAAATGTGTTCGTTACAAAAACCTAATGAATGTAATTATTTAGAGTGTTTTCATGTAAAGATAGCCTAATAAATAATTTTTTGAGATGTTTGAAAAATGTCGCATTACGGACAGATTAAAGAAATATAAAAATTTAGTAGCATATTTTTCAACTTTATTGCATATTATTATTGAGTCCCTAATTTAAACTTTATTAATTAATGTTTGAATTAAAAGAAACTCCAAAGTTTTACTAGTAATTAATAAAACTTTTGTTATTATTATTATTATTATTATTATTATTATTATTATTATTATTAAAATGCTGCATCATAAGTGAAGTCATAATAGCAAATGCGTCGACATAGTCTATCACTATTCGGCAATTTTCGGTAATATTCTGCTACATTTTCATAAAAAAAATATTGGAAGTTCAGCCAGCGATAGTGGTGAGAACCGAGTTCACTTCAAAAAAAAAAGTTTCCATCCGGTAGTCAGGATAACTCATGATTACTTCATCTGAAATTAAAAGACCAAAAAAATTCCTTTAGCACATAAGTTAATCTTAAATTTGAACGAAAGAGTTGACAAAATATTCATTTTTGAATCTTTGGTGAAAGTGCAATCAAAAAATTCTGATTTTAAATTTTGATTTTTGTCAAAAATTGCTTTTTTTGTTTAATTAAAAATAAATTGTATTTTTTAATAAAAAATCTTTCGTTTAGAAATTAGTGTTTAGCATGTAAATGAAGCGTGTAAAATTTAGGCAAAATCGGTCCAAAGGTTTTTGAAAATTTTTGACTACCGTCTTTAAAAAGAAAGTTTTGAAATAAACGCGGTAAAAGTTTGCTATACGAATAATTTTTTTAAAGAATTTTTTTCTTAATTATGTAGAATCTCCCATTCCAGCTCAATAAAGAAACTCGTCTAACTGCTGCATGATCCAAAGAATCCTTTTGTTCCATCCTATGAAGTCAACATAAAAATATCGCTTTTAATTGCTTAATGATGGTCAGAGGGCCCGAGCGCCTGGATACTCAATTGTTTACAACTGGGTAAGTTTTGCTCCTAATGAGTTAAATTTTTTTCATAATATTTCTTATAAGTTGTAGTATTAGAAAAAAATCGTTTTTATTACCCCCCGCCTTACTTTTCTCCTTTTCCTCCCTTAATAGGGGGCTGAAGCAGCAAAGAGAAACATATATGCAACATTAAATTTTACTTATATTTATCGTGGATGTTTCCCAGGGGTAGAGAAGAAGTATAAAAGATAAAGCAATTAATAACAGTGGATCTTTAATTGAACTCCTTCTTCTTCAGCAATTATATTTATTAATATTTTTAATAAGATTAATTTTCTAAAACTTCAGCCTGCTTAGCATCATTACGTTTTATTAACTTTTCAATTATAAAAGTGCATATTAAACGATTAATTTCATATTCAGGCATTTCATTTTGATTTTATGCATGATTTGTTTTCAAAAATCATTCAAGAACTAATGATGTTTTAAGCTGCAAAGATTTAAGCTCCAATCGTAATCGGTAATATTTCTTCTTATGCCCTTCCAAACCTTCAAAATTAAAATTCAGCTTGATGGATTTAAGGTGAATATCTTAACTTAATATTTAAATGAAGTGGTCGTAAATGCTTGAGTTTAAGATCATCGTATTAATGAAAATTTAAATTTAAATACTCCTTAATGCTTGCATGATAAGTTCTGCTTGTGTATATAATTATTAACTTTAAATATATTAAAATAGTTTGGATTAAATTCATTTATGAATACATGATATATGAATATATATGAATTTATGTACATGCTTATACTTAGTTAAGAAACTATGAGTACAGTATTAAGCAAATTGTGATTGAGATTTTTCAAATATATTTAACTTCTTTGTTTTAATAAATAAACAATTCTATGAACATATAAAATTATTCAGTGCATCTTAATTGATTAATTGGCTTCACAGGCGTATATATTTCATTTGGTTATCAATGAAAAATATTATTTTAATAATTAAGTGATTCTTTCAAAAAGATTTATTTTTATGTATAAAATTTAGTCACATACATGTATAGAAGTTTGTCAATGATGGTTCGGTAACGCATTTAAATAATTAGATATATAAAAACTTTATTAACATTATATGTATAATTATGTGGCGAAACTTATGATTTTGATGCTTTGGAAAGAGAATTGCAGAATAGCAGTATCGTACGAACATATGTTCGTCAGCACAATTTACAATATAATTTCAACACAACTAACAACACTACTCCTGGAACACATTCCTAGATAGCAACACTTTTGAAACATATTAAAACACATGTCTGGATAGAAACACTTTTGCAATATATAAAGGACAGAATAACAACACAAAAAATGTTTTGCATCTAAAGATTTCTAATTCACAACACAATAATGGTTTGTTAGTTTGGTTACAAAAATGTTGGTCAAATGGTTGAACATTTGCATATACAGCCTGTTGGAGATCCGATCTTAACATATTTTTACTCAGATAGACTATTACTGAAAGTAATTATTTAATATATACAGGGTTGTTATAATTAAAGTTCGCCTATTCAGAAGGCTCTAGAGCCGGTTCTATGGCTCCAAACGAATCAGAATGTCACTAGTACGTAGTTGAAAACATGCGCTCTGCGAAAATCGAAAAAAAAATTAGTTAAAATTTTTGTCAGTAGGTGGCGCTGCGCCAATATTTAAGATAATATTTGCAGATTCCTTTATTTTTTCGGGATTTTTGAAAGATTCTGTTTTTAAAAACACATGTCAGACAATCTCTGTTCTGAAACACAGCATTAGACTTCACATTCGCTCAATCTTACAGGACAATGCTGTAGAATGCTGTAGAAAGTACAATTCTGAGAATGGAATACATTATTAAAAATGGCGGAGGATTCATTCAACATGCGTCATGTTATTCTTCGTTACTTCCTTACAGTCGAGCGACATGTTTTATTTTTGTTGCTGCAGATTACATCACATGAAACGATATTCATTTTTCTGTATTGTTTGGAGTCATAGGTCAGGCTCTAGAGCTGTCTGATTAGGTGAACTTAATTATAACAATTCGCAGCTCGTTGAAGTTTGTTGAAACGTTTAAATTTGTGTGTTTCGTCTGGATTGACTGATATTGATATAATGAATCTGCAAACATCGCCTTAAATATTGGCATAGCGCCACCTAGTGATAAAAATTTTGACTATTTTTTTCGATTTTCGCAGAGCGCATCTCTTTAACTATATACTAGTGAAATTTTGTTTCATTTGGAGCAATAGAACCGGCTCCAGAGCCTTCTGAATAGGCGAACTTTAATTATAAAAACCCTGTATATATATGGAAGTGTAATTACGTTTTCTTATTTCATTGGGGCACCTTCAACTGCGATGTATTCTGTTATGCTCTTTTCATTAACAATTCAAATATCATAAACTAATGGTTGATCGGAGCTTATATTGCACTGGCTGGGGTATCTCCAAATAAAGCAAATATTAGAATAATAAAATCAAAGGATGATGGATTCAACCTGAGTGCCGGCTTGGACAAGTTTTGTTGAGGTGAAAATATACTACTCAAAATACTACTTTGTTCTGGTGACTCAAGACTTATGAATGCATATTTAAATAATTCTGAATATTTTTCTTTATATTTTAACTTTTATATATTAGAAACATAACTCCGATCAACAAAAATTAGGTAATATTTCAGTTATTTTGTGTTTGAGTTAATTCTAAATCTACTATTCCAGTTTGGTAGAACCATACTGTAAAATGTTAACTAGAAGAGCTAATTTTAACCCTTTCACGAGTAAATTATTTTTCATTATTTTTTATTATTCACAATTTTTTGTGACAAATGACAACCCATTATAAAACAATTTTATTATTTTACTGCAGACTAACTATCATCTGTCCATCAATCAAATTTCCATAAATGAACAAATAAAACTTTTTGCTTTATGGGGCAATGTTTAGCTGTTCTGATATGAGGCCTGTATGTGTAAAATGGTTTAATTTCTGTTACATAAACTAAACAGTCCTTACTTACAAGAAAAAATTACGAGAATTTTTTCTAGTAATCCAAATATTATTAGTAACCACTTATATTCTACTACTATCACCATTTATTAGCGCTGTCTTGTGAAGAAATCATCAATAGAGCTAATTATAAATTCATTTTACATAACTTTTAGAGTTTTTAAATAAGAAAAAAATCACAAATAAACTACTTATTTATGTAATAAAATCGCGTTACTGCGGATAACCGGGAAATACTAGTTAATTTCACTGTGCTGAAAAAATCGTCAAAATAAACATTTTTATTATAAAATAACATAACGGAATGTTTTTTAAGAATCCAAATATTATTCGTTAAACTGAGGAATTTGTTAGAGTGACATTCGTTGTAACAAAAATCTTCTGCATATTGAGTGTTAATACGTGATAAAAATATATTTACAAGTCCAGTAAATATATATTCAGATCGACATGTTTCATCGCTCAGACGATGATATTCTCAAGTTCTATCATAAAACGAATATTTTTGAAACAAAAATGATTAAATAAAAAAAACATTAGATGCCATGTACAAGGTGATATTTAAATATTGTGACATGACAAAATTAATTTTTATACTTTTTTGTTTTTGAGCTATACTATTGTTTTATTTATGCTCCATGAGCTTTTTTGTTGTCTAGTTGCTATTTCTATTGATATTGATTTGCTATTTTGCAGAAGAACGTGATATTCAAAAGGCTAATCCTGCATTCTTTTAAAAACACTCACAAAGAAACATGACTGTTTGGGAGATCCTGAATCAAAATGCATGTGGAAACAAGCACCAAGTCCCTGGGCGGCTTAAAAAGCGCCCTAAGCGAAGTCTGGACTTAAATCTGACCTTAAATAGACTGTCGCGGCCATCTTCAAGAATGTCTAAAAGCGCAGAAACCCCTGCTTCGCCACGGAAGAAATCATAACAAATGATCTTGACCGTTACTTGTATAGAATTTTCTTCTCTTTCGAATGATGAATAAAACGAGTTGTTTTTCCCTTTAGATTAAAGTTATAGTATTTTATTTAAGTTGTAGTATTAAAAGTCTTGTAGAATGAAATCAAATACAATAATAGATGGGTATTTATAAATGTAGATTACCTTATACAGTAAAACCCCGATAATTCGGATTTATTGGCACCAGCCCCAACCCGAATTATCGAAAATCCGGATTGTCCGGAAACTTAGAAAAAAGTGAAATAAAATAAAATATACTTACAGAAAATCACCTTTTTTTAAAAAACTTATTGAATATTTACAGACAGTAAAAATGTTTACTTTGTAATAAAAAAGTTAGTAATTTTCTGCTGTGCCAGTTTTTTATACCTTTTGCAAGCCGTACAGTCATGCTTTATAAATATAAATAATTTTCTGCAAGTGATATTGTAGAAGTGTTTTGCCACAATATCAAGGGAGCAGACCTATGGGCTGAAAAAGATCGGAATTCAATCCTTATCAGAAAATGGGTCTTATAAGGCCTATTTTACCTTGCTTTTATGCAATGTTCTAAGTAAAAATTTGTTGTGCATTGATTTTTTATGACATTTCTAAAAGGTTTAAATAGAAAATTAAGCAAATGGGAATTGTCAAACTTAGTGATACATAGTTGTTTCTTTGAAAGATAACATTAGAGAGTTTAAATAAGAAAGCTTAATGCATTCTTCCGAAAAGATTTCAGAAATAGTTTTTTTTAATTCAGAAAACGACAATGAAACAAGATAAAGTTATGGAAATTAGTCAATTGCTTCTCAAACTTTGAAAGAAAATTGACCAAACCGACCCGGATTATTCAGAGATCCGCATTAACGGGGTCTGAATTAGCGGGATTCTACTGTACTACCGTTTCTTACTCTGCACAGCATCTCTTTCCACATTTTATATTTTTAATGTTGTCATTGCTGAGGTTAAGAAACAATTAATTTATAAATGTGCCTGATGTTGTTTTATGTCAAAGGAGTTTCATTTAAATCTTATACATGATGTATTTCAAATGTAATTCAGAATCTATTGACGTTTTAAGTTTCAAAGTTTTAAATTCAATTGATAAGCGGAACTATCATGCTAAGAATTTTTTGAAAATTGAAAATTCATTTTCATGTATCTAATCAAGTTTAAAAGCTGAACTTAATCATTTTTAATTTAACAATTTCAAGTATTTAATGATAATATAGTTAGTCATAATTCTGGGACCGTGATTTGGTTATTTTCCCTATTTTTTTTTTTTTTTTTTTTTTTTTTTTTTTTTTAAGATGGGAGTCAAAACGTTTTGTGGAAAAATAGTTTTTCACCAGATATTCCCAATCGTTCTAAATTAATAATCAAAATGTTCACCTTAATTCAATGAAAAAGATTCTGTTATCAATGCAGACAATTTATTCTTTAAAGAAAGTGGTAGCTCTGTACTCATGGATTGTACATAACTAACTGTATTATTTTTTATTATTATTCAAGAAATTTGACAATATCTATAAATGTTTATACTTAATTACGCAACTAGAATGTAAGTATAAAGCATCATAAACTTGATATATTCTAATCCTTTCTCAGCTTTGGTCAACTTAACTCCATGTGCATATTTTGCAGTTTTTATTTTTATATTTATGATTATTAAGAGGGTTCAGGAGTTTTACTTTTTACCTATCCGTGCAATATAGAAACGAATCCCATTTATTGTATTCACTTAGCACTCTATGAAACATAATTACAATTTCTTTTAATATAGACAACTTAATATTTCCTTGTATAATTTTTTTTATATTCTATATTGAAATTTTACTTATTTTTTATATTTAATTTCGAGGAAAATTGTTTTTTGACTTGCTTTCACTGCGCGCAAGACTATAGCAAAAATAGTGGTTCAATAGCCCCCAAAATTTAGATAATAATGTATCTATTGTATCTTGAATATATTTTTCATCTGCGATTTATTTATATATTTATTTATTTAAAATTGGTAGTTTTTTAATAAAAATTATTATTTTTTAAATTTTATACTTTTAATTTTAAATAAGTTGCTTACTAATGAAATATACGCCACAGTTGCATTAGTTTTACATTATTATCAATATTTTTGGTGGTTGTTAAACCAAAAGATTTTCTACAGCTTTGCGCGTAGTAGATATAATTAAACAAACAATTTTAGATTTTTTGTCAAATTGAAACATAAAAAAATACAATTAAAGTTCACTACAGAATTTAAAAAATATATATTTTTTAAATAGAAGAAATATTAATATGTCTGTGCAAAAATATTAATATAATATATTTATGTTAAAAAATTTTATGTATTTGTGTTTCTATTTGCATTATAGGGACTGAAAAAAATAAATGTGAGACATTATATGTATACATGCATTTTCGAGAATTTATTTCCTATTTTTCTCTTATTATGAAAAATCTATCGTCATTGCAGTTTGTTTTAACATCATTAAAAAAGTACGTCATTATTTGATTTTCCGTCTGGTAAGCTTTGTTAGAAGAACTAATTCTGAAACGCTGTAGTATTTATGATTAGAACTGTATTCTCATTTTATTAATTATACAGTTTTATAGACTTTCTGTAACAAGGCAGCCATCAAAGTCATGAAGATTTGTAAGAAGACGCGATTTGTAATTAAACTGTAATTTTCGTTTTTTTCCCATTTTACTCATACCTCTTCTTCTTTTAGTTAAAAAAAATTTACTTTGTTTATTGGATCACAGAGATTATTAAAGAAACAACTTTTACTAACTAACGTCGATTTAATAACTGATTTTATGAATTCAAAATTGATATATATATATATATATATATATATATATATATATATATATTAATATCGTTTTATAGTTTTCTGAATATCAAATTTGATTTTAATAACTTTTCATAACAACCCAAGTTTAAAGGCTTCAAAATTTTCATTTCGCGTTTAAAGTTCAAATCAGTGTATCGTAAATTTTAGTACAAATAATACTCAATTTAAATATTATGCATAAAGAAATGGACATAAAAAATGTACAATTAAATACACAGAAATATGTTATTTTATTATATATTTTTGTTAAGAAATCTTGCTATCTTTAATGTATGCTATAAACCATTCAGCAAACATTTTTTTATAAACTCAAATGCATATACTTAAATATGATTTATCAATTTTGAAAGTAATATGTCTGTTTTTAATCTCATTTTATAGTTTTTTCAATGTCAAGTTTATTTCTAATGACATTATAGTTGTGCATTTTTTAAAGACTCACATTATTAATATAGGATGGACGAGACCTTACTCGAAATAAATCTCACAAATATCAGTACGTGAATGAAAAGAAGAAAATTTATGACAGTTATTGTTTATTTTTTATTTTTAGCGTGTCGAACTTTATACCTCCTTCTTTTATACTTATCATCAACTGTGTTTTTCAAATGAGTTACTACGTTCTTGAGATTTATGCTGATTTTCAAAAGTGTTTTTTTAAAAAGCATTCGATAATTTTTCTTCCTATATATGAGGATAACGCAAGGTAAAATGTAGATCAGGAGGGTATAAATGTAGTTTTTAATTTTATTGCCATGCAATTAGGAAATTAACGCTGACATCATTTTTCAATGTACGACGGACGTAGTCCATAGCTGCACAAGCTTCCTGATACACTCAGAAAAGAAGGTTTTCGGTTGAGTAGCGAGCCCCGCAAGCCCCACAAGCCCACATGCCCTATGGCTTTCAGTACGTGGTCTGAGATGAGTCGACGGCTCCTTACTACCTATATGAGTGGACCAAACAAGTAGTAGTCCGAAAGGGCATGATCAATATTATACGGATATGAACCATGTTATGTGCACGCTGAATATTGTCATCAATTATGACAGCACACGTTTGTCCGAATCCTCTCGCATGCATAAACTTTGTGGTCATCATTTTTTTAGTTTTTCGTTAAATTCGTAATCATTACGTTGAGGCATGACATTATTCCCTTGTTGTTCAGTAAATCTTCGATGAATTGTGGTTTTTGATGCACCTTCCGACAGTAAAAACTGCATCACTGCTCATTTTTCCCTTTGGTGAAAACCACTAACGACCCCTGGTATGACCCTTGTACCATGGTCTATGTGTAACAAAAGGAAAATAAGTGAATCTGTCACAATTCAATATATTAAAGCATTAACACAACAGAACAACCGTAAAATGATGATAAAGGACAGTATGAACAATGTACTTACTCTCGTACTAATCATTAGTTGTGTTTTTTCAAGACTTTTTATCCTTCTCTCCTATCTTTACTAATCTTTAGAAAAATTTTCAAAGAATCGCTGTTCTTTTTGCCACAATAGGTTTTTATGAATCAACAGTATGTTTGTTAGTATAACACATGATTCTATTATCTCAAATAATAGATAAAAATAATTTACCCAATTAAAGTTATGGCATTTTAGCTCACAGGCTACGCTTACTAATTGTTTACTACTTCTATATATTTTCAAGGTTTAATGTCGTCCGAAAAACAAATAAAGGGAGAAATAGCTCCCCCCATTTCCCCTTTTATATTATTTATAAAAATTAAGAAATTCAAAACTTTAATTTCTTTTAAGTATTTGACCTTTATGCGAGGATTCCTGACCCCTTCTCCCTTTTTTTATCACTATCTTTAAAAAAAAAAGTAAGATTGAATTTCGAGTGTAGTTGACATTTGAAACGATCTGATTGCACATGTATTTATAAACGGATATGTATGAAAGCGGGATTTTTTTAATGAATTCATGGATCGCAGCGTACCTAAAATTTTCACACTTTCCTAGCACTATTTTAAAAAGATAATATTCATTATAGAATTTCACTGTAGATATTAAAGAAATATCACACGAAAATTTTTGATTTAAAATACTGGGATGCTGCGACTACTGTGAGTTCATCTTTCGGTGCCCCAACTCCGGTTCTCGGCCAGCTTCATCTGCTATCTTCTTCAGGTTGTTTAACGTTATTTAGGTTAAATAGAAAAAAATGTCCATGATATGTTGTACCACAAGTAATGCATCAACAAAATATTTATTTTTCCATTCAAACATACAATCTCATGATGCAAATCTTTATATAAACTTTGAGTGTTTTTTTCGGTTTTGGTGACTCTATTTTTCGTACATGGATACTTATCACGGATAATATCTCGGGAAGATGAAAATTAATAAAATTCATGGAAGTATGAGAACTCATATAATATTCTGAATAAAGATTAAAGATTTTATCTTAGTTTTTTGGAATATGTGCAACATGGTTAGTGCTGTTTTTATTTTTTAACCGACTTCAAGGAGAAGGTTATGATTTCGACCTGTATGTATTTCTTTTTCACTCATAACTTTCCTAAATATAAACCGATTTTAATAATTCTTTTTTTGTTTGAATGTGTAAGATGCCACATGGGCCCATTTCAATTTTATCAAATTCTTGCAATTAGAACATTTTAAAAATAAAAACATTAAAATTCCAATTCTTTTTCAAGAAGTCATCCAATTAGAAGCGTTCATTTTTCAGGTAATCGCTTGCTTTCATGTCGAGCCCACAAATCAGATGTGTTTGAACAATAAAAAAATAAAAATTTAGGCTATAACTCTTATACCGTTACTAGATCTTTTAATTTCATGAAATTCTGATGATTAGATTTTTTTTAAATGAAAAAATTGGGATTCGATAAAAAATATATATAATGATTTGTTGCAAATCATCTTTCATTATTGCAAAGTTTTCAAATCATAGTCATGTTAAAACTATGCATTCATATGCGTTAGTGCCAAGTTGTCTCTAAGATTAATACTTTTCTTGAAGTCGGTTAGTATTATTTTGAAAAAAGCATATTTTATAATGTGATTATTTTTTACGGATTTTTTACTGTCAAGAAAGTATTTTTAACAATAAGCTTGCAATGTAAACATTTGTCCCGCTCATATCCTTATTTAATAACGGACCATATATTTACTCTTTATTAACGATTACAGTAAAGAACTATATTTATGTAAAAATTATAAGTAAAAATTAATTACTCGAATTATATTATACCTAGATGTTTCAAGTACCTCAATTTCGAATGATAATTCAAGCAGAAAGTCAACTTTACACATAGAAAATTAATGAAAACTTTAAACCTGTTCAATGTTAAAACTCGTTTTATTTGAATAATATTATGTGGAGTTTAATGAAGTAAGTATTTAAAATCTACATTAACAGGTTTTTAAATTCCCAAACTACCTATAAGATAAAATATTACATTAACAAATTTAATTGTGTTTAGGTAGGCTTGGTTTATTTTATAAAATTTATGATCCAGAACAATATCATAAATTACACACTAGTTTTGAATTTTCTAATTATTGCTGTTTTTAAGCCGTAAATCGTTGAGAAAATATCCTGAAGCTGGAAATTTCAGATATTTTAAGTGGAAAATATTTAAGTGTATATTAAATTAATTTTTTTTTCTTCTAAATTTTAAATTTATACTCCGGTTATACACTTAAGTGAAATGATTTTTTATAGTTTAAGTATTTAATTGGGAAATAGCATGTCCATATATTAATAAAAAACCTTTCATCTTTTTAAAATTCTAGTTCCACAGTTCCGAAGTAAATTTTTGGATATCGAAAGCAATTTTTGCCACAATAACTTAAGGTTCAAATATAAACATAAACTAATATGAGGTTTTGCTTTTGAATTTCACCGTTTGTGATTAATAATCTTCATTTTATCAATTCGCGTAATTTCGTATTTAATTGAAAAGAAAAAACTCTCTTGTCCTTAAACCGTATCCTTACACTTTTTAGGTGAGTTTGTAAATACGTAGTACTTATAGTTGTCGTTCAATCTGTTCGTCTGTCCATTCGTCCATCTATCCATATACGACAATGCAAAAACTACTAAACCGAATCGTTTGAAAAAAAATCATTATTTGATTTTTTTTGTCGAGTTATTTCAAATTTTATAAAAATCTGATGTATAATGCAATTACAGGGTCACACAAAAGTATTATGATATATTGAGACTACCATTATTATAATGCCACTATTATGATATAGATAGAAGCATTGTTCGGGGTACATTTTAGGTATATTAAAGTATTTCACATTTTATGAAATTGATATATGTTGCTGACGTTTACTACAAATTAAAAATGCTTTTATTTTTAAACAAATTACATTATATTTAGATGTTTCACATATATCAATTTCGTATGAAAATATAAGCAGAAAGTCAACTTCACACATAAAATAAAATAAAATAAAAACTTTAAATCTGTTTAAAGTTAAAATCGTTTATTATAATATTATTTTGTGGAGTTTAATGAAGTAAGCATTTAAAATCTATACTAACAGATTTTTCAATCTATATTGACAGATTCCCAAACTACCTATAGCATAAAATATCACATTAACGAACTTAATTGTGGTTAGGTAGGCCTGGTTTATTTTATAAAATTTATGATCCAGAACAATATCATAAATTACACACTAGTTTTAAATTTTCTAATTATTGTTGTTTTTAAGATGTAAATCGCTCAGAAAATATCCTAAAGCTGGAAATTTCAGATATTTTAAGTGAAAAATGTTTAAGTGTGTAGTAAATTATATTTCTTTTCTTGCTAAAATTTAAATTTATACCCCGGTTACACACTTAAATGAAATGATTTTTTATAGCTTAAGCTTTAATTTTATTGAGAAATAACATGTCTATATATTAATAAAAGAAATAAATATAGTTTAAAAAAACTAAAAAACACGCTTTTTAAGTATATCAAACTAAAAAGTGAAAAATAATTCGTACTATAAGCTGAAAACGAAAATAGATGAAAAATACTATATTACTATATAATCATTGTTATTATAAGAATCAATTAATAAGCAATAAATAAAATTATCGTGGAAAAAAAGCGTGGGGTGCTCCATCTACCATGCTCCATCTATCAGTTCTTAAGAAGCACCTCCACGCTTTTTTTCCACGATAATTTTATTTATTGCTTATTAATTGATTCTTATAATAACAATGATTTTATAGTAATATAGTATTTTTCATCTATTTTCGTTTTCAGCTTATAGTACGAATTATTTTTCACTTTTTAGTTTGATATACTTAAAAAGCGTGTTTTTTAGTTTTTTTAAACTATATTTATTTTTCACTTTTTAGTTTGATTACTTTAAAAGCGTGGTTTTTAGTTTTTTTAAGCTATATTTATTTTAAAATTTACAACGAAAGGACATCGATCCAAATCACTTTTTTTGGTCGACTATGGTTAATTTAACCATGCATCTCGAATCCTATTAAGAATGTATAAAAAAATTCTTCACATTATGAAAGAGAACATTTTTTGCCAGATATAGCCAAATTTAGAGACATTCTTTCATTTGGCACCAAATACGTGTTGTGGCTTTCGTAATCTTAATAGTCAATTTTTCAGCCAAATGTCGCCAATATTTTGTGAAATATCGCCAACTTATTGGTTGCTGCCATTTTCTCATGACCCTGACTCGTATTACCCAAAATGACCCACTAATCAAATTTGATCAAACATGTGAC
Organism: Maratus speculifer; assembly: GCA_964019185.1. Lineage (NCBI taxonomy): Eukaryota > Metazoa > Arthropoda > Arachnida > Araneae > Salticidae > Maratus > Maratus speculifer. The sequence continues at coordinate 94,464,597 of OZ025289.1, read as the reverse complement.
TTAGCTCAAAGGTCACCAGGTAATCAAAAACAGTAGAATATAAAATTGAATCAAAATCGTTAAAGCCGTTTCTTAGATAAAATTAGCTTGACAGCATTCATCAATAAAGCGAAATGGCCCACTAATATAATTTTGTTTAACTTGCGACTCTGCCCAATAGTCTTCTCGTGACAAAAGACGTTTCGTTACAAAATTTAGGTAAAATTGATTGAATCGTTGTCATATATAATTAGAATAACCCTAACCCATTATGACCCAAAATGACCCATTAATCGAATTTTCGCGAGCATGTGTCTTGGTCCAATGGTTTTTCTCTTGCCCGAGAATATCATAATACAAAATATAGTCAAAATGGTGAGAGACATTTTCTACATAAAATTAGCATGATCCATCAATGACCCACAAATGACTCTAATAATCGAAATCTCTCGAACATGTGACTTAGCCCATTAGTTTCCTCGTGTCTAAAAATTGTTATATACAAAATTTCGTTAAAAATGTTCCAGCCGTTCTTTAAATATAAATAGCTTGACCCAGACCCTTTATGACACATTAATCGAAATTTCTCGAAAGTGTGACCTAGCCCAATGATTTTCTTGTGCCAAAAAAATGTTAAAATTTTGTTAAAATCGATCCACCTGTTCTTTAGATGTAGCTTGACATGATCCATTATGGCCCATCATGACCCACAAATGATCATTATAGTCGAAATCTCTCAAACATGTGATTTAGCCCATTAGTGTCCTCGTGTCAAAAAACTGTTCATACAAAATTTCGTTATAATCGATCACGCCGTTCTTTAAATATAAATAGCTTGACCCAGACCCTTAATGACCCAATATGACCCATTAAAATTTTTTCTCGAACATGTAACCTAGCCCAATATTTTTCTCGTGTCCGAAAACCATAGAATGCAATTTTTAGTCAAAACTGCGTGAGAAAATCTTTAGATAATAACCCTTATAATCAAAATCTCTCGAACATGTGATTCAGCCCATTAGTGTCCTCGTGTCAAAAAACTGTTATATACAAAATTTCGTTATAATCGACCACGCCGTTCTTTAAATGTAAATAGCTTGACCCAGCCCCTTAATGACCCAATATGACCCATTAAAACTTTTTCTCGAACCTGTAACCTAGCCCAATATTTTTCTCGTGCCCGAAAACCATAGAATGCAATTTTTAGTCAAAACTGCGTGAGAAAATCTTTAGATAAAAGTAGCATGACCCACAATGACCCCAAAAATGACCCACTAACCGAATTTTCTTGAATATGTTACCTAACCCAATGGTCTTCTTGTAATCCAAAACGATAAAATATAAAATTTGGTCAAAATCGTTAGAGCCGTTTTTTAGATAAAAATGGCTTGAGCCATAATGACCCAAAAATGACCCACTAATCGAAATTTTTCGAACATGTGACCCAGTCCGATAGTTTTCTCGTGCCAAAAAACTGTTACAAACAAAATTTCGTTATAATCGATCACGCCGTTCTTTAAATATAAATAGCTTGACACAGACCTTTAATGACCCAATATGACCCATTAAATTTTTTCCTCGAACATGTAACCTAGCCCAATGATTTTCTCGTGCCCGAAAACCATAGAATGCAATTTTTAGTCAAAATTGCTTGAGAAAATCTTTAGATAATAAGGAAAATCTTTAGATAATAAGGAGAGTTACAAACCCACAAACTCACATACAGGTGAAAGTAATAAAAGCGTGTTAAAAAAAACCTTTCATCTTTTTTAAATTCTAGTACTACAGTTCCGAAGTAAATCTTTGGATACCGAAAGCAATCTTTGTTACGATAACATAAGGTTCATAAATTAACATAAGGTTTTGCTTTTGAATTTCACCGTTTGTGATTTATGATCTTCACTTTATTTATTTGCGGAATTTTGGGATTTAACACTAGAACGTCCGTTGGTGTCATTTCGACACCAAACCAAAATTAGCCTTACCTCTCTATCCCATTTTTTATCTATACCCTAGAAATCTATTGACTTTTAATCAATTTACGTAATAAACAGACTGTTGAAATTTTTATTATGTGATTCTATTTTTTATAAAATTTATAACTAAATTCACGTAGAACACCCGCAGGTTTCATTATGACACCAAACAAAATATGAAAAGAAATACTTTACTTTTGTGTTTTTCCGGTTCGTGTGACCTTGGTTTCTACCTCTTTCATTTACGGAAGGTATATTATGCTTCCATCCCTCAAAAGGGAGGAAAATGGTATAGTCGTAATCAGGCGACCAAGTGTCTCATGTTCCTTTCTTTGTATTTTTATCATGTTTGAAAGCACTTGAAAAAGTTTAATTATTGGGAGGTTTTTATTCTTTTACATGCTATTTTTTTTAATTATGTATCGCAAAAGAGGTCTTAGTCCCGAAGTAATCGCCAATCTTTTGAGGGAATTATCCGAAAATGAATAGGATGTGGTGATCTTTCTTGTTCTGAATTAGATTCTGATAATGAAATTCTATTGCAGAAAAATGAATCAGAGGAATCTGATGAAAGCGATATGGATAATAACAGTATCCAGATGAATTTAGACGCTTATGTAGCTTGGGATGGAACCGAATGGAAACAATTCAAGCCTACTTCTCATTCGGGTCGATTTTCTGAAAAAATATACTACGTGAAAAAAAGCGGACCTGCAAATTTTGCAAAGCGAAATCTTGATGAATCGCTTATAAGCTCCTGGCTTCTTTTTGTGGATAACCTATGTTGGATCATATAAGAAAGTGTACAGAAACGGAAGCCATGCGAGTTCTGGAAGTTGATAGCTGGACATTGTCCTTCGATGAAATATGTGCTTATCTCGCAATATTATATGCTCGTGGAGTAAGCAATGCTAAAAATATTGTATTACAATCCCTATGGTCTGACTCTTGGGGCTTGGAATGTTGTAAGGAAACAATGACAAGAAAGAGATTTAGAGAAATATCTCGCTTTTTGAGATTTAACATAAAATCAACTCGTTCTGAGCGACTTCAAGTAAATAAATTCGCTATGATTTCTCAAGTTTGGGACAGTTTTATAGAAAATTGTATTCGAAGCTACAAACCTGGAGATAACATAACAATTGTCGAACAATTATTTCCGAGTAAAACAAAATGCCCATTTACCCAATTTATGCTTCAATGTCAACCGCAGTACGGCGGCGTTGTACAAGTTGGGGAAGACAGTGCTCTCACAGAGCATTGACGTGATCTCCTTGAGTGAACAGCGCGTGAGGGATGAAGAGACCGTCGGCTTACTCGATGGCTTTTCCGAAGTCATGTCTTCGGAGCTCAGTGAAGCCGCCTTTTGGATTAGTTCCCGACTGAAGTACTGTGTGGCTCTGAATACCGACGACATAGTGGCTATCCGATGTACAATTTCAGAGGAGGACGTGTTAATAGTGTCGTGCTATTGCTCTCCGTCTGAGGACATCGTCCCAGTTCTCACTCGGATGGGTGACTTGCTATTGGAGTACCCTCAGGACAACGTTCAGATTGTCGGGGACTTCAACGCGAAGTCGTACATCTGGAGGGATAGACCAACAGATGCCAGGGGTGAGGAGGTAATCTAATCCGCCCTTGGTCACGTTTTGGAAATCGTCAATAATCCAGACAGTGCGGCGACCTTTGATGGACATCAGGGTCAAAGCTGGATCGATCTACTTCTGGTCCGTAAATGCGCACATCGCATAGCTGACTGGATTATCAAAGACGGGGTGACAACCAGCGATCATAACGCCATGACTTGGACCTACCAAGGCAGGCCAAGGGCTCGGAACCCTAGGGGCGTCCGCCATCGGTGGAAACTTAGGGACCTTGCCTGGGACGATTTCCTCCGGGATCTGCAGAATGCAGATTTTAACGTTTATGACTCGAACGCACCAGACTCGGGAGTTGAACACCTTGATTCAATTCTGGCGGAATTGTGCTTGAAACACCGAAAACGCCGTCCTGCCGCAGGCAAGGGGACGTGTTGGTGGACTCTAGAGTTGGAGGCTCAGAGGTCTAGAGTGCGTGCACTAAGGAGGTTGTTCAAGCGGATGCTTGACCTGACTCAGAAAGAGAGACGCGAAGCTCTCCTTAAGCGTACGCGGGCAAAGTGCAAAAGAGCAATTCTGCAAGCTAAGTGTCATTCCTTCCGAAAGTTCCTTTCGGACAAGCTTTCAACCGACAAGATCGGCCAGATCTGTGCGGTGGTGCGAGGCAGGCGGCGGCCTGAAACTCCAGCTATTCTGGAGCTACCCGACGGGTTGGTGGCATCCACATGGGTTGGATCCCAGGCGGCCCTTGCGAGACACGACTTCAGACATGTCGATGGGGATGTGCAGACAGCGTTCAGTAAGACGAATAATCCGGATGTGTTTGACATCGGGGAACTAGAGTTGGCGATCGACTCGATGGCGCTCGATAAGGCGCCAGGCCACGTTGGATTCAGTCTGGAAGTTATCAGATAAGTTTTTCGCTGGCACCCTCAATGGTTGCTCTCTTTGTACAACCATTCCCTTAGAGAGTCTGTGTTTCCGAGAAGTTGGAAGCGAGCGATTGCTGTCTACTTCCCGAAGGAGGGTAGAAACAAGAGTGATCCCGCTTTCTACCGTCCTATCTGTCTACTTCCCGTCGTCGGGAAGATCTTGGATACGCTGTGCGCAACTCGACTTACGAGCTTCCTGGAGACTAATGGCGTACTCTATGATAGACAGTACGGCTCTAGACAAAATCGGTCAACCATTGATGTGATCCATGAGGTGGTCAAGTACGTTTCTCAGAGTAAGATAACAGGTCATTTCACCTGTCTCGTGAGCCTGGACATCAAGAATGCCTTCAACAGCACCCGGCTGGACGACTTGCTACGTCTTTTGGCGGAGTACGGAGTTCCACCGGAGCTCCTAAACTTTATCGATTCTTTCCTCGGAATAGATCGGTTATTTTGAACTCAAACGAGCATAACATTTACGTTGGGGTGCCGCAGGGTTCATGTCTCGGGCCGGTCCTGTGGCTGGTGTTGATCAACAGCTTTCTGAAACGGCTTGGAATTGAGGAGGCATGGACCATTCTTGTCTTTGCCGACGATATACTCATCATTTCACGTAGTACGGCGCTGTATAGGTTCGCTGACATTGTCCAGCGGGTATTCGCTGAGATTCTCGCGTGGGCGATAGGATGCAGCCTAGAGTTCAGCTTCGATAAGTGCTTGTACACTGTCATACCAGCGAAGGGAAAGATGGATTACGACCCTCATTACGCATCCGATTGGGTGAACACAGGGTCAAGTTTTCCAAACAAATCAAGTACCTGGGGTGTGTGACCAAGAGTGTGGTCATTGACAGGGATTTCAGTTGGATGCCTCATTTGGATCTCGTCCAAGAGAAGGCAACCAAAGTCCAGTACAAGTTAACTAGATTGGCAACAACCACCTGGAGCCTTAAGCCTGATGTTCGTAAGGCGGTCTACTCGGTGGTGGCCGAGCGTATAGTCTTGTACGCGGCCCCTATCTGGTACTCCAACAAAGTGGCTTTTCGTAGGAGACTACTGAGCATTCAGAGAGGTCTCCTGCTGTGTGTCACCAAGTGTTGCAGTGTGTCACAGTGTCGACCGATACGTTGAATGTTTTGTCTGGGGTGATTCCCCTGGACCTTTGTGCTCGTATCGAACGCGACTTCGAGGCCCACACAAGACGGAGTGAGAGCATTGATAGACCGAATCTCTCACCAGAAATGGTGGAGGTTTGGAAGTACCAGCCTCAACGACGCTATCCGATTCGAATACCTTGGACGCCGGAACCATCCGGAAGTCTCCGCATACTTACTATACGGACGGTTCCAAACTGGTCGGTGAGAGGGTGGGCTGTGCCTATCACCTCGCCACTAGGGATGGCGTTGTTGCGGAGGGAAGGTTCCGCCTTTCCGATGGGTCGAATGTTTTCGCGGCCGAGGTCCATGCGATTAAGCAAGCGATTTCTGACGCCCTTCGTAGAGGTCTCGGTGATCTCGACATTTACTCGGATTCGAGATCGGCGCTTCAAGCGCTTTACTCCTTAATGCCTAGGCACAAAGCAGTAGTCGAGATCAGAAACATGCTTGCTAATACGGGAATCAGGGTCCATATGCACTGGATTAAGGCTCATGTCGGATACGCCTTTAACGAACATGCCGAAGTTCTGGCTAAGGAAGCTGCATGTCGACAAACAGTCGACATTATTGTTCCTCTCTCAGGACGTCATTCAAGAGGAAGTTCCTTGAACGCGCGTTTACAGATTGGCAGGAATGGTGGGACCGATCTGAGGACGGCCGGTTAACATATGAGATCTTCCAGAGAGTCTCCACTCATAGAATCCAAGGCGATTTCTTTCTAAACCAGGTTCTCACCGGACATGGTGCCTTCGGTGACCAACAGGCCCGCTTTTTCAAAGGGAACCCTCCGTGCTTTTGCGGGAACGGGATTAGCACGATTAGACATTGCGTCTATGAGTGCCCCCTGTGGAAGTCCATTAGTGAAAAGAGTTTCGAACCAAACTTCCACACTCGAACGCTTACCGATCTTTGCTTTGATCATTACAGCAGGAAGGGAATCGTTGACATGGTCAGCGATCTCTTGACAAATACTCTAAATCGTTTGGGTCGCCGGGCCAATTGAGCTCTCAAAGTCTTGAGCTCCCGAAGAATTCTCGAACGCATTATGATTTCCAAATCGCTCGAACGCAACACTCTTTTAGAGGAGTCCGAGGCTACTTGTGGGCACAATTCGGACGAAGCGACTATACAAGGTTTTTTAGGGTTTTCCTTGTACGTAACGCGCAACGAGAAATCGAGTCCCGTTCCCAGAAGTCCTCTCTGAAGGCTGGGTCCGCTGATCAGCGGTGTGCTCAGGCAGCTTTTGCTACGTGGCCTGCTCATTTGCTCCCCTCGGTGTCAGCCATGTGGGACGCGGGCGGTGTTGTTTCAGTGGCTGCGGTTGGCGAGCCGCCGGGCTGCGATGCTTGGATAGTGTGCCTGGTGCCCCTGCATGTTGTTACTGGCCGGCAGCGGCGCTGTTGCGGGGGCTGGGCGTCACTTGTTTCCTCTTCATTGAGGGCCTCGTGACCTCCCTGTTTGGACCGCATGTAGCCTCTCGGCTCGGAATCGGGAAACTCATAGTTTTACCCAATTTATGGCTTAAAACCAGACAAATACGGGCAGAAATACTGGATTGCTGTTGATTTAGAAACAAAATATGTGTTGAATGCATTTCCTTATTTGGGGAAAAATGAAGCTCGACCTGACGGTAAACGATTAGCCGAATCCGTAGTTCTAAAACTAATGGAACCTTATAAAAATAAAGGTCATAATGTGACAATGGATAACTTTTTTACTTCACTGGAATTGGCAAAAGAACTGATAAAATATAAAACAAATCTAGTAGGAACTATGAATCGAGCTCGAAGAGAAATTCCAGATTGCTTGAAAAATAAAAAAGACAATATTTATTCCACGAATATATATAAACACGAAAGCACCGGTACCCTACTTACTGTACATCAAGGAAAAAAGCAGAAGAATGTTATGGTACTCAGCACACTTCATTCGAGCGTTACAATTGGAAATAATGAAAAGAAAACCCCAGAAACTGTAACATTCTATAATGAAATCAAATGTGGAGTGGACATTTTCGATCAGATGGCTATAAAATATTGCGTAAAATCCGGATCAAGGAGATGGTCGGTACATATATTTTACAGCATTTCAGACATTGAGGCTATAAATGCTTGGATTGTTTACAAATCAGTATCAGGCAAGCAGATTTCAAGGAAATGTTTTCAACAGTTGGCAAATGAATTGCGTTCAAATTATGTAAAGATTAAAAAATGTGCTACTATTCAAAATTATGTACCAGAATTAAACCATAAACGTAAAAAATGTAAAATTAAAACGTGTAAAGGTAATGCCACTAACAGAAAATGCTCTTCTTGCTTGAAGATTGTATGTGGAAAGTGCACTGAAAAAATCGCCTATTACTGTAAAAATTGTAAATAAGGTATGTATATGATATTACATTATTTATATAATGTCTACATATCCATAAAAATTACAATGTGAAGAAAAATAACAATTTTATTTTTTTTTAATATTTTTGTTTCCCTTTCTTTAAATATGAATTTCACTTTATTTAATATATCTTTCTATAAATAAATTGTCGTTTTTTTTGTAAAAATGTAACAATATAAGCTAATTAAAGTATAATGAATAAATATAGTGTAAAATTATACTTTGTAGCATCCATTTTGCATAATTTAATTTGTGGTGTCGAAATGACACCGGCGGCTGTTTTAGGATGGCGAAATTCTCGGACGTTCTTGTGTTAATTGAAAAAAAACCCCTCTTACTGCACCAAGACATAAGTATACTTATACTTTTTAGGTGAGTTTGTAATTATGTAAATATATAGCACTTATAGTTGTCATTCAATCCGTCTGTCTGTCCATCCGTCCATTTCTCCACATACAACGATACAAAAACAACCCAGCAATCAAACCGTTTGAAATTGAAAATATATAAGTATTATATAATTTTGTAGAGTCATTTCAAATTTTATAAAAATGTGATGTAGAATTGAGTTACAGGACCACACAAAAGTATTCTAATTATATAATGATATAGAGGGAGACATTGTTTGCGGTATGTTTTAAGAATATTAAAATATTTCCCATTTTATGAAATTGATGTACATTGCTGAGAATTACAACAAATAATTAGAAAGCATAATAGAAAGCATTTAGTATTTACAGGGACATACAGAAGATTTCGGATACTGTATTAACGAATTACATTATACATAGATGTTTTAAATACCTCAATTTCACATGAATGTATAAGCAGAAAGTCAACTTCACGCATAAAATAAAAAAAAATAAATTAAAAGTTCAAAATCAACGCTCTTTTTATTTTAATAATATTTTGTGAAGTTTATTGAAGTAAGCAATTTAAATCTACATTAACAGGTTTTTTAATTCCCAAACCACCTATAACATAAAACGTTACATTAACGAATTTAATTGTGGTTAGGCAGGCTTGGTATATTTAATAAAATTTATGATCCAGAACGATGTCATAAATTACAAGTTTTGCATTTTCTAATTATTACTGTTTTTAAGCCGTAAATCGTCTAGAAAATATCCTGAAGCTTGAAATTTCAGGTGTTGTAAGTAGAAAAGATATAAATGTATAGTAAATTATTTTCTTTCCTTGCTAAAACTTAAATTTATACTGCTGTTACACACTTAAGTGAAATGATTTTTTATAGTTTAAGTATTTAATTTAATTAAGAAATAACATGTCCATATATTAATAAAAAACTTTCATCTTTTTTAAACTGTAGTACTACAATTCCGAAATAAAATTTTGGATATCGAAAGCAATCTTTGTCACGATAACATAAGGTTTATAAATTAACATAATGTTTTGCTTTTGAATTTCACCGTTTGCGATTTATAATCTATGCATTATTTATTCGCGGAAATTTGGGATTTAATTGAAAAGAAAACCTCTTACTGCACCAAGATATAAGTATCCTTATACTTTTAGGTGAATTTGTAATTATGTAAATACGTAGCACTTATAGTTGTCGTTCAATCCATCTGTCTGTTCATCTGTCCATCTCTCCACATACAACGATGCAAAAATAACCCAGCAATCAAACCGTTTGAAATTGAAAATATATAAGTATTATATAATTTTGTAGAGTCATTTCAAATTTTATAAAAATGTGATGTAGAATTGAGTTACAGGACCACACAAAAGTATTCTAATTATATAATGATATAGAGGGAGACATTGTTTGCGGTATGTTTTAAGAATATTAAAATATTTCACATTTTATGAAATTGATGTACATTGCTGAGAATTACAACAAATAATTAGAAAGCATAATAGAAAGCATTTAGTATTTACAGGGACATACAGAAGATTTCGGATACTGTATTAACGAATTACATTATACCTAGATGTTTTAAATACCTCAATTTCACATGAATGTATAAGCAGAAAGTCAACATCACGCATAAAATAAAAAAAATAAATTAAAAGTTCAAATTCAACGCTCGTTTTATTTTAATAATATTTTTTGAAGTTTAATGAAGTAAGCAATTTAAATCTACATTAACAGGTTTTAAAATTCCCAAACCACCTATAACATAAAACGTTACATTAACGAATTTAATTGTGGTTAGGCAGGCTTGGTTTATTTAATAAAATTTATGATCCAGAACGATGTTATAAATTACAAGTTTTGCATTTTCTAATTATTACTGTTTTTAACCCGTAAATCGTCTAGAAAATATCCTGAAGCTGGAAATTCCAGGTGTTGTAAGTGGAAAAGTTATAAATGTATAGTAAATTATCTCTCTTTCCTTGCTAAAACTTAAATTTATACTGCTGTTACGCACTTAAGTGAAATGATTTTTTATAGTTTAAGTATTTAATTTAATTAGGAAATAACATGTCCATATATTAATAAAAAACTTTCATATTTTTTAAACTGTAGTTCCACAGTTCCGAAATAAATTTTTGGATATCGAAAGCAATCTTTGTCACGATAACATAAGGTTCATAAATTAACATAAGGTTTTGCTTTTGAATTTCACCGTTTGTGATTTATAATTTTCAGTTTATTTATTCGCGGAAATTTGGGATTTAATTGAAAAAAAAAAACTCTTACTGCACCAAGATATAAGTATCCTTATACTTTTTAGGTGAATTTGTAATTATGTAAACACGTAGCACTTATAGTTGTCGTTCAATACATCCGTCTGTCCATCTGTCCATCTCTCCACATACAACGATGCAAAAAATAACCCAGCAATCAAACCGTTTGAAATTGAAAATATGTAAGTATTATATAATTTTTTCGAGTCATTTCAAATTTTATAAAAAATGTGCTGTAAAATTCAGTTATATGGCCACACAAACGTATTATATTATATAATGATTAGAAAACATTGTTCGGAGTATGTTTTAAGTGTATTGAAATATTTCATATTATATGAAATCGATATACGTTGCTGAGGTGTACTACAAATTAATTGATGAATAATAAAAAGCATTTAGCATTTACAAGGACTTACAAAACATCTTGGATACTGTACTTTATCCGAAATACTGTATATTTTAAAAATTTCGTTACACTACGAACGCATCTTATTTGCTACGTATGACATGCAATTTCCGACTTTTTATATAATTGTTATATGTCTCGAAACCAGGAATTAACCTGACTCCACATAACTGTTAACCTTTTATGCATCTTTACTGTTACTTTTTCCGATTTGTAATTTTAGCCTTAATTTATCGTAAAATTTCTTCGATTGAATGAAGCGAAAAATACTGTTTTTGAATGCTGGTAACAAAAGAACACAAAATCGTACAGATGTGATTAATTATAAGAAACTTATCAAAATATTCTCTTTAGTATATTTTACTTCAAGAAAATTTTGTTTAAAATTATAAATTCCTGTAAAATATCCAGCAAATTCCTTTATTTTTTATTATTTAAGACAGACATTTCAGCATTACATAAAGAAAAAAAAATTCTTTTTTTTTTTACAAAAATCTGGTATGAAGTTGAAATATCTGTATTAAAAAAAATGCAAAACTGGCAAACACATGAAATACAGGAAAATAATTAAAAATACAGTTATTATTATTATTATTCAAAAATTTCGTTTTCACACCGCTAATTTTGAAAAAAAAAAGATTTTTTTTCTTTTAATAATCACGAAATGATTAAATAAAAAAAAGAATAGTATAGAAGTTTACATGTACGAATAAGAAATATTGAAAAAAAGGACCAAATATTCCCCTAATGTTTAAACCTTAATGGATCACTTACGCCCCTACATCATTATGCAAGAAATTATCGTTACAGTGTCCTGTATCAATTCTTAAAGTTTGTACTATCAATTTAGAATCCCCTTGTATGCTTGTTTATGTTATTCATGTTACAATGTTCTTTTAAAAAAATTACTTTCAGCGCTTTTCAGAGAATATTGAAATGTGGGTAGTTATTTTTCTTCATTGATAATAGCATCTGTTGAAGTTTTTATAAATGATTATTGTTATTATTATCATTATTATTATTATTATTTTGTCGTTGTTTTTGTTGTTCTTTATAGTTCAATTCGAAAAAAATTAAATTTTCTGTGTAACGATTATTTCGTTACATATGTTTTCTTCTCGCGTACTCCACCAACCCGCTATTTCAATTCAAACATTTTAAATATTATTTTGTTTCCCTCATTTCTTCTCTCCCCCTGCTGTTAAACCTCATTCTGAATTCGAATACTTCATGTATTTGTTTGTAATATTCTCTCCCCGCATATTTATAAATTTAAGTCAAAATTTAAAATTAAAACGTATTCTTAAAAACTAAATCGGTTGTATTAATTGCTCTTCTCATTTAATGTAAGCCTTTTTATGTTCTCATCTTTAAGTAATTAACTTCAGTACTTTTGTCTTCCCAATTGAATGTGAGATACGCTCTTACAGTTATTCAGCCGTTAGAAACATTTTACATCTGTCAGCTAAATACAGATATTACTTAAGTTTTCGGCTTGCCTTATTTGGATGTGTCCCTGAGACACAATTAAAAATAGTATTTAAATTACTTTCTTCTCATAAGAACTTGCGCCTCATTTGTAGTTTGTAATTGACCGTTGAGCGCATGTAAATACAATCGCCGCGCCGTATCGTCTTTCTTTTGCGGCTGTCTTTTACAGCTGCAACGATATCATATTCTGTTGTTTCAGCAATTATTATTTCGTTCAGTTGCCCTGCCTTTTTCCGTTCCAGATGTTTCCAGTGTTCGTTAAGCGCATAAGTAAGTAAAAAGCGCATTCTGTTGTTAACCACAAAATGTGTGGAAACCCTGTGTTTTCCCTGCGCAATTCAAAATTAATGTGATCACAGCTGCGATCTGGTTAAGTTTTAACAGTAAATCTGTTGTTCATCTACAGTGCATGGCACGAATTTTTGTATTTTGGTGACATTGTATTCACGCCAACCCTGTGTGCGTCTTTTCAGAAGTAATCACTTCACTTTTGCATCTGGTCTGGTAAACTTTCACTTCTTGTGAGAGACTTTGGTCTCCAACTATGTGTCCAGAGTACCCCTCCACTAAAATTGGAATTTAAATAAAAGACTTTACCTCTTCCATCAAAGCTCGAGGGTATTTTAACACACATTAAGAACTCTGGGATGTTTCTAATCGAACATTACGATCATATGCCGTCTTTAACGAAAAAAACCCAAATCCTGTATTTTACAAAATCATTCAAAAAGTTTTTTTAGTCAAAAAGGTTTCAAATTTCCAGGTGCTCTTTTTCATTTAAAAAATATATCTATGTAACATTCAAATTTAAAATATGCATAACTTATTCCTCTGACCTCTGTAAACTATAAAAATTTTAAATTTTATCAACGCAATTGATGAAATCACCTCCAATATATACACTTTAAAAATTGTTATTTCAAAGAAACAAATTAACCAGATCATATTATAATCGTTCAGTGAGCAAAGAAATTTCTTTAATAAAATATATTAATCAAACCATATTCTTATCATTCATTATTCATCTGAAATCCATAATATAATAAAATAGCCAATTAAAACTTGCAGGAATTTAACAACACCTATAAAATTATCATATAACTTTTAAAAATTGAAATACGCATCAGAATCAATCCACAACACGCATATAAAATCACATTCCCGCAACGCGCCTTTGGCAAAATAGGTTACGCGATAGACACTTACACTGGAGGTCGTGAGTTCGAATAACTTCGAAGAAAAAAAATAACAGAAGGAAAAGATTTCAACAGCGAAACTGGAATGATTGATATAATCGGAGTGACCCCTATGTATTTTTGTACTTACTAATTTAATAGAAAGGATTTCGATTTTTTTAAACGAAAGCAAAGAATTTTAGTAGTGAAATTATCTACATGACATTACTTTATATAAGAATTGCATAAATAGTTTTAGTTATTGCTTTGTTATTGAATGTTATTAAGTTTTAAAAACCGCTGATTACGCTTCAAATCACCCTGTATATAATATACATGTAAAGACATGTAAAGTTAATTTACTAAGACTAAAACTTTTATTTAACTTAAAAAATAAGCGATTTTTGGCAATTTCTTTTTGTCATAAGAAACATTAGTCTATTTCAAATCTCTTTTTATATAATACGCATATTAACACTGAAGCAAGTACATTTATTAAGATTTAAACTTTTATTTTATTTATAAAATAAACACTCTTTTCGTAATTCCTTTTTATCCTATTGTTCTGGGAGAAATTTCCAACATGTGATCTTTATGTCAAGAAAGATCTTTCAGTAAAACCTCAAACGTTAACAAGCAGAAGAATATAATTTCATGCCTAACTGACTCTTATTCCATTTTAAGTTAGCAATTTTAACGTTACTCCTCATGTTTTTAAAGTACGTATTTAATTAGAATTAATCTACATTTACGAACTTAAGCTCACAGACATTTTTGAAAAGCATTTATGTAAGAAGTGCTAATCTTATAAATATATAAAGTATTATTATTTGGAATTAATAAGAATATAGTAGATTATTAAAGAAAATTTTAGTCGACTTAAAATTTTAATGCAATTGCCGTAAACAGTACATAGAAAACACCATATGTACTTAAAAGGTGTTTAGTAATCAAAATTAAATAAAATTATCATATTTGTTACTTTTGACATGTGTTTTTAGATAAAAAGTAAAATTGAATTCGCGCTTTTTACTTACCCATCATACGTAGTATAGGGTAAGTCTTGCAATCGTTTTGAAAATCGAAAAATTTTTTTTGACGGATTTACACGTTTTAGATAGTGGAGATTCCGAAAAACATATTTTTAGAAAAAAATTTTTGCCGTCCGTCTGTCTGTCTGTCTGTCTGTAAACGCTCTATCTCCCGAACGAATATAGATAGAGACTTGAAATTTTGTATGTAGTTAGTATGTAAGAATGGGACGAACCCTATTTAATGTCAGCAACCTCGATTATCCGGAACTATTTTTTTCGGACTCTCGAAAAATTCGTTCTGATGAAAGGTATATAAAAATTTTCGAATTTTTTTGTTCTAAGGAATGGACGTAAAAGGCAATAAAATAACACACATTTTGCATATAGAACGAAGTCGATCGGATTATTAGTTGCCAAGATATTTGTAATCTTGTTTTCTACATTCTTCGATTTTTCATGACCCTGTATTTCATTCAAATTTCAATTCAGAGGTATATTTTAATTGGAAATGAGATGCTTAATCCGATGCAGTTAATTGTTAGTTAATAGAGTTATTATTTTTGGAGTTATAAGGATGTTTCTTTTACGCAGTTCGGTTGTACTTGAGTAGTTTGGCGTTTTATATAATTTGTCGATATCGGTAATCAGCAGCTCTTTAATAGAGCATTACTATGTATATTAATAATATTTAAATTTTGTTTATGAATTGCAATGCATTGTATAAATAGTTTTCACATGTTTTATTTTCATATACATATCCATGATGGGTAAGTATTACGGTGGCCCCCAACGACTAGTTATTTAAATGTATTAAGAAAAATTTCTTATTCATAAAAAAAAAAAAAAAAAAAAAAAAAAAAAACATAAATAATATTTAAGTTTTGTGGAAATAATCTTGGATTATTTTAACTTACAAGTATGAAATTTATCAAGTCCTGATATCACCGATAGGAGACACGAAGGATCTCTCTTTAAATGAATTGAAATGCCTCTAGAATTATTAAATTGCTTTTGAACATTTTTAATAATTGCACCCATATCATAAGCATCGATAATTGTCTGATACATCAGTTGAGATGTTTTACAATAATTTTTAACTAAATTTTTTGTGTTCTCTCCCAGTATTTGTCTCAGGAGTTATGAGGTTATACCTTTAAAACATTAATTTAATCTTATTTAAACTATTACTCTGAAGAACGCAACACGTTATAAAGAAAATGTATCACTCTTAACGTGAAAACTAAAATAACGATTAGATTTAATTACAGATATACTGATATAATTTTTATTATTACAATAATGTAAATAAAGTACCCTGGGGTAATAACGCCAGGCGGGGTAATAACGCCAAGTGCTTATATTTTGCATAATTATGAAATAATCAGGTAAATGATACCCATGTGCTCTGCGCAGAAGGGTTTTGAGTCATATAAATCGCAAAAAATAGCTTCAAGTTAATTTGTTTCATTTTTAGATCTTATTGTTTTTACAAACAACTAAAATTAACGCTTGATCTAAAATTTGCGAGATACGTTTTGTGATGTGAAGACTATATTTTTATCCGGAAATACTCTGTTAATTACATAAATTTGTAGTGCATTTCATGTACTTTTAAAATGTTGTTGAAGATTTTGGATATCTTCTCGAGATAATTTGTAATTGAAAATGTACTGCGCAATGACTATACCGGGGTAATAACGCCAATCCTTGACTTTAATACCCCGGTTGATTCCCTACAGTGTCCGAGATACATCCTAAATACTGATTCAAATAAACACAGTTAAAACTCTCCAATGTTTCTCATATTTCTATTTAAGCGGTCCTTTTAAAGCAAAAATAAGCTCACGGTCTGATATTCTTTTGCCTCATCCTCCCCTCCCACACCACACCTTTATTTTTCTTACACTTTCACAAAAAATTGAACATTTTCAATAGCTTAGAATGCAATTTGTCAATTTCTAAGTTTGTAGAGTTTGTATTTTTAGAATTGGGCTATCTACATGCAATTATCCCATCTTATTTCATAGTTTTGTTTGCATGGCGTTATTACCCATATAGGTGGGTAATAACGCCAAATAGCATTGGTCAAGAAAAAACGCCATTACATTTTATGAATACATATCTGTTAAATTATTTTATTTTATATAGATAGTCAATGAGTTGCTGTATCAGATCCTATATTTGTTTGAAAAATACAATCTAAAACTAAGCCGTGAAAATTGGTAGAACCTTAACGTGGCGTTATTACCCCAGGGTACCTTAATTCATGTTTTCATGAAGTTTAAATGAATTGAAATGCTTCTAGAATTATTAAATTGCTTTTGGACATTTTTAATAATTGCACCCATATCATAAGCATCGATAATTGTCTGATACATCAGTGGAGATGTTTTACAATAATTTTTATCTAATTTGTTTGTGTTCTCTCACAGTATTTGTCTCAGGAGTTATGAGGTTATACCTTTAAAACATTAATTTAATCTTATTTAAACTATTACTCTGAAGAACGCAACGCGTTATAAAGAAAATGTATCACTCTTAACGTGAAATCTAAAATAACGACTAGATTTAATTACAGATATACTGATATAATTTTTATTATTACAATAATGTAAATAATTCATGTTTTCATGAAGTTTAAATGAATTGAAATGCTTCTAGAATTATTAAATTGCTTTTGGACATTTTTAATAATTGCACCCATATCATAAGTATCGATAATAGACTGATACATCAGTGGAGATGTTTTACAGTAATTTTTAACTAAATTTTTTGTGTTCTCTCACAGTATTTGTCTCAGGAGTTATGAGGTTATACCTTTAAAACATTAATTTAATCTCATTTAAAGTGTTACTCTGAAGAATGCAACGCGTTATAAAGAAAATGTATCACTCTTAACGTGAAAACTAAAATAATGACTAGATTTAATTACAGATATGTTGATATAATTTTTATTATTACAATAATGTAAATAATTCATGTTCTCATACCCAAAAATATAAAAACATGGAGGATTGGAAACAGGGAAACATAATGTTAAACCTGTGAGTCAACCCCTTAAATTGGATAAGTACATTTTTTTTTTTTAGAAAACTATACAGTTTCTTTGATTTTTATTACTACCAGTAAAGCATGGTGACGTTACTGCAACGTCGTTGAGAAGTTACATTGTGACTTTGTGACCATCGATTGTCGATGTGACGTCACGTGCCGTCGATGTGAAGTCGTTATGGCCGTTTTAGAGCTCTTTTATGACGTTTCACAAAGTGGTCATAATGTGACAAATTTGTGAAAAATGTGTCATTTGTGACTAATTTGACATTAACATTGTGACAAGACTGTGACAAAAGCGACGATATTTAAATTGCCAGAAACATGTTTTTTAAAGTAAATAACATGTTTTGAAAGATATTTATAAATTTCTAAAGATTTTTAAGAAAGTCACATCTCAGTCACAATGTGACGTCACTGAGGGGTGGCATTTTGGTCACAGATGTGATGTGACCAAAGTGACTCACAGTGACGTCACTGTGACCATGCATACTATTAGGGTATGATAAAGTGTACTTAAGCTACTGTTTATATAAAGTATCCTAAGTTAAGCTACATATTTACGAGAGAGCTACAGAACAAGCATATTTATAAGGCGATGGTTATATTTAAGAAGTGTATTAAGTATTTTTTTTTATGGAGGGACATTTTTTTCCAAACTACAACAATATATATTATTAACGACGAAGTTTATTTCTCTAATCAGAAAAAAAATATTCATGATCACTGTGATATGCTACCCCCTGTAATCTTAAAGTAGTACGCTTAGATATTCACTGCAAATATACAATCTTACGGAATCACGAAAGACTGATACTTTGGGATTTGGATTGTTTGTTTTATGATGGAAGACTATGTGCTCGATGAATATATGCACGCATGGGGAGGTGCACTCTGTAGTGGTTAATCTAAGAGAAATTTACCCGTATTTACACAAGGATTCCCAAAGATAGAAGAAAAGCACCGGAAAACTTCCGAAGATTAGGCCGATGGCCGAAATTAGATTAAGAACCTGCATCCCCTTCCTACCAGCTTCGTGAGCGGAACTTCTCGCCCGCTGGTGTGTTTTTTTGGGATTTGAAATTAGCATATTTTACCAGAGAAAAATCCAAAATCTGCTTCCACGTCCTTCATATCTGTTAGATGAACTGTTTTTGTGGCATCTCTATTGGAAATATGCAGTGAAGTAATTTTAGATACTCATTATAAAAATTATAAATCAGAAATCCTAAAAGTAAAGTGTAACGATTTGTATTTATTTTAACTATAGGTAAACAATCAAATAAATTTTGAAATAATTTTTTTTATTTCACGATGTTTCTTACTTTTTTTTCAAATCGGCTTTTTAAGAAACTTATAAAGTTAAAAATATTGAATAATATTTTAAAAGAAAAATATTTTTCCAAAGATAATTTATTTCACAAGAATTAAGAAATTACAAAATAGGTTTTATTTAATTGTCGAATAATCAATAAACTTTCATTATTAAATAAGGAAACAAAGAGAGAAAGTCTGAAATTTGCATTTATATTTTTTTTTACTGTTTATTTAACCAGTTTTACTTTTGCTTTATCTAATGAGCTGAATTATTTTAATTTTATTAGATTCGAAATATACTTTTAATATTATTGAAACAAAAATTTTTATTTACGCTAATTATTTACATCTTTAAATCTGTATTTAAAAAAATGATTCAAAGTTATTTAAAACTGTTCATTATTTTTATGTTTAGAAAATAATTCATTTTGAATTTCATAATGCCTTTATTTTAAATTTGTTTTCTTTCGGAAGATATATAATGATTTTACGAGAGAAAGGATAAAATTTAAAATATTTTCAAATTATTTATTCTTTGGAAATTAATGAGTTTAGAATTTTTAAGATGAATCAATAAGACTATCGTTTTTAAAAAATGAAACATTATTATATGCGAATTAAGGCATGCATTTTTTTGTGTGAGCTTAGATAAAGCGGTATAAAACGCAGATATTAGAATTTATAATATTTATAATTTGGATTTTTCTGCAAAGCGCGATAACTCAAAAACAAAATAATGTATTGGCATTTTGTAAATGAATATAATAAACAGAATAACTTTCTCTGGGATTTAGATTTCACGCATTTTAATCGCATCATTATCTCAGATGATATGATAGTGAAAGTAATAATTTCAAGAAAACTTCTCAAAATTTGACTGAAGTTTGTTATTTATACCAGTGCAAACATAAAAATATCTAATATATTAGCATGAGTCTAGTCTGTTACATCAAATGTATGCATAAACTCTTCAGACGTGAGCATAAAATAGCTCTACAAATAAGGTATTTGTACCCTATATGGACAGGTCTCTCATTATAGACACCACCTAATATTTTTAAAGGTAAATTTTGATCGAAAGATGGCTAACATTTTCGCAAAGAAAAGCAGTTGAAAGGATAATTAAGTCTGGGAAGTGTAAAAAAGTGCGCTGTTCGCCATTTAGGAGGAAACTTGTTATTTCGAGATGTGCTGATCTTAATTACTTGTAAGCTTAAATTCTTATTAGATATGGTAAAATTACAGTAAATGTTGAAAAGTGGAGTACTTTAGAAAGCTAATAAAACATATTTTCGATTGCTATTGCATATTTTGCTTAAAATAATTTTCCTTATTCATTTGGTACAAGATTTAGTAAAACTACGCCCAGTTCCCAATATGGACAGCTTATGTCCCTATCGATTACAACTGTAAGAAAGAAGAAAATTCAACGATGCCAAGCAATAACTTGAAAAGTCATCAAAGTGGTAAAATCTTGTTCAACAAGATGCCATTTGAACAATCTCCCAAAAACCTTCCTCCAAAAAACCTTTGCAGAAAAATAAAAAGAACCCCCCCAGTAGGATATCTGTTGGTGAAAATTGTAGGTTCCTCAACAATGAATTCCTCAACAAAGGAGAGCTCGTACTGCTTCTTTTGCAGTATTGATGCTTTTTCAAACATGCGGCCATGCATCACCTGTGGCAGATATGTTCATGAGGATTATGTAGGACTTACTGTCCATGGTGAAAAAGTTTCTATTTGTCCATGCTGTAAGAACTGAGTAATAACAGATGTAAATTCGCAGACAGACGCAATAAGCTAAGCAAAACCAACAATATTACTTCATACTATTTACTAGTAGGGGATTTTCATAGGTCTTCGAAGGGTAAAAACCGAGAATGCCCCCCCCCCTCTTCTAAAATGCATGATCTGAAGATATTTACTGCCCCCCTCCTCCTCGGAATACTTTAAGATACATTTTTCCCTCTCCTCTAAAATCCCTTGGAAAAGTGGCTCTTCCATACACACTGTGTAGAAAGTCAATAAGGAAACACCTGTCCATAATAGGGACTAGTGGTCCTTATATGGACATTTGTAAACATTTTTTGTTTTTATCATTTAAATAAAAACCATAATAGTTATAAGGTCGCTGAGGGTGAAAAAATACATTTTCCTTAGGGTGTCCATATTAGGCACAGGTACTATATATATTGATTGCTTTTGCCTAATCAAAATGACACTATAGATGACAGAAATAGTCATTTTTATGAAATAGTACTTTAGGGGACTGGTAATTTAGGTTTACATATATGGATATAAAATTACTAATCTCCTTAAAACATCAGTTTAACTATCAGGAATATAAATTTACGCAATAACAAAATTAAGGTCTTTAAACAAGTAAAAAAATCAACAAATACTCAATTTTTTTTTTTTTTTTTTTTTTTTTTTTTTTTTTTTTTTTGTAAAACATTTAAGTTAAATAATCATGAATATTTCTTACTTTCTTGGCCACAATGTCTTAAACGTATTTTTGAAACTGGATGAAAATAATATTTATTTTATGAGCTATTGTTTATCAGTGCTGACATTTATTGGTTTTGTTTTAAAGAAAAAAACATTCAGCTGCATAGAAGTAAAGAAAAAATGCAAAAAATTCGAATAGATTACTTTTTATGAGGAAAAGAATGGAGGTGCAAATTATGCACAATAGGACTGAAAAGGATAATGCTACGCCAACTGCCGCAAATATAATGTTAAATACTTAAATGTCAAAATGTTTAAATGTTTAACGTCTTAAATGTTTGCATTTGTTTATCAACAATTGTGTGAAACATTACCAGTCTCTGTCACGATGGGTGAAGCAACAGATAGAATGGACAGATTCAATTTAGGAATCTATCTTACAGTCTGCCGAAGAACAATCAGCATATAGCATACGAGGTACTGTTCTCTAGTTTAGTGCTATTAATTTAGATGTGCTACTGTACTGAGTATATGGAAGTTAGCATTTTTTGCCAGTTGTTGATGCACATGTGCAAACATATGATGTTGATGTTTTCATAAGTTCCTTCATCGTTTAGCTTCTTTTTTGCTTTCTTCTATCTTTAATAGAAAAAAGTATTGAAAGATTTGAAAAGAACAATTTTTTTATCTCCGGTTTTTGACGGATTTACAAATTTTAGGGACTAGTGATTACAAAAAACATATTTTTACAAAATGTTTGTCTGTTTGTGTGAGTGTCTGCGTGTGTCTCTGTGTGTCGCCACTGTACCATCGAAAAGTGTATGAATATATGCACAGAACTGAACCAAAATTTTGTGTATATTTTTGGCAAGAAAATTCTTCTTCAATTTTGAAAAATTCCACCCGAAAAGGTCGCTGCATTAGCAATTTTTTATGTCATTTTCAATATTGTACTACCTAAAGTGTATGAATTTAAACATCGAAATCGAATCAAATTTTTTGTGGAAGCGTTTCTCTATGATCTACAGACCATCCCTATATTTGAAGAAAACCCGCAGTAAAGCGGCGCTCTAATCACGATTTGTTTGTTATTGTCTTTCTTGTACCCCAGAAAAATGCATGAATTTAAATCATGAATCGGATAAATTTTTTGTGTAAGTGTTTAGCTATGATCTGCAGACTTTCCCTAAATTTGAAGATGATCCGCAGGAAAGAGAAGCTTTAATTAAGATTTGCGTGTCTTTGTCATTATTGCAGGGCTCCCAAATGGTCCGCAAACTGAACACCAGTATTTTTTAACAGATATTTTCGTAGTAGGCTTCTACAGCATTTGTGCTAAAACTAACCTCCAAAGATGATTTATGCGCAATTTGCAAGAAAAATATAAAATGAAAATATTTCTAAGAAAATATCGATGTTCAGTTGGCGGACCATTTGGGAGCTTTGTTATTTTACCATCAAACAGGGTATGACGTTAATCATAGAACTGAACTACACTTTTTGTGTAAATTATTTTGAGTATGGGAAGAAAGCTCTCCCTGAATTTGGATAAAAATCTGCCGGAATGAGGTGCTGTAAAAGCGATTTCCGTACGATTTTCTTGTAAAGTGTATAAAGTTATGTGTAAAGTGGAACGAATTTTTTGTAGATATTTTTAGCTATGATCAACACATCTTTCTTGAATTTGGAAAATATTCCATGGAAAAGGAGCATTGTGATAGCGCTTTTTGTCTCATTTCCTCGACACTTCGACATTCTGTTGTCTATCTGCTCGGGTACACTGTTAAAACTAATGGTGACACATTGCACCTTTTAGGGGTGAAAGGCTTGTCTCACTGGTGACACCCCTAAAGAAGCCAGAATGACACCTTTAGTTACGGTGAAAAGATGGCACCCTTAATCCAGAGTGTCCAATAATAAAAAATTAAAAAATATACAAACCGACTTTTGGCCGTCGAAGGATTCGAACTCAGAACGTCTGATTACAAGCTCAGCGTTCTAACCGCTCGGCCATCGAGCTCACCTTCATTCACTCATAGCCATAGATTTTACTTGCCGTCACAGAAAACTGAAAGACACACGTCACAGCGCATGCGCATGGTTCCAGTCACCCGATGAGGTGCCACATTGTTGTCAATACGAAGTGTATGGCACCTTATTTAGCTCCAATCACCCAGTAAGAGTCCTGACGGCACTGCAACCACATATCCAAGCCCGTATGACACCCTAGGGTTCCAAATGTCCCGGGTTACAATGGCCCCTAGGGCCTTTTCACCTCCGAGTCCCAAATGGCACAGGTTTGTCACATTCACTTTTAACAGTGTAGACAAGGGAACTCGTGCCCTGCTAAGCTAGTCATTAGAAAATAACTGATGATAACAAAATAAACTATTAATTTTAACAAATATCATGATTCACATTAACTCATTTTTACTCCCATTGATGGACTAAAGCAAAAATTTTAAATAAAAATTAAAGTTGGTATAATATTTAAATGAAAATATAAAAGTATTAGCATGCATGCTACTTTTTGAAATATTTAAATGTGCGCATGAGATAGATGAAAGTTTTAAGTTTGGCACATCCATTTAGTTGCTGTTGCATATAAGTATTTCTTTAGTGTATACTGAATCATCTTACTTAACAAAAGAATGGATGACGACCGATTGGATTTATCAGAGAGCTTTACTAGGGGCTGTTAGAATTTTTGGCTGCACAATGCCCTTTATACCTCCCCACAAAATTTAAATGATCAGTCCTGATACACATTCTATAGAATAAAATAAAGTGCCTACTTTTTTTTTGAAGGATAAAATATATTTATGAAGGATAAAATGCATTTATGGTCTGTAAAACATTTCTATCTCAATAATTATTTATTTCAACATATTGACGTATTTGACGTATAAAATAGTTAAAAATGTAAAATAAAATGTTTTTTGTCTATTTTTAAAAAGGAATTATTTTTTGAATTTGAAAATTGTTTTGTAAAAAAACAAGCACAGCTAATAAATACATATATCAATACTATCGTTTTAGCAAAGTTGTTTAAATAATTAGTTTCGTTATTTTAAAATGATTTACAATTTCAATCTGTCAAATTAAAAATAAAACACATATGATTATAATTAGATTGTTCTGAAAATCACATTTTTAAAAACAAACATTCGCAGTTAAAATATATTTTTTCAATTTCCTAAATCACAATTTATGTTTAAATGTAATGCATTTTTATTAACTTCATTTATCTTCTAAATATTCTCTATTTTAGTTTTTTTAAGCAGCTATATATGTTTTTCGAGAAATTTCAGTGAAGTAATTCCATTAAGTAAGTCTTTTAGGAATTTAATGATGGCCTAAGGGATTTTATTTGAAGTTTCAAAGATTAAACTTATCACACTCATTTAAAAGTAACGTCTTTTAATAATAACAATTTGTTAAACACTTATTTTGAAACTTGCTGAAATTTCGCCAAATATTTTACTTGCTCACTAGCATTTTCCCTGAAAGTTTACTAAAGATTTTCATAATTTTTACACACAGAACAATTTAAAAAAATTATTCATCCCAAACTTGAATTTTTCCATATTTATACTGAATAGAAACGCATATAATGTATTGTGACTATGTTCCTAGAAATATTGTTTTGGCAAAAAATTGTGTACTTAATTTTAAAAATTTGAGAAAATATACCATTTTCCATTATATATATATATATATATATATATATATATCAGTTTTAACGTGAGTGGCCTTACTAGAAGGTAAGATAAAATAGTACACGTGCTACGTAAGACTTTTTTTTTAAATACTGAAATACTCATAAGCCAAAAGCCAATGGTTGAAAAAAACATAGTTCGTTTGATAACGTAAATTTTCTTTGAAGTACTGCAGATGAAAAGATGTTTTAAATGCTAATAAATGGGATTACTTTGACTGAAAATAGAAATAAAAAAGCATGTATATCTAATTTACGGATAATTCTCAAATTTTCTCTGTTCGCTGTTCATACAATTAAAAGTATAAATGTTTATTGAGAGAAAATCAGGTATCCACGCATGCTAAAAACTGGAATTCAGTATGTACATTATTTTTTTTTATATTTTTATTTCTAATGTGTTATAGGTATACATATTTTTCTCATTTTCGAGGCAAGTCGAAAAGCATCCTATGTTGAAAGAAATTGACGAATACTTTGTGATACGATTCAAATTCATTGAATATTTTTGTATTATGTCATAAAAATATACATATGTATATAAAATATATTAATAGCGATTTTAAAAATTTCCAACTTTTTTCCGAAAATTTTTGTTAAATTCAGTTTGTTTATATGTTTGTTTGTGTAGTTTGTCACCTATACCGACTCTAAATCTTCTAAGTGTAGCCGGAATTGTATGAAAATGTGGTATATTACTCATGTTTTTATAGAATTTTTGATATTGAAATTGGAGTATCTAGCATTTATAGATCGTTTATATGTACACACGTAAGAATTCTATTTATTAAAATCGATGTAGAAAAATTGTTTCCGACGCATTTTAATGATATTACAATACAAGAAACTTAGATAAATCGATATGCGTCTTGACGTGGACAAAAACATGTTTACTCAACTGTGTGCATAAAACATTATTGTATAAAAAAATAATAAAATATGCAAAAGACAAAAAATCGATTTTTAAGTTTGAAACTGTTGATTTTCGTTAAAATCATACAGTGATTTTTATGTATATATATATATATATATATTTTTTTTTTTTTTTTTTTTTTTTTTTTTTTTTTGTAAAAAATCAGATTACTCAAAAAGAAACTGTTTGAAAAAATGCAAGGATTGGATTAAGAATGAAAAAAAGAATAAAATACTTTATTTCTTTAGAATAATTCAAAACTTGACTTTAGTGTATCGCCTATAAGAATACTAGAAACTTTATAAAGCAGATAATCTGATTCAACTTTCTTTTCTTGTAATGTACTTTTTGATTAAATATACCAATTCTTTTATTCGCTCAATGAAATCCTTATGGAGCTTTAAGAGATTTTCTTCCATAAGTATATAAACTAATATAGCAAATTTTATGCTTTTAGAGAAGAATTTCGGTTTAAAAGCTAAATTTATTAAATTAAAATACTTTAAAAAACAACTATACATGTGCTAAAAATTTGAAATACGGGATATTTATGATAAATGGAACTGTATCTCTGTAGAATCAGAAGTAAACTGAGAGACATAAATTCTACGCTGACAACAATAAAATTTAAAGACTTATATTGACGATAACATATTTACAAGAGGAATATTTCAGCAAATTATTTACAAGGGAATTATAGACATCTTAATATGTGGTATCTTAATGTTCCATGACATCTGAATTCGTCCTTCTACGTTCTTCCCTCTCCATCCGACAACAACTGCTTTTTTTTCTCCTCTATTCACTTCAGTTTTAAGCGTCGGCCTTTCATCTGGCTGAGTCGCTAGATTGCCTTTATCATCACAGTTGTGATATGGGACCTAGAGCAGACTGGCTAGTGGGAGTAAGAATGTCGCTCCCACATCTCTATTTGTAAAAGTTTACGTCTTTAACCGTCTTGACCTCCGTTGTCACCGCTGCGGAGACAATACCATACATAGCAAAATTTCTATTTGGCAACAGTAAAAAAGGAAAATAGAATTTGTCTTCTTTAAACAGAGCATTTTTGAAATAATGTGCTTCAAACTTCTGTATAAAAAGTGGTGCCGACCGAATAAAATTTGTGTAAGAGAAGCCGGTCTCTAAAGGATTAAAATATAATCTAATAATAGTCAAATTTGATGCAACTAAACTTAATAAAATGTGAAACAGAATAAAATTTTAAGACAGTAAAGCAAAATTGTTTCTAAATCAGTTCTATGGTCCATGTTGTTACAATTATTGCCATAATTAGTATTGCAACAGAAAAATCAGTAATCCTGCTGGAATTACTTTAGGCAATATGATGAATATGCCAGTCCGTTGCCTAAATAAGATTAAATATTTTTTCCATTGTAATAGCTCAAATGCTTCAGCTGTTTTATGGGAAATTATGTTTTCAAAACGAACGGCTAAAAAAGCAGATTTTTTTAAAACAATGTACACATGAAAGGATATTGGAAACATTGAAGAAGATTGGATCATCTATTGTAAATTTTGGAAAGCTCAAGAAACCATAACATCTCTTTACAGACAAAATCTGAATCCGGAGAACTGAAATTGTCCAATCATAAAAAAACGACAATGCATATTCTTAGTTTTTGCGATTATATTTTAGTAGCAAACTTAGTAACAAACTTAGTAACAAAATTTATTTATACGATTATACAAGGCAACACATGAATAATGTGACACAAATTAAAGACCGTAACTTTTCAATAATGGAACAAAATGACCCTTTCTACTAACTTCTGGAAGTTCTCCAAGACGGTCGTGACGGATTATTTCCCTTGTGATTTCGTGTCCAGATTTTTCAAGAAAACATTTCAGGATGTTCATAGACTTGATACGACAGGCTTTTTCTCCAGTACACTCAAGGAGCGAAATTTGTTTGGGATACAAGTGTTTTTGAAGGAATGCAGTACTAATCATTGAACAACAAGCTTTCCCGCAAAACAGTAAATTAATATCAGTGGAAAATCTAATTAGATACAAAGAAAAAAAGAAAAACAATACTATAGCTTAAATCATGAAGAACATCAAACTAATTTATCATTTATAACACGTCAAGGTATTTATGTGTCATTCTGTATACGAAATGTCTGAAACAATTCGTCCAATTTTATTCGTCATAGTTTTCCTGAGCAAAAGTCAACATATGAATTGGTGAAACGACTGATATTTGTGATGTTTTTAGAATGAATGGAGGCAAATGGTGTCCTACTGAAACAATAAAATACTGAGATTTTTGGAAATTTGGCTTGTGAGCCTTCATCTGTTATTCGAGAAATAAATTGTGTTTTATTCTGTAAAACATTGAATTCAATTTATGTATTCACATTCTCTATAGTTAACATTATTGTGAATTTCCGCATTACTTTCTTTTTGTTGTTGGCACAAAAGATATTATGATTATTAACACATTTCGTGTTGCCATTGTCCAATCAATAATATTGCTTCCCATGTCTGAAGACACATTACTCACTTTAGTGACAACAGCCCAGTTTGAAATGGTAAAGGAGATTTTTTTCTTGCTTGAGATACAGTACAGGAATAAGTTTATTTAATAAAAGACGAAATTTTAAAAGTGGCTGTTTAAATTTCTCTTTTATTAAAGACAACAATTAGATTTTTTTTTTTTTTTTTTTGAAAACAGAAAAGAAACACATTTCTGTTTACATATAGATGAAAACTTACCTTGAACTTGTGTCAATCATAAAAATTTCTGACTCAGAATTTACGAAGTTAGATTAGCATAGTCTGATTTCAGAAATATTATCTGTCAGGTATCAGGAAAATTAAAAATTTTCTAATTCTTTTAATGTGAGCACAGGTATATATTTTTTCCAGAATATGGTGATTTTCGTACAATTTTATCTACAAAATTAAACTCAACTACGAAATATTAATAGTACCATACCAATTTATTGTACACAGTTCATACTTTAATATCCACATTCCAGTTTGATATTGTAAAAAAAGCTTATTTTTCATGACCAACATTGTTCAAAAAACATTTCACTTCTTCACTCAGCTTACAGGGTTTTTTAAGGATCAGATTTATTGTTCGTTGTTTCTGAAACTCAGTCTTGAATTGAAATTACAAATCATACATGCACTTGTTTGAAAAATGGACACGTGCAAACAAATAATGTGAAGATATGATTTAACAATGGACCATTTGTAGAGTAACGATTGGCTGAACAATCAGATTAATTATTCGGAAAAATGAAAAGTTTTCATTTTTTTTTTCAAGTTTTCAATTTTTTTGTCATGTCTATTCTCTTCTACGATTGTATAACTATGTTGAATAAACCGTCCTCTATCCAAAATTTTCTTATTTTTTCAATATACTTTACCAAGTATATGTTCGTCAAATTCGACTTTTTTATACTTTTATTAAATATCCCGTATATTTAACATCCTAAAACCTTTATTTTATAAATATGACACACTATTACATTGTACAAATGAAAAAAAAATAATTACAGATAGCGCTTACTAAAAGAATAAATTGTTGAATATGCAATTATTTTTCATAACTTCATGCAAAATTTTCATATTTTGGAATTAAAATATACTGTTATTTGAAAAAGTTTAATTATTCATCTTTATTTTTTATTATATTTCCAGTTAAAAGGAAACTCTTGGATTTATTTTTTATTCATATATATGTGGCGTCATAAAAAATTGGGTTTCGAATCGATTAAAAGTGTTAATCTTAATGAGAAAAATGTCTTGATAGATTAATTGTTTTTTTTAATTGGTACCTATTTCGCATTACGTGGCTTAAATTTTAAGCATTAATTTTAATAAGTTTTAAGCACCTAATAGATTTGATAGTTTATAAAACTAGTTGTTAGATGTACATTGCTGTAAATTGTTATTTTGCTTCAAACGAGATCTAAACACATAACCAGGTTCTTTAATAGTTAGAAAAAAAAATAAAAAATTGTGTGAACTTCCTAATGATGATGATAGTGCTTGGATGACAAAACTTTTGCTTAAGATATTTAACTCCGAAATACTCAAGCAGTCATCGGGCAATCTACGCTTGGTTGTTTCAATTCTCAAGCCTATAAACAGCTTTGCAAAGAATAAAATTATAAATCCGCTTGAAACAACCTTGCAATTTCAAAACACAATTCATTTTTATAGCTAAAGAGAAAGAAATTTGAAAGGATAATGAATTCTGATTCTTTTAAAAATTTAGTTTTAACATTTGAATTGTTGGACAGGTGAGGTCATCGGCATATAAGGGTAGTATTATTAATTAAAAAATGTAACCATAACCAAAAAAATTGTATTATAGAAAACAAATTCTGTTCATTTTACTCTCCTGAATAAAAATCCACATTTATTACATATTACAAGTTTCCGACTCTTAAAAAACAATTCAACCAACCTTAGAACACCTTCTAGATGGAACAGTGTAATCATGTAGCGTTAACATAATTAAAGCTATTTCTCATATGATTCAACATCATTCGTACTGTCAATCAAAACAGTGTTGCCAGATGGGTTACATTTTTTAAATTCATATTCTTGAATGGCACCAACTTTTTGAAATTTTAAAATGCGACTTATTTAATTAGGTTTAATGAATGCGAAAAGAGAAAGTATATTACCGTTTCAAAAAAAAAAGTGGTGCTAATCAAGAAATCTGAATTTTAAAAAAAGTTGCCCACTGGCAACACTGAATCAAAAGAAACATTACTTTCAAGTCAATTAGAAAACTGTTAATTTTTAAAGTTCATCAATTTAGAGCAGCATGGTAATTCCATGCATGCCTGCAACGTAAGTTACCACACACGATTTTTTGCATCAAAATTTTCGTTTCGAAAAATTAGACTTATTTTATCGGGAATACCTCATTATTTGAATAAAGCCAAGAAAACTTTTTGTAAAAAACGATGGCCATCAATTTCGCAGTTGTAATCTTGTAACTTACTTTAAAATACATCATGGGATGACCCAGCATTGAAATCGATACATTAAATTATTAATAGCCGGAAGTAAATGATAGGGATTTTCAAGTTTTTTACGCAAAAACATTTGTCATCACGAGTTTTGAAAGTTTTTTTTTTTTCTTCAACAGTTAAAGCTTTTGTTATTAAATAATAGAAAAAAAATCCCTGTCGGCTGGGCCTATAGGCGGAGGTAGATTTCGAAGAGTGCTCATTTCAACAAAAAAATATATATGATTAGAGATAAACCCAGTTTAATAACTTCATTTGGCCGTTTATGAAAAGTTTTTAATTTCATTTTCCTGCAAAAACTGGTTTTATCAGAATCATCTTAAGAAAAATTCAGCTCAAATGCCCATTATGACAACATATTTTGAAATAGATTCTAAATTTATTAAAAAATCGACCAAAACAGTACATTATACAGTTCCTAAATAACAAAAACCTGCCAGTTGAAAGCATTTGAGAAAAAAATTGAATTTAAAAATGAGTCATAAAATAACCGATTTGTTGTTTGAATACATCCTTAATTCTTTAATCATGATTGCTTCGGAAAATTTTGTGCGAAATACTCACTTTGACAGCATTTTTAAAAATATATTCTATCTTTATCAAAAAACTGGCCAATGCGTCACAGTATATAATTCCTATATAAGAGGATCTGTAAATTGGATGCGTTTGAGAACAAAAATGGATTTAAAAACGAGTCAGAAAAAAACGCGATTACTTATTTGAATACTTCCTTCAAATTTCAGTCCCGATGACTTTCGGAAATTCTGTTCAAAATACCCTTTTTGGTAGCCTTTTTTTGAAATTTGTTCTGTCTTTATCAGAAAATTGACCAATGCGTCACTTTATATAGTTTTTAAATAAGAGGATCTACCATTTGGATGCGTTTAAAATCAAAAATGAATTTAAAAAGGGGTCAGAATATAAGCCGTTTGGATTTGAGGTTTTTTCTCCAACTCCTATTTTTGTTTAATTTCTTTTTGCTATACGAATTGGTCCTATGAAAAACTTGTCAATATAAAAGTTGTAGATATTTTTGAGAAGATGTAAAATAAATTTAATCAGATTTGATATCTTAAAAATTGACGGAGTTATGGATTTTTCTCTTTTTCAGCGCCCTTTTTCTTTTCGTTTTTAATTTTTTTCATCGGTAAAAGTTGTTCCTATCAAAAACTTGTAAATACAAAAGTTTTAGATAATTTTAAGAACATTTATAAAAAATTTAGTTGGACTTGATATCTTGAAAATTGACGAAGTTATGAATTTTTTTCTCTCAAAATCCCTGTTTTTTTCGCCCCTTAAGCCCACTTCTAAATTTATCAAAAATCTGTCATATATATACTTTTGGCCCATTTTTAAGAAGTAATATAAACTTTAAACCGATTCGATATCTACTTTAATTAAGAAGTTATGGCGTTTTTTCGGTTTTCACAAAAACGCCCCCTTGGTCCGATTTTGCCCATTAACGAACTCATCCAAGATTTTATCCCCATTGATTTTATGTCCAAGTTTGGTGGAGATTGGTGAAGAATTATAGAAGTTATCGTGTCCATAAAAAAGTGAGATATATATATAGATAGATAGATAGATAGATAGATAGATATATAAACTGGTGCGATTGCAATAGGTAGTATTTCTTACGAAATCTACCTAAAATAGTGGTAGACTTATAGTTTATTTAACGGGACACGCTACCTTTGAAACAATCTCTTCAGTTTAAAATAATACTGCAATAAAATGTGGTAGCACATTATTTGATGCTAAAAATTAACTAAATTAATAATCAAAACTTGTAGAACCTTTTTTACTAAATTTTAATAAAAAAATATCTTTTTTAATTCTTTTTTAATTTTTTTTACAAATATGAATAATTTTGCTTCACTTTTTCCCACAATAATTGGAATAAATCTTTTATATAAAACTGTGCATGGATTTTTAGATGTATGTGATTTCACATTTAATGTGTTTTTTTTTTCTCTTGTGTATATTAAAAAATGAAGGAAAGGCAACAAACTCTCCATTTAAAAATATTTTTAAAAATAACTCTAAGCTTGAATGTTAAATTCATGCATAGAAATATTAACACGTTCGCTACCGCTTACGTGAAGATGTGATGATAGTTAATGCCGCACTGTTAAAATGGGTTTTTCTCAGAAGCCGATTTACTTTTTATAACAAAAAATTAGTGAAAGATGTTCCCGCGCCAGCGCGTGACTGGCTATTGAGACTTCACCCTACATTACGTGCATCGAATCGATCGGCATCGAATGTGTTAAAGACATCATGGAGAATTTTTACCTATATGAACTCCTATTCTAACCTCTATCTAAATTAACAAAAAAAATAGTATTTGTCGAACAAGCAAGTTACAACAATATAGAAAGGGAGAAAAATCTGTTAAAAGTTCTCATTTGTAATTTTCTTGCCAATTGCGCTGGATCTGTTAACAAAATTTACAATATCTTGCAATACAACAGTCGTATATGTAAAAATGAGTAGTAAAAATATTCACAATTAAAGAAACTGTCAGTTAATATTAAAAAAAGATAATCGATATTTTGGCCAATTCCAAAGTACCGTGTCCCCTTAAGCATGAACACTCCTTTTACATCGTTGCTTCAATGCAATAGCAGCGAGCAATCGGTTAAGAAATGTAGTTTAATGTAAAAATTTAATTTAAAAATAATTTTAAAAAATCGCAGTTTTATTTTTAATATTAAATCAACGCCTGTTTAATTGTGAATAATTTGAAACCTCATTTGTACCCATACGATATATACATCGAGAGATATTCTAATATTGTTAATACCAATAGAAGTTAAAACTTTAAGTATAATATAGGTATAATTTAAGCTTTAAGTATAATATATTCTCCATGTTCATATTTTCTTTGCTTTCATATTTTAAACATTCTATAGCTATTTTCCACTTGAGATAGAGATCTAAGCTAATTTACACATTTTTAAAATTATATATATGATATAACAACAGATTAAAGTAGGCTTCCGGTTTTATGTTGTAAAGAAAAAGAAAGATGCGTTGGATTTTTTGTTTAAAACTATGTATGCCAATGGAAAAATATATTGAATATAGTATTGATTGTACGGAAAATTAAATCTTCTGTCTTGTGTAATATACATGTAAACATCTTAAAACAACAAAATATACCAAAATGAGAAAAAATGTAGTACGAATTAAAAAATTAGAATTTTTTAATTTTTTTTTATAAAAAAATAAATAAATAAATAAATAAGCGGCAAAAAAGATGTAAGAAATTGTTAGAAAATGTGTATTCAGTTGAATATTAAAATGAAGTGAGTTCATTATTTGAATCATATTTTTCAAATTAATGAAAAATATTAAAAAGGTGAGTTATACCTTAATTAAAAAAACAATTAATGATTAAACCTATATGAAAACAAAAGCAATATTCTATGCAGTTAATCACATATTCCTTTTTGGAAGTATTCCAATAAAATTCTTTACGGCAGAGATTAGTTTTATGTGAGTTAATAGGGTCTAGTCAAAAGTAGTAAATCTCGTAAACTTGATCACAAAATATGGAATAGTGCAGAGCGGAAACATTTGCTTATTAATTTACTGGATATGAGTTTAGCGCAAAAATGTTAATTAAGTTCTGCACTAAGAATATTGTTCATATATTTTTTGTGCAATTAGCTATGGTTGCTTAATAAATTAATCCGTATTAAGTTAAATATCTTATCTTTGGGGTATATAAATCATAAGTTAATAGAATAAGTGTCAATAAAATAACTTTTAATAATCACGATGCATCATAAAAATGTATGCATTTGCAGTAAATATTCACTATTTAATAAAAACTGTTTCCTAATAAGATTTTTGGTCATTTCATACAAAAGCATTTTTGAATGAATCAACAACTCAACAGGAAAACTATAAACAACTTTCATTAGATAAATCAATTTTTCTTGATGTAAGCATTGATGAAAAGCATTGATGTATGGCTGAAACACTAGATTTGTTCCAAATGACTCATGAAAGCTGTGTGTAATAGAATACATATTCTACAATGCACTCATATATGAAGTACTTAATATACCCACATAGCATGCATGTTCACAGTGACGTCACAGTGACGTCACTGTGAGTCACTGTGGTCACGTCACATCTGTGACCAAAATGCCACTCCTCAGTGACGTCACATTGTGACTGAAATGTGACGTCACATCTGTGACCAAAATGCCACCTCTCAGTGACGTCACATTGTGACTCAGATGTGACTTTCTTAGAAAACTTTAGAAAATTACAAAAATTCTCCAAACCATGTTATTTACTGGTAAAAAAAGTGTTTTCTGGCATTGCAGAAGAATATTGTGCAATCGCTCTTATGTCACACATTACATGCACTGCATGTAACATGTACGTCATATCACATATATGAGATAAACCTCCCATCATATGAAACTAAGCACCCAGCAATGAACCTATCAGTGAAACTTCCATTTAAGGAAATTTCTCGTTACACTTAAATGCTTCGTTATGAAAAAAATATCGTTGAATAGAAATCCACGAAAATTCATGAAATTTGTATAGTAAACTACAAATAAAAATGGAAATATTATAAAACTGTGTTTTAATTTGGATAGTACTTTTTGTTATGCAATATAGCCACATAAAAAAAATCATTAGTATAATATCTAAAAAACCGCGTAATAAAGGAAGGGAAACAAAAACTGAATCGCAGCGTTCTAATTCTCGTTTTCTCTTGTATTTCAAATCGAAAAATTAAAAAAAAATTCGAATATTACTTTGTGTGCGATCTCTTATGAAAGATACACTCATAAAAACTTTCGCATCTTTTTTAAGTATTCAGAGAATGGACCTATAATATTTTCGCGGAACTAGAATCCCTTTCTTAGCATATAGAAAAATTTTCGCATTTTTTCCTTTTTATTTAAAAGATAAAATAAATACATAATTTCAATTCGTACAATCCGCTGAAATATATTCACCAATCAATCTTAACAGCAATCTATCCTTTTGAATATTGTGCATGCACGGAAGTGCAACAAATTTTGCTAAGAAGAATTTTTTTTTAATATGAATATTAATTTAAATGTTAATTGCGTTCTAAAAGAAGGTTCAACAGAAAATTAAAAAAGTAGATAATTTCATTAAATATGCGCTTCGTTAAATGAAAGTTCCACTGTATTTTGAAACTAATTGAAAGTAAAATAGAAATGCGTGAAAAAAAAATTTAACTCAAAATTTTAATTAGGGATACCCTCATAAAACTAATGCGCATGCGCATTCAACTTATAAATCTTCGAAGCTCAAACAACCAATAATAACAAAAAATCACCTGCTTAAAAAATATCGTTTGGCAACAACCAGAATAGTTGACACTAGTGTATTTATTCTTTAGAATATTAGGCCAGCTGCTCTAGTAACTTTGTTATGATGTTATGCGTGTATATTTAGTACGTAAGTTGAAAATTTTTAAAAAGTTATGCAGAAATGCGATCAGTTGACATTTTATATAAAATGCCGGTCCGAAAAAATACATTGTCAGTGGCGTTTCGTTAATATGAGCGCGCCAATGTCAATGTACTTCATTCGGACATTCCGACTTCGAAATTATCTATTATCTATTTGGATTATGAAACTTAAATTAGAGGATAATGCCGTTAAGAAAGAGGTAAGAAAATGTTATTTTTCCTGCTTTTTTTATAATGATTTCTGTGAATTTCGTAAAAAACATGTTATAAAAGGAATAAGTATCATATTAATTTAACTTTTTTGAATCCACTTACCTTAGTAAATTCAATAAATTTAACATTTATTTTGTTGAAATACGGAACAGCATGTCAACGATTTGAAAATAGTTAATAACATTATTTTTAAAATGCACTTTAATCACATTTTTTTAATTACATGGTTAAAATCAAATATTAATAAATTTAAAAATGTATGCATAATCAAAAGTTAACGTTATAATTAATATATAAATTAGTTTGGGGTTGTTTAACTGTTGAAAATAGTGATAAATATATTAATTTATGCACTAATATTGCAAAAACAAATTTTTTAAAACTTTTTTATTACCTTTCTGAATTTCTCATAATCCCAAAAATTTGATAACTGTAATTCCATGACATTTATTATTTTAAACCATGTATCTAAAATAATTAAGATATTGATTTTGTGATAATAACAATTATTGATTTTAAAAAATGAGTAATTATCGCATTATTTTATTAATTTTTGATATCTTAATTGTTAAATGGTGCTGAAAATAACAATTTTGTTCCATTAGTATGTGTTCATTAAATCCTGGTTCTAAATAGTCATAAAAACAATTACATGTACTTTTTTGTGGGATGTACATTACTGAAATTTTTAGTGTTTGATGTATTTCTATTATTTTCAATAAAATTTTGTCTAATATTGGGAAGTGAGACTGAGAATACTTAAATACTATTAATAGATTCATCTAATACGAAAAAAAAAATGAAATCTAATAATTATAACTATTAATAAGGAAACTTTTTAAAAATAAATTCCATAAGGATGACCTTTACCGGCACATCTACACTATATGACATATACAATATATATATATGAGTTTAACTACGAATTTAAACCTTGGTGTAATCATACATGCGCACAGGCCACTATAGTAA
The DNA here is from genome assembly GCA_964019185.1 of Maratus speculifer. Lineage (NCBI taxonomy): Eukaryota > Metazoa > Arthropoda > Arachnida > Araneae > Salticidae > Maratus > Maratus speculifer. The sequence goes on along the minus strand of OZ025289.1, from coordinate 94,426,671 downwards.
GGAAATAACTAAGCGTAATACTAGAACTAATTGCCTCATCTTCATTAGTACTCGATTTTTAAATAAAATCTGTATATTACAAATATTGCGCATAAACTTCACGTAGTTTTATCAAAAGATAATTCTATATTATATTTAACAGAATGATTTTAATTGGTAAATTAATCAAACGAATATTAATTTTCCAAAATGAGTAAAAAAATGTTTAGATTAGGATTCGAACTAGAGACCCTCGATGTATGCTGCCAATGCTCTTCCAACAGAGCAACTTAGCACGCACAATTCACCCGGAGAAATATCATTATATACTCATACGAATAGTATGCATTTATCATACGAGTAGTTTGAAAAAAAATTAAAGTATTATTACATAGGGTTATATATAATAATGATAAGTATGCGTTCGTATTCACTGTGTGAATTGTGTGCGTCAGATTCTTCCAGGATAGTTCAGTCGACAAAGTATTGACAATTTGCGCGAAAGACTGCTTAGTTCGAATCCTGACCTGGACACTTTTTCAATCAGTTGGAAAATTACAACAAAAGATAATTAAAAGATATAGGGTAGATGCTCCAGTTTTGGCAACTGCACAAGTTTTGGCCACATTGGAACGATTTACCCTCTATTTAGGCTGTAAATTGATTTTAACAAATTATATGCATTCTTACTCCTTAATCTAACACTCTTTTATTATTTTCAATCCCATTTGTTTATTTTTTGATAAAAAATGACTTGCAAAAAAAAAAAAAAAAAGAAAAAAGAAAAAAAGAAAAAAGTGTAAAACTATAGTGTGCACTCACATATATTAAGGTTTTTGCTTAGGTAACAAGTTTTCACAATCTTTCAATATTAGGGATTTATCGAACTTTATTTGTTCTGAAACAGATTGCTATGAAGCTTTATGAAGTAGGCTTTCTCTCTGTTGCAATTTCATATTTAAATTAATTATTTTTACAGCTTAAAGTAGGGGTGGCCAAAACTACTTGCTTTACGTGCTAGTACGTGCTTTAAATTTGCTATGTGTACCAGTTATGGCCATTGTGTGGCCAAAAATGGCACAACAATATGCTCCACTTTTGGCCACAAGACTAATTATAGTGAAAATTTCAGCAATATATTTAGAAATGTTTTATGACTTATAAATTTAAAAGTTCAATAAAATTACAGCATGATTTAGTGGTTTCTTGTATTTTTTCAAAACAAAATGAGGAAGTTGCATAACTTTTGCAAAATTTCAAGCACATCAATTTAGAAATAACAAATAATGTGAAAATCTTTATACTATAAATAGGATTCATTTTAACAAGTTTAAAAAAGACAATTCTGTACTCTTAAAAATGGTCTAGATTAAACACTGTTATAAGATAGGAAGTAAAATTATGGCTTTTCAAAATTCATTGTCAGCTTTTCAAGATGGTTAAGTTTTGTAGTATCTCGTTCTACCTTGCAACACAAGTTTACAGAATGGAGACCAGTTTTTACTATTTTTGAATCTCAAGTAATAGGGTTGTGCTATTTATGATGGCCAATTATCTATATGAGAGATATGGGCCAAAAAAGAAGGGAGATGCCCTCTGTGAAGGTCTTTCTAAGATCCTAGCCAATATTTACACAAGGAAATCTAAGGTTTGAAGAAAACTAACTCCAAATGATTAGGCTGACAGGCAGCTAAGTACGAGGAATTAAAGTTTAAAATCAGTTGAAAAAAAATGGATTTTAGAGATTGTCAAAATACTATTTCATGTAAAAATGGAATAATTTCAAGATTCTAGTCATATAACTGTAAATATTGGTATAGTATAACATATGATATATATAAATGAAAATATGCAAAATGTTAAAATAAGCTTTTTATGTCCTATAAGTCTTTTTTATGAATTAAATATATTTTTTGTTTTTTAAATTTAAATGTTCAGTTAAAATCAGCTTAAGTATATTTTATTCGATGTTTTTATGATTTCATTTAAAAAAATGCAAATCTTTTTTATACAGCAAACAAATATCTGTGTGGTAAAACAGATTTTGCACAAAAATGCTTTATTTTTACTTATTATCAGTTAAAATGTTTGCAAAATTACAAGATATTAGGGCGGCCAAAACTGGTGCAGGGGTGGCCAAAACTGGTGCAAATTGAAAGAAATTACTTAACGAGTTATTACTCACAATCTAAAATATTTGATAGAAAGTTATTATAATTAACAGAAAGACAACTAAATTTACTAAAGAATACTGTTATTGCGATTTAATATGCTTTATTCAGTCTAAAACTATAAAATTTCCATTTCAACTTTTCTCTTAATGTGGCCAACACTGGAGCATCCACCCTATATATTTATAGACATCAGGATTATTGGTCAGAAATATTGGCAAGCTGTACAGTTTTAGATATGTGCTGAAATTTGTGGATATTAAAGCGAGTAAAAGTTTTTTTTTTTAAAGTTCAAAAAGATTAAACAGTTTGAACAGCATATTACAAAATGTGTGTCAGTTATAAATAAAATTGAAGCTATGCAATTTTCAGCATGTGGGGAAAATATATAAATATTTTTGAAAGGCAATATTTTTCAAATTTTAAAAACAACACCAGAGTTGTAAGGCATGTGAGGTAAATCGAATTTTTAACTTTAATTTAGAAGAAAGTCTCCTTACTGCAGGTAACTATTTTATATATTATACAGTATTTGTTCATAAATTGTCAATATATGATTTTAGGACTCAAACCCTATTTTAATAGAACATGGCGTGGAGTTATAGCTTCAGCAGATCCTGTTTCTTTTAAATTGTTAGAGAATCGTTAAGAAAAGTTAAATCGTCACAGAATCATCACAGTGTTAACGAAAGATTTGTCACAAACGATCTGCATCGTGAGTCTAAAATAATGGGACAAACTTTAAGGGAGGTGGTAGAGCTCACTATAATAAATAATTATGGCATAGAAATGTATGACTGGAAGTGACGCGTTAAAACGCCACACTAGTCACTGTAAAAGACACGGATTATAATGTTAAGTGTATGGGAGCGCTATTTTCAAATATCTCGCTAAAATTTTAATATTTTCGCATATTTTTATCCATAGGATAGCTGAGGACGACCTGCAACTGGGCTGGTTTTTACTTTTTTGATTTTGGTTACAGATTAAGAGCCCACAATAATTCAGAACCAGTTTAAACCGGTTCTAAAACTGAAACTATTGTAATATAAAAAAAATATAACCAAAATCGAAAAAGTAAAAATTAGCCTAGTTGTGGATCGTCCTCAGCTATCCTATGGAAAAAATATCATGTAAAATATTGAAATTTGAGCAAGATATTTGAAAACAACACCCCCCCCCCCCATAGACATAACATTACCATCCGGGTCTTTTTTGGTGACTAGTGTAGCGTCTTGACGTGTCACTTCCGGTCATATATTTCTGTGCCATCATTATTTGCTATAGTGAGTCCTACCGCCCCCTCAAAGTTTGTTCCATGATTTTGGACTCACCCTGTATTTCACAATTTGGTCACAATGTGACTTGAAAGCATTGTCACTTTCGTCACAATTACGTCACAATGTTAATGACAAAATCGTCACAAATGACACACTTTTCACAAATTGGTCACATTGCGACGTCACAATGTGGTCACAATGTGACGTCACAAACAAGCTCTAAAACGGCCATAACGACTTCACATTTTAGTCACAGTGACTTCACATCGACGTCACGTGACGTCACATCGACGGTCACAAAGTCACAATGTGACTTCACAACGACGTCACCGTGACGTCACCATGTCTTACGGGTAGTAACACAAATATTCTTACAGAAAAGGGACTAAAATCATAATTCAAACAGTTGAATAAAGAAATGTCATTTTCTAATAAAACAATAAGAATGAGGATTTAATTAATTTTCAAATGTTTTCTTTTATTCGATTTCTCCTTCTGCTAAGGCAATACGATAAAAGTGTGATAGATTAGACGATATCAGTCAAAATGGGTATACAAGGTACAGGAATGAGATAAAAATTTAAGTTTCAAACATTTAACTGCTGAAATTAGTACACCTATTCTGTTCTTTTTCATGTATCTGCATTATATTCTTAAAGATATCGAGCGCGCAAAAAAATCATAAAAACTTTTACAAAACACATAAAAATCAGAAAAACAAAAAACGATTTCCAGGGTAGGTATTTATAGGTCACAGACTTTTTTTTAAACGAAAGAAAAAAAAATAAAAAAATAGCCGACAGCTGGCACTGTTAGTAGCGACTTCGGAAGAGAGATGCAAATAAGATGATTATAAGAACTTACGCTGCTTATCGACAGCTAATTTACAGTCTTAAATCATGTATGTGAAAAAGGATGCTGAGTGAGAGGGATACAGTTTTGTTGGTGTAGTTGTTTTAAATGAACCAGAATTAGCGTCTGTTGCATTGTGTAAATTAGGTGTTCAGAAGAATGAGAGGGCTAGAAAAAGTCTTTAAGATTATCCAGGTCTTATTTGAAATCCCGTGTGTACCTATCTGGTCTATCTTATTGCTCTCAAACTGAAAGATGCAATACGCCAAAAGATGCCATGCGCACAACTAGACATATGCTGTACTTTGCCGTTGCTGGATTTAGGAATCGTTCCTAGTTATCCCCTATGGTGTTGGTCATGTGGAATATATACAGTTGTTAAAAGCGATTTAGAGACAATCTGTTCGTAATTTACGAATATTGTTTATAACTTAGGTATGTCAGCGCCATCTATTGGTTTTCTTAAGATATTTTTTGTTCGGTTTTAGAAAAATCCGCGACCTAGCGATGCTAACTCTACACTTTTTAGAATTTTAAAATTATTTTGACTTTTTGACCACCCGGTATTTCGGTGTAACATGCAGATTTTTTAATTTATATTAACACTCCATTTTTAGTAATTCCGTAACATTTTATATCATTTACAAACGTTTCTGAAGAGATAACAAATTACACACTACCATAAAAAAAAAAAAAAAAAAAAAAAAAAAAACATAAATACTAGTAAAGTTTTTAAAAAGTAGATACAATATATGACAAAGGTGCAGTTTTTAATAATTACACATTTACCTATGTAAAACTGACTACTTTATACATTTATTTTTAAGAGTGTAATGTTCCATAATTCCAAATATTTAATTCATTGAAACTATAAAAAATTAACTTTTCATGAGAATGAGTCACAATATTTTTTAAGTAAAAAGTATTTCGATAAGGTAATAAAATGTAATATTACTTAAAAGAGGTATAAAAATGCTCAATGTACAGTTGTTGGGGGGGAAAAGGTAAATACCCGCTAAACACTGCAAATAAATTTAATAGAAAAAAAGTTACCGGTATCAAATTATTGAAAATAAAGTGTACTTTGAAATAATAAATGTAAAAATTTGCTTAGATAGCCATTTACAAATGAGAACAGCAACCTTTTTTTGTCTTTTTTAATAACAATAAACAATTTTGACAATCTTCTTAGTTTCAAACTATGAGAAGAAACGAAATTTTAGGCTGTTTGGATAATAACTTTTGAATTATAAAGAAAAAAAAATAAATTTTGAATTTCTGATTTTAAATTACTTTTTCACAATTTTTTTAATATCTACTAAAAATGTCATTAATATTATAATCTGCAATACTGAATAATCCAAACATGAATACATTGAAATTTTAATTAAAAAAGTTACAACATGAATTATGAATTATGAAACTGACATTCAAAAAGAATATGAATTGAAACCTACAATTTTTGACACATTAAAGTTATTAAGTCCAGCTTTATGCAAATTCTCAATTTCAGTTTTTCTTGTAAATATGAAAATTTCTTATAAAAAGTTCTTTCTTGCTCCTTATTTATATTACTAGGAAATATAATAAGAAATAATGTTATATTCTTATGTACCATGAAAAGGAAAATTAAAACTGCATGTCGTTAATAACATATTTCCCATGGGTAGAATTCCAATAAAAATCGTTACGGCACCGATTAGTTTCATGAGAGATAATTGGATATCATCAAAAGTGCTAAATCTTGTACAGCTGATAATAAGATAATGGACGGTGCATAGCTGAAACTATTCTTTATTAATTTATTTTATTAGGGTTTGGCTTAAAAAGTATAAATAAGTTTTACTCTATGTACCTTGCAGGTATTTTCCCCGCATAGTTTTTTATGTTGCTGATGTAAATAGATCAGTATTAAATAAAGAACTTTGTTGTTAATAAGTCACAAAATAATAGAAGATAATGTAATAAAATGAATAACCACTATGTATTATAATAAATCGTGTATTGGAAGAGAGTTTACTGTGTTTAATAAATTCTGGTTAACCCTCTCACTGACTAGCCCGTGTTAATACGTTCACTAAGGCTTCTGTTCAATATGAGCAGTATTTAAAGTAATATATATCTAATGATTTAATAGATTTTTAATGTATTGTAGAATTGTTAATACTTTCAAGCTTGACATTAATATAATACTATTTTTAAAATGTATTCTATAATTTAATTCGTGTAGATGTCCTACTGCTACATATAATTATACTTAACTTTTTTTTTCAAAATAGGAATAAAAAAGTTTAATAAAAATTTTGATAATTAAACAAACATATTTCAATAAAAATTTTTTTGCGTAATGGAAAGGGAAAAAAAAGACAGAGTTATTCATTATGTCGATTTATGAATTTATATAATTCTAAACAATTCCTTGTTGAGATTGCATGATAAAACAAAATATTTTTAGCCCTTAACGGTCTCAAAGTATTTCAACTTCATTTTCCCGTCAGATTTTCATTCGAAGACGAATTTTATTTTCAATTTTTTTATATAAAATATAGAAAAAATATTGATATTTTAGTAAAAATGTATTAATATATATTCGTAATAGTATAACAATTTGTTTGAAATTTATATTAATTTAAAGTATAGAACTTTTCGAGTCGCTTTCCAATATGTATCACAGGTTATCTTTTAAGAGAAACATGAAAAATATTTAAAAAAAAAACACCCTTGGAAATGAACATTGAAAAAAATGTATAATTTATTGTTGTTTTTGTTTGACCAATAATTTTTTATGTTGATAATAAGTTTTGTCCATACTGAAAATTACTCACTAATGTTCTGAATAGCGTATTCACAATAAACTATCCGCAAGGTATGAAATATAAATTTTTGTAAGAAAACTATTTTCACTGATGAGTACAAGTATAATGATAAGTACAGGATCAGTCTCGATTTCGTGTCATACTTGTGTCTCATTAGTTATTTAAAACGAGTAAGCAAAATCATGCATTAAGCACAGATTATGAAACACTTTCCAACGCTTCCTGAAATCTTTAACAAAACTTCGTTATTTAGGTAAATAAGGTGTTACTGTCCATGCCAAATATGTATTGAAATACTTTTGAACATCTCTGTATTTGATCCGTCGGTTGATGTATATATATATACAATATAATGGGAAAATTTAGTATAGCAAGAAAATGCTTAACTGGCTGAAATTTCTCTTGTAGCACATTACTCTAATAGATGGAAATTGCTTCAATACTTTTGTTCAGCCCTGTAATTTAGCCAGTACCTTTACTACACGCCAGTATTTTGTTAAAATTCGGTTTAAACAAATACATTCTTAAAGCTACTTAAATCACATTTCCAGAAATTATCACACATGGGTAGCCATGTAGCTAATTCTTTGCGTGACCCTGTATATCATTTTATCTATATTCTACAAACATTTCTTAGAAAAATGAAAGCAGTTAAAAGTAAAAATGCATAACGACCACCTTTAAGTTAATTACTCTCATATTCAGTAATTTTTATGAGCTCTTTTGCGTAACCCTGTATATAAACAACAACATTTATATACACCATATAATTTGCAGACATTTTGTAAAACTTAAAAGCGCATATCATATTGAAAATGAATTTCAACCATCCATCAGCTATCATTGATAATACGCAGTATTTCGCATAAAAATGTTAGATTTGAAATATTTTGTGTGTTCCTGTAAAGGCTACGCATTTCATATTATGCGTTAAATATTAAGTCTCAGCGGCGTATATCAGTTTTATGATACTTGAAACCATTTAACATTATTAAAATACGTCGCAAAAATTCCCTCCTTTATTATTGTGTAATGGAATTCTTTTGAGTGGCGCTGTAAGTGAAAAATAGCTATTATTTTGACAGCATATTTTGCAGAATGCGTATTTTAGTGCACTTGTGTCCATGTAAATTTGAATAAGTTTAACAGGGTATAGCGCCTATAAAATTCATTTGAAACGATTTTTTCCCATTGGCCACAATGTATCGGAAAACTTTTGACTATCCCTGTAAATAAACAAATCGTTGTAGAAACTTCATTTTCAATAGGATTCGTACTAGGTTAAAAATCAACAACATATAAAAAGGTCAGAGCAATCCGAGTATATTTACGAGAAATAGAGCGCGGACAGACGGCCAGACGGCCAGAAAAACCGAATGCATAAACACTTTTCAACTTTGTTGGAAAGTGTTACAAATCTAATATTTTCTATGTATAATAATTAAATTTTATTTATTTTATTAAATGAAGAAATTGAAATCTTATTCATGTATTATGTGTTTTTATATGCTTATAATTTATTTTATCTTTTAAATATTTTCGTGTTAAGTTTAAGATTTTTTTTCTTTCTCATAATAATGTAATATCAATTTTCGAAACTGTTTACTTTTACCCAGCACATATGTTACTTGAAATAAAAAAAAAAAAAATCGTTAAATTTACGGTACAAACTGCTGGCAGAAATGTTGTCAGCAGTTTTGCGTTAAAAAATTGCAGTAAAATTAGATATAAATTATTACAACTAATTTCACTGCATTTTTATGGAAAAAAGATCGGGCATCATTGCTGCCAGTAGTTTTTGTCCTAGATTTAATGGATTTTTTACAGCGTATGAAATAATATTAAAATATAATCTTTGGGGGGGGGGGAAGTTACTTCAATTAGATGCATAGATATTAATCTTCAATTTCGTTGCTTTCAATCAAAAATCAAATCAAATTATAATCATATAAAACTGAAAAAATAATGAATTATTCTAAATAAACAATTAATATATGTATGTACTATGTATGTATTGATGTTAAATATTTATTTGTTTTTTATTGTAATTTCTTTAAAATATTAACAATTACTTCTTAAACCTAGAAAAAATTCAGCTATACATTCGATCCATACTACATAGTATTTGACTGAATTTTAACTAACAAAATCAAAGAAATAATAATACTGCATAAATATACTTTTGAAAATATTAACAATTAACTCTTAAACTAAAAGAAATTCAGCGATGACGCGATTTCAGAGTATTTGACTCAGATATTAAATAAATTTAATCTTATATGGCTGTATCAAAGAAATAATAATGCACCTATTAATGTACGTTTTAACTAGATTTAGTAACAAAATATTTTTACTCTTAATAATTTAGCCATAAATAACTTTTAAGGCTAAATACTGGCTTTTTCTAAATTTCAGTAAGAGATGCGTACAAATGTCTGCAACATGCAGGTTATATTTTTTTTCTGAATATTTTTACAATAGTAAGCTTTAGCAGAAAAAAAAGCAAGAAAGAATTCGCAAGAGTTTGAACTCCGTTATTTCGAAAGAGGTATGGTGAAAAGCTTTCATGTCGAAAAGAAAATACATCATGCATATGAAATCATTCGTGCGTATGACAACAAAAACGTACTTATAACCTTTGTTTTCCTTAAATTTCCAGTACTTTTAAAAATATGCTGAAATATGCCTAAAAATATATTCGAACAACATATATGAATATGCAAAACTTTTCTCTTTTTCATTCCATAAAATATTCAAAATACTCAACGATTGACCAAGTTATTTAATATTTCTGTACTGTTAAAAATTTCTGGAAAAACGCAGCAAAACAGCGAGACTTTCAGTAAATTTACGCTAGTTCTCCATTAAATGTACACTTTTAAAACGAAAGAGTGGATTTGGCTGTAATTTATTAAGTCGAGAATGAATTGTTTTTTAAATGCTTTATTCATCTTGATTTAGATTTCTTATTTAAATAACTCATCTTGATTTAAATTGGTAAAAAACATCTCACTCACTTGAGTTGTTTTAACTCTTTATGAGAAGCTGCCTTTCAAAGTGCGAGTTGAGCGAATTTCTGCTCAACTTGAGTTACTTTTTCTACCGACATTTTTCTTATATTATACCTAATTCCATCTAAGGAATTCGTCTTTATTTAAAGATATTTTTTACTCTGTTAAAATTAATAATTCAAAATATACATTTTATAAAATTATTTTGCAATTTTATTAGAAATATTAAAAAAGAAAATATAGTTACATTTTTATTTATTTATTCATTTATTTTTAATTAGAATAATTTACCTACTACTAATTTATTAATTTATTTAATAGACCTAGATAAAACTGTGCATGGATATTTAGATTTATTTTATTTTACGTTTAACATCATTTTTTTCTGTTGTGTATATTAAAAAAGGGAGGAAATATAAAAAGTTTCCGCTAGTTTAAATATGTTTTTTAAAATAACTATAAACTAGAATGTTAAATCCATGCACAGAAATGTTAAATAAACCGTGAAGAACAAGTAAAAAGAATTCCAACCTCTATCTGCGTTAACAAAAAAAGCTTTAATATTTATCGTAGAAGCAAGTTACAAAAATATGGACAGGGAAAAATTAAGTTTAAAGTTCTCATTTGTATGGGCAATTGCGCTGGATCTATTCAAAAAATTTACAACATCTCGCGATACAACAGTCGTAAAGGTAAATATGAAGCGTCAAAATTTTTACAAATAAAGAAATTTTTACCATAATTCAAAAAAAAAAAAAAAGAAAGAAAAAAAAAAAAAAGAAAATCATTATTTTGACCAATTACAAAGTAGTGGGCAACCTTAAACATGAGCATTTCTTTTACACCTGTTGCTACAACGCAATAACAGCGGGCTATAGGTCAAGAAAAGTAATTTTAGGTGTGGCAGTTTAATTAAAAAATAATTTTATAAAATCGCAGTTTTCTTTTTAATGTTGAGTCAAAGCCTGTTCAATTGTGAAAAATTTGACACCTCATTTGTAGCCATACGATATATATATATATCGTGAGATATTGTAATTTTTTAATACACTAAGTGGAAATACCAATACAAGATAAAACTTTAAACATAATGTATCTTTTCTCCATCTTTATATTTTCTTTACTTTCATGTTTTAAACATTCCATCGCTATTTTTCTACATGACATAGAGATCTAAGCTATTATACATATTTACTTAATTATGTATGTGATAAATCTACATATGGAATTAGCCTTCAGGTTTTTTATTGTTAAAAAGAAATGATGCGTAAGATTTTGTTTTACTACATATACCAGTAAAAATATATATTGAATGGATTATTAATTGCATTGAAGATTACATGTTCTGTCATGTGTAATATGCATGTAAACATCTTAAAAAAATAGGGTAAAAATAAAAAAAGTAATAAAATTTAGTACGAATTAAAAAAGAATTTTATAATTAAAAAAATTAAATGTATATATAAGGCAAAAATTTTTAAGAAATTGTTTGAAAAGTTGTATTCAGTTAGTTCATCATTAGAACCATGTTTTTCAAATTAATCAAAAATGTTAAAAAGGTAAATTATCCCCTTAGTTAAAAAAAAAAACAATTAATGTGTAAATCTATATGAAAACAAAAGTAATATTCTATGCGGTTAATCACATATTTCCCTTCGGAAGTATTCCAATAAAATTCTTTACGGCAAAGGTTAATTTTATGAGAGCTAATAGGGCTTAGTCAAAAGCAGTAAATATCCTAAACTTGCTCCATCACAAAATATGGAATGGTGCAGACCAGAAACACTTGCTTTTTAATTTACTGGATATGGGTTTTACGTAAAAATATTAATTAAATTCTGCTCTAAGAATATTGTGCATATATTTTTTGTGCAGTTAATTATGGTTGTTTTATAAATTAATCAATATTAGATAAAATATTTTATCTTTGGGTATATAAATCATACGTTTATAGAATAAGTGTCTAATAAAATAACTTTTAATGACCACGATGCATCATAAAAATGTATGCATTGACAGAAAATATTCACTGTTTAATAATCACTGCGTCTTACTAAGTTTTATTGATAATTTTATACAAAAGCCTTTATTCTCTTAAATCATTATGTAAATCATTTTTTAAGAGTGAATCAACAATTCATCAGAAAAATTATAAACTATTTTTTATAGATAAATCATTTTTTCCCCAGGTCAAAATTTATGCTTGTACCAGCAACAAAAATATGCTAGTTATTGCTAGGTATTGCTATGTCTGCTAAATTTCCAGCAAAGTGGGCCAATACACACCATGAATTGCTGGAAATTCTATGCTATTATATGCCAGCTAGCATCACATGCTATATCGCTAGCTAGCACAACAAAAGCATGACAAGCTATATCCAAGCATCCCAGGCTTATTCCCAGAAAAGTGGGCCAATGCACACCATGAATTGCTGGAAATTCTGCTGGAACAAGCAATGTGTAATGCTAGTTTATGCTATTTTACTTGTTGGGTTATAGCACTTGGTGCTTGTCTAGCAAACAAATACCAGCATGAATTTCGACCTGGGTCTTCATGTAAAAAAACATTTTTGTATGGTTAAAACATTAGATTTGTTCAAAATGCCTCATGGAAGTTGTGTGTGGCAGTACTCATATTCTACATTGCACACAAAATGTAGTACTTATTATAGTAACACAGATATTCTCCCCAAAATTTGAAAATGGACTAAACACATGATTTAAACATTTAAATAAAAAATGAAATTTTCTAATAAAATAATAAGAATGAAAATTTTATTACGTAAAATGTGCTGAATAGGAGCAGTGGGGTAAATAGGAACGAAACTTCCCGATCATACAAATAAATTCATTATAAACACATGTTATGATATTTTTAGTTGCCAATTTTTTTATAAGATGGTAATAACATTAAGAGTTGGGAGATTTTGACATGTTTGCACAACTACTAGGGTTTATAAAAAACTTCAAGAGGATCCTCAAAAACTTCATTGTTTTCCAGTCTTCAAAACTCTGTATGTAACTACGTTATTTTTCGTATTCTAATCCTAAGAGAGAGGATTTTTAATTAATGATAAACATGCAAACGATAGTCTGTACTAAATTCTACTTATTTCTAAACTACATAATGAAAAATTGAAAAATGGCTTGTAACATCAGAGGTTTAAGATTTACGGGGTGAATCGGAACACGTTTTCTCTCATGGCTTATTTTTCTATACAGTAATAGTTTAGTGTAATGCATGAAAATATATGTATGAATATGCATTGTATCAGTATTTTGTTTGCTCTAATTACTTGAAGAGTTTAAAGGTGCCAAGAAATTACTAGGTTAAACAAAAGGTTACTAAACTAGGTTAAGTCAACGCCTAATTCAACAGACATGGAACACACAATAAAAGAATTTAAAAACAGCAAATTAATTAAAATCACTGCACAGAATTATTCTCTGACATCCACAACATTACAAAAACATCTTAAAATAAAAAAACAATTAAAAAAGAGAGGTATGCCAACAGTACTAAGGGCTGGGGATGAGCTCGTATTAGTAGATCGTATGCAGTGATTGGAGCTACAAAATAGATTCACTTATCCAATGACTATTAGTAGAGAATAAGACAGAACACGGCTAAATTTCTATTAAATTCTTTTTCTGCAATTCCAGTATAATTTCTTAAAATAAATTTTAATTGTTTTTGATTCAAAAGTAGTTTTCTAATTTTTTAAAAGGTATATCTTTACTTATATATAAAATAAAGGTTTGGTTTCACAGTAACTACGTGTTCATATTCCTCCCTTATCATTATTACCTGTTTTTATTAATCCTATTAAAGTTTGAATCGGAATAAATAAAGATTAAGCATTTGTTCCGATTCACCCCTATCTGAGGGGTGAATCGGAACACCATTAAAAGAATAAATAATATATATATAAACAGTAAAAATGTTTCGTTTTTGCTTAGAAAGTAAAGAACAAAACAAGGCCGAAGTTTCTAGTAGGAAAAAAAATTAAAAAATCAGTTGTTGCTTTTTCTAACGTTAAAGTTGAAAAGTGTTCCGATTTACCCCATTTTACGGTACTTTATAAACTTTCCTTTGTATTCGTTTTCTCTTTCTTTTAAGGAACTATTTCATAAATAAATATATATAGGACAGTTGCACCATAAAATTTAATTAATAATAACACATTGCTCAGTGGTGCACAAAACAGGAATTTTAATATACATTAGTACATATTAAAATAAAATTAAACATTCGACGTTTCGCGCCGTCTTCTGCGGGCGTCTTCAGGAAAATATGAAATGGAAGGACTAGTTTTGCATCTTCTTCGAGAGATAATATTTCTACTAAATTAAAACTAAATGAATTAAAAATTTAAAAATGTTGCCAGTTACACGTGAGTAAAAATTAAAATATTGCAAGGAAATAACTGAAGACGCCCGCAGAAGACGGCGCGAAACGTCGAAAGTTTTATTTTATTTTAATATGTACTAATGTATATTAAAATTCCTGTTTTGTGCACCACTGAGCAATGTGTTATTATTAATTATTTCATAAATGTTTGACAAATTATACGTTATCAGTCAAAATGTTTATACCAAGTACATGGAGAAGATAAAAATATTGTAAACGTTTTCAATACTTAACTGTGGTAAATTAGTACGCATATTTATGTGTAATATTCTGTTCTTTTTCATGTATCAGCGTTATATTCTTACACATATTGCGTAGGCCAAAAAGTCCATAAAAACATAAAAAAATAAATAATTAAAAAAATAATAACATAAAAATCGGAAATATAAAAAACTTTTTCCTGGGTTAGCATCTATAGGTCACGGGAATTTTTTTAAACGAAAAAAAACAGCCGACAGATGACACTGTTAGGAGTATCCTCGGTAGAAACATGCAAATGAGATAGTTATAAGAACTTGCGCTCTTAATCTACAACTAATCCTTCGCCTTAAATCGTGTATGTGAAGGATGCTTATTGCAACGGATAAAGTTATGTTGGTTAAATTATTTTACATGAACGAGAATCAGCGACCGTTTCTTTGCTTAAATGAGTTCAGAAGAATGAGAGGACTAGAAAAAGGCCCTTAATCTTTGACAGGAATTATTTGAAATCCCGGGTGTACCGATCTGGTCTTCAAACTGTTGAATAAAAAAATGCAATTTTTCTAATAAAACAATAAGAATGAGGATTTTATTACTTATCATTTTTTTTGTATTCGATTTATCCTTCTGTTAAGACAATGTTTTATAAATGTTTGATAAATTAGACGATACCAGTTAAAATACATACACCTAGTATACGGAAGAAATAAAAAATTAAGTTCTCAATATTTAACTGCATGAAATTAGTACGCATATTCTGTTACATTTCAATTATCTACATTATATTCTTACAGATATAGAGTGGGCAAAAAAAAAAAAACCGTAGAATCTTTTTAAAAAACCCATAAAAATCGAAAAAACAAAAAACGGTTTCTTGGGTTAGCATTTATAGGTCACAGGATTTTTTTAAGACAAGAAAAAAATAATTCAAAAAACAGCAGACAGCTGGAACTGTTAGTAGCGACTTCGTAGTGACATGCAAATGACATGGTTGTAAGAACTTGCGCTCCTAATCAACAACTAATTCACCGTCGTAAATCGTATATGTGAAAAAGGATGCTCAATGCAAGAAATAAAGTTTTGTTGATGGAGTTGTTTTATATAAACCAAAATCAGCGACTATTACTTTGCTTAAATTATGAGTTTAGAAGAAAGAGAGGGCTAGAAAAATGCTTTAAGCTTCGTCAGGCCTTATTTGAAATCCCTTTCTAAACTCTCTGAAACTGAATGATGCGATTCGCCAAAAGATATCATGTGTAGATCCAGACATACGCTGTACTCTGCCGTTGCTGGATTTGGGATTTTGTTTTCCAGGCATTATCCCTTGTGTTGGTGGTTATGTGGATTGGTTGTATGTATGTCGGCCAATTATCTGCGCTGTAGGATATAGGCCCTAAGGGGTGGGATGCCCTCCGTGGGGGTCTTTCTAAGGGAACCT
Organism: Maratus speculifer; assembly: GCA_964019185.1. Taxonomy (NCBI): domain Eukaryota; kingdom Metazoa; phylum Arthropoda; class Arachnida; order Araneae; family Salticidae; genus Maratus; species Maratus speculifer. Next base: position 94,410,512 of record OZ025289.1, on the reverse strand, counting down.
AACCCGTATCTACGCAAGGTTCGATGAAAACCACGGAAAACTCCGAACGGTTAGGCCGACGGTCGCGATTGGGTGGTTATGTGGAACGTATGCAGCTGTAAAAAGCGATTTGGAAACACTGTGTTCGTCATTTACGAATATTTTTTATAACTTAGATATGTCAGCGCCATTTATTTATTTATTTATTTATTTTTTATTAGTTTTCGCCCTATCTTGAAAAAACAAAATCCTATGACTTATAGATGCTAATCCAGCATTTTTTTAGAACTTTGAAAGTTACTAGGACCTTTTTATCCACCTGGTATTTTGGTGTAAAATACAAAATTTGTAATTTACATTAACACTCCATTTACGGTAAATCCATACGGTTTTCTACCATTTACGAACTGGTTTGAGTTTTTGAATGCAAAACAAGTTGTACACATTCATTTAAAAAAAAAGAACACATAAGTACTAGTATTAGTTTTAAAAAACTAAATTCATATTATGACGAAGGTTCAGTTTTTATTATTTACACATTTATGTATGTAAAATTGACTATTTTACACATTTTTTAGACTGTAATATTTCCCATTTTCTAACATTTATGCCTTTGTAACTATAAAAACTATGAATTTTCATGAGAATGATTCACAATGTTTTTCAGTAAAACTTAATACGATAAGATAAAACATAAAGTAATACTACGTAATAGAGACACAAAAATGTCTAATGTCAAATGTACAATTTTATTGTGGGTAAAAAAAAAAAAAAAAAAAAAAAAAAAAAAAAAAAAAAAAAAAAAAAAAAAACATTCCCTATTAACTCTGCAACTAATTTTGATAGAAGGAAATTACTGGTACCAAAACATTAAAATAAACCCTACTTTTAAATGATATATATAAAATTTTCATAAGAGGCCATCTACAAATACGAACTAGACCATTTTTTGTCTGTTTCAATAACAGTATACAATTTTGAGAATATATATTATATCTTCTTTACAAATTATGATTCGAAACGAAATTTCACGCCTTTTGAATGATAAATTTTGAATTATAAAAATTCAACATTTCGAACTTATGATATTTTGCCATATTTTCATAATTGTACTAATATCCTCTAAAAATATCAATAGCATTATAACTTATTATACTAAGGAAACTAAATATGAATACATTGAAAATGGAATTAAATAAGTTATAATATGAATTATGAAAATTATATTACATTAATTTATATTACATTACACGAGTTAAGGACTTTTTTCACTCACTTAGGAAATTCACATCTCTTATAATTAATTTACCTATTGAATATTACTGTTACAAATCAATGTAATATGATTTCGTATGCAGCGTTATCTGCAGTTAAACATATTGACCTTCCATTCATTCTGTTGAGTTGATATAAAGTATCAAACCAGATTGTGTGTCAGTTAAGGTTATTTGGGTGAATTAATCCTTCAGTATTCGTCCGGGATGGCTGAGTTGGAAGAACATTGGTGGCTTCAGCCAATACATCCTTGGTTCGAATAGTGGCCCGGACTTGGTAAATTTACATCTGTTATCAAATTCATATTCAGAAAGAATATGAATTACAACCTACAATTTTTTTGCATATTTACAAGTATTAAGTCCAGCTTTATGCAAATTTTCAATTTCTATTTTTCTTACAGGTACGAAAATTTCTTATAAAAAGTTCTTTCTTGCACATATTTTATATTACAAGGAAATATAATGAGATAAACTGTTATGTTCTCACATATTATGAAAAGGAAGATTAAAACTGCATGTCGTTAATAACATATTTCCCATGGGTAGAATTCCAATAAAAATCGTTACGGCACCGATTCGTTTCATGAGAGGATATAATCAAAAGTACTAAATCTTATACAGCTGATGATAAGATAAAAAATAGTGCATAGCTGAAACTATTCCTTTTTAATTTACTGTATTTGAGTTTAACACAAAAAGCATAGATACATTTTACTTTAAGGAGCTTGTGGGCCTTTTTTCCAGCATGAATATTTATGGTTGTTGATGAAAATTGACATGTATTAAAAAAAAAATACTTTGTCCATTGTTGTTAATATGTCATAAATAAATGCAAGGTATGTTTAGTAAAAAAATATATAATAATATCCACAATGAATTATAATAAACCGTGTATTGTCAGAGAGTTTCATGTTTCTAATAAACTCTGGTTAATACTATTTTAAAACGATTTTCTATAATTTCATTCGTGCAGATGTCCTACTGCTACAGATAATTATATATATATATTTTCAAAATGTGAATCAAAAAGCTTAATTTAAAGTTTGTAATTACATAGCATGCTTCAATAAAAAATATATATATTGTTTGCATAAGGAAAATGAAAAACAAAATACAGTGTTATTCATTATGTCCAAAGAAAACGAAAGAATTTCTATAATACTACGGAATTCTTTGTGAGATTGCATAGTATGTAAATAAAAGAATTTTAAATCTTAACGGTCTGGAAGTATTCCAACTTTATTTTCCGTCAGGTCTTAGGTTTTTTTGATACGAAGAGAAATTGTGTATTCATCATTTTTATATGAAATGTAGAAAAAAATATTTTTAATTTACTAAAAATTTATTAATAAATATTTAGGGTAATAGAAAAACAAGCTGATTTAAGTTTTTATTTTAGCGTATAAAACTTTTCAGAGTACATTCAAACATATATCACTCGGTTTCTTTTTGGTGGAGTATCCAAAGCATCTGCAAAAAGTATGTTTCTCGGAAATGTATGTTGAAAAATTGGCATCCTATTATTGTTTCTGGTTGACCAATAATTTTTATGATGATAAAAGTATTATGTCCATATTTAAAATTACTCAGTAGTGTTATGAGTGTCTATTCATATTCAACTAGAATCAAGGTGCGAAAAATAAATCGTTGTCAGGAAATTATTTATTGTTTAATATTTATTTTGTTCAAAGATGTAATTATTAAATGTAATGAATACATATAAGAAACATAATAGCACAAGGTACAAAAAGCTATAAAAATGTTTTTGCCAGTATTATACGCAGTAAGTAAAAATGCCATGCCGTTTACATGGAAATTTGACGTATAAACGGCATGGGTTAAAGGTTTATCTATCCGTTAAGGATTTAATTTGGTGTAAATAGTTTCAAAAAATTATATCATTAGGAATATTTTTATCAAAGAAAGGACTCACATTCTACAGCAAAAATTTTACTGTTATTACTACTTTTTTAATATCATTATTTTATCGTACCTTTCTATGGCATGTTTTAAGTAAATTATTCATGAAGATTTTCGATTAAGAGTTCTGATACGCAAAATAAAAAATTCTTTCTAGAATTTGGCAAGTTCTTATTAAAACAATTAAAAACCTTACTTCATTTCGTTTTCTAATATTTAAAGGAAAATGTTTTCCTGGGAAAATATTCTTTCTTGAACCAAATGCATATTATCTGCAAATGTAATAATAAAGTACCATTTTAATTGCGCACATTATGAAAGGATGATTGCAACTACATGCCATTAATTGCATAATTCTCACAGAGAGTTTTCCAAAGAAAATCTTTATGGTTCAGCTTAGTTTTACGAGAGATCATTCTGTCATGTAAAAATTAAATATCTCGTCGCCAAATATAAAATATGAAATGTTACTGAGCAGAATAATTCCTCATTATTTTACTGTATGAATTCTTGTCGCAAAAATGTTAATTAAATTCAATAATAAGAACATGTTTTATTTTTTTCTCTCAAGTTCTGTTATGGTTAGTTCATAAATTACTCAAGAGTAAATAATACAATTCTTCTACACCGGGCTCATAAGTCATACATTAATAGAATGCATGCCTAATAAAACTATTTTTATTAATCAGAATGCATCATTAAATTTATATACTGGCATGAAATCGCACATAGGTTTGTTAATCTCTTCATGATAATTAGCATATTTAGGGAAAATTAATACGCATTCTACAGAAACGATTTATTCACCGGCATTTATTATAAATGCTTTATTCTAAAAATGAATCAAAATTACAGCATGAAATATTTTGACACTTGTGAAATACGCGATAGCTATTTTATAACTGTCACATTGTGTCTATACTTTTTACACTATAGCCTGAAGTGTAATGAGTAAAATCTTTTTACAGCAAAAATCATTTTTCCCAGATCAAAGATTTTATAAATTATCGTTTAAAAAAATATTAAAACTCAATATTTAATGAGAAATCCGTGTGTTCCATTACCAATAGAAAGTATTACTTCAAAAGGTATGTTTTCGAATCTATGATTTCAAAAAATATTTTGCTTCTTTTTAAGTATTTTTAATAAGATAAAAATTTAAATTATTCACCAAGTAACAATTTCAAAGTTTACACTTAAGAACACACATACAAAGTTTCAAAAATGTTTCAATTATAGTAAAACTTTTTTTAAACTTTTTATTTCTTTCATCTGATGCCTACTTTTAGGTAAGAAAAACAGTATTTAATTATGTATAGAAAAAAAAGGTTAAAAATTTAATATAATTTGCTTAAAAAAAATTCAGTGTATAGCTAAATGTTTATTTATTAATTTATTTTGCAAAGTAACAGAAACGGTACTGAGACCTCGAAAGTTGCCTTCTCTGCGAATTCGAGGCAGATGAAGTGAAGATTTTAGCAGCTTTTGGTTCGTCAGTTTAGTGTTTTCATTTCTTTTTTTGTTTACATTCACATATAGATTTATATATGTCATAATTAGTGAGAAGTACAGGATCAGTCTGGATTTCCGTGTCATACTTGTGTCTTATTAATTATAAATAATAAATAAAAAAATAATAAAAAAATCAAATATTTTCTATGTATAATAATTAAACTGTATTTATTTTATTAAATGAAGAAATTTAAATATCATTTAAATATTATGCGTTATTGTATGTTTTTGATTTATTTCATCTTTTACATATTTTCACGTTAAGTTTAAGATTTTCTTCGTTTTCACATAATAATGTAATATTTATTTTCAAAACTGTTTACATTTCACCAATACACCTGTTACTAGAAACCTTTTTAAACCAACTATAGTATGCAGGGCGTTAACTTTTACACTTTTCAACAATTATATTTATAAAATCACCTTATGAAATAATATTATAAAATAATGCAATCTTTAGGAGGAAGAGGTACTTCAATTAGATGCATATATATTAATCTTCAATTTCGTTCCTTTAAATCAAAAATCAAATCAAATCAAATTAAAATCATATAAAACTGAACAAATAAGGAATAACTCTAAATAAATAATTAATATATATACAGTGGCGGTCAAAAGTTTCTGGCCAGTTAGTTTCTTCGATTTATTTATCTAAAGGTTTCAGCAAAGAAGAAGCACAATTGTTTCAAAAGTTAGGAATATGTGAATGACCTCTGACCACGTGATCATTTTGATTGGATACTGAAGATGCTTCATGCAAAAGGATAAAATTCGAAATTCGCGTGTGCAAAAGTTTCTGACCACTTATGATTCTTTAATTATTTTCTATCGGTAAACTGTTTTTTGGTTGTGTTTATGAATGAATCAACGTGTATAGCATAGTGTGAATTCAAAATTGAAAAGTTCAACAATTATTGTTCATAAATGAGTGATTAGTTTGTCGCTAAAAGGCCAATCTTCTCGAGATATTGCAGCAAAGTTATCGACCTGTTAAATCAACCGTAAACAATATTTAAAAATTATATAAAGATGGCAGAGGCCTTCACGACTTTCAGAGGTCCGGGAGATCCCGGAAAATTACTATTCCTGTGGATAGAATTACCAGGAGAAAAACAATTGAAAATCCGCATAAAAAATAAGCTGCAATATACTGCGATTTACGGAATGAAAATATTGCTGAATTAAGTCCGTATACCGTATCAACATGCTGACGTGGTGCATAACTTTATGGAAGAGTCGGTGTTAAAAATTTTTCAAAGTTAAAAAAAAATACAAACGTACCCGACTGGCGTTTTCCAAAAAACACAAAGTCTGGTCAAGTGAAAACTGGAAAAAAGTTCTATTTTTCCATCAATCGAATTCGAAATAGTTTTGGAAGTGATGGCAGACACAACGTCCGATGACCTAACAACAAAAGATATGATTCGACCTATGTTATTCCTACAATGAAGCATGGCGGAGGACATGTTATGCCGTGTGAAGTATTTTCTTCAAAAAGGGTCGGATCGTTATTTAAAATCCACAGCCAGGTGAATGATACAATGTATAAGGATATCTTGCAAGACTATTTTCTGCCCTATTAGAGAAAAAAATTTAGTTGCAACTATTTTTCTTAATATGATAACGACATAAATAATGTATGCAAACCTCGATAAGCAATGGTTTTCGCACAAAAAATTTCGTTTTTGAAAAGATCAGCCCAAGCGCCCAACATGAATCCAATAGAAAATCTTTGAAAAGAAGTTGACAAAAGTCTGCGGAACTATAAATATTCCAACTCAGTCGAAATTTCGCCAAAATTGCAAGAAATGTGGGAAAAACGTACCATAGACGATCTTTAACCATTGATTGTATGGATGTCACGTTGCTGTATCGCAGTACTTATTACTAAAGCTAATACAATAGTAATCCGATAAAATACTAATTGTAAAGTTGTTGATCACTGCAATTTTCTATTGCAATACCACTGTTTTACAAACTTGTGAAGGTGGCCGGAAACTTTTAAGAACATGCGTTTTCCTTTATAATTAATTTTGTCAGTTAAATTTATTGATATTTACATGTTTTTCTATAAGTAACTTCCTAACTATTATGCCAATAAAATGTATAAATATCACTTTGAGATTCCTTTTCATATGGATATATTTACAAATTAACTGAAAAATTTTTGCTGGCCGGAAAATTTTGACCGCCAATGTATATGTATGTATTAATGTTAAATATTGTTTTTCTTGTAATTTCTTTAAAATATTAACAATTACTTCTAAAACAAAAGAAAAAATGATCTATACATTTGATCCAAACCTTATAGTATCTGACTGAATTTTAACTAACATATTCAAGGAAATAATAATGCTGTATAAATATACTTTTAAAAATATTGACAATTAATTCTTAAACTAGAAAAAAATTAACTATCACACAATTTCAGTCTATTTGACTCAGATATTAATTTAATTTAACCTTATATGACATATATGACTGAATCAAAGAAATAATAATGCACCAATAAATATACGTTTTAACTAGATTTAATAACAAAATATTTTTACTTATAATATTTTAGCCATAAATAACTCTTGGCTAACTATAGTATTATTCTAAATTTCAGTAAGATATGCGTACAAATATCTGCAACATGCAGTTTATATTCTTCTTTTGAATATTTTTACAAAAGGAAGCTTTAGCAGAAGAAAAGCAAGAAAAAAATTCTCTTCTGTAAGAGTTAAAACTCCGTTATTTCGAAAGAGGTATGGTGAAAAGCTTTCTTCTCGAAAAGAAAATACACCATGCATATGAAATCATTCTTGCGTATGACAGCACAAAACATGTTTATAACCTTTGTTTTTCTTGAATTTACAGTATTTTTAAAATTATACTGAAATACGCCTAAAAATATAGTTTATCAATACATATGGATATGCAAAACCTTTCTCTTTTTCATTTCATAAAATATTCAAAATGTTCTACGATTGAGCGAGTTATTTATTAATTTTGAAACTTATTTGTAGTTGAGTTGTAGGAATTATATAGTTACGTAGCACTTATATATAATTTAATGTACATATTTGTTGCGGAATTTGGCCGATTTAATTTATGTTTTAAGAAAAGCGATCGAAAACTTTAAAAAAATATTAATAAATATCTTCTCCATTCCATTAAATAGTGTCATACGCCTTAAACTCAGTCATAATTTATGTTAGGTAATGATTCTAGGTGTTCATAGAGATTACGTCCTGATTATAATATAATCGATTTATCTGGGTATTACATAATTTAATGCATATATCTCGATAAATTTAATATTTTGTTATTTTTAGTGCAACAGATATACTGATGTTCTGAGTGTAACAGTCAAAAGTAACGGTTATTTATATATTATAAGAATAATAGTCGGGAATACGTAAAATGTCTGTAAGAATGAGATAAACTCAGTAATTTAATTTAAAACCTGCTAATAGAACTAATTTCAAAAATTGTCCTTTCAAAATTAGATAAAAAATTTTCAGTTCTATAAGATAAAGTTTATCAACTAAATTAGCAATTCAGTCTTTTTTTGTCAGCTTTCAACTCAGCTTAAATAGTAAATTAATTTATCCCAAATAATAAATAACAATCTAATATTCAATAAAAATCAACAAAATTAATATCAATAAAATTAACACAATAGAAATATCTACTTATTGTAAAACATTCACGCATTTTCATCTCTTATATATTCATACAATTTTTTTTTTGTTTTTGGCATGTAGCTAATTTTATACAATTCTCTTTATTATTATTATTATTTACGTCTCTTTTTCATTAATTGTGTTCATATTATAAAATATAAATTCCGTCGACATTTAAGTGTTTCCAACATATTTGAAAAGTGTTTAAGGGCTTCGGTTTGTCGATCTGGCTTCTCCTATCTGCCATAATATATTTTTGGTAAATATAAATGCAATAAAATTTGTATGTGTTACTGATCTTTATTAAGTAATGTTCGGTTTTGAAAAAGAAGCGTGTTGCCAATTATAGTAATTTTACCGTGAAATACAATAAAATTCCTTCAATTATATGGGGAAGAGGAAATCGTCTGCGGTTCATTTTATTGAATTTACGACATTTAAAATATAATGAGATTAATATACACCAGTTATATATACTACAAGAGGAATTTTAGAGTATACAATAAGTAGCATCAATAGTTTACCTACAAGGCCACAGAAAAACAACTTGGAAATTCCACATAAAGCGTAACAAATGAGGTGCGTTCATATGATAACAAAGTTTTAAAATATCACTCTCATACATCAATCTCATAAAATTGTAAATAGCTAATTACAATTAAAATGCGCACCAAATAATGTTCTCCCTATATCATTATGTAATCTAATGCTTTTGTGTGGCCTTGTAAATCAATAACAAATATTCTTTGTACCACAGATTATGCAAAATGTATATTATAATATGTACTTTATAGATACATATGCATTTTATTATGTTCTAATGAGTGTAACACCATTAAAATGCATTTGAAACATATTCCCCCATTGACCGTAATGTAAGGGAATACTTATGATTGCCCCTGCAATTGAACTATGCATCCGATTTTGATAAAATTTGAAATAACTCGACAAAATTAGGTAATAATTATGCATTTTAAATTTGAAATGATTAGAATGCATTTGAAACTTTTTTCCACATTGACCATAATGTAATGGAATACTTTTGATTGTCCCTATAACTGATCTATGCAACCGATTTTCATAAAACTTGAAATGACTCGACAAAACTATGTAATAATTATGTATTTTTAATTTCAAACGATTCGGTTGGGTAGTTTTTGCGTTGTTATATGCGGACAGACGGACAGACAGACAGACGGACAGACGGACGGACTGAATGACAACAATAGGTGCTACGTATTTGCATAATTACGAACGCACCTAAAAAGGAGGAAATAACATCATGAACTTAAGACAAAAGTTGCTTTCTTTGAATTTTTGGGATGTTACTTTATACCAAATATAGGAAATCATTGATTCTTCTGCATATTATCTATATTTCATAAAGTTTATGCCACTTATAATTCATTTGGAAAGAAAAACTTAAAAAAAAGCTGTTTAAGGAGTGATTAAGAATAAATTTTGGACGTGTATTTTCCTCTGTGCTATTTATTTCTTAACTGATTTAATTTTGAGTGTATTAGTCAGTGTGTATAAATTACATAGATTGTATACAGGCATATTGAAAAGATATCGCACATATTAACGGAAATGGACAGAAATAGTGGAAATGGATTTTTACTGAAATGCAGGTTTTTTAATCGCTTATCTAAATGTATATCTTCAATCTAGGAAGAAATGAAATACCTTAATAATAATTAGCGTTGGAAAAAGTTAAATTTTCTCTTCCTGATGCTTGATTTGTCATTCTTGTTCAATACTTTAATGAAAATGTAAAATAAAAATGTGCAGTTTTGGTCACTAAAAATTACATTTTTTGCAAAATTTTGTCATTAATTTTATGTATATGTACTAAGATGAAAGGTGCATTGATAAATATTAAAAAATATATTTTTGAAAATCCTTTTAGTAAATCTAAAAAAAACAAAAAAAACAAAAAAAAAAAAAAAAAAAAAAAAAAAAAAAAAAAAAAAACAATGCATAATCCTTTCGATAGTAAAATTTATTATACGTTATTGAGTTAATTAATATCAAAAATGTGTTATTATAGCTCCCTTTTCATGCACAATTAAAGACAAAATGAATTGGAAACTTAAAAATATTTTTTGAAATATAAATGTATATTATAACTGATTTAAAATAAAACATATTTCAGTAAAAGAAAGTTATGTCAGAAACTGCCATTGTATTTAAAAACGCTTTTGAACAGAAACAATCGAGTATTTATTTTATATACCGTATTATGATTGTAAACGCTTTGTAAACTATGTTAGAAATATTACTGATATGAAATATATTAACTTTCAACATTCACTAACTGTCATTGTTTATCTAAAAGTAGCTAAAAAAGCAGTATACACAGCTTGCTTTCGAAAATTAAAGATGCTCTTCTTTAGGGTCGAGTGAAAAATCGAAAATTGGAATTTTTATTTAGGATAGCAGCCAAAAGTTGATTTTTACTAACTCTACTACACGTGCAAGATTTCATGAATTTTAAAAAACTCCTTCAGGTCCCTACCAGGACATTTTTATTTTCATTGTTTCAATCAGTATGTTTTTACAAAAAATTGTGGATTAACAGGATTTTTGGTAATCTCGTTTGACATCTTTGTATTTAAAATGTTTAGTGTAATTCTTTTTATTATTTTAAAACTGAAAGTCTTTATTTTTAAATATTTGAAACGGTTTATTGAATTTTAAAACTTGTATGTTGTCATTTTTTCAAAATGTGTTCGCGTGTTAGCAAATCGAAGTTTACCATTACTAGAAGTACAATGGAATACAGCTCATATTCAAAATATTAGAATAATTGAGAAAAAGTAATAAAAAAAAATTTTGTCATTTATTTATTTTTTATACTAAGTAAATGCAATTAAATTTCTTATAAATTAAATCTGGAATGTTTAGATAAGATTTTAACATTTATAAAATATAAAATACAGCACAATAAATTAGGTATACAGCTTCCTTAAACACACCAGAATATTAGAATAAAATTTAGATTGGTTCAAAATATTAGAATATTTTATTTTACGCAACAATATTACCTTATGAATATGAAGTAAATGGTAGTTAATATTTTGTAGCATCCCCTTTAGCTTACATAACAGCGTACAATCGATCTTGCATACTATATACAAGGTGTTTACAAACATTTCTATCAATATTAGCCCAAATAGACTTTATACGTGCCACGAACACAGTTTTACTTGAAGGAGGATTTTCTTGAAGTTTTTTCTTCATTATACACCATAAGTTTTCGATGGGATTAAGATCTGGTGAATTTGGTGGCCAAGGAAGTACCTTAATGTTGCGTTGGCGGAACCAATTCTTAGTTGACACCGAGGTATGCGGGGACGCTAAATCTTGTTGAAAGATGAAATCATCTTCAAATAAATCTTCTGATGATGGAATCATGTAATATTCTAAAATTTCTTGATATATCAGAGAGTTAACCTTTTCGTAGACGATGCATAACTTTCCAGGTCCTTCTGCACTCATACAACCCCAAACCATGACACTAGCAGCAAATTTTACGGAACGTTTAAAGCATTCTTTATCAAATGCTTCTTGCTTCATTCTCCAAACTCGAATACCTTGATTACCATATGAAACACAAAACATACTTTCATCACTAAATAATATATTTTTCCAATCTTCATTGCTCCATAAACGTCTTGATTTACACCAATTTAATCTTATATGCTTTTGTCTTGCAGTCATGAGAGGTTTTGTTTTCGGTACACGAGATTCAAATTTAAATTTATGGAGACGTCTTAATGTTGTCGATGTAGAAACGTCAACTCCTTCTTCTTTCCATTTTCGGTGCAAGAATCGCACACTTTTAAAACAGTTTTTCTTAACTATATGCTTCAGTTTCCTGTCATCTCTAGCAGATGTTTTTGGTTTTCGGTCGCCATTTCGACGATTATTTTGAAATTTTCCAATTTTTGAATATTGTGTTAGTATTTTACTAACGCTCGATTGCGAACAATGTAAATAATTCGCTATAAAACATTGATTTTTACCGTGCCGATACAAATCAACCATACGAAGTTTAGTAGATTCAGGAATATCACTCACACGGCCCATTTTAAGACGAAAAAGAAACAAACTGCAAAAAAGAATACTGATTTTAAATAAAATAGTCTGAATTTAATCAATGATGCCACCAGTTAAGAATTGGTAATAATTAAAGAAGAATTAATGTGAAATATTCTAATATTTTGAAACACTTGAATAAATATTCTAATATTTTGACTTTTCAAAATAATTTTTTTTGCAATTAATCTTTTCAAAAATGATATTAAATTTAAGATAACAAGTAAGTTTAATCAACAATAAGTTCTTAATAAAAATAGCGTTTGCATATTTTCATTAAAAGACATTAAATTACCAAACGATATTTTCAATTTCTAAAAAAAAGGTAATTATTCTAATATTTTGAATATGAGCTGTATCCTATATTTGTTAATTCTTCAAAATTAAATAAAACTGTTTTACCAACATTATCAGAATGCTATAAAATATTGTTATTATGCAAAACAACAAAAAAAAAAGACAGCAGTAACTGTAAAGTTCCACCAAAATCAGAGGTAAAAAAATCCTGAAAGAAAACATCGAAAGAATCAATTACTGTAGTTTGCCAAAGATGTATTGATCAAATGATAGACAAAAAATTTTCTGAATATCAGAAGCTTATTCACTTCTCGAAATCAAAGGAAATGATAGAAAACTGGATTTAGATTATATGAAAGAACTATAAGTGAAAAACATATACTATCTCTGATTTGAAGAGTGAAATTAAATATATTTGAGACACATTATACAATCTTTAGTACCAGGAAAGGTCATTGCAGGAAGTATTAAATTGTTGCACTGAAAAAAATTTGAACCTTGATAAATTTATGACAATAGGTTGTGACGGAACAACTGTAAACATTAAGATAAAAAAATTATGCTAATAAATTTTTGAAACTAAGTTTCAGTCGTCCGTTGTAATGGTTAATATATCAGCTTTCTTCAAACGATTTGCCACTAAGTCATTGAACTTGATAAACAAGAACTAGGCTCACGAGCTTTACCCGTTCCAATTGGAAAGTCTTTGGAACAATGTGAACAATAGACAGTTATGGAAATTAAACAATATCTGCTCCTATCACCGAGAAATGAATTCTGGAGAGTTAAGTGCAGACCAAAATTATTTTTATGACATGCGTCAAACATTTGCATTTGGTTAATGCTCCTTAAATCTGGTAAATTTAGCAAGAATGTCGTACTCTAAATGATGGACAACTGCAAATTTACTACTTGGTTTGCAGATTGTAAGTCAGAATTCATCTCAAAATCTGAAGATTATGATTGCATTTATAATGAAAGTACATTCGTCTATGTTGTATCACTTCAAGAAAGATTCTTCTTGCAAAAATAGAGCTCAAAATGTTTTTCTCTAAACAATTAGTTTCGTTATTTGAGGGAATATTTAAAGAAAATTGTCTATCCCGTTATTCAACAAAACGTATTCTTCTGTCATTGAGATAAAAATTTACAGGAACGATAGCTGATAAAAAAAAATCATGCTTGAGAATTTGAATTCCGAAGAATATTAATGGTAAGGGATATTGTATGTTCTATAATAAGTCAGTTTCACGTTCCAATAATGAAATTCAGTTTTACAAATTATATAAATATTATTGACAGGCAAGAATATGAAATTACCCCACATACTTAACAGAGTACGCATCTTTTCAATTGAAAAATTTCTCTGTTAGCTTCAAGCATTCAAAAGATATTTAAACTTAGTTACTAAAGCGCCATTAGCAGCTATAGTGGAAGAAGCAAGGTACGGATATATATGAGCAAAAATCAAATCACAAAATGTAATACCTAATTTTGATAACAAAGGCCAATATAAATTAGAGTGAAATGAAAGACCGTTTTACAGTTCATCATGTATATTCTTTTCCTTATATCACTATATATTCAGAAAGCTGCATTTCCTTTATATTTAGAGAACTATCTTTCATGTGCATTTGAAAAAGAAAAGTGAACTGCATGTCTAATTATTGTGCTTTATATTCTCTGCGACTATACTATCCACACTTTAAGGTTATATTCGCGATTTAAAGAGATAAAACACAACGATGCTTAGGTCGTTCACAAGTAATACTTTAAGAAGCCATTTTTTTGGGTTATTTTACAGAAATCAGAAATTTAGTCAATAATAATAATAATAATAATTTATACTACATAGTAAAATCTTGGTTTTCACATATAAAAGGCATAATCTTTAAAGAGCTTGTAGGGAACTAAAAATGAATTTCAACTAAAATGAAATTTTGACCTTATATTCAGTTTGCCAAAAAGCAACTTTTAAAACCCAGCCACAGAAAAAATTTCGATTTTTTTTTTTTTTTTGGTCATTTACACTACATAGTGAAGTCTGGTTTTCACATATAAAGAGCATAATTTTTAAGAGCTGGTAGAGAACTAAAGATGAATTCTCTACGAAATGATATTTTAACCTTATATTCAGTATGCCAAAAGACAAATTTTTAGACTTATCCAAAGAAAGAATTCAGAAAAAAATTATTTTGGTCATTTTTACTCCACCCTACTCTTCATATATTAACAAATAAAGAATTTATGGCGATGACAACACATATTGCAACCTCCAAATTTTGAACTTTTTCTGACAGTATTTTGTTATTTGTACAATAAGCCTGTTTTGTGTAGTAGGTTTTTATGATGGCTACGTCAATACAGTATTTTGCCAAATGTGCAGTACGTTTCCTTATATGTTCTTTTCCTTGATTCAAAACTTGAGCACGGAGCAGATATTCACTAAGCAATGTTTCCGTGTATGGGACAGTTTTGAATCAACATAATTCAAGAACAATCTGTCACATTTTCAATTAAAACCATATTTCATAAAAAACTCAGTTAGGGTAAATAGCTTTTTAGTCCAGATTTTGCACATAGAAAATACCAGATATAGAGGGAAAGAAAAAATTTAATCAGTGCGTTAGAAACATGTATTTTAACCTTTTTAAAGTTATGACTTTTCCCAGGCAGTTCTCTTTTTATTTGTACAATGAGTCTGTTTTTATAACAGGTGTTAATAATGGCTGTAGAAATTCAGAATTTTGCCAAATCAGAATTCCGTTTCTTCATATGTTTTTTTCATTCAAGAGTTGAGCGTTAATAATCACTAAAAATTGTTTCTTTCCATGGGGAAATTAATAAAACAACAAAATGCAGCGAAAATGTGCGATTCTTTCTTGGTGCTAAGGCCCATGTTTGTGAGAACCCAACAAGGGTAAGTAGCTTTAAAGCCCGGACCTTACTCCTCTCAAATATCACTTATACCTTAACCTGAAGAAACATCCTTTTGGACAAAACGTAAACGACTATGATGAGATAAAAATCGAAGTTAAATACCATTTCTACAACAGGCGGTAAGCGTTTGTAAAAAGGCTTGTATCCAGATACAAAGGCTTGTATGCAGACTTAACAAATGCTTAGACAATTAAGGCTGAACAAAACATATTTAACATATATAAAATATAAATAGCTTCTAATGGAAACTTTATAAATTATTTTTTTAAATGAACCTGTGGTATTTTATTTTTACCTTTCGAAAATCTCTCGTACTTACATATGTTGCAAGCAATATATAACTTTTAATTGAAAAAGTAACAATATCATATTAGTAATAATTCCAAAGTTAATATCCCTATTTAATGAACGTATAAATTGCATATCTTTGAATGAAGATACATATCTTAAATGTTTTAGAACAATCTTTTCAGATTTCGCTCACATTTCGAGAAAAATATATTGGATGATTAAAAATTTTAGGCAATTAAAAGTAATTGGAGATACATATTAGCAAATATTTGCAAAACTTATAATCCAAAAGATTTTCACGAAATCAATGGAGAAAGAATAATACACGTAATTTTATAAATAGAAAATCCATACAAACTCCGCGATTTAAAATACCGTCAATTGAATTAAATTTCACGTTGCTGCTAATGATCAGTTTGCCTGAAGGCACGTTGATTTGGAATAACTGGTGTTGACAATTCAGACGGTTGTTTGATACAAGCATAAAGAGATATCTATGTATTGAATTCACATTTCCCCATACATGATATACTCATGCATATTACATATATAGCTATTTAAATCTGTTGCTTTCTTTGCAAGGAGACATTATCGGAATTCTGCATAATTTATTAAATTTATTCATTCTGTCTTCAAATTTTTTCTGTGTGTGTTGTGAAAATTGCTGTTAATCAAATCTATTTTGTAGCATTTGTATAAATAGTTGACAAAACCCGCATGTACTCTTTTCAAATTTAACTCTAAAAAGATGTTGTTTAAATTTATGATGAAGGTTATAATTTTAATCATTGAATATGCGAAATCATTCAAGTTAACAAAAATATTTTTTTGACGAATGAAATTAAAATGCATAATAAGATTTTTATTTTCTTCTATCTTCAACAGAAAAAAGTATTCAAAAAAAAAAAAAACTTCCGGTTTATGAAGTATTTACATGGCTCAGGGGTAAGAGATGATAATAATAAAAATTTTGAGACAGGTTGTCTGTCTGCCCATCTGTCTTTGTGTCACCTTTGCATCACTGCAATTGCACCATTTTATGAAGTTAAGCATATTATTAGACCAACGTTTTATGTATGTTTTTTGTTATGTTCAGCAGAAAATCTTTCCGCCTAAAGGAAGTACTGTAATAGCGTTTTTTGTATAATTTCCTTTTGCATAATTTCGTATAACTGAATTTCTATTGTACATTAGTGGCTAGTGAAGCGAAAGGAATTTCGCATCCTACTAAGCCGGTAATTAAAAATTAAAAACTAAAAGTATTCACTTTTATAAATATTGACCGAGATTAACTCGTTTTTATTTTTATTTTATATAAAATGACGTCAGTTATTTATCCGCTGAAGAATTCCCTATTTCCGTATTGCAAAAGATCTATAGAACAGTATACGTAGGAGGTCACTATCGTGGAATAATACACAAATCCAGTAAAAAACAATGTCATAAACTAAAAGAAAACGGGTATTTAATAATTTACAAGTTTTTATCTCTTTGTAATATTAATATGGATACCTAAATTTAAATACAGATTGTAATAACTTTATGCTTTATCAGAAATTATATAGTTATCTTTAAAAAAACTCGTATTTTAATTGCGTTTTTCTTCAGCTGTTACTGGAAAATTGTAACAAAAATATAATAATATTTTATATTTACTTTTCTATGCTATTCATATATTTCCTATACCACTTGTGCTATTATAGCTTTAATTTCTATTGAAATGAATAATTTAATTGCCGTTATTACAGAAATGGTATTTTATAAATCACAAAAAACTTGATATCTGAAAAAAAATGATTGAGACGCAGTTTTCAAACAAACTGGAATTAAAAGTACTTATTATTCTATAAGAAAGTGTAAAATGTGAAAATTAGCCATACTTTAGCGTACAGTGATACATCATCTACGTTTTACGACTGGTTGATGTAACGTGACATTATTTTTAGTGACGACAAATAATGTGATTAAATATAGTGAAGTGAATTGTTTAATAACATATTGCCGACTAAAAAAAATATCTCTAATAATGGTAATAATTTGGCACCTTTTTCCGCAAGAAACAGTCAGTCACAAGCCGCAAATGGTTGGAATGAATGCAGATTTGCAAACAGAAGATTTATAAATAAACTAGACCAATGAAACTGTACATTTTAATTTTTAAAAATCATAAATAAATGCATGAAAAATATTTCATTAAAAAAATTTTCTATCCAACGAATCCTTTTCTTTTGAAGCATAAGTAAGGTTCGAAATCGTTCTATTATTTTTCGTCATTTTTCAATAATATTAAAAAAATATTGGTTGCATTTTCTTTAAGGAAAAAGCATTATTTAAAAAAAATCAGTCATATATAAAACATTAAACGCTCACACTCATTGCGCGTCATTTATGAAACAGCTTTTGCAATCCAATTGTCAAAGAATTAAATTTAGAATTAGCCATTATTCTCATTTCATGAATGTTTCATATCTTGCTTTGTTGTATTTGAAGAAAATAGTAAATTGAGCGGTGTTGTCGAACTTTTTTTTTTAACTTTTGTCATTTTTAAAACTAAACTATTCTATAATTTTTTATATATAAAAATCTAACATCATTTTCATTTCCACAGAAGTTTGATAAAATTTCTACTTGAATTTGCTTTAGAGGAATGTGGGATACATTTTAAAATAATTTCTGTTTTTAATGGTTTAATATTCTGATTTTTTTTCTAATGGTTAACCATATAATTTCTAAACATAATCCTATGATACAGCTTCTCATAATTTAAAACAAATATTTAATTTAAAATTTGTTAAAAAAAAGGAATTATTAAAAGTCGTTATAACTAAAAATATGATTGGTAGATTTTTTTGCATTTAAATATAAACAAATACAGAAACTTACACTTCGATTCAATATTTAAAAAAAAAGTTAGAATATTTAATGCAAAAACAATAAAATAATGATATATATTTTTAAAAAATCATATTTTCAAAAGTAACTACCTTTTTCAAAATTTTCAGAATTAAAATTAAATTAAAATAATTAAAAAAGACTTTTTTCCAAATTTGAAGCAATTATCTTTAAAGTTTCTTGTCTTTAGGCAATTTAAAAACGAGAAATAATTTTAAAGAACTATCATGAAGAAAAACTCATTTTCTCAAAAAAAAAACAATTTCCATGACAACCGTTGAATGAAAGCTGGAGTTTAAAAACAAACTAAAAGAAAAAAATTCATATTTTCTGTTCTAATTAAGATAGAAACATGATTTAAATGTCATTTTATAGATTAAAAAAGTGAAAAAGTTTTAATGAAATACATATATGTTTAGAAAATTTGAACAATTTTGTGTCCTAGATCCTCTTTACACGTTTAAAACTGCTTTTGAATAATCTTCATTAAATTTACATTATTTACATCCATATCATTTGTATTTCCAAAATCAGTTGCATAATTTAAAAATTATTATAAGAGAAATGATTTATAAAACATTTTTTAGACTAAGTATTTTTATTTGATATTATTTTGCGAAACTGAATCTTGTTTGAATTGTGAATTTCCGTCAAATATATAACCAAACTAAAATAAAATGCTCATTATACAAATATGTAAATTATGATTCACGAAACTCTTATAATATAAAAAAAGTGAATATATGTTACTTATACTTTATTGTGATATTAGAAATTTTGTAACGATATTTACTGTAGTTGGACGAATAAAAGCACGTTCTTTACAGTAAGTATAATGTTGCTTTTGAAACCAAAGGAAAACCTATTGAAATTAATCAGAAAGTCCGGTACCTATAAAGTAACATTTCGAAAATTTTTAAAAGTGAACAAATATTAACTTGTTTCTCGTAGTCTGATAAATGGGCGCATTTTAGAATTTTGAGTTAAAGAAAATAATCACGTCCTCTCAAACTTGTCACATTTATTAGATGCAAGGCAGATTCATAAATAAAAAGGGTGAAATATTTGAAAAAAACCATTGGAAATATAAGCAAAATATAATATTCATCAGTAAAAATGTTTTATTGATTATCCAATACAAAATATGAATGAATACAAACACAAAACTGTCACATAAAAGCTCGTAAATTTACAATACTTTTTTTTCAAAACAGAATGGTGACTTTCTTGATGACAAAGCTGAATATTTTGATAATTATTTTTACAGCACAATGCATGCAAATAGATAATTTAACCAACATAGTCATTAATTTCATTATCAGTTGACGGCAAAACGTAATTTAAAATTTAACTTTTATTTACATATTTTACTATGAATATAAAAAATAAATTCTAAAATTTTGCAAAATTCTTTTTGATAGAAAATTTATCATACTAGATTCTGGCTCTACGGTGAAAAACATTTATGTAACATCTTTTATACAGATTTAAATTTTTAAAAATACTGTTTGCAGATCGGATCCAAAATAGCTGCTGACTAATGTTATTACAAAAAAATATAATAAAAATTTATCCAAATTGTATAAAAGGTATTTGGAAATAAAATTCAAGTTTACAGCTGAAATATTACCTATAAAGAGATAAAATAAAACAGAAAATATTTGAGAAGGAACTAATAAAATGTTCCTGTTATATAATAAAAGATTGTTCCATACTCCTCTTTCAAACTTTGGGAACATTGAATCAAATCTGTTTGAATCTTACTTTGATTTCCTTTGTTCAAATTCCAGAAATCTGAACTACACTCTTTTGATTTTTTTTCTCTAAGTTAGTAGCTTTGATTAAGTATTTTTTCAATAGAACTTTCTTCTTAAATTTATAACAAAGGGGGGTTTTGAAGCGTTTTTTTAAAAATCAGCGTAAATTACTTTTCTTGAAGATACTGACTGAAATTCAGAAAAAAATAACTTAAATTTTACTATAAATAAGGAAAAAATAAAAAGCGGTAACTGTGTTTAATTTGAGAATTTGGCTTATTGAATTATTTTTTAAATTAAATATTTGTATTTAACCGTTTTATTTAATAGAAATACGAAATATCTACTACAAGACATTCTGCATAAAGTGGTCAAAAATATCTTATTGTATAAAGAAACGATGCAGGAGAGACTGGAAAGAGTTGACCATCAGGAAGACTTGACTTATCCTTCATGCTTCATATTACAAAGAATTTCTCAGTTTCGCCATTAGTTATCGATTGGATTTCTAATAATACCATGTAAGTTTTTTAAGTAAAGCTACAGTAAAATGAAATCCTAAAAAATGACTAGTTGGATGTGGTAATCGCAAAACTTTTTTTTTTTTGTCACATGAAAATCCTGTATTTTGTATTTTAAATAAATGAAGAATGGGTAATTACGAAATAGAGTCATCTTTCTATGGAGCATATATTATTCTTCCAGTGAAATTTATGCAATTTTCTAGTGACACATTTTCTTTTACCGGTTGTTCACTTTCGATTTCTAGAATTATCGGCTGTTTAGCATATGTTCTGTTTAGCATAGCATCAGCTATCTCGCTGTTTGATAAAATGTTCGTTGTTGATGCATTTTTGTCGATGCTTAGTCATTCATCTATGTCCTTTTTTCGACATTAAATGCGTTTTCAGATGTTGAGTTTTTCGATCAATTCATAATTAATGTCTTTTCATGAAAAAAAAATGTCAAAGGGAGACAATTTACCTCATCATTGAAGGCACCATTGCCGAAAATTAGTTCCGACCATATACTGTGCCAGTTTTCCTTAAAGATGTTTCCGTTGTTAAATAAAGGTGCAGTTCCCAGAAAATGTTTTTAAAAAATAATCGCCTCTGGCAAATGAAAAAGTTAGTAAAATATCTTTTTTTTCTTTTTTGCATTTTTATTTGATATCTTGAAATTTTTAATTCCTAGGTAATTGCTTCTTTTCTTCTTCCGAAACTTGAAAGTGTAAAAATAAGAGAAAAGGTGATTTTCATGCCGGATTTTTAGTCATCTGTAAACCAATAATTAAACTTGGATCTATATGCATCCTGTATTTTTATTATATGCCTGTCTGGCTTTTTATTCATTTTCGTCATACCGTTATAAAATCTGAAAACTTAAAATGTCATGAATGTAGTTTAACGTAATCATATTCAAGATCAATTTAAATTTATAGCTTAATTTTGTAGTATTTTATGTACGAAAAAAGATTTTCCTTTTTTAATAGTACATTTTAAAAAGTAATTAATTACATATATTAATAAATAGCTTGAATAATTTTTAAGCAAATTAGCGTAAAATACGATATGGATAAACTAAGAGAATAAAAAAAAGTACATCAGCACTTTTCTTCTAAGATATTATTAAAGTTACGGTCATTTACTTCGTCATTGTCAAAAAATAATAAAGCGATTATATTGACTTAACATAAAAAAATGTTCTTTAATTATGCCTCAAAATATTAAAAAGAATCTGACACGAATCAAGTTTACAGTTTTTTGCAAAACAAGTTTGATAGATATTTAGTTATGCCAATGATAAGCACTTTTGTGTTTTACTGCAATTATTCTTAATAATCAATAAATTTCACTTTTAATCAGTATGGGAACACTTAGTAAATGTTTACTTGTCTATTTTAATAAAGCAAACGTGAACATAGGTGACATATTTTTAAACGCATAAAGAAACAGGTAAATGAGCATATTTTATTTATTCTTCATAAAATGACAGATATTGCATATTCCCAGAAAATTATTAGTGTTTTTAAACGACATTTCTCAATCGCAACGAATTTCAGATAAAACAAATACGACAACTAAATGTTATTAATTTTAGCATCGCTTAGAACTTTTCAAGACAATAAAGAATTAGACTGAATTAATAATTTAAATAATATAGTTAAATTTAACTGAAGTATTACCTGCAGTAATTAAGCAAACATTAAACATTTTTAAGCTAGAAATCTTTTTCAAAATGTGTTTGATTAATTTTATATAATAGATTTAAATAGCTTCTTTTTTTATATAG
Source organism: Maratus speculifer (assembly GCA_964019185.1). NCBI lineage: Eukaryota > Metazoa > Arthropoda > Arachnida > Araneae > Salticidae > Maratus > Maratus speculifer. The sequence goes on along the minus strand of OZ025289.1, from coordinate 94,387,583 downwards.
GTCAAATCTCATTTCTCATCTTTTTAATTATATTTTCTTTATAAATTATAATTTCACTCATTTTTGGAGTACAATATTTAATTGAAAGCTGAAAAGTTTGAACCAGAATTTACAAATAAATTTAGTGCAATATTTAAAAATAGCAAAACAAAATAAAAATTATAAACAAAAAGTATCTAAAAATCGATGATATATGAAAAGTAAAATCATAGAAATGATTCATTTTTCAAATTAAACTTTATTTTTACTACAAGAATATTTATTTGAAAAGATAATTTTAACTTGCTTAAAAAAGAAAAAGGCAAAACAAATAATAAATAAATAAATAAATATAATAAATTTCGTTTATATAAATAATATGTATACCCAGTATTGATAACGCAATCAATATCTTGATGAACTTTCACTTCAAAAACTACCCAAATTGAAATAGGGATGTTTATTTTCCATGTTTGAACTACACCGCAACGAAACGTCACGATGTTACCGTTTAAAAAATTTTAGTGAGGTACATCATAAATGATATATAAAATTGAAAATATTAAATAAAATAATAATATGTTAGTAGGAAGAGAACAGAGTGTCTACAAATACAGGTGTATTTTATTCACTGGCATCTTAATGAAACAAATACTGGTCACTGATATGTTGGTTGAAAAACATTAATAAACAAAGAAAATTTAAAATATATTTGAAAAGATAATATTAACGTGTTTAAAATAGAAAAAGGCAAAACAATTAAATATGATAAATCCCATTTAAGCCAAGTATTGTGTAAGCCAAGTATGGATAACACAAAATGGTTTAAAAAATAAGTAACCTTCTATAAAACATTCTTGTTTAAAAAAGAAAGAGGCAAAACAAATAATAAATAAATAAATAAATAAATAAATAAATATAATAAATTCCGTTTATATAAATAATATGTAAGCCCAGTATTGATAACGCAATCAATATCCTAATGAACTTTCACTTCAAAAACTCCTCAAATTGAAACAGGAATGTTTTTTCTCCATGTTTGAACTACACCGCAACGAAACGTCACGGTGTTACCGTTTAAAAAAATTTTAGTCAGGTACATCATAAATGATACATAAAATTGAAAATAATAAATAAAATAGTATTATGTTATTAGGAAGAGAACAGTGTCTAGAAATACAGTTTGTATTTTATTCACTGGCACCTTAATGAAACAAATACTGATCACTGATATGTTGACTGAAAAACATTAATAAACAAAGAAAATTTTAAATATATTTGAAAAGATAATTTTAACGTGTTTAAAATAGAAAAAGGGAAAACAGCTAAATATTATAAATCCCATTTAAGCCAAGTATTGTGTAAGCCAAGTATGGATAACGCAATCAGTAACTTGCTAAACTTTCACTTCAACAATTCTCGTAATTGAAACAAATTTAAATTACACTGTTTGAAATTTAAGTTTAAATTAAAATTAATTAATGAAATTTAAATTTAAATTACACTGTTCTGCCACCGCAAAGAAATGTCTGACTGTTATTCTACGACACATATGTAAATTTTACTGAGGTATATCATAAATGATACATAAAATCGGAAGTATTAAAGAAAAACTGAATATGTTATTATGAAAAAAACAGAGAGTCTATAAATACAGTTGTATTTGATTCATTGGCATCTTAAAGAAACAAATAATGATTACTGATATATTGACTGAAATACATTAACAGGGATATTTATTTGAAAAAATAATTTCACCTTGTATAAAATAAAAAGAGGCAAATGAAAAAATAAAGATAATAAATCCCATTTACATTAAAGTGTAATGCCTGTATCGATAACGCAATTAATAACCTGATGAACTTACATTTCAACAATTCTCGTAATTGAAACAGGAGTGTTTACTCTCCCTATTAAAATTACCCAGTTTTGTCAAAGTAACGAAACACTTCAATGTTATCCTGCTAAATTTAAATAAATTTTATTGCGATATATCATAAATGATATATGAAATCAGAAATATTAAATATAATAATAATGTAATACTAGGAACAAAATAGGGACTTTATAAATACAGCTGTATTTTATTCACTGGTATTTTAATGAAACAAAGAATGATTACTGATATGTTGACTGAAATACCTTAACAAGGATATTTATTTCGAAAAGAAAATTCAACTTGTATAAAATACGAAAGAGGCAAAGAAAAAATAAAGATAATAAATCTAATTTATATACATATATATATATAGATAGATAGATAGATAGATATAATGTGTAAACCCTCTATTGATAACGCAATCAATAACCTGATGAACTTTCACTTCAACAATTCATGTAATTGAAACAAAGATGTTTACTCTACGTATTTAAATTACATAGTTCTGCCACCGTAACGAAATGTCAGGATATTATTCTGCGCCTTTTAAATAAATTTTAGTGAGGTATATCATAAATGGAACATAAGATCGAACGTATTAAATATAATAATACTATGTTAATAGGAACAGAACAGAGAGTTTATTTTTTTCTGGCATGATAATGAAACGCATCATAATCACTCACTTGTTGCCTAAAATATATTAATGAACACTTTCGAATGAATATTAGTACAAACATCATGCCATTTATTAGAAGATAATTTTAGGTATTTATATTAAAGGCAAAACAGGAAGTCAAAAAATATAAATACATAAATGTTTGCTGCGGATTCATGTTGTATATATATATATATATGTAATAATAAAAAAATCGCCATTTTCTCGTTTCGATTTCAATCTAAGTTGTTATAAGAACATACTTCCATCATTATTTTCCATAATCTACTAATATTTAATTATCGGCTAAAGTTCCCTTTTTTTCTTTTACTCAGCATAATATATTATTTATTTTCCTACAAAAAAATAAAGTGTATTACTTAAATGTCAATATCATATTTCGAAATATTAAAATCATTTCATTAATTTATTTTCCGTTTTTAAAATAAAAAACATTTATCAAAACTTTTAATTTTGTTTTATTTATTTTTGTATTCTATCGCGAGAGGGGAATGTGTACGTGTTTCAAGCTCCTCCTTCGACCAATTGGAAGTGTTAGAGGAGGCGGGTCCAGAATCTCTGAGTAATTTCGGAGCAGTAAGTTTTGGCTGTAAGAAGATTCAGAATCGACTTACCTTTCCACTGTTATTGTTAAACAACACACAGTGCTCCTCGGATTTTTTTTAGAATGTTTTGCGGAGTGGCGACGTTTTTCCAGAGAGGGTTTTGCATCGACTTCTTTTTATTATTTTATTATTTACAGTGACACTGAATTAGAGAGTCAAGACGTCTAACTGTGATAATGGATTTAATGTCTGAAATAGTCGGATAAAAAACATTTTTGTATTTTATGCTCAGGAGATGCTTTGATTGTCCATTTTTCGTGAATGCAGTATTGAATTAGATTGAGGGATGTGTGGAGTGACAGTGTAATTGAACTGTAATGAAATGTGATGTTACCTGTTCTCGTGAATTTTTAATTATTTAAAGTGACAACGCCTTTCAACGGGTTCCATCTGCCAGCTTGCTTCGGCCGCGAATATATTGGATTTAATGTGTTTTCGGATGTGATTGGGTGATGACATATCGAACGTCTACATTGTTCGTGCCATCATTTTCGTATAGTCCTGCTTCTGCGGGAACACCCCTATATCTTCACATATATATGTATTTCGGATTTCATACTCTTTTAAAAAAAGTTAAAAATCTGTAACGTTATCATTTTATTTTTAGGAAACTGGGATTCCTGGAATATTTTGTGTAACAGCAAAAATTCATGTAACCAATTCTGTTATACGATTTTTGTCTTTTACCGTTATATAAAAAGTTCTTAGAATCCCAGGTTTTTCTAAAAAGTCTAGTAGTTTTACAGATTTTTTGCGGTGTACTAAATGCACCTTACTCAGAATAAGAATGGATTTAAGATTCAATGTTTTATTTCAAATTGTCAGAAACATTGGTGTAATGTATGTATTTTTTAATGTATTGTAAAGTAATATTTTCTATAGAAAATTTTTTAAACTAGTTTTTTACATATTTAAAGTCAGTATTATTATTATTATTATTGTGGTTGAGAAAATCATTTCAGTGCTTTTCGCCTTTAAGAGCCCACACTACTGACTGAAAAAGACCCGGATGATACTGTTAAGTCAATGGGGGCGTTCTTTTCTAATATCTCGCTCAAATTTCATTATTTTTACATGATTCTTTTACATGGGATATTTGAGGACGATCCGAATCTGTGCTAATTTTTACCTTTTCAATTTTGGTTTCAGATTTTCTTTGAATTACATTAACTTTCCAAACCTGTTAGAATCTGTTCTGAAATTGAAACTATCATAATATAAAAAAAGTTGAAGCCAATTTTGAAAAAGTGAAAACTAGCTCGGTTTTAGATCGTCCTCAGCTATCCCATGCACAAAAAAATTAAACCATGTAAAAATACTAATATTTGAGCAATATATTTGTAAAGAACGCCCCATTAGACTTAGCATTATCATCCGAGTCTTTTTCAGTCAGTAGCGTGGATTCTTAAGTGATCTAGCGTGGAAGAATTGTACAGATGACGTAATCCGTTATTGCCGGATCTTTCGCTTCAGCAGTATTTATCATGGATACAGAAATATGTCTTCTTCAGAAGCAAAAAAACACTCAGTTTTCGTTATATAGAATCATCAGGATGTTATCTTATTCCATTTCAATCAGTTTTAGCAAAGTAAATTATAAATGGAACATAAATTTGGAAATATTAATTGGAATATTATGTATATAGGACAGAATAGAAAATTTATAAATATAATTCTACTTTATTCAATGACATTTTAGTGAAAAAGACAAATTTTTCATTCGCATTTTGACATCAGTATATTAATGAACAATTTTGTAAAAGTAATTGATCTTTCTGTTATTTATTAGCAAATATGTTTAGCTATTCATATTAAAACTATTTATATTTATCTATTCTCGTTATTAATGATATTATTTTATAAATAAGAGAATATATATATATTGTATGTATATTACGGTGGAGCTTATATTTTAAGTTTAAAAATGTGACCTTCTCACCCTCTGATTTCGTTCCTCTTCATGAAAAAATACATCAGGCAAAATATTGATGCATTTGAACAATATTTAGAGGTAGTTCAATGAGGAAAAAATTTTTAATGTACAGACAATATTAAGTTGTTGCGTATGCTTGTGAAATATTAAAAAAACTATTTTTAAAAATGTATATAAGCAGTAAATTATATTTAACAACGAATCAATTCTTTGAAAAAAATGTTTGAGAGAACTAAAATTTATGAAAAAACTAAATAAATAAAAGAAAATTTTGAAAACAACATTAATTTTGTTATTCATTAAAATGGAAAATTAATGTATGATTTGACTGAAAAAAAATCGATTTCTAATATTAATTTTTTGGGAAAGGTGTTCTTAAACTAGTAATTGTTCAACATCTGCAACAGGAGGAAATTAGGCAGAAGCTATCCTTGAAATCATTCAAGACTGGAGAATAGCTGATTATATTCGATCAATATGTTTCGACATTACCAACTCAAACACATATTATAATTCTGTTGCATATTTTCTTATAGAACAATAGTTAAGAAAAATAACAGCTTTTGTCACATGCTTGCAGGCATCATATTATAGTACAATTGATAATTAGTGCTCTAAATAATATTAGAGTTTCATTGATAGAGACAAATACGAACAAGAATTTTTTTGACAGTGTCGAAAAAGGTAGGTTGCAAGAGACGATCAACTATGCAAAAAAGTGCCTAGAAGAACAAAGAGAAACAATACTAAGAGGTTATTATAAAGTATTTTTGGAAATTATCATTATTTTTGTTGGCACTGTCCCAAAAACGAGAATCAGATTTATGTCACCAGGTGCAATGCACCATGCCTGTAGCATGTCCATAATGATATATTAACTCAAGATCTGGATGTTCAATGCTTATTGACTTCAAAAGAGGAAAACAATGTGTGTGATGTACATGTTTGAACAGTCCGTATATACTTGTAAGCTTGGATCTCTGTACCTAAATCTTCCTGTGCCTTCCATAATGACCTGTTATTATAAAAATTTCTACTTAAATTCTTATTAATACGTACAGTAATTTCTAAGTCATCATCCCCTAAATTTGCTAATCACTTGTAGTCTTAGTCAGGAGGAATTGTTCATTTAGCTTTCTTTGAGAGCTGTGTAAGTTTAACAGCCAAAAGATGTGTGGTTATTGCTTTACTTATGTAGCTAATTCTGAAAAACAAGGTCAAAATTACTTTAAGCGAGTTAATGTTCCAATTTATTCATTCAAGGATAAAAAATTGGAACATTTTGTCACAGCCAAGTCATTGATATTATCCCAATTGTTGAAATCTCCAGTTGAATGTCTAACAGTTTATCCTGTCTTGTGGGAGATTAGAGAGGATTATTAACAGGCTAAAATGTTATAGAATTCCTACAAATAATAAATTACCATTACAAACATGCTTTTGCACTTATTTGAGAATAAAGTGGATTCAGAAACCATACTGAAACACAAGTACAATTTTTACAACAAGTTGTTGAAGATCACGTTAAGATGTACACATATAGCAAGAAAAAGACTAGCCCAACATATACAAAGGAAATAAAATTTTAACGTAAAATAAAAGGCCAAATATTTACTCAGTAAATTAAATAAATTATTGCAATTAAAACATAAAAAAATGCAAATACACATTTATAATATATATAGTTAATATTCTTAATTTTTTCGATTTTTTTTATAAAGTTTGAATTTATTGAGCTACCTTTAAACATTAAAATTTATTACTCAAACTTTTTATATAATGTTTTTGTATCAAAGGCAACAAAATAAAGTGGTGAAACTTGTAAAAATAATAATATAAAAAAATCATGGCCTTTAAGCTCCATCCTAATGTATATATATATATATATATATATATATATTAAATATATATTATTATATATATATACATACTTAAAAAATCTAGCAATTTATGTGTTTACACGAAATTTCTCGGAAGGATGCTAAAAATTATATATAAAACAAGGTGTTTGAATTATGAATGTCTATTGTATAGCCAATAAAATTGTTATTTAAAAAAATCAAGTAATTTACATGTTGACAGCAATTTGTTTCATTATCATTTTAACTGTTTTGTAATTTGCGAAACATTAAATAATTAAAAATATATATTAAATAGCATCTAAGCAATTGATAATGTAATCAATTATCGTTTCATCATTCGCTTCAGGAATTTTCGTAATGGAAACAGGGGTGATTCTTCTCCGGAGCTAAATTACGTTGCTCTTATCGTAACGAACCGCCAGGTTGTTTTACTATGTCATTAAAATTAATTTTAGCGAGGTAAATAACACATAGAACCTAAAGTCGAAATCGTTTAGTAAAATAACAATATGTATTAAGGCAAATAATATAGAATTTATGAAAATAGTTGTATTCTGTTCACTGACATCTTAGTGAAAATCGAACCAAATTGAATAATGAAATAAATTGATCAAGTACAATGTGAAATATAAAAGCAGTAAGTCTTGATTATGTCCAGTAATAAGTATATTATAATAATATTGATTTATATTTTACAACGAAAAGTTAAAGAACTTGTGTTATAAATAATTATTTTGCTTATAAGACGTCACTTTAATAATAAAACATTTAAAATATATTAAAAAGTGACATGTTTCAACTGATTTTTACTGAATCATCTCCAGAATGCAAATAGAAAATCACAGACACAATGAATGTGGAAAACTAGAATAAAAAATTATTGAAATCAAATTAAGTACAACGCCCTCTATATTTTCGACACCGTCCGATTCCCTACTACTAATCAGTTATCATGTAAACTGTTCAACCGTTCAATCGATTCCTTGAAGGGGGCTCAGGGGTTGATCGATACGGAAAAACATGGAAACAGAGCTTCGAGTCCATATAAAAACAGAAGTAGGGGAGAGGGGGGTTAGTGTGGACAAGGGGTTAGTGTAGACATTTAATATAACAATATCAATAATGTAGGAAAAATTACTAAAAAAAATTACACAAACTGACAACAATACACTATATTGCCATTGATTATTGGACACTTGCGATTTTAGACATTTTACTAAATATCTAGAAAAATACATGAGGAATCATCTGGAAAATCTTAGTGTATAAATATAATAGTATACGTCATACATCTCTGTGAAGATTTTTTACCGAAACTCCATAGGGGACCGTCAACAAATTAAAAAAGAATGAATATCTTTTGAATAACCCTGTCAAAACTAATGTAGCAAAAGCGCTCAAACTCTAGATTATGATTGAATGCCTTATTGTAATACACTGTGTTAATTTTTATGCAAATAGCATGCATACTCGCAGAGTAATTAAGGTTTTTATAAAAATGGTCCCAAATTTTTCCAAGTTTTTTTTCTTATAATTTTTAGAGTTCTTAATATAAAATAATATTTTTTTCAGAAAATATGACAAACAACATTGCACACAGTACCCTGTAGTCAGAATTAAAAAATAATGAAAATTGTATACAAAATGAGTTGGTTTACTAAATAATTTTTTACTGCGCATGCGTTAACGATATCAAAATTTCATTTGCATATTATGTTAGCTAAATGTATAGAGCAACTTTTGTGAAAGTCACAAAATCATAACTTGAAAATTCTGAAAATAATCGTCAATTGAATAAGTTGAAAATCCGTTATTCTCAAAATGAAGCAAAAACAAGAGGGGTTGTATCCATATATTCATTGATTAGTGTCAATATAGAATACACAATACGGGATGTTACGACTACTTTTGGATAAAATCCCTCAATTTTTTTTGCTTCATTTTGGAAACAACGGATTTTGTCCTTTTTCTATAGACGATTACTTTCAGAATTTTCAAGCCATAATTTTGAAACTTTTACAAAAGTTGCTCCATACATTTAGCTAACATAATATGCAAATGAAATTTTGATATCTTTGACGCATGCGCATTAAAAAGTATTTAGTAAACCTACTCATTTTTCATACAATTTTTATTATTTTTTAATTCTGATTACAGGGTACTGTCTGCAATGTTGTTTCTCATATTTTCTGAAAACAATATTATTTTATATTAAGAACTCTGAAAATTATAAGGGAAAAACTTGGAAAAATTTGGGACCATTTTTATAAAAACCTTAATTACTCTGCGAGTATGCATGCTATTTGCATAAAAATTAACACAGTATATTACAATAAGGCATTCAATCATAATCTAGAGTTTGAGCGCTTTTGCTACATTAGTTTTGACAGGGTTATTCAAAAGATATTCATTCTTTTTTAATTTGTTGACGGTCCCCTATGGAGTTTCGGGAAAAATTCTTCACGGAGATGTATGACGTATACTATTATATTTATACACTAAGAGTTTCGAGATGATTCCTCATGTATTTTTCTAGATATTTAGTAAAATGCCTGAAATCGCAAGTGTCCCATAATCAATGGCAATATAGTGTATACTCCATACTAAGCCAAAATTTGGTTGCAAAGGATTAAAAAGTTTTGAATAGTTGCAAGAAGTTTAATTTCATGCATGAAAAGTAAAAATAAGATTTCTTTTTCATTTTTGCAGCACAAAAAATTTAAATTTTAAATCCAATAAAAAAGTTGCTATAAGACAAATGTGACTTGTCTTCTTTATTTCTATAACCTTCATTAAGATAATAAATTGGTTAAATGAGTACAACTGAAGAATAACTTCACAATGTTAGAATGAGGTTAGTGTAGACACACTACTAGGGGTTAATGTAGACAGCTTATTATACTGCATAATTTGCATTTTAAGTACTAAATTTATTATAATGTAAAGATTTACACAAAGTATGTTAACTTACAAATGTAATTGCTATATTAAACATCAAATAAGATTATTTTCCATATAAATAAGGATATGTATTGAAATTTTCATCAAATCATTTCAAGCAGAAACTTAAATTTTTTTCTTTTCTTATTTTTTTGTTTAAATTCACCAATTTTGCATTTTTAGAGGATTAATTTAGCCTTAATTTTAAATTAATTCAAAAAAATAGAATATATATTTTTTCTATGTTTGTTAGAAGCATGAGAAATATTAACTGTTACATTATTTTAAACGAATCCCATCATTACCAACTCTTAGATGTTGCAATATTGTATATTTTGTAGGCAGAATGGAAAGTGTTAATGGTTTTAATGTCTATGATGTTGTATTTCTGCAGAAAAAAAGATCTAGCACATCATTTTACATTTTTTGATAAGAAAAATAATTCCCTAATTAAAATTGGGGAATAATAGAAAAAAAATCACACAACTTGTGATTGTTGGTGTTACTTCTTACTCGTTAAACCTTTTAGACTGTAATTTAAACTTAGAAGTTTAGATAATAAGGAATATTTGTAAAAAAATTACCTGTCCACACTAGCCCCCAACATATACACACTAACCCCTTGTAGGGGTTAGTGTGGACACATGGATCAATGTTAAAAACTGCCAATTTTCTTATTGTTTAACTGTATTTATCATAATCTTTCCTGTATATTGATAAACAGAAAATATCCTTCTTCAATTTGAAAGGGTTACGGAATTTTAAAAATGCTCATAGAATTTTATAAAATTAAATTAGTTTTATCTGTCCACACTAAGCCTCCCCCTCTCCCCTATTCTATGTAATTATTTTAAACTTTCTGATATTTTAAAGGTATGTTTGTAGTCTTACAAAATTATAAAATGAAGTACTTCAATGAAATATAATAAGAAATATAGCAAAATGTAACACAATTTTCGAAAAAAAATTATGTGTTATATCACCAACACCCAGATATCTTAACGTTGAATTGACATAAGAACCTAATTTTTGCTTTAAAATGGTCCGGAAACTTTACTCTATAGAATGAATTAAGGATATAACTATCACTCAAAAACAACATTATTAAAAAAACTCTCAAATTTGAAAAATTAAAACCCCCCTAAAAAATACAACGTTTTTTACATTAAAAATACTCAAAATATTAAATTATCTAATCTATATTAATTCATTCTATAGATAATGATGTTATATGCATGTAAAATAAATTTCAAGCCATTCCATCAAATAGTTTTTTTCTTTTAAATCTTGGTGTTAGTCGTCAAAAATAAAGTTTTGAGAAAACGCAACTTAAAGTCGAAATTATATAGGTGCGGCTATGAAAGTATTGATACATAAATGCTTATAACTCCGTTAAAAATGCTAATATTTTTATGCGGTTTTTTGCAATGAGTTAAGAATTAATTGAATAATCAAACTAGATCATAAATAGATTTTTTGAAAAGTTTCCAACCCTTGAGCCCCCCTTAAGTTTCCGGATTATTTATTATTTTTTGTTTAACGATTCATAAAATAATACCTATGAAAACCATATTGTTGCAGCGTATATACGGTTCTTTTGATCTTATGGTTAGACGACTTCAAACTCTTGTCTCTTAGAAAAGAAGAAAATAATTTATTTACAGATCTTCAGAACAATAGAGTCTTCGAAACTCACAAATATTGCTACATATTCAAAAATAACTGTTCAAATCTATCGTACAAGTACAGATATAGGTCCAAGAGACTCTTTATACAACGCTAAATCACATTCGAAACAATGTAGAGAAAACTCAAGCAAACTTGCTTACAATGTTAGCTCACTCACTGACTGACTGATGAAGAATAACAACAACAGCTCGTATTGCTCTCCTTCTTCAGGCTCGCAGCATGCGCGGAAATTTCCACAGGCATCTTGAATATTCCAGAAAACCACGGAATAACATTCAATGTATCAGCACATCTAAAGGGAGGTTACCATAGAGAGGGAAGGGTTACCATCGCCAAATTTGGCGACCAAAATTAGTCGCCAAAAGTGACGCCAACTTGGCGATATCTTTAATATTTCGCCAATCTGCCGTAGACATTCACTGAAAATAATAGACAAGTTTGCTTGATAACAGAGACAATGTAACAAAAATTAATATTAGTAAAGAAATGGAGCTTAATAAGATTATTTACATTATTTTACAGTACAAACACTAATTATTTACAAAATTCGTAACAATATGTATGAGGATTTGTTTATTGTTTTTTTGCATATTTATTTATCGAATGCACTTCAAAAAATAACAATAACATCAGTTTTGTATTAAATAAGTCCTTGATTTTAACGATTACGTGACGGAAAAACACGGTTAAGACGCTTAAATGGCTATACTCAGGATGCGTAAAGCATCTTTGAATCTTCTCTGAAGCTAAATTGCTTTGTTCAGTTATCTATGGAAACATTATAATTTTATACCATATCTAAATTTTAATGGCATAAATTATAATAGAATCGTTTGAAATAGGCAAAATGATAAAGTATATGATAAGGGAATTAATATATTTAATGATCATATTGTATTTTACTATACAGACATGTTGATATTTTTTTTTTACATACATGGGTATTCTCTGTTAAATGTTTGTCATTATAATTTATCATTGATTCTAAAATAAATAAGGTGGAGAGATGTCAAACAATCCTGAAAATATTATAAAAATATCATGTATTATAATTTTGATGACATATGTTTTCAGGCCATTCCATGGTAACTTACGTCACATTTCGAACTATTTTCAGAAATTTCAGTAATGTAAAACACACACAAAAAAAATTCCAAAATGTAGATTTGACTTGGTTTGCTAATTAAACTTATTCAAAGCCCAATTTAGATGAAAATTACCTAGTTTTAATGTGATACCTTAAAATTTGGTAGTTATATTCCTTACGATAACAGACATTACTGAATGTACGTTTTCATATAATGTGTAATTTTCATTATTATTTTTTAGACAATTTTCATCAAAATTGACCCTTAGATATGTTTTACTGACAAATGAAGTTACTTTTAAATTTGAATATTTTTCAGTGTTATATTATTAAAATTACTGCAAAAAATTGTTCTAAATGTAAAATAAGTTATTATGGAGTGATCCTATACTGAGTCGAAAAACATTTTTTAATGAATTCCTTTTGAAATATTAATATAAAAATATTAGATAGGAAAACGGCAACATAGACAATCATTTTATGTAGTCGGGGGCTGAAATTCCAGAATTATCTAAAAATGTTGATTTTATATTAAAACACAATCGGTCTGAAAAGTTATTTCTTGGTGGAAAACACGTGAAAATTCAATATTAGTTGTTAACTTGTAGGTCTTTCATTGTTTTTTCTTGCACCGAAAGGCATGGATAGTGAACTGTGAGCAGGAAAACTCAATGATAAATCTACTAGTCAACAGCTAATAGCGGGTATTCAGGTGTTTTCACCAAAATATATCATGGCAGACCGATTGCGTTTTAATATGCGAATGGAGTTTAAACTGATTGTTGAATTTCAGCATTGAACTCAATGACTTGATTGTCTGCACTGCAGCCTCCCATTCTATGTTATAATAAGTTCTTTAAAAGAGAAAAAATTTCAGTGCATAAATATCGTATATACAGCTTCTATAATAAACACCTAAGCACTGTAATCAATAATATTATTAACTTTCTACTCAGCAATTCTCATAATTAATACAAGAATATTTGTTCCCAGAAGTTAAATTACATTCTTTTGTCCCGTAACGAAATGCCGGGATGCTATTCAATGTCATTTAAGTCAATTTAAGTGGCATAAATAATGAATGAAATACAGAATCAAGTTAATTAGGAGACATAATAAGACTTATAAGGAAGAAAATATTTAGATTTAATAATGTTTATAACGGATTTTATTACACAGATATACTGAAAATATGTTAATGAGAAATTTTCATTTAACATTTGTGTCAAATTTTAACACATATCACAAAATTAATGTAATGCATTTGAAATTTAGCACTTCATCTGAGATAGTAGCTAGTACCGAAAATTATAATTATAAAAAACATCTTGTATTTTAAATTTAATGTTTTATTTTATAGTGAATAGGATTATTTTTGAATCAAGCTGTTTATTTTTTACAACAAATATCATTTAATTATAAAAATTTTAAATTTTTAAAAGTGAGAGAAAGTTAAACATAATTTCTGTGTAATGTTTAATTACTCTACTGTAATCAAGAGCTTCATAATTGAAATAGGACTTTTTGCTCAAAGAACCTAAATTATGTTATCTGATACTGTAAATATGAACTTAAATCAATTATAATAAGTTAAATAATAAACGGAATATAAAAGTGATAGAAATAAGTGAAGTAATAATACGTACAAAAAATAAATTCTGAATACAGTTACACATTGTTTTACAAGCATTTTAGATGTGTTCTAATTAGAAATACAAGCACTGTGATATAAGAGACAGAATGATATCGCTGATTTTCGCATTATTTAATGACAATATTTCTGAGATTTAATAAAGTATAGAATTCTGTTAAATGTTCTAGTCACTCTGTGGCCGAATACCCCTCGTTAATGTTAAGTCTATTGGCGTTTGTTGCATAATTATGTTCAAAATATCACTTCGGGAAATTATTTTTTTTTGGCAGTATTCTTTTCTTAAAGGATGTTTTTTGGTTATTTTCGAAAATATTTTTGAAATCTATGCATAATTTTATACGAAGTGTTACAATTTTATTTCCAGTTCGTCAATTTGAAACATAAAATATTAAATTGAGCATAAGTTTGGAAATATTTTCGAAAAAGCAAAAAAGTGACATTCTTTAAGAAGAGAACACTAAATTTTAAAACTTTTAAACTTTTAAATATTAACTACCCGAGGAAATATTTCGAATATAGGATTCATGACACGGCCTTATTCTTATTATTGCTGAGGGAGATTCCACTGCTGAGTGACTAGCACTCTAAAATCTTAGTGGTTAAAATTACCCATTTATGGGGCAGCTCATGGACATCCCTGATTGATGAGCATTGTTGGTATCACACTTATAGAAACCTTTTGCTGTATTTCGTATTATAAAGTGATTGCAATGCATTTGAAATTCAGAATTTTATTTATAATTGACAAAAAATCCTGATGATTGCATAGGAGGATGTGGGAATTAAAACTCGCCTAATTAAATAATAATAAACAAATTCTATGATATTGATAAACTTGAATAAACTGCACACACAATCCAGCATAATCCGAAAACATTTGCACAATTTGAAAACAAAACAATCTGAAAAAAACCGATTTACGTTATCCTTTATTGCTGCCTTTATAAAATCGTGATTTACAATGAAAACTAACAAATGTAGCCAGACTTTTTTTCCAAAATTTTATTTTCTGCATAGGTCGAATTTCGAAATTGACGTATTCAATTTAAGAAATATCTTAAGTTTAAAGTATGAAAATATATACAGAGTAGTACAAAATTCATGTCTAAATGGCAAGTATTGATCTGTCAGTTCATGAGGATTAAGACTTGTTGGGAATTCGGGGTCGGACACGTGATCTTGACCGTGCAATTGTATCGTGACAGTGAGACAAAAGAATATGTATATAACAAATTGTAAAAATACCCTTTTTTTTACAAAAAACATAATCGATAAAAAAATAGAAATTTAAAATCTTACAACTGATAACAAGCGCAGGAAACGTGTCACATTAACCGTAATGCATGCGTCACATCGCGCCGCACGGGACCCAGCGAATGCATTACAATTGGCCCTGTATCTTGACCTCCGCTATCCTTGGGCCAAAACTTCCGGATTTTAATCTCCGGCGATATTTGAAATCTCTGATGTGCGAGACCAGAACCAGTCATTAACCATAACCCAGTCCAGTCCATAATCAGTTATATTGGCTAAGGACATCATACGACGGATCTTTGAACTCGACAGTGCATTTCCGAGAAACTCCTGGCGAGGCTAATTGGAACTTGTTCGCGATTGCATGCTATGCTAATATGAAGAGGAAATCTCGGATGCATTGAGATATTTTAGAGAATTCTTTTTTTTTACATAAAATTTTTTATTTGTATTTTGTACTTCGATTAAGCTTT
Source organism: Maratus speculifer (assembly GCA_964019185.1). Classification (NCBI taxonomy): domain Eukaryota; kingdom Metazoa; phylum Arthropoda; class Arachnida; order Araneae; family Salticidae; genus Maratus; species Maratus speculifer. The sequence continues at coordinate 94,371,549 of OZ025289.1, read as the reverse complement.
TTTTGTAAAATAATGGCCTTGTTACATTTTTGTTATTTTTTCTTTGCGTCACGGTTACAAGTCACTATTCAGTCACGATGCCTTGTCCATAAGCCCTGGATTTCAATCTCTGCCAAAATTTAAAATTTCTGGTGTGTCAGATACCAGTTCAATTGGCTATGGACATCATGGGACAGATCGCTGAAGGCGGCGTCACATATCCGGGAGACTCAAGGCTAATTGGAACTAATTCGCGATTGCATGCTATGCTAATGTGAAGCACCAATCACATCTTTTAAGGTATTTTGGGCAATTTTTTGTTACATAATATTTTTTTATTTGTGTGTTGTACTTTGATTAAGTTTATTATATTTTATTTTATAATTATTGTAAAATAAAGGCCTTTTTATGCATTTTGTAATCTTTTCTTTGCGTCACTGTCACAATACAATTACACTGTCATGATCACTTTTCCGACCCCCTGTTCCTATGCAATTCTTGCTTCTCATGATCTCACAGATCCGCACGTGACGTTTCGATAGAAACTTTTGAACCACCATGTAAATAGTTTAACTAATTGAAATATACTTTTAATCAACGCAAACTCAACCAATTTTCTTATAACAAGTAAATTAGTTTAGAGAGTAACTTGTCTAAAAAAAGGGAGTATCGAGAAATATATATGGTCTTTTCAAAAATTGATGTCTAAACTTTATGTTGATATCGTAGTATATTATGTAATGAATTTTCTTTTCAATAATTCATGTTATTAGAACATCAATATTTACTGTAGAATCTGTTTTACAAACATTTTAGATTTATTATAATATACATTTTCGGCTTTAATAGTTGAAGAAACTTTTTCCCATTTATTTGAATATAGTTAAAACGAGTGATATGTATGATTTAATTAATTGAAAAATGCATTTTGTATCAAAATGAATGTATAGTATATATTCGTGTATAAGACGACCCTTCAATTCGTAAACAAAATATGTTTCACACCAATATTTTCATGTAGACATTCTCTTATAATTTTATATTAACAAATTCTGCATTTAAATAAGACAAAAATAGGAAAAATAGCTTTTTTTAAATAGTGGTATTCAGTCTGTTTTTCCTCCCGAATTAAGGGACCACTTATACACGAGTATACATGATATTTTTTTGGTCCACGTAAATTTATTTTAGAAGATAACTTGTCTAAAACAAAGATATATTTAAAAGATAAATATGGATTTTCAAATAAATTATGTCTAAATACTGTGTTGATATCATAGTCAACAACTTCACGAATTTTCTATTCAACAATTTCTGTTATTAAAACAGTAATGTTTACTGCCAGAAGTTAAATTTATCTATCCTTTAACCGTAACGATTCATCTGAATTTTGTTCTATGTCAGTTAATTGAATTTTCATGGTTTATATAATTAACAACTCAATATAATGTAGACGCGAGTGAATTAGGTGAAATAAAAATAACAAGAATTTATGAATATAGCTGTATTTTGTTGTTTGACAAGTTCTTTAATGTACATTTTTGAATATTTGTTAAATTATTGTGTTATTTATTAGTATATAAATTTAGATATTCAATCTTAATCCAAAACAAATATATTAATATACTACCACTGACAATAAAGTTCGGTGAATGAATTCAGAACGCCCGATCTGGCAACATTGGGGAAACAAAACGCTGCACCTGCATAGAGACAAATGTTGACCATCTTACCCTACCGTTGTTCAGTTGAGCGTCGTTTATGTTCTGTGTAAGACGTGCTTTACTAAGTGCTTGTTCAATGTGTTGGTTCTTAACTGAGAACAGGAAAATTAACGAAAAAAAGATCAGTTTAAAATTTGGTTTTAACCTTTGCAAGACACTAAAAGAAATTCATGAGAGGTGGTGCAAACTGAACTTCTACCATACTCACCAGATTAAAATCCAACAGACTTCTTCCTATTTTCACGATTCCAACTCTCTTTGAAAGAGATTTGACCTTATTGCTGACATCCAACGAAACGTAACGAAGCTGTTGAACTCCATCCCAAAAGAAGACTTCTTGCGAATTTTCCAGGTCATGTGTAGCAGATCTCAGTGGAGCATAATTATGGGAGATGACCATTTCTAAGGATGTTATGGTGACTTTCGTTAATATTTGATCTACATTTCTGTTCCAGGACTATTCATCGAACTTTATTGTCAGAGGTTGTATAAATGAGTGGTGTACATGGCAGTTTAACAAATTAAAAGGACAACAAAATTAGAATTTTACATAAGTGTGACTTAAAACCTAGGATAATGAATTTAATGTCTAGTGTTAATGCCAAGACATGTTTAAATTTATAATTGAAGTAATAGGTTTTAATTGTGAAAGTACTGTATTGGGATTAAAAGCTTTATTTATTTATTTATTTTAACCAAGCAATGTATTTCTTAATATCAAATGTATTTCAGAAAATAACACTTTTAAGATACACTTGGAAAACTGTAAATATGGCAAATAATGGTTAATAAATAATGTAAAAGCACTATAGTATTAATATTTTAGAAATTTTTGCTAAATCCCCCGTCAAGAATTTTTTTTAATAATATAAGAATGTTTATAAATTCGTCATCTAAATTATATTGTTCTGTCACAAAAATATACATTACCATGTTAATCTATGTCACTTCACTTAATTTCAATGGGTTATATGATAAGTAGAATATAGTAAAGTGTACAGATGTATTTTGTTTTCCAACATATACCTTAAATAGAATATTTGACAGGAGATAATTATGTATTCAAATGTTATCAAAAACAGAATTATAATTCTACATAAATATGTGGTACCATTACAATTTACAAATTAAAAGATAAAAAATATATATTCGAGAATAATTGTTTCATTAGCTGCAGTCATGCATTTGAGATTTAATACATAAATATCAATAATTGTTATATTAATCATTTTGTAATAAACAGGTTATTTAAATAATCTATACTAATAAAATCCGTGCGCCTCTGTCTGTCTGTCTGCTTGAAGCCGATTAAACTTCGCAACTCGGGCGAGTTGGAAGTCGCGAGAGGTGTCTTTCGATTCGAAAAATTCCGGGAAAGTCATTTCGGGCATTTTCGAGACCGTGGGACCAAAATTAAAAAAGTTATGAATTAAAAACCGGTCGGGAATCGGAACGGAAAACGTCACATTTCCCAAACGGGGCTCAAACGGACCTATCAGGCAGAACACTGCGCCACCTTGCGGTGATCGACCAGAACTTTTCCCCTTTGGCTAAAAGAAGAAGCAGCGAAAACCCCTTTTTCTCCCGTGTCATTTTGTCAAAGAATGTATAAGAGAAAAATAACTGATTGGTAAAAAATGTTAAAAACGGTTTAATTAATATAATAAGTACAACTATTTAAGCACAGCAAGATATGTTCACTAAGAGGTAATAGTGTTGCTAATTAATATTTTGAGGATCTCAGATGTAACTGGCTATTCATGTATTTATTCTGTATGTGAGTATTAATCGTTGTAGCTCATTTTCATACTTTTTCTTTTTGGTAGCATACACGAATATTGTGCAACCTAAGATTTACGCGATTAATACTAATTTCTGTTAGTACAAACGGAAAACGAGTTGCCAAAATTATTTATTAGTTATGTTGTTTGTGATAGTAATGAAAATACTTATTTTCTTTTTATAGCAGTCTTTTCCAGTTTTTAATACCCAAACTTTTTTTTTGCGCGTTTTTTCTTAAACCATCATGCAGACAGTTTTTAAAGTAGAAAAATCTGATTACATATTCAGAATCTGCATAAAAGTCTGCTTCTGATGAACCAAAAAATACGAGAAAATGTATTATGGGCGCGCAGCGCCAATCGTGCAAAAACAAATATTTTTAACGGGACGATGGCGACTATGGCGCGTAGCGCCCACTGTGCGAAATAACATATTTTTAACGGGATAATGAGCGCATAACAACCATAGCTCTTTAATTTACTTTTTTTTGTGCTTGAGGATTCGAACACCAAGACTTGCTTATTAAATGAATTTTTTTGCTTATTATATACTGCTTAATATCGAGGTTCGTTTTAAAAAAGTGGCCCAGCTAGCGGGCGTAGCTCGCTAGTATGTATTTATTTTAAGTATATTTCGAGTAGCCAAAACAAAAACTTAAAATAATTAAGCTATCTACTAATTAGCTGCAATTTTTGTTCCAGAATAACATTTTAACTATTTAACATTTTAACACTTTAACATTTTAACATTTTAACACTTTAAATATTGACAAAAAATCATAATTGTATCAACTATGTGATTGATTGTTGGGAATGATTTAAAAAAAATCTTTGAATAACGTCTAAGCAATGTAGTTGTGATCTATCAAAAATGCAGTGTTCTGAATGTTATATATGAGCTTTAAAATATTATAAGAATAAAAGAAATGTATAATCATTACATGAATTATGCGAAATTATAACACGTGTTTGTTACAATAGATTAAGTTGGGTTACATAAGTATTACACCAAGTCCATTTTGAAGAAAAATGAGATAGTGCTTTTGGAAAATGAAAAAACTTGTTTTATTCACTCTCACAGAGAACCAAGTTTGTTTTCAAATAGTTTTTCATACATATCATCGTTTACACGCTACAAATACAGTCCACAAAAATAAACACATTTTTCAAAACTTTTTAAATCGCATTTACACCATATAAATTTGTTGTGAATCAGAAGATTCCATACACAAAAATTTTTTTTTTCTGTTGTGATAGCGTTTTATATATGTTGCAAAAATGTTGCTATCTTTAAATGTGTTCTAAAAATAGTGCTGTTAATTGTGTTGAAATAGTGTTATAAATCGTGTTGATAAAATTTTTTTTTTACATTAGTGTTGTGCTGCACAACAGTTTATCACCAAAACACTTTAACACCTATTTATCAACATATTGTAAAACACTACATAATTTAGAACACTCTAAAGCAGTACATGTAAAATTCTTTCAAAACTCTGTCTACATGGTGTCTTTAAAATTACACACGTTCAAAAAGGGAATAGAGACACTTTGCTTTATAGAAAAAAAATGCAGAATATTACTCAATTAGTTAACAAAATTTGCAAATAAATATTAATAACTACATTTCTGCAAAAATTATGCAATTTTACCAGCACATTTTACCCAACAATTATCTTAACAACACTTTTTTAGTCAGCCTTTTTCCTGGCACAACACATTCATAGTTCTTTCCAAGCTTTCATTAGCAAAGAAATTTAGTTCAAACGCTCACCCACGCTGACGCCATGTGATTCTACCTGTGGAGTTTCACAAAAGATCGTGTGTATGTGCCGCCATTACCAGATGACCACTGTATCTGTTTCAACAATCACCTCACAAGCATTAATCAACGTTTGGAAGAACTGAACTATCTGCTTGGTTCGTACCGTGTGGCGATAGGTGCTCACATTGCATACTTGTAAGCTTGTAGGTAAAACTGTTTGAGTTGCTTTTTCATTTTATATACAGTAAAACTCCGATAATTTGGATTAATTGGGACCAAACCCAATCCGGATTAACTAAAATCAACTTTATGTTAAACTTATTGAATATTTACAGATAATAAAAATGTAAAGTAAAGAGTTTAAATAAGAAAGCTTAAGGTATTCTTCAGAAAAGATTTCAGAAAAACTTTTTTTATTCAGAATATGACGATAAAACAAGTTAATGTTATGGAAATTAGCCAATTTCTTGTCAAACTTGAACAAAAAAATGAACAAACCGATCCGGGTTATCCAGAAATCCGAATTAACGGGGTCCGAATTAGCTTGGTTCTACTGCATTAAATATAATTTTTAATTTTATGTAATACACGCTACCAAGCTTTATGTCCCTGATATTCATTTAGAAACATCACGCATTTGAACTCATATTTTGTCCTTCATTAGAAAAAAATGTATATATATATATTTTTTTTAGGTATATTACTTATAATTAGAAACATAAGCTGCAAAAAAAAATTATGAAAATATCTTGCTTTAAGTTTGACGATATATCATTGTTTGTTTTATGAAATAAAACTTGAAAAATATTTCTAAAACCAAGTATTTTAAAAAGCAATTTTTTTTTCAAAATATACTTTTAAGTAGTTAAAAAGAAAAGAAATTAAAAACATACGTGAATAATAATAAAAAATCATTTTTTAAATAATAGAAAACTACTAAACTCATATAGCCAATTAATTGAACCAATAATATGATGATGAACTCTCAGTAATTCTCCTTCTTAAAGCAATAATATATGCCCACACAAGATTAATTACATTGAATTGTCAGAAAATCAAAACATTACGATGTTATCCTATGTCACCTAAATCAATAATGGAGGAATAAATATTAAATGCATTATGAAATTGGTTGAATTAAGTCAAATAATAAAGCTTATAAACAAGAGAATAGAGTTTATGACTTGAACAACATTTTATTCCCACACTTGATCAAAATTGTTTAACATGCATTGTTTGCATAATATTTGTTCAAAAATTTCGTCATTTATTATGGAATCAATATCAAGTGATCAGGATGTTATTTTGTGTTACTTAAAACGATTGTAGTTAGTTAAATACTAAATAAATATAAAATAGAACGAATTAAGTGAAATTTTAATTTTGATAAACAAAAGAATAGAGAAATTTAAGAATCTAACGGCACTTTATTTACATATTTTGAGAATTTTAAAATGCATAGTTATCATAAAATTTAACATTTGTTCATAACAAAACAAATATATTGCATTTATGTTCTGGTATCTATATTATAAAGGTCAAACGCATCTGTGCGTAACGCATGCGTCATTTTGCGAATGGCAACAATTTCCCCTGCAATTTCGGTGTTGCAATTTTCTTTACTCCAAATTTTACTCTTCTAAACATCGCAGATTTTTCTTTTTTACACCTTCATATAGAAAAAAAATGTACTTATAAATCCAATTTGTTTGAAAGCTGAATATCAATTTTTTTTTGAGTGATTAATTTTTTATAGTGTTTAGCACCAATGGCAACAGAATCATTCCATTTTCTTTTAAAATTTAAAAAAAAAATAGAAATTAAAATGCACAACACTTTCGCATGCAATTTCGGTTTTGCAATTTTCGGAACTGGAAATATTACACTTCTAAGCATCATATATTTTAGATTTTTACCCCGTCATATAGAGAAAAAATTGTACTTTTAAATGCAATTTGTTCAAAGCTGTATCTCAATTTTTGAGACATATATATATATATATTATAATTTGTAGTACCGATTTCGTAATTGTGGCAACAGAATCACTGCATTTTCTTTTAAAATTGAAATAAAAAAATAGAAATTATAATGCGTATACTATTTCAAAAAGGTCGTCTGTTGTAAAATCCGGGGAATTTCGGTTTTATTTCGTTTAATAATTTGGATAATTGAGTTTTATTAATTTCGTAAATTTTATTTTAAAATAATATTTGTTCAAGAATTAGACCGATTAATGTAAGATGTATTTTTAATGTAACTAATTTTGTAGATAAATCAATGAATTAGTTCTTTCTTAAATATCTTCTTTCGTTGAATTTCGACGAGTTCCGTCTCGTATTATTTAAAATCGGAAACACAAGCTGCAAATAATAATTAAAAAAATATCACTTAAATAATCAGAAAAATTTCAATTAAATCAATTATAGAGGATAAAATATTAAATGCAATGTGTAATCGGTTGAATTAAGTCAAATAAGAAAGCATATAAACAACAGAATTGTGAAATTTATGGCTCAAACAACATTTGATTCCCTAACCTGTTGAAAATTCTTTAATATGCATTGTTTACATAATATTTGTTCAAATACTTCGTCATTTATTATGGAATGAATATAAGTGATCAGGATGTTATTCTATGTTACTTAAATCAGTTGTAGGTAGTTAAATATTAAATAAATATGAATTAGGATGAATTGAGGGAAATTTTCATTTCTATTAACAGAATAATAAAGAAATTGATAAATTCAACGACACTTTATTTACATATCGGGAGAAGTTTAAAATGCATTGTTTTCATAAAATTTGATTAAATATCTTACCATTCGTTAGATAGTAAATATACGTATTAAATTTTCATGCAAACAGAAAAATTCCAATGTGGCTCATATAGAAACTGAAATATATATATATATATATTGTAATATCAAATTCCCTCTGCTTTGTAATAGACTGTTAATATTATTTTTAGTTTTAATAACGATTATAATTGCATGATAAACGGAGTAATGTTTAAGCAGGTTTTTTTATTATTTTTTTATTTATTTATTTATTATTATTATTTTTTTTTTTACGAATTTTTTAATGTTAGACATTTTTGTTTTATAAAGCATTTAGCAAAGTAAAACTTGGCGTATTCATTTGTTGCCCTACTTGTGCTTTTAACCATTAAAAAAAATAAAAAAAAAATAATAAAGAAATAGTTTTTTTGCGTAAGCTTGCCCCTTTGTGAAATAAATAGACATTAAAAATATATGTAAATAAAAATTTCCAATTACTTTCAAAGAAAAGGAAACAACTGAATTGGTTTCAAAACCTATAATTTGATGAACTCTCTCTTTCAATAATTCTCGTTCTTAAAACTATAATATATGCTCTTACAAGTTTAATTACTTTGAATTCTCACCAAATCAAAACATCACGCTTTTATTCTATGTCATTTAAATCAATTATATAGAGGACTAAATATTAAATGCAATATGGAATGGGCTGAATAAGGTCAAATAATAAAGCGCATAAACAAGAAATTATAAAATTTATCAGTCGAACATCATTTGTTTCCCTGACATGTTGAAAACTGCTTAACATGCATTTTTTGTATAATATTTGTACAAATATTTCGTCCTTCAATATGGAAGGAGTATATATGATCAGGATATTATTTTGTGTTGCATAAATAAATTGTAGCTAGTTAAATATTAAATAAATATAAAATAGGACGAATTAAAAGAAATTTTCATTTCTGTAAACAAAAGAATGGAGACATTTAGGAATCCAACGAGATTTTATTTACTGAAATTTTGAGAGAAGTTTAAGATGCATTGTTTACTTAATATTTGATCAAATATTTTGTCATTTGTTAGATAATAAATATGTGTATTAATATTTTATGCAAAGAAAAATCCAATTGTATAAAAATGTGGTTCATATACAAACTGATTTTATTTTAATCTTAGATTCAATGTGCTTTGAAATGCACTTTTAATATTACTTCCAGTTTAAACAATGATTGCAATTATACTAATTGAAATGAGAAATACAGGAAAAGAATAAATTATACTATTGTGAAAATACACAGTTCTTTTTTATATTACTATTTATCATCGTTTAAATTGCTATGCTAGGACATGCAAGAAAAGTTGTAAACATGAAAAAAAACTTTTTGTAGCTTTTATGTTTTGTGCACAGCTTTTTTTTCATGTGTAGGCTCATATAGCATGTTTACGTACAATAACTACATTATTACAATCATGTTCGCGTAAAAAATCCGACGAAAATTTAGTTCAAATATTTATGTTGTTTTTTAAGGAGGCTTTTGAGAATTTGAAATCTTATCAAAATTATATTAATCATTTTATTGAATTTTACAATTTCACTAAAATGTAAAATGATAAAAGTTTTTCGGAAAATGAGTGTTTCTAAATTGAAAAAATCGATAAAACAAACTTTAGACCAACAAAAAATTCACCAAACATTGTATACTCCTTTCAATAGAACTCACCATACTGTAATCAATGCGCCATAATTGGCAATCTTATATATATATATATATATATATATATATAACAAAAAAGTGTAGAAGTTGATTTCAAATGCTAACATTATTTGATACCATAAATAAACAAAATGTAAAGAAAAATAAAACAAATAATTATACCATCATTACTTAAAAGTAAATACAAAGCAATATAAAAACATTTAAAATACATCAAGTCACTTTAAAATCAAAAAGTTTTCAACAAAACTTACTCCCCCGGCCGTCATATATCAGAACCTCATGATTTTGTGCCTCGAACCATCGTTACGGCCATATAAATTCAGTTGAAAACCTTTTTAATTTAAAAGAAATTTTATGTATTTAAAATATTTTTTAAATGTTTATTACGCATCTTTAAATAATGATGGTACATTTCCTTGTTTTCCTTCATAAATTTTACGTATTAATAACGAGAATTATCACTGAAATTTTCACATTTTATTGACCATAAAACATGTTTTCTTGCTATAATTGCTTATAATTCAAACACTCTTCTATTTACCGATTACATTCATTGAAAATATTTTCAAGCTGAGAGAAATAATTCTACAACATTCGGATTTCATTAAAAATAACTTCAATGTAAAACAATAAAAGGATGGCGTTTTACAGAGAAGAGTCGGGTTCCAATAAAATCCTTTTATTCCCGCCCAACATAATTTTTTATTGAAGAGTTAACACTCGTCCAGCACTAGGAGTTACAAGCATTATCTGATATGTATTAGATTTTAATTAAAATTATTTATTTAATTTAATAATTTAATAGAATAATTTAATTAAAATTAGTTAAATTTCTAATTTTTATAATTTTACGATATGATTTATGAATTATTAATTAAATGTTCATAAAAATTATGAATTGAAACCTAAAATTTTTTAACTGATATAAATTTATTAAGTTTTGCTTTATTTAAATCCTAAATTTCAAATTTTACTTCCAAGTAGGTTTCAAATTATGCTTAAAAACGGCAAAGTATATCTAAAGCCTTAAGTATATCTACGATAGAAATAAATTGGTATTTAGAAACTTCTGATGCAATCCTGTAATCTAGGATCTTTAATGGCTGCGTAAGTGTCTCCTAAATGGTCTTCTAAAAGGGCTTTCTATATCATCAATTGAATGACAAACTTCGGTTTGGATACAGGCCCTAAAATATACTCCTTTTAAAATATTTTCTCGGAAACTTATCGTACAAATTATATGGAAATGTTTTCTTAGATCAGTTGAAGTGTGTAGAGTTCAATTATGCAGTCTGAATTGGGTACTTTTATTTTAACACTAGAATTTCCGCGTTTCTTGTATATCTGGAAATGACAAGGTGGGTCATATCTGACTCATGGCCTTTAAAGTTATTGCTCTTGATTTGTATTTGAGATAAAGAGATACAATATTGATTTATGAGCAATGCAATGATTTTAAATTGATGATTAATGAAATTCAGCTTTTTAACTATTGCACAATATGAAATTTGGTGAATAAATACTACCAATAAATACCCATTTCTAATTTTTGATTTGATGCTTTGAGGTTATGTGGGCTGTTTTACATTATATATACGTATGATTTATCCGTTTAAATTCTGAAATAAAGTTTCTAACAATTAATAAGATACTAAAAGGCAATAAATTTAAATATCCGTATCTCATTTTTTTTTTTTTTTTTTTTTTTTTTTTTTTTTTTTTTTTTTTACAATCAATTTAACTAAAATACATTGATATCTGTTTCTTTCCTTTTTTTGTGTGAGTGCATAATGTAGATGAGAGTTAAAAACACAAAACAGTTTCAAACACAGTATTAGTTTTATTGTCTCAGAATTGTTTTTTTCTGGAAATGTTTTCATTGGTTTGAAACTACTTTGCTGATGCATCGACAGACACTTTTATACTGTTTTGAAGTATATTTAAGTCTAGTTTCACATTGAAGTCTCTTTAGCTTATAGTATAACCTGTTGTATCTTCAAAAACCACCTAAACATTTGTGACCGCTAAAACTTGAATCACCAGATTTTCCATATGTCATGGAAAAGAAGATATTGAATATCGCGGCTCTATCTTCCGTATAGTTAACTTTATCACTTCTTAAAAGTCTTTTTGAAGCATAATTTATTTTGTCACACATTCTCCTTTTTGAACTATTTCCTTTGTTTTGAACTTTCTTCAAAACATTTATTATTTATTATTTTTTTCATGGCCTGCTCCACAGCATATACAGAACTATTTTTTCAGTGTGCTGTTATTTAAACTCGATTCGGCATTTTCACCAAAACATGTTTCGTCATGTATGTCAGGATTGATATCATTATCAGATGTAATTTTGTCGCGAAAATTATTGTATGAAAGTTAGCACCAGAAATTTAAAATTTCTTAGTTCGAAAGATCTACATTGCGACACTATGAGTGTAAATGCCCGAATCTGGGAAGCCAGTAGTTTCTTTTCTTTCCCTGTATGGTATTTTTTTTACTTAGCATCTAAGATGTAATATAGATAACGAAATTCTAAAATGTTCAAACAATAGCTTGAAACGAGATAAAAGTTCACAGATTTGCCTTACAGGGGCATGACAGATATGTCAACACTTTCCTCCTCCTTTTTTTTTTTTTTTTTTTTTTTGAAAACGAATGCGATACATCACTTTACATTAGTTTACTGATATGGAAAAAAATATAGAGTTAAAAGAACTGTTGAAATAAAAGAAAAAAAATTATTTCTTTCGGGTAGCAATGACCCAGCACGGTAATACTAGTTATATAGATGTGTGGGTTCAAAAGTTTTCTTTTGATTTTAACTAAATTCGTGCTAAGACATTATACTGAATATTTTTCAAAACTCAATAAGTTTCACTATATTACTTTGAAAATTATCAGTGATACGGGAGAAAAACCACGTCTTGGGTCACAGATGATCCGCGTCGGTAATTCTAGTGTTAAACAATGGTAAAAAAAATCAATGTTAGGTTTTGTTTTAGTGTGTTAATGGCTCTATAAGCAAATTTTATGTGCAACATTTGAAATTAGATTTTACTTCCATTCGTTTAATACCCGTAATTTTCTTTTACGGTATTTTATTTTCAGAGTTAATAAAGAGGGAGCGTTTTTTTTCACCAATGTATATACATATTACTGACCATTTCGTTTTAGTACAATTAGAATATTAGATTACTAACTTCAAAGCAAACACAATGTAGTAATTCTAATGATCAGTTGGACTAAAAAAGTTGAAAACTTTTAGAGTTATTTCAATATCGAGGCAGTTTATAAAAGAAATAATACATATCAGTAATCAAAAAATATTATACAAAAAACTTTGAAAAGGATAGATATTAATATTTTACATCAAAACATATTAGAATGGCTGTAATGGACTGAAAAAATCACATATATTTCTATTCCGACCCATTGCAAAGCATTGTATTGACTAGAGCATAGGCTATAAAAATTCGCAACGCGATAGGCTTCAACTTATCCTCTTCAGACCTGAGGTACACAAATGTGTACCTCCATTCTTTTCCTCATAAAAAGTAAACTGTTCGAATTTTTTGTATTTTTACTTTACTTCTATACAGCTGAATTGCTTTTGCTTTGAAACAAAACCAATAAATGTCAGCACTGAATATTACCTCATAAAATAAATATTACTTTCATCCGAGATTCGAAAATACCTTCAATACATTGAGGCCAACAAAGTTTATTATATTCATGATTATTTAACTTAAATGGTTTACAATAAAAATTTTTGATTATTTGCTGATCTCTTACTTGTTTAAAACCCTTAATTTTGTTATTGCGTAAATTTATATTACTGACAGTTAAACTGATGTTTTAAGAGGATTAGTAGTTTTATTTCCTTATTTATAAACCTAAATTACCAGTCCCCTAAAGTACTGATTTCATAAAAATGACTCTTTCTATCACCTATGGTGCCATTTCGATCATGCAAAAGCAATAAACATGTATTTTTACAGTTATTTTTTGCTCAGGTCTAAAGAGGTTTTAGCAAAGATCTATTTAGAGACGAAGAAGAGAAACAAAATGTCTCCTAAATTCCCGGAAATGGATCAAAGCGTATTTTGAAAAATATTTATGATCCGGAAAAAGTAATATTAAAAAATCGAATGATTTCAGTGTTGAATAAAAATATTAGCGCGCACCCAGGACAAATTTTGAATTGAGTAATGTAAAAAGAATAAAAGCGCATAGCAAATGGATAGTAATAAACTAAAAAATATAAATTTATTTAAAAGAGATAAAGAATTTAGAATAGATTTGAGACCATTTTTTTAAAAAAAATTTACATGTATAAATTAACCTTATGAACTTACGTTAATGTATAAAAATACTGTAAAAATGTAAATATTGAAATAATAATGGATTCAGTTTATTCTATTAAGAATAAGCTACGAACATTTAAAATGTAAACAATTGAATTCCCTTTAAGACCTGCTGTTAATGATCCCTTTACCGGAAGGTATGTTGGCTTAGAAACAACTGCAATTGACACTTTAGACGTCGTTTGATACTTGCATAAAGTGACATTCAAATGTTAATTTGAGTTTCACGAACAGAATATTATCATGCATGTAACAAATATAGTTATTTTGTATAGTGGTCTTATTTTGTCAGGCTGTCATTATTATAAAATTGAACGATGCATTGTGCTTATTCATTTTATTTCCACATCATTACAGTGTATATGGTTTCGTATAAGTCTGTAATAAACAAATGTATTTTTGAAATATCCATAGAAAAACTTTAAAAATCATCATTTATTCAAATATACAAATCGAAATGAGTTAGAAGTTATTCTTAGAAGTAATCGTTTGAAAATATTGACAAGGTTACAATTTTCAATTACAAATGTGCTTATTCACAATAAAATAATATTCAGGGTGTTTCCAAATTTTTTTTTACAATAAAAGAGGGCTGATAGTACACACCAAGACAAACAATATTAAATAGGAGACCAAGGGTCCCAAACTTTTCCAAAAGAGATAGCCGCCATTAAAGTTTAGGGACCAAAATTTAAAAAAAAAAAAAAACATAAAAAACGAAAAATTCTGTCGATTGATTTCCGGTTTTCACTAAAATTATTCTTTATGTCGGCATTTTCTTGAAATTAAATTATAAAGATAAATTTCAAAAAATGTCGATAGAGGGCGCTTTAGACTTTGGAGTAACGAACAACTATTTTTTGCCGATATTTTTTTCATCTCATTAAATGTTTTCGTAAGCTTAGACTCAAACTTAAATTTTGAGCTCAAAATCTGAAAGTGGGAGTGATTAATTAGCACAAACTGAACTGTGTTGAAAGGGTTCAAATTTCAAATGATTATAAAAAAACGGAAAAATTGATTCATTGATTTGCGGTTTTCACTAAAACTATTCTTTATGTCGGTATTTTCTTGAAATTAAATTATAAAGATAATTTTCAAAAAATGCCGATAGAGGGTGCCTTAGACTTTGGAGTAACGAAAAACTCTTTTTTGGCGTTATTTTTTGCATCTTTTTAAATGCTTTCGTAAGCTTAGACATAAACTTAAATTTTGAGCTCAAAATCCGAATAGTTGGGATTAGTTAAGTAGACAAACTGAATTGTGTTCAGAGGGTTCAAATTTGAAATGATTATAAAAAACGGAAAAAATGGTTGATTCGTTTGCGGTTTTTGCTAAAACCAATTTTTAAATGAGCATTTTCTTGAAAATAAATTTTAAAGATAAATTTCACAAAATGCCGGTAGAGGACGCCTTAGACTTTGGAGTAGCGTACAACTATTTTTAACTGTTATTCTTTAAATCTCATTAAATGCTTTCAAATGCATAAACTTAAATTTTAGGCTCAAATTCTGAATCGTTGGGAGTGTTTAAGTAGCGAAAAATTGAATTGCGTTCGAGAAGCGGGGAGTGTTAAATTTCAACTCCTGAAGAAACTTCAATTTGCACTACTTAACTATTCCTAATTATTCATATTTTGAGCTCAAAATTTAAGTTTAAATCTAAGCTTCCGAAAACATTTAGTAAGTTTTTGCAAGCACTTAATTAGAATAAAAAAATAATGGTTAAAATTAATTGTTGGTTACTCTGAAGTTTAAGGCGCCCTCTAATTTAATTTTTTAAAATTTATCTTTAAAATTTATTTTCAAGAAGATACTGACTTAAAGAATAGTTTTATTTTAAACCACAAACGAATCGACAAATTTTTCCATTTTCTATAATTATTTTAAATTTGAACACCCCCCCCCCCCTTAAACACAGTTTAGTTTGCGCTATTTAACTACTCCTACTATTCAGATTTTGAGCTCAAAACTTAAGTTTAAGTCTAAGCTTCCGAAAACATTTAATGAGATGCAAAAAATAACGGAAAAAATAGTTGTTTGTTACTCCAAAGTCTGAAGCGCCCTCTATCGACATTTTTCGAAACGTATCTTTATAATTTATTTTCAGAAAATACCGACATAAAGAATAGTTTTAGTGAAAACAGCAAATCAATGAACCAATTTTTCCGTTTTTTATAATAATTTGAAATTTGAACCCACTGAACACAGTTCAGTTTGTGCTAATTAATCACTCCCACTTTCAAATTTTGAGCTCAAAATTTAAGTTTGAGTCTAAGCTTACGAAAACATTTAATGAGATGAAAAAAATACCGGCAAAAAATAGTTGTTCGTTACTCCAAAGTCTAAAGTCCAAAGTTCGTTACTCCAAAGCGCCCTCTAACGGCATTTTTTAAAATTTATCTTTATAATTTGATTTCAAGAAATTTATCCAACAATTATGAAAATTATGCCGACATAAAGAATAATTTTAGTGAAAACCGCAAATCAATCGACCGATTTTTCCGTTTTTTATGTTTATATGAAATTTTGGTCCCTAAACTTGTCATCTTATTTGCTTTATCAATTAATTTCGATATTGAAAGAGAATTGTGTACTATTTTTGGTTAATTTAGTTGGGTACACAAAAATATTTCTTTTCAATATAATCAACGGGAATATTTTTTACTGTGCATTTTAAGGTTACATTATCTTAATTACAAAAATTTGGTGCCTATGAATCATAGTTGGGGTGTTGGCCAAGGCTTCCCGGCCAGTTCGCGAATTGGCCGGCCAAAACCCGAAATACCCTATTCATTTCATGTATTTCGGGTTTCGGCCAAGAAGCTTGGCCAGTTCTAGAATTGACCAGGCTCTGGGTGTTGGCCGCAAAATATACAAATATGTATCTTAAGAGAATTATTTTTTAAGTTCTAATAAAGACGTTAATTTTGAAATTATGTATCAACAGTAATGTATTTTTATGAGGTTAGAGATATATCTAAAATTTAAAACAGTAAAGTGTTAAAATTTAAAAAGACTCTATTTTCAAAATTAGTTACAACTTTAACGAAAAGTTTGATGCGAATATATCTTCATATGCATTAAAATATTCTAATTTACAAAATTAAAATTAAATTTGATTACAATTTTGCATAAAAATGCTGTATTTTTTAAAATTATTTTTCAAACAGCAAAATTTGCAGATGAAAATTTCAGTATGTATCAAGTTTTGTGTATTATTTGTATTGTTTCGAAAAAAGCGTCATTAGAAAGCTTATATTTATATTCAGCTGATTACATATATTATTATTTAAAATTATATTAAACTATTCAGCTACATTAATTCGTAATCAGAATGGAAAATTATTTTTACGATGTTGTACTTCGATGAAATTCTAAGGTTATATTTCAATGTAAATTTCTTGCATGTTTTATTTTTACATGCGGACATAATATCTGTATTTAACTAAGAACACCTTCCATTGAAATATAATTTTTTTAATTAAAATTAGTCTTAATGATCTATTTGACAGAATATAAATTTCTTATAATAAAACAATTTGGAAAAATTTTGTAAAGAAAAGGATATTGCTTACCAATACATATGTATTTCTTTCAAATATATGTTTGATATAATATTTAACCAAATGGTGTCAAACGTGTATTAAATTACTATACATACAAGAAAAGCGACACGCATGTTTCAACACAAGAAAATGTATCTCTGTATTCTAAAAAATCCCTGTCGGCTTGGTCTATAGGCGGAGGTAGATTTCGAAGAGTTTTCATTTCAACAACAAAAAAATAAAATATTATTAAAAATAAACCCAGATTAACTACTTTATTTGGCTGCTTTTTGAAAAAAATTAATTTCATTTTTCTGTAAGAACTGATTTTTTTCAAAATCCTCTTAAACGAAATTCGGCTCAAATGCCCATTTTGAAAACATATTTTGAATATATATTCTGATTTTATTAAAAAATCGATCAATGCGCACATTATAAAATTCCCAAATAACAAAAAAAAAAAAAAAAAAAAAAAAAAAACTGTCAATTGAATGTGTTTGAGAGCAAAATTGAATATAAAAATGAGTCATAAAATGGCCAATTAGTTATTTGAATACATCCATAATTCTTTAAACAAGATTGCTTTGGGAAATTTTGTGCGAAGTGCCCAATTTGACAGCTTTTTTTTAGTATATACATGCCTTTATAAAAAAAATGACCAATACGGCCATTACACAGTTCTTAAATAACAAATAACTGTCAATTGAACCCGTTTGAGAGCAAAATTGAATTTAAAAATGAGTCGTAAAATAAGCAATTTGTTATTTGAATACATCCTCAATTCTTTATCATGATCGCTTTGGGACTTTTTTTTTTTTTGCGAAGTGCCCATTTTGACAGCTTTTAAAAGAAATTATATTTAGCCTCTATCAAAAAATTTATGAACACGCACATTATATAGGTTCTAAATAACAAAAAACTGTCAATTGAATGCATTTGAGAGCTAAATTGGATTTAAAAATGAGTCATAAAATAACCAATTTGTTATTTGAATACATCCTCAATTCTTAAATCATGATAGCTTAGGGAAATTTTGTGCGAAGTGCCCATTTTAACCGACTGTTTTGAAATATATTCTGCCTTTATCAAAACACTGGCCAATATATCACATTATATAGATCCTAAATAAGAGAATCTGCCATTTGGATGCGTTTAAAATCAAAAATTAATTTAAAAATGAGTCAGAATATAAGTAGTTTGGATTTGAGGGTTTTTTTTCTCAAACTCCTATTTTTGTTTAATTTATTTTTGATATAAGAATTGGTTCTATGAAAAACTTGTTGCCATAAAAGTTGTAGATATTATTGAGAAGATGTAAAATAAATTTAATTAGATTTGATTGCTTAAGAATTGAGTAAGTTATGAATTTTTTTTCTTTTTCCTCCCCCTTTTTTCTTTTCGTTTTTAATTTTTTTCATCGATAAAAATTGGTCCTATCAAAAACTTGTAAATACAAAAGTTTTAGATAATGTTGAGTACATTTCTAAAAAAATTAGTTGGATTTGATACCTTGAGAACTGACGAAGTTATGATTTTTTTTTCTTCCAAAAACCCTGTTTTTTTCGACCCTTGAGCCCACTTTTAACTTTATCAAAAATCTGTCATGCATAAACTTTTAGCCCATTTTTTAGAAGTAATATAAACTTTAAACGGATTCGATATTTATTTTAATTAGGAAGTTATCGTGTTTTTTCGGTTTTCACAAAAACCCTTCCTATTTCCACCCCCTTGGTCCGATTTTGCCCATTAACGAACTCGACCAAGATTTCATGCTCCTTGATTTTATGTAAAAATTTGAAGAAAATTTGAGCATATTTATGGAAGTTATCGTGTCTAGAAGAAAGTGAAATATATATATATATATATATATATATATATATATATATATATATATATATATATATAAACTTTTTTACTGATGGTAGTTTTGGGTTCTAGGAGTTATGATCGGTGTAGACCTGCAAAAATTTTTCGAAAATTCCAACATGGGAGCGAATGCAATAGGTAGTATTTCATACGGAATCTATTTAATATTTCATACGAAATCTACCTAAAAAGTTAACAAACGCTGTTACTACCGCTCACAATAAATGTTTTGTGACCTTGGACATTTCTTTGTTAATATTAAGAAATCTATTGCACATGAAAATATGAAAATTGACGATGTTATAGAAAAATGTTTGATAAATACTCGGATGATGACAGTTTTTAAAATGAGTTATTATTTAAGAGATATTTAATGCTAAAATTAGTCAAAACCGTTCCATTAAAAGTGTTTTATAGAAAAAAACTATAAGTAGGAATTTAAAGATTTTTCTATCAATTTATACATTAGAAGTCACAATGTGCAGATTGTATTCATTAAACATATTTTTACCTTTTTTTTTTCATTTTAAATTCCAATTTTTAGCATTTTGAAAGACATTTTTCTTTACATATTTTAGAAAAGATAATTCTTTTTCATTGATGCTAAATGATCGAAGAATAATATTTCCTTCAAATTAAAAAATATATATTTACATGCGATTGATCACAGATTGAAAATATACATCAATATGGATTGGAACAATTGTAATAAAATTTTCGGAATTAAAATGCCTTTAGTATAGTGAATATAGGATTCATACGATTCTAGGAGTTGGAAGTGCTTTTTATAAGAATATTTTAAAGTAATATTTGCCTTATTGTAGAATAAAACATACCTTTAGAAACAATGATCAGCATTTTACGAAATTTCAGATTCTAAAGCATGTAAAATCCTCATTTCCCTTAATGCATTCTAACTTGGAGTATCGTTTTCAATGTTTACCATTATTATTGTTTGAAGTCAGGAAAAAAAAACAACTGATATTTTTTTTTAATCAGCAGGTTTCTTGCATTATAATAAACAATAAGAGAGTTAAATAATAATAAGTTAAAAAGAAAACATGGAATTTATAATTATTCACGTTGGTTGTATTCTTGTTTTAAATTAAAAAAAATAGTTGTTTAAAGAAATTGAAAGTGCTTCGTAGCAGATGAGATAGTCTTTTTTAACTTTGGATTATATCTATAATATAAAGAACATTTGTATCTGTAAGTAAATGTATCTTTCACGATTTCTTCAAATGTTATACACTATATTGCCTTTGATTATGGGACACTTGCGATTTTAGACATTTTACTAAATATCTAGAAAAATACATCAGGAATCATCTCGAATCTCTTAGTGTATAAATATAATAGTATAAGTCATACATCTCCGTGAAGATTTTTTCCCGAAACTCAAAAGGGGACCGTCAACAAATTAAAAAAGAATGAATATCTTTTTAATAACCCTGTCAAAACTAATGTAGCAAAAGCGCTCAAACTCTAGATTGTGATTGAATGCCTTATTGTAATAAGCCTTGTTCATTTTTATGGAAATAGCATGCATACTCGCAGAGTAATTAAGGTTTTTATAAAAATGATCCCAAATTTTTCCAAGTTTTTTCCTTATAATTTTCAGAGTTCTTAATATAAAATATTATTTTTTTCAGAAAATATGACAAACAACATTGCACGCAGTATCCTGTAATCAGAATTAAAAAATAATGAAAATTGTATAAAAAATGAATTGGTTTACTAAATAATTTTTTACTGCGCATGCGTCAACGATATCAAAATTTCATTTGCATATTATGTTAGCTAAATGTATAGAGAAACTTTTGTGAAAGAAACAAAATCATAACTTGAAAATTCTGACAATAATCGTCAATTGAATAAGTCGAAAATCCGTTATTCTCAAAATGAAGCAAAAACAAGAGGGGTTGTATCCATATATTCATTGATTAGTGTCAATATAGAATACACAATATGGGATGTACTACTGCATTTGGATAAAATCCCTCATTTTTTTGCTTCATTTTGGAAACAACGGATTTTGTCCTTTTCCTATAGACGATTACTTTCAGAATTTTGAAGCTATGACTTTGGGACTTTTACAAAAGTTGCTCTATACATTTAGCTAACATAATATGCAAATGAAATTTTGATATCTTTGACGCATGCGCAGTAAAAAATTATATAGTAAACCTACTCATTTTTCATACAATTTTTATTATTTTTTAATTCTGATTACAGGGTACTGTGTGCAATGTTGTTTGTCATATTTTCTGAAAAAAAAATATTATTTTATATTAAGAACTCTGAAAATTATAATGGAAAAACTTGGAAAAATTTGGGACCATTTTTATAAAAACCTTAATTACTCTGCGAGTGTGCATGCTATTTGCATAAAAATGAACACAGTGTATTACAATAAGGCATTCAATCATAATCTAGAGTTTGAGCGCTTTTGCTACATTAGTTTTGACAGGGTTATTCAAAAGATATTCATTCTTTTTTAATTTGTTGACGGTCCCTTATGGCGTTTCGGTAAAAAATCTTCACGGAGATGTATGACGTATACTATTATATTTATACACTAAGAGTTTCGAGATGATTCCTCATGTATTTTTCTAGATATTTAGTAAAATGTCTAAAATCGCAAGTGTCCCATAATCAATGGCAATATAGTGTATACTGACGCAGGACCAATTGGATAAAATCGCTACTGATGCATTTCAAATTTCGATTTCAACGCTTTGTATATGTTTTTAATATAAATATGATTTTTAGTATTGTAAATGGCATTCTTTTAGTTAAAAAATATTAGTATTAAGTTAATATTAGTATTAGAAGTAAATATTAGTATTAGAAAAAATAAAATATTCGAAATATCAATTAAAAAAGGAAGAAAGAAAAGAAAAGTAGATCCGTGAAAGAATTTGTCACTGCTAAGACATTATTTGTTGTCTTAGCAGTGACATTTTATTTTTATTAAATGAAATATTTTTTATTGAAGTATATATATTATAATATTTTTAATGAAGTATTTTTTATTTCGCAAACTTCAACTTTTATCCCCTTTTATTGAACATTGCGTTTAAAGTATACATAAAAATACCACATAAGCTGTTTGCGAAAAATACTTAAATCATCGCTTTGCCTTTAGTGTTTGCAGAGAAAAAAAATGATGTTGTCATAAATAATATAATTGAAATAATACATATAATGGTGAATCAAAAATCATTCTTAGTTTTTACTTACATTAGATAACCCGGGATTTCCCTGTTGATCTTTTAGTATTAATAAAGTATGTTATATTATTTGAACATTAAAGTTCATTTTCGGTTTTCAGACAATTTTTTCAATATATTCGGACATTCGGACAACATTTTTCAACATTATTCAACATTTTTCGGAACATGATTTTTTGAAAAATAAATGTAAATTCAAATTGTTTTTCACTGAGTTCGCTTTTTCTTGAATACATCTGCATGAAAACAAGCAATTATATCAGTTATAACTGTGAAAACGATTTCAAACAACAATTAGCATCTTTAAACAAATGATTGTTTATTTATATTATAAATCTATTCAAATTGTAAAATATGTATGGAAAAATATTTCTTTCCTACAGTCAGAACTTTAATAATACCTATAAAAAGTTGAATTACAATAGAAAATATTTCAGATGGAAAAGAAATGAAATTCTTTGATTTCGAAAAAATACAGTTCCCTTCTTTTTTTTTTCTAACTTTTGGGACAAAAAATCAAATCCGTTTGAATCTTCTTTGATTTACTTTTTTTATATTTTTAAAATCTGAACTAAACTCTTTTGCTGATTTTTATTCTAAAACTAGAAGCTTTGGACAAATATATTTTTCTCTATTTTCGTCTTAAATTTGTAAGAAAGATTTTTTTTCGGATATGTTTTTTTAAAGTTCAGTTAACCCAAGTTAAAAAATATACATTGAATGTTGCAGGACATTTAAATTTTAATGTACTAAGAAATAAAAGGCAAAAAATAATTTTCGAATTGTCATTTTAGCATGTTAAATTGTTAATTAAATTTAACTTCTAAAAACCACTGTTTTTGAAACAAGATGATAAAGCATCTGCTACAAGCTATAAAATAGTTCAAAACGTCATAGAAAGTGTGATTCTAAAGAAGGCAAACAAATATACTATAATTGCTCCTTTTTCAGACAATTTTTATTATTTGTAAGTTCTGATTACAGCATATTGTGTACAATATTTTTTGTCATACTTTCTCAAAAGATCATTTTTATATTATTTACTCTGTAAATTATTAGCAAAAACCATAGCAAAATTTTGAATTGTTTTTATGAAATTTTAAATTTTCTAAGAGTACAAATGTTATCTTCAAAAAATGCACACAGTTTGTTACAATAAACCATTTAATAATAATCTACAGTTTGAACACTTTTGATACATTGTTTTCATATGATTATCCAAAAGATTAAATTTTTTTGCAAACAACTATGGGGTTTCCAGAAAAAATCTTCACGGAAATATTTGACCTATACTATTCTATTTTTACAGCTGTAGTTTCAGGATAATCCCGCAAGTATTATTCTAGCTATTTTACAAAACATCTGAAATGGCAGGAGATCGGTAATCTTTGGCCATATAAATTATCAAACTCCATCACTTATAATACTTAACTCCAGATGTATCTATAGGTACAGATCTGTATCAATCTAGGTGAAAATCAGTGTCAATCAATGCACTTAAAAATGTCCAATTCTAAAACAATTGAGCTTTCCTCCACAAGAATTAAAAGGAATGAAACGGGTTTCGCATTTTTTGAATCTTATATATAGAATTGAAAGTCAATGGGCTCCAATGAATGATTTGAATATTCCACAGCTTTTGAGCATTTATCCAGATGCAAGTGTAATTTTTTTTCACAGTTGTTAAAATACACTTTTGGTATTTGTCATAAGGAAACGGAGGATTGGCTTTTTTGGACTAACATATTACTGGGGCTGATAAGAGAAATAAGACAAAAATTTAACTAAAGCTGCATAGAAAATGTAAGTGAGCACTGGTAGAAACCTAATTTTTGATGGAAATGGTTGAAATAATTTTGGATGTTTTATTACTTATAAAACAATGACGTTCTTTTTTTTTTATTATTTTTTTATTTTACTTTTATTTTTTATTTATTTGGATTACAGACACGAGTGAATACTGCATTGATTCTTGTGAATACTGCTTTGAAATCGTTTGAGCCCTCATGGTGTTCAATGGTACCACAGAAAAACGAATTGTTATAAATAAAAAAAAAGAAGTCTTCACCAGCGAAAAACAAAAAACAACTCATTTGAGAGTGGTCGAGCATCATACAAAAGTCGTCACCAAGAAAACAAAAGAATGCATTAACTATCGAGATGTGATTAATGTAATATATTTGTAAATATCATAAAAATTATTAAATGTATTCGTTTATTTTTGCATAAATAAAATTTGTAATTTTTAGTTTTCATAAAAACAGCACGTAACATTAAAAATCGTATTTTTTAATACATTTGTCCCTAAATGTGCAATATCTAAATAGTGTTAAATTTTATTGAAATCCTACTTATATATGTTTTACATCACTGAGTTTCGGGTTTTAGCAAAGTATGCAAAAATTTTACATTTTATTTTTTGCCTTACTAAATGCATTACCCTAATGCAAATCTTTCCAAATACATCAAGCAATACATCATGCAAACATCAAACAAAAATACACCAAGCTCCTGTCCATGCAAAAAATAACAACGCATATTTAAAGTTTAAAATAATTAAAAAATTTAACATCTTCACATCAAAAATATATAAAAACATCAATCTGGGAGACAATGCTTGTATTGGAAAAATAATTTCTAATATAATAAACATCATATAAATTATACATTTTTAAAATGTCCATGCAGACGTATATGTGTTTAATATATTTTGTATACAATTAGTCATATAATTATGTAAATATGATTTTAATTTAGTTAATACGAAATTTAAATATAAACTAACTTCTTAATAATTTGAGTAATATCAAGTTGAAATAAGTAATTTAGTAACAATTTTAAAATAAAATGCTGTGATTTATAATAAATGAAGTTGAAGTTATTACGTTGTTTTAAAAAATATAATTACTGAACTGAGACGATTTGAAACATTGAAAAAATATAAAAAACTATTTAAAATTATTATCTTAAATTAATTAAGTACAATTGGAGAATATTTCTCTTTTGAAATCACTTAACATGTGCTTAATTAAAATGCTTGAACTTAATTAATCGTTTCCGTAATTTATTACTCTCTCTAAATGCTCGAAGCTTTACTTAAATTAATGTCTTTATTGGTGTCATTAATTGTAAATAACAGTATAATGTGTATTTGTTATGTTTAAAATTTTATTTTTAATGAGCACTAATAACTTTAAGAGAAAAATTTTACTTTAAGTACATAAAAAAATGGTTACTTACATGTATTTTTAAGCACTTTTAAATTTGTTTTCGTTACTGATATTTGTATCATTAAATCCTACATAAAATATTTTATGCTAAAATTATTCCTATCTAATGAAATATATTTACTGAAAAACATTAACATTAAATGAACGCTGTAAAACATAAAGGAAGAGGTAATTGGCAAAGTTAAAGTATTTTAAACAGCGTAATTAAACGTCGCGTCCTTTTGCAGATTGTTTTAATGTTAATGCATAAGAATCATTTTTATTTCTTGACACAAAGATGCAGTTTGCTTCTTTTACCTGATGCTATTGAAATTGCGTGATTTCATCTTCTGAAAAATATCAGGAGCAGAAAATTATATGTCTAATAAAATATGCTTAAAAAATCACTAACCGACTTAAAAAATCAAGTTTGGCGACAACTTGGCGCTAACGCGTGTGAATGCCTAGTTTTAATATGCTTATGATTTGAAGACGGTTGCAACAATGAAAGATGATTTGCACCAAATCGTTATTTTTTTTTCATCAAATTTACATTTTTTTTACCTACAAAAAATTCTAATCAAAACCATTTTAATGAAATTATAAAATGGAACCACGTGGGTATCACATATTTTCAAACAAAAAAAAGAATTATCAAAATCAATTCATATTTAAAGAATTTATGAGTGAATAAGAAATGCATACAGGTCGAAATCATAACCTACTCCTTGAAGTCGGTTAAAAATAAAAAAAAGGTATTTCGATTAAAATTTTTATTAACCATTTAATTTTTTTTTTAAATATATTTTTTCTTTAAGGAAAATTTACAGTAATGTTTATGTTTTCTTTTATTGTAATTCAGGTGTATTGAACCATTATTGCGTCCTATACTAGTTTACTAATGAAAACAAACAGACTAATAGAATACAAGGCTCAAATTAATATTTAAATATATTCATTCATGTAATTTTAGCCGATGGTGTGATGCTGTAATGAATACATATTTCTTCAAAATTCATATTCGTAATCAAAGACAATTATTGAAAATGTTGTTTTTCAATATATTTATAAATTACGATCCTTTTATGGTATTCAGATTGAATATGTCGCCAAATCTCAAAAAGTTACATACTAGTCTATTTTTTTTCATTTTTTCAGATTTCAGAATAAAAGATGTGCTAATTAGAAGAGGAAACTTGTTCAATACGACTTAAATATATCAATTTTATTGGTAGATATTTTTAATATTAAAAAAATTGCATTACAAAAATTGTCTAATATTTCAGTTCGAATAAGCTATGTCTTCTCAAAATAAAGAAAAACTTATAAATCACACAGAAATAAGTTAAATATATAAATTTAAAGAAATTTGAATAGCAATTGTGGCTTGATGTATGTTCATAATATTTGATTAGAATTGCCATTTTGTTCACTGTAATTAAAGTAGTTACTGTAAATAAAGTAGTTAATTTTTTGTATTAAAGCGTCGTGGATATAAAAACTTAAAAGCATTTATTTACTTATAGAATCATTTCATTCTATTATTTATGCAAAAATTAAAGATAATTAAACAGATTTACTTTTCATTTTCCTTAATTTTTGTTTTGATCAGGTTTTATCTATTTGTTTACTTGATAATATTCTCTTAAAAATGAAGTACAATACGTTTTTTTACACTATTTTCAAACTTATAAGAAATTATTAAAATGTGAGCAAGGTTTATTCATGGCGAATATTAATCTCATATAAAATTATCACACGCTAAATCTCATAGTTTTCTTTTTGTAATTATTCATAATTTTTATTTTTATTTCTTAAGTTTAGCTTTGTGTTTTAAAAAACATGTGTTTTGCGCATAAAAATCATATAAAAAATCTTTTATATAATTAGATATGATATTTAATCGTGTGTTATATTTTATTTATGTCCTGTAGGAAAGTAATATAAAGGCTAAATTTCTGAGAAAAAGTGTATTTCTTTCGGACACAAGACAAGATTTTCTGAAATGTTCTTAGATAGCAAAAATCTTCTAATTGAAATATACATCACGGACTTGATAGAAGTTTTGCTTAGAGAGTTTTTTTAAATAAAGGTGCTTTCAAATTCAAAATTGGTTCTGAAATTGAAAGTATCTTTATTTAAAAAATCTGAAACCGAAATAAAAGAAGTCGGAAATTGTATGTTAAACTTAGCAAATGAGATGCGTTCGTACCAAAATGAAGTTTTAAAAGAGTTTAGATCTTGGTGTAATAATTTACAGTACTTCGGATACCGTATTGCATCCGAAATCATTTGTGTATCTCAGTAAATACTATCTGCATTCTGTTCTACAGGAAATAACTTGTAGTAAAACTCAGAAGCGTAGATCATTTTAATAAAATGAGAAAAAGTATATTATAATTAAAACAGACCCCAAACAATGTTTTCTTAAAAACAAAATAAAGAAGTAATAGTGGTTCTTGATTTCTGGAATCAATTAATTTCCTACATAGATATATCTGCTCTGTCCATAATATGAAAATCAAATATGTATGTGTTTAACGCACACACCCTTCTGCGAATGGCAACGTTTTAAAATTTTAAATAAAATTTCTATTTTTCAATTTTCGATTAGTAGATATTTTTACATTTCTAAAAATAACTCATTTTCAGTTTTTACACCGTTATCTAGGGATAAAAGTGTTATCTTAAATGCAATTTGTTTGTAAGCTATATTTCATTTTTTTTTTTTTTTTTTTTTTGATTTATTAATTTTTTGGTAGTTTTTAATATATTTTTTTTACCATTTTGGCAAAAGAAGTATTCCAAAAATGCGAACATCTCAAAAATTCAAATGTGTTTTAGATTTATCTATCAATAACAACAACCATTTACCGAATGGTTAATCAATCTCCACCCCCCCCCCTTCTAATGTCTGGACATGCTTAGAGAAGTAATTTGGAGACTAAGCAATTTTGTAGCTCAGGCAAGTACTGACATCTTGTTTAGAGCTTAGTGAATGATAGCGATTGTAAGATAAACAAATTGAATGCTCAGTTGAGAACCCAGTTACTGGTGAATTTCACTGACTATATAGAGAGAAACGCAATAGAGATAAGTCAATAGAGATACGCAGTATCAAAGTGGATCTCAATACAGAGTGTTAATGTTTAAAAAAAAACGAGAAAAATAATAACAGAAATATTTTTATAACGGGTTTAAGAGTCAGAAATAAAATAGAGATTTTTTTCTTTTGACCTTTTTGCAATACATAGCCTCCTAGATAAGTATGCAAGCCTAAACATGCTTCAAGAAAACTTCAGACAACGCAGGAAAAATAAAGAAAAAATATCGAACAATTTTCAAGTATCGTTTTATTGGCTCATAGAATTATTGAATATTATTAGAAAAAAAAATGTTTAGAAATTCCAAAAGACAACGAAATAGAAACATGCAAGTTATTAGATTTTTTTGTTTTCTTTACCTGCTTTGCGTGACTCTTTTCGTGATGCGTGGTTTCTCAATTATATAGGGGGCATTCACTGCATTCTTCCGTTTTATTGTCTGCATTTCTAATTAACCTAAAGTGGAAAATTCATTTATGAAGGAAAAACTGTATTTGGTGCATCACCTTTTGTGTCTTACTTCTGGATATAATCTGGTTATATTTGCCATATTAAACTACTTTAATCAACATTCAATAATACCAAATATTTTTTAACCTAAATAAACTTCATTATTTGAATATAATGTCTGCGGAAATTGTTCAAGGTGATAAACATCCTCCAGTAAATTTCTAAATTGTTACAATACTGAAATTTCATAGTGACAAGATATTTGAACTTTAAATAAATGCTGTAAAATTATATTCATTACACATATTACTTAAACCAATGGTTAAAACCCAACTTTAAACATTTTCCAAATGCCTTTTTACCGCATAGTGTAGTTCATTTTCCGAAAACTTTTGCTTAGATGGAGAACAATAAAATATGAACATAAATTACAAACTAATAAATAAAAACAACTGTAAAAGAAGTAAAACTTAACAATTTATAATGGAAGACTTACATTTTTTTAGTGTCATTCTTTAGAAATGAGAGATGTCAAAGAACTAAAAAAACACAAGAGCAATGCAAAAGGGAATGATTAAAAAAAAACTATTCTGCAGGAACTTGTTTACTGACAGTTTAATTTGTCAGCTAGACAGTTTGTTGATCTGCTGTGCTAAAAAGACAAATTAATTTTTTTTTCTTAAAAAAAGTCTTATGAAGCTTTCTGCTCTTATTTATTTGATCTCATAATTCTATATATATAAACATTTGTAAAATGTATTTATTAGTATTATCTAATATACAGTTTTCCATTTTAAGTGAAAGTAAGTATTTAAATAAATTTACGGTATAGTGTAGTTTATTTTCCGAAAATTTGTTTTAGGTGGAGAACAATAAAATATATGCAGATACTACACTGTAAAAAAAAACTATTACACTTACAGCAAATCCGTTGGCAGCACTGTTGCAAGAAGTTTTTGCCGTAAAAATTGTATTAGAATTAGATATATTAAAAAAAAATATATATATATATACATATATTTTTACTGCGGTCAAAATTGCAGACAACATTGCTGCCAGCATTTTTTGCCGTAAATTTAACGATGTTTTTTACAGTGTACAAAATAATAAAAACAAGTATAAATTAAGTAGAGCTTTACAATTTGTAAATAAAACGTTAACTTTTTTAGTGTGATTCTCTGCAAGCATGATATGTCAGAGAACTAAAAAACACAAGATCAATTCAAAAAGAAAGGATTAAAAAAAGACTCAGGAACTTGTTTATTGACAGTCTAATTTGTCGGCTTGGCAGTTTGTTGACGCACTCTGCTAACGAGACAAATTAAAGATTCTTTATAGTTTTTTTCTTTTTTATTGCCTGAAAAAATATCTTAAGTAGCTTTCTACTCTTATTTATTTGTCTCATATTTGTTTTAAACAATGTATTTATTTGTATTATCAAATATACAGTTTTTCAATTCAGATGAAAATAAGTTTCTAAATAAATTGTTATACAAAATAAATCATGCAAATGTAAAATTTATTAGTAGCCCAAAACAAACTGAGAGTTTTTTTCATTTTCGTGTACCTCTGGATTTCTATGTACCTTGTTTTTTAAATTATCTGAAATGTATTTAGCAATATATATCGTCCGTGTGTATGCATGTAGTTAAAGATGTTTGTCTTGCGATAAAATTACTGTATATTATTAGTATTAATGTTTTCTTGCAGTATTTTTCCTACTGCAAAAGTTTTATCCACCATAAAAGTATTTTTTTATGTTATGCATGTACCCAAAATATAAATCTCTTTTAGTTCTGTGTTTTGGGTTGTCTAACATAGGATTGAACAACGTCACAACAGTACAATTAAAGATATGTATGTTAAAAAGGACATACAGTCGATTCGTGGTTTCTAAAACTCTGTCATTAGTGCAATGGATGTAATTACAAAAAAAATGCACACAACAAATGATGGAGTTAGGCGATGACGTCTTTTATCAGGAGAGAAGTGGCTTTGTTGTTATTAGTGCTTTGCAAAAGTATGCTATTTTTCTATTATAATTTTTCTATAAACCGTTTCAAAGTTTTTCATATGTTTCCTATTGTTGTTATTTTCCCCAAAAAAGGAAAAGTTGAATATTTTTCAATGAAAATATAATCTATAAGGAGCTACTTCATTAGTATTACATGCAGTTAAATGATATTCTATAAATCTATAGATAAGTATAAATATCTCATTTACTTATTAGCACATTTAAAATTAAACATTTAATTTACAAATAAGTTTAAATGCTGAAAATTATAACTATGATATGTTTCACTTATGATGATATAATTAAAAAATCCCTGTCTAAAAAAATCGAACTATTTACGCGTTGGAAGCATATTTATTTCAGAATGTAATTCTAACTCATTGAAAGCATACATACATTTAATCATAAATATAGTAAGATAGTTAGAGTATCGTAAACATATTTCCCAATTTTTCAGTAACGTACGAATATACTTATAAAAAGATTAACTTTATAGTTTATTCATATTTAGCAGCAATTCACTCCTCCAAAACTCATTTAAATGTAAATTAACCTTCTAGAATGATATTAATCGAAGAGACAGCCTGTTTACAGTTTCCCTAATTTTTTATGTTTATTCTGCTGCCTAAGAGATAAATTTAAACTCAGTAATATGTATATATATATAGGGTAACATCCCCAGTAATTGACAATGCACTAGTGATTGGCACATCCTACAAACATGTCCTAAAATAAGATTTATATACAGTCTTTTAAAAATGCCAGATCATATACCATTTACTCATTATATACACATTATATACTCATTTACTTTAAAGATTATAACTTTGATTTATACCACTAGATGATATTAGTGCATAGGAAAGATAAACAATTATGGCTTGTATGAAATTAGCCATTTATGTTGCAAATGCTTCTTCTTTGGCTTCAGGAAGCCATGCTTTTCAATTCATTATTATTTGATTCATAATATATTTTAAATTTTAATTGACAACAGTTTTGTTTAGTTAAAAAGGGTTACTTTAATTGTGTAAAAGTATTTTTGACACAAATATTTGGATTTCTGAATTAATGATAGATGCCTATTAATGGTGCTTCAATTTTGCTAGTTCCAAGTAATTGGCACCTATTCCAATTACAATGAATTCGCAAGGATTTTGAGATTAAACCACTTATTTTGGAAGTACTTTTGTATAGACTAATTTTGTATATCATTTGCTTTTATTTGAAAATATGAAATATTATCAGTAATTGGAATCCATTAAAGCTTCATACGACAATTACTGGTGACAGCATGACAATTACTGGGTATTAATATAAGTAAATTGTATTGTTTAAAAGTGTTCACATTTCAGACTAATATGCTGATTTCTTACTCTCAAACACTTGAAATGTGGCATCTTCATCTACAGTAAATTCATTTAAAGCGATTAAACCCAATGCAAAATGTAAAGTTTTTTTTTTTTAATATAAACTTGTGCCAATTACTGGATCACAAGGTATCATACATTGGTGCAGTAGGTGCCAATTACTGGTGTTTTCAGCAACTTTTTATAAATATATTTTTATAAAAATGCTTTTCAAATTTTTTTGCTTTTAGTGGGCAAGGTAAATGCACAGAATTGCATTCTTTGCAAGTTTCTTTGCATATTTCCAAGTAAATATCTTATTTTTTTATAATGAAAATTGAAGTAAGTTTAAAGACAAATTCTTAAAGTGCCAATTACTGGGGGTGTTACCCTATATATATATATATATATATATATATATATATATATATATATATATGTATGTATATATATATACATATATATTAGAATGGCCAAAAAAATTACTGCTGATACATTCCTTCAGAGGGAAAATAACTTTCTTCCTGTTTGTGTAACTCCCATTTTTTCATATTTTAAACAAACAGAAATTTTGTTTAGGGAAACGAATTTCAGTAATAACATATTCAAAACAAGAAGTGAATAGATTATTTCAAAAACAACATGAAACAAGTTTTTTTTTTCAAATATGCTTTTTTACCGGAAATCTTTCATTAAAGATAGAACTATGATCTGGATAATAACCACAAAAGTCAGCGTATTCTTTCCTCTTCAAAAAATTGCCTTCTCATTTTTGTTCACTACTTATATGACGTAAGTCAGCGATGGGTCAGATCCACGATGAATACCATTTATGTGGTTTTCGTATGCAATACCAGATGACGTTTTAACCGTGGCATTCAAGTTTATTAAAAATCGATCACTACAACACATGCAAATGCAAAGCATTTTTAGTTACATCAACTAGTAATTCATTGTTTCAATATAAAGTAAATTATAACAGATAAATCAATATGTTACATGTATCACAAAGGGATTGCTAAAAATTGATCAAATGATATATTAATTATAAATAGAAGTTTTCTTATACGTCCATTAAAAACATTTCAAAAATATGTATTAAAATATTTAATTGCTATAAAGGACGTCAAATACTAATAAAAACATTAAAAGGTTTTAATAATTTTTACATGTTTCGATTGAATTTACTCAATCATCATCAGAAAAACAAAATACAAATAAACACAAAGAAGGAAAAAATCCATCTTTGTGTTTATTTGTATTTTAAGTAGTAGTCGTAGCAATTAAATATTTTAATGCATATTTTTGAAATTTTCAAATGATATATGTTGAATGCTGTTGCATTATACTGAAAATTATATTGGATAACATAATAAGCCTTTATATGTGTTTTCCGATGATTGCTCTGGGAAAAATAAAATCAACAAAATACCGAGGTTTTTATTGACTTTGACTGATTCCAAACAATTTGTAAAAAAATATCATTATTTTTCTATACAGGGTTATACATTTTCAGGAAATAACCTCGATTTTAAAAAATAAAATAATTGCGAAATCATGGTCGTATATACCTTCCAAAATAATTGATTTGGCTTCGAATTCCAGTTGAACATTTACAGTAAACTAGCGGAAAACTAATTATGTTTTGGATTTCAAGAATTGGTGCTTGATTTTATATTAAAAAAAACATAATTGTCAACAAATTCATATGGGGAAAATAATGCAAAACAAAAGCAGAACTTTTGCTCCTTCGATATACGATATTTTTCTCTTGTTCCTTATAAAAAGTTCACTGTAATAGAAAGGAATTTTTTTGATGGATCCGTTGAAGATTCATTTATATTAATGAAAAAACTTTAAAATAGGGGTCCTGGTTTACTTTCATCAGCCAAAGCTCGCGCATCTGAAGGGCCAATGAATAGTGAAAAAATAGACGATTAACAACAAGTTCAAAAAAAGCATTGTCAAGAGCGCATGCTGTTTTCTTGAAACATATTTCACTGACCAACTGCCAATGTTGAAGATAACCCAATTGAGAATGGTAAAAAAAAATTTAAGCAACAAAATGCATTTAAAGTGTAAAACTGTTCCTAAATAAATGATTTCTTCGTTAATTTCGACTAAAAATATGTTTTATATGCTTCTTTTGTTTAAATTAAATACTATTTGGTCTAATTTTTTGCTAAAAAACCAGAAGTCAGTAATAGTATTTTTTTTCAATTATTTTTTCTTTTATTATAATAAATTATAAAATTTATTCAAAATTTACGAATTTTAAAGCTCATACACTATAAATAATCAATCAAAAAAAATCCATAAAAGATCTTTTACTTGTGAATAGTATATATTTTTTTATTTACAAAAAAAGATCTGATTCTGTGAATATGTAGTTTTTAAAATGGCCGATTCATACCTTTTTTTTAAAATTATTTCAACTGTATATGTATATGTACTTTTCATGGGATTAGTAATGAGATGAATACAATTTATTAACGTGATTTAATAAAATACTATATTCTTGAATTTTTTCCCTTAACACTTTTATGATCTGAAATGTGTTTCATTAAAAATGAAAAACAAAGAATATTAGAATTGAACTGTTTAAAATCTAGAACAACATTGAATCGCTCTTTGCACACGTGTTTATTATCTCAATGTGATCGAAATTTCTTCCCCGCTTGTGTATATGTTTTTATTAGACATTGCAGATCACTTCCACCTATTTAATCTTCTCTGCATTACATTAATATACGGTTCATATTCTGTGATTTTTACTATTTTAGTTGAATATATAAGCTCTAACATTAAAACAAAAGGTGTATTTATTTTTATCCGAACTGACTCTAAGTACAATTTACATTGAAATCATCAATACACAATATTAATAACGTTATTGATAATTTTACGATATTTCCCTTTAGCAAGTCTTACTGTTGGGAACTGGAATGCTGTTTTCCATCGGCTTGGCAATATTGTTCTAAAACTTTAACGAAACATCAGGATATTCCTAACTTTGAAAAAACGTTATTTCATTTCGACAGATGCTTAGATATATTTTATACTATTTAGAATAGTGCTACTTTTTTCCTACTTCCTTTTCTCATTTTTAAGCAGTAATTAGACAATCTAGTTTAGTTTAACATTCTAAGTTTTGGAACGTAATATTTCATACTCTGGACTCCAAGTTTCACTGCATTTTAAGCATAATGTAAGATAATATAATTCTCTAAATTTAATGAAGATTCAATCCAGAAAAAAATATTAATATTCCCAAGATTACATCTATATTTGTAATTAAGTTTTTTTTTGTATATAATATTGAAATAATCATATTTTCTGAGCATTTAAAAACAAAGTGTAGATAAAACAATATTACAATGTTACCCATTTGGAAGACACTCAGAGGAATAGTCAAAGAGTCTTTCACAAGAAAACGTTCTATCTTATAGAAAATTTCGCCTTCTTAAATCTCTAAAATTTTGCGAAAATATCAGTAAGTTATTCGTGATTGTGAACGAACTGCAAACGGACCACAAATTCTAGTTCAATATCTGTATTATTTATATTGATGGAATTTTCATAATTCTGACTGACAATTTGCACTGAATTCATTTTACTCTTTTCACCTTCTATAAAGATTTTCTACTTTCGATTCTCATTACTTTTTTTGTGATCACATATTTTTAAAAGGCATTTATTAATCACGCTCTTTTAATCTATGCTTTTTTCACACATGTGGGATTAAGATTTATGATAACCAAACTACACAAAACAAGTGTTACTTTTGAACATTAAGACGAACAAAACGCTTAATAGAACATGAAATATAGAGAATAGTGTTTTCTTGATTAAACAGATGATTTAAATAAAAAGAAAGTCTTATCGTGTACATCGAGAACATACCGAAGACAACAGTTGTACTTTCATTTTTGCAAGTCTACTTAGGAAGTTATTAATCCTTGCCTTCCGTCTTCTTTCCAACTAATTGCCGCCGTTTTTTTTTCTGCTAAATATACAAATCGACTTTCAAGGATCGTCAACAAATACCGATGTATGAATTTATTTCATGTCCGAATATTGTCGAATTTCATGGACTTGATATTTTTCGGTTCAACATTGCTGTTGATATCCACAAATATGTGGCTTAAAGCTTATCCATAATTCTTTCGGGAGACTGGCAGAACGACATTATATATTAACATACTTCTAGAAGAAAGATAAACTATTTCCATGATTCTTTCGGAAAATTCTTTTTCGCATTTTGGTGTTTTATTAGATGAAGTCTAGGTAGAAGCTTAGGTATAATTGCCGAAACGTCAGGGAAGGCTTACTTTGGGGACACGAAATTTTTGGGGTTCTGTCTGTCTGGCCATCTGTCTCTCTGTTCCTCAACAATTACAGTAAAAACCATCCGATGTCCTTGTAATGTTCATAAGCATGTTCTCAAGCATGTTCATGAAATACCTGGATTTAGCTGTATAGTTTTTTGTTACGTTTGATTCGTTTGTTCGGAAAATACAGAACATTTTATTTTGCACTATAATGCTTTTCAATCGCAATTCAGACTATTTTCAAACTTCCAGTTGCTGAAAGAAAATGCCGCGTTTGATTAGCGTAATTTAAATGGTAAATTATGAATGTTGAAAATTCCGAATAAGGTTTTAATTTATCCCCATTCATTTGAATTTTTGTCATGTATTTCTCATTTTTTTTAATTAAGTGTATAATTATTTGTAAAGCTTTAAATATGTTTTCCAATAATATAAGCCATTTTGTTTTATCATTTTACGCATTTGACAATGATATTATTACATTTCTTTCCTTTTACTTTCGTCAGTTGCTTAGAAACGCATTTCATAGATGATATAAAATAAATCATTTAAATAATTCTAGTTATGCAAAATTAAGCAGAAAGTCTGCCAGAGAGAAATGAAAGTTTATTTAATTTTTAATAATGCGGTATGTAATATAACATTGCGTCAAATGTAAAGCATGTTAATAACATTACTTTTTCAACACTTTCCAACATAGTTGAAAAGTGCTTATAAGTTCAGTTTGTCTGTACGAAAGTCTTTCTATTCGCGTTACCCTACTCGCGTAAATATAATCCGTTAACTATGAAATTGATATATATATCATTTTGACATAATTGGTATTGAATATGAAGTGTGAAGCATTATCGTTTAATTTATAGTGTCATTCAAAAGATTTCCTTGCATTATGATATACGAAGGAAAATCGTTTGCTGTGTATTTTAATGATACTTTACGTACTGAAATTCATGTACATCCCAAAATTTACTACATGATTCTTTATATATAATATAGTACGGATTTAGCTATGTGGGGAGGCCTACCATATGGCTTGAGCTCAACAAGCCCCACCTAATAGAATATAGTACGCAAGGAACATAACATTTATTTACACAGAGACACGAAAAAGAATTTGCCTACAGAGGAAAATGAGTATTGGACCTATGAATAAAATTACCGGCAGTGCGTTTTCATTTGAGTTGTGAATCTTTGAATATAAAAACTGATTTTCCGATATAAAATTTATTAGTAGATTGTAAGTTATAATTTATTGTAGATTAAGGAATAACTGGTCTGACGAGGCATTTCTTAGAAAGACATGAGTAACAGAGGGCGCCAACTCGCCCTTTTGGCGTCACTATTACGTCATCGAGTTATAAGATGAAATTCATGCCAAATTGAAAGTAAAATGAAGTATTTTAAGAATATTTTGGTCTGCCTGCGCATATCCTGGTAGAAACCCACGGCAGAATGAAATTTATAACAAAAAAGGCATCATAATATTCAATACAAATCAAGGTATGCCGAATCGGTCGTTTTCCTGGATCACAAATAAGAATATTTTTCTAAACGATTAATTAAGCGTGAAAGTCAATTGCGAAGAAATGTAATGTAAAATACTACGTCTATAAGGTTTGTATTGTACATTATAATTACATTTTTGTTATGAATTTCAGTCTGCCGAGAGTTTGTACCAGGATATACGCAGGCAGATCAAAATATTCTTGGAATACTTTATTTTACCTTTAATTTGGCATGGATTTCATCTCGTAACTCCATGACGTGATAGTGACGCCAAAATGGCGAGTGGACGCCCATTGTTACTCATATCATACCAAGAAAGGCCGAGGCAGACCAGGCACTCCTTAATCTACACCTAATAATCTTGTCCTACATCTTGATTTCATCCCGTAACTCGATGACATAGTCATTGAGTTGTTACATCATAATGTCATTTGTTTGTTATTAATTTCAGTCTGCCGAGGTTTTGTACCAGGATATGCGCAGGCAGACCAAAATATTCTTAAAATACTTTTTAGCTCACAGGCTGTCATAGCCTGAGAGCTTATGTGCCCGTCCGTTCTGTATGTTCGTTTGTGCGTAACGCGATAAATCAAGATAAAAATATCCGATCTACTTGAAATTTTGTATGTAGGTATATCCTGACAAGGCGCTTCCCTGATTAGTTTTTGGAGTTCATTCGATATGTATACGAGGAGGAACGGGGAGCTCATGCCCCTCCCCTTAGTTGATATAAATGGGATTATCATGCAGAATTAAGTTTTTTTTCAAAATTTAGATTAGGATCATTCTGATGAGGCGATTCCGTAACTGTTATTAGGTGTTCATTGAATAAGTATAAATAGGGGGACAGGGGTTCTAATGCCCCCCCCCTTAATTTATATAAATGGGTTTTTAAAGCAGAATTTTCAGATTTCGTTCAAATCTCTGAATAGTTTTGGAAGTTTAATGGTTAAGTATAATATGTGGGGGATAACTCCTTTTAAATTATATAAATGCTAAATGGGTTTTTATTAAGAATTATCTCATTTGCTCTGAATTTTGGATATAGATTTTTTATATGATAAAGCATGTCTTTGATAGTATAGGAGGTTCAATGATTAAGTATAAAAAAAGAGGAAAGGGGAGAGCTGTTTCCCCTTCTTAATTTTTTTTCGAACGGAATCAACCCTTGAAAATATAAGGCTTTAATGTACAATAAGTATTTGTAGCCTGTGAGCTCAATGCCATCAGTTTAACTGGGCAGTATTCTTTATTTTTTACCTTTAATTTCGCACCCATTTCATCTCGTCACTCGATGAAGTGATATTGACGCCAAATTGGCGAGTTGGTGCTCGCTGTTACTCATATTGTACCAAGGAATGCCGAGGCAGGCCAGTCATTCCTTAATTTACACCTTATAATCTTGTCCTGCATCTTGATTTTGTCGCGTAACTCGATGACGTAGTCATTCGTGTCGCCGTCGCTCGGTCTATTAGAACCTGAATACACCAGGGGAAAATAACCTTAGCTATAACAAAACGCTACCATGGCAAAAGATCCAAAGAAAACAATTTAAAAAAAACATTATCACAAATTGAAAAATATATTACTGCAAAAAACAAAAATTATTAAAATGCTATCACAATGCGAAAATAATAGATGTTCTGTCAGTTGTAAAGAAAAGAGTCATAAGATTTGTATTTTAAAAGATTTCTA
This sequence comes from Maratus speculifer, assembly GCA_964019185.1. Lineage (NCBI taxonomy): Eukaryota > Metazoa > Arthropoda > Arachnida > Araneae > Salticidae > Maratus > Maratus speculifer. The sequence continues at coordinate 94,331,137 of OZ025289.1, read as the reverse complement.
TTGTTTTTATTATTAATAATAATTGCATTCTTTAGAATAAACTGTAAAATAACATATCATAATTAAAGATAATATCATAAGTGTACTTCAAAACTATCCAATGAAAAACGATGTGACATTAACAAGAAAGTGTATATTATTTGACAATTTATTATTTAAATATTTATAAAAAAATATATAAAATTAATAAATATAAAAATATAATTTAAACACAACGAATTCGAATTTGCAAAATTCTGCGTTATTCGAAATACGCTAACTACCTAACAACCCACTTATAGAACTTTCTCATTTTTTATATACAAATTATTATATATAATTTATTTTCAATATGCACACTGCTTCACTAATATTAATAAAATTATTATTTAAATACTGAACAACCCAGTTATACAACTTTTCTTATTTTTGTACTAAAATTTAATCTATAATTTTTAAAATTTTTATTTTTTCCACTGTTTAAAAGTTTAAATATACAATTTTCCAATATATTATCCATTACTTCTAAGTGAATCTCTAGACAGGGAAAGTTATTTAGGCAATCTTACATATTTCTTCTTAAATAATTTTATTATTTGCTATTTATATGTATGTGTTGAACGAAAAAAATATAATATTTCTATATCAGATCCTTATTATTAAATATAAATACAAAGATAAATTGGTTAAATAAACATTTCAGGCAAATTGGTGCCCATGGCAAAAATGACCCTCCAAGCATATTACAATTAAGAATTTTTCTGTCTCAGATGTCTAATGTATATTATTTGACAATTTGTTATTTAAATGTTTATAAAAGAATATAAAATTAACCATTTAAACACAACGAATTCGAATTTGCGAAATTCTGCATCATTCAAAATACGCCAATTACCTAAATACCCACTTATAGAACGTTCCTCATTTTTTTACTAAAACTTAATGCATAATTTTTAATAATTTGATCTTTCCCACTCTTTAAATGTTCAAATATAAAATTTGCCAATATAATATCCATTACTTTTAAGTATAATCTACAGGGAAAGTTGTTTTGGCCATCTTACGTATTTATTTCTTAAATAATTGTCATTTATTTCGTATTTATATATTTATACGTCTGACGAAGAAATTATAATATTTACATATAACACTCTTATTATTAAACATAAAGACAATGATAAATTAGTTAAATAAACATACCATGCAAATTGGCGCCCACGGCAAAATAACTCTCCAAGCGTACTACAATTAAGAATTTTTCTGTCTCAGATCGTTTTATGATTATTCTGTAGTTGTATTTTCATTCTGTATTTATTTTCTCTGATTATTATACATATGGAATTTTTTATAGGGTACAGTGCTCTTTTAAGAAAATTATTTCTGAGGTTAATATCCATGCCATTTTCATGACGGTAATAATAATTATTGCATTAATTATGGAAAAAAATGTGATGTTTCCACTCGTATTCGTAATTCTGTATTTATTTTAATTTTTGTTTGTTGATTGTTTGTATTTAATTACATATGTGTAATATTTGTCATATCTTCAGTTTCTAAATATACACACTGCTTCAATAATATTAATTAAATTATCATTTAAATACCGAACAACCCGGTTATACAACTTTCCTCATTTTTGTACTAAATATTAATCTATAATTTTTAAAAATTTTATCTTTCCCACTGTTTAAAGTTCAAATATAAAATTTGCCAATATAATATCCATTACTTTTAAGTGCAATTTCTAGACAGGGAAAATTATTTAGGCAATCTTACATATTTTTTTTAAATAATTTTATTATTTGATATCTATATTAATATGTTGAAAAATTATAATAATTCTATGTCAGATCCTTATTTTTAAATATAAAAGTTCTACATATTTTATATTTATATGTTAAATATAAAAGATAAATTAGTTAAATAAGCATTTCATGCAAATTTGTGCCCATAGCAAAATAACTCTCCAAGCATATTATAATTAAGAATTTTTCTGTCTCAGATGGTTTTATGATTAACTTGTAATTGTATTTTCACTCTGACTAATATATAATTTTTTCATAGGATGAAGGAATCTTTTAAGAAAATTATTTGTGAGGTTATTTCCACGATGGTAAATAAATTATTGCATTAATTAAGAAAAAAATGTGATGTTTCCATTCGTATTCGTAATTCTGTATTTATGTTTGTTGTTTGTTTGTATTTAATTACATATGCATAATCAGTTCCTAAATATACACACTGCTTCAGTAATATTAATTTATTTATTTATTTCGAGATTACTTTCTGTTTTGGTGTTATTCAATATTTATTTTATTCGGTTCTATAATTATATTCGCTGTCATAAAATTCTATATCCATCTTGGTAACTTATATCTTTAATATAAGTGAATTTTCCAAAAAAAAAAAAAAAAATAGTTCGTTGAAATACTATCTTAGCCTTTTATTTTTTTTATCAAGATCTGATCTAGATTTGATTTATTTATCAAGAAATTGATCCATCTCAATATATATCTTCTTTATTATCTGAAGTTGTACTGGTATTTTTAGATAATACTAATGTGAAATTTACATATGCTTTTTACTTACCCATCATACGTAGTATAGGGTAAGTCTTGCAATCGTTTTGAAAATCGAAAAAAAAATTGATGGATTTATACGTTTTAGATAGTAGAGATTCCAAAAAACATATTTTTAGAAAAAAAATTTGCCGTCTATCTGTCTGTCTGTCTGTCTGTCAGTAAACGCTCTATCTTCCGAACAAATTGAGATAGAGACTTGAAATTTTGCATATAGTTAGTATGTAAGAATGAGACGAAGCCTATTTAATATCAGCTACCTCGATTATCCGGAACTATATTTTTTTGGACTCTCGAAAAATTCATTCTGATGAAAGGTACATAAAAATTTTCGAATTTTTTTTGTTCTAAGTAATGGACATAAAAGGCAATAAAATAACACACATTTTGCATACAGAACGAAGTCAATCGAATTATTAGTTGCCGAGATATTTGTAATCCTGTTTTTCACATTCTTCGATTTTTCATGACCATGTATTTCATTCAAATTTCGATTCAGAGGTATATTTTAATTGAAAATGAGACGCTTAATCTAACGCAGTAAACTGTTAGTTTATATTATTATTTTTTTTGAGTTATGAGGATGTTTCTTTTACACAGTTTGGTATTAGTTGAGTAGTTTGGCGTTTTATATAATTTGTCGAAATTGGTACATCAGCAATTCCTTAATAGAGCATTACTATGTATATTAACAATATTTAAATCTTGTTTTGGAATTGCAGTGCATTGTATAAATAGTTTTCACATGTTTTATTTTCATATGCCTATCCATGATGGGTAAGTATTACGGTGGCCTCCAACGACTAGTTTCATTAAAACGGATTAAATATATCGGTAATTATTATTATTATTTTGAAATATTTACAAAAATAATCAGATTAATTAACCAAAATAACTCTTTTGAATGTATCACAATTCTTAAAAAAAGCAAAGAGTTTAAATGCATCATGATCCTCTCTATAAATGGTAAAGCTTTTGCAGTTGAATATGTTTCATATAATTTTATTAAAAAGAAGAAAATAACTACCTATAAAAATGAATAGTAAAAGTACCACTTTTTGAAAATATTTATCTTCGAAAATTTCTCTATTCTGTCTAAATTTGATTGAGAAGAGTGTTTTGTCTAGAAATAATAAAAAAATATATTAATAGACAAAATAAAGAAGTTTTATATAAAGTTTTTATCAATGGTACAATAAAGTACAGTCAGTGCATAAATGGTTAAATATTATTGAATTAATTACTGAAAATAGAAAAAAGTTATGATAAAAAGTTAATTAAATCCAATTGATTTTTTTAAATCATCAGATTTTAAAATATTCACCTTTTATATAAACATTTTAATAACAATTTTAATTTTTCTTAAGAAAGGTGTTATAGTAAAAATAAAATACATTGACATGTTTCGGAACCGTCAAATAAGTTCCATAGTCATAATATAAATAAAACAAAATTTCAAAATATTTCTCGGACAATACAAATGACACGCGACAATGAGATATAAAAAACAAAAAAACACGCGCTCTATTGCAAAAAATTAAATTAAAATATAGACCATGATCTAAAACTTAACTAAAAATAAAAATTTCAAAATATTTCACGGTGAATACAAATGACACGCGACAAAGAGATATAAAAACCAAAAAACACGCGCGCTATTGTAAAAAATTAATTTAAAATAAAAATAGACCATGATCAAAAGAAATTCCAATTTGGTTCATCCCATTCAAGCCCTCACGAGGAATTTATTCATTAATTCTAACCATAACTTAGGAATAATAAAAGAAACGGTATCATTGCAAACCAGATTATTACGCGTATAAATTTCAATGGACTCTCTTATAATAGATTTACGATTACAATTAGATATGAAACATAATTTACTTTGATTAAACAATATTTTTATCTCCTCATTTTAATATGTTCTTGATAAGGCATTGTTAGTACGTCCAAATTTAATATCAGATTCGTGCTCCCCTTTTCTAATTCCAAACTTTCTCCCAGTCATGCCTATGTAATAATTTAAGTCACCACTTTCAGTAATATAAGGTATTTCATAAACTCCAGCAAGATCTCATGTTCAATAGGATCCACTTGCTTATTAAGTAAACATCTTAATTTTGGTGGAGGAGTTGCAATCAAATCAATATTAAATTTTTTTATTTTAAATTTTAATTTCTCAAAACTGCCTTTCAGATATGGAAAAGAAACTCTTTTAAAATTTTTAGAATTACCCCCTTTATTGAATCTTTCAGTTAACCCTGGATATTGTTGTTTAGGCTTCCCTTTTCTATAATAATTAATTAATTTATTGATGCTACTTATTTTATATACAACAACAATAATACCTAAACATTTACTTTATTAGCATTACTTTATTAGCAGTATTGTTATTTTTGTTTTATTTATAGGTATATGTAAATATGTGTACCACTCTTGAAATAAACGCAGTTTCCCAAATCTTATTAATTTTGCATAAAAACCTTATTTTCGATTTATTGAAATTGAGATCTGCATTTTTTTTTTACTATATTTATATTTGCTGTTATATTAATCGGTATTAACTACTTTTATGCATTCTTTTTTCGGATTTTATATATATATTTCTACTTAAATGTAACGAAATAGAAATTAGTAAAATAATTGATTTGAAAAAATTGCTGAAAACAAAATTCTTTCTTGCAACATATTTGTTTCTTTATATTGCAGTTTGTAATTACAGGAATTATAATTTTTTATAAATTGATAAAATAAAATGATCCAATTTTCTTTTCAATGTTCAGCATAGCAACGAAAAATATTATTAATGTTTCCGAAATAAATATTCTTTTCATGTAAGACTTTTCGCTTAAAAAACAATATTGGCGGCTTTGCTTATTTAATAATAGAATATCTTTAATTAAATAAAACCATACTAGTACTCAAAATTGCAATATTAATTAAACAATAATTTTATTAATTTCTGCAAGGTGGATTAAATTATTGTTATTCCCCGATGCCATAATGACGCATAATGAGTTCTGTGTGTCATTTTGGAAGAATTTTTGCATTTTAAATTGTACGTGAAGAGAATGTTTTACTTGTTTTTCGAATAAACCTGTGCAAATGAACCGGTGTCAATCAATATTTTAAAAAGTTTAGTTACAGAATTACTTTGAGTGGAAAAGGGTAAAAATGCGAGTTAAAGAATGGAATGTTATAAATATTTGTGTAATTTTTATCGATCTATTATATGGTTGTGGTAACGGGATTAATAACGAAAAGAAAAATATATTATTTCGTTAACTTTGTGAAGGGGGATGGGGTTGCGAATGAGGGGATCACCCACCAAAATTTGGCATATATTTTAAAAGTTACTTAGTTTAATCTCTAGTGGAAAATTCCCACCACCAGCCAGATAATTGCATACAATTGGCCTTTCCATAACACAATCTAAATAGACAGCAATTTTGTAAGCTAGCACTAAAATATACAAAATGATAAAATTCAAAAACAGCTTTTAAAGGCATTATAAAAATTTGACAAATATTTGTCTGTCGAAACAATGAAAAAATTAACATTTATAGACAATTGCATTATGAAGAATTGTCTGTTACAAAATAAAAAGATACAGTAGACCCGCAATCACTATAAAAGCAATCTGTACAAAATAAAAAGATACACATTTAAATTTCATTTGTTCAAAAAAAATGCAAAGATGAAATTTTAATAAAACTAATGTAAACAAAACAAACACCAGTCTTCATGAAAAGGCTTCAAATAAAAGTCAGTACAGTTCAGTAAAGTTCTGTGTGTCAGACTGAACAATATATCACTTTATAATTAATATGTCACATAATAAATAAACAAATAATTCATAAAAAATTCATAAAGTCAAAATTATCAGTTCACAGTCCTGTCAATAAAATCATGCTGCAGGAACGGAATTTGTAACGAATGTATGTAAATTTTTTATTCAGATCATTATAAATAACAGAGTTTTTTTTTTAAATAATAGAATACGAAAATAGAACATTTTTGATGTCCTATTCTATCGTTCTATTTCCACTTATTCGTTCTAGAAGGAAAAGGGGGTAGGGAGTAGTGTTTATAAGAAATAAGGGTACTCAGAAATGAAAAGTATAAGAAAAAGGATACGTAAAGAAAAAAAAGTTGGAATTTGATATTCTAAAATATTAAAAAAAAGCGAGTTTCAAATTTTATCATTACGCTATCGAGATGATGCGTAGGAGTATAAAGTTTTTTGTGTAATCTATCTTGCGGAAAAGATTAAGCTTTGTACAGAGTAGCAAGTACGTACGTAAACTATAAAAGTGAGTGAAAATTTGAAAATTCGTTGAGACGCAACACTAAGTCACCTGAGAATAATAAGGTTCAATCTGTGTTTTTGCAAATATTGACATATCGATATGGAAATGTTATATTTTTATCTCTAAAGGCGTTTTTGGATTAAAATAATGTCATAACATAATCGTTATACCATATGTAACTTATATATAACATCATTTTGTTGCATAAATTCCTTCTTAGATACAAATAGAACCTTTATATACCGGAAAGCCAATTTTTTCAAAAACACTGATAGAACCTTATTATTCTTAGACGAGGACTAGTCACATAAAAAGACCCAGATGATACGATTAAGTGTATGGTGGCGTTCTTTTCAGATATCATGCTCAAACTTTTATATATTTCATTTTTTTTCCTTTTTTGTATAGGGTAGCTGAGGATATTCTACGACCGGGCTAGTTTTTACTTTTTCGATTTCCGTTATATATTTTTTATATTACGATAGTTTCAATTTCGGAACCGGTTTAAACCAGTTTTGAAATTTAAAGTAATTAAAAATATCTGGAACCAAAATTGAAAAAATAAAAACTAGCCTGGTTGTAAATCGTCCTCAGCTGTCCTATGCAAAAAAATCAGGTAAAAATATAAAAATTTGAGTGAAATAATTGAAAAAAAACATCCCCACAGACTTAACATTATCATCCGGGTCTTTTTCAATGACTATTGTGGGGCCTTAATAGTTATGAGTTATGAAAATCTTTACTACGTAAAAGAAGTAGTGTGTCATGATTATCAAATAACTACTTAGAGCACAAATCAAAACAATTGTATGGTTAGAAGAGTAAGAAATTGCACTGATGTATCGATTTAGCGCAGGTTTTAATATGTTTAATATTTTTTTTTTTTACACTCAGTATTCCCATGTTGAACAAATGACATAAGCGTTACATTTTTCGATTTTGCACCGGTTTTAGAACTTAAAATGTTAATTAAAGGTACATAACTACTCATTTATCACAGGTTTTAAAGAGTTTTTATCCCAGTGTATTCCTATATTTTTTAAGCTAATCGTAATATTTTGTTGTCTTCTGTTCATTTAAACTATAAATGTAAACATCACATTTCAATGCTCTATATCGGCATTCGTTTTTAAAATTTCAAGTAACGATACATATTTCCAATATAGCACGGGTTTTAATAATTTTTCATGTGTTTGATAAAATGTATTTCCATGCTTATGATGCTGAGCGTGAAGTCTCGTTAAGTTCTGCACGTTTAAACTTCAACTCTTTGGAAAAATTTCACTTTCATTCGCACTTAAAATGTCAGGTAAAAATACATAATTAGTCATATAGCACGAGTTTTAACAGGTTTTTAACAGTGAATTTTTATATTTAGGATTCTTTTCGTGGAATTTTACTGAAATCTGTGTTTTTAAAATGTTAATGTAAGCATTACATTTAAGGAGTCACAGCAGTGTTACTTTGTACCTGGTAGAGCAATTTAGCAACGTGTTACATTTCATTTTTTTTCTCAAACCCTACGAAACATAAATGCATACAGTTTTACGCATCGATAACGTTTTATATATTTTATCTAAAATAATATTTGATATTCTAAATGGAAACTCTATACTATTTTTTATAAAGTTTAATTTTGATAAAAAAGTTTTAAAAAATGTTTTTTTACTTGCATCCACTTGCTTTTTTTACTTGCTTCGCAAATCTGTAGCAAAACTATTGGTTCAAGAGCTTTTCAAAATACTGATGATGATGTAAAACTATTGGTTCAAGAGCTTTCCAAAGTACTGATGATGATGTAAACTAATGTATCTTAAACTTATACTTCATTTGAAAGCAGTTTTATTTATTGCTTTATTTAAAATTAAAAATTGTAATTATAAAATTTGAAATAAATCATATTTTTATTGAGAATTTCCCTATTTTAAATAATCATTGATTATCATACGGAATTCGAAGTATAAGTTGTTTTTAATTTAGAATGAAGATATTAACCAAGATTCATATAAATTGCTTTAATAGTTTTTGAGAGATGTTGCGCGCAATAATTTACAAGTCAAAGAACAATTAAAAACAATTATTTCGAATTAATAATAAATAAAATAAAATAAAAATTCAATGTAGAATGTAAATTTTTTTTTTAATAGAAGTGAAGTTGTCTATATTAAATATTTTATGAATTTATGTATGATAGCGGTTGAGAAAAAAAAATAAATGTGGCACATTGCTAAATTGCACACCAGGTAAAAAGTCAGATTCCTGAGACCCCTTAGGGTTTTACGTCAATATCCTATCTTAACATGTGAAATTAAGAAATATAATTACCTATTTAAAACAGGTTTTATCGGGTTTAACAGGTTTTTAAATAGTGTATATCCGCGTGAAGATTCGTTGAGTTCAGTCCATTTAATTGGTACTATAAGAAATATATTTTAATGTTTTACACTAATATCTGTCTTCAAATGCCAAATAAAGAAATATATATTATCATATTTTAATGAAACAATTTGGAAATTGCACGTGAAGTTGCAAATGAGGTGCATTCGTATGATAACGAAGTTTTAAAAATATTCAGATCTTGCTGTTATAATAGACAGTACTTCCGATGCAGTATAGTGGTCGAAATTTTTTTTGTGTTTCTGTAAATATCCAGGAAACAACTTGTAAACACCTCAACAACGTATATCATACTCATAAAATGTAAAATAGTTTAATATAATTAACACACGCCCCAAACAATGTTTTCCAGTATAGCATTATGTATTGGATTATTTTTGCGTTGCCCCGTAATTTAATAATAAATATTCTTTGAATCACAAGCTGTACAGAATGTACATTTTAATATATATACTTCATAGGTTCATGTATTGTATTATATTCGAATGAGTGTAACACCGTTAAAATGCATTTGAAACATTTTTTACCATTGACCGTTATGTAACGGAATATTTTTGATAGTCCCTGTAATTGAACTACGCATCCGATTTTCATAAAATTTGAAATGACTCGAAAAAATTATGTAATAATTATATATTTTAAATTTTAAACGATTAAAGTGCATTTGAAACTTTTCCCCCCATTGACCTTAATGTAACGGAATACTTTTGATTGTCTTTATAATTGGCTTATGTACCGATTTTCATGAAATTTGATATGACTCGAAAAAATTATGTAATAATTATATAATTTAAATTTCAGACGATTCCGTAAGGTAGTTTTTGCGTTGACATATGCGGACGGACAAACTGAACGACAACTTATAGGTGCTACGTATTTACATAATTACGAACTCCCCTAATAAAATAAGACGCTAAAAATATAAAAAGGATTTTAAAAACATTTTTCTTATTCATTTTCAAAAATTCCGGAACGTTTCTTTTTTCTTAAAATTATAATACACACTTAAAAAGAAAACCAACTTAATTTTATAAAGCATGTTATTATGTAAAACAAATTTCATAACAGACATTCATAAATGAAAGAATTACATTTTAAACATTTTATAAAAATTTAATGTTTAACAAGATTAGCAGGGTTATATTTATTTTAAACTTAAATCGCTACAATTACTGTTTTTACAGTGTTTAAATAAATATTAAACATTTAAAAAGCAGTGTAATAAAAATTTTGAAAAACTTTTATTTTGAGAGATTTATTATTAAATAAAATTATTCTAACAAAGTAAACTTATACTTTCATTGTACATATATATCTGTATAAAAATTACAACGAATCTTATCTCTTAATGTTTCAATTTTTATGTATTTTTAAAGAAAAATTAAATTATAAATGTAAACATGCAGAAAGATTATTAGTATTTAAATTGCTTTCCCTGCATCAAAGTAAATGGGATAATTTCTCACTGTAAAAATAACATTTTAGTCTTTTTAAAACATTAGATTCTTCTCATCTTAATTAAATATCAAAGAAATTTTACTTAAGAATGCGGAAATATTTTATTGATTAAAATGATTGAAATATTTATATGTAAGACATAAAAAACATATGTTATATTTGAAATAAATAACATTTTAATAATGGCACTTTATGTAATGAATTAAAAATTCTGTTCTTAAAAAAATGTTTTTAACAGAATTGCCAAAGTTTATTTTGCATGTGAAATATACTTTTAAAAATAAAATGTGTTTAAAAACACCGTGTAGTTTTTACATGATAGCAAATTCGTATAATACCATACGTGCGAGTTTACCATAGGTACGATAATCTGTATTTTTATGTTCTCAATATTATGTGCTGCATATTATGTGTTAATAATAGCCTATTAAAATACGTTGGACCTATGCATTTCACTCATTAATGATGGACCACACAGATTGTTTTCTTAAAGATGCAGACACATGAACATACAAATTGTTGACCACTGTGGTCTTGTTAATTTTGGCGAGACAGTGTTTTTGATCTATAATGACTTTTCCAGGAAGGATAACGTCAAACCAACAGCAGGATAGGGGATCTTTTTCTTAAATAGGGGATTGGACTCCTGATCTCCTGAACCATTGTAATCTTCCTGCATTCTACTGGCAATAAACCACAGAACAATTAGGAATAAAGGATTTCCTATAATTCAGTTGAAGTTGGACAAAGTACGCATGTGCTCGCAGCCTAAGTCCGTTTTATCTCAAGAATTTAGTGAACAGAACTAAGTGTGAAACAGATATGCTCTACACCATGAGGTACCTGGTAGCACTTCTATTGGCAAATTGAGGACTTCCATATCGAACTCGAAAATGGTACATGAAATGAGAGAAAAGTCAATTGCAACGTTAAACACAACATCGAGTGAAAGAAACTTTATTATAAGCCGCGATATGCATTTTCGTTAATGTTCAATCAGCTAAATTCTGCCACTAACAGCACACAGAAATGTGATAATTTAATTCTCTATATCTAAGCCATTCTTGAAATTTTTGATACATTTTCAGCGATCATGAGGACCAAACTTTTAAAACACCCTCAGTCCACATGTGCATGATATATATTTATTGATATACCGGATATTTCAAAAATAACTATACATTTCTATGAAAATACTAATCTATTAATTTTTTTCTCAGGTATTTAAAAATTTCTCTGCTTAGAAAAAAAAATATCCTTCGTTTCCTAGAAACTGGATAAAAAAACATATGAAGAGGTGTGCTCGCTGTATCATCCAAAAAACGGAAAACAGCCATCAACAAAGGACAATATTAGGCTATTTGTGAACGTGGACTTCTTTCAACTGCCTCAGGAAAGCTCTTTATGGCATCTTTAGATGTTGATGGTCGAATAGGATGTTTTTCATCTGTCATGCTAAATGTTTGTCTGAATCTGTCCAGAAATAGTCTGATATTGACCCTTGTTGGAGGTTTTTTTTCTTATTTCGATGGTTCAGCGGACGTACCTCTTCATATGTTTTATCGCTCTGTTTCCAGAAAACAATGGCTATTCTTCCTTATAAGGACATAATTTCTCCAAACACCTGTAAAAGAAATCAATAGATTAGGATTTTCATAGAAATCGATCATTACTTTGGAACAATCATATATAGTATATAATATAAGGTGGTCTGGTGTAATAACGCCAGGCGGGGTAATAACGTCAAGTGCTAACATTATGCATAATTATGGAATAATCTGCTAAATGACATTCATGTGCTCTGCGCAGAAGAGTTTTGAGTCATATAAATCGCAAAAAACAGCTTCAAGTCAATTTGTTAATTTTTAGGTCTTATTGTTTTTAGAAGCAACTAAAATTAACGCTTGATCTAAAATTTGCGAGATACGTTTTGTGATGTGAAGACTATTTTTTTTATCCGGAAATACTTTGTTGATTACATAAATTTGTAGCACATTTCATGGACATTCAAAATGTTGTTGAAGATTTTGGATATCTTCTCGAGATAATTTGTAATTTAAAATGTACAACGCAATAACTATAACGGGGTAATAACGCCAATCCTTGGCATTAATACCCCGGTTGATTCCCAACAGTTGCCGAGCTACATCCTAAATACTGATTCAAATAAACACAGTTAAAACTGTGCAATGTTTCTAATAATTATATTTAAACGGTCCTTTTTAAGCAAAAAGAAGCTCACGGTCTGATATTCTTTTGCCTCATCCTCCCCACACACACCACAGCTTTTTTTTCTTACACTTTCACAAAAAATTGAACATTTTCAATAGCTTAGAATGCAATTTGTCAATTTCTAAGTTTGTAGAGTTTGTATTTTTAGAATTGGGCAATCTACATGCAATTATTCCATCTTGTTTCATAGTTTTGTTTGCATGGCGTTATTACCCATATAGGTGGGTAATAACGTCAAATAGCATTGGCCAAGAAATCACGTCATTACATTTTATGAATACATATCTATTAAATTATTTTTTTAAATATATAGCCAGTGAATTGCTGTATCAAATCATATATTTGTTTGAAAAATACAATCTAAAACTGAGCTGCGAAAATTGGTAGAACCTTAACGTGGCGTTAATTCCCCAGGCTACCTTATAAAAATTGCAAAAAGAAATGGTCTGTGAGACCGGTAACATTAGTTAAAGGTTAAAAGGCGACCAATGATTAAAACTCATAGAGTACTATTTCTGCACTAAACTTTTTGTGCAGGATTTAGTCTAATTAAATTTAATCTATTTAAATATTTCTAACAATAGTACGAGTATTTCAAACGAAAGAGAATTTCAGGTGTACCTATAGTTAAATTGAAAACTACAACTTAGAATCTTGAATTTGAGCCTCCCACACACACACACAAAATCAACGTTTAGTGAGATTGCTAACAGCAGTTAAAGGTTAATTTTGTTGCTAATATACAGCCTTACATATATGCCTTACATATTTACATACATATAGATATTTATATACATATATAAATATCTGATTTTTTTTAAAATTAAGAAATAAAACTCATCTTTATGAATTTAGATATGTATGAGGTACAAGATTACAGATGCATAAGATCTCTGCATCAAAATCATTAAAAATGAAAATTTCCATGAAAACTTGTCATTTCTGTCACACAGCTATAAATCGCTATGCGTGTTCGCCACCGTTATTTTCGAAAAGTTTGCTTCGCACAATTCAACTGATGAGATATCTCCGATAAAATAAGTAAATTTTTTCCGTTTTAAAATACCGGTACCCAAAAATCGTTGTATGTGAGAGACATGACATATTTTCATTCAATTAGCCTAAACAGCTTCCACTGCTACCGTGTGCCAAATTATGACCACTTAGATACTGAAATTTAAATAAAGATGTATAACGAAATTATTAAAAGTACCAAAAGTTGTTACCTTTAGGTGTTCGGTCTTTATACAAGGATTTCACAGAATTGTTTGTTTTTTACTCTATCTTAAAAAGCGGCTGATGTATAAGGATTTGAAATTTCATAGCCGCTGATTTTTCCATAGTAAAATTTCATTTATGAGCTAATGAAAACGTAGTTTCTAAACAATTCACTTAAAGTTCCCACTTCCATTCTTTTGCAGTAATGTAGTCATAATACTTGACGATATATCTCCAATTTTGTCGGCAAAAAGGTTGTTTCAAATGAAGACAATTTGGCGAGAAATAACTAATTATTGAAATTTTCACATTAAAACAAAATTAACGAATACTGCGAATATTCTAAAATCTGACACCGTGCTTTTATTTTCTTATTTCTTTTTCCTCTTAATAAGGGTCAGAAGATTTTTTCCCATGGCAACCTTAATTGGCTTTTTAATTTATTGATGCATAAACTACTAACAAATTTTTATATGACTTCATGTAGCTTTTTAAAAAGTATGCATACTATACCATTTGTGGATGCTTTTATCCAACCAACTCAAATTTTGCGTAAAATATGGTGGTTGATATTTTTATAAAAAGCAACAAGGGAGTTTTTTATAAGCGCACACTCAGAAAAAATGAAAAAGAAAATACAGAATGCTCTTCCCATGTTTATATGTACGCATATATACATAAAAGTAATAATGAAATTTATTAATAAAGAGGCCGAACCTCAACAGGACATACTCCTTTTCTGGGCAATGTATCGCTGTTTGACGTCACAATGAAATTAAACATAATACACGCTTTTATTATAAATATATTCTTTAAGAGAACTCTTTTTTCTACACTGTAAAAAAATTCTGCAAAGGTACTAAACATTTTCTAGGAAACAGGGATTCCTAGAATTTTTCCTGTAACGGTAACAGCAAAAATCCAAGTTTCAGAATCGGTTACATGGATTTTTCCTGTTACCGTTACATGAACAGTTCTTGGAATCCCAGTTTACTAGAAAATATTTAGTACCTTTGCAGAATTTTTTTACAGAGTACTCTTCATGTTGTACTAATTTAAGAGGTTTTAGTAAAATAAATACACTTTTAAAATTGCTGATATGTCATGTATATTTATTTTTATAATGCAATTTATGGATTACTAGCTGTTACCTGCGATACGTTGAATTAAAATATATAAATACATTAATTAAGCAAAAGGTTTCATTCACTGTAATTTAAAACATAGATAATTAAAGCAAATTTTAATTCATTTTGTAGGAGACAATATGGTAGTTTCTATTTATAAAACTCAGACCTTTATAAAAGTCTTATCAAGCCTTTATGAAACTTAGACAAATAAAAGGGATATTTCCCGTAAGACATGGTGACGTCACTGCGACGTCATTGTAAAGTCACACTGTGACTTTGTGACCATCGATCGTCGATGAGACGTTACGTGAAGTTGATGTGAATTCACGGTGACTAAACTGTGAAGTCGTTATGACCGTTTTAGATCTCGTTTGTGACATCACATTGTGACCACTTTGTGAAGTCACAGTGTGACAAATTTAAGAAAAATGTGTCATTTGTGACTACTTTGACATTAAAATCGTGGCGAAACTGTGACAAGAGCGACGTTGTGACAAAAGTGTTTCTTAAAGTAAATAACACGTTTTGAAGAATTTTTGTAATTTTCTAAAGATTTTTAAGAAAGTCACATCTCCGTAACAATGTGACGGCACTGAGTGGTGGCATTTTGGTCACAGATGTGATGTGACCACAGTGACTCATAGTAACGTCATTGTGACGTCACTGTGACCATGCATGCTATGAGAGTTGTGCCAGATAATATGAACAGTCACGAAAATGAAACTACTACCACTGATATTGTACAACAATTGTAAACTACCCCGTGTTCTACAAAAATCATGTTTTAGTGCCAATTCAGAATATCATACCGAAAGAAAAATCATGCCTGAAATCTCGATAATGAAAAACATCCAACACTTCAAGAATTCGTAAACAAAATTTCGCCACACCATTGTTTTGTGTAGCCATATATATGATTAATATATTTGTAAATTTTCTAAATAGTATGCTAAAATTTAGTTTAGTTAGAAAAAAGCATAACGGTGATTAAAATTCACCTTTGGCAATTTTATTAATAGACAGTATTGTGTTTGAATTCTTTTGTACAGTCCTATATATTACATGCAGATTTTAATACGTGACACATTTCTAGTAGTAAACCAATCTTGGTCCAACATTGCACCAAAATTTCATTTATTGGAAATATTGCTAATAAAACGCGTATATTGATTTTTATTGGCATTTCATCGGAAATATTTCCAATGAAATCCCAATATTGTACGAATGTTGGCGTTACATTAGAAATATTTCCAATGAATATGCAATATTGGACAAATGTTGGCGTTACATTGGAAATATTTCCAATGAAATCCCAATATTTAACCAATTTGGCGTTTTATTGGAAATATTTCCAATGAACCCCCAATATTCGCATAATATTGGCTGCAAACATTGGCTAAATAAGGGTAAAATGTAAACACCCCAATATTGGAGCACTATTTCATGTCAGTATTTCGTAAATGTGCCAATATTGCTCCAAGATGTAGCCAATATTGGTCCAATATTGTTTGGCTACTGGCGATATTTAGCTTAATTTTCATTGAAGCAAAAAAACCGCTTGAAACTAATGAATTCATATTTCTGGGAATCGCTATTACATACATGGTCATTATCTTTTTTGTATAGTCCTGTATATGATTTTATTTACTTTCTACAAACAGCTCTTATTGTAATAAATGCAGCTTGAAAATGCACAACTCAAATTAAAAACACCTTAATCAATTCACGCTCAGTCTCAGAACTGTTTACGACTTTTTCTGTGTAGTCTAGTATTCGATCTACGTAATTTAAGCACACGACATAACATACACCAAATTAGTTAACCATAAAACTCATACCATAATTAAAAACACACGATTCAGCAATTATTCTTACTACACATTATTTCGTATACAGTATTGTATCCGAATTGTCATTATTATTTTATCTACTTCGGTTGAAAGCTTAAATAATAAATATAAATAAAAGTTTATTTTAAATATTGACAATGTCATACTAACAGCATCATAAATAATTCAAGTTGATTCAAAATTGGTAAAATCATTTTTATGCATGCAAATTTTTTCGAAAAAACTTACAGGTTTTCTTTATTTAAATTCATATAATTTAAAGATTTTTTTTTTTTTTTTGTAGACTGCAGAAAAACACAATAAATAAAAAAAAGTCATTTTTTCTCTTTTAACTTTTATTTTACTATGTATAATTTTTCCATTCCGTTATTAAGAGTAAGAGTGTTAAAAAAAAAAAAAAAAAAAAAAAAAAAAAAAAAAAAAAAACTTTCAATAATATGCAAATCTTGTTCATCATTTTTTGGCATATCTTAATAATACAGTCAAAATATTAAAATAATCTCACTTGAGCTCTGTTTATTCATTTTTTTAGAAATCCATAAAATTATAAAAATATGCAGCAATTCATCATCGGCAAGTGTATTTTACTGTGAAAAAAAAATAGAATTTCGTGTTCTTTGTATGTGGCAACTTAATGTGGTCTTTGTATTTATGAAACAAAAAAAATGTGAATCAGCAGCAATTTTTTTAATTTTTTGAGTTATTAACATGTTAGTTTATTTAATGATGGTTATTTTTTCAAAACGAATTAGTTTTTAAATTTCGTTGTTATCAATTTATTTTCAAATTTGTTATTAAATACAAAAGGGATTTTTTATAATTTACCGGCAGCTAAAATTTAAAACATTTGATTTAAGGGTATATCAAAAACCGAAACATTTTAGCCAATGTTCATCATCATATGACAAATAATTTACGTCAAAATAACTATTTTTGTTACCATTCGGGAAAACGCGTTTGACCTGAAAATATGATTTTTTTCTTGCGTCTGTGGGCTGCTCTAGGATAAAGTGTATCCTTTCTATATATTTTCTTGACTAGTTCGGCATCTCGTTTCAATAGTATGAAAGCCTAGAAACTATCCCCGTGATTTGAGGACTGTGTTTTTTAAGGCATATCTGACGAAAAAACTGCATTAATACTATTGCCAACTGGTCAGCATATCTTAATTTTGATGTATGTTTCCTCATTTTAATTTTTAACACTGAGTAAAATACCGTTTATATAAGAAAATAAAATAATCTGCTAGTAGTTATGTCTGCATATATATTTTTTTCTGTTTATGTTTTTTCACCTTCTTTATATGCAACTTAGAATATAATTTTCTTTTATCAATAAAACTCTTTATTTTTCGTGTTTTTTTTATCAGCGTTTTTATCAGCTTTAATGAAAAATATTTACCTAGAAAAAATGAAATAATCTTTTTTTATATTTTTACAAATATATATGTATAGATATATGCAGATATATTGTCTTTTTTTAAGCAGATTACTGGCTTAGCACAAAGAAATAACATATATTTTCTATAAATTAGCTGCATAGTACTTTTGAAAAGTTTATATGCTACTCATAGATTTATAGTTTCTGCATTTTTGTTTATCCTGTTTGTTTATTTATTATTTTATCATTTTCCTAAATTACTTTTAAATTTATGATTTCAGTTTTATTATCTATCTATCTTTCTATCTATCTATGTCTTTCTCTCTCCCTATATATATATATATATATATATATATATATATATATATATATATATATATATATATATATATATACATAGTTCTATTCTTAATATAACTATTATTATTTAATATTTTTTCTTGTGATTGCATTTATAATGAATTTTGTAGTAGAACCAATCAACTTTTTAAGAGCAAAATTTACCCGATTCATTTATTAAATAAATAGCACTATTCATCGTTTAACTACATTAAAATATTTAAACTATGTACAAACTTGTTAGATATATCTGTATTTCCGAAATATATAATATAATGTCTCTTACATTTGTTCATGTACTATTCATCTGTGACATAAGATATAGTTAATTATATTTCTAATATAATCGGTAATCATGTTACTACATATTACTACTCTATTCAGCTCATTGAATTACGCATGGAATGCCTTTAAATTACTTAATTAGAACGTGCCTTAGGAATTGTGCTGCAATATTAGTATATGTGATCTAAAATTATTGTAATCTGAAAGAATTCTTTTACACGAATTTTAAATTTCATAATACCTACACTATAAATTTAAACTCTTCAAAGATTTATAGAAATTAGTTTTCTGAAATTTTACTTCAATTTAATTCATTTGATTCTTAATAATACGACGATTGCCGAAATGCAAGTATTGTGCTTTTTTCAGCAAAGGTGATGTGGGCCGGCGGACACGTGTTTTTTTTTTTTTTTTTTTTTTTTTTTTTTTTTTTTTTTTTTTTTAATCTCATTTGTCTTATAATTTTCAATGTACCTAATTTTCAGGTAGGGGGAACTGGGGTACATTGATACAGTTTTTTTCTAAGATTTTTTTTGGTGTCAAGAAAGTAGAAAATTCAAGTTTTTTTTCCATGAGGTGACAGCAAAACTTGTGTAGTATGTTATAAAAATGTACAATCATTGTTTTATATAGTATTTTTGCATGTAATTTTTAAAAAATCAAAAAAAGTCATTTGTATCAATGTGCCCCATCCCCGGGGCAGATTGATACGTTTGAGAAAAATGACGACAAAATAATACCAATGCATATTTTTCATAGAAAATGAATTAGAAAACCATTTTATATTTATTTATAAAAATTCAAATCACCCACAATTTATTTTTAAGCAATATTAAAGCAATCAAAATTAAATATATTATGACCTGATGTTCTGGCTGTTTCTTGTCTGATTGTTGGCTGTGATAACTTTGTCATATCTAGCACTTCAACCCCAGCATTATCTTCTTTCTTATGAAAGATGAAAAAATTACCAGTTTTTCAGTTTATAAATAGGTTCATAAACAGAAAAATAAGGATAATTATATTAAAAATTCTGTTTATAATATAAGTATCATTTTCTGTTCTGCAGTTTGTTTCTCTTACTTAACATTTCGCATGTCGAAAACACTTTTTTCTCTGGAGAATCGATATAAATTCGAGATTTGCCAGAATGGCGTCTTTTTCTTTTATTAGTTCTACTAGCACTAGATGCTGGGTAAGTTCCTACATCTTCTGTTTTCAAAAATACTATAAAATGTTCTAATATAAAGAAATTAGAGCTATTTCACTTCAATAAAAACTAATATTAGAAATTTTTCGTGAAAAAAAAGGTTGGATTAAGGAGTGTATGGTAAAAAAAATAATAAAAGATAATGAAAATATGAACTATTAAAAGATTTAGGCTGTATCAATGTGCCCCGTCATAGACTGTATCAATGTGCCCCATACAGCGATTTTGAATAAAATGAGTCTCAAATCCAACACTTCACAATATATCTAACAATAAATAATGAAGAACTGATAAAGAGTAACTGTACTTACCAGAGAGAGTATTCATTTTGGTTGAAAATACTGGAACAGTTGTATAATAGCATTTCAATTGTACAACTCATATTTACTTTTGAACAACAAAAACAATAAATCACCCGTCCCATTTCATCAAACTACTGAATCATTCCAAGATTTTCTGTATGTAGTTGAATACACTAGCATCATCTTTTGGAGCTGTTGTGAAACTTCCTGTAATGACCCTGTGGGCGGTAGAGGGGGTGTATCAATGTGCCCCATGTATCAATGTACCCCAGTTCCCCCTATTAGTTTTTTTTTCAATACAAAAACTACAACAATAGATAAATTTTCTTATTTATACTGTTTATTTTTTTTAAACAGAACGGGATTTATTTTTATTAAAAAAAACGTTTTTCGTTAAATAACTGTATTTCTAGATATTGATCCTATACAGTCAAAATATATAGTTTCTCTTCACATAAAAGGCATGCACGATCAGTTTCATAGTTTTATGATAGTGATGAAACTGATCGTGCATGCTTTTTATGTCAAGAGAAACTGTATATTTTGTAAGATGAATATCTAAGAATACAGTTATTGAACGAAAAATTTCTTTTTAATTTTAAATAAAAATAAAACCCGTTCTGTTTAAAAAATAATAATAAATAAACAGTATAAATAAGAAAATTTGTCTATGGTTGTAGTTTATGTGTTGGGAAAAAAACTAATGCCTGAAAATAAGGTACATTTAAAATTATAAGATAACATATGGGCATTAATATAATATAATAATTCTAATAGACAGAATTGTTTTTCTAAATCTCACTTATTTCCATGGAAATACTTCAAACTCATCACTACACGTCTTTTGTACAGTTAACGATAGTATATATATGTACATCTGCCTACATCTATCTATCTGTATATTATTTATTTATTTTATTTTACTACTAGCTGTTTTTTTTTCAAATTGGGTATTTATTTTAATTCTTTCAGGATTTCTATTCCATATTCTAAAGGGTGCATTATTATATTTTCATGTGTTAATTGAAATTGAAAAATAGATAATGTAATAAGCATAGAAAAATGAGTTAAATGCCATAAAATGAAAGATTGTGGATATCATAGTTTGTCATTAAATATAGGGACCATCCGTAAGTAAGCATATGTAATTTCTGAAGTCCCGCCACAGCTCTCTATTATAGAAAAAAATCATCTATCAGTTCAGTGGAAGCTACTTGGTTTTCACGTTCATCGGGAGTTTTACATTCTAATAATTTGATTAGAATGTAAAACTAATATACATATACATTACAACCTAATATACATTTGAATTCCTTGATCTACAAATATGAGCTTATTTTAGTTTCCCAATGTAATGTCTCAAAACTGTACTGATTTGGTATTTAATATTAAAATTGCAAAAGTTTTATTTATTTTTATTTGTGAATTTTTATAATTATATGTAAAAGATATAAGATCCGAGAACTTAAAAGGAGGTGTTTTAATAGAAGTTGAAATCATTATGCATTTTTAAAATAAATAATAATAATAATAACTTTTTCTCCGAAAAATAACTTAAATCTTAAGAGGCAACTTTTCTTTCCGACTATTTCCAATATTATTCTATCTAATGGCTTCTAACCTCTCAACTGGTAGACGGCAGGTGCTGGGTTCGAACCCAATCGCGGCTGTTGGCCTAACCATTCGGAGTTTTCGTGGTTTCCTTTAAACCTTGCGTAAATACGGGTTAGGTTCCCTTAGAAAGACCCGCACGAAGGACACTCCCCCACTGGTCCTATATCCCTAGTGTAGATAATCAGACGACAAAAATAAACCAAACCAAACCAAACTAATGGCTTCTAATTTCCAATCTTAATTCAAAGAAAAATGTATTTCGGGAAACGAGTAAAGTTGAGATACTTTCTTCTGCGATAGATAAAGCGTGTTTATAAGAAAATTGAACGAGAAGAAAATGGTCATATGGTGCCAAATATAAAACATTCTTCTATCTCTCACACGATAAAGCTAAATTATTTCCTATCACATTGCCAAAATTATATGACAATCTAACCGCTTCATGCATACTTTAATAAAAAAGCTTCGATGAATTGCGTGCATTAAAAATAAGTAAATAAATAGGCGTCGGGTTTTTTTCAACAAATCTTTTAATTACCACACTCATCATTTTTCATGTATCAAACCAAATTTTCAAACTGAAACACCTAAGTATACACCCAATCCTAATAAGAAAACTTTTATGTGAAATTATAATTAATATGAAGTTGATAAGACTCATTACACTAGTTTTTTAGATGCATCTGTCGCTAAAATCGTGAAAAATCTGGCATAGAAATGCTATCTAGTATATGATATACACGTATAACTAATCAACAGCAACTTATCACAAAATATATCAGAATATGAAGATTGTTTAATATATGTGCATTTGCTTTTGACATATGATCAATGATATATAAAATGATCTTGTTAAATTCATGTAAATATTGCGTATGTAGTATAGCAGTAGAAAATATTGATTTACATAAAAACATAAAAAATGTTATTTGTACCACTCCAGTTATAAAATTTAATGATGTCAGTTTAATTGCATCGTAAGATATTCAAATTGGTGTAAAACTAGTATTTTTTTCCAAATGCAAACATTTTTCGATAAAACTTGCATATAAAATATGTATTTAAATTTCTAATAAATCAGTGAATGTTTTTTTATTTATTTATTTATTTTTTTTTTTTGCTTGCTAGAAAGCACAGCATAATGCACAAAAAAATGTCATTTTTCTTTTTTAATTTTTGTTTTGTTATACTTTTTTGTTTGCACTATAATATAAAACTAATATATCATATCACATGTATGTGTCTTGTTCAAAATTATTTTCTGTTATGTCATGAAAATGAAATCAAAAGCTAAAAAAAAAATCTCACTGGAGTATTTTTAAATATTTTTTTGGGCTAGGAACTTATTTAAAATACGTAGAAATTTGTAAATGACAAGTCTTTAACTGTTAAGAAGAAACATTTTTTTATATTGTTTGGATGTTTATCAAAGGTAAATATTTAACTTTTTTTAAAGATTTTTTGAATGTATTCTAAATTTTGTAATTTTCTATGTTTGTCTTAATCAGGTAAGTTTATGTAATGATTACATGATTGAATATTTTTTCAACATGAAATAATTTTGGAAAATTTGACTTTTAAAGTTACTTTTTCATACTTTTCATTAAACCAATAAATATATGCAATCATTTTTTAAGAATTTACCAATAGCTGAACCTTTTATTTTAGAAGTAGAATACCAAATATTAAAACCTTTTAAATGACATTCTTCTTCATATGAAAAACTTCACTTTTGCATCAAATTATTTTTCTTACCACTCGAGAGATCACATCTGATCTGAAGTACTCACAATGATTTTTATCTTGAATACTATTTGCCAAAGGTGACCGGTTATTACGCTTTAAGGTGCTTTGTTAAATATCTAGAAAAATACAAGAGGAATTATTCTGAAACTCCAGATGTGTAAACAGAAGAGTACGGGACATACATTTCCGCGAAGCGTTTATTTTTACGAAACCACAAAGGAGGCCGTCAACAAGTTATTAAATAACGAATATCTATTGGTTAAACTTGTTAAGACTAATGTAGCAAAAACGTTAAAACTGAAGATTGTCATTAAGTGGCTTATTGTTATAAAATGTGCTCGTTTTTATGAGGATAGCATATAGAAATTATAATTCAAAAAAAAAAAAAAAAAAAAAAAAAAAAAACAGTACAAAGTTATTTTCTTATAAATTTCAGAGTTCTTATAAAAAGATATTTTCAGAAAATACATCAAACAACATTGTACAATATACGCTGTAATCATAAATAAAAAAAATTATAAAAATTATAAAAATGAGCAGGTTTACTAAACAATATTTCACTGCGTATGCCCGGATGCAATCAAAATATGATGTGCATAATTGGTTAGTAAATTTAGGGAGCAATTTTTGTGAAAGTCTCAAAAACATAGCTTGGAAATTATGAAAAGTATCATCGATAGAATAAGCTCAAAATCTATCTCATGTTTCCAAAATAAGACAAAGAGATGGGAGGTTGTATCCATATATCCATTACTAAATGTCAGTATAGCATACACAATATT
Organism: Maratus speculifer; assembly: GCA_964019185.1. Taxonomy (NCBI): domain Eukaryota; kingdom Metazoa; phylum Arthropoda; class Arachnida; order Araneae; family Salticidae; genus Maratus; species Maratus speculifer. Next base: position 94,306,326 of record OZ025289.1, on the reverse strand, counting down.
GCGTGCTTTATTATATTTGGATCAGTCCTCCCACGTTTTTGCATCCTTATGGGAACAACGAATTTTGAGCTTCTTCTTTGAAAGATAATTTTCAGAATTTTGAAGCTATTTTTATATAATTTCTAAAAGTTCCCTTATTGACCTGGTTAACACATAATGTACATTATATTTTGATTGCTTTCATGCATGTGCAGTGAAATGTTATCTTGTAAACCTGCTTATTTTTTTATTTCTTATTTTTTTATAACAGGGTATTATGAACTATGTTGTTTGTCATGTTTTCTGAAAAGAATTTTTTTTTGTTATTATGAACCATAAGATATAATTAATATAAGATATAAATAAGAGATAAGATATAAATTGTAAGACATAACTTGGGACTTTCGGAGCAATAATTTGGGAATATTTTTATGAAACCCTTAATTTTACTACGCGTATATATATTAGAGTAAAAAAATAAGCACAGTTTCTTGCAATAAACCACTTAATCATAATCGACCATTTGTATGTTTCTTTATATTAATTTTTACAAGGTTATTCAAAAAATATTCGTGCTTTTCAATTTGTTGACGGTACTCAATCACGTTTTGGGATACATTCGTCGCGGAAGTGTATGACCGGTGCTATTTCGTTTATAAAACTTGAGTTTCGGGGTAATTCTTTATGTATTTTTCTAGATATTTAACAAAACGCCTAAAATCGGATGTGGTCGGAAGTATAGTGTATCTGATCACTGATTTAGTTTTAACGTACACTGTAAAAAAAGGTCGATCTACTAAAAAAATTTTAGTGATCCTTGTAATTACTAAAAAATTTTTAGTAATCTTAGTCGGTTACAAGAAAATCTGTAAGAATTACTACAAAAAAGTTAGCAACGAAGAGAGTTAATAGTTTTATATTTTTAATAACTATTACTAAACCTCACTTGGTGTGGCTTTGATAGCATAGTGGTTATAGTAATGGACTCCAGATTGAAAGGTCCCGGGTTCGATACTGGCCACTGCCCAAATACTCCCCGAATATATGTAGTGTAAGTACTCGTTAGTAAAGGGATTATGAAAATCCTGTCGGAGCAGTTAGCAATGTTTGGTGCGGCCATCTATTGCAGTTTTGCCGAAAATCTTCCGCTTCAGAAGTCTGGATGCAGCTCGAAGGAACCTCCTGCTCTTCGGGCGCACGTAATGGTTATTAACCTTCCTACCCTGTTGAAAAGAAAGTTACGTTTTACCTGAATGGGTCGATTAGACCCAGTTTACTTGTTTTTATTTATTCTACTTCAAAACAAGTGTTTTCAACAAGCTTTATATTAGATATTATTTTTGTATTGACTATTAGAGACCAACATATTTTATAACCCCCCCTCACTTTAACTGCACCCCCTCCCCCTCTTCCTTGCAATGCCTTGTTTGTATAAACAATAATTTGGAAAATAATAATAAAAAATGTACATCAGAAATTTGTTTTATTTCCATTGTTTTGATACATTTTTTATGATAAACAAGATTTACAGTACACATTTACATGCTCCTGGCAAAGAAAAGATAAGCATGAAATACATCTCGTCTGCGTTTTTCGATCTCTCTTTGGACCACATTCTTTGCATCTTCCACGTTTAGCTGAACTAATACTTTCTTTTTTTTTCACCTGCAGCGTTAGCCAATTGCTTCTTTATGGTTACTCAGATATTTTGTTTCACCCTAATATCTCTGTGAGGTTCGGTCAGCTGTTTCCCAAGTTCCTTTAATAAAAGCCGCCTTTTGTATAGTTTGTTTTGATTGCAAGAAGGATTTGCATGCATAAAAACAACAAATGCATTTATTGAAGCTAGATCAATTAAATTGTAAAATAAACACACAGGCCATCGCCTAGTGCCCCTTTTGCATGTATATGCAGCAGCTAATGTATCAGTAGCATCTACTCCACCTTTAGTTTCATTATACAATTATTTACGGTTTCTTTTCTTTCTCATTTGAAACTTTGGCCTCATGATGCATAGTTGAAAGGAGGATTACCGATTTGTTTTTTTCCGGCACATACGAGACAAGTGTCATATCTTTTTGAAACCCGAATAATGAAGAAAATATTTCTCGCTCACGTGATAATTGAAACTCAGGTGGAAAAAATGGTTTATTTTTTCTAAGAGTACCAATCATAGTTAATTTTTCCCCAATAATTCTTTATTAAGAATATAATCTGTGAAAAAATTATCGACCGTAATATTTCGGGCTGTACCCTCAAGAGAATTTGCTAGGCGCAACACAACATTTCTACCTTGATATTCTTCTTTCTCACCATCTGAAGGCTTTCCAGTATAGATCTCAGCAGCGCAAACATAAGCTGTTTTGAATCAAACATCAACAACATTTTAATTCCATATTTTCCTCTTGGCTTTGACGGTATATATTGCCTAAATGGGCATTTACCACGGAAAGGAACAAGCTGTTCATGAATTGTAACATTTTCGTACGGAATGAACATCTTTGGCAACTGAATAACAAACATATCAAACAATGATCTTATTGCAGCTAGCTTATCTAAACCATGCCGATTTACTCTACTTTCTTTGTTGTCAAACCTAAGAAACTCTCTAATAATTTCAAAACGTTGCAAAGACATTGTTGCACGAAAAATGTCGCGGTCGTCTTCTTCGCTCAATAACTCTTTCAGAGATTCCCCTGTTGACTTATATACACCAGCTAAAATTAGCAAACCTGTAAAAGAAATATAAAAATAACTAAAAAAAAGAAAAGGATGGATAAATTTCAAACCGCGAAATCATTTGCATTTTTTTCATTTTATCTATAAATTATTCTATTTGAGTTTAATTTTTTTACCAATATAAGCTTCAAGCTCCTCAGCAGAAACCACTGTATGTTTTTTATTCTTTTCTGAGCATACTCTCTGCATTTCTCTGTTAGTTTCTTCTAGAATTAATTTGAGCATGTCATCTGTAAAGAACAGCTTCATCGCTGACAGGGGGTCTGCAGTTATCCTCTGAACTGCAAAACGTGTAGGACCAGGATTTAACTTTATAATATTATTTTGCCTGTAAAATAATAATAGAAGCCAGAAAATACAAACGAATGTAAAATATATAAGAACAGGAGTAGTGCTAAAGTATGCATGACAGGGGGGGGGGGGTGAGTAAGATTCCTCCAAAGGGCATATATTTCTTTTCCTAACATGCAAATTTTGAACAAATATCTATCAATTTCCTCGAAAATATTCTTTTTTGCCCTGATGGTAGCAGGGGGGGGTGCGTGATCCAAAGGTGGCACAACCCCTGAATATGAAAAAATATAAAATAAATATCAAATTCAATAAATATAAATTATGAATAAGTACATACAGATCTTTTGATGTAGGTAGAGGGGATTTACACCATTCAGTTTTGTTGCGACTAATAAAGCAAGATGGAGACGCCACTGTTTCATCTTCTGTATCGGAAATATCTGTTTTCTCTTCCTCCTCTTCGATGGACAAATGATCCGATTCATCTGTTTCAATCAAATATTATCACTCCCTTCATCAAATTCATCACTAGGTAACTCTTGCCAAAGCTTTCTAATTTCATCATCAGTAAGACCGCGCTTATTACGTGCCATATTGCATAAAAAATGGCGAAACACTCCAACACAAGAAGAACATTACTTTAGAATATTAGTATAGTAGCGCCATCTATCGATCTTTATTCGAATAACGAAACACTCCAAAACAAGAACATTACTTTAGAATATTACAATAGTAGCGCCATCTACCGATCATTATTCGAAATACACACTATCTAATTGTTTTCTATGCATTTATATGCGATTAGTGATATGGGTCGATTAGACCCATTCAGGTAAAATGTGACTTTTTTTATTTTGGCTAAAAAAAAATAATTTCGGAAGTCTGAAAAAATTATAAACTGAAGATATTTATCTGTCTGAGGAATACTTAAAATATAAGAGCTCTTAGTTAAAACCCGACGGAGCTATTATGAAATAAATAATTGAAATGGGTCGATTAGACCCATTCAGGGTAGAAAGGTTAAAAATATTTTTGGAGATATTACTAAAATTTGCTTAGTGGCTCATATTAAAAATTTTTAAGTTTGTTATACAAAAAATTCTTTTGTTCAGTTTACAAAAAAAATGCTTGTTTCACTTGCAAAAAAAAGTTTGTAATGGTTACTAAAAAATTCTGTGGAATACAAATTTACTAAAAAATTTTTAGTAACCTCTTGAATTTTTTTTACAGTGTAAAAAGTGTATTACCCAGTGGTGTGATAACCCAGAAAGAGTCATCATTCTTAAAAACAGCATTCGTTTTTAAGAATGTCTGTCATTAATGATCATAAAAGATCATGCTCGAACTAAGTTAATTACAAAATAATATAAAATCCTTATAAAATGAAGACATCTTATCATGTTACTGTTTATTCTCATTCAGCTTTTTTTTTTTTACAACGCATAATAAAAATTCCTTTTACTATTACTTTACCATTTTTAATACCAGGGTCATTCCATGTCAATTCAACCAGACCTTGTAACCCGACCCACAGGGATTTTGATGAAACTTTGTGTACACACTAATTCTATCATAAAATGATTCCATCAGAAACTTTTCCTTCCCAGACCTCATAGTTTGTGAGATATGGGGGGTCCAATTCTTGGGTTTTTCACAAATCGCAAATTTCTGAGTCTGTATTTTCAGATTGCCGTTCCATCTTTAAAAAATTGTTTCTCTGGATCTAAAACATAAATCATCCGAAAAATATCACTGTAAGAAGATAAAAAGATTCAGATTTTAATAAAAAATATTTAAAAAATTTACTTGTAATTTTTAGGATGAAAAAAGTCAGCCAAAGTTGAGAATTATGATTATTTTTCCAAATTTTTGTGACTTCACGAAAAAGGCTGTACACAAAAAGGCAAATTAAATTTCCAATTTCTTTTTGTTTTAAATAAAAGTTTACACTTTGGGCTTTCTATCTATGAAATAAAAATGATGTGTTTCACATGGCTTATGCAAAAATTTTGGGTACTTTCCAATTAGCCGGATGCATGCTTTATTTTTATATATAACATATGCACACAAAAAGGCAAATGAAATTTACAATTTCTTTTTGTTTTAAATAAAAGTTTACACTTTGGGTTTTCTATCTGTGAAATAAAAATGATGTCTTTCGCATGTCTTATGCAAAAATTTTGGGTACTTTCCAATTAGCCGGATGCGTGTTTTATTTTTGCATGTGTACATACGTATAGATTTATATAAATACAGATGTATTATACATGTACATATATATGTGTATATACAATATATTGATATACATATGTATAACACTGGTGCCCGTCTAATATAAAAGTACCAAATGTTGCCTTATTTTGAGAATCTGGACCAATTAAAAGGAAAAAAATCTGACTAAATTTAGCTATGGTACTTAAATAATTACTGGAATTTCTATGAGTTATTGAATTTAATGTTATTTGATACATGTTTTTTTATTTGCAAAGTAAAGTTTAGGCTTTGTTTTTTCTGATTAAAAAAATCTGACTGTAATATGTTTCCCCATTAAATTTAGTGAATGGTTCATATATTTCATTTAGTTATTTAATAATGGGCATTTTTGGCTAATCTAAAGAATCTCTTACTTTTATTTTCAATAATTAAACTCAAAACAGATTTTTTTTTTTTTTTTTTTTTTTTTTTTTTTTTTTTTTTGTACAGTATAAAATAAATAATTTTTTCTCCTCACATTTCCATCCTTTCTTTCGAATGCTTATATATTACATAATTATTTGTGTTTAAAAATGTTCAAAAACTTTTATTTCCTTTCCTTGGTTAATTTTTATCAGTTTAAATATTTATATTGGCAAGTTTAAATACACAAATGTTTAACAGAACTTAAATTTGTTTCTATAGTCTGAAAGATTTAATAGCACCTGCCTTGTATAAACACATTCTGATAAAGGCAGGGTAATGTTTGTTTGTGAAAGCAGATGTTTTGAAATCAATTGAATCAAATTATTGTCATTATGTTGTTTCTTTTCATAGAAGAATTATCTAACTTTTACTGTGCTACTAAAAATATATTCTAAATGTTACATATTTTATAGTTTGTGGTACGTATAAATATTTTCTTGCTTTATTGTTTTAATATGGAGCTTGATATTAAACCTTCTGCTAGTCTTCAGGCTTGCAATATTGTAATATTAACAGGTTTAGAAGGTGACAAAACTAGCTATACAAATAACAGAGAAATAGACACATTGATAATCTCTGTGATTCAGAAAAAGAACTTTTATTAGTTAGGACTATTGCATTTATAAAACAAAAATTAAGTGAAAACCGTTTTATTAATATATGTGAGAATCACAGAATTTGGCTCTTAATGAAATATGAATTTTATCAATATAAATGTGGAGATCCATTTAAGCGGAATAAAAAGCAAGTGAAAAAAGCAATTAGGGCAGTTAATAGAGATTTGTATACGGCCGAAAAAGTAAACCAAAGTTGAAAGTTATGATTATTTTTCCGAAATTTTGTGACTTTATGAAAAAGTCTCTACACAGAAAGGCAAATGAAATTTCCAATTTGTTTTTGTATCAAATAACATTAAATCCAATAACTCATAGAAACTCTAGTAATTATTTAAGTACCACAGCTAAACTTAGTCAGATTTTTTCCCCCTTAATTGGTGCAGATTTTCAAAACAAGGCAAAATTTGGTACTTTTAGGTTAGACGGGCACCAGTGTTATACATATATATACCAATATACTGTATATATACATACATATGTACATGTATAATACATCTGTATTTATATAGATCTACACATATGTACATATGTAAAAATAAAACATGCATCCGGCTAATTGGAAGGTTCCCAAAATTTTTTTATAAGCCATGCGAAAGACATCATTTTTATTTCAGATATAGAAAGACCAAAGTGTAAACTTTTATTTAAAACAAAAAGAAATTGGAAATTTCATTTGCTTTTTTGTGTGCATATGTAATATGTAAAAATAAAGCACTTTTCCGGTTAATTGGAAAGTACCCAAAATTTTTGCATAAGCCATGCGAAACACATCATTTTTATTTCATAGATAGAAAGCCCAAAGTGTAAAATTTTATTTAAAACAAAAAGAAATTGGAAATTTCATTTGCCTTTTTGTGTACAGCCTTTTACATGAAGTCACAAAAATTTGGAAAAATAACCATAACTCTCAACTTTGGCTGACTTTTTTATCCTAAATATTACAAGTAAATTTTTTAAATATTTTTTATTAAAATCTGCATCTTTTTATCTTCTTACAGTGATATTTTTAGGATGATTCATGCTTTAGATTCAGAGGAACAATTTTTTGAAGATGGAACGGCAATCTGAAAATACAGACTCAGATATTTGCGATTTCAGAAAAACCCAAGAATTGGACCCCCCATATCTCACAAACTATGAGGTCTGGGAAGGAAAAATTTCTGATGGAATCATTTTATGATTGAATTAGTGTGCACACAAAGTTTCATCCAAATCCCTGTCGGTCGGGTTACAAATGGGGGAAAAATTGGTTGAATTGACATGGAATGACCCACCAATGAATTCATTTAATTTTAATCTTAAAGGGTACACCTCTTATTCCTTAAAGAGAGTGAATTTATAGTTAAAATTTTCGGTATAAACGAAGATGTGTAGGCTTTTATTTATATTTTTATTTAATGTCTTAAGTGTATCTTTTGCTGAAACAGGGATGGTATTTTTTTCGCTTTTTTATACCAATATAGCATTAGAGAAAATGCTGTTCTGTAAAATTACAGTATTTTCCATTTAAAAACATATTTTTTAAAGATTATACTAGTATGAAAAAAAGTAATAAATATCATCTCTACAGAAAATATTTATATAAAAATGATCAAATAAACATTTTTTTTTTTACATTGCTACAATATAACACATAAATACAGGTTTTTTTCTCTTTCATTTTCCTTATCGTTTCGTACAATATTTAATCTCCTGAAATTATAATATAAGTATATTTACAAAATAGCATTTATTGTGATGCCGCTATATTAAAACATGTAATAGAAATAATATATTTTTTCATCGTAAAATCGACTCAATTAGTGTATTAAATACATAACACTATTCATTATTTAACTACATTATATTATTTTAACTATTACAAATTTATTAGGCTTATCCTTATTTCCTAGATCTTACTGAAATTGTCTCTTACATGTGCTCATGTATTATTCATCTGCGACATAAGACATACTTAATTATGCTTCTAATATAATCTATAAGCATGTTGCTACATATTACTACTCTATCCAGTTCATCGTGTTACATATGAAATGCACTTAAATGACTTAATTAAAACGTATATTAAGAAATGTGCTGTAGTTACAATATATTTATGACTATTATAAATTAAAAGTAACTTATTTACTAATAAATAAAAAACTTCATAATATCTACACTATACATTGGAACTCTTCAAAAAATAAATAAAATAAAGAGAAATTAGTTTTCAGAAAATTGAATTTCATTGATCTGATTTTGTAAGTTAAATATCTATAATGTCTACAGAAGTGTTTTATGGTGGTTGGAGCGATGTTAGTGTTTTCACTTTTTAATCTAAGGGGACGCATTGCTGGCGGATACAGGCGTTATTTGTCAAAAGCCATTCCTTTCCCTTAAATTACACAAGTCCATAATTACATGGGTCTGATAAAGTATTTTTATCAATAATATTCAAATAAAAATAATATGGTTAGTTTATCATTTGTGTTCAAAACCATTGTTATATATTTATCTTTTCCTATTAATATACACATTATGCATATGAATTAGTGTTTAGATCTAATGCTTTAAGACCCAACATGCACGGTCATGTGGTTTAGACATTCATTTGAATTTTTACTTCTCAATCGTATGTAATAAAACTAGTGCTCGCGATAGGATACGTATAGCAAGTATACGATTAAACGATATACGTATATCCGTATAATACGTTTTTCTGCTATACGGATACTTTCGAATATACGTTTAAACGTATCCGGATACGTATAAGGCGTATCAACTAAACGTATATTTAAGAATACGTATATTTAATGTATACGTACATTCGCCGTATCGTATCTAATTTAAATAGCGGACTTCACCAGTCTTATGTCGCTGAATGGAGAATAATTTAAAAATCGGTAGCGTTACGACAGAAATCCGCATAGTATGCAGGCCCGTAGCTAAGGGGGCGCTATGGGCGGCTCAGCCCCCCCTAGAATATTTTGAGCCCCCCCCCCCCTGGGAAAGATTCCAAGGTCACTCAATTAATTTCTGTTCCAGAAATTCAAATGAAATTCTGTTCAAAAATCTAATTTAGTTTTGAGACCCTTTCACAGTTTTGCAGAGTTACTAAATTGTATCTAAAATAAGTGTGTCAACACTCCTTCATCTTATATGTACATATGAAGTTAACATGATGTTTCATTTTGCACCAGTTATACAATCAAAATTTTCATCATCCTATACTTTTCTTAGCATAAAATGAAGTTAGTACAACAGTTTAATTAGAAACATAATACCTACAATGTGAATAGTTATTAATTTATCTTTCTGCGTCAGAAAGAGAAAAAAAAATTATGAGCCCCCCTACATTCTCTCGAGCCCCCCCCCCCCCCCCATGGTTCACTTCTATCTACGGCCCTGATAGTATGTCTTATACATACGAGATCAAGCAAAGAAAAGCGTATATTTTTTAAAACAGTTTGCAAAAAGTTCACAAAAGATCAGACTCTTGATTGGCTAATCTCGCTTCACTAACAGTGAAATATCTACTATCTGGATTCCAACCAAGATCTTGGTATTTCCCTTTATAAATATTTTAACAGTGCCGTAGCTAGAAGTGAACCATAGGGGGGGGGGGGGGGGGGCTCGAGAGAATGTAGGGGGGGGCTCATAATTTTTTTTCTCTTTCTGACGCAGAAAGATAAATTAATAACTATTCACATTGTAGGAACTATGTTTCTAATTAAACTGCTGTACTAACTTCATTTTATGCTAAGAAAAGTATAGGATGATGAAAATTTTGATTGTATAACTGGTGCAAAATGAAACATCATGTTAACTTCATATGTACATATAATATGAGGGAGTGTTGAAACACTTATTTTAGATACAATTTAGTAACTCTGCAAAACTGTGAAAGGGTCTCAAAACTAAATTAGATTTTTGAACAGAATTTCATTTGAATTTTTGGAACAGAAATTAATTAAGTGACCTTGGAATCTTTTCCAGGGGGGGCTCAAAATATTTTAGGGGGGCTGAGCCGCCCATAGCGCCCCCTTAGCTACGGGCCTGTATTTTAATCAACGTACATGTTCAGTGCAATTTACCGAAGTGACCCATGTTACCTATCGATTGTAGGGCAGTACGAAACCGAAATGTGGCACCAATAAAAACTATCCTGTTGAACTGTAGCTGACGTCACAATTCGCCTTGATTTTCATTTCATACTACCTTACAATCGGTTGGTAACATTGGTCACTTCGGTAAGTGACCGGTAAGTTACTCTAAACATACTCAATGTTTAATTATGTTTCTTCTAATTTTAATTAAATAAGTCATAAAATATTCTGGGAGGACAAAATAAATAAATTATTTAAAAAAGAAACTGATAAAAATTACCAAATATGTAAATTATTTTAAAATTCCTCCGCGGTAAGACAATTTACATATGGTGAAAAATAAAACCATTGTGTCACGTGACGCAGACACTTAGTATAAGTATCTCGTAGAGTAGAAGAACGAGCATTTATAGACGCAGTTCTGCTTAGATTATAATTAGAAATGAATAGAAAAAGCTGGGTGTGGCGGTACGCTGAGAAAAAGAATGACAGAGCCTACTGCCTGCTATGTGATGATGATATTGCTGAAAACTCATTCTGTGCAACTGGTGGAACAAACTTCATGCCACATATAGACAAAGTCACAGACAGATATTTTGTAAAAACATATTTTTCGGACTATCTTACCCTTAAAAAGTGTAAACCAGTCGAAAGATTTCTCGAATCCATTACTTTCTTCTTGTTAAGATACAAGAAAATATAAAAAAACTAAGTACTGAGCCACAGCTCTTCCAAAGATTAGTTTGATTCTATCCACAACTAATGTAAGACAATTTATAATAAATAACTTAGATTTTTGGGAAAGAAACCAAAATTTAAACTGAGAAACGTATTCAGATTTTTTAGGTACCTGCATAACAAGTAGTAGTTAAGTAAACGCATCGTAGTTTTTTAAACAGAGAATCGCGATGGGGATACTCAACCGGATATTTCTCAATGTCTGTAATCCGCAGAAAAGCATTGAAACATCAAATTTCATATCTTGAATGAAAAACGTTTAAACGTTTATACGTTTAACCGCTTGGATAAGATCCGTATATACGATGTACCGTATATGTTGTTTTGCACAATACGTATAACCGCCGATGGCGTATTATACGTATAGTTGATCCGTATTTCGTATAATACGTATTATACGTATACGCGTATAAACGTATAATCGAGAGCACTAAATGAAACCCGAATCGAATGATCATTCTGGTTTGCAAAAAGTTTTTAAATATAACATAGTAAAAACAATGCATTATTGTTTATCTTATGAATCAGAAATCAAAAGTTTTCTATGTAAAATAAATAAATTGTAAGGCTTTTAAAAAATTGGAAAATTTTCTGTTCAAACCTGCCCTATGTAAGTGTACCTTTGAAAAAGTAAGGGGCACTTTTGAACAAATGAACAAAATATGAAATTATTGATGGTTTTTTTTTAATAAAAAAACTGCATAATGTTTCAGAAATATAAAGTAAAGTGAATAAAATTAAATAACTACATCTTATATAAATTATTGTTTTTTAATTATTTAATCAAACTTAAATCCATCAAACTTGATGTCAAAAGTCATTGCTGGAACAACACGCAGTGTCTCTCCAGTTATGTTTGGTTGTGAAAACATTTTTAAAATATACTTGAAATTCAGCAAAGTGATATCTAATGCTTTTGTAAAATTAAAATTATATTTTTTTAATGAAGAAACCTCACATAAAATTCCGTTTTACAAGTTATGAAAACCAGTAATAATGTTTGGGAAGGATAAAATGAAACAGGCTTTGTTTGACAAAATTGCAAAATCACGAACCATTTTTGTGTATCTGGGATTTGCAATTATCCAAATGATGAATGTCATAAAGTGTGCATCTTTGTATAATTATTGCATTAAAGCAGTAGTAATGTACTGCCATATGCATTTTTTAAAAATAAGTTATTTTAAAGTTTTTAACATTTAGAGTGTTCAAAGGTGCTCCCAGTTCAAACGTGCACATGTCCCCTATACATTGATCTATGTACACCGATCTTTTTAAAGAGTAATATGCGTAAAATTATGCTAGAAAATATGCGATAAATAAGTATGAAGTATTGTGTATCTACATTTTCGAATTTAGTAGTACTGCGTATCTACGATCTACACAGTTAAATATTTCTGTAAAAACAAAGAAAAGTGAGACACTGAGTAAATTTACAGTAGTTCTCGATTAAATGCATTCGATCGCGTTTGTCGTTGTCATCATTTTACTAATATTTCCTTAATAGTATGTCTTATTACTTGTAGGGATGTCGTCTTTATTTAAAGCTATTTTTTTGTCTTTGTTAAAACTTATAATTCAAAATAGAAATAAATTTATGTTGCAATTTTAAAAAAAATATATGAAAAAGGAAAACTAGTTTTTTATTTTATTTTATTTTATTTTATTTTACATAATTTTTATTTATCGATTTATATTTTTATTTTTTTACTTAGAATAAGTCAGAAATGGAAAAATCATTTCCTCGGTGCTGATGGGTATTTTTATTGATTTACCCCCTCTGACATAAATAAATACTTTGTACTAAATAAATCTCATAGCTCAATCAGTAGGGAATTATTGAACTATCAAGAAATGTCGCATTCAAACACCAGGATGGCAAGAAATAAATTGTGTGTAAATTAAATGATACTGCAGTTCAAAATTTCTGGGAAAAATTAAATACTTTCAGAATCATTGATGATTTACTGATTTACTGATTTTGAAATCTAAATTAAATTATTATCATTAAAAATAAATTTACAGAGCCTTGTGCATTTTTAACGATGTTAATTTACAGAGTCTATTGTAAATATACTGAATAATTTCCCTGTTATTTAACAGAGTTATTAAATTTCAGTTCATTAAATTTTGGTCCCACAGGAAAATAACATTGTGCATACTTGTCGTGTCTCTTTTTCAAAATTCTTTTTGTAATTGAAATAGTTTTCGTTGTACTAAATTATTCGAAAATATTTGCATTTTACTTGTGCAAAGTTTATTCTTCCGCCAAAGAACTGACCTACGATTAGACTTCTTAAACGTCAGTTAGCTTGAAAAAATGAAATTTCAACAGTGCAAATATTTGTAAACGTTTAGTTTTTTTTTTAATAACCTATCATACGTAGTATAGGTAAGTCTTGCAATAGTTTTGAAAATCCAGCAAAACTTTCGGACGGATTTACACGATTGAGGTATTGGAGATTCCGAAAAACATATTTTTAGAAAAAAAATGCCGTCCGTCTATCTTTGTGTATCTGTCTGTCTGTAAACGCCCTATATCCTGAAAGAATTCAGATATAGACTTCAAATTTGATGTATACTTAGTATGTAACAATAGAAAAAGCCTATTGAATATTTATAATCTCGATTATACAAAAAAGTTTTTTTCGGACTCTCGGAAAACTCATTCTGAAGAAAGACTTAAAAATTTTCGAAATTGTTTATTTTAAGATCTGAATATAAAAGTATTCATTTCCAAATTATTTTATAAGATGCGTGTATACCAAATTTCATCGTTATCATAAATTTAAAAGACATAAAAAAAAATCATTTTTATTTAAATTTATTGAATGATTGAGATTGTTAATTTCCTGTTTTAAATTTAAGATCATATTCATTCAAAAAATAATCAATTCGCTTTGTCACGTAGAGGAAATTTGAAGTAATCAATATTCAAATTAAAGTTTTAGAAAGATTTTGAATACCTACCAAGATATTGCCTTTCATTCTTTGATATTCGATCAAGTTTTAAATTTTGGTCCCACGGGAAAATAGTATTGTGTATACCTGTCATGTCCTCCTTTCAAAGTTCTTTTATAAATGAATTATCTTACGTGATGCTAAATTTATTAAAGATATTTGCATATTATATGTGCTCAGTTTAAAACTTCAATACAAATATTAGCATATGATCATGCTTCTTAAAATTCAGTTATTTATTTTGTGATAATGACACTTTAGCTGTGAAAATCTGTGTAAAAATTTTTAAGCATTTTTATTTACCCATCATACGTAGTATAGGGTAAATCTTGCAATCGTTTTGAAAATCGAAAAAAAATTAACATAGTCCGAAAATCATATCTTTAGAAAAAAAATTGCTGTTTGTCTCTCTGTCTGCTGTAAACGTTCTATCACAGGAACAAATTGAGATACAGACTTGAAATTTTATATGTACTTAGTATGTAAAAATGGGACGAAGCTTATTTAATATAAGTAACCTCGATTATCCGAAACTATTTTTTTTTCGGTCTCATGAAAGGTACATAAAAATTTCCGATTGTTTATTTATTTTAAGGAATAAACGTAAAAGTCAATAAAATACCACGAATTTTGCAGAAAAAACGAGTTGATCGGCATCGGTTGTTGAGATATTCGTAATCCTGTTTTCCACATTCTTCGATTTTTCATGACACAGTATTTCATTCAAATTTCAATTCAGAGATATATTTTAATTGAAAATGGCACGCTTAATCCGACTCAGTAAACTGTTATTTAATATGATTATTATTTTCGGAGTTATAAGAATGTTTCTTTTATGCAGTTCGGTACTACTTGAGTAGTTTGGCATTTTATATATATTGTCGAAATTGGTTCATCAGCAATTTATTAATAAAGCATTACTATGTATATTAACAATATTTAAATATACGTTTAAATTTTGTTTTGGAATTGCAATCTATTGTATAAATTTTTTTCTCGTGTTTTATTTTCATATATTATATTATGCATATCTATGATTGGTAAGTATTACGGTGGCCCGCAACGACTAGTTTTATCTTGTTGTATGTTTGTATATAATTTAGTTATCTACTAATACAAAATTTTAATAGACATATCATTAAAAAAGACATAACGTCACAAAAATTTGCTCCATTTTTTTTTCATTGTAATGAGCATGTACAAAAATTTACCTTTTTCCATAAATTACTTAAACATATGAGGAATATCCTTTTTTTAGAATTTCTGAATAATTATTCTTTTGTTAATTTCCTTGATTAGACTTATGATCTTACTCTCTCAAAATAATATGTGGGCTTTATCGCATAGAAGACATTTCAAGTAATCACTATTCAAGTTAAAGTTTATAAACATTCTCAATAACTACAAAGAGTTTGCTTTGATTCTAGGCTATTCAATCAATCTTTAAATTTTGTTCCCGCAGGAAAATAGTTTTGTGCATACTTGTCATGGTTCCCTTTCAAAGTACTTTTATAAATGAAATACCTTCAGTGATAATAAATTGTTTAAGGATATTTGCATATTATATTCATTTCAAAAATTAGCCTATGATTATGCTTCTTAAAACTCAGTTATCATGTGATAATGAAATTGTAATTGTGTAACTATTTTTAAGCATTTTTTTTTAACTTTTTATTCGTAATTTAGTTTTCTATGAGCATAAAATTTTAATAAACATATTTTTATAGAGACGTAACGTCACAAAAAATATTCCAATTATTTAAAAATGAATATGTACAATATTTTACCTTTTTTCATAAATTTCATAAACATCACAGGAAACTCATTGTTTTTAGAGTTTTTGAATAATTATTCATTCGCTAATTTCCTGGTTTAGATTTATGATCATATTCATTCAAAGAATAATCATTTGTCTTTATTGCATAGAAGATATTTAAAGGTAGCACTATAGGTGTAGACGTTTAATAAAGATTTTGAGTAACTACAAAGATTTTGCTTTGATTCTGTGATATTCATTCAAACTTTAAATTTTTGTGTCATAATGAAAATAGTTTTGGGCAGACTTGTCATGTCTGGCTTTTATACTTTTTTGTACTATTGTAAATAAAATATCTTCCGTGATACTAAATTGTTTAAGGATTATATTATATGTGCAAAGATTAAGACTTCAGTACAAAAAATAGCTCATCGTTATACTTCTTAACCCTTTATCTACCGCATTATGAATTCATGATAATTTTACAATGTGAAGCATTTTACGAAGATTTTTTAAACAAAATTAAAAGATTTACATAAACATTTAATAAATAATTTAAGGATTTTAGAAAGATTGAAGGATTTAGATTGATTAATTAAATTTCAATTTACAGGGATTTTTTGCAATTTTCATAACCCTACTCAAATTTTTAATTTTTAATTGTTTTCTTAGTATTTTGTATAATTATAAAATGTACAAATATGATGTTCTTGCAATATAAATATAGAAATATTTCCGCATTGAAAAATGCCCACCCCCCTCCTTCAGCTCTAAAAAAGCTGAAATAATGCAAAGGCAATAGAAATCATACTTTGAAAAATATATTTGTTTTGTATTAACCAATATTTTGAAACAATGTAAAGTAATGTATCTGTAACTTATTCTAAACAGTATTACAACTCACTGGCGTATTAAAAGAATTTTATAATAAGTTATTTTAATGATACTTATAAGTACTGTCGGTAGATAAAGAGTTAAAACTCAGGTCTTGTAATAATGAAATTTTAACTGTAAATATCTTTATGCGTTTTTTCTTTTTAAATCTTGTTTTACGTTTGTCTGTAATTTAGTTATCCATTAATACAAAATTTTAATAAATATATCATAAGAAATACTTAACGTCAAAAAATATTTTTTTAAAGATGAGCATATAATTTTTCAATAAATTTCTTAATCATAAGAACAAAATAATATTTTTAGAATTATTGAATAATTATTCGTTTGTTAATTTCCTGTTTTAGACTTATGATCTTATTCACTCAAAGAATAATCAATTGATTTTATCGCATAGAAGACATTTGAAGTAATCACTATTCAATTTGAAGCTTTATTAAGATTTTGTGTGACAACAAAGATTTTGCTTTCATTCTATTGTATTCATTCAAGTCTTAGTTTTTCGTCCCATAGGAAAATAGTTTTGTGCATACTTATCATATCTTCTTTTCAAAACTCTTTTATAAATGAAATTATTTTCTGCTATACTAAATAGTTCAAAGATATTTGCGTATATATGTGTGAAGTTTAAATCTTCTACACAAAAATTATCCTATGATTAAATTTCCTAAAATTCAGTTAGTTATCTTGTTGATAATGAAATTTTAACTGTGTTGTAAAATCTTCAAATAGAACAAAGCTTTTTTAAAACATAGTTATTGTTTAAATCAAGAACTCACTAGAATATTTAATTATTTTAAAACACAATAGAAATAGAAATGAACAATCAGATTGACTAAAATTGTTTAATTAGGAAATGCATTCAGTTTTTCTTAACTTTTATTTGTTAGTTCTGCAAACTGTCCCATTTGTTATAGTGAAAAAAGTGAAGTATTGAAATTATAATTAAATGTTGAATTCAAAGATGAAAATTTTCCATAAAACTATTCTCGAAAGATTTAACAGTTCATTTTAATTAAAGCAAAAAAAAAGTTTTCTACAGTTAATTTATCTTTTAATTGAAAATATTGTTTTGAACGAAAGAGTTTCGATTAAATACAGAATTGTTTAATGAAACACATGAAAACAAAAACTTTCATGTATGAAATTTCTCAGAGGAAGTATTTTTCTCCCAATTTTCATGCTTTTAGCTACTGTAGTTTGATTTGTGCTTTGATTATGAGTCATCCAGGATTGTATGGGGTCGAAATAAAAAAATTATAGTGATAATAAAAAGAAGTACAATGGGAGGGGGCAGGTGCTTATAAATCCACAGTCGAAAAGTTTTCAAACGATATGTCACGAAAAAAAACATTTCTCCCTCACCTCCCCCACCTCTATGATGAAAAAAAACCCAAAGCTAACTGCCTGAGTTCGAAATTGAACAACAAATCGAAGGCCTGTAAGGAGTTTCATCTTTTGCCAGGCCTTCCAATGAGGTATAATCTCACCGTAGCTTAATTAATATCTGAGCTAGAAAATCGCCCATCTATGGAGTAAATGGTATGTGGAAGGGTAAATATTCATATTATGAAAAAGTGATATCAGTTTTCCCGATTGTATATCACATTCGAACTTTTGAAAAAAGATTGAAACTTTCCAAGTGTAATGTTTATACTGCTGCCACACCAAATTCCAACCCCTGAAGGAAGCATTCAAATCATGTGAAATTTACAGCATGCATTTGTAGCAATAAGTTACTGAATTCGACCGAGGAAGAATAGTAGGCCATAGGGATTGAGGATTATCTTTTTGGGAAATCGGTCAACGTATTCGACGAACCCCAGCAACTATGAGGCGGATCTGTAATCGCTGGATGCAGGTGGGAACGACGGACCAACGGTCCCGATCGCACCCACGTCTTTTCACCACTGCCTGTGATGGCAGGAGGTTTGTGCGCATGACTGTGATGGGTTGCACAACCACATCATGAACAATAACGCAACAAATTCAATCTGTTACACATCATTCGGTGTCCATTCGTACCATTCGACGCCATTTGCAGAATAATGGAATGTCCGCTAGGCGTCTATTGCTCCGTTTAACCTTGACTGCAAACCAGAAGCATTTGCGCCGGCCAGCGCAGCGGTGCGAGGAACGCGGACATGGAGAACTAAATGGAATGACATTGTGTTTATTGACGGATTCCGTTTCTGTCTGCAACATCGCGATGGTCGGATTCGAGTTTTGAGACACTGGGGTGAGAGGCTGCTGAATAGGGTGGATCGAAATTTTTTTTTTCACAGTGTCAAAACCTACCTATGCGGAAAAGATGTTCTCTTGGATGGAGATTAAGGGAAAAATAATTAAAAAAATTAATTTTAAATTTTAATACTGCCACAATGAGGTTAAATTTCGAAAAAAGTGAAAAAAGACGTAATTTTGGCTAGATGATTTTTGATTCAAAATTATAGTTTAAAAAATTATCCCAAACCTACCTATGCGTAAAAGATGTTATATTATATGCTGAGTACGAGAAAAATAATTGAAAACATTAATGTCAAAATTTAAATCTGCCGCAATGTGGCGCAAATTTATCTATTTGAACATTTTTACGGTAAAAAATAATTTTTTTTTTTTTTTTTTTTTTTTTTTTTTTTTTTTTTTTTTTGCAAAATAAAATATGAATTTTAAAATTTTTAACATTTATTGCAATGAGGGGATATTTAATTGATTACAAGATAAAAACTTTAGTTTCTTATTTAACAGCTTCATTAGTATTAAATCAAGGAAAATCGTCAACATTGCAACTGGCGATAATAACTTTCGGTATTGAGAATTGACATGAAATTTTGTAATTCAATTCAATTTAATTTTTATAAAACCGTCTCTTATGTATGGTCCGTACACAGCAGAAATACTTCTGTGACTCTTTTGATTATTAGTTTTGTAGAATGAGCATTGAGTGAATAGATATTATTGGTAGTAGATGTTTTTGCCACTGGAATGATTGCTGGATTTACCTATTGCTTCTGAAATCATGTCGTTACTAAATCCATCAGTTAGTAAAGGTTCGACACATTTTCCTATTTAATTAAATCTATGTAATCCATCGTAAAAAGTCAAAAAGCTGGTAAAAGGAAAATATAGATATTTTTTAATGTAATGATTAGGATTACAGCAGACCGTTTGATTTCACTCGCGCGCTTTTAGAATTCATACACTGACATAAAGGAAAACACAAAAAGCTTCTAACAGGCTTCGAATAATCTTTCTATTTCACCAGTGAAACATTTGTACCCATCCGCGGTTCCATCCAAGCTGCAAAAAGATGACATAGTGGAACCTCATTGGTGTGTAACTAGCACAAAAAACATTGTAGTGGACGCTTGAAGATCAGTTCCATATTTCGGATAACACATCCTTTAACATCTATGTTAACAGATATTCCATCAAAACCCATCGCAACCAACTTTGTTACATGTATATTATTGTTAACACATGACAAAAAAATGTACGTCGTATTTTCAAATTGTTTGCTACGCTCTCAGAATTTATATATATGTGGCCGATGTATTCGGAACCAAGTTCTTTTTACAAGCTCAAGTCTGCTTCTGCTATGATTTTTCTTCTGTTGTTTTCTAGTGATGTAGTCTGTCTTTACACCCATCAAAGTTTGAAGAAAATGACCATGATCATAAACTTTTACAAATGACTAAAGAGAATGACTAAAACGATGGAGTGGTCTTTGGATTGTTTTGTCATGCCGATTTTTTTCTGTCAATAGCATTCGATTCATAGTTTTGTGAGATAATGCCCACATGTAATGCCCACATCTTAAAGTGCACCAGACACGATGGCAGCACCTGCTTGGTCGGAAATGCCCAAACTATCCAATATTCTGGCTGATGTCAATCTTCGTCACTACAGGTGATGTGACACCTAGCTCGGCAGCATTTTGGCTTTTCAATGACAGCTGATGATGCAGAAAAGTGAGTTTGCTCTCAATACGTCGGTTTAGTTTATACTCAATATTCATATTCATATTCAAAGCTATTAAACTGAAAAAATAGGCAGTATTTTCGGAAATGGTCCAAAAGACTGTAGTAGCTTTCAATATCTTATTTTGTTTTAAAAGAATTAAGAAGAGCGCAATATTTGTCGTTCAACAGTTTATTTTTTCTTAAAATGCTGTTGGGGTAAATTATTGAGATTGAATCTCATTTACAGGTGATTTGTAACTTTTTAGCAACTCTTTCTCATTGGTAGGAAATAAATAGATGTTGACCGATTCCTTTTTTCGGTTATTTTTTAAATACCAATATATAAATTTTATAACTTTTTGTAATTGGGAGCATATTTACTGGCATATCAAAGCCAGACCCAAATAGGTTGTAATTCATCTCCTTCTCTCTCTCTTTATTTTTATTATTTTTTTAACAACGCCATGGTACAGTAATATCCAAGGTACACTAAGCTACTCAATACACAATCAGACAAATCCCAACTGAAAAAACTGGAACTGCCAGTTTTTCGAAACTTTAAATCACTTGCAGCAGTATTAAATTTTGAAATTAGTTCATTCATTTATTTTTTTTTACTTAATATCCATGCAATATAATATTTCTTAAGCAAAGGTTGGTTTTGATTGATATTAAAATGATTATTTTGGCTCAAAAATAAATCTAACCAAAATTGGATCTTTTTCCATTTTTTCAATATTTTATCGAATTTTCAAATTTTTTGTGGCAGTATTAAATTTTGAATTTGTTACTTATTATTGTTTTTTACTTAACCTCCATACGATATAACATCTTTACCGCATTGTTGTATTTTAAAAATTATTAAAATAATTAGTTTTTGACAAAAATAACTTAACCAAAATTCGGTCTTTTTTCAAAATTTTTCGAAAATTCAACCCTTTTGTGGCAGCATTAAATTTTTAAATTAATTTTTTTTATTATTTTCCCTTAATCTCCATACAATAGAACATCTTTTCCGCATAGGTAGATTTTGATTAATAGAAATTTTTTTTTCGCCATAGACAATCGATCCACCCTACTGCTGAACTGTTCCGTTGTGTATCGTCACTCTGGTTCTGCACCCAGTATAATGGTTTGGGGTGCCATTGGATTTTACTGCCGCACTTCTCTAGTATGCCGTCTAGTATCGTCGCTACTTTGAACAGACAGAGCTACATCTCTGAGGCGTTACAGCCCGTGGCCCTCCCATACATTCAGCGCTTGCCCTCAGTTATATCCCAGCAGGATAACGGGCGGCCACACGTGTCACACGATGTTCAAGAGTTCTTCTGTACACATCAGATTGAATTGATTCCTTGGCTTTCTTGTTCTCTTAATCTATCGCCAATCAAAAACGTGCGGACCATACTTTCACAACGACTGGTCTGGATTCCATTACCCGCTGTTGCACCAGCAACTTTGGCTATTTTTGGAAGCCATATGGATTGCTGTAGCCCTAGGAGACCTCCGAAGATTCTTTAATTTTATGCCGAAGCGTATGGCAGTGGTTATAGCCAACAGTGGCAGCTACACTAACTACTGGTTTTGTCATCATCCACACGTCATAAGAGGCTGTCATTTTGATCATTTGACCTTTGTACAACATGCTATCTGCCATGTAGATTTCGTTATGATATATCTCGTCCTTCTTGGTGTTGCATTTTGTGTGGCCAGCAGTGTAAATGTTCGATCTCGATATTACGACCTCGGGGATGTGAATTTCTAAAATTGCTGAAACATGTTTTTAATTTTTTTGAGTAAATTTATTTTATGGTGTTTCAAGTTTCTACTTAAAACGTCTGTTGAGATATGGCAAAATGTTCTAAAATTTTCGATCTCATTTCAAATATTTTTCATAAATCCTTTATTATTGCTCACAAATCACATAAGAAATCTGTTTCCACCATTCTACTTGCTTTTAGCTTTAATGATATGACTGTACGCTGATTATGAGTCAATCAGGACAAGCTTTGTATATATATATATATATATATATATATATATATATTACAAATTTATTTTTTTTTTCGCCAAAACTAACCTTTATACTATCTTAATTTTCTTATAATAATATTCCGTACTTACTTCAAATTATTAAATTAAAATCTTATTTCTAGATCTAATCTGTTAATCTGTGTGCAGACGATATAAATTCTTAATTTGCCTTAAAAAACATTATTCCAGTATGCGTAAATTTAAAAAGATGGCTCTAAATTAAAAATATTCTTAATTAAAACTTTATTTCTTAATATTCCAAATAAAACTGATTTCTTCTATGTTTTTATCAACCCTTTTTAAGAAATTCTTATTAAATTTATTCCAAAACCATACCTTTCAAAAAATATCATTATTTTATTTTATCTATTTATTTATTTTTCCGCCGTCAACGATAATGTGCATATTAATAAATTCATTTCTTTTCTTTTTCTCTTAAAATTAATCATGTATAAAAATCGTCTGCCTAAGATATTTAAAATTCGGAGTCAATTATAAATTGGTTAAATAATATTTTTTTTAAAATAAATTTATCGTCTGTTTAAAATAGCCTCGTAACTGGACAAGAATTCTGTTTACATAAAAGAATGATGGTTTGAGGTTACCGAATGTTCCAGAACTTTCTTTTCAGTTTAAAAGGGGGAAGTCTCGAGATGAAAGAAAGATTCTGAAGATTTCTTGGGTTGCTTCTTCGATGAGGACAGCTCGCTGAAATAATGATGGAATTTTTGCAACAAGGAGCGTTTCCTTCCTCATTATCACGAATTTAATAAATGAATTTACAGCACCCATGACTAATTATTGGATCTTCTACATTTATTTATTATTTTTGTTTTTTCCCTCGCTTGCCATGACTGCGTGTTTCTGTTTAACCAGTGGAAATAATTCGAGTTCTCCTGAAATCGTCACAACTAATCGAAAAGTCGACAGGATAGGTAATGCCTGTGCTAGTGCCTGTTTCGGATTTTGAAATGAATCTACTGAAGAAGTAAAATGCTATGTAAATGAATTTAATGAATCTACTGAAACGAAGTGATGACAAAAATATGAATCGCCGAAAATTTTTCCCGCCATGGTTGAAAGTGTTATTAAGCAAGAATTGCCATTATCTTTTGATTCCTCGAGTGAATGTAACAGAGGAGATTTTAATGTTAAACAGCTTTCTGTCCGAGTGGTTTGAAAGATTTCTTCTAAATATCTCGTGAATTCCTGAGGCCTGATATTCCACCTTTTTGCTGTTTATGTGTAACTGATGACTCAAGATAATCATGGTCATAATGACAAGAAGAAAAAAAAAAAAAAAAAAACTTTTAGAGACAACTGAACGCAGATTACTACTTACTTTCATAATTTTCGTTATTCCTGTCTCCCCTAGGATCAGCTTGAAAATTTCTCCTTATCCGTGAGTTATTTTTAGATGTATTTAATTATTATGTGTATACTTTTTACTGTATTTGTGTAGATAGTTCTTTGTTTGTAAGGTTTATTTATTTGTTTGTTTATTTTTCTGTGAGCCTTATTTATTTATCTTTTTATCTAGTTATGAGTCTTATTATTATTATTACTATTATTATTATTACTTGTTGGAGTGAAAACATGCTTGTTCTTAAAAATTTAATTGAGGAGTATGATGTTCTTAAGATATTTAATGTTACTTATTAAGATTATTATGATATTTTTATGCACGTTTAAAGATAAGTTCGTAATAATAATGAAGTATAAAAGAACTCAGAAGCTCAAGTTATTTTTTAAAAGATACATTTTCTAATTTATTGATATTGTTTGTTATCAAGAACTATTCTCAGAATACAGTATTTTCATGATAATGTTCCTACAACTAAACATTTGAGCTGAAAATTAAATTAACATTTATGTTTTTTCCTTTATTTGTTAGAATTTCTAGTGACAGTGAGCTTTGGTTCCCGGATTCTTATAATTTATTTAAATTCAGTAAGAATATGGAACTGTGCAAGGCTGTTGCTGGAATTTTGACTGATAAATGTGATTAATTTTTTTTTTGTAAATTTTGTGGTTTTAAGTAAGGAATTACCTATAATTAAAATTTTTGAATCTGTTTATGATTTATAAAATAATAGAATTAAAAAGTTGATCACAATTTAAGGTATAACTATGATATTTACAATTTCTATTTTTATTAGATAAAATTTCTGGTTAAAGTTAGCAGCTAAATATAGTTATAATTTTCACGATAATATTGATTCAATTTTTTTTAAAATGGTGGGTAATGGTTTTGTGTGAGGCAATTAAAATGTATACAACATCAGTAGACAAAGCCCTCAAAATTGCGAAAGCGCGAACTCATGAATTTCACATTAAAAGTAAAAGACTCTATGATCGAAATTTTGTCGAATGCCCATTAAAAATACAAGAGTCTGTAATTTATGAAGAATTTAAATACCCTAACACTCGAAAATTAGAACCTACTTTCTCTGGACCATATAAAATTATAAATAAACTTTCTGATGTAACTTATGAAATAGATAAATTTAATTATGAGACAGGACAGAATTCCGTTATTGTGCATGTTTCTAAATTAAGACCCTATTTTTCACCCGAAGATTTTAAACTGTTTCATGAGCAATCCAAAAAACAAACAAAACCTCAGATACAATCACTAGATCAAACTAAAGTCAAGACAATAGATTAAATTTACCATAAAAAAACCATAATTTTCAACATCAGCGGGTATGTTCTTGGAGCGCTACAAGAATATTACTTGTTTTTGGGAGTTTTTGGGATTAGATTGGGCTCCTTATGCAGGCATAAGGTGAACACTTTGATTGTAAAAGCTTTCAAATTGATGTTGATAAATTAATTTTAAGGGTGTTTAAGTCTAACTATATTTACTCATTTATTTGACATTAGTATTACTCTATATATTCAGCAGATATTATATGATAATAGTTATAAAATCTAATGACTCTACTCAAACCTATAACATAATATGTGATTTTCAGTGATTGTGAAAACTAGATATTAAAAGTTTTTCAAAAAAGCACACTATTTTTATTTCCATTTCTCAATTAAGAATGACAACTTTCATTCCTATTGTATTTTATTATTAAAGTTTATAAACCATGTGTGGATAAAACATTATTCTACATTTGGCATTGAAAACTTATAACCAAATTTGACAATTTTGTAAAAGAGTATCAGAGAGGAATTATTGTAAGGAAATACTGGTTGAGAGTCCATTTTCTAAATAGTTAGATTTAATTTTATTTGGATTTTGGAATTATTATGATTTTTTTTTTATTTATGCTTTCGGCTAGCAAAAAATATTTTCTTATGCTATTAGAAGATAAGAAAATTATTTAGTTGCTATGTAATTATTTTTATCCTCAACCAATATTTTCCCT
The DNA here is from genome assembly GCA_964019185.1 of Maratus speculifer. NCBI lineage: Eukaryota > Metazoa > Arthropoda > Arachnida > Araneae > Salticidae > Maratus > Maratus speculifer. The sequence goes on along the minus strand of OZ025289.1, from coordinate 94,280,208 downwards.
ATCAATAATAAACAAATAGTGATATTTTCTTTTGATTATACTCTTGTTTTACTATTATTATTATTATTATGATTTCTATGATGAAGTTTAGTATTAATTATACTCTTATTGAAAAATATTAGGATATGGAGTCTTATTATACTATTACTTATTATTGTTGACATTGTTATTATTTAAATTTTTCTATATTATTTATTATTGATATTGAGAGTGATGCTATTTATTATTGAAAAATTGATATATTATTGAAAGATGTTGGATTCAACATAACATAAAAAACAAAGCTTAAACTAGATTTGGAGATATTTAATTAAAGAGACTGTATTCACTGGACATTGAAAAATACTCTTTTATATATTCTTGAAAGACTTTTTTCATTTAAAGGACTTATTTAAAATAAACTATGCATTAAGTCCTTGTAGTTATTTAAACTTCCATGAGAACGAACTTTTATTGTTTTTATTATATTTTTATCTCTTGCTTATTAATATTCATAACTTATTTACTGTTATTATATGTATTATCTCCTATGCACTTACAAATGGTAAGTGATGTTGTAACATTATTGTATTTCTTTCAGGGAAATGCTCCTACCTAAATTTAATTCAGAATTATTTTCTCTTAACTATTTTATTTTAATCGCTAATATTTTTATATTGCGTTAATTTTCTTTTCTTCCATCTCTTGGCTTCCTGAGTTTGACAGTTTTATTCCAAAATTTAACTTTTCTAAATTATTATATTTCTGTTGTCTGAACTTGTAGTTTTATTTAACTATCAATTTCATACAAAGTCTTGGGGAGGGGGGATAATATTACAAATTTAATTTTTTTTTATCGCCAAAACTAACCTTTATACTATCTTAATTTTCTTATAATAATATTCCGTACTTACTTCAAATTATTAAATTAAAATCTTATTTCTAGATCTAATCTGTTAATCTGTGTGCAGACGATATAAATTCTTAATTTGCCTTAAAAAACATTATTCCAGTATGCGTAAATTTAAAAAGATGGCTCTAAATTAAAAATATTCTTAATTAAAACTTTATTTCTTAATATTCCAAATAAAACTGATTTCTTCTATGTTTTTATCAACCCTTTTTAAGAAATTCTTATTAAATTTATTCCAAAACCATACCTTTCAAAAAATATCATTATTTTATTTTATCTATTTATTTATTTTTCCGCCGTCAACGATAATGTGCATATTAATAAATTCATTTCTTTTCTTTTTCTCTTAAAATTAATCATGTATAAAAATCGTCTGCCTAAGATATTTAAAATTCGGAGTCAATTATAAATTGGTTAAATAATATTTTTTTTAAAATAAATTTATCGTCTGTTTAAAATAGCCTCGTAACTGGACAAGAATTCTGTTTACATAAAAGAATGATGGTTTGAGGTTACCGAATGTTCCAGAACTTTCTTTTCAGTTTAAAAGGGGGAAGTCTCGAGATGAAAGAAAGATTCTGAAGATTTCTTGGGTTGCTTCTTCGATGAGGACAGCTCGCTGAAATAATGATGGAATTTTTGCAACAAGGAGCGTTTCCTTCCTCATTATCACGAATTTAATAAATGAATTTACAGGACCCATGACTAATTATTGGATCTTCTACATTTATTTATTATTTTTGTTTTTTCCCTCGCTTGCCATGACTGCGTGTTTCTGTTTAACCAGTGGAAATAATTCGAGTTCTCCTGAAATCGTCACATATATATATACATATATATATATATATATATATATGTATTATATATATATTATATATATTATGTATTTCTTATTTGTTTAATTTTTTAAGATAAAGGGCTATGGAGAATATTAGTATATTTGATAAATTTTACGCTATGAATATTCCTGAATATTTCTAAAAAACCATACTTGAGATTTCGGTCTAAGCTGTTTTCGCAATGGTATATTTTTATAGTTTGTACATTTATTAATTTCAATATTAATTTCAATTCAAAACGTTCTCAATTTATCATTTTTGGAAAGTGTTCATATAAATCAAAGAAAGGATAATTTTCAATTTCTCTTTTAAATTACTTCGGCAATTTTTTATTTTCTTATCGTTTATAAATATATTAAATTATAATTAATTCCTCTCCTCATATATGTACACTTATCACTTTTTAAATATGTTAATACACATATAATAACTCTTTTATTCATTCGATTTAAATATTGAAATAAATGAAGTGTTTTATTAGAAATAATTATATATAAATCTGTAGACATTGAAATTTGTTGGAAAATATTTCTGTATTTTCATGATATTCATAAACAATATTCGGTTGAATTCCATAATAGTGTCTCAATTTAAAATGAAATCATCCTCAAAAGTTAAAAAATGCTTTAATTATAAATATTTCTCAGTCCCACATCTACATAGAACACTACATAATTTTTATGTAATCAAAAGAACGCACATTAACCAGTTTCAATATTTTTTACGAATAAATTAAGTTTTTAAATATTTTTTTAGATAATATCACAATAAAGGGATTGTAAGAGATATCGAAGACTTTTTATTTTTAAAACTCTTCTTCATATCTTTTTACGAAATGGCCGAAGACAAGACTGTAATCGCAAAACTCTGTTTGACATCAACATTTGGCTGAAATTTCACTAAATATCCTAGATTTCATGACAAGATGCTTTCAAATCGCTTTGATTCTATCTCATTCCATACTACACTGTATATAGGCACTTTGCAACCGCAATTACCTAAATAACATAAATCAGAAATGCCCGAGACGACCAGATTCTTAGAGACTTTGTTGAGCATAAAAAAATGGCAGAATATGTCTTTTCCACTCACAAATTTTAAAAATTAAGGACTCAGCTATTTAATACATAAAAATGCATAAATACATAAAATTTAGAAAAACAATACAAATTCTTTGGTAAAATCATAATTTGTACACATGTTTTCTTCTTTAAATTTAGTACTTATAACACTTTTGAAAACATTTAATTTTTTATATTATATTTTTGTTCATTTATTTCGCGCGAAAATTTTTTTAGGTAGTCAAACATGGCGCAATGAAGTTTTTGTTTATCTATTTTTGGGCCTAAAACACTTGGCTAGCTTTGCCGAAAAACTGCTTTAGAAAATACACCAATGTTTCCTCCGCTAAGAATGTGAATATAATGTCGTAGTTTTTAAAAACCAAATTCGTAGGTTTTTAAAGAAATTTTTATATATTTTTTTCAATATTTTATATTCATTATTAACAAATTTGTGTATTTAAATGCTTTTCTTAAAAAAAATTAATAGTCACATAAGTGGCTGAGAATTGGTGCATTTTTTAAAATGTTTTAAAATCAATTTCTCAGAAGTTTGAAAATCGCAAAAGTTTTTCTGATAAAATTATATATATATACATACATACACACACACACACACACACACACACATATATATATATATATATATATATATATATATATATATATATGTATATGATTTTATCAGAAAAACTTTTGCGATTTGCAAACTTCTGAAAAATTGATTTTCAAACATTTTAAAAAATGCACCAATTCTCAGTTCTAAGTGCAAGCAACATTAAAAGTGATTCCTTTAAGAGTGCTCTAATAGAATATTCCACACAATGTGACATACTTTACCACTCATGTATATGCATTTTTCATGATAATGCAAAGAATTTCGCTACTAATTTGATGAGCTCATTACTAGAAATAAAATGAATTCATATGAAGGAAAATTATATAATTTTTAAAAACAAGATAGAATATAAATAAGCTAACTTAATACTGTTATATTATTTCTACTATTGAAAATGTTTTCTTTTTATTATCTTACAGTTTCATTCATTTAAAATATAAAGCAAAATAATTCGAAAGATGTTTAACACGCAAACAACGTACCATTAACATTTTTCAACACTACCTTCAAAATCTGGATTAGTATGAAATTAATAGAATGATTGAACAAATTGAAATATTAGAAAGACGTCTTCATTAATTCTAGAATTACTGAATGCTAGGAAGTGAAACATTTTTAGCATTGTGCCATCTTCAGCTCTATGTTTTGGAAACAAAAGAAAAAACCGATAGAATTACTTTGTTTTTTTATTTTTCATCGAAAAAATGCAAACATAGTTTTCTGAAAATTTTTGTGTCTTGTTTTTTTTCATCTACTTTTTCTTTCTTTTTTAAGCTTTTTTTATTTTTTTGTAAGAATGTTTTACTTATTTTATTTCTTAACGAACCAAAATGTGGCTATCAAGAAATCTGAGAAAAATAAAAGAGAAATGACAAAATTGCGTATGATTATAATTCTTACTTGTGCGTAATTTAGCTTTCTACGAATAAAAAATTGTAAAGGACATTTTTTATTACATACATATCACTAAAAAATTTTAACGTCAAAAACATGTGTTAATTTCTTTTTTCTTTAATGAGCATTTACAACAATTATTTTTTTTTCAATAAATTTATTAAACATAAGGGCAAAATCATTTTTAGAACAATAAAATAATTATTCGTTTCTTGATTTCCTGTTTCAAGCTTATGATGGTGTTCATTCAATTAATAATCAGTTATCTTTATCGCATAGAAGACATTTAATGTAATCAGTATTCAATTTGAAGTTTTATAAAGATTTTAACTAACTACAAACTTTTTTCCAAAGATTCCATAGCATTCATTCATCCTTTAAATTTTGGTCCCGTAGGAAAATAGTTTTGTGCATACTTGTCATTTCTTCTTTTCCAAACTCTTGTATAATTGAAAAATTTTCTGCGATATTTCAAGGATATTTGCCTTATGTGTGAGCAAAGTCTTGAATTCAAAAATATTCCTATGGTTATACTTCCTACAACTCAGTTAGCTACCTCGTGATAATGAAATTTTAACTGTGTGATCTTCGAATAGAACAGATTTTTTAAAAATATATTTATTGTTTACACCAAGCATTGTTTAAACTGACTAGAATAAAATTTACTTATCTTAAAAACACAATAGAAAACAAAATGAACAATCAGAATGACTGAAACTTGTTAATTAAGGATATTCATCCAATTCTTTTAACTGTTATTTGTGAAAACTGTTCTGTTTGTTATTGTGAAAAGAAGTAAAGTATTGAAATTATAATTAAGTGCTGAATTCAAAAATGATAATTTTCATTGAAACTATTGTGGAAAAATTTAACATAGCGTTTCAATTTAAGTAAAATAAAGTAGCTTTCTACACTTAATTTATCTTTCAATTTAAAATATTCGTTTGAATGAAAGTGTTTTGATTAAATAATTGTTTAAGAAGACACATGAAAATAAAAACTGCCACGAATGAAATGTCTGATAAGATGAAGCATATTTCCCTCTATTTCCATGCTTTTAGGTTGAATAGTTTGATCTGCATTTTGATTATGAGTCAGTTAGGATTTTATTAGCTAGAAATGAACAAATTAAAAATATAAATGGTTTCCTAGTGATAAAATAAGAGTTAAGAGGGGTGAACTGGGTTTTTAATAATCAACAGATCAAACATTTCCGATTGGTATGTTACGAAAAAAAGCATTTAACCTTCACCCCCCCCCCCATTCTACGAGGGGGAAAGCCCCATAGAGCCGCTCCCCTGCCTGAGTTCAAAATTTATCCAACAAATCGAATGCCTGTAAGGAGATTTATCTTCGACCAAGCCTTCAAATGAGGTCGAATCTCTCACTAAATTAATTAGCAGCTGTGTTACGAAATTTCTCACCTATGGAGCAAATTTTGGTGAAGGAAAATGAAAGGTTAATCATTTGAAAATGTGGTCTGAGAATGTTTGAATGGTATATTACAAGAAAGATTTTGAAAAAAGTTTTAAAATTGTCGAAATATTGTGAAATGTGCAATAATTTTGGATTTCACTTTAACATCCTAAAACGTAGGGGGATTTCTAAAATAGCTGAAACATGCATTTATTTATTTATGTCTTTAGTTGACTTATTTTCTGGGATTTCAAACTTCTAATAAAAATAGCTGCTGAGATGTGGGTAAATGCTTTAAAATTTTCAATCTTGCTTTCAAATAATTTTAAAAAATTATTTATTATCTCATAAGAATACCTTTAATATGAGTCAGTCACGACAAGACTTATATATACTTAGGTTATATATTATGCTTTAAATTCACTATGAAAAAAATCGTTATTAACAAGTGCTTATTTTTATTATTTGTATTAATATTTTTTAAGGTAATGGGTTATGGCCAGTATCAGTATAAATGATAGTATTCACGCTACGAATGTTTCTCAATAATGCTAAAGAATAGCTTTGAAACTTCGTTTTAAAATGTTTCGGAAATGTGAGATTATTTATAAATTGTAAATTTTCTATTTCAAACGGTTTTTTTTTTCTATTTTAAGCATTATCAACTTCTCATTGTTGAAAAATGCTAAAGTTAAATCTAAAAAGAATAATTTTTGAAATCTGTTTTAAATTATTTAGACAATTTTCATATGAATATATTAATAATATAATATAAATATGTTAATAAATATATAAATATATATAAATATAAAAATAAATATTTAAAATAAATAATATTTATAATATATAAAAATAAATATTTATAAATATATTAATTTCAAAATTATTTTCAACATGCCTGTCCTTTTATCCTTTTTGATATATATATGTATGTATATATATACATATATACACACGCGAACTTCGAATTATAACCCTTGCATGAAGCGTCTTCAATGTCCAATCAAAATAATCACATGATCAGAGGTCATTCATAAATTCCTAACTTTTGAAGCAATTGTGCTTCTTCTGAAACATTCTGGTAAATAAATCAAAGAAACAAACTGGCCGGAAGCTTTTGACTGCCACTGTATATATAATTACATTTTATCTTTTGACCTATAATTGAGATTAAAACATTCATAAAAGAAAAAATCAGCAAGAGATAAGTCAAGCAATATGTTACCCACATCACTCGTTACATTATTTCAAATATTATGTGCTTATGCAGTGTTTTGCAAACTTTTAATATATCTAACCACTTAATTGAAAACTAATGTATATTAAATTTTTTTTTCAGCGCCTAATTTATTATAATACCTCACATTAACAATCAATCAAACAAAGAATAACTTCCCATTCCAACTTATAATTCATTTTCTAGTATTAAAATATCAATGCTAATGCAATTTCCGATTTCTTATTTGACATCTTCTAACCGGCATTGATTAAAAAAAAAAGAAAAGAAAAAGAAAAGAAAAAGAAATATCACGAAATATTTTAAAGCAACTACAGTTTCATAATGCAGACACAAATAGACAAAGCTGCGTGATTAAATTTATTATTAAAACTTGATGTGATATTTGCAAATCTCTTTTGAATTGTTTTCTTGTTTGTTTGTTTTTTAATTCATCGCTGTAAGATTTATGATGCTACATTTATATAAAAAAAAGTTTTAATACCTGACTTTCTTAGCGACAAAATATATATTTATGTAAGCGGTGATTAGTTATTATTTAAAAAGATAAACGTTGATAAAATTGTTCATTAATAAACGATTTGCTAAGATATTATTATAATTTTTCAATTTGTTTTAACATTTAAAAAAAGTAAACTTATGCATGATTTTAATGTTTTTTACCGAAATTTCTTCCAAGGAAAAATAAACTATCATGTACTATTTAAATCTAATTATACATTATCTAATCATGTACCATTTAAAGTACATGACTATAGGCCCGTAACCAGATGGGGGGCAGGTGGGGCTGAGCCCCCACTATCGTCCTCTAGAGCCCCTCTAACGATTTCTTTACTTTCTATATATTTTTTTAATGCATATTTTAACTTACCTCAAAAGAAAAAAAAAGCAAGAAATTTTTTTAGATTTTTTAATTGTTTTGAACAAAATGGGAATACACCAAAAATTTTGTATCTGGAACCCTATTAGATTAGTTGTTTCCTGTTATCTTGCTAGCGGTATAATACAATTCTCGAAAAGCATTTTAGCAGAACATTTCTTTCTTCTGAAAAAAATTAAGTCCAGGTGCACTAACCGGTCACCACATGTGTTAGCACATCGTTATATTTACAAAACAACGATCTTACTCAGGAGGAATGGAAATGGACACATGTTGCCGATAATTAGTCAAGTAATGGTCAAAGTCTTGGCTAAAACATAGTCATTAAAAACCAATGTTTCTAAATTTTAGTGCTTTGCCTGTTATATACGTGCTTTTCAGTAGATCTAGTTAACGATGAAATATCACTTGGAAACTAGAATGTTTGATAATTAGAAAGATAAAATATGTCAATTTATACACGTGGAATAAAAAAAAATAATTGAAAGCAACTGATTGTTTCATGTTATCGGGGTTGGCAAGGATATATTAGGAAAGTAGGAAAAAGGTATTTTCTTTTCTTTAGTTTTTGAATTTTCGTCTATTTTTTTTTTTTTTTTTTTTTTTTTATATTTGTCATATAACTTAAAAATATTAAGCAAAAAATTTTAAATTTATTATAAGAACTAAGTTTATTATATTTCAAAAATATCTTCAATTATTTGGTGCATATGGTACATTAAATTTATTTTCCAGTATAAATTTTAACATATTTACAGAACAATTTTTATTTACAAAGGCATAAAATTAGCAAATATGGTTATTCAGTCAATCAAACAGGATTTTACATTTTTCTGTAAAAGAAAAATTATCTGTCAAAAAATGATGGCAGATTTGACGTCGGTTGATTTTTATGCCATTTTATGACAAAACAATAGTTGTTGAGTAGTAAATGAATATAACTCATAATATATGGTATTTATAAGAAAACAGAAAACAGTATTCAATTCTTAGGCGTCTGAATATGAGAAGATGGAATTTTTAAACAAATGGAATTAAAATCATTTCTTGAATACATCATGTATATTCTCGTTATTGAGTGAAAAAAAAAGTATTTTTTAAGATCATTTGAAACGAGAAAACACTTAATAATAAACAGTCATTTTACATTTAATGAAAGTTGTTCACATCTTTCGAAAATGTGTGTTTATGTCATTGTGCTTTGTTTTGTTTTGTTTTAAAATGACATTGGACAAATTTTAGGAAAAACGTGTAAAACATAAGCGGAAATAAACAGCATTCAAGAATATAAAATTAACATCACAATCTCTCTTTATTATTATTATTGTTATTATTATTTTTTTAACAAAACCGTTATTAATTTCTTGGGGACGAGCGACCCATGTACGTGCTGCCAAAAAGTACTCAGCATCCTTGTTTATATCCACTAGTAAAATTTTTCTGTAAAATTTGGCTTATTTAATCCGAACATTTTCTCGATTTAATAAGGAATAAATTTGTGTTTAGAAACCGCTGACAAAACATTAAAAATTTCTTAAAAGACTACTGTCTCTAAGGGGCAAAGTTCAGATATGTTTCAAAAATATGAAATAAATATATATTTGAAATAATGATTCATGTTTGAAATTATATAATTATATACAGAATTCTAAATTTAATTAGTGAATTGTTAAGTAGCTGTTTTTATAAATCCTATTATTAATAAAATAAGGTCAGACAAAATTAGTTTTAAAGAGAAACTTACACCATCACTAAATTAAATCGTATTTAGAACAGCCGTGACCTTAAAATGATCTGATAATTTAGCAGAAAACTAAATAAATAAAATTAAATAAACCGCGACTTACTGTTAGTTAAAAATATGAAATTAAAATAAGAATAACAAATTAGGTTTCATTAAGTCTGTAATTTCAACCAAAACAATCATGCAAAAACTGTTAATTTTTAATTACTTTTTTTTTTTTTTTACCAAAAATAAAATGGATTTCAAAAACTACTGAAATATATATATATATATTATATGTAGCTATATGTATGTTGCTATTTTTTCCATAATGGCCAGTATAAACGCACTATTTGATAGTAATTGTAACCATATTGTTTGACTTGATTTCATTTGATTTGTAACCATAATTATAGTTGCAAATCTTACTTGAACATTAAACATTTATAACATGAGAAAAAATGCAACAAAAATAGTAAAATTAAATTTTTTAAATTAAATATTAAATCGTAAAAATCTCACGGATAATTGGAGGGCGTATCTATTGGACACTTCTATTGAACTTAGCTTCACTTGCATTGACACCAAAAAGTCAAATTAATGTTCATAAAAATGCATATAATACGCATGGTAAATACGCATGCTCTTAATTTCTTATTAATTATTATGTAAAAATATTTTTTCACCTTGCAATAGTTTTTGAAAAAGTTTTTATTTTTTAATAAAAAAGAATATATATATATACTTATTTTCGGATGATCATGAAGTATTTTGTATTTAATTATTTCTTTATAGAAAAGTTCCGTTATAGAGAGGTTTCACTTTAGACGGGTTCCTCTATATAAGCAGATCCATTTTATCAGTTTTTGCAATATTTAATTTTTTTAAGATATGGATTGTTAAAATATGTTAGACCCCAGAAAAATTTCAGAGCCCCCCCTGGCATGACTCGCTGGTTACGGCCCTGACTATTAATAGAATCTTATTTTATTTTAAGAAATACTTTTACTATTATTTATGTGTAATAATGTTAGTATTTGTCTATGCATGTACGATATGATTCCATTTATGTTTAGGCATTTAGTACTACTGGTAATTATTGTTATTTGCTTGATTCTTTATGAGGCGTTTGCGATTCTTTTATTTTAAGCATATATTTCACACATTAAATTTAAAATAAAAGTTATTTTCTTGAAAGATTCCTGTACAATAAAGCGCGAAGAATATTAAAAAGTTATAATATAAGTTAAATCTTATTGCAGTACAATGTTTTCTAAACATCTACAAAAACACTTCCTTAGCCGATTTTTATATATACGCAAAACAATAACATTCGTAATCTTTCAGGCAGTAAAATATTCGTTAAACGCTAATTCATCTATTTGGACAGCTAGTGTTAATGTCAAAAAAGTAAATGTAATTACTACTAAAAACTGGAAAAAAAGTGTGACGCGAAAGGGTTAACTATGGTTCAGTTTTTTGGAGTAATCAGCTCATGATTATAACTAGATGATTATAACTAATGATTTTAACTAGAAATCCTTTCGAGTTAAAGAGCCTTACTCTTAAAAATACAAAATAAGTATTTATCACCTTTGACATAAGAAATATTAGATGTTTAAAGATAAATAAAAAAAACACGTGTTGCTAGATTAAAATGTATAATGTATTATCTAATCATTTTTAAGCTTTTATAAGAATCTGAACTGTATTAAAATGCTGTTAATAAGATTAAACTTTTCGAATAAATAATCAATTTTATGCGTTAAATTTTATATGAAAAACTGTGAAAAAAAAATGAAAAATGTCAACATTCTTGTATTTTTTATTGTTTTAATTCTTATATAAATTTGAACAAACTAGTCAATAAATATATTAGCTTTAAAAAACCTGTTTATTTTAAAGTCATAAAACTTTTTTTAGCATGATAAATCAATGCGTTGTTCGGCTGATGATTCTTGGTTTGGCACACATCAAATCTTATCGATACTTTTCCTGCGAAATTTTTTTAAGTATTCCTATAATAAATTGAACGTAAAGTATAATGTTGTATTCGAAATTAAAGAAAAGAAAGTTTTTTCAATAGTGTATAGGAGAACAATATTATTGGAACGATCATTTTATAGGCAATAAACATAATTATAATAATTCACATGTAAGCAATATACTTTGATTTTATCATACGGAACAGACTGTATAGACATTAAAATATTTAAAAGAATTTATGTCATTACAATATTATGATTCGCATTTTTATTTATATGCGTTAGAGTCGGCTCTCGTTAATTCAAAAGCGGATAAATCGAATCTTCACTCAATTCGAACTAAACATGAAGAGCCGAAATTTTCAATAGCAGAGTAACGTTAAAAATTTCGTTTATTCGAACTCATTTTCTCTTTTAATTCGAACAAACGAGAATATGGTTTTTCATTGATTCTTACTTTTTTCCGGACTTTATATCCTTAAAATAACTTTCTTTCTTTCATTTTTGCCAGAATTGTTTTGAACAAACATACATAAAATCCCTTGCATGTGATATCCACTTTTTTAGTACCACGTCTGTCCATCAATGGCATTTCCATCTCATTTTCATTTGTGCTTATTTCCAGTGCCTAATTATCAAAGAGGGACTCTCAATCCAATCAATCCTCTCAATACTTTTTTCGGCTTATTCATGACAGTAATTTCGAATGAAAAAGGCATTCAAACAAAGCGAAATTTTCTATAAAATTTTACCGATAAGAGAGCGCCCGCTAGTAATAAGACCCTGCTTATTCCTAATTCCTTAATTAGTTTATGTATTTACATCTTTCAATTTAATACTAACTCATATTCTAATGATAACAGTTTAAATATATTTTAAAAATACTATACCATTAATTTCTTTGTGATCGTACCCCTTTAAATATGTTTTTCTCTCATACTTTCTATCATTTGAACACTGAATAATTCGAACATTTCTTGTGGTCCCTACGAGTTCCAATTAACGATAGCCGACTATATATGTAAAATAGGGTAAAAAAGCATATATTTTTTAATTACTGAAATGTTTCATATTAAATGCTCTTTATTTGTATTTATTTATTTCAATACAGAAATGTGTCATAGTGTATTTGGTGTTATACACGCATTGCATGAAGTAAAAAAGTAAAACATTATTCCCATTCGCAGTAACAAAATAAAACAAAAAATCTTGCCCATAGCATATACACTATATTGCCATTGATTATGGGACACTTGCGATTTTAAACATTTTACTAAATATCTAGAAAAATACACGAGGAATCATCTCGAAACTCTTAGTGTATAAATATAATAGTATACGTCATACATCTCCGTGAAGATTTTTTACCGAAACTCCATAGGGGACCGTCAACAAATTAAAAAAGAATGAATATCTTTTGAATAACCCTGTCAAAACTAATGTAGCAAAAGCGCTCAAACTCTAGATTATGATTGAATGCCTTATTGTAATACACTGTGTTCATTTTAATGCAAATAGCATGCATACTCGCAGAGTAATTAAGGTTTTTATAAAAATGGTCCCAAATTTTTCCAAGTTTTTTCCTTATAATTTTCAGAGTTCTTAATATAAAATAATATTTTTTTCAGAAAATATGACAAACAACATTTCACACAGTACCCTGTAATCAGAATTAAAAAATAACGAAAATTGTATACAAAATGAGTTGGTTTACTAAATAATTTTTTACTGCGCATGCGTCAACGATATCAAAATTTCATTTGCATATTCTGTTAGCTAAATGTATAGAGCAACTTTTGTGAAAGTCACAAAATCATAACTTGAAAATTCTGAAAATAACCGTCAATTGAATAAGTTGAAAATCCGTTACTCTCAAATTGAAGCAAAAACAAGAGGGGTTGTATCCATATATTCATTGATTAGTGTCAATATAGAATACACAATACGGGATGTTACGACTACTTTTGGATAAAATCCCTCATTTTTTTGCTTCATTTTGGAAACAACGGATTTTGTCCTTTTTCTATAGACGATTACTTTCAGAATTTTCAAGCTATAATTTTGAGACTTTTACAAAAGTTGCTCTATACATTTAGCTAACATAATATGCAAATGAAATTTTGATATCGTTGACGCATGCGCAGTAAAAAATTATTTAGTAAACCTACTTATTTTTCATACAATTTTTATTATTTTTTAATTCTGATTACAGGGTACTGTGTGCAATGTTGTTTGTCATATTTTCTGAAAAAAATATTATTTTATATTAAGAAATATGAAAATTATAAGGGAAAAACTTGGAAAAATTTGGGACCATTTTTATAAAAACCTTAATTACTCTGCGAGTATGCATGCTATTTGCATAAAAATGAACACAGTGTATTACAATAAGGCATTCAATCATAATCTAGAGTTTGAGCGCTTTTGCTACATTAGTTTTGACAGGGTTATTCAAAAGATATTCATTCTTTTTTAATTTGTTGACGTTCTCCTATGGAGTTTCGGTAAAAAATCTTCAGGGAGATGTATGACGTATACTATTATATTTATACACTAAGAGTTTCGAGATGATTCCTCATGTATTTTTCTAGATATTTAGTAAAATGTCTAAAATGGCAAGTGTCCCATAATCAATGGCAATATAGTGTATTATGAAACACTTTCCAACATACTCAAAATATCGTTACAAAATTTCACAGTTTGCTAAAACGAAAGATGGTGACTTAATAAGTAATTTGTAAAAGAAACAAAGTATTTGAATGTCATCTATTAACAATAATAACCGTAAAATATCCAAATTAGCTTATTATATTACTTATAGATATCTATGCACACTATGCTAAAAGTTACTACAGTTAAATGCATAGACGAAAATTTCCACTCAAAAATTCTCTTAAAAAAAGGAAATATGTTTCAGGTCTTCTCTGTAGCCCTATTTTTTATCTATAGATTTGCAAAAAAAATGTAAAAATTATAAACGCGTGCCACAACTCAAAACGCACTTCCAAAAAGTATATTATATCGTATGTAGAACTGTAGCCAAATTCTTATGCGTGTTCTGTACATAAATGATAAACTCTGTGGATAGCATATTGTACAGTCAGCACCTTGCAGTGAACACCAGCGATAGGAATACATTTCTAAGCGTTTAAAGTAATCTAATATGATTAATGTGAATTGCAAAAGATTTTCTTCTTAGACCGTAATGTACGTAATGTATCAGCATTCACTTGAGAGTCGCTGTAAAACAACTATTAATCCTATACTTTTCATTTTCAATATCGAACATTGAATTGTAAACTAAAGTTACATGTATCAATTTCGGGGCAATGTGTCTATATTTAGCAAGTCTGAGCATAGACAGAATGACCGAATTCATAAACAGTTTTCAACTATTTTGGAAAGTTAAATACAAATCGTTGATGGGCACAGTAATACTTAACCATCATGGATATGATAATATATGATAATAAGGCATGTGTAAATTATTTATTCCAAAACAAATTTAAACACATGTTTAAATATTTTTAATATTCATAGTTATGCTTTATTAATGAATTGCTAATGAACCAATTTCAACAAATTATATAAAACGCCAAACTACTCATGCAGTACCGTATGAATTGCATAAACGAAACATCTTTACTGCTCTAAAAATAATAATCATATTAACTAACAGTTTTCTGCGTTGGATTAAATGTCGCATTTACAATTAAAATATATCTTTGTATTGAAATTTCAATGAAATACGGGGTCATGAAAAATCGAAGAATGTGGAAAATAAGAATAGAAATATTTTGCCAATTATTAATCCGATCGACTTTGATTTTTAAGCAAAATATGTGTTATTTTATTGCCTTTTATGTTCATTCCTTAAAATAAAAAAAATCGAAAAATGTTATACACCTTTCATCAGAACGGTTTTTGGAGAGTCCAAAAAAATTAGTTCTGGATAATCGAGGTTACTGATATTAAATTAGCTTCGTTCCATTCTTACATACTATGTACAGTGAAGATTTCAAATCTCTATCTCAATTTGTTCAGGGGATAGATCGTTTACAGACAGACGGACGAACGGTAATTTTTTTTCTAAAAATATGTTTTTCGGAATCTCCAGTATCTGAAACGTGTAAATCTTTTTAATTTTTTTTTTCGATTTTCAAAATGATTGCAAGACATACCCTATACTACATATCATGGGTAAGTAAAAAAATATATTTATTTGTACAAATGCCGGCCAAGTAGCAAGTACAAAGACTTATAAGCTCGCAAGGCACTTCTGTATTAAATGCTCACCAATGAAAAGACCAGCTAAATAATGCGTATGGTAAATGATATGTACCATGCAAAACGGTTTTTCCGCTATATTCAGAAAGTATTACATAAATTACATTAAATACATAATTGTAATTACAAATTATATGTTTTGGGGGAATATTACTCGTATATAACGATATTTTAAAGATTTTTGTTCTAATCAAAATAAATAAATTAATAAAATCAACAACACTGCTTTAGTCAGTAAATCAAATCATTTTTAATGAATACAAACTTAATAAGGCAAATTAATTGTAAAGATATAATTAATAGAATAATAGAATTTTTTAATAAATACTGAAACTCATGATGACAGCGTATAAAAGAAAATGTCAAAAATATGCTTTAATTATGATTGCCAAAATATTGAAAGATAATAATATAAATAAACTACTGTACAGTTTTCTGTTTTAAGACTATTTTAATGAAGTTTTATGCAGAGCAGTAAGCTTTATCATATTTCTACATTTTTGTTTGTGTTGTTTTGTTTTTTTCAATGAAGAATATTTTATTTGAATAAATTCCTCAGGAGGTTTTATGAAAAAATTTTCTTTGTTTTTTCAAATTCTTTTGTTACATTTTTTCTTCCAAAATTTTAGAAAACTATTTTAAATAATTTTTACGGTACAAATAGTCTTTTTATAATTTTCTACAAAATGTCGTATAGTACACTTGATTTAATTACAGCTAATTTAAACAATAAAAATTTAAAATACAATAAATGTTTCATAATATTATACACTTCACTTTAAATTTATGGGAAAGTTATTGAGTAAAATTAAGAGTAATTGAAATCATTGAATTAAATTTCCGGATTGAAAGTTAATTATAATATTTAAATTAATTTTAAACAAAAGTAAAATTGATTTATAAGTTATAGAGCAAATTGAAATCTTGCAATCTATTGTATCATTTTCCTTCGATTGTGTTGCACAATTTCAGTACAAAAGAAACATAAATACTACTTCAGAATTTAAAATGTTTAAATAATTCTTATAGATATTCCTTCATGCGTAAAGATTTTGTGTTATTTAATTTTTTTAATAGAGCATTTAAAATTTTTGAAAATCGTTGAATATTATCACATGTTATGCACATGTTATCACAGTTAAAAGTTTCAGAACTTCTAAGAGAGGTAAAATGCATCCTGACGACTCGAAATCATTCAGCAGTGTGAGGTCGGAAATGCTTTTCTGAAGCGGTTTTGTACACAGAAGCACCATAAAGAAAAGACATCGTAAGTGAAAAATCGTTTTATTAATATATGTAAAAAAACAAAAGGTACATGGGTCAAAATAATTGTTCGAAATTTCTGCCACCGACTACAATGCACACCTCACATCTCCGGCGCATGGAAATCCGAACATTCTCGAATACTCCAGGCATATCTCGAATTTCTCCGGCAGCTACTGCGATCCTTGCAACCAGCTCTTCACCATTGTCAATAGGGGTTCATAAACCAATGTTTTTATATGACCCCAGAAATAAAAATCAATACATGGTAATTCGGGTGACGATTCCCTGCATGAAAGCTCAGAACTTTTGCACAACGCCATCTAGCTCGTCGGGAAAGCATTTCTGACCCCGCAATGCTATATGAATTCGAGTCGTCAGGATGCACTCTACCCGTCTTAGGAGTTCTGAAACGTTTAACAAAAACACCCTGTGTATAGTGTGCTAGTTTTTGAAATATTTTAAAAGTCTATTTTATGAAATCAGTTCAAAACAAATCATTTTTTACTTAAAATAAACTTTGTAGCATTGATTTATCTTTTTAAATTATAACAGATTTTTTATAGAAAGTGAACTTTGCTTAATGTTTTTTTTCAATGTATGTTTTAAATGTGTAAACTTCTATTCACCATATTAGAAAAAAAGATAGAGCCTTATGCATTTTATTAAAAAAAATAGAGCATTAAAATACATATATTTTTTATAATACATATTATATAAAAAACTGGTGAATTTATTTCAAGTGTTTTACAAATATTTACAATCATATACATTTTGAAAAGGTAATATTTACACATATCTACATATCATAACGATTTTTCCCATTATGCGTTTCAATAGAAGTAAAAAAAAAAGTTATTAATGCTCCAAGAAATTCAATTCATTTTTTATACTGTGTTTGTTTAATATATCGCACCTTTTTTATGCATTTTAAATATTAAAACCATAAGTATAATACACGCTTTTTTCAATAGCAAACAAAACATAGAATGGTGGATTTTTAATCAGGTTAACTGTAAACATAGACTATTTTACTTTTCTGAAAATAAGAAAAAATATTTCAGTACTTTTTTAAGGCAAATTTTCAATTATAAAACGTTTAATCATGATTTAAATACTGAAAATGCAGATATGCTATAATATAATTTTGCATATCCTTCAATATCATTTTGCACAAAAAAATATTAAATATCATGTAAAATAACGGTATACATGTAAAAAATGACAATGTATTTGAAGGCTTATAAATAAATTTTAAACAGCACAACATGTTTCATGTTCATAGTCAGTGACATTATCGAGATCAGTAGTGATAGATAATTTATTTTTACTTTTAGGATATGTAAATTTAGTTTAATGATATTAGTGTATTATTATGTATGTCCTCTGCCATTAGTGTATTCTTCATCTAGTTCCCCCCGTCACATTCTCTGAAAGATATCCCCTAATCTTACTATTAATAAATGACATTGTCCGCCTCCATAGAAATACTCAAGGCCAGAGATGTATTGTGAAGTAATTACTAATCGACCGACTTCTCACTGGTGCCTGAATTCCCAATAAAAATTGTTGAATACAAATTTACTTTTGTTTTATTTGAGGAATATTTATCATCTTATAAAAAAATAGTAACTATTTAAACTTACAGCTGAAAATTTGGAATCCCCTAATAAAAAATTAGCTAAATACGGCGACATTGTGTCAGTCCGCAGCTGGCCGAATTTTTATTTAATAATTGCAAATTTTCACCAGTAAGTTTAAATTATTATGGATGTTTTATAAGATGATAGATATACAAGAAATACAATTTAATAAAAAGGTCTATTTAAATTTTTCCGGTGTGATTTTCAGCACTACTGAGAAGACGGTCAATTATTGATGACGTCACAATTCATGTCCTTTGGAGTATGTCTGGACTTTTCGAAACTGTCATTATTTGGACTGTTTCTTCTCCTCTTACGGATTCTATGACCTTTCAAATCTTGTGAATCCCCTTATATGTAATTTAAACAGCTTAAGAAATTCGTAGACATAGATGTTAATGTAAAGCGCCACTTGTGCTTTTAGTCTACTTTTATTTTTTTTAGAGAAATTTGAAAAAAAAAAATATTATGTTTATTCTTCAAAGAAGAATTTTCAAGTTGGTTTTAAAGTTTAGTTATTTCCATCATTTTATCCGAAAATATTATTTTTGTAATTAAATGGTTAATTGCTTCATACATGTTGTTTTATACCTAAACATCAATTGAATTCGAACTAAACACTTGTTACATATTTGCGTTTTATAATAATAATCTTTAATAACGTATTCTCCATTCGGAATAAGCATTTCGCGAAAACATTTATTAATCGATATTTTATACTATTCATGTGTAATTACACTTCATATCATAATCTTCATTTAATTTTGCAAAAATAATTTGTTAGTAAATAAGCTTTTAAACAAGCGAAAAAAAAAATAGAATTTTTATTTGTTTACTGCCAGTAAAATATTACTAAAATAAAAACAAACAGTTAATAATAGAATGTAATAAAATAACAGAAATATGTATTTTGACAGTGTGACAGTTAATTAGTATGATTTTATTATTTCTGACACTATAAACAAATTTCAGTTGCAAAAGAGCATATGCATATACATTTATGCTTTGAGAAAAGCAAATTAAATCTATAAATTTTATTTAATTGCTAAAAATTAGATAATTACATTCATTACTTTTCCAAATACATATGATTTAATAAATTTCATTTTTTAAGTACCGTTATAGAAAAATTGATATTTTTAAAATAGATATATGTATGTTATATGAAAATGTCGCTTTGAAATGTTAATTTAAGTTATTATAATTTAAGACATATTCATTATTTCCCCAAGTAAATTAGAATCATTAACACTAGACTGAGCAAAGGATTTAGGCGATAGGATATTTCCATAATAAGGTTGCACTTTCTGACAATTAACAATTCCCGTTTACGAAATAGGTTATTGACTTAGCTTTGATAAAACAAGATAATTTCTAATCTCCGAACTAACGCCGCTTGTAGTTTATTCCTATTGCGTAGCAAAACAGATTGGAATGTAGCATTCAGAAACGAACCACACAGATGGTTTGCCAGTTTGGCCTCTAATTTTAATTTAAAAACTTCGAATTCACATCAGAAATTCTGAAAGAAGAATTTTTCTTTAGGCTATAACGAAAGATCCCTGTTTAAATAAAGAAAGCTATTCATTACAAAATTTCTGGATGGAATGTAAATTTTCAGAATAAAAAAAGAGGACAAGAGAAAGTGTTAAGTGGTATCACAAGACCAGATTACAAAAAATAATGCAAATGAGCTTTTGAATATGCTATGGAAAATGCCGCCCGAAATAGAAAGCATTAAGTCATGGTAACATCAAGTTGTTGTTGTGTCATCACAAGTTCAAGGTAATAGACTCTGTGGTTAATGTAGCAATGACTGACCGACCCATCAATTTGAGCTTTTAGGGTGAAAAATATAACTCACGGCATGCGAAACTTCAGTCAGTACATAAGACCTCGTGTAACCAATTTGGCTAGTTTTCCAACATTTCAGCAACGTTTCTTATGTCAATCTTATATTCAGAAATTAACGAAAATGTTCTAATTATTGAAATAGCTTTCGGATATGATGTATAATATTATTATTTCTTTGGTAATAGTTATGGTAACATCAAGTTGTCGTTGTTTTGACAACCCCAAGATAACAGAATCTGTAGTTAATGTAGCAATAACTGACCAACCCATAAATTTGAGCTGTAAGATTGAAGAAATATCACATGACATGCTAAATCTCAATCAGTACGTAAGACCTCGTGTAACCAATTTGGTTAGCTTTCCAAAATTTCAGCAACAGCTTCACATGTCTATATCATATTCAGCGAATATGGAAAATGTTCTAATTATTGAAATATCATTCGAATATAGTGTATAATATTATTATTACTTTGCTAATATTTTTTCTCATTCTTATAAAATTAGACATGAGATAGTATTAGCAAATGAGTATGCCGAATGGCATCGCAAGACCAGATCACAAAAAATAATTCATATGAACTTATGAACATCTTATGGAAAGATGCCACCCAATATCGAAAGAATTGTGTTATATTAATATAAAGTTGTCATTGACTTGACAAGTTCAAGATAACAGACGCCGTAGTTAATGTAACAATAACTGACCGACCCATAAATTTGAGCTGTAAGATTGAAGAAATAACACATGACATGCTAAATCTCAATCAGTACGCAAGACCTCGTGTAACCAATTTCGTTAGCTTTCCAAAATTTCAGCAACAGCTTCACATGTCTATCTCATATTCAGCGAATACGGAAAATGTTCTAATTATTGAAATATCATTCGGATATAGTGTATACTGTTATTATCCTTTGGTAATAGTTTTTCTCATTCTTATAAAATTAGACATGGGATTAACAGTAGTATTAGCAAATGAATATGCCGAATGGCATCGCAAGACCAGATCACAAAAAATAGTTCATATGAACTTATGAACATCTTATGGAAAGATGCCACACAGTATCGAAAGAATCAAGTTATATTAATATAAAGTTGACATTCACTTGACAAGTTCAAGATAACGGACACTGTATTTAATGGACCAATAACTGGCCGACTTATAAATTTGAACTGTAAGAGTTAAGAAATGGCACATAACACGCGAAACCTCAGTCAGTACGTAAGATTCAGTGTAACCAGTGTTGTTAGCTTACCAAAATTTCAGCAGCAGCTTCACATGTCTATCTTATGTTCAGCGAATATGGAAAATATTCTAAATATTGAAAAATCATTCGGATGTAGTGTATAATGTTATTATTCCTTTGGTAATAGTTTTTCTCATTCTTATAAAATTAAACATCAGACTAAATCTGTTACTTATACATATAACTTCACCCGAATGACTTAAACACAAAATGGATTGAATAAATAAAATCTTGTAGTTGGTTTTGTGGTTGCCCATTGGCATACGTTATGGTAATTTTTGAAGACGAAGATTAAACAGACCATAACTTCCTTTTAAAAGGGAATTCTACCTATTTAAAACTCCATATTTGTGACGCGGTACGAAGTCTGCACTTTCTGTCTAGAAGAAAATTAGAAAAGCAAGAGGACAAATGAAATTTGAGCGTCTGAAACACAGGGTGTTCAGCAAATAAGACCCTGATTTCAAAATGAAATTTCTCAAAAACAAAGTTCGAGAAAATTATATGGTAAACGGACAAACATATTTTAACGATTTTTGGAATTTTTGACATTTCTAAATTCCCAAGATTTAGTTTGAAAATTGTTAAAATATGGTGCTGTAAGCTGAAAAAATCGTTCCCTGTAAGCAATCTAAAATAAGTAATATATCAAATCAAGTTATTCTTTGCAACCAAAATACAATCTTTTCAAAATATTCACCAATCGAAATTTCTGCATAAGATGTTTACAGCTTACCTAATAAACAAACCGTTTACCGCATAATTCTATCGATCTTTGTTTTTAAGAAATTTAATTTTGAAATCAGGGACTTATTTGTTGGACACCCTGTTTATTCAAATACAATACAAGCATATGTTCCTTAAATTACACTTTTTAAATATATTTAATTATAAACTGTAACTTTCATATTGCATTAAATTTCATTTTAAAATTGATTGATCTTTATTTTCAGATAAGCAGCATCTTGTATCATATTTTAATATTAATGTATTCTTTTATTCTTGAGGAGTGACCAAAGTTGGCATAATTTTATTAAAATCTCTATCCACGCGATAAAATCAATAGATAAAAATGTCATTTTAATTATTCAAATACATCTATTATGCTTTTTTTCCCCACAGATTTCAGTATATTTAAATTTATAAGATAAATTTTCTTTGGAATAAAAAAAGTAACGAGATATATTTTAAATGGCACGAAAAACAAAATGCATTCATTAAAATAAACTATTAAAGTGAAACATTTTTTGAAATATAAAAATATGAGTTTGAAAAAAATTAATATGA
Organism: Maratus speculifer; assembly: GCA_964019185.1. NCBI lineage: Eukaryota > Metazoa > Arthropoda > Arachnida > Araneae > Salticidae > Maratus > Maratus speculifer. Next base: position 94,257,083 of record OZ025289.1, on the reverse strand, counting down.
ATTTTTGTTTTTTTTTCCTCAAAATGAATTTCTTATGTTGTAACTGAATAGGTATTCCGATCTTCATTGGGCGTTGTTGTCCGTCTACGACCTTGCCTTGGTCTTCGGCCTGCAAATCCACTCTCCAAAAAACGATTCCAGATCCTGTAAATGACACTTTGTGACACTCCAATGGCTTGCATTACTTCGGCTTGAGTTTGGCCCCCTTCTAACCTACCAACAATTCTCCAAGCTTCTGAATCTGTCAAATGACTTCGCTGAGACATCGTACTCATCGAAACAAAGCAATCACTGAATGCCGATCATCCTTGTCTTCATTCTCTTTTATCCACTTGAAAGTCAAATTTCATTCGCTGCCGCTGAAGCGACGTTTTTGAAGACGAACTCAAAATTTGCATACTCCACCGTTTGAAAACCAGAAAAATTTGCATTTGTGATTCTCTTCTTCTATTTTCGCCAAAAAAATTTCGTTTATATCTTTATTTTATATAAAACTTCAAATATCCTTTAATTGTTTTGAGCAGTGTATATTCAGTTGTCCGTTTGTTAACATATACATTACTAGTGTACAAAGTTAATATCGTATCCTGAGCAATTTTTAAACAGACAACTGAATAATTTTATGCATCAAAATATTACGTAATTTACTTCACTTGAATATAATTAATAACAACTACAATGGTATCTAAAATATATATGAATTAGATTCCTGAATGACATCACAAAAAGAGATTTTACATTATCCTGATATGACCCGCATGATCGAAATTAAAACAAGGCTGTCTCATTCGGAGGTTATTTTTTTCACTTACATTGTTGTTACGGGATTACTTTATACATTTGTATTATCAATCATTAAAAAATTAAAATTTCTATAGATTTTCAACATTTTTATTGAATTAGAAATAGGAATTTAAAAAATGCATGTTAAAAGTTCAAGAATATAAGATTATTTAGTATTAAATTTTGCCCTCTATAAATTTATTTCATAGAATTTTACCACTGTGCTTTCTTTCTAATGTCACACTTTTGTAAAAGAGAAAACTTTGTGAAGTAAAATTTGAAACAGAACTTGAATTCAGCGTATATTACTTCTAACAAGTAGAATTTCGAAGGGAAATACTTTGAAAAATTTAATATAATTTTGGCAAAAAAGAAATTCATTTGTAGAAATGAAAAGCTGAAACTTTTTATGTTTTTTGCAATATATTTGTTATTTCTTTCGTAAAAGAAATTTTTCCTTAAGAGAAAAAATGTAATACTTTTCCCATTATAAAAAGACAAACATACAATAAAATGGTGTTCATAGAAACATTATTTGAAAAATAATGATTTTCATTCAAAAGATTTCCAAATATATTAAATAATTAGTTCCTGTAATAAGTTTCATATGCTAATTACGTTGTTCATTTAATTACTCACATTTAAAAGATATAGTCAAATTCTTTTGTCAAAATAATACTATTAAGCAAAAATTATCCACTCATTAATGTATTTTTTAAGATACTACACTGAAGATGTCAGAGCTAATTCTGCTGAGTGTGTACGAAATCTGTTGTTATATATTAAATATAAATTCATTTTAAAAAGATAGCTAGACAAATACATTTATTATTGGATTTTATGTTCTGTATTCTACCAAATAAGTTATAATGCTTATGAATTGATTCACCATTTAAAAAATAACATTTTATTTAAATGTACCAAAAATGATTCTTTTTATAAATTAAATATGTATTTCATTTCAATTTAAATTTCTACAAGTGAAGTAATAACTTTCAGTTATTGACATTTAGCATTTTCTGTTTTAAGATATTTTCCCATTTCCGTAGAAGGTCAAAATTACTTTATAAAATCTAAAGCAAAATTCAACTTATGTATTAATCTCATAGACTGCAAAACAAATGTATAAAATTATTATTTTTTTTCTAGGAAACTGAAATTCATAGAGCTTTTTATGTAATGGCAACAGCAAAAATTAATATAACAATTACAGATTTGCACAGAAAAAGAATCTTTAAGGATACTAACAAGGATGGTCTCCATACTTGGCATACTCAGGAAATTAAAAAAAAATGCTAATTAAACTACTTGTGTATGAAATAAAGGATAAAACAAATTTAGCGGCGGAATCACAGTAAAAATTTTGTAAAAAAATGAAATACTTTCGAATGTTTGGCGTAAAAAAGTTGAAAGCGTCACGCAATTTGGCGAGCAGCATTTTCCCCGCCAAGAGCAAACGATTTTCATGCAACTGAAAATTGTTTGTTAATAGATTTTTAAAATGCGTGTAAATGGTATTTGATGAATTTAAACTTAAACAATGAGAGAGTTTAATATGCATATATATTATATTGTAATACATATATATATATATTGCTTGTTGTAGCAGTTATTTAATTTCAATACTGTACAAATAATTATATATATAAAAATATTTTCACAGTGAAAAATATATTTTAATAGATTTAAGTGTATTTCAAAATAAAGACTAGATGGAGAATGCAGCAGTAATACATTTCAATGTCGTATAAGTTTTTGTTTCTATAGCAACGAAATTGAACAGACAGTCTCAATTGAACTTAATTTTGAGATTAAAACAAATTGAATTAATTTAGTTTTCGTTTCAATTCATAAAATTTCATAGCTAATTTTCATTATAAATATATATATGACAAAACTATAGTTATAATAAACTAAAACCGAAAACTTTAAAGTTCTTTAAATAAATATTAAAAAAAATAGTTCAACATGAAACATTTTTACATTAAAAAGTTGCACACAAAATAAGTATTTTTTGAAATTTTATTTCGTCGCCAACGAGCGATAAATTGCCAAATAAACGAAATGTTAAATTTTTTTTTTTACGCACGTTGCATCGGGGTTGCGCCATTTTTTTTTTTTTTTTTTTTTTTTTTTTATAAGCATATATATGCCACGTTAGAAGAACATTCTGTATTTTTTTTTTCAGAATTTTCTGAGTATGCCCGTATGGAGACATCCCTTCTAAGAATGTTTTAGCAAACTGGGATTACTAGAATATTTTATGTAACGGTAATTTAAGATGAAGATATAATTTTAATAATACAACCGTAATTTTAGTAAATTCGTTTGTAAGTTTACATATTTATGTAGTCTTACAAAAATTAGTTTTATAGAATTGGATTTGTTCTTGTACAATGTACAGATAAAATGATAGTAAGCTCAAAAATTTTCAGAACTTTACATCTGTAAAATTACAGATTTATTTTCAGTGTACACCTAGCTAGAACAATTCTAAGGTATAGAAGTCTGATAAATTAAACATTTTGTCCGAAAATGAAATATATTTCTGAAAAAAAAAAGAATATATTTTATTGTTTGTTTTAAGAAAAATGTTTAATATTTATTTTGTATCAGGAATTTTGTTCGGATGTGAAATTTTTAATGCTTCCATAAAAGATCTGAACCCATGCACTGTAAAAAAAATCTGTAATCCTACAGATATAAAGTTGCCGAAATCTGTATGGTTACTAACACTTTATCTGTACACCGTACAAGAAAAAATGTAAATCTAAAAATCTAATTTTTGTAAAGTTACAAAAATCTGTAACTTTACATACAAGTCTTCTGAAATTAAAGTTATCTTACTAAAATTTTATCTGTAAACTGGGTTGCAGTCACATGAAAAATTCTTGGAATCCCAGTTTCCTAAATTATCCTTATTAATCTTACAGAATTTTTGATTTTCAGTGTAAATCTGTATTTGTTACATTATCTTTTGCTGTTGCCGTTACATAAAAAATTCTAGCAATCCCAGTTTCCTAGAAAACTTTTAGAAACTTTACAGACTTTTTTAGAGTATGGAAAGGCTTTATTGATAACTATTAAGCATTAATGTTGTTTTTTATATTGAATCATTTGTTTCAATAAACTTGGTTTCAACAAATAAACTACTTTCATCAAATGTTGAAACTAGGTTGTTTAAAATACAATAATATCATTTAGAAATACCGTTCATTTACCATATTATCATATGATTCCTTTTTTTATTTTTCGTGTATGTGCTTTTTTTGTGTAAAGACTTTAATGATTTCAAAATACTACTACTAATAATAATAAATGGAAAACAAAAAATATAACTTTAGTAAAATATCTTTATAGGTATCATATATTTTATATTCCGAAAAAGTCAAAATATAGTAACAAAAAATCAATGATTTTAAAGTAATTATTCTTGAAAAAACATTCAATTATTGCATTAATGCAAAGAATATTTTAAGAAAATTTATTGTCATTTTTTGTCTTAAATGTATTTTTTTTTTTTTTTTTTTTTTTTTGTAAATTTTAAACGAAATCTCCTTTAATGTCTTTTATGCACTAATTAATACCATTAATTATATTGAGTTACAGTGTTTTATTGAATTGATAAACAAAAATATACATTCAGTTCAATTTCATTTAAAATTAATTACTGCAACTAAAAGAGAAGAGAATGCTTACACATTTCGTTAAAAGTTCATCAAAATGAAAAAATTTTTCAGCTTTCTTTTACGCATAAATAAATAAATTATTAAACAAATTATCCCTCTAAAATGTAATAAATAAATAAATTATCATTCTATCTAAAAAGTCTCTATAAAAGGTAATCTAAAAGTTGTTTTTAGATTTTATTTGCAGGTTCTACTTATCAATAATATGCATTAAATTTTGTATAATTTTAACTTTTAAAAAATATACTTTTATTAATATTTCTTTTTTAATTTTCTTTCCATAACATAATTTTTTTAATGTTTGAAAACAAACTCAGGTCAACTTAGGATAATGTTTTGCAGTAGAGAATATTCCTGAAAAAAACTAACAAGTTGACAGGGCAAATTTCAATATGTAGAAAAACACAGTAGAAGACTTTTATGCGTTTTGTAAGAAATTTAATATTTTCATAAAGCTAAGAATAGCTAGTGCACTTTTTCATATGATATATTTAGGTGATTTTAATAATATCGAACAATAAAGTCCATGAATCCATTGTTTATATAAACAGTTTGAGCTTTTAAGTTGTACGGGAATATGATGTAATGCTACGGCATGAGAGTCGTCATATGTTTCCCATTTTCAAAATTAATATTTTCGTAAAAATGCAAGATTTTTATTTCTCTTCTATAAAATTTAGAACACCACGTGTTATTTAGCTTATAAGAAAAAGAGTTTGGACATGAATGCCTCAAAAAATTTTAAATAACATAGACTCAAAAAATATATAATCCTCGGAACATGAATTAAATAAGACTTATCTTATTTCATTCAAGAAAAATAAGTAATAGGACCTTGCAATGAATAATACATTGGTCCCCCCGAAAATGCGTTAACGGTAATAATTTTCAAATACAATTTTAGGTAGAATTCCTAAGAAATATTACGTATTACAATCTCCTCTATGTTGAAATTTCTCAGAAATATTTGCAAATCTACGTCCAACACGATCACGAGAACCCAAAACGACATCATGTACTTAATTTTAGCTAACTGTTTATATTGTTACGAATTTTGTAAATAGTTAGTATTTGTACTCTAAAATAATGTAAATAATCTTATTAAGCTCTCTTTCTTTGTTAATATTAGTTTTTGTTACATTGTCTCTATTTGTTTTCTGTCAAACCTGTTTATTAATTTCTAATTATTGTCTATGGCAATTTGGCGAAATATTATAGTTATCGCCAAGTTGGCGTCCCTTTTGACGACTAATTTAGGTCGCCAAATTTGATGACATATCGCCAAGTTCGCGATAAACTTATCGATTGTTTGCGATGGTACCCCTTCCCTCTCGATGATAACCCCCCCCCCTTAAAGCTATGCAGATACATTGATTGCTATTCCGGTGTTTTCTGGTTTTTTCTAGAAACATGTAGAAATTTCCAGTGCATGCCCGCGTCTATATATAGGAGAGCTATGCGAGCGGTTGTTGTTATTGTTTGTCAGTCAGTCATTGAGTGAACTACTAGACGATTATTTAAGCAGGTTTGCTTGAGTATTGTGATTTATCTACGCTGTTTTGAATTTGATATAGTTTTGAGACGTTGTGTAAAGAGTTTCTGTGACATATATCTGCACTTTTACGTTGATTTACACTGTTATTTCTGAAAATCTGAAATTCTCTTTATACGCTACAATTTTTGGTGTCAGGAGTCGGGATCTTATGTCGTAAACAAGAGCAATGAATGAACCACTGAATGATTTGTTGAAGGCTATTAACGGATTAAGGACAGAGCTGACGAATAAAATCGACAAAGGCCAAGAAGAGTTGTCTGGTAAAATTGACAAAGGCCAAGAAGAGTTATCGGTTAAAATGACTGAAGAAATGAATAAAAGCCAAGAGAGGATGGAAGAATTGAAGGAGGAAATCAAGAAGAAATGAAGAAAACTTGCAAAACTCCTTCATAAATTAACAGAAGCAAATAAAAAATTTATTTGGACACAGGAATGTGACGCCGCTTTCGAAAAACTTAATGAGGCATTTACATCCACTTCGATTCTGCCATATCCTCAAATCGATGAACAATTTATACTCGATACCGATGCCAGTAACGAAAGCATTGGTGCTGTACTGTCCCATGAAATCGACTGCCAGGAGCGTGTTATCGCCTATTTCAGCAAGTGCTTGTTAAAGGCAGAGCGAAACTACTGTGTAACAAGAAAGGAGCTTCTTTCTGTAGTGAAAGCCGTAGACCATTTCCATCACTATCTTTACGGTAGAAAGTTCCTGATCCGAACTGATCATGCTTCTCTAACCTGGCTATTGAATTTTAAGAACCCTGAAGACCAGATACAGATAACCAGGTGGATACAAAAGCTTTAAGAGTACGACCTGGAGGCACGCCATCAAAAAGGCTCATTGCATGGAAATGCAGATGCTTTTTCAAGAAGACCCTTCTCGGTGAATTCTAGATACTGCGACTGGGTAGAGAAGAAATTTAATGTCAAATGTCCTACAGTGAGGCAAGTTAGGGTCGACATCATCGCAAGACCAGTGGAATGATGAGAGCCTGCGGAAAGATCAACTTGCTGATCCTTAAATTAAGCCCGTTCTAGAGCTGAAAGAGATGTCCAACAGAGAGCCTAGCTGGCAAGACCTACCATTTATATCCTACGATTAAACGTTATTGGGCTCTCTGGGATCATCTTCTTTTGATGAACGGTATCTTATACCGAAAATGGGAGTCTTACAATGGAAAGACATGCAGATAGCAACTAGAACTTCCTAAGTCGAGATTTTCTATGGTCCTTCAAGAACTTCATGGTAGTCCCACAGGAGGTCATTTTGGTATCATGAAGACCTTGCGAAAGGTTCGAGAGCACTTTTACTGGAATGATGTTCGCAAAGATGTGTAGAACATGTATCGAACTTGTGACACCTGTGTAGCACGTAAAGGTCCAAAGAGCCGCACCCGTGGACGATTGCAGCGATATAATGTAGGAGTTTCTTTCGAACGAATTGCTCTAGACATCTTAGGTCCTCATCCTAGAACATTTGATGAAAATCAAGTACATCCTTGTTGTCATGGAGTATTTCACCAAGTGGCATGAAGCCTACGCCATACCTAATCAAGAGGCGTTAAATGTAGCAGAAGTACTGGTTCAACACTGGGTTTCCAGATACGGAGTTCCTCTTCATATCCACTCTTATCAAGGAAGAAACTTTCATTCGGCTGTGTTTAAGGAAATGGGTGGACTACTCCATATGGATAAAACTTAAACTACATCTCTACATCCTCAGTCGCATGGCATTTTGCAGCGGTTCAATCGTACCATCCTAAACAGCCTCTCCCTTCTGGTGTCTAGGCTGAAAAGGACTGGACAAGAAAATGTCTCTTTTCCTGCTTGCCTACAGGAGTACTCTCATGAGGATGAGGCCACTGGTTATTCCCCATTTCAAATGCTCTTTGGTCGTGATCTTCGTCTACTTGTGGATCTTTTGTTTGGCCGTTCTCCTGTTTCTCATTTGTTGCCTAAGGAACATGTGGATGAACTCCAGTTACGGACGGAGGAGATTCATTGCCTGGCGAGGAGCCGAATCGGACTGGAATCAGAAAAGATGAAGACACGATACGACATACATGCAACTGGACATGAGTTCATTGTAGATGACAAAGTTTGGTTGTGGAATCAAATACGTCGTATGGGACTGTCGCCAAAAGTACAAAGAAACAGGGATAGACCTTACACCGTCGTCAACAGGTTGAATGACGTCGTCGTAAGTATACAAAAATCGCCACATACCAAGCGCAAGCTCATACATTATAACCGGCTAGCCCCTTATTTTGGCCAAAGTGATTAGAAATTCGAAACTGGAATTTCAGACCATGGTCATGGAAGTCACTTTTTGTAATTATGTAAATAGTAATTAGTTCTTTATATATGTAATTCCTCTAACTCAAGGATTGCACCTCCCGGGTCTTGCAGTCTTTTAGGAAGTGGTAGTGTTAAGAATTTTGTAAATAGTTAGTATTTGTTCTTTAAAATAATGTAAATAATCTCATTAAGCTCTATTTACTTGCTAATATTAGTTTTTGTTACATTAACTTTTTTTTTATCAGGCAAACCTGTCTATTACTTTTCAATGAATGTCAATGGTAACTTGGTTAAATATTATACTTATCTCCAAGTTGGCATCACTTTTGACGACTAATTTTGGTCACCAAATTTGGCGATATATCGCCAAGTTGACGATTGTTGGTGGGTGTACCCTTTCCCTTTCTATGATACCCCCCTGTTATAGGTATACAGATACAATTAATGCTATTCCAGTGTTTTCTGGATTTTTCTAGAAACATGTAGAATTTTCAGTGCATGCCCGCATCCACATATAGGAGAGCGATGCAAGCGGTTGTTGTTATTATTTGTCAGTCAGTCATTGAGTGAACTACTAGACGATTATTTAAGCAGGTTTGCTTGAGTATTGTGATTTATCTACGCTGTTTTGAATTTGATTTAGTGTTGAGACGTTGTATATAAAGTTTCTGTAACATATATCTGTACCTATACGTTGAATTTACACTGTTATTTCTGAAAATCTGGAATATTTGTGCCTTTCGAAGACTGTGTTCTGTAGCTGCGAAATTTTGTAAATAAATTGTTTTCTATTTTTTTAAGACACTGGATTTTGAACTTGACAAACCATAGGATCAGATGAACCCTATACACGCTATAATATAAGTTTATTATGGATACGATATCTTCCATAATTCTGCACAAATCTCTTCCAAACTAATTCACAAAATCAAGAAGTAAAAAAAATAATTTGTCTAAATTTCCAAAAAACATTTTGCTAATTTTTCAACTTGGAAATTTTACACATTATACTCATTATATAGCAAATACTCATTTTTTTTAAAAAAGTTGTTTTATTATACTGTTTTTATTATTTCTTATTTTAATTAATTTTTGTTTATAATGTTACATAAATATAGCATACTGTTGGTCGAAAAACATAACAAACATATGACAGAGAGAGAAAAGCTTCAGTATAGAGGTTTTAAGCTGAAACTTTAAAATTTACTTCAAGTATTAAAATGAAATGTATTTGTTAAATTTTGCCAAATATTAATTTTTAGATCAGTTAATTTTACACTTCTGTAAAGAAATAAAACATTCTTTTTTTTATAAAATTTCAAATGGAACTAAATTTTTCTGAGTGCTAACTAATCTTATCTACCCTCTAACAAGAACAATTTTGAAGTAAAGTATTCTGAAAAATTTAATAACTTGGCTGAAAAAATTCAATTTTTAAAATCAGGAAATATAAACTTTTTACAACTTTCGATAGACATTTATTTTTTCCTTTGTACACGTGACTTTTTTTTCTTAGAAGAAAAAATTAACACCTTTTTTGGAAATCCATCTACAAAAGAAAGATTTTTTTCAGTGCTGTAATTTTTACATATAAATATTTTTTCAATAGCATTAAAACTCTGAAAGGTTCTAAAAATGTTTTTCTTTTATTTTCTTAAGTAAGCTCTTCTCCTTTTTTCATAATGAATTTTTCAAAATTGTAGTAGTATCTTTAAAATATTTAGGCATGCTTTTTATTTTAATTAAAGAAAATCACTGTAGTGAAAGGAAATAAGCTTTTTTTAAACTATACCTTAAAATTAAATAAATCAAATTAATTAATTATATTTTGTTCTGCGTTCCAAATTATCCATTAAATATTAATCGATTTAAAGATAAGCAGTAAAAAACAGTATATGTTATAGTGAATAACTTTTTTAGTAAGCTCCGCATATTTTAGTAATGGGTAATACTAATACTTTTAGTAAATAATAATCGATTTAAACGTGAGGAATAAAAAACAATACTCGTTATACTGAGCAACTTTTTCAAATTCAAAAATAGGTTCTCGGCCAATGATAACTACATTAAATGTAACTTTTTAAATCTGAAACCTTAGTAAGAGAAAAAGCTTCCGTATAGGTGTTTAAAACTGCATCCTTAAAATTTACATCAACTGTTAAAATAAAATGTATTTGTTAAATTTTGCCTAGTTCAATTTTAAAAGCAGTTGCTTTTACAGTTCTGTAAATAAATAATACATATTTATATTATAAAAGTTCAAATAGATCTAATTTTTTAATGCTAATTAATCTTATCTACCTTCTACCAAAAACATGTTTGAAGTAAAGTGCTCTGAAAAATTTAATAACTTGGCTAAAAAAATTTTATTTCTAGAAACACAAAACCGAAACTTTTTATGGCTTTAGTAAGACATTTATTTTACCTTTCGTACATATAAAGTTACTCCTTACGAGAAAAATGTAGCACTTTTTCGGAACAAGGAAATTGATCTACAAAAGTAAGATTTTACTAGAAAGATTTTTTAGGTGTTATAAATTTTACACATAATATTTTTTCAGTAGAATTAAAATTTTTTGAAATATTTTTCATTTATTTTCTTTTGTAAGTACTTCACTTATTTTCGTCATGAATATTTAAAAATTTCAGTCATGCGTTTTATTAAATTAAAGTTAATTATAGTAATAACAGAAACTAAGCATTTTTTTTTACACTCTAGCTAAAAAATTTATAAATAGAGTTAATTTTTTATACCTCGTCCTGCATTTCAGATTATTAGGTAAATAATAATCGATTCGAAGGAAAAGAAGAAAAAACAGTATATGTTATGGTGAGCGTATTTTTTAAATATAAAATTATATTTTCGGTCTTGGGCCAATGATAGCAATATTAAATGTAGCTTTCTAAATCTGAAGCTTTAGTGAGAGAAAAAGCTTCAGTATAGATGTTTTAGATTTCATCTTTAAAATATGCTTAATGTGTTAAAATAAAACGTATTTGTTAAATTTTGCCCAATTTAATTTGAAAAGCAGATGTTTTTACACTTCAATAATAATTAAAAAAATATGTCTTTTGTATGAAAGTTCAAATAGAACTCATATTTTCTGAATGCTAACTAATCTTTTTTACCTTCTACAAGAACAATTTTGAAGTACTCAGAATTTTTTTAAATCTGGGATGAAAAAAATTCCATTTCTATAAATAAAAACCGAAACTTCTTACGTCTTTCGTAAGACATTTATTTTTTCCTTCATACATGTGATCATTTTTTCTTAGAAGAAAAATTTAGCATTTTTTCGGAATAAGGAAATTGATCTACAAATTTAAAATTTTATTAGAGAGATTTTTTAGGTATTATAAATTTTACATTTAAGTATTTTTTCAATAGTATTAAAATTTTGAAGAGGTCTTGAATTTTTTTCTTATGTAAGCCCTTCCCTTTTTGAGGAATATTTAATTTTTATAGGTGTATCTTTAAAAATTTCAGACAGGCATTTTAAAATCTTAATCTTAATGAGACAAAACGCTTCAGTATAGATGTTTTAGACAACAACTTTTAAATTTGCTTCAAATGTTTTAAAATCTAATCTATTTTTTAAGTATTACCAAGTTTAAGTTTTAAAGCAGTTACTTTTACATTTCCGAAAATTAATACCATATATATACATATATATATGTATATATCTGTTATAATAAGACGATTTTCTGTAATAATGTATCAGTTCTCGTGGAATATTATCTTTACTGTAGAATAAGTCTATTCACTTGAAAATCATAAACAGGGTTAGCAGTCGTCATGGTGAGTAATGGATTTGTTCCCTTTAGGTGTTTCTCCCAATAAGAGACAAGCCAATCAGTTTTTAGTACTTTATTATTTAGATGAATAACCATCCGATATTCCACATCGCACCAATCTGAACATTTTCACACTAGACAACTGACTCTAAGAATATATCATCTCGATGTTCTAAATTATGGGTGCACAACCTGTGGCCCGCGGGCCAAACGGATACCAGTAATTTTATGCAGAATAATTTTGCTTATAATAATGACAGAAACTTTGGTACGAAAGAAAACAAACGTCACTTTTCAAATATTCTGGTGTCAAACGATTTTCTGGCAAAAAGATTGTGCATCGCTATTCTAAATTATGCCAAAAAGAGATGGGCCTCCTAGTATTTGAAAGATTAGCTGCATTCTGACGTTGTAGTCTCGTAAAGTGATTCTCCAAAAATCCAAGCCAAAATTATCCCTTCCCTTTGTCCATGTAAGCAACTTAAAGACCCATTAGGATTATTTTCAACGCAAAAACACACCAAATTATCATCTCCTATTGGTAGTTGGGCGTGACTCCTTGTAAGAACTTACTAACTAAGCGCGTAATAGCACAACCTGCTCACACGCAAAAGGCGCATAAACATTCTACAGCAGACGATTTAATTAAATAATAAAAAAAATTAAAGTCTCCATAAATATTCCAAAAAGTAAAATGAACCTTTGCAATGAAAGAAATATTTCGGAACAATACTCCCGTTCTTTGTAAGAAAACAATCAATAGATTATTACTAAATTAAATAAAATAAGATAAAAGAACTTTAGCTGTTAAAATATATTTACATTACAAAACTGAGAATAAAAGTATGTTCCATTAACGTTAGAATTAAAACTCATGGCGGGCAAAATGGCGCAAAATTTTTTATTTATTACAAATCCCCTTGACAAAAAGACGGGTGAAAATGTAGGTCTGAGACCTGCAGGTTCACTGAAAGGGAAATGATACAGACATAAATCACGAAGTTGTCGATAGAAGAAATAATAACTAAATAATAATAAAAAGAAAAATAAAACTAATTTTTTATATATATAAATATGGAATTTAAATTTAGGAGTACTAAGGTGATGTGTAGAATAACTTTTAAATTTACATATTAATATAGGAATCAACAAAAGTAGAAGATATAATCTTGTTTTAAAATACACATTATAAAGTAATTTGAAAATATAAGCAATTAATTATAGTATATTTTTAACATGAAAATAAAAAACAATAACGTTGAATTCTTTCTTGACAATTACGAACCTAAATATGATGAAGAAATTTAATAGAAATTTCTGGAAATCAAATTTAAGAGTTTGTTTCAAAAATCCATCTAAAAGTCACATTTGGAATTGAATAGTTCATTCCCTTCAGTGTAAATGTAGCCCCCCCCCCACCCCAATTTTCATTAGGACAATTAGAAGAATTCTTACAAAACATAAAATAGACTTTGCTTGTTATTATTTTGATGACATAATTATTTTTTCTAACACAATAGATGAACATATTACCTTATCCAAATTTTTGGATTATGCCGAATAGAAAATACTAAATTAAATTATCTAAATGTGCTTTTGCTTAAAAATAGATCAATTTTCTAGGATATGAAATCCAAAATCAAATTTTAACTCCAGCTGATACTAATATAAAAACTATTAAAAATTTAAATCGATTGGGGTTTCCCTGCATAGGTTCGAATCCTACCGGCTATCTGTTATAATACGACGATTTTCTGTAATAATGTATCAGTTTTCCTGGAAATACCATCTTTGCTGTAGAATAAGTCTATTCACTTGAAAATCATAAACAGGGTTAGCAGTCGTCATGGTGAGCAATGGATTTGTTCCCTTTAGGTGTTTCATCCAATAAAAGGCAAGTCAATCAGTTTTTAGTACTTTATTATTTAGATGAAGAACCATCCGTTATTCCACATTGCACCAATCTGAACAATTTCACACAAGACAACTGACTCTAAGAATGAATCATCTCGATGTTCTAAATTATGCCAAAAAGAGACGGGCCTCCTAGCATTTGAAAGATTAGCTGCATTCTGACGCTGTAGTCTCGTAAAATGAGTCTCCCAAAACCAAGCCAAAACTAGCCTCTCCCCTTCTCCACGTAAGCAATTTAAAGACCCATTAGGATTATTTTCAAAGCAAAGACACCCCAAATCACCATCTCCTATTGGTAGTTGGGCGTGACTCCTTGTAAGAACTTACTAACTAAGCGCGTAACAGCACAACCTGCTCACGCACAAAAGGCGCATGAACATTCTACAGCAGACGATTTAATTAAATAATAAAACAAAATTAAAGTTTCGATAAATATTCCAAAAAAAATTAACCTGTGCACTGAAAGAAAGATTTCGGAATAACACTCCCGCTTTTTTTAAGAAAACAATAAATAGATTATTACTAAGTGAAATAAAATAAGATAAAAAAACTTTAGCTGTTAAAATAATAATACATGACGAAAACTGAGAATAAAAGTATGTTCCATAAACGTTAGAATTAAAACTCAGGGCGGGCAAAATGGCGCAATTTTTTTTTATTTATTACGTATATAAATGTACACTGGTGTGCAAAATTTAAGGACGAGTCCCAAAATGCCAACTTTCAAGGGATTTTCAAGCGATAATTTTCACACGAATATCCAAAATGAAGTAATATAACTCGAATAATTACTATCCCTGCATAACAGCTAGTCCACATAACATCTCATTCAGGTCACACATGGTCACAAGAGTCACAGTCACTACGGTGAAACAAAAATTGGAAATTTCATACGTCTCTTATGTGAGTCTAAATGACTACTATATGTGATTCCACTGTCAGGTCACTGCGACTGCTGCTTTGTGACGATCCACCAGGTGACTTTACAGTGTCGTTCTATTGAGACTCTCGTGTGGCTGTCATTTGGAGGCTCAATTCCAAAGTCATTGTGAATGTTGCATTATGATAATTCACCAAACAATGTCCCATTGAATTCACATGGTGAATTTTTACCACTTTTCACAGTAGGGTCTTTGTTACCATTTGACAAAATCTTGTGACAGAAAATCACTATGTGACTTTAATGTGTCATTACATAGTTATTTATAATAATGCAACATTCACAATGACTTTGAAATTGAGCCTCCAAATGACAGTCGCATGAGAGTCTCAATAAAACGACACTGTAAAGTCACTTGGTGACTCGTCACAAAACATCAGTCGCAGTGACCTGTCAGTGGAGTCACATATAGTAGTCATTTGAGTCTCATGTAAGAGACGTATGAAATTTTCTATTTTTTGTTTCACCGTAGTGACTGTGATTCTTGTGACCACTTTTGACCTGAATGAGATGTTATATATATATATATATATATAAGTTTAAATAAAACTCAATTATTCGGAATGCTAACTAATCTTATTTACCTTCTAACAAGAACAATTTTGAAATAAAGTACCCAGAAACTTTAATAACTTGGCTGAAAAAAATTGCATTTCTAGAAACGCAGGCCAAAATATTTTTATGTCTGTTGTAAGACATTTATTTTTTTTCCTTCGTACATGCGATTTTTTTTCATACAAGAAAAATATAACACATTTCGGAATAAGGGAACTGATCTGAACATGTAAGAGCTTATTAGAAAGATTTTTTAGATGTTGTAATTTTTGCATGTAAATATTTTATTTTATAATATTGAAGCTTTGAAATGTTATTGATATGTTTTCCATATATTTTCGTAAATAGGTCCTTTTTCATTGTTCATCATAAATATTTAAAAGTTGAAGGTGTATCTTTTAAAGTTACAGATATGCATTTTATTTCAACTGAAGAAAACCATTGTGTCGAAAATAAATACAGTCGACTCTCGTTAATTCGAACTCGTGGGGACCACAAGAAATGTTCGAATTATCCAGATTTCGAATTATAGAATATATAACAGGAAAACCTGCTTTAATGGTTACTATTACTAAGAAATTAATGTTATAATATTTTTTAAGTATATTTAAGCTGTTATCGTTAGAATATGACTTAATATTAAATTAAAAGATATAAATACATAAACGAATTAAGGGATGATGAACAAGTACACAGTAAAAAATGGAAGACCCAAATTGGGTTGAAAGATTTCTGGGTATAGTAATTTTCCTGAAATGGTACAGTAAGGATTCCAAAATGGTAGAGTATTGTTCCCAAAACAGATAACCCAAAATGGTTCGAAACAGAGCAGATCTTTATTAACATTAAATTAATCAAAATTTCTGAGGTATAATGTATATACTATCTAAGATATTTTAATTGTTTTAATGTCATTAAAAATCAGACTTATTTAAAACGATTTTGTGTTACAAACTGAACTTTCCAAATTGGAACAATTCTGTACCCAGAAATCTTTCAACCCAATTTGGGTCTTCATTTTTTACTGAGTACAAACCTATATGGGATGGAGCTGTCATTAATAGATAGATGGCCCACTACAAAAAGTGGTTATCAAATGCCAGGGTTTATATGTATTCTAGTTCAGAACAATTCAGACAAAAATGAAAAAATAAGTTACTTCAAGGATCTGAAGTCCTGGAGAAATTAAGGGAAAATAAAAAGCCGGAATGTCGTTAGTTCGAATTAAACGAAGTCAAGAGAAAATGAGTTCGAATAAATGAAAATGTTTAACATTATTCTGCTATTGAAAATTTCGGGACTTCTTGTTTAGTTCGAATTAAGCGAAGATTCGAATTATCCGATTTCGAATCAAAGAGAGCCGACCGTAAGTCTTTTTACACTGTATGTTTAAACTTTTACAAATCAATTTATTTCATTTTGTCCTACGTTCCCACTTATTTTGAAAATAAAAATGGATTTAAATGTTATGAATAAAAAACAATGTACGTTATAGTTAACGACTGTTAAAATTCAAAACTAGGTTCTCGCCCTTCGTTTTATCGCACAATGATATTAATCTAAACACATTCGCTGCCGCTCATGTGCCGTGATGTGCGGTGATGTCTCAATAGCCAGTCACGCGCTGCCGCGGGAAAAGCTTTCTCTGATTCTTCGTTATAAAAGTAAATCGGCTTCTGGGAAAAACACACTTCTACAGTGCGGCATTAACTATCAACAAATCTTCACGCTAGCCGCTGCGAAGTGCTAAATTTACTTAAAATCAGCGTTGAAAGTTTTAATATTTTGATTTGTAATTTTTTCCAAACAAACCCTGATATAGGGTCGTCATTGCCTTCAGCAGAGTAAACTCTTGATATTGTATGATTGTGTACTTTTGAATGAAAAAGTTTCAAAAGAAATCTGATTTTGTAGGCCTCACTGCCTTTGGTCTTGCTGGGTTTTTTCTCTTTCGAATTAAACTCAAATTTGTATGTTTTATATCTTTAAAACGAATTTGTATGAATTTATATTTTTAAATATTATTTCAAAACAAAATGAGGGTCCTCAATATATTGATTGTTGATTTAATTTCTAATATTTAGCTATATTAAACTTTCACGTCCGAACAATAATTGTCGAGGTTACCTAAATAATAATAATAAAAAATATCAGCCACTTTTAAAACAGAGATTAATATCTTACAATCTTCATTTTGGAATTTCTAATGTACATTTATTTTGAAAACCGAAATGTAACTTAAATATGAAGTAAGTAGAAGCGATGTTTTACTCGCAATGAATTCTGGGAAAAGATATTTCTTTCTTATTTTTAGCAAGACGTCTAGAAAATATATAGAAAAAATTTTACTGTTTTTTTTTCTTTTTTTTTTTTTTTGTAGATAATATTATTTTTAAAAATAAATCAACGAAATTGTTAAACGAAACTGAAGTTGGGAAAAGTATTTTTAATTTCCAAAAAATATATTTTTAAACACTAAATATTAATATTTCTTAAATCAAAGTTATTTTTAGAAAGGAAAGTCACTAATTATAGTGGGCATTTATTTTTATTTTTGTACTTCGCATAATACAAGCAATGCGAATTTTTAAGAATTGTGGAAGAAACAACAAACCCGAAAACGGTTCCCTGCAAATATTTTTGTAAGGATTCATATTAGTATATTTTCACCAAATAACACCGTTAAAATAAAAAAAAATACTTCAAATAAGTGTATATATTTCTTTTTTTCATTTGTATTCACTTATAAAAGTACATGTTAAAAAGATTTTCATTAAAAGTTATAAAAAATAATTTATGTTAAAAAATATATTTTAATCTATACTAAAAAGAATTGTCTAAAAAAGAATTTTATAGAATATTTTGGACATTTTTTTCTCTTACTGAAATTTCGAAGTATTGATTTTATAAATTTTACATCTTATTCAGAAATATATTATAATTTGCACAACTGATTACGTATGCTTTATTTCATTTTATTTTTTTTTAATTCATGGTTAGCTATTTAATTTTTTTTCGCAAGCATTCCAAATAGTGATTTTAATAAATATGACTGACTCTAAACTAGTATGCATCGGTTGTTGAAAGTAAAAAAGCCTAAAACAAACTGAATGTGTACGAGAAATCATTTAAATAATTTATTGTTATTGGATTTTCTTAAAATTTAAAACAACAGAATTTTAAAATAATAAACTTCAAGAATATAAGGTTTTTTAAAGAGTTGTAATGCTATACAAACATTATAATTTGATAAAATAATAAATAATATACTTTATAATGGCAATGGTAAACAATGGCATTGTGCTTTTACAGCTTTCTGATCATACAAAATAGACGAAATATGCATTGTGATAGATATAGTGTTTTACATTATTATATTATGTAGCATTAGAAAAAAAATCGTTTCTTAATAAAATGTTAAAATTCTTAAATCTGTTAATAAAAGAAAGTTTTACACAATTTTTAAAATTACGAAATTTAGATTGAATGATTTTATTTCTCTGATACTTAGAAAAATTTGCCACAAATCTTCATAGTTTTTTAAGAATATGAATAAATGAAAAATAACAATGATCAATGAACATTTTGCTTTTGAACTCGTAGAACAACATAAAACAAAGAAACGTAGAATATCAAACTTAACATACCTAAATTCTAGAAAATGTACTATCTTAGATTAATCTTCCCAACATAACTCATTTTTTTCAGAATTTTTTTCATTATCATTCAGTCACCAAGTTAGAATTCAAAAGTAAGGTTAGCTTAAAGTATACTTACTAATCATTTATTTCTTCATTGTGGCCTGCATCTATGCGATTCTAGGAGCTCTAGAATTAAGATTATTTTTCAAACTGATATAAAAGTCCATACATAATATAAAATGTAGTTTAATTTCGTCTAGAAAGGCACTTCTAATATTACATCAAGACTGCACTTCTAACATTACATTAGCTCTCATCCATTTATCAAAATTCTTCTAATAACCACGAATCATCAAAAGAATACATTCATTTTCTTAATTTATGCTCAACGCGTGCTACTAGGTTCATTTAATTTCATTTCGCAACACCCGAAGACGTACTAATAAAACCTGCAGAACACAACAAACTCAATTATTATTGTTTTTTTATAACTGAAACCACTGAGCTCCGTATGTAACAGGAAATCTAAAAAAAAAAAATTTAATGGGTATATCTATTCCTTTTTTTTAATTTATCCTTTTTACAGTTTTGTTTTACCTTAAAACAAACAAAAAATGCTTCTAATTCCACAATAATAAACATTCGAAAAATCAAAACATTCAAAGAATGCTAAGAAAGATATATTTATATAAAAATTCCTTCTTTTTACAGATATAGTTTATTTACAGATTCCCCCATTTTTACAAATATAGTTTATTTACAGATTATCTCTTTTTTTAAAAAAAAAAAAAAGTTTATTTTAAAAATACTGTTATCAATTTTCTAGTAAAATAATAATAATAATAATAATAATAATAATAATAATAATAATAATAATAATTATAATTATCTAAAATTTTTCCAGTAATTTACATAAAATATATGCAAATCGTATGACCATAAAAGAAATAGATTTATACATGCGTACTGGAGCTTTAATAATTCGATATATTAAACCTTTGCGCATTAGAGCATTTCCATTGCGAAAATGGTGAAATGAAAGAATGAAACCGTAATTAGAAATCAGATTTATTTGTAAATTCGAAAAAGCAACTATTCACACATATAATAAACCGATTCAATTTTTTACTAAAATTCTTGCACCAGTATGACCTTTGGTAGTTAAAATTAAGTTGTTTCATAGACACACCAACTCCGTTCAAGGTTTTAAGTAAAATATCAAAATAAATCTAATAGGATAATTTTCTAAGCCCGAGGACAGATGCATATACAAATCACACAATAAAAGTAAGCTATTTATATATTAAAAAAGATTCAGGAATGATTTTGCATATGCATGAGTAATTTTTTTATATAAAATGTAGTAAGATGACTATAAAATTCCCAATTGCATCTTGTCTGGAATTTGTAACACAATTTGATTACTATTTTAATATTATATTAATAGAATGTAAGTAAAAAGAAATTAAATTGCTAGTGAAATTTTGTTTTTTGATTAAAATATCAAGGCGATATTTTTTCAATCATCGTATATTCGTTCCCAGATAAATTTTAAATATTATTAAATTAAAAAAAAATTATCTTTATTGTTTTATAGATATACAGTATACTATTTTTCTTCAATCTTACTCTGAATAAGTCTTTAAATTAATCCTCCGTCGTTAATTACTGTGAAAAATTATTTGCAAATAGTAGTGTTTAAAAATAAAAACATTAAAAAAAATTATCTTTTTTTTTTTTTTTTTTTTTTTTTTTTTACTTTCATTTAATTATATTGTGATAGTAAATTATTAATAATAATTATCTACTTTCAAACATTCCTTCACTTAAAGGCTAAAAAATTATTTCTAGTTACATTATACTGTTTTTCACATATGATTGATTGTTTCAACTTTTAATAATATTGCACAATACATTTTAAAACAAGTCGAAAAAAATTATAAAACACATACACATGTGTATATATATCGACTTGCCCCCTTTTTTCTTTACAAATACTCTATTGAAATTTCAGACTGAGATTTTTAAATTAATACTATTTTTCGTTTAAAACACCAATAAAGTTAAATAAATATGCAATAAAAGGCATCTTTAAAACAAAAACTTCAGAAATTTAATATTTGATATTCAGATTTATAAGGTGAATAGTTTTTGCGATATCGGAAAACCAATAGAAGTTTATATTTTCTCAAAATTGTTTTCGGCATTTTCTTGCCTCTTCATAACATGATTTTTTGATATTGATAAGATTCAATAGATATTTTTCTGTTTTGTTTTCCCTTATAAAATATACATGATGTTAGATTGAGTTTGCTGTAAACAGCAACAACAAAAACAAGATAGATCAATCTTTGTGAATTTTACTAAATAATTCAAGAAAGTAATCCTACCGGAAAAATACTATTTTTTCATTACATTAATATAGTAATTAATTTTACGTTAGAATTACACAATTTAAGTCATAAAAAATTGTGTGCTATTTTATTTTAAGTTTTTAATGCCTAAATTAAAGTGAAAACTTTAGTTACGACTTTAGTGGATCAAAATTAGAAAATCCTATAAACATGGAATCATAACATGTTTTTATGAAAACACAAATGGAATCCTTCTATAGTAAAAAAAAAAAAAAAAAAAAAAAAAAAAAAAACTAGCCTTAAACAAATTTCTAGGAATGACTCCTGGAATGATGCTGATGTGTAAGGTTTCCGGAAATAACGCGTCCGGGTGGACCACACCTTCCATGAGTCGAATAGACCAATCAGGAAAGGGCTCCGTCTATGTTTTGACCAATGAGGAGAGGGATGAATTCCAAAATTGAGTGTATACTGTTAAAAATCTGCTGCGTTTTGTTGCACGCCCTCCACCGCTTGTATATAATATCTCTATTCCAACCAATAAGAAAGCTCCATTTCACGGCCAAGTAACCGTTTTCTATACAAGCAGGGGCTTGCGTTGCAACAAAATGTAGCAGATTTTTAACAGTGTATGGAAAATAAGGTATCGCGCAGCGATTCCATGGGGTATTGGGGACAGCTGCAAGCAGGGGTAGCCTACAACTTGGAATCGCGAAGCAATTACGCGATGGGTTGGCGAGCGTAGCGAGCACGGGGCGGAGCCCCCCTAATAAATTAAAGAAATATTTACAAAGACGAAATATGCCACATTTTAAAATAGATTTGATAAATTAAATTAAATGATGAAAAAAAAACAATTGTACATGTGATTTTTACAGCCTTATATTTTTCAAATGGAATACATATTATAATGTAAGCTGGAAATAAAATAGTTGGACTACTTCATAATTGAATAATTCTTTAAATATCTAATGTAATATACTAGTTCAATGAGCAGTTACTAGTATTGCTTATCTATACTGTGGTCGTTAATTAATCATAATAATTATCTACTTTTAAACATTCCTTCACTTACAGGTCAAAATTTTATTTATAGTTACTTTAAACTGGTTTTTACGTATGATTGTTTCAATTTTTAATAATAATACATATTAATTTTTAAATCAGATAGTAAAATAAATTTATAAACACACACATATCAACTTTCCCCCTTTTTTCTTTACACATACTTTATTGAAAATTCAGACTGAGCTTTTTAAATTAATGCTATTTTTTCTTTTAAAACAGTAATAAGTAAAATAAATATACAATAAAAGGCAACTTTAAAGTAAAAGCTTCGGAAATTTAATATTTACTATCCAGAATTGCATGGCGAATAGTTTTTGCGATATCGGAAAACCAATAGAAGTTTATATTTTCTCAAAACTGTCTTCGACTATTTTCGAATGTTTTGTTCTATAACATAATTTTCTGAAATTGATAGCATTGAATTGATTTTTCTTTTCCTTTTTTTTTACTTATAAAAAATGCATGATCATAGATTGAGTTTGCTGTAAACTGCATCATCAACAAAAACAAAATAAGGAACGTTCGGTGAATTAATAAATAATTCAAAAAACTTATCCTTTCAAATAAAATACATTTTTTCATTACATTAAACATAATAATTTATTTTACATGAAAATACCACGGTTTAACTTATAAAAAATTGCCTGCAATTTTGTTTTAATATTTTAATATCTTGATTAAAGTGAAAACTTCAATTACGATTTTAGTCTGTCAAAAGTATTTTTTTAGGAAATCATATAAATACGAAATTATAACATGAAATTATGATAATACAAAGTAAAGAAACTATAGAAAAAATTATAAAGGCGAAATCATATAACATTTTAAAATATTTAGGTTTAATTAAATTAAATGATGCTGAAAAACACAAATTGTACACGTGATCTTGACTACGGTAGATTTTCTCAATTGAATACATTTTATAATATGGAAATAAATTAGTTGTGCAATTTCATAACTTAATAATTCTTAAAATATCTATTGAAATGTACTAGTTCTTTAAGCTACTCACAAATTTTAATATACCGGATATCGCAAATTTATCTTTACAATTTTGATCCTACACAAAGCAAAAAAGATATAAGTTTGCGAAGTTAACTTTTAGTGTATGTAAAGGCAATTCATAATGTTTTATTTGTACTAAGAATTGTTTTTGCTTTAAGGCACGATCCAGTTCAGATCCGTAACTAATGACATCTGTCTCTGCTAATTCTCTAAACAGCTAGTTAGTCAACACAAGCTCTGATTTGAAAAATTCACTTGTGAACTCAAAAAAAATATCTATTGTAGATGCCACAATTCGTTTAGATGTATCATGTAGAAGGGCTCTTAATATATTTTTTATGTTCTGCTTCGAAATTAAATGTTGTTTTGTGCCGTTAATATGGTGATTATTTGTCGATTTATCACCTATGAACCTATTGGAATCACTAGATTAGTTTTGAAATTACTATTTACTACAATTAGGTTCTAATAGAACAATGTCTACATCACAGGACAATGCCGAGTGTGTGATTTAGTTTCAGAGATATAGTCAGATATATAAGTTCAAAGGAATTTCTGAACAAAATATGCATGTCACCCAACAGCACAGAATTACTGCGGTCATCCATAAAATTTCTGTGAACATGGTCCGAAGAATTAAAGACAAATAAAATAATTATTAGTAATGCGTAATATGCAACTTTATTTATATTATATAATTTATATATTTTATTCATATTATACACTTTTATTACATATTTATATATAGAACGCTATTACATATTACATATTTATACTAGCTGAACCACTCGGATTTCCCCGGGACTGTAAATCTTTTCAAATAAATTGCAAATGTTTAAAATCTCCATTCATACTAAAATTTAAAAAATAATAATTTTATCTAAAGAATATTTTGAATTTTAGAATATTTTAAATTTTATCTGACTGAACACATGTATTTATTTCTGTAACGAAAACCATGTTTTAGATAAGGAAATATAGTCGTTGATTTTAGTTTTTTTTAACCCCCCCCCCCCCCCCAAAAAAAAAAAAATACAATAATTGAATTATTTTAAAATTCTTCTGAGCACAAGCCATATCTGAACAAATCAAAAGCAAATATATTAAGAGTAAATATGTAATTTACTACTTATCTTTTCCAAGGTGCCATGAATGAATTGTAAATCAATCAGACAAAACAAAACTATCAAAACAGGAAAAATTAACAAATAAAACAACGATTTGTAGCTGAAATGCAGTCTTTAAATCCCTTATTTACCACTTGTTTTCATCGGCTGGCTGCTTTGTTGCCGCGGATTGTTGCAATGTAAAAAATTTTAAACTTTTGCCTTCGTCACTCCACCGCTTTTATAGAATATCCGTATTTTGACCAATGAGAATGCCCCATAATACAGAGCAATTGTTTTTTTATAAAACTAATTTTTTTAAAAAAGGGTGGAATGATGATGCAGCAAAAGTTTGAAGTTCTCGACAGCGTGGTGAGCTTAAAATAGACTCTAACCTGTCTGCTTTGTTCCCGTGAATTGAATGCCAAAGAGGGACTGCTTAGACAAGGAAGCCTTGTCTGAAGAGCATAGTGTCCCTCCCGGTCGCCTTTATTAAGGTCTAAAAAAAGGTTACATTATTTTTTAGTTACAATAAAATAGATAAAATTTACATGATAAAACTCATCCGCTGGAGTGCAGACTGTCCCCTCTCGATAGAGAGCGGCAGAGAAAAAGATGAAATTATGGTGCACTGTCCGTTGGGGGCACGTGCCCCCTCGTGACAAACAACTGTGAAGTGAGATGGAGAACTCTCGATCTCCTGCTATACTACAGAAAAACAGACCGCTATGTGGTTAGAATGGAAATGAACATTAAGTAATTATAAATGTTTCTTAATTTGGCAAGTAACATTGGCCGATATAACACCCCTTGTAGCCAGGATTTAGGGGGAGAAGGGTGATATCTGAGATGCCAACCTTCAGTCAGAGTACAGTGATAGTAGGTACGATCTGAGGATCCCACTTCGCCACATTCACAGAGTTGTGAAGAGGCGCAACGGAATCTCTTTAAATATTATTTGATGCCTTAGCCAGAGCATCAGCCCGTTCATTGCCCTCAATGCCAATGTGGGCCGATACGTGACCAAGGGAAGTTTTATTGACTAAGATCATTAATTGCTGTTTGATTTTTAGGACTATAGGGTGTTTAGTACGATGGGAAAAATGGCTTGCAAGCTGGACAAACTATCACTGTAAACTCTGAAAATATCCTCTTACCTAGTAAGTTTAAATTAAGAAAAATCCAAGATAAAATTTAAAAATCCGGCTACGAAGTGCATTTTCCGGTGTCAGCAATTACATATGACAAAAATTTCAGAGGCCTGGGTGTTATAATTTCGGCCTTATCAGTAGTCAGGCAAGCAGGAAGCATCTGTAATTATATATATATATATATATAATGTATTAGTAAAGAATGTATCGTCTCGACCTTGTTAGTGCATGTACTTATATAGGGATCTTCTAGGGGTATATATATATATATATATATATATATATAACGTATCAGGGTGTAATGTATCGTCTATATGTTGTTCGCGCATATAGGTATCTTCCTGCATCACATAAAACTGCTGTTCATTATACAATAAACAGACTTGGTCTGTTTTCTTTTAAGTTTTATAGAGAATGAAAAATTCAAAGATAAATTTGGGACATCATGTATTTCTTACTTTATGCTGAAGTCCCTCATTCGTAAGGTGATTTGTTGTTATTTCATAGTGAGCACAGAGAGAGGTACTTTCGCCATTAGATTTCAGCGCATGGCGTTATATTACAGTACGTTACTGAACATAATTGGCGTATCAGATATCTGGCAATTTACTTTGAAAAACTACCTGTTGGTTAAGTTTACGTTGAATTAACTTATGTTTTCAATTTGTGTTTAATATGACGCATTATCCTCAGATTAAGGAAATTAAAAAAAACATTCTTTCCGAGTGAATTAGAACGACATATTTTATTTAAATTTAAACACGAAAAAAATATCAGATATGCCAATCCGAGTAGCTTATTTTTTCTCCAGCATCTCAAACTTAAAAAAAATGTTACGTATGTTAATACTTTAGAGATATTACGTGAATACCAAAGGGTTCATTAGTTTTCATTTGTTAAGTTTTCATTAGTGTTGAGCTTCATTTTACTAAGGCTATTTCCATAAGATTCTGTAGCGTAAATCATATGCCAGTATTTTAGGCCGGAATACCGGTATTTTAGAACGGGAAAATGTAACTTATTTTATCGGAGATATCACAATTATTGAATAATGTCATTTAAACTTTCCGAAAATAGCGGTGGTGAACAAGCATGACAGTTATTTTTTTAGATGTGACTTACGCTATAAAAAATCATGGAATTAGCCTAATATAAGTCAAAACGAGCTAATCTCAATTATAATATTTAATAAAAACAATATTTTTTGTTCCAATATTTTCCAATCATCATCTTTTTGAGAATCTGCGGTTTAATAGAATCCAAATTTACCGTTTCTACATGAACAGCCGATGCGCAGCAGAACTAAGAAAAATCAAGAAATAATCGCTATCACAGCGTCCCATTTTGTCAGATTGTTTAATTTCCGTGGGACTTGCTGGATATACCCAAAATATACATATGCAATTTGCCTGATTTCTATGAATAACTTCGTACACTTTTTGAAATAAAAATAATAAATTTGGAACGAAAATCAAAATTGCAACACCTCCTTCCAGCGGAATATTTCTACATTCAATAAAGACCTGCTGAACAAACCAAAAAACCTATGAAAAGGGTTTAATTCCATGCAAAAATTCATATACTTCTTGATGATAAAAAGCAGGCATGTGGATAGGCTGACATTTTATAAAAACAAGTTTTTTGTAATCTCTCGCCTCTAAAACAGATACATGCGTTGTAAAAGAGATATCTAAAATGATTTAGATTATAATACAGGGTTACTATAAAAGTATCATTCTCTGTCAAAACCCGATTTATTCAAAAGTATTATGCTTACAAATATGATTGATATGTGAAAATAACCACAAAATGTTCAAGTTTTATTCTTATTTTAAAAAAGTTCTATGAGTGTCTCCTTGGTCGCATGCACGTCCAGGTGGTAGTTCAGTTCAATCCACATATTTTGTAGTGTGATACAAGGCAATTCCTTTTCTTACTGCCTTCTGAAAGAACGTTGTACGCGTTGACAGACGAACATTTCGCATATTCTAACTACACAAAAACTGTTTTCTTGCTTTGCTTCATTTTCCGGCGTGACGAACTCAACTCGTTATTGAGACTGAACTAGTACACTGCTAAATTCACAGCTTGCATATGGCACTCCAAGGCACGCTTGTCACGTGAGTGACACCCCCCCCCCTTCAGGGGCCAGAATTGCACCCCTAGAGCACCCCACGGCACCCTCAAGGGTGCCATGGTGGTGGCATGGGGTGTCCTAAAGGTGCAATTCTGGCTCCCTTACGGGGGTCACTCATGAGACGAGGGTTTCTCCCCTAGGAGTGCCATATGCAACCTTTGGTTTTAATAGTGTACTGCCACGCCAAATGGTGTACAAACCTGAAGTAGAACTGCTACGCCAACTGGTGTACAAAGTTGGATATTTTGTGGTTAGTTTCATAAATGAATCACATATGTAAATATAATTGTTTGGAAATAAATCGAGTTTTCAGAGTGAATGTTTTATTTACAGTAACCCTGTAATTTCTTCTTTAGAAAGAAGAAAGTACTAAACTAAGCAATGCATATTAACTTTATTTAGTTTGACCGAAATGATAAAATTCATTAACAAAAAGGAAATACCCATTTTCAAAAAGGAAAATTTGATCACACCGAGAATTTTATAAAAATGTAAACATTGTCAATTTTATCGGTACAATTAGATTTGATTGAAATTTTACGCAAGATAAACTTTTCTTTTTTGTTCAATGTCTTTGTATCCCTCCTGCATTCTTTTCGACACTAGGGATACACTTCTTTTTGGCAAACAGGAAGTAGCCTGGGAACTTTATAAGAAAAATTATGATTTTAAAATTCCAAAATTTAAGAGGGTTTTTTTTTGTCTTTTATTAACAATATGCATACGATAAGAAAAATAAATAAATATTTGTATAGAGATTCAATGAATTTTCGAATCCATCTTTTACTTTTAAAATGTAATCGAATCTAAATTTCACAAAAGGAAAAAATGATATTCTGATTAAATCCTATTCAACTAAGTAAACAATAAGAATCGAAGCGTTTACTTTATATAAAAGGTGTTTCTTTCATTGTTTGCACAGTAGGAGATTCTAATCAAGTATGTATAAAAGAGTTCTAAGTGAATCGTAATTCTAATTATAAGTAAATATTTTCTTTAAAGTTGTATTACGATTTATTTAAATAGATATAATAAAATCCCTCAGTTTTTATACTATAGTATATGTTATTATACAGGGTGAACATAAAGTCCCAGCCCATTTTGTAGAGATAATTTGTTTATGATTTTATATTTCGCTGATATTATACAGCATATTAGTACTTTTGAACGTGATTTCCATCAAGTTCGAAACAAGTTTCCCACCTGTTCAGTGCAGCTCGAAACATTTTTTCCATCGTCCCCACGGTGATCATTTCACATGCTTGGCTTATGCGGTATTTTAGGACTGTCACATTTGTAACCTTAGTCTTGTAGGCCTGTTCCTTGATAAACCCGCACGCAAAGAAACCACACTTGTTCACCATTTTTCGGATATTTCCTCGTGTTGTAGCCTCTCTTCCGAATTTTCTACGAAACGTTTCGCTGAACTCCTCGAATGTATAAGCACGCAAACGTGCCGCTACAACCGCAATTCGTTCTTCTGTTGTTAGCGTATCCTCGGAGTATCATTCACTTATAACATAAAATCCAAGCATTGATTATTTCTGCAAAATGGGCTGGTGATTTATGTTCACCCTGTATTTACAAAGAGTGTAGTCTCTGTGTACCACTAACAAATGGTATAATTTTAGTACATTTGTAGTGTTATCGATTAATCTCATTGTCTTACATGAAAAATAGAGGTTACATTAAAAAATTCATTTACTACTTTAGATCAAATCCCAAAAGTACTAGTTTGATACTAGTTTGTTTTATTTTCCCCTACACATAAGCCAATATTTAAAGAATAAAATGCATGGAATCATTATTTTTGAATAGCAAGACGTTGATGATATCCAACATCGAAGATGTTTTATTTTATTACTTTTTTAAAATAATTTGACGTGGGCAGATTTCCCTAAGATTTTCATCGAAATAATTTTTAATCAGGTACACATTTAAGGGAAACTATTAGTTTTCTTGTTGAAAAATCCACAATGATCATTCCTATACCCTTTAAAACTATAACAGCCTTGTCATATGATATAGATTAATGTCGAACCATATTCCGCTAAAGCATTCATTCCATCACCATTTTTCATTAAGAAAGATGTACAAGTAAAGTCTATTCCACACTGTAATAATTCAATGTTCATGGTGACGTTATTATTTTAATAATCTAAGAATACGCACACTGTAGCTCCGAACCTCCTACAGACAAATGAATACAGCATGCAAACTTTATTAACTGCAATGCGGTAGTGCGTCTATGCTATTAAGAATGCTTAAAAAATGTACTATATCTTCCTTTTGTGGGAAAAAAACCCATTGTGAGATATTTTGATTACGTGCCTGGAATGTTTTTAAAATATGAAAAAGAAATAGTTAATTAAAATAACAAATAATTTTAGTAGAATTCATTTGAAATTTAAGATTGAGAAAAAATTATTAGACAATGAAACTAAAACAATAATGCGTGAAATATTTTAAAGTAGGATTTTTAAAGAACAAATAAAATATTTATGTACACATGTAAATGAAATTGGAAGCAAGGCAAAATGAAACCAAAGAATTGTTTTAGGACAAGGCAGAATTAGATAAACTAGAACTCTAAAATTATATTAAATGGGATAAATTTATAGAATGCCTTTAAGGTGGCATGGATTTCTAATATATATATATATAAACAAAACGCATCACAACTGTACTGTGAGATTTTTTTTTTGAAATGGCAAATTATGTGCCCTATAGCAAGTCTATAACAAGATTCGAAAATATTTTCACCAACAATAGAAAAAACATTAGACATCAAAGATTTTATATTTAAATCTGACATATACACACATTTAACAGGACGTACTTCTGTCACATGAAACAGACTTTAAAATTTGTGTATTTGTTTATTTTTTAATCAAAAATTTGCATTGGATAAGAATAAGAAAAAAATATCTTAAACATCCATGAATTTCACTACTAGTTTAAATTTTAGAGTTTAAATGAAAACTAAATTTCAGTAATAAATAATCAAATAAAACCTACAGATAAATCATATTCAGCAACGCCAATAATTAGAATAGTTTCCCCTTTCGTTTTATTTTTTTGTTGTTGTTGTTAAAACAAACATATCTATATCAAACATTTCATACACTATTTTGAAAGTCATCGTAAACTTTAATGTAAATAAGCTTCTTATTTAATGTTATAATGTTGATTTTTTAATAAATCGACCTACTGGTATAGCATCATTTATATAATATATATATTACTTATCCATTATCTTTGATCTTATCTAAAATTAAGGAGATTAGAAAAACCGAGATTATATTAAATAGCAGAGGGGGCATTCTGTAAATTTGGAACAGACTCTGTAAATTAGCATCGAAAAAACACACAATACTCTGTAAATTTACTTTTAACGATACCGATTTAATCAACTCTTTATGCACGGACGGTACTCTAAAGAATCATTGAAGAAAACTTTATTGAAAACTTATTAATTCTGTCTATTAATATTTTTTTTATTCTTTACACACAAAGCATTCTTTTCGATCAAATTTAGATAAAATAGGAAATTAGTCGAAAATAAATATTTTCAAAAAGTTGTAGTTTTATTAGTCATTTTTGTATGTATTTCTTTTCTTCCTTTAAATAAAATTATATGAAACATAATCAACAGCAAAAGCATTTCCATATATATACAGGATCATGATGCATTTTAAATCATTGTTTTTTTTTTAAGAATTGTGATATTTTCAAAAGAGTAATTTTGGTTAATTAATTTGATTATTTTTGTAAATATTTCACACACAAAAAAAATTATAACTACCAATATATTTAATGAGTTTTAATGAAAAAAATATCTAAATTCCACAACAGTATTATCCAAAAATTCCAGTATCCCTTCAGATATTAAAAAAGATAATTCTTGAGAGGGATCAATTTCTTGATAAATAATTCGGCATATCAAGGGTTTAATTTTTTTTAATTTAACAATCTTCAGCGAAATTTAACGAACTTGATTTTCCCGAATAAATTTTACTGCTGTATCATTAAACTTTAATACAAGTTGTTTCTAACCGTCTTGAGGTTTGATCCCAAGACCTTGTGAAAGTGAGAAATCATCTAACTGACAGAGCTTTAGGAGATATTGCTGTTGAGTATAAAATATGTCTTTTTTTTAACCGATGACCAGGCCCTTACCTACCGAGTTATCTCAGATTAATGGATTAGATAACTCAAGTATGTATCGGATATTAGATGTATCGATGCGGGTAATCACCTAATTGTCACATAGCAGCAATAAACCTGATTTCTACGCTTCGCATGCCATCATTTTTGCAGTAATTGCTTCTCGTTTGAGCATACTTTGTTTCACCTGTTACTTAACGTTACATCCTGTTGTTTGAACGGCAAATGGCTACTCTATTTGGTCTCGAATTTTAGAACCTTTATCAGATGGCGACATTTTCAACTGGTAAAGCACCTCCTAAAGAAAATATGTCTTATGATTATATGTCTATGATTAATCAGTGGAAAATCCCCCACTAAATCTGATGAGATGATTTTTTTTCTTTCTAATAATTCAAAATAAGCATTTTTGAACTAAATTTTCTTTTTTGATATTTCTATCAAATTTGCAAATGGATTTTAAAAGTGTGTAGTATTTCGAATTACAAAATTTAGCAAAAGTTAAAATATCTTAAAATAAAGCCATGGAAATACCTGCAGGAAATTAAATATGTAAGATTAGGGAAAATGATGACCGAAAACTCAATAGAATGCATTTAATCAAGAAACTTTCGTAAATTTACAGATGTTTTCTGAGTTTTGTGCGAGTTTTTTCAGGAATTTTTAACAGAGTCCGGCGCGATACGATGATTTCTTTTGTTTGACGTTGGTAACATCAGAGAATTAAATTTAGCTTACTTTGCTTTCACGCTGTTAATGACTGCATAATATATAACTGAATTTTTAACCCCTTGGGGACGAGCGACCCGTATACAAGCATACTTGTTTATACCCGTGAGTTAAATTTTACTATAAAATTTGCTTTTTTCAGTCGGAGCAATTTCTCGATTTAATGAGGGACATATTTCCGTTTTTAAAAACCGCTGACAAAATTTTTAAAATTTCGTGAAAAACTCCCGTCGCGAAGGGGTTAAAAGTCAAATACCTTGAAATCTACAAAATATTTTACGCAACACTGTTTTCCTCTATCCGTGCATATACACTATACTTTTTAAATTTAAGAAAGATAAATTTCAACATAAAACATTTCTTTTCACTGGAGCATTGCAAAAAAATGCAAAAAAACTTGTCCCTTTAAGGAATATTCAATATGTTTATTTACATTTTTTGATATTAGAATATGGAAATGTTACAAAAATGCTTCAAGCATACACATTACTAAATTAGGTGTGACAAAATATACAGATATCAGGCAGGGTGGGAAGGCATACCAATTGGCTGAAGCCAAACAAACCCCACCTTGACAAAATATACAAATGGTTTTCGAAATAAAAAATACTAGATGTTAAAAGTATATATTAAAAAGAATTCCAAGCACTTTCAAATAATCCTAAACCTCTGCCAAGGACAAAACTGATAGAGAAAATCTCGAAAGTGAAAACGCTTTTTAGGGTCTGTTTATGTATACTTTAAGCATCTACATTTTTGAATTTTAAAAACCATTTATATATATTGTCAAACCTATTTTAGTAATGTGTTTTAGTAAAGCATTTTTTAATATTTTCATATTGTTCTGTTGCAAGAAAAAAAAAAAAAAAAAAAAAAAAAAAAAGATTAATTTAACATTCCAAAACATTCTTTTCACAAAATTAGTTTCTTAATTACATCTTATGTTACTAATTATCATTGTTTTAGGGTTTAAAGATATATATAATATAAAGCATGATTTTTCAGAGATATAAAAATTTAATACAAAATATATCATGTGGAAATAATGCTAATGAACATAATATTTCCTTTATTAGATTAATAGTTTTATGCAAATAATGTTGAAAAATGATCACTCTTTTAAAACCGCAGCCACAAAATAACTTAAGTTGAGCCGAAATTCACTCATCTCGCGATTTAAAAGGCAGCTTCTCAAAAAGAGCTAAAAAAACTCGAGTAGCGAGTTGTTTGTAAGAAATTTATGTTAAGATGAGTAGTTAAAAAAGCAATTTAAATCAATACCAGTTAAACGTTTGACAAACAACTCATTCACCATCCACTAAATTACAGCTCTTTTCTGAAAAAACAAATCCACTCAAACGGTTTAAGAGTTTACGGGCGCCACGCCGTCTTTCGCTGGAATGAAGGACAACTTCCAGTCTCATTTTCGGCCTCTTTATCGAGTAACTAAAACCGTAACTTAGTAATGACACAACGAATGTTTGCAAGTGGTTCAAGAAATACGATTGTGATTTATCAGGGTACACCGGAGACTTCACTTATCCCTATAGAAAAAAAAATATCTATTGGTGTGAAATTGCATGACCATGCAGGTATTTCATTAGTCCATTACACGAAATTAGGTGCTCATCGTATGTGTCCCGCAATATACGGATGGTGTTTTGTACATTTTGCAAGCATTTTTCTGGCCTAAATCTATTCATGCCGAAATTTCAAAATGTACTGAAAACAGTTTATCTCTAAGCTGTCAAATTCTCTACGACTCGAAGCGGTGTTACAACTATCAAAAGCATTGCTTTAAAAACACCATTTATATATTTATAATCTACAAAATCTGCTATATATTTAAGCCGCAATTTGAATTTCAATTTTCTGAAAGTATTTGATAGCGAATTTTTTTACCTCCTAAGTTTTGAGGCAAATATTACACGGGACCACAAAAAAACTGTTTAAAACTTGTATACCACAACTCTAAAGATGTATCATCTATATATTGACGTTTATAACATGCACGCATTCACTAAAATGGTCTAGAATTAATTGAAAGCACTTAAATTAATATCAAGGGTATTATTTAGTGTCCCCACCATGAGATATCAGGACTGAGGAGGTTAATGTAAAATAAGTATATTCTACAATTAAATATTTTAAACAATGTTTCTTTTTGGTTATCAAATATTTCGGATACTTACTTCGGATCCGTAATTTTTATTCGCCCAATTTATGGACATACGCCTAACTATGTTAAAATTTGTGTAAAACGAAAACTATACACTTTTCTGCACTCTTCCTCTAAAGTAATTCATATATGCACGAAGAAATAGATTTTGCCATTTGCAACAATAAAATTAACGCAATTCTTAATATGTATACTAGCGAGCTACGCCCGCTAGCTGGGCCACTTTTTCCAAACGAACCTCGGTATTAAGCAGTATATAATAAGCAAAAAAAAATTATTTAATAAGCAAGTCTTGGTGTTCGAATCCTCAAGCACAAAAAAAGGTAAATTAAAGAGCCATGGTCCCGTTAAAAATATGTGATTTCGCACTGTGGGCCACATGCACTTGAAAAAAAAAAGATTGTGGATCGGAACTATGGTCGCTTCGCGCCCATAGTCCCGTTAAAAATATTTGGTTTTGCACGGTGGGCACAACGCGCCCTTAAGACATTTTTCCGTATTTTTTAGTTCATCAGAAGCAGATTTTTACGCAGATTCTGAATATGTAATCAGTTTTTTCTACTTTAAAAACTGTCTGCATGATGGTTTAAGAAAAAACGCGCAAAAAAAACGCAATTAGCGCCGGTAGAAAAAGCGATTTTTGGCTGTTTCCTCTTTTAGCCAAAGGGGAAAAGTTCAGGTTCTTCACCGCAAGGTAGCGCAGTGTTCTGCCTCGGAGCTCCGTTTGAGCGCCGTTTGATATTTGGGACATTTTTCGTTCCGATTCCCAAGGGTTTTTTAATTCATAACTTTTTTAATTTTGGTCCCACGGTCTCGAAAATGCCCGAAATGACTTCCCCGGAATATTTCCAATCGAAAGACACCTCTCGCGACTTCCAACTCGCCCGCGTTGTGAACTGTAATCGGCTTCAAGCAGACAGACAGAGGCGCACGGATTTTATTAGTATAGATAACCACCAAACCTGAATAATGCATAATTGTAAATAGTAGACAATAATATCAAATTGTTGGTAGTAATATTTTGTTTATGGGGTTTTGTGTCACGAAAATTATTAAAGGATATCCTTCTTTTATATAAATATACATTTATGCACATTTTTTAGTTAATAATTTTTAAAAATCTCTTTTAATTATTAAAAAAAATCCATATGTCTGACTGTTATCATAAAAAAACTTAACTTTGTTAAAAAAAACAATTTTTTAACATCATTAAATGTTTAATTCATACATTAAAAAAGAAAATATTATAATAAACCTTAATGGGTTTTCGATTAGACTTAGACAACCACGGGAAAAAATGAATAGATAAAAACTAAAAGACACTTTAATCGATTTTTATAAAAGGTTGGATATTGAAAAAGGAATTAACTTTTTTCCCTCACAGATTTCTAAGATATAATTCGAAAGTCAATCAAAAGAATGCACAAAGCGAAAATATTTTTTTAATTACTAGGTAGCACCTCTATTTTTTTCGAATGGATAACACATTAATCTTTTTTTTATATTATTAATGTAGGATGCTTTGTAACTGCCAAATAAGAAAAATGATTTTTACTTTATCTTTCATTAAAATATGCCTTTGAAAAATTTTGAAACTTTTTAAGAGGCATAATAATTTAAAAAAATCATCATAAGGAATTACAAATTTTAATAATTTCTTTTATATATATTTTTTAAATCATTAATGCAAATATTAAATTATGCACCGTACTTTAATATAATTTAATAATGTTCCCAAAAAATTATCTTGTCATAAAAATATTCGATTTTGGCATTTTGCTAAAAATTTTACTATTTTTCTTAATTAAACAATCAATTAATCGTTTGTTTTTAATAATGTTGGTCAAGAAATAAATTCCAGTAAATTTTATTTTAATTTATAAATTCAGGGGTCTCTTCAGAGCAATTTCTATTTGAACACAATCATGAAATTAAAAATGAGTACATGTGTTTTTCAGTCTTAAGTGCATTTTGTTCTGAGCGTTTTTCAGTATATGAAGTACTGAAAATTAAATATTTTTTACTTCGTTTAAGAACCTATTTTTTTCTCTGTAACAGCCAAACCCTAATTAGTGCATATCTGTAAATACTACACGATAATAGAGATTTGCTATAACCAATGTAATATTATACGGTGTTATGCAGCAATATTATTAAAGTATAACCTTCTTTTATATTACTGTACCTCTTTGCACATTTTTAAGTTAATAATTTTTAAAAATCACTTTTAATTATTAAAAAAATATGCCATACATCTGTGACTCAGTGTTATGATCCAAAAAAAAAATCAAATACATTTTTTAATATCATTAAGTGTTCATTTTAGCTATTAAAAAGAAACTATTATAATAATCTTAATGTATTTTCGATCAGACCTAGATAAACAGATGAAAAAACGAATAGATAAAATCTAAAAGGTACTTTAATTCGATTTTTATAAAAGGTTAGATATTGAAAAAGAAATTAACTTCTTTTTCTCATATATTTCTCAGATATAATTCGAGAGTCAATCTAAAGAATGCACAAAGCGAAAATATTTTTTTAATTACTAGCTAGCACCCCCATTTTTGTTTCTAATGGATAACACATTAATGTCGTTTTTTACATTATTAAAGTAGGATGCTTTTTAACTGTCAAATAAGAAAAATGATTTTGTACTTTATCTTTCATTAAAATATGCCTTTAAAAATTTTTTTAACTTTTTAAGAGGCATAATAATTTTAAAAAATCATCGTAAGGGATTGTAAATTTCATTATTTTTATATACATATTTAAAATCATTAATAAAAATATTAAATTATGTACCGTACTTTATTATAA
Organism: Maratus speculifer; assembly: GCA_964019185.1. Lineage (NCBI taxonomy): Eukaryota > Metazoa > Arthropoda > Arachnida > Araneae > Salticidae > Maratus > Maratus speculifer. The sequence continues at coordinate 94,219,194 of OZ025289.1, read as the reverse complement.
TTTAAAAATGCTTCTAAACAATTCTCTTGTCCTAAAAAAATTCGATTTTGGCATTTTGCTAATAATTTTACTACTTTTCTTAAACAAACAATCAATTAATCGTTTTTTTTAAATAATGTTGGGCAAGAAATAATTGCCATTAAATTTTAATTTATAAATTCAGGGGTCTGTTCATAGCAATTTCTATTTGAACACAATCATGGAATTAAAAACCAGTACACAAGTTTTTCAGTTTTAAGTACATTTTGATTTCAGCTTTTTTCAGTATGTGAAGTACTCAAAATTGAGTTTCTTTTAGTTGATTAAAGCTTCTTTATTCCTTTCTTTGAGTTCTTCTCCGTTTAAGAGCGTATTTTTTCCACTGTAAGAGCCAAACCCTAATTAGTGCATAACTGTAAATAATACACGGTATTACTGTACCTCTTTGCACATTTTTAGTTAATTATTTTTAAAAATCTCTTTTAATTATTAAAAATATGCCATACATCTGTGACTCAGTGTTATCATCCAAAAAAAATTGAAAATACATTTTTCAGCATCATTAAGGGTTTATTTTATCTATTAAAAATATATTATAATAACCTTAATGGATTGTCGATCAAACTTAGATAACCAGAAGAAAAACGAATAGATAAAATCTAAAAGACACTTTAATTCGATTTTTATAAAATATTAAATATTGAAAAATGAAATTAGCTTTTATTTTTCACAGACTTTTCAGCTATAACTTGAAAGTCAATCAAAAGAATGCACAACGATAAAATATGTTTTTAATTACTAGCTTGCACCTTCATTTTTTTCTAACGGATAACTCATTAATATCTTTTTTTCTATTATTAATGTAGGTTGTTTTGTGACTGTCAAGTAAGAAAAAAGATTTCGTACTTTATCTTCCATTATATGTCTTTGAAAAGTTTTGAAATTTTTAAACAGGTATACTAATTAAAATTATCATACGGAATTATAAATATCTTTGATTTATTAATAAACATATTTAAATGTATGAACATTATTACACTCTTTCTCGAGAAAAAAAAAGAAATTGTGTAAGCTATTCTTCACTTGCGTACTGCATCAGTTTTTTCTAGCCTGAAGGGGGAACTGGGGTACACAGTTTTTTTCTAAAAAAATTTTTGGTGCAGAATAAAAAGGTGTGGTGCTAAAAGCAGACATTTTAAGTTATTTTTCTATGTGGTGTCAGCAAAACTTGTGTAGTGTGTTATAAAAATATACAATTGTTGTTTTATATATTATTTTTGAATGTAATTTTTAAAAAATGAAAAAAAGTCATTTGTATCAATGTGCCCCATCCCTGGGGCAGACTGATACATCTCATGGGGCACTTTGATACATCTGGAAAAATGGAGACAAAATAAGACCAATGCATATTTTTCATAGAAAAATAGTTAGTAAACCATTTTATATTTATTTGTAGAAACTGAAATAGTCCACAATTTATTGTAAGCAATATTAAAGCAATAAAAATTAAAAATGTAATGACCTGATGTTCTGGCTTTTTCTTGTGTGATTGTTGGCTGTGATAACTTTGTCATATCACAGCCCCACTTCAACCCCAGCATTATCTTTTTTCTTAAGAAAGGTGAAAAAATTACCAGGTTTTCTGTTTATAAATCGATTTATAAACAGAAAATAAAGGATAATTATATTAAAAATTCTGTTTATAATGTAATTATCCTGCGCTGTTCTGCAGCTTGTTTCTCTTACTGAATATTTCTCATGTCGAAAATACATTTTTCCCTGGAGAATCGATATAAATTTCAGATTTTCCAGGCTGCCGTCCTTTTCTTTTGTTAATTCTATAAGCACTAGGTGTTGGGTAAGTTCGTACCTTTTCTGTGTGTAAAATACTATAAAATGTTCTAATATAAAGAAAATCGAGCTATTTCACTTCAATAAAAACTAATATTAGAAATTTGTGGCGAAGAATGGTTGGATTAAGGAGTGTATGGTAAAAAAAAAGTAATAAAATGTAATGAAAAAATAAATTAGAAAAGGATTTATGTTGTATCAATGTGCCCGACATAGACAGTATCACTGTTCCCCTTACAGCCATTTCGAATAAAATGAGTCTCAAATCCAACACTTCATAATTTATCTAACAAAATAAGAATGAGGAACTAATAAAGAGTAGTTTTACTTGCCAGGGAGGGTATTCTTTTTGGTTGAAAATACTGGAACATTTGTATAATACCATTTCAATTGTAAAACTCAAATTTACTTTTGACCTACAAAAACAATTAATCACTCGTCCCATTTCATCAAACTACTGAATCATTCCAAGACTATCTGTATGTAGTTGAGTGCACTTGTATCACCTTTTGGAGCTGTTGTGAAACTTCCTGTAAATACCATGTATGCAGTACAGGGGCTGTGTCAATGTGCCCCAGTTTCTCCTATATATAAATTTTAGGTAGTAAAGATTTTTAATTACATGAAATGTTTGAAGAAAACAACTAAATTACAAATTTCATAATAAGAAAATTATGGTAATATGTTTTGAGTGATGAAAGAAAAAAATAATGGCTAAAATACTTGCAGAAATAGTGTAACACAATGCCTCATTTTAAGTTTATTTAGGAAGATTCGGGAATAAATACATTGTTTTAATATTCTCTAAGTAATTTTTAGATAAAGTGCTTTTAATAACTTGTATTATGCTTTCGTTAAAATGTATAACTATTTTAAATTAATTGTTTATTGTGTACTTATCAGTATACTAATAATTTTAAATACATTTAAAGAATATGAAAAGTGGAAGGAACCTTTACTTAATACAGTAAATGATAGAAGTGAATAATAGAATATAGTGAATACCTTTAACTACACTTATCAAATTAAATGCATTTTATTTGTCCATGCTGAAGAATTTTATTGAATATTTATATTTCCGCAGTAATGAATCTATTATATCTAATAGTGAAAAATGTTTGTTTTATATAAATTTTTCAATAAGAGTGCAGCAATTATTGCAATGCGATTTGAATATTTATAAAGCTTGTTATAGTATGAGCGTTGAAAGGTAATTTCTCATCATTTTTTTCGTATATTTATGAAAATTTTACATTAATCGCAAAAAAATATACACAGGGATTCCACATAATAAATTCCACTTCAACCTGAGTAACCAAACAATAATGGAACAATATTGGCTACATCTTTCAGCAATATTGGAACATTGGCGTAATATTGGAATGAAATATTACTCCAATATTGGGGTGTTTACATTTTGTCTTTATTTAGGCAACATTTGCAGCCAACATTATATATATATATATATATATATATATATATATATATATATATATATATATATATCAATCATTAATTTTCGTAAAAATATGTAAATGTAAATGTATATCCAATTACATATAGTAAAGTACATACATTTTTGGAAAATAACTTTATTTTCCAAAATAAAGTTATTCTACTGCAATGCTTCAAAATTAAATAAGAAAAAAAAATATTTGGATTTCTTATAATAAATTCTTTACTCGATAATGATTATTGTGTAAGAAAAGAAATTTGCTATTTAAATTGAGAAATTTCTTTTAAAGAAAACTGTAATAAATATTCAACATTATTATTGATTGTCATTTTATTATTTACGTTATATAGAATAATTTGGCAAAAGCAACACTGTAAAAAATGTCAGATGTTTCTGAATATATAAAAATGTACTGTAATCAAAAACGAAAATATACAGTAATCTCTTCTAACTCACCTAAGATTTCGAAAACCGTTCCTTTAACTTTAAAAATCCCAGAAAACTATTTGTTTTCAAAATTTAAAGAAGAATTTATAAACATTATTTTTTATTAGCTGCCTGACCTTTTCGGAAACTTTTCTAAGTAGCTTTTACAGTACAATAATCACTTTTCTCAAATCAAAATATCACTTTTTCAGATGTTACCAATTCTCAAGTAAATATTTTCAGCTGCATAACTGATTTTGTGCATGCAGTTGTAGCAAAATAATGTTAATTTTCATATAAATGTTAATACTGTTAATATTGTATGTTTGTCCATTAAACATGTTCTCTGCATATCAAAATATTTTCGTATGAATTGGTAGCATCCGAAAAAGTGATATGATGACTTGAGAAAAGTGATTATTGTACATTTTTATATATTCAGAAATATCTGACATTTTTTACAGTGAATGAATCGAAAACAAAAATCTTTAGAACACTGTATAAATCTAATTACTTCTTTTTATATATAAAATAAGTTACATGAGTATTTTATTATAAAACATTAAATTCATTAAATTTTTCAAGTTATTTCTTAAAAGGAAGCTATTGCAATTGCGATATTATATTTTATGATAAAAGTGATTCGTCTAAGTATTTGAGAAAACTTAGGAAATATATTTTAAACGTTTTATAATTGTTTGGAAATTTCTATATTTTATGTACTTGTTTCGTTTGCTATCTAACAAATCATATTTCTTAAATTGAAAATTTTATTTATTTAAAAAGTCATAATGTTCCAAAAAAACTCTATATTGCGAATTTTTGAAATTAAAATAAATATTTAGTTGATTAAAGCATTAATTAATTAACCTTCCCTCTCCCGCGACCAGATATATCCGTTCACTAGACTGCAGGTTTCACAGCAGTTGAAGCTTTATTTAAATTAATATAATTCTACAAATGTAATCCAGTTTTGAGAAATTAAGCTATCATAGATACTTTCAAGGCTTTTAAGCATATTCGTAACAAAAAAATTACACCATGATAGAAAATTACTCTTTTATTAACATTCAAAATAAATTACAGAGAAAAAAAACATTACAATGTTGCCCTTTTGCTCGGTAGTCAGGGGGTTTTAACCATGCTTGTTTAACACTTTAACGTCAAGGGAAATATTTTCCCCTTTCTACAAAAATCGTTATCGATTGTTCAATTACTATTGAATCGATATATATATATATTTTTTTTTTACTGGATGTCATAATAAAACGTATGTCCAAGGCGGCAAATGTGTTTCTGAACTAATAATAATAATAAAAAAGAACTGCCAAATTTTATTGCGCCAGAACCAAAACATTCGCGGGCTGAATTAATAATATCTTGAAAGCGTTTTGGACTTAAGAACATAAAATAACTGTATTTTATTTTTCTGATAATTTTTATTATGTTTTTTGTATTACAAAGCAATAAATAAAATACCGATATAATGAACCTGACTCTTCGTTTATTTACTTTTGTGGTACATAGGAAAAAATATTTCCTATGAAAGTATAGGAAACCTAAACACCCTTCTATGTTTTTCTTGAGATATTCTCTTACTTTACACCCACAATAGATAAAATATTGTGTTGTATTGACATATTTAGTCTTGGGCATCTTATGGCCTTGTGAGGGTTGAAGCAAGTTCTATAAAGGAATCCGAAAGGTTTCAAAGTTATTATATAGTAGGATTTCGTGATAAAACTGATATAGTTTGTAGAAACACAAATTTATGTATTGACACTTGTTATCTAAATAATATTATTATTATTATTATTATTATTATTATTAATTGCTCTTTTTAACTGAAAAAATAAAATATATGCTGACAACGTACCTCAATTGGAGAGATTAGTTGCATAGTAAGGATACTTAAGATGTTCGCTGCCGCTTACATGAAAATATGATGATAGTTAATGCCGTACTGTAGAAGTGGGTTTTTCCCAGAACCCGATTTACTTTTTATAGCAATGAATCAGTTAAAGATTTTCCTGCGCCAGACCGTGATTGGCTATTGGACATCACCCCAGAACACGCGCTGGCGCGTGAGTGGCCCCTTAACGTTGTCGCCGTATCAGCGCTTTTGCGGGAGCGGCAGCGGAAGTGTTAATTTAAGGATGTCCGGGACACATTTTAAAATTATTCTTATTTATTTAATTAAAATATTGCATTTTTTGAGATGGTTAAATACGTAATTTTTAAACAAAATTACTTTATAAATCTTCTAATAAATAACAAAATTAAATTAAAATTTTTTTTTTAAAAAGTGGGATAGATTAAATTCGTTATAACTCAAAATATTATTTGTAGAATTTCAATTCTTTTACATTTCAATAAACAGAAATATCTAAATTTTAATTTTGACTACGCATTTTTAAAAACATTAATAAAAAAATATTTAAACTTAATATATTTAGGAAAAAATTATGTATCTTTTATTTAAAAAAATCATATTTTTAAAATTAACCTTTTTTTTTCAAATTTGCTGAATCCAAATTAAAGTAAAATAATCAAAAAAGACATGTTCCAAGTTTGAAGCATTTACTTTAACAATTCTTGACTTATAACAATTAAAACTCCACAAATTGAGAAAGAAAAAAAACACGTAGCAAAGTAATTTCCATGCCAACCACTGCTTGAAAAGTATATGTTACAGGCCAAACCCAATTTTAGGCCAAAGTAGATTGGCCTAGGCCAAACTAGTTTATCCTAACGTCCATCGGATAGACTAGTTTTTCCTAGGCCAAACCGGTCTATCCTAACGCCCATCGGATAAACTAGTTTTTCCTAGGCCAAACCGGTCTATCCTAACGCCCATCGGATAAACTAGTTTGTCCTAGGCCAAACCGGTCTATCCTAACTCCCATCGGACAAACTAGTTTTTCCTAGGCCAAACTAGTTTGTCCTAACTCTTATAGGATAAACTAGTTTAGCCTGCTGTTTATTGGTCTGAACTACTTTCTCCTAGGCCGATCTAGTTCATCCTAGGCCAATTCAATTTGGCGTGATTTTATTGAATTCAATGACCGCCACAGCGCCAACATTCTAGTTTGTCCTAGGCTGATCTAGTTTATCCTAGGCCAATTTAATTTTACGTGTTTTTAGCTTGCAGGCGTCAAAGCCTGAGAAATAAAGGGCTCGCAGGTTCTGTATGTATGAATGTACGTATGTATGTACGAATGTACGTACGTATGTACGTGCATATGTGCGTAACGCGATAACTCGTGATAGAAATATCCGATTTGCTTCAAATTTTGGATGTACGTTTATTGATATAAGGTACTTTTCTGATTAATTTTGGAAATTTATTGGATAAGAATAAAGGGAAGCGAACGGAAGGCTAATCCCCCATCGTTAAATTAGAGAAATGGATTTTTCATGCAGAATTATCAGTTTTCATTTAAAATTTTAGATATAGGATCAAACATACAAGGCGCCTCCATGATTAGTTTTAGATATTTATTGTTTAAGTGTAAAAAAGGGCAATGTATGTTACCCCCCCATAATTTAGATAAATGGTTTTTGACGCAGAATTTACGGATATGCTTCACATTTGTATATAGGTTCTTTCTGATAAGGCGATTCCCTGAATAGTTTTGGGGGTTTAATGGTTAAGTATGAAGGAAAAAATGAACGATTACCCTCTTACATAGAAAAAACTAGTTTATCCTGTGGGCATTTAGATAAACAAGTTTGGGGTAGAAAAAACTAGTTTATCCAATTGGCATAAGGATAAAATAGTTTGGCCGAGGCTAATCTAATTTAGCTCGAAAACGGGTTTGGCCAGTAAAAAACATATCTTTCACTAGAAAAAGTATAAATGTGTGTCAAGAGTCATTGCTTATGACACTAATACAGAAATTTAACATGTTCACCTTAGAGACATGATGCAATGGACATGGTGTCTGCTTATTCAAACAAAATATTATTATCTACTTTAATATTTTTTACTTTTATACAGGCAGAGCTCTGTCTGTACAAAAATCAGTGAAAAAAGACTCAGTCCGGCTCGATCTGGCCCTACTCAATTTCTGCAAAAAATTCAGGTTTTACTTTACATACAAATAAGATTCTTTTAAAAAATACTGCTTATATACTTATTGGATAAATTTACAATATATTTTTAAATTATGATGTGTTTACAGAATGGAAAATACACAATGTATTAATGATTGTCTAGATTCTTAGAGTTTCAATATTCAAATACCGATTCATTAAATAATCAATGTAGTTGAGAACTAAAGAAAAAAAATATGAGAGTTATAAACATCATAACTTTTGAATCCGTTCAGTAAAAAGTAGACTTGTGATTATATTTCTCTGTCATTCCTTAAGGCTTTTCTCAAATCCTAAAGAGCTACATCCTAACACATTTATGAACTACTTCCTTTTCGAAAATGCATAAGGTTAACAGATTCAGATAATATGTAATCGAATGGCGTAAACCATTTTCTCATAAAAGCGATGTATCTTTGAGGAAATAATAAAGCTACGTTTTGAATCGAATTTCCGGTTACGACTTCACGAAAAAAAAAAATTGACGCCGTGACAAGAATAGCTTATATGTCGACAGGTAATTAATTTCTCAAAAATGGAAAACGCTATTCGATTCCAAATTATGTTCAGCTTCAATCTGGCTCGAATATGCAATCATAATAATAATAATAATAATAAATGAAAGTCAGATCTCAGTTGGCACGAGCGTGCAAAAAAAAAAAAAAAAAAAAGCAAACATCATGTCTCTAAGGTGAACATGTTAAATTTCTGTATTGGTGTTATAAACAATGACTCTTAACGTACATTTATACTTTTTCTAGTGAAAGATATGTTTTTTACTGGCCAAACCCGTTTTCGAGCCAAATTAGATTAGCCTCGGCCAAACTATTTTATCCTTATGCCAATTGGATAAACTAGTTTTTTTCTACACCAAACTTGTTTATCCAAATGCCCATTGGATAAACTAGTTTTTTCTATGTAAGAGATGTAATCGTTCATTTTTCCCTTCATACTTAACCATTAAACCCCCAAAACTATTCAGGGAATCGCCTTATCAGAAAGAACCTATTTACGAATAATATGAAGCAAATCCGTAAATTCTGCGTCAAAAACCATTTATCTAAATAATGGAGGGGGGTTAACCTACATTGTCCTTTTTTACACTTAAACAATAAACATCCACAACTAATCACGGAGGCGCCTTGTCTGAATGATCCTATATCTAAAATTTTAAATGAAAACTGATAATTCTGCATCAAATATCCATTTCTCTAATTTAGCGGAGGGGGACTAGCCTCCCGTTCGCTCCCCTTTATTATTATCCAATGAATTCCCAAAATTAATCAGAAAAGTACCTTATATCAATGAACGTGCATCCAAAATTTGAAGCAAGTCGGATATTTCTATCACGAGTTATCGCGTTACGTACATACGCACGTACATACGTACGTACATTCGTAGATACATACATACTTCATACATACAGAACTTGCGAGCCCATTATTTCTCAGGCTTTTACGCCTGTGAGCTAAAAACACGTAAAATTTAATTGGCCTAGGATAAACTAGATCAGCCTAGGACAAACTAGAATGTTGGCGCTGTGGCGGTCATTGAATTCAATAAAATCACGCCAAATTGAATTGGCCTAGGATGAACGAGATCAGCCTAAGAGAAACTAGTTCAGACCAATAAACAGCAGGCTAAACTAGTTTATCCTATAAGAGTTAGGCCAAACTAGTTTGGCCTAGGACAAACTAGTTTATCCGATGGGCGTTAGAATAGACCGGTTTGGCCTAGGAAAAACTAATTTATCCGATGGGCGTTAGGATAGACCGGCTTGGCCTAGGAAAAACTAGTCTATCCGATGGGCGTTAGGATAAACTAGTTTGGCTTAGGCCAATCTAGTTTGGCCTAAAATCGGGTTTGGCCTGTAACATATATATTGAAAACAGACCAAAACTGAAAAAAAAACCCTGAAAATTCTTCTAATTAAAACAGAAACATGAGTAAAGAGTCATTTTAAGCATAAAGAAACAGACAAATTTTTAATGAAATAATGTTTTTTACGTCTCGTTTATTTATGTCTGTTTTATAAAGATTTTTGTGTCTCGGACTCCTTTAAGTTTCAATCTTAACCCGTAAGACATGGTGACGTCACTGCAACGTTGTTGTGAAGTCACATTGTGAATTTGTGACCATCGACCCTCATAGCATGCATGGTCACAATGACGTCACTGTGAGTCACTTTGGTCACATCACATCTGTGACGAAAATGCCACCACTCAGTGACGTCACATTGTGACTAAGATGTGACTTTCTAAAAAAAATTTCACAGTTCGTCACAATGTTAATGTCAAAGTAGTCACAAATGACACACTTTTCACAAATTGGTCGCATTGTGACGTCACAAAGTGGTCACAATGTTACGTCACAAAAAAGCTCTAAAGCGGCCATAACGACTTCACATTTTAGTCACAGTGACTTCACATCGACGTCACGTGACGTCACATCGGCAATCGTTGGTCACAAAGTCACAGTGACTAAAATATGAAGTCGTTATGGCCGTTTTAGAGCTTTTTTGCGACGTTATATTGTGACCAGTTTGTGACGTCACAATGTGACCAATTTGTGAAAAGTGTGTAGTTTGTGACTACTTTGACATTAACATTGTGACGAAACTGTGACAAAAGCGACGATATTTAAATTGCCAGAAACATGTTTTCTAAAGTAAATAACATATTTTGAAGAATATTTGTATTTTTCTAAAAATTTTTAAGGAAGTCACATCTCAGTCACAATGTGACGTCACTGAGTAGTGGCATTTTCGTCACAGATGTGATGTGACCATGCATGCTATGAGGGAACTGAATGCTAAAAGAAACACAAAATACACTTAAAAGGGTACACGACATTTCGGTCCCGCCATTTCGGTCCCGCCGTTTCGGTCCCGCCGTTTCGGTCCCGAGACATTTCGGTCCCTGGCCATTTCGGTCCCGAGACATTTCGGTCCCTGGCCATTTCGGTCCTTAGTCATTTCGGTCCCTTGCCATTTCGGTCCCTTGTTATTTCTTTACTGGTCACCTTATAACTTGGTTTCTGATTGATGAAGGCCCACTAAACGCTGTAAGCTCAACATTGTTCGGGCTTTTTTTAATATTTTTATTCTCCTGCCCCCCCCCCCCTTTCCGTCAAATTTTATACATAGCTGAGTATAATAGTCCAATAAGTTTAATCTACTGTAACTCGTGATAATAAAATCACAGCGAGTTGAAAATCTGATTAAATAATGTTATAAAATTTTAAACGGTCTTTATTATTATTATTTAACAGAATGAATATTTTAAGTTTTATCATGTATTCTTTGTATTAGGTATTTTATCTATACTATAAACTAAAATACATATTTTATTGAATGTTTTCGCACACTTTCTTAGAATCTTTAAATCAGTGATTTCGTAACTTGGCGTGCTACGAAAATTTTTTGTTAAAAAAAAAAATAAATGCTCCAACGATCTTTTTTTTATGTAATAATTATTGGTTCCAATTTTTTTTTTCTTTTTTACAGTTTTCTCACTATATGAAGACAATTTTTGTGAGCTAATTTTATTGAAAGTGGGCCTATTTCTTTGTAATAAAATGATTATTTTTTAATTTTACATAATAATGTAACTATAATTTTAAATAATTTTGTTTTCAATTTTTAACTGACAAAACTAAGCGTTTTTAATTTATCGTTTATTTATTTATTTATTTATTTGCATTACCTTTTCGCTCCCACTTTCACAGAGAAAAAAAATTGATAATTCTTATTTTAATTTTAATATTAATTTAATTAATAGTTTTAAATTTCAGTAATTTTAAATATAAAATAAATAAACAGGTAAATAATAAGTTTCAGTTTATAACTACTACAAAACATAATGATAAATAGAATATAAAACAGATTATTTATTGAGTTTATTTAAAGTAAAATTCCAAATGCATATTAATAATTTCACCAATTTAATTAAATAAAGATTCATTAAATTAAAAATACATGTATTTAATAAAATATTAATTTAATTTTCATTTTAAAATCACTAACTGTTTTGAGATTTAATTTATAGCAATTATTCATCACCATAAGTTCTTATTCAAAAATTGTTAATTATTTCAAAAAAGGAAATTATAATTATTATTATTATTTTGAAAAATCAGTTAGTAACGTAACGTAATAATTAATTAAACACAATAATGCAACACTGTAACAATGCGTAAAAATATTTCTTAACAGTGTTAGGTAACATTATTATCCTGATGCAGATTTAAATTTTCTGAAACAAAGTTATAATTTACAGTTCGCAAAAAGCAATCGTATATTAATTAATTACATTTAAAGAGTAAGAAAAATATTATAAACTAACCAATAAATGAATAAATAACATATTTATTTTGAGAATCCTTATCATTTTTATACATCCTAATGAACTTAATATTATTGTAGTAGCTGAAATTTAAAAAATATGTTTTTCATTTTTGCTATAATAACTTCTATATAGTTCTTGTACTAGATTTTAAACAAGTAATTGATAAATAAGTCACTTAAACAATTAATAGTTAAAATGATTTTGAATTCTTATTAATAAATATGTTTGATAAAAATAATTTAATTTTTGAGAGTTTTTTAATTTAACAACATAATTATCAATGCTTTCAAATTTTCTAAGAAGATGTTAATCATTTAATAAAATAATGTATAACATTAAGTAAATAACAAATCAAAACCGTGTGCCGGGAATTTTTAAACACTTATAATTTTTTATGTTGGTGTTCTTATAAAATTTGAACTAAGTACTACTATTAACCTCTTTTAAGCAAAAATTCTGCATGTCAATCAATTGTCAACGCCCATCTGAACAAATGGTCATCTTTATACAAGATAGCTAGAAGAGCTAGGTAGTTAGCTTTATTCTACTTATCTTGATCTTTATACACTTGTCAGATGAAATCCCTCATTCTATTTTCTATGCAATGTCCTTTTCACTCTGGAGTTCAAATGCATAGTCGCTCGCATTTTTTAAAAGAAATATTAATGTTTTGATAAGAACAGCATTTTTCGGTGTTTTTTATTCCTCTTCACTGTTATCTTCATTTCAAACGTTTTTAGTATCAATTAAACCAGTATAAAAAGTAGAATGGAGTATTTTTTATCCTGATTATTACAGCTTATGAACATTGAAATACTCAAAACTTATAAGATAACTAAATAAGATTGATAGATAAGATATTTACCACCTAGATATAATATTTTAAGTTACTTTTTAATTTAACTTACTTTGACAGAAGGCTTTTTTTCATATTTTTTATGCGAGTTTTTATAATTTAATGTTAAAAATAATTATTTTATATAATAATATCAGCTTTAAATGAAATGGCAAATTTCAATACGCATTACATTAATAATTTTGTAATTAGTTTCATTAAGGTGGTTTTAGAAAATATAACAGATGTATGCTAAACACATATGGTCTCTAAGTGACAAGATTTCTTCATTAAAATAAAATTATAATTTTTCTCCATTTTAAATGGAATTTTACTTAAAAAGGATTCACTACACATTAATATTTTGAGATTCTATATTATTTATTATATTTTAATTTTAGCTTTTTATTTATCGTATTAAAACAGGTAGGCTATTTAAATTTTACGTATTTAAGTCAAATAAAGAATAAGGGAATATTTGAAATACAGAATTTTAAAAGCGAAAAGAACAGTTTATGTTTATTAGAAATTTTAACTTTTGTATCCCAATTTAATAGGCTACTTCAGTGAAGTTTAAAGACTCTTTCGCAAATGTTAATCCTATGGAAGAAATTTATAAAGATTTCTTGGTTGCTTTCAATATTTTAAAACAATTCTTTTTTGCATTGAATAGCTGAGATCGATTTGTATGCAGACCGTTTTTTTACTTTTTAACTTTGATTGCAGGTTATTTTTGTGAGGATGTTTTCATTTTCGAAACCAGTTCGAGAATAAAAGTGTCTTCATTAAAAATATCGGAAAAAAAATAAAAAAATAGCATTTGTACAAATTTATTTTAGCTATACATTGAAAAAAAAAATCATTCCAAAATATTGAAATGCAGCAAATTTACCTTCAAAGATTTCTACCAAAGGATTAGCGGGCCTTTTTGTTTGACTGAAGTAGCCTCTTTACAGATAAGTCATTTGTTTAACACTATTTCTAGTGGTGTCAAATGATACTTTTTTTTTTAAAGATTTGACTTGTGTTTATTTCGCTCGTAGTTTTTGAATGTAATAAGCATAAAAAGTCTTTAATGTATTAAAAATGATTTGTAATACCTGCATTGTTATATGTAAAAAGGTTGTTACACGTAAAAAGTTATTTCGTAGCAATAATTGTCTTATGTAAAAAGATTAAAGCAAACTTTTAAATAGTTTTTTAATAGCGAAATAAAATAATTATTTAAAAAATAAAAAATTTTTAGTCAGTCCCTATGCAGAATTTAAAAAATAATGTGGCTTTATCACAATTCCATGTTAAGATCCCTTTAAAAAAAAATCTTTATGATAGAGGAACTTTTATATAAATCCACAGAACACTACTTCTGCCATATAAAATTTGCATGGCATTTGGATCCGCTGCAATATATTTGAGTTTGGATCCGAGTTATACGTGTAAGCGGTTTTTCGGTACTTGTTACTTCTAATTAATCGCATTACACTAAAATTTTATGTGGCTTTCAGTTAAAAAACCAGTGTTGAATTCAGACACTTTTCTCCGTGAGGGACTTCTGTGGCTCCGGGGGGATTCAATAGAGTCCCGGGGGAGAATTACACTTTTTTACCACTGAAAGCACAAAATCTCAAAATTTCCGGGGGGGGGGGCAGATTTGATAGCTCCGGGGAGAATGACCCGCCCCTGAATTCAACACTCTAAAATGTTCCCTATAAAATTATGTCAGATATTTCCCGTGCACAAAATTTCATTTTGCTGGAGAAGGGACGGAAATGTCTGAGGACCGAAAAGTCCAGGGACCGAAATGTCTCGGGACCGAAACGTCTCGGGACCGAAATGTCTCGGGACCGAAATGGCGGGACCGAAACGTCCTGCTTCCCACTTAAAAGGTATTTAAATACACTTATTCAGATCAAAATATCTTTCATCGCAAATTATTTCAAATTTTCAAGGTCTTTTTGTTATACAAATATTTTCGATCTAAATAAAGGTATTTATATACATCTTTTAAGCGTAATTTTTGTTTCACTTTTAGCATTTATCAGCGAAATTTGAATGTTTTTATGTAGTTTTTATACACAATTTTATAGCGTTTTGTAAGCATTGTCGAAAATATTTTTTTCAACAATAATATTGAAAATTTCACTGTCTGATCAATTAAACAAATGTCAACTTTTAACCGCATTTTGTTTCACTTCATCAAATATTAGCTTACTTAGGATGATTTTAAGTGGTTTCCATGTGAAATGTAACAATTTCCAATGCTACACTATGTGGTTAAATGAGAAATAAATTTAAATTTTTTAATTAAATGTTACCCTTTTCATTTATTTTTCTTCCAATTATTGTTACATAATGCACCTCAGAAATCATAATAATAAATAAGGCGAAGAATATTATTAAAATTTTAAGGTTGCAATAGGCCCAGTCTGTTCAGTGCTTCCTAATCTCGCATAGTTACAGATTTTTTTTATTTTATATAACATTAAGTAATTATAAAAAAGCTATGAATGAACCAGTACATTTTTCTGTGAAAAAGAATTATATTTAGACATACATCATATAAAAATCAAAGACTAAAGTTTAAAAAGAAACATTTTACAAATAGAAAATTCAATGTTTTTCACTCTCGAAAATTCAAAAGTAATTAATTCAATAAAATCATTCCTGCATTCTAAACCGTACGTGTTCTGAACAATTGAATTTGTATGGGACATTTTTATACTACTTTTTAAAATTGCAAAATACTGTACTAATATAAAAGGACAAAGCCACACAAGGCAAATTAATCCAAGAAAAATATAACCATAAACGAAACTTCTAAACTTTCATAATACTTGGTTGGATGGATTGAGAATCTAATTTGAATTTTCTGCTAATTTCTGGTACATGAAAACCTGCTGACAACTAGAGTGTACTTGTCCGTAATCCATAATGTCTAAGAAAGGTTAAAATAATACAGATAATTTTGGCAATGAAAAATATACTTTTTAATTTATACGAATTTTTATACGAATTTACCAGACTGTTCGACATTTAAGTAAAACCGTAATTCATTTTATCATCGAATGTACCAATAATGCAAAACAAACAAATTTTAAAAGATTTCTTGAACATAGAAGCTCACAAAGCTATACCTTTAGTTCAGTTAAAAATATAAGTAAATCATACTTACACTGTTAAAAATCTTGTTCTAGTTTGAACCAAAAAAGTTTGTTTTTTGGTGCTCAATAGCTGACACCATAAGATGGTGAAATCTCGTACCAACATTTGGAGCTTCCTAGTTCAACCTCGTTCCAAGTATTGGAACTATGCTTCAAAGGGAGCTCCAAATTTTGGTTCAACATTTCACCATCTTACGATGGCAGCTATTGAGCACCAAAAAACAAACTTTTTTGGTTCAAACTAGAACAAGATTTTTAACAGTGTTTACTACGCTAATAACTATGAAATATCACGAAATAATAAAAAATAAGTCATCGTAAATTTAAGTCTTAGAAAGTGCATAATGTATAAGTAGGTTTAATTCTCTATTGTCTTTAAAATTAATAGAATGCTGCAACTTTAATTCAAAACTTTAACTAGAAAGAAGCATCGTACATATAGCATATATTATGAAACACATTCGTCATACTGTAACAAAACTTAACTGTTTAATATGGTGAAAGACGATATATAAATAAGGAAAGTAGAAAATACAAAACTTATATCAAAACACAATTTGAACAATTAAATACCATTTATAGTCAGAAAAATATCCAAATTCTTTTGTCTAGTGCTGTATATGATATATAGATTTGCATATTTTCTACGTAGTATGCAAAAATTCTGTTCAATTAAAAAGTCGTTATAATGTTTAAAAATCTTCTTCGTTATTTTTAGTTAATAAGGGATACGCGTCAAGTTTATCAATTGTAGACACTTCTATACTATAACGGAATCCATTTGTGATTTCTTCTCACCGTAAACAAACGAAAAATACTAATGACAAATTCTACATTAAGAATTAATAATGTAACGCAGTGCCGTATAATTATTTCAATACGTTTTAAATACTGTAACTGGATTTTACCGCACCCGAAAAGTTTTTTAAATAGCTTATAATGTAGTAAAAATCTTTGAGTGGTCATGTAAACGAATTAATTATACTGCTTATTTCCTTTTCATATCAAATATACGAATTAATTATGCTGCTTATTTCCTTTTCATGTCAAATATGTCATGCCAAATCTCACCAATATACATACGTTGAATAGCAATCAGAGTATGTTTACGTTAGACAGCTCACTAGACACATCAAATCCATAAATAATTTTTAATTATGTTAAAAGGAATTTTAAATTTAAATTTTATTAACTTAATATGTAAAAAAATATATATATATAAATAAAGATAATAGATGAAGTAAATATGTAAATGGATATTTAAAATATTTCATGGATATATAAAAATAGGACTTCTTATACAATGCATTAAAATAGATAAGACCGTGTATTCAGCCTTAATATTTTTTTAATATTTATAACAAAATCATATGTGTATTTTTTTTTTAAATAGAAAGTTGGAAACACTTTTAAATTAAATTATATTAACTTAATATGTAAAAAAACTAAATCTAAATAAAGATAATAGATGAAGTAATTATATAAATGGATATTTAAAATATTTATAATGGATATATAAAAATAGGGCTGCTTATACAGTACATTAAAGTAGATAAGGCCGTGTATTTAGTCTTAATATTTTTAAAAATATTTATATGAATATCATATGTGTATTTTTTTGAAAAAAATCGAAAGTTGGAAGCACTTTTTTTCTTAGAAAGTAAAACATTACTTTTACCATTTTCACTATATACAGATTTATCACAACTTTTAGAATTTATAGAAAAATTATGCATTAATAACCTGTAGTTACTAACAATATAAAAAAAACAAAGGAACCTACTCTCAAGAACAAATATAGAGATCTGATGAGATCAAATTTAAAAGGAGACCTGAGACAAAAAAGTTTTATTTGAGGTTGTAATTTACTTTCTTTCACTTAAACCGTGTATTTGCTGTAAGGATTTCTCAACCAGGTTGATCAGCGACAATTTGATTGTGGTTTAAAGAGTACAAGAAGTTTTCTATAACAATGAAAAAAGTTATTTGAATTAGATTGTTAAAAGAAAAAAGTAGAAAAAAAAGACTAGCGCTGTATTATGATATGTAAATTTGTATATTTTCTACATAGTTTGAAAAATTCTGTTCAATTAAAAAACTCATTATAATGTTTAAAAATCTCGTTCGGTATTTATTGTTAATAAGGGATACGCGTCAAGTTTGTTGATCGTAGACTGTTCTATTTTATAACGAAAACCACTTGTTATTTCTTCTCTATGTAAATGAACGAAAAATGCTACTCATGACATATTCTACAGTAAGAATTACTAGTGTAAGGCAGTGCCGTATAATTATTTCAATATGTTTTAATTACTGTAACAGGATTTTACTACACCCCAACCTGATTTTACATAGCTTATAATTTAATCAAAATCTTTGAGTGGTCATGTAAATGAATTACAGATGCTACTAATTTCCATTAGTATATGAAAGATGTCATGACTAATCACAACAGTACACATCAGTTACATAGCAATCTGAATATATTTACGATAGACGGCTGACTAGAAATATCAAATCAATAAATAATTTTTAATTATATTGAAAGGAGTTTAATATTAAAATTAATTAACTTAATATCTAAAAAGATTATATGTAAATAAAGATATTCGATGTAGTAAGTACATAAATGGATATTTAAATAGATAATAAAAACAGAACTGCTTATACAATACATTAAAATAGTTAAGGTCCTGCATTCAGTCTTAATATTTTTTTTATATTCATATCAATATCATATGTGTATTTTTCCTTTTTTTGAAAAAAGAATAAAAAGTAGGAAACACTTTTTTTCAGAAAGTGAAACATTATTTTATCATTATCATTACGAGGTGGAATCTGTCGAAATTCGACAAAAGAAAAGGTTTAAGAAAGAACTGTTTTTTTGATTTATAATAAATCTAAAAAAATAGTTACAGTAAAGAATGCAGCTCATATTGGTCAGTCTAACTCCCAAACGCATATTATTTTAAGCTAAAATTAACAAAATAATATTTCTGTGAAACTCAGTTGTCCAAATTATTAAAATTAAACTTTAATTGGATATGTAATCGGTAAAATATAATAAAGTTCAGTTATTATGATGAAGTTATTAATTAAGTGTTTGATATAAACGCGAATGAAAAATATTTTTTCAAATTGACACAATCACAGACAATATATTTGACAACAGTGTATGCATTTTATTTTTTTTTTTCAACTTTAAGAGAAAATGAAGTGGTTCTGTTGCCACAATTACAAAACTTTGTACTAAGAATTATAAAAAAATTAATGTTTATCAGTGTAAAATTTGCAGTAGAAAAAAAATGCAAAATTGAAATTATATGGGAAACTATTGCTATTCGCAAAGTGACGTGTGCGTTACTCACAGATATGTTTGGCCATTATAATATAGATATATAGATTTACCACAATTTTTAACATTTGTAGAAAAAATATGCAGTAATAGCCTGTAGTTGTTAACAATATAAAATAACAAAGAAACCAATTCTGAAAAATAAATACAAGATCAGATCAGATTTAAAAGAAGACCTGAAACGAAAAGGTTTTATTTGAGGTTGTAATTTACTTTGTTTAACTTGAACCGTTTATTTGCGGTAAGGATTTCTCAGCCAGGTCAATCAGCGACAATTTGAGTGTGATTTGAAGACTGCAAGGAGGTTTCTATAAAATTAAAAAAGTTATTTGAATTAGATTATTAAAATAAAAAAACTATAATAAATTAATTTTAAACTTTTGCGATATGAATAATTTTCCAATGTCTTTGAAGAAATAGCTCGCTGTATTATAATAAATTTAATAGCAAAATAGAAGAAAATAAAATAAATCTATTATAAAATCATAAAACGATTTTCATTATTTTACTTTGATTTATTCACAATCTACAAAATTTACTTTAAATGGACAGTTTATCTTAAAAATGATCAAAAAATATATTTGTAAAGATTAAATGAAAGTGTGTTTGATTGTAATTATTTCGACACCTTATATCTCATACGGCAATAATATTATGTGATATGTAAACTTTATTAATACAAACATTGCAATTTCTTTCACAAAGTAAAATTTTGATTGACTTTTTTTCTCGCTTTTTTTTGTACTTATATGTTTTAAAATACTAAAGCTTTTTTGTAATTGTAAGAGTATCTAAATAAGATATATCTAAAATTTATAAATGTACCTAAAAATTCTTTTGCAGTATTTTGCAATAAACATTTAAAATATAAAAAAAAGAAGAAAGCAAAAATATTAATATTTAAAACAGTAATAAAAACTTTCGAAAATTCAATTTTATGTAAACTTTTTAAAAATATAAACGTACTTTTAATTGAACATAAAAATGCATTAAGATCACGAATCGAACCATATTTTTGGAAAAAAAGATGTTGAAAGGATAAACTGCCCCCTTAAATTTTTTTCTGTTTACATGAATACTGGCAGATAAAAATACCACAATTGTTACATATTTAAAATATACATTTTATTTAAATTTTCTAATTGTTTCGGCCTGCAAGACCCTCTGGAAGTGACGTATAATGAAAATGGTAGTGAGGAATGGTCTATAAATTTTAGGGTAGCTGGAAGTATAAGTTTTAGTGTTATGGATTAAAACTTTATACCTAAAAAAATCTTTAACTGCTGAATCATTTATTTTAATAGTCACTTCGTCCATATACGTCACTTTTCTTTTTAAAAGTGTAACCAGGCCGTGGTAGAAATAGTAATGCTTTGTATTAAATTTGCGTAGAGGAAAATATTTAATTGCATGTCTTTCTTTTTAATACGTAACTTATGTCATTTCGTTTTAACTGGAATGTAGTAGAAGTAGCTTCGGATTAAATTTACGTTAAGTGAAATTATTGATTGTTTAAGTTTTCAAGATCTATTTTAAGGATATTTGACTATGTGTTTGGGATACTGTACGATAATGCACAATGTAAAGCATTACAAACATAATTGCTTTACACTAATACTTTTACACATATTTCTCTGTAATTTATTATGGTATATTTTTAATCATTCTGTTATTTGAAAACCATTATAGATTTTACTTTTTTTACAAAACTAATTGCATCTAATACATCCTGACAAAAATTAAGTCCAGTTGTGGCCCGTTTGTAGGTAAAATGTAAACTTGATCTTGGCATGACCTGAGTCTGCTGAAAAAAATTCAACTTGATATCAGACACAATCGAACTCTCCGATATTGTCTAAGTTGAGCATATTCCGTTTCGGTATTTATGTTGATAAACGAGCATCAGCTCATACATTACATTTGCACTCATTCTAATCCCAGTCATGCCCATTTAAAATTGTTTCAATTTTATCGACTTAGTTTGATTCTTTCAAATATTTTATATTGCATAGGTCAGCCTAATTATTTTTTTTTCAATCTGGTCTCATCCATTTACATAGGTGGCATCTATAATAATGCTTTTAAAATTGTATACTATTATTTATATACAGAGATAAAAGGAGTGAGTGTTTTTGAAATTATCATTTATAGTTTAATGTTCAAGTTTACTACATGGTTTTTACTAAAATATTTTTCCTTTAAAAAAAGCGATTTTCCTTAGAACAAACAGTTATTCATTTATTAAAATTGCGTTACTAAACTTTAATTAAATCATTAGGTCTAGTTATCTGTTTATCTATTATTATTAGGTTTAATAAAAATAAGTAAATTCAGAACACTAAAGCTAGCATTTCCATTTAATGTCGCATTAATCTCGGCTTTAATTAAGCATTTGATTCCATTACAGTGGCATATAAGAATATAAAATTCGTATTTCCCGTCTGACAAAAGTGGTTAAAAATTAAAATTCAGATGTCTTAAATATTCCAATTGGAAAAGTACTTGCTGTCTTTTCAAGTTTGGCGTTCCTAAAAATATATTTAGAAAATATCAAATTTTAAAATTTTTACTTTATGGTGCAGTTGTGACTGGTTTAGTTAACACTAGGCACCCAACATTATGTGTAAAGAAATTTTACACATAATATATAAGTATATAAACATAACGTATACACACACACACACACACATATATATATATATATATATATATATATATATATATATATATATATATATATATATATATATATATTTCGGACTGATAAAATTTCATGTATCTACTATTAACAATAACCCGAGAGAGATCGCGTGGAGGGTAAAGACATTTCATTCATAGAAAACCACTAGTCTTCAGCGAAATTTTTATTTGTAAACAATAATCCTTTCAGTATTCTCTTGTCTGACGTTCTCCCTTTATAGGTGCACTGTTATTTTAATTTTTATTTTCTTTATTCGCTTTAATCAATCATTTCATGGCGTTTCATAATCGTTTTAAAGGGGTGACTCCACTCCCCATGTGACATTTATTGCTTCGAAATATCTCATTCAAAGCCGTGTATTGTTTAGTTCTAAAATGTTTCTGTGGTTTTGAGGAGTCTTTTTTTTAATGAATTAATGTACTTATTGTTTATAAGTGCATATTTGTTTATAATCAAATGATGCTTTTTTATTTTGTATTACATTTTTTTCTATAAAACTGATTTGGGTGATTAAATCCCCACGCACTATTTCCAACGTCAACATTAGGCGCATGCTTTGAAACATTAAGAAAGATTCTCAACTAAAAAAAGTATACTTTTATTAATGAACTTATGCACTTATTGTTTAAAATCAAGTGACTTTTTTATAATTTGTAGGACTTTTTTTGTATAAAACTGATTGGGGTGATACAATGTTAGCCCGCGCTATCTCGCACGTCACAATTTGGTGCGCACCTTAATCTGCGTTCTTCTGCCTTTTTTTAATAACTACCAAAGATATTCGCATAAAAAATGTTATAAACATAATCTGATTAATTCCTAAAAATTGAAGTCATATTTATATACACATAATCTTTAATTATTTAAGAAAATATTGGAATAAAAGCCACTTTTAAATAACAATGAATATGCATATTTCAAAGAAAAACATTTTTATAAAGATTTTCTACAAATGTTTGAAATGAAAGTTCATTTCGCATTGATCAGATATATGTTTGGAATTCTATGTCTGGATTGCAAACAAATATATGTAGTAGTTTTTTTTTAATGTAGCAAAGTTCGAAAAGCTACATTAAATTTTTTTTAAATTTAGTTATGTATGGTTCATGTATGATCTAAACAATTAAATGAATTTATTATTACAATAGAGTTTTTCAGAAGATTGATACAATAAAAATTGTTGTTTCTCTATCAATATATTCTATTGGCAAACTTGCATCGAATAAATTCTATAATTTACATAAATCCACTATTTATCCTCCATTTATTTTTTTGCAAAATCTTCTTTTACAATGAAAACCAACTGCCGCACTTAGAGGTTTTTTGCGAATTCTCAAAATTTAATAATAATTAAAATAAATTGCTATTAAATTAAATTAGATTTTCCGGGTAAGGTGCGTTTTGAAACTAACGTCATCATATCATCTCTAAATATCATGCAAATTAAAGTACGTATTATCTATAAATATTCCAAATCATTACATTTAAATTATGCCTTGTAATATTAAATAGATTTTAAAATAAATCAATACTTAAATAAATCTTTTTTTAGACAAAAAAAAATTATAATTAATGTATGTATTATAATAGTTTATATACGTTTTTATGGAAAATTTAATAAAGAAATCATTTTTTTTATGCAAGAAATCAAAAGAAAGCTATTTTAAACAAACAAATATAAAAGAGAAACATCAAATATCATAAATATAAACTTACATAAAAACGTATACATAAAAGTAAGAAAAACTGTTAAAATCAAAGTTGAATGCGTATATATTTTTATTATTTCTTTTTTTTTCTTTTTAGCTTTTGAGAATTTAAAATTCGAAAAAAGCATTAAAGATTACAAAGCACAAAATAAAGCACTGTTTTTGACAGAACATTTTCGAACGCACATAAGTATCTTAAAAATATTTTCTGAAAGATATTTTAAAAACTCTTATTTTGCTCTTTTTATTATAACATATAAAATGTTATAAAGTATAATGTTTTTAACTTTGAGTGAAATTAAGTGAATGTTTTTGCAGCAAAATGTCAAAGAAAATACTGAAAAATTCAGGGACTGAGAAATTCAGGGACAATTTATTGGGTCGTGGTCGCGTCGGGTAAATTAATTACCAGCTCGTACCAACTCGTTAATTATTAGACATTATTTCAGATATCTAATGTGTAATAACTAACACTAAGAAGTTTATTACTCTTTTTTTAAGTAAATACTTACAAAAAAACACAGCGATCAAAATGTGTGTTCGTAATTCTGAAGGTTCTTGAAATCAAACACCACTATTTCCAATGCTGCTTCTTTGTATTATTTCGTAAAAATTTTCAACGAAACATTAAATCGCAGATTATTTTTCAAACATTCTGTACTAGAAAAATAAATTACCTCTACCAGTGTCATAGAGCATATTAGTCCTTCATAGCGTCACCTGACCCTGTTTAAGCAAATAACTACATGCATTACGATTCAGCATAAGTTGAAATTTTACTTCTTCTTTTTGAGTCTAGTTCGGTCATTCTAATCGTACTATTCGTAATTGCTTTGAGTTATTGTTGGTTTCGGATATTTGTTTTTCTTGGGCTAATCCTTTTCTGAAAACTATCTCCGGAATATTGTTACTGATGAAAAAACTCTACATTGAAATATAAATCAGTATATATATATATATATATATATATATGTGTGTGTGTGTGTGATTAAACAATTATTGTCCATAGTGCAATTAAAATATTTGTACTGCGATGGTTGATGTAGAATATCGAAGCTTAGATGCCTATATGCTCAATTTCCAAACCGTAGCTTCTATATTAACATATTTAAGAAAGAAAGTGAGATGGAGGGTGAAAGACTTTTTGGAGCTTACTAGGGAACTGCAAGAAGTGTAAGTCACCGATTTTGGCTAAAGTGGTATCGTTGGAAAGATCTCATCGTGAACAGTGAAAAACTCAATAGAACTACCCGTCGCAAAAAAGTCGTTTTTGAGATATCAGACAATTTATGCCACGTAGATAGTGCACACTTAATAGGGGACCGCAAAAAATTTTAGTCTCGATTTTAACTTAAGTAGTATCGTTGAAAAGATATCATCGTGTGGATTAAAAAACTCAATGAAACTAAGCGTCGAAAATGAGAAGTTTTCGAGATATCCGACAATTTGTGTCAGGTAGCTAATGCACACTTACTGAGAAACTGCATTAAGTGATATAAATTGCTGGATATCTCGAAAATGGCTCATTTATTATAGGTAGTTCCATTGAGTTTTTACTTCTCACAAAGATATCTTCTCTACGACACCATTTTCGTCAAAATCGAGACTACAGTTTTTTACGGTCCCCCGTTGAGTGGGCCTAACCCAGTATGCACTAGCTACGTGACATAAATTATCAGATATCTCGAAAATGGCTCATTTCCGATGGGCGATTCCTTTGCGCTTTTTAATCCTCACGATGATATCTTTTCAACTATACCACTTTCGTTAAAATCGAGAATAAATTTTTTTAGGTCCCCCATTAAGTGTGCACTAGCTACGTGACATAAATTGTCGGATATCTCGAAAACGACTCATTTCCTACGGGCAGTTCCATTGAATTTTTTACTGCTCACGATAATATCTTCCCAACGATACAGTTTTCGTCAAAATCGGTGCCTTACATTTCTTGCAGTTCCTCAGTTCCCTTCTTCTTGCAGTTAATGCAGTTTCTCAGTAAGTGTACATTGGCTATTTGATACAAATTATCGGATATCACGAAAACTTCTCATTTTCGACGGGTGGTTTCATTGAGTTTTTTAATCCTCACGATGATATCTTTTCAACGATACAACTTAAGTTAAAATCGAGACAAAATTTTTTTGCGGTCTCTCATTAAGTGTGCACTACCTACGTGACATAAACTGTCTGATATCTCAAAAACGACTCATTTGCGACAGGTAGTTCTATTGAGTTTTTTACTGTTCACGATGAGATATTTCCAACGATACCACTTTCGTCAAAATCAGTGACTTACACTTCTTGCAGTTCCCTAGTTAGAGCTAGATTTGTGACATTGATGGGACGTGGCTATTGTCGTTTTGGCTCGGGAACATAATAGTGTAGCTACGTCTGATTCACTGTTCACAAACCATAAGCTTCAAGCCAGCCTTTTAGTGCACCCCCCCCCCTCTTAAATAACCCTTTAAATAGATGTTTAAAATTTAACCTCTGCCTCTAAAATATATTGATATTGCAGCTACGGTTCTTAAATTGAGCATATAGCCATCTAATACATTAGCCTTCGACATTTCCCATCAATCATCGCAGCAGAAATATTTTATATATATTAGGGACAATAATTGTTGAGCCATCCAGGTATATTTTTTTCATAAATAAAATATATATTTATATACACATATGTGTGTATATATACTATTTTAAAGCACGTATCTTTTGTATAATAGCATTTAAATATTCACTAACTTTCTTTATATTGATTCAGAATCGATTTCAAGTTCAAATATACCAGTTCTGTGTTAAGGAATTTATATATATACATATACATATATACTTTGTGTCGGATTTCGACCTTTCAGGTGAAATTGTTGATCCAATCATTCAAAAGAAACTCTAAAATATTTTCGAAAGATCATTCTTTCTTTCTTTATTTATTTATGAGTTAGGTTTCGATTGACTTCAAACAAAACTTTTTAAACTCTTTGTTTATGTATGCTTGGATATAACCATTCTTTTGCATAAATGTAATATAAAGACGATGAAGATCTTTCAAATCCTTTATTTTTCAGAATAGTTCATATAATCAGGTCATACACGAAAGATTCAAAGGTCCCAAAATGGATATTCGAATTTTAATTTCCGTTAATACAATAACTTTCATAAATAAAAGTGTTAACTCTTTCCGACTCACTGTGCCCAGTCCGGGATATCAAATTTTAATTCGAAACTTGCAAACTATACCAATAAAATTTTAATAAAATTTTGCCTTTACAATGACTTAAATTAAGGGATTCTTATTTTCTAAAAAAGTCAATTGTAAGTATACAGTCAATTGTAAGTGACAGTCGATAACTTTTTTTTTTATTTTACTAACAGAATTTTCTCATTCCGGAAAGGATTAAATATATTACTAGTTTTAATAAAGCTCATACATTCTATTTTCGTTCAAATGATGCTGCATTATCTAATCAAATGGTATGAAAAGCTAAATTATGCTTAAAATACTTTCAAAACTGCGAAACGCATTTATTTTTCGAATTTTATCAGCTAAAATTTTATATTAAGATCCAGGGACAAAGTTCCGCAAAGTGACCCTTTAGCAGATAAGAAATTCTAAGAGATGCTAAAAATTGGAATATTTGTAATATAAATAGTTAAAATTGCGAGGATATGGGGATATATTTGGAATTTATAAATTTCCCAGAATCTATACAGTGTGTAAAATATACGGAAGGATTATTTTCGAGGAGAGCTTAGTATCGGTACTTTATGGCAAGTGAAAGAAATTAGAAAGCGCTATAAAACATGACATTAAACTGTTTTTACTTATACTTTTAAAATTAAATATTTTAATAATAGTTGTATTATGAAGAAAATTCAGTTAGAAGATTATTTGGATTTTATGTATGTGATATTTCTAATACACTATATGGCCAAAGGTGACCAGCCACTTGCACAATTTTAGACGTTTTATAAATTATCTAGAAAAATACATGAGGAATTAACTTGAAATTCAGGTGTATAAACATAACAGTACAGTGAAGATATTTTTTTACCGAAACCCTATAAGGAACCGTCAAGATATTGAAAATGGACGAAAATCTTTTCAATAACCCTGTCAAAACAAATTTAGCAAAAGCGTTCAAAGAGTATATTATGATTAGGTGGCTTCATAGCGAAATTAAATTTTGTATAAATATAGCCCCAAATATTCTGAAGTTTTTTGCTTATATTTTACAGAGTTCTTAATACAAGAAAAATGTGCTGGTCAGAAAGTATGACAAACGACATTGTACACAATACCACGCAATCAGAATTTAAAAATAATAAAAATTGTATGAAAAATTATCATGTTTACTAAATAATTTTAACTGCGCAAGCGTGAAGGCTACCAAAATTTTATTCGCTCATTGTATTACTTAAACGTATCGAGCAACTTTTGTAAGAGTATCAAAATCTTAGCTTGAAAATTTGGAAAAAAGTCGTCTGCAGAATAAGCTCAAAAACCGTTGTTTCCAAAATGAAGCAAAAAGATGAGGCGCTGTATCAATACACCCAGTGATTAATGCCGATATAGAATACGCATTATTGCCCATACTACTGTATTTTGATACAGTATGATTTTTTCTAGATATTTAACAAGATGTCTAAAATCGCAAGTGACCGGTCAACTTTAGCAATATGGAGTATACGATTAAACTTTGTGAGTTTAAATATGAAATGATGTATGCAAATATCTAATATACCCATAATCACACCTATGCATCATTTAGAAATTACATTTGTATTGACGAACTACTTTTAGAAAAAAAAATCAATAATAATTTTGTTTGGCTATTTTTTTGGAGGTTATTTATAATTTTTTTAAAAATAATAATTATTGTTTGATTTTACACACATTCTGTTTCATGATTAATATATATTCGAAAATACTTAAAACAGATTTTCATTTCAGTTTATACGCTTAACATATATATTTTTTTATCATTAGAATATACATAAAAATAATATGAAATGTTCTCCTATACTGCAAAAAAAATTCTGTGAAATTATAGAAGATCTACGGTAATCTATTATCTTATGTCTTATGTAAAAATTACAAAGATCAGTAAAACCGAGATTCTGCTAAATAACAGAGACGTTATTCAGTGAATGAACAACAAAATCTGTAAATTAACATTGTTCAAAATTACACAAATCTCTGTAAATTTACTTTTAATAATAATAATTTAATTTACTTTTTGAAAAAAATACATTATTCAGCCTTCAAAAAATTGAACTGCTGTATCATTAAACTTTAACACAACTTTTTTTTTAGCCGTCCTGGGGTTTGAACCCAAAACGTACTGAAAAAGCTATTGGAGTTATTTCTATTGAGTACACCACACCAGTGGCTGAAAGATTCTGCTCTTGAAACTTTAAGACGGCAGGTAATAGGTTCGAACACAATCTCAACCGTCGTCCAAAACGTTCGGAGTTTTCCTTGGTTTAATTCCTTTCTTGGATTTCCTGGCAAATGTACAGATTATGCTGTCTTAGAAAGACTCCCAAAGAGGCACCTCTCCCTCATTAGGGCCTATATCCTACGTTCTGATAATTGGCCGTCACAAATACAACTATCCTATTGAACACAACGTATGTATTTCGTGATTGATTGGTGTAAAATTCCCACTAAATATGATAAGTTTTTTCTCTCTTTTCTAAATGATTCTAAGTTTTAAAAAACAATCTTTTAACTAAATTAACTTGTTTACAAAAGAATTTTAAAACATACACAGTAACAAAATTTAAGAAAAATAAAAATATCTGTAAAAAAAGACATGGAAATACGTACAAGTAATTTGATATAAGATAATGGAAATATGTGTAAAATGATGACCGAGAAACTCAATCGAATGCATTTAACCGAGAACTAGCGTAAATTTACGGATAGTTTCTCATTTTTTCTGTGTTTATACAGAAATTTTTGGCAGTGTTATAGCTTCAACTGAAAGTTGAGTTTGATTTTTATCATTAAGGGTGTAATCGAAAAAATGATTTTTCATCCTCAACAGCTCGAAAATTCCAGATTTAATTTCAGACTCATTTTTGCAAGTAGAAACATGAAACTTGGTGAGATGATTTTTGAAGTGACATATAAGATGCCGTGTAATGTTCTTTGTCGATCCATTCATTAGAATTTGATTCATAAACAATTATTATCTCAGTATGACCTTTTTTCGATCGCAGATCTTCGGAAAATTTGGTCCAAAACGCCGTTTTTGACAGCCTTTTTTGCGACATTTTCTACATTTATCAAAAAATCAATAATCACTACACCTTGTGTAGTTTCTAAGTAAGAGAATTTGAAAGTTTGGTGCATTTGAGAGCAAAAATGGATTTAAAAATAAATCTGAAAATAGGCAGTTTGGATCGGAATACACCCTTAACAATTTTAAAAATCTTTCTCTTACAATCTCACAAAAAACTCATTGTGATTTCCCAAATTTCCAGTATTTTTTTTACGCAGAGTATATTAATCTAAATTTAAAACAATGTTTGGCTGATGGATTTTGATATTCTTGGAGTATAAATCTTAATTTGGGAAGCGTGGTGGAAAGGTTTTATTCGCATCAATTTATAATAATCATTTTGCACTGTAAGTTTGCAGAAGTTTGTTTTTTTTTTAAACAATTTTTTATAATTTAATTAATTTTTTTAAGCAGTCACTAAAGAAAGAAACCTTGAAAAAAAAGTTTTTTTTAAATTTAAATGGTAAGAGATAATCGATACTTAATAACGGAAACTAATTAAAAATTATCATCCTTTTTTATTAGCAGCCTATTAATGAAAATAATTTTGAATAATGTCCGTTACATTACGTAACATTAAGAATTTTATGTAATGCATTATGTAAATGCATTTTATGTAAGTAAATATGTCGGGAGTGGGATTACATTCATTTTGATTAAGCGAAGCAATATAATTTACTTTTAGTTCTATACTAGAAAGAAGATATATAAACACACTGAAATGCAGACAAACAATATAGATACAATTTGAGAAGATCGAAAATTTATTTGTCCAGCATAGATTATGAAAAACTTTCCAACATATTCTGAATACTATATATCAATAATTGAAAACAAAATAATTTCTTTCTTGATCCCTGTATATGATCTATAGATCGGTAATAATATTAATCGTATGCTAAAAGATAGTTTAATTAACTTTATACTCAAAATAAATGTTTATGATATCATTAGATTATTTTAAAGCATAATATGAAATATTATCTTAATTTCCTGAAATCAAAGTTGAGTTTCATATATTATTTTTAACACCATTAGAAATTATTTAATTCTTACAATCACAAAAAAAGAAAACCATTCTGATATCCTATATTTCCTGCACTTTTTAACGCAAAATATTAATCTAAATTTAGAACAAATTTTTACTAATGGATTCTTATATTACAGGACTGTAAATCTTAAGGATAGGGAAAGTGATGGAAAAGTTTTATTCGCATCAATTTATAATAATCTTTTCACACTTTAAATTGACAGAAATAATTTATTTTTAAAGCAGTCATAAAATAAAGACAGTTTGAGATGGAAAATCTTTTTATTTAAATGGTAATAGCTAATCGGTACTGAATAACGGAAAACCAATTAAAATGATCATCTTCTTTATTAACTATCTATTTATAATAAATTTGAATAATGTCCGTTAAACTGTAATATTAATAATAAATACATTTTATGTTAGGAAGAATGTCAGGTGTGAGATTACATTACATTTTATTAAACAAAGCAAAATGATTTACTTTTAATTGAACACTAAAAGGAGTACCTATAAACTCACTGAAACACATAGAAACTATTTAGAGATAAAGTATTAATAAAAACATAAAATCGTGCGTCCAGCATAGATTATGGAAAACTTTCCAACATATTCTGGATACTGTATATCAATAATTGGAAACAAAATAATTTTTTTCTTGATCGCTGCGTATTATCGATAGATAGGTAATTATACTAATCTTATACTAAAAGGTAGTTTAACACTAGAACGGCGGCAAAATTTTACCTACTGGAACGGCGGAAGGGGTCAATTTGACCCCTCGACTACTGAAATAACAATGCTAAAACAATTTTAAATGGCATACATTGTGACAAATATGTAATTTCCCTGTATTTCATAATTTATAGTTAATATTACTCGATATTTTATTTAATTTTTAAAGTACTGTGTATGTAACGGCTGCAAGGCGATCAATTTGGTACATACTAAACTACTCAAAAAACTCCTTAATTTGACATAAAAATGGTTTAAAATAAATATTTTCAAAAATTAAAACCAATGTTAATTAAAATAAAGCACAATTATTAAAATAATAATTTTTTTTTAAATCTACTTACTCGCCGAATGAACCACACTCTGAATCCAATAAATGAGAAACGTATTCTGTTGTTTCCTTTATTTCATTATAAATGTAGCTGAATGGTTTATATCTAAAGCATTTCGTTTGAATTTTTTTAATGCTTAACATAGTCCCGTACATGTATTAGACATTAATTGTTACAAAAATAATTTTTAACAATTTTTCCAGTGCATTTTCTGCACACAACTTTGGAACACGATGCACAAAATTCTTGAGATTTGTTTCCATTGCATTTCTGTACTTGACACTTTTTTTCTCTTTATATGCACTTTTTTTTCGTTTGTTTTTTCTGAAGATTCAGGAAGGATCTTTGGGAGTTTTGAAGCCATAAGAACCATTCTTAATTCTTCTCCTAATTTCAATAGAATATCTCTTCTACTGATGGGCTTGCCTGTTACACTTTTATAAATTATCCAGGCGTTCAAAGCTGCATTATCCAAAATATTGAAAAAGATCCAAAAGATCCAAATTGTTCCACTATCTTCGATGAATAGAGAGTACTGCGCATATTTTTCAAAGCTATAGGAATTTCTCTTCTGTTCTTTTTCATTGTGCCAACCAAAGTTGTATTTTTAGATTTTAGCATTTTAGCTAACTTGATGCTAGTAAAGTAATTATCTGTCGTAATATTCCTCCCTTTGTTTAGATGGGGATCTGTTAATTTCATGACAACATTTTGAGATAAACGTAATTGAGGATTTGCTGTTTCATCTTTTCCTAGATAAGGAAATCCATTCAAGAGGTATTTAGTATCAACGTCAACAGACAACCAAAATTTTATTCCAAATTTATCAGGTTTATTTGGCATATATTGCGTAAATTTACATCTAGCTTTAGATGGGAACAATTGTTCATCAACTGTAATATTTTGTCCTGGTCGGTAGCATGTTTTGCAATTTTCAATAAATTTATTCCACATTTCAGATGCAAGAGCAAATTTATCAGTCTGTAAATTTCTTTGAACCTATCTCTTAAGATAGTTTCTTTGCAAAATGGTATGCCCCATGCTTCAGACCACAATGAATATAAATCTAAACCCTTTGCTCCTGTTGCTCCACGAATATATAATATAGCAACAAAAGCCTCTAACTCAGCTAGAGATAAACTCCCGTCGTTATTTCCACGTTGTCGATGAGTTTCTGGTTCTGTACATTTCTTTATATGCAACAAGATAGCAACGTCAATGAAAAGCTTGAAAGCACTAGATACTTTGTCCTCAAAAATACGACTCTTTGCAAAAGATGTTGGTCCCGCCGTTTCTTTTAGAACATTATAAGCAGGAACACGGCCGCAAGCTGAATTTTTAGAATTTATTTCATTCCAGATAGTGTTATCAGGGGCAGTGAAAACAGTTTGGTAATACCCTGATCCGCTTTTTTCGTTTATTTCTGCTTAGCTGTTCTTCGTTCACATCACTGTCCTCGGATTCCCTAATAGTTTGTGTCTGAAATTCATCTTCAGATTCTACAGAAAAATTGTCATTTTCACCTCCGTCAGACTCATTTTCAGAGAGCTCCTGCAACAATTTTTTAATTTCTTCATTAGTAAGACCTATTTTTCGCTTATAAGACATATTTTGTAAAATTTGAAAATAAGATGGAAAAAAGTCAGAATATCAGCAAACGACAGAGTTTATGTTTCAGCGTATCATTCACAGAATAAAGGTAAGGCGATAATGAATGTGACGGCAGAATTTCTCCGCCAAACTGTCACTGGTATTCGCGCGTTCCACACAGGGACCTGGATTCATTTCACCGGCGTCATCTATGTTTCTTTTATTGCGAGAACGAAAACAGACAGGTGCAAAGAAAGGGATTATGGCAAAAAAATTGACACCCTTTTGGCGATGAAAGCGGGAAGATATACGTTCAACTGCCTGCCTTAGGAACAATGGAATTCGTACTCAAATCATAAAATCCCTCCCCTACGGTTATCACCTGCTGCGAGTAATCTGAACTAACAAAAGTAACAAATGCGAAAATACATTTGTCTATTTGTGAAAAGAAATGTAAGTATGAAAAACCCTGCACCTGCTTTTTTTTTAATATTTTCTTCAAAATAATGGAAAAAAAGCTAACAAAGGAAAACAACTATCTTAGAAATAACAATATAGTGTGACCACCCTGGTTTGTATTTCTCTGGGAGACAGTATAAATGCATCCGAAAAAAAGCTTATCACTGAATTTTTCTCATAGTTTCACAATGCTTCGCGTTCAAAGACTATTTTACCAAAGGGGTCAAAATGACCCCCGTCCGCCGTTCTAGGAATACATGCAAATATTTCAAAAACTAACAAATCTAGATTGCTGATTTTTTTTTAAAGAAATATATGTTATCTATTTAGGAAAAGTCAAAAAATTTCAAACGATTTCTTCCAACCAAACAAAAGTGATCCAAGGGCGAAAGTGCTCAGGTGTCAAAATGACCCCTACCGCCGTTCTAGTGTTAATTAACTTTATACTCAAAATATATGTTTCTTATATCATTAGAATGTATTTAAGAATAATATGAAGTGTTATCTTAACTCCCTTAACTCAAAATTGAGTTTGATTTTTTATCTTTAACTTCTTTAAAAATTATTTAATTCGTTTTATTTATTTATTTATTTATTTTTATTTAAAAAGGTGTGAGAGATATTCGATGCTTTGAACGATTCATTTCATTGTGAAGATAATTCAATTAACTTTATCCTCAAAACATATATTTATTACATTATTAGATTATATTTAAGAAAAATATGTAACATTATCTTAATTGCCTTAACTCAAAGCTGAGTTTGATTTTTATCTTTAACATCTTTAGAAAATACATAATTCTTACAATCGCACAAAAAACTCTTTTTGTGATTTCACATATTTTCAGTATTTTTTTTAGGCAGAGTATCAATCTAAATTTAAAACAAAGTTAGGCTAGTGGATATTTTTTTTATTTCAGGAAGTTAAATCTTAAAGATGTGAAAAGTGGTGGAAATGCTTCATTTCTCAATTTATAATAACCATTTTACACTTTAAACTGAAAGAAAAAAAGGTATATTTGAAAGCAATCATAAAATAAAGACAGCTTGAAATGGAAAGATTTTTTTTTAATATTTTATATTTAAGGGTGTTCTTAAATCAAAAAGCGCAACTTTGTGACACATGTTGTAATTTATTTCTGTTCGGAAATGCATGAAAATAGCAGGTGTTGTTATGTAGAAACTGCATAATTGTACTCAGTTATTTCTTTTTTTAAAAAGCAATAGATCTTTAACAACAAACCATTAATGTTGACGTTTTTGAGCACATTTCCCGACGAAAGCAGAAAAACAGGACGAAAAGCAGCAGAAAAACATTTGATCACGTGATCAAAATAGCTTAGAACTGGATAGGTAATTTAATTATCATAAAATAGAAAATTAAGTTTGATTCGAAATCATTTCCATAGTCAGGCCTTCCAATTTTATAACTTTCTGTTAAAAAAATGAATTTGTAAATGTGTACAAATGTTTTGCGCTTGTTGAGCGGAGCAGTTGAGAACACCCTTAAATGGAAGCGATAATCGATGTTGAATAACGAAAAACTAATTAGAAATGATTATCTTTTTTATTAGAAGTCTATTAATAATAATTTTGAATAATGTCCTTTAATTTATGTAATATAAGAATAAATACATTTTATGTAAGTGAGAACGTCAGGAGTGAGATTAAATCAATTTTGATTAAACAAAGCAAAATAGTTTGCTTTTAATGTAACACTAAAGGATTATATATAAACTGAATGAAACACGGACAAAGTATTTAAAGATATAGTATTAAAGTAGCATAAAATCATGCATCGAGCATAGATTATGTTCCCAACATATTCTGAATACTGTATATCAATAAGTGGAAAAAAAATATTTTTTTTTGTCTCTGTATATGATATATAGATTGCTAATTATACTAATCATACGCTAAAATACAGTTTAATTATCTTTATATTCTGAACATATATTTCTTATATCGTTAAATTACATTTAAGAATAATATGAAACATTATCTTAGCTGCTTTAAATTAAAGTTGAGTTTTATTTTTATTTTCAACATCTTTAGAAATTACTTAATTCTTACAATCACACAAACAATTCAATGTGATTTCATATATTTCCAGCACTTTTTTACTCAGATTATTGATCTAACTTTAAAACAAAGTTTGGCTAATGGATTTTTTTTTTTAAATTATTATTCCAAAAATGTAAATCTCAAGGATGAGAAAAGGAGTGGAAATGTTTCATTTCTCAACAATTTATAATAATCATTTCGCACTTAAAATTGCGAGAAATAATTTATATTTGAAAGCGCTTATAAAATAAAGACAGCTTGACATGGATTGTTTTCTAAAATATAAATGCTAAGAGATAATTGATACTGAATAACGGAAAGGTAATAAAAAAAAATCATCTTCTTTATTAGCAGTCTATTAATAATAATTTTGAATAATGTCCGTTAAATTATGTAGTATTAAGAATAAATATATTTTATGTAATTGAGAACGTCAGGAGTGGATTGCATTAATTTTGATTAAACAAAGCAAAATAATTTACTTTTAATTGAACACTCTAGTGTTCCATTAAAAGTAAATCATTCAAATTACTCAAAACATATATTTATTATATCATTAGGTTGTATTTAAGAATTATATGAAATATTATCTTAACTGCCTTAACTCAAAGAAAAACTGCCTTACTGCCTTAACTGCTTAACAGCTTTTACTCAATAAAAAAATTTGTGATTTCATGTGTTTTCAGCACTTTTTTTACCCAGTCAATTAAAATAAATTTAAACCAAAGTTTGACTAATGGATTTTTTTTCGTGATGGAAAGTGATGGAAATATTTTATTTTTCATCAATTTATAGCAATCATTTCTCACTGAAAATTGCGAGAAATATTTTATATTTGAAAGCAGTCATAAAATAAAGACAACTTGAAATAGATTTTTTATTATTCAATGGCGAGAGATAATCAATACTGAATTACGGAAAAGTAATTAAAAATGACCATCTTCTTTAGTAGCAGTCTATTAATAATAATTTTGAATAATGTCCGTTAAATTATGTAGTATTAAGAATAAATATTTTTTATATAACTGAGAACGCCAGGAGTGGATTGCATTAATTTTGATTAAACAAAGCAAAATAATTTACTTTTAATTGAACACTTTGTTGTTCCTTTAAAAGTAAATTATTCAAATCACTCAAAACATATATTTATTATATCATTAGGTTATATTTAAGAATTACATGAAATATTATCTTAACTGCCGTAACTCAAAGATAAGTTTGATTTTTTACATTTAACACCTTTAGAAATTACTTAATTCTTAAAATCACAAAAAAAATGTAATTTCATATATTTTCAGCATTTTTTTTACGCAGTCTGTTAAAATAAATTTAAATTAAAGTTTGGCTGATGGATTTTTTTTTTTTTTATTCCACGAAGGTAAATCTTAAAGATGAGAAAACTGGTGGAAATATTTTATTTTTCATTAATTTATAGCAATCATTTCTCACTGAAAATTGCGCGAAATAATTTATATTTGAAAGCAGCCATAAAATAAAGACAGCTTGAAATAGTTTTTTTTTATATTATTAAATGGTGAGAGATAATCAAAACTGAATAACGGAAAACTGATTAAAACTGATTATCTTCTTTAAAAGCAGTCTATTAAATTAATTTTGAATAATGTCCGTTAAATTATGTAATATTAAGAATAAACATATTTTATATAAAGGAGGACGCCAGAAGTGGATTACATTAATTTTGATTAAACAAAGCAAAATAATTTAATTTTAATTCAACACTATAAGAAGTATATAAAATTTCACTGAAACATGCAGAAACTATTTAGAGATATAGTATTAATAAAAACATAAAATCTTGCGTCCATCATAGATTGTGAAATACTTTCCAACGTGTTTTGAATACTGTATATTAATAATTGAAAATAAAAAGATTTTTTTTTATTTCTGTATATGATCTATAGATTGGTATTTATAATAATCATATGCTAAAATGTAGTTTAATTAATTTTATACTCAAAATATATATTCAATATAGCATTAGATTCTATTTAAGAATCATATGATATATTATCTTAACTGAATAAATTCAAAGGTAAGTTTGATTTTTTAACTTTAAAAGCGTTGGAAATTACTTAATTCTTACAATCACAGTATACACATATATATATATATATTACAAATTTAAAATTTTTTCGCCAAAACTAACCTTTATACTATCTTAATTTTCTTATAATAATATTCCGTACTTACTTCAAATTATTAAATTAAAATCTTGTTTCTAAATCTAATCTGTTAATCCTTATGCAGACGATATAAATTCTTAATTTGCCTTAAAAAACATTATTCCAGTATGCGTAAATTTAAAAAGATGGCTCTAAATTAAAAATATTCTTAATTAAAACTTTATTTCTTAATATTCCAAATAAAACTAATTTCTTCTATGTTTTTATCAACCCTTTTTAAGAAAGTCTTATTAAATTTATTCCAAAACCATACCTTTCAAAAAATATCATTATTTTATTTTATCTATTTATTTATTTTTCCTACGTCAACCTTTGATGTGTGCATATTAATAAATTCATTTCTTTTCTTTTTCTCTTAAAATTATTCATTTATAAAAATCGTCTGCGTAAGATATTTAAAATTCTGAGTCAATTATAAATTGGTTAAATAATATTTTTTAAAATAAATTTATCGTCTGTTTAAAATAGCCTCGTAACTGGACAAGAATTCTGTTTACATAAAAGAATGATGGTTTGGAGGTTACAGAATGTTCCAGTACTTTCTTTTTAGTTTAGAAGGTGGAAGTCTCGAGATGAGAGAGAAGATTTCTTGGGTTGCTTCTTCGATGAGGACAGCTCGCTGAAATAATGATGGAATTTTTGCAAAAGGAGCTTTTCCTTCCTCATTATTACGAATTTAATAAATGAATTTACAGCAGCCCATGACTAATTATTGGATCTTCTACATTTATTATTTTATTTTGTTTTTTCCCTCGCTTGCCATGACTGCGTGTTTCTTTTTAACCAGTGGAAATAATTCGAGTTCTCCTTAAATCGTCACATATATATATATATATATATATATATATATATATATATATATATATATATATATATATATATATATATATATATATATATATATATATATATATATATATGTATATATATATATATGTATATGTATATGTATATATATATATATATGTATATGTATATATATATATATATGTATATGTATATATATATATATATATATGTATATATATATATATATATATATATATGTATATATATATATATATATATATATATATATATATATATATATATATATATGTATGTATGTATGTATATATATATATAGCGAGAGAGAGAGAGAGAGAGAGGGGTGATCCAAAAGAAAGTTTACAAGGCAAAAGAAAAAGTATTTATTAACAATAGGAACAAGATACAAATGGCAATCAAGAGACACATCTGACCTTTACTTTTCCACATAGTCGCCAAACCTGTTTAGGCATTTGTCAGAACGTTGCATCAACTTACTTATCCAGTCTTGGTAGCAATCAGGGCCCTGCTCATTGAGCCAATTTACGGCAGCTGTTTTCACTGCATCGTCTGAGATGAACCGTGTTCCGGATAAGTTCCGCTTCAACGCCGGAAAAAAGAAATAGTCACTTGGATCCAAATCCGGGCTGTATAGGGGGTGATTCCAGACCTGCCACTTAAACCTTTGAAGCAATTCCTGAGTCTGACGAGCTGTATGGGGCCTGGCATTGTCATGTAGAAGAATGTCTGTGAATTTGTCGGTGAATTTCGGATGCGGCCACATTCTTGGCCCATAAGAATCCAATTAGGGCTCGCACCTATATGCGAGACCACGTTTCTAAACGTCGTGCCATTACTGTCGCTTTTAAGTGTCCGCGTACTGACGCTACTTACTCGTAGAACCGCTGTAGAACAACTCTCGCCATTGGCAACCAACCTGGGTGGAAATATTTGCTCCGCAATTATTACGTTTCAAATTCTTCTACTTGTAATTTTTTTTTTTGGATCAACCTACATATATATTGTTTAATATATTTTCGGCACTTTTTAGGCAATCTATTAATCTAACTTTTAAACAAAGTTTGGCTAGTGGATTTTTATAA
Organism: Maratus speculifer; assembly: GCA_964019185.1. Taxonomy (NCBI): domain Eukaryota; kingdom Metazoa; phylum Arthropoda; class Arachnida; order Araneae; family Salticidae; genus Maratus; species Maratus speculifer. The sequence continues at coordinate 94,178,666 of OZ025289.1, read as the reverse complement.
TTCAGGATTGTAAATTTTAAGGATAAGAAAAGTGATGGAACAGTTTTATTCGCATCAATTTGTAATAATCATTTCACAATTTAAAATGAGAGAAATAATTTATCTTTTAAAGAAATCATAAAATAAAGACAGCTTGAAATGTTTTTTTTTTAATATTTAAATTGTAAGAGATAATTGATACTGAATAATGGAAAACTAATTAGAAATGATTACCTTTATTATTAACAATCTATTGAAAATAATTTTTGAATAATGTCCTTTAAATTGTGCAACATTAATATTGCTATTATAACATTAATATTATTCTATGTATGGGACGACGTGAGGAGTGAGATTACATGAATTTTGATAAAACAAAGCAAAATAATTTCAATTCAATACTAAAAGGAGTATATAAAAACTTATGCAAATACGCACAAACTATTCAGAGATATAGTATAGACAAGATCATAAAATCATGCATCTGGTATAGATTATTAAACATTTTCCAACATATTCTGAATACTGTATATTAATAATTGGAAAGAAAAAGGATTTTTTTAATCTCTGTATAATATCTACATGTCGGTAATTATAATAATCGTATTCCAAAAGATAGTCTAATCAGCATTATAGTCAAAACATATATCATTAAATTATATTTAAGAATAATATGAAATTTTTATCTTAACTGCCTTAACTCAAAGTTGAGTTTGTTTTTGTATCTTTAACAAAGATACTTAATTAGAAATCACTAAAAGTAGAAATTACTTAATTTTTACAATCACATAAAATATCATTGTTATTTTATATATTTTTAGCACTTTTTTTACGCAGAGTATTAATCTAAATTTAAAACTAAATTTCGCGAATGATTTTCAAGGTAGATAAATCTTAAAGATGGGAAAAGAGATGGAAATGTTTCTTTCTATCAATTTATAATAACTTATTTCGTTCTTTAAATTGACAGAAATAGTTTATTTTTTAAAGCAATCCTAAAATAAAGACAGTTTGAAATGGAAAGTTTTTTAATTTTAAACGGCAAGAGATGATTGATAATGAATGACGGTAATTTAATTATATGGTCATCTTCTTTATTAGCAGTCTCTTTATAATAACTGTGAATACTATCCATGAAACTACATGATTTAAAGAAAATATACATGTTGTGTAAGGGGGTGACACAGCACTAAATTTGCTTAAACAAAACAATATGATTTACTTTTAATTTAACATTAGAAGGCGTATATATAAAGCTACTGAATTGCTTACAAACATTTTAGAGATACAGTATCAACAGGAGCGGAGCATTGATTAGGAAACACTTTCAAACATATTCTCAATGCTGTATATCAATTATTGGAAGAAAAGGAAATTTTCGTTCATCTCTTTATATGATCGATATTTATAATAAATCGTATAATAGAAGATAGTTTAATTAAACTCACAGCAAAATTAAAAATTCCCATACCTCAAGTTTCATCAATAAATAGAAATGTACTCTAAATACTATGTCTATCCATATGTATGATGGATAAAATTTATATACTCCAAGAAATATGAAAAAAAAATTAAAACGCATAAAATTACTAAAACTCACTCCCATCAAATATTGATCATTGAAAATAGTGTAGCAAATTATTCTTTTACGTGACCCTGTAAATAAATCATCTGTTATATGCGCACCGATTCTACAGTAAGAGCTTATACCTTTATAATATACAAGTTGAATTTAGTGATATACATAATTTCAATACATTAAAAATTGTCTAATATCTTGGAAATAAAATGAAAACGATTTCCCCCTTTGGTCTTAGTGTAATGAAACTTTTGTGTGTATCTGCAAACGAACCACAAATGCTGAACATTTCATTTTCAATACCGATTATACCATAGTAAATACCTATAACATAGGCTTCTTTATCCTTGTAAACATGTGGATTCTTCTCTTCATTTATGAAAATAAATATCCGAGAAATCTTGCTGTATCATAGAAAAATTTCTTGTTATTTTACATAACGCTGATAAGCCGTTTAATCAGCTCTTTTACAGACAGGTACATTTGCATAAATCTAGAAGTTGCGACCGTGTAATTCCTTACAATTGCAATTATTTTTGTAGATAATTCTTCAATGGGTATGGACATTTGTTTGCCAAACTGTCGAAATCATTGCATTTCACTAGAAGCAATTGACTTCACGGAAAATGTATATCACGGAAATGTATCTACCTGCATGCATGTTATAAAATTTTCATGTTATTAAAAATTATAGGTTTATGTTGACGGTTGGGAATTAAATTGTATATACAAGGCCATTGAAAAAAATGTCCCTGATTTAAAAAGAACATTTTTCATTGATTTAATCAGTTTAAAGAAATTGAAATGTGAATATTAAGAAATCTCCAGGGAGGCCATGCAAAACATATTGAAATTTTTCGTAGCCATTTTAATCAGCCGTCAGTTAATAATAATTATGATGAGTATACGTCTCCACCAGTGCCTGAGAGGTTGTGCTCTCGAAGATGGTAGAGGGAGGTGCTGGGTTCAAATCCAATCTCGCTGTCTGCCTAATCGTTCGGAGTTTTCCGTGTTTTTTTTCGGACTTTGTGTAACTTTGAATAAATATGGGCTAGGTTTACTTAGAAAGACCCCCCCTCCCCAGGGAAGGAACTCCCCCAAGGGCCAATACTCCTAGTGCAGACAATCGGCCGTCATAAATAACATTACATGCATAATGACTGTACGTTTACCCAAGAAAGCTCGGTATTTGTTGAGATGCTTCTAATTTAAATATGTTATTGTAGTGTAACGCCAATTTCGTCATACGTGTGGAGAAGATGTACCTGCACTGTTAAAAAAAAATCTGTATCGTTACTAAAAGTTTTCTTGGAAACTGGGATTCATAGAACTTCTTATGTAATGGCAACAGCACAAATGCATGTAACAGTTACAGATTTAAACTAAAAATAAAAAAAATCTGTAAAGTTACTATGAATATTTTAGGAAACTTGAATTACTAGAATTTTTTATGTAACAGCAACCCAGGTTACAAATACAGTTTTAGCAAGACCACTGTAATTTCAGTCGTTTTCAATTGTAAAATTACAGTTTTCTGTACATATATTAGTTTTTTTGTATTACATTTTTACATATATTAGTTTTGTAGATTTGCATTTTTTTCTTCTACAAGGTACAGATAAAAGGTTAGTAAGCATACATATATATAAATATATATATTTTACATTGTGCAAGGAAAACCACTGTTCGTTGATTTATCCAGTTTAAAGAATCCGGAAATGTGAACACGAAGAAATATTCAGGTCGTCCATGCAAAAGAATAACTTATTTCGAACTTAACAATGTAATATAAAAAAGTGCATATTTTTTCCATGTAACATTGTAAAAGTAAATGTTTTGTGTTTATTATGGGCTTATTTGTATATTTCAAAGTCAGGGCCACATTTTCAATGACCCTCTTCTCATTATTGCTTCTAAAATAATTAACTCAAAACCTTGAGAAAAACACATGACAATGCTTTAAAAGCAAACCGCACTTCCGTATCTATATTTCCTTCCTTTTGTGAAAATTTAAAGTATTGATCCAACACTTCTAGCACACACATCTAATGAATAAATTCTATATACCTTTTTTTCTTTAAAACACGTAACATTTTTGTTTGAAAAAGAATAATATTTTCAAATTAAAACATGAAAGATCTAAGTGAGATTTTTTTTCGATACATGTTTAATATTGTAATTATTGATTTCCTTATACATTTCAATAGAATTATATGGGTGAGTCCAAAAAAGTAAAAAAGTATGAATCGCTTTAAAATAGAAATAATTCCAATTATTTTCACTTATCAGAAAGGATGTAAGTATTTCATTATTTTTTTTTTTTTCGCAAAACTAAATTTTATCAGGAAATTATTTTTTTTTTCAAAGCTAATTTTTTTCAAGCGGGTCGTTAAAATAAAAGTGATAGAGTTACATAACTACATTTTATAACTAAGCGGATGCCATTAAATATTTGAATCTTACTTAAAAACGATATATTGAGTGTTCAATACTTCTGTTGTGTTCTACATTGCTGAATTGAAATTTCTTTTTTACAATTTCATATTCATTTTTATTAATGTTCCTTTCCACGACTAAATTAAATTACTGTATATTCAAAAACAAATAATAAAATCATGCATTAAGCATTGATTATGAAACATTTTTTAGCACTTCCTGAAATCTTTAACAAAACTTCGTTATTTAGAGAAATACAGATACTCTCTATAGCCGAACATGCATTCCAATGCGTTTGAACAGCCCTGTATTTTACCCATTGATTGGTATATATAATATATATTATCTAAAATTAGTTTCGCAAGAAAATGCCTAGCACATTGAGATTTCTTTTTCAGAAAATTACACTAATAGATGGAAACAAATTTAAATACTTTTGTTCAGTTCTCCAGTTTACACAGTACCTTTATTACACGCCAAGTATTTAGCTAAAATTTATTTTAAACTATAACTCTCTTAAAACTACTGAAATCACATTCTGAGAAATTTTCATTCATAGTTATCCATGTATCCAATTCTTTGCATGGTACTGTATATTACTTTATTTATATTCTATAACATTTCTTAGTAAATATAAAACAGTTCCTTGTAAAAATGCATAACTTATTTAAAAACCAGCTTTATATAATTTACGCTATTATACGGTAACATTTGCATGCTCTTTTGTGTAACCCTGTGTATCAACTATAGCTTTGATACACACCATATAACATGCATAGATTTAGTGAAACTTATAAATGCATATCATAATTAAAATTAATTTCATTCATCCATCAGGTATCACCGAGTACATATATAGTGCTTTGGAAAAAATGTACTGTTTAAAATACTCCGTATGTCCAAAATGTTATATACTTTGTATTATGTATGACTATATAGTACAACTTTTATTAAGCCTCAGTGACGTACATCAATTTTATAATTCGTAAACTAGTTTAAAATAAATAAAATATGTCGCACATAATTCCCCCCTTTACCATTAAATAATTGAATTTTTTGTGTCCCTGTAAATGAATAATAGCAATTTTTTTTCTCCACATATTTTACACAATGCATATTTCAGTGCACTTCGTAAACGCATATAAAACTGAATATGTTTGATAGGGTATAACATCTGTAAAATTTATTTAATACAGTTTTTTCCCATAGGCAGTGATGTAACGGTAAACTTTTTATTATCCCTGTAAATAAACTAATCATGCTAAAAATTTCCTTTGAAATAGAGTCAGCGCTAGGATAAATACAAATAGCGTCCAAAAAATATGCCAGAATTTATTAACTATATTTTATAACTAAGCGATTGCAATTAAATATTTAAATCTAAATTAAAAACGATATATTTGAATGTTCAATACTTCTCATTTGTTAACTGTGATTTTTTTTCAATTTTATATTGAATTTTCTTTTCACAAATTATTAATATATGTAATTACAGAATAATAAATATTATATTATACAATAAATATTATATTTAATTACAGTAATTTTTTAAAGGATTATTTTGATTCCTAAAAAAATAAAAAGTCGGAAATGTAATTTTAATCAATAACAAAATTATATTTCTACAAAATTTTCATAAGAATTTGGCGGAAAGATAGACAAAAATGTATTTTCGCTAACACTTGCTATTCTTTTTTTTAGAAAAAAGAAAAAGGAAATTTGGAAATATTTAAAAATATATATTTATAACAAATTACAAGGATAATTAGAAGCATTGTAGCTTACAAAAGTATATTAATGCAAAAACTTCATTATGAATTTGGCGGAAATATCGACAAAAATGTAGATTTGTAACGCTTGCTATCCTTTTTGCCTCAGAAAATAAAACGGAACTAAGGAAAGGTTAATTTTTTAAATAATTTACAAGGATAATTTGAAGTAGTTTTGCTTACAGGAGTAATTGAACTTTTGCTTAGAGCATACATTAGTCATTCTCAAGTTAATGTGTAACAAATTGACAATGTCTTTAATAATCTCTTAATTCCATTTCAAAATTTTGAAATAGTTCTTTTTAAATATCGCATTTGAGGTATATGTCAATCATAATATATATGTGTAAAATTTCAAGTTTGCTGAAGATTCATATATAAGACATATTCAATTTAAAAAAAATGGTTGATTTGTTTGAAAAATTATAATGTCTGCAGAATGAAAATTGTAACAAAACATGATACAGTCCACTGAAAGGAAAGCGTGCTTAAATCTGCAATGATTTTTTAAAACATAAGCATTTTAAGATATCGAATCCAACAAAGAAATTGGCAAGAAGCGTATCCTTTTGGTTTTGCTCTAGCTGTAGAATCTATGCAAAACTTAAGGGAGCGTTTCCATTTGCCGAAGCGACATCTATCAAACATGCACAGTTGTAGTTATCAATAAGTATCAATAAGTTGTAGTTATCGTTTAAAATGCATTCATATGCACTATTACAAGAACATCGTAACTGAAATGGTAGGTGAAAAAGTATTTACTGTCTATGAATGTGTTTTGTGTAAACGACATCACATGTTACCGATATCATATGTTTTATTGATGTTGTGTTGATGTGTATAAAAACGTTCATAAAGATTTTCAATCAGAAGTAATATATATTACCCTAGTGAAATTTCAATGAATGCTGTTTTTAAGTAAAGAAAAATTAGAAATATTAAAACGCACGATCGCATTGCTTTAAATTATTCAATAAATTAATTTAATAAAAAATATATTGTTTAACGCATTATGAATATTTTTCATATTTATGGAAATTATTATTCTTCCATTTAATCATTACAGCCTAAAATGACCTAACAAAAACAATCACAACCAACATGAAATAATGGCAGCACCCTCTCAAATTTCATCTTTTAATTTAACACTGTAATATATATATATATATATATATATATATATATGTGTGTGTGTGTGTGTAATAACTCATTGTTTAAAATAAAGATTTAAAACAAAATGAGTTATTTCTTTTAATTGTAGGAAGTTAAATGTTAAGGATGGGGAGTTTGGAGGAAATATTTTATTCGTAAAAATTTATAATAATTATACCGTACTTTAAATTGACAGAAATATATTCGTTTAAAGACAGTTCGAAATGAAAAGGTTTTTTTGTAATTTGAATTGTGAGAGATAGTTTATACTGAACACCGTAAATTAATTAAAGTGATCATCTTCTTTATTAGAAATCTATTTATGATAATTTTGAATAATGTCTCTTTAAAATGTATAGTATTAAGCAAAAGAATATTTGAAGAAGGAAAGGAATTTTAGGAAAGGGAACTACTAAACTACATATTATTAAGCAAAAAAAAAAAAAAAAAAAAAAAAGAAAAAAAAGAATTTTAACTGTATTATTTTTTTCTGAAACCAAACACTATTATTTATTTTTAATTCTATACTACATTGTAAAAATAAAAATCTGTAATCCTACAAATGTAAAGTTACCGAAATCTTTAGTTTACTAACATTATATCTGTATACCGTACAAGAAAAGATGTAACTCTGCAAAACTGATTCTTGTAAAACTACAGAAATCTGTAACTTTACAAACGAATCTAATAAAATTAAACTTATCTTACTAAAATTTTGTATGTAAACTGAGTTATAAATACATAATATGTTCTATGCATCCCAAAGTTCCTAAAATATTCTAAGTAACGTTACAGATTTTTTGATTTCCAGTGCAAAACTGTATCTCTTACATGGATTTTTGCGGTTTCTGTTACATATAAAGTTCTAGGAATCCAAGTTTCCTTTAAAAAAAACTTTTGGTAACCTTACAGATTTTTTTTTACAGTGTAGTAGATGTATTCATAATCTCTTTAAATTAAGGGAAAACGTTTACAGATATAGCATTAAAAATATTGTTACTTGAAAATCTGATTTCTTATTGGGAATGCTTAATTGGGACACTTTCCAAATGAGATATCTTCAATGGTGCTTTCAATTTACGAAACATCTAGCAAGTGCAAAAAGCCATGTTTAGAAAAAATCTGTAAAGTTACTAAACTTCAGCTATGAAACTGCGATTCTAAGAAATTTTCATGTAACGGTAACAGTAAAATGCCAGTTATTTGCTTTTTGTGATGGTATTACAAATTCAAGTGCACCTAAAAAGTTCATCAACATTTTTGGAATTGGAAGAACTAAACGATGAGAACTCCCTTACATGGATTCTGTAAAGCGAATGGGTAGGTGTACGCGACCAATACTAGTCATTACACCGTGCTCTGATCGGGGCCGCCACGGCGCTCTAAGAGCCCCACTTTAGCCGTTTATCAGATATGCACACTTGCGGAAGCCCTCGGACAGTCAGAAGTCATCCACTAGCAACCGGATCTCTTCAACAAGGGGTCACTACTTCCCCTAGAAAATTTAACGACGTTAGTTCTCACCAAGTTAAAGTAGATCTACTTCAGCTTCTGAGATCCCTACCTACACACAGTCAGAATAGAATTTCCACGGGGGAAACTGAAATCTGGAACTGCTTCCGTAAGCCTAGATTAGGTAATGTACGTTGCATTTTATTGCTTCCAAACCTAACGTCCAGTAGGTTAGAATATATAACATGTTTCTTCTTGTAACATGAACATAAAGAGCCATTTTGTTAGCAAATGTTATTAAATAAGATTTTCTGAACTTGAAAACATTTTTTCTCTTTGTTTATGAAAAAAATTATCTTCAAAAGCTTGATCTGTCACAGAATTTTTTTTATTATTATTCTACATCACATGGATGAATCAATTGAATGAATGATCCACCAATTAACCAGCTTTTTTATAGCCATATACATTTCTGTAATTGCAAAAGATTCAAACGTGTTAGCTTTCACAACTACAAATATCTTTTCCTGATAATCCTCAAATTAGTCAGGAAAATCTGTTGCCAAAATGTTGAAATCATTGCATTTCACAGAAAATAATTGACTTACGTAAATAACCATTTAACTCCACGTATTTTATATAAGTTGCAAAAAGTTATACACATTACATGTTCAAAAGCTATAAAAAATATATATTCATATCTGCGGTTTGGAATTAAAATTAAACGTTATACATATAGATCACTTATTGTTAACCTTCCTACTGCCGTCACCGGATATATCGTTAAGTAAGCTGCAGGTTTCACTGCAGTTGAAATTTTATTTAAATTAATATACTTCTACAAATATAATCCAGTTTTAAGAATTTAAGTTATGATTGATACTTTCAAGGTATATAAGCATATAAAAAATATGCCATGATAGAAAATCCTTCTTTTATTAAAATTTAAAATAAATGCAGAGAAAAAAAATACAATTTCACCCTTTTGCTCGCTGGTCAGGGGGTTAAATGGTTAACAAAAAACTTAAAGAAAAACTTTAAAAAAACATGATAACAGTTTTAAGGAAAACCGAACTTACCTATATAAATTTGTTCCCTTTTGTGAAATTTAAAGTTTTGATCCATCTCCCATTTTTGTGCATCTAATGAATAAATTCTACACATTTTCTTCTTTATAACACATAATACTTTTGTCGGAAAACGAGTCGCAATCAAAATCGCAAATATCTCAGCGTGAATTTTTAGAAATGAATTTAATACCAAAATTATCGATTTCGTGTTCTTTCTTTACTCTTCAATAAATTTATGTAGGTGAAATCAAAGAAGTTAAAAAAGTATGAATCGCTTTAGAATAGAAAAAAAAACCTAATTATTTTTTTTTTTATCAGGAAGGATATAAACATTAAAAAAAAAAAAAAAGAAAATTTCGCGCAACTAATTTTTTTTTCATGCCGGTCCTTAAAAGAAATGTGCTACAGTTACGTAACTAAGTAAAATGACTAAGCGAATGCCATTAAATATTTGAATCGAATTTAAAATTATACAGGGTGTATCTAAACTACTGGGCAAAACTTTAAGAGGTGATAGTACATATCAAGACAAATAATATTAAATGGAAAACTAAGGGTCCCAAACGACTTCCGAAGGAGATAGGCGCCATCAAAGCTTAGAGTCCAAAATTCGAAATGATTATAAAAAACGGAAAATTTGGTCGATTCATTTGCGGTTTTCACGAAAACTATTCTTTATGTCAGTATTGTCTTGAAAATAAAATATAAAGATTAATTAAAAAAAATGCTGATAGAGGGCGCTTTTGACTTTGGGGTAACGAACAACTATTTTTTGCCTTAATTTTTTGTATCTCATTAAATTTTTTTAGAAGTTTAGACATAAACTTAAATTTTGAGCTCAAAATTTGTGGTTAAGAAGCGCAAACTGAACTGTGTTCAATGAGAGTGGGTAGGTTTAAATTTCAAATGATTATAAAAAAACAGAAAAATTGGTCAATTGATTTGCGGTTTTCACTCAAATTATTTTTAATGTCAGTATTGTCTTGAAAATAAATTATAGAGATGAATTTCAAAAAATGTCGATAGAGGGCGTTCTAGACTTTGGAGTAACGTACAACTATTTTTTACCGTTATTTTTTGCATCTCATTATATTTTTTAGAAGCTTAGACATAAACTTAAATTTTGATCTGAAAATCTGAATCGTTGAGAGTGGTTAAGTAGCGCAAACTGAATTGTGTTCAATGAGGGTGGGGAGGTTCAAATTTCAAATGATTTTAAAAATCGGAAAAATTGGTCGATTCGTTTGCGGCTTTCTCTAAATCCATTCTTTATGTCAGTATTTCCTTAAAAATAAATTTTAAAGATAAATTTCAAAACATTCCGTTAGAGGATGCCTTAAATTTTAGAGTAACCAACAACTATTTTTAACCGTTATTTTTTTTTCTGTCTAAATAAATGTTTTAAAAGCTTATTCTTAAATTTTGAGCTCAAAATCTGAATCGTTGTGAGTAATTAAGTAGCGAAAAATTTAATTGTGTTCGTAGGGTGGGCAGGGTAACATTTCAACTCTTGAACACCGTTCAGTTTGAGCTTCTTAACCCCTCCCAACGACTCAGAATTTGAGTTTAAAATTTAAAAGTCTAAGCTTTTGCAAGCGTTTAATTACATACAAAAAGTAACTGTTAAAAATTGTTGTTGGTTACTCTAAAGTTTAAGGCGCCCTCTAACGGAATTTTTTTTTTATTTATCTTTAAAATTTATTTTCAAGGCAATACTGACATAAAGAATGGTTTTAGAGAAAACCGCAAACGAATCGACCAATTTTTCCGTTTTGTATAATCATTTGAAATTTGAACCTTTCCACCCCCATTGAACACAGTTCAGTTAGCGCTACTTAACCACTCTCAACGAATCAGATTTTCAGCACAAAATTTAAGTTTATGTCTAAGCTTCAAAGAAATTTAATGAGATGCAAAAAATAACAATAAAAAATAGTTGTACGTTACTCCAAAAGTCTAAAGCGCCCTCTATCGATATATTTTTTAATTTATGTTTATAATTTATTTTCAAGACAATACTGCCATAAAGAATAGTTTTAGTGAAAACCGCAAATCAATTGACCAATTATCCTCTTTTTTATAATCATTTGAAATTTGAACCTACCCACGCCCATTGAACACAGTTCCATTTTCGCTATTTAACCACAGATTTTGAGCTCAAAAGTTAAGTTTATGTCTAAACTTCTAAAAAAAATTAATGAGATGCAAAAAATAACGGTAAAAATATTTGTTCTTTACTCCAAAGTCTAAAGTGCCCTCTATCGGCATTTTTTTGAAATTTATCTTCATAATTTATTTTTAAGACAATACTGACATAAAGAATAGTTTTCGTTAAAACCGCAAACTAATCGACTAATTTTTCCATTTTTTATAATCATTTTAAATTTTGGACCCTAAACTTTGGTGGCGCCAATCTTCTTCGGAAGACGTTTGGGACCCTTAGTTTCCCATCTAATATTATTTGTCTTGATGTGTACTATCAACCCTTAAAGTTTTGCCTAGTAGTTTAGATACACCCTGTATATTGAGCGTTCAATATTCCTCATTGTTAAATGGTGATTTCTTTTTTTCCTTTTTTTTTAAAATTTCATATTCATGTGTATTGAATTTTATTTTCACAAATAAATGGAATTACAGTACATATATCTTTATTTAAAAAAAGACGACAATTTTTAATTCTTGAAGAAATGTATGATGTAGAAATCTTTCACAATAGCCAATTGAAAAAATATATATTTCTACAAAAAATTCATTATAAAAAAAAAAAAATCTCAGTTACGATCCCGTCTTATGGCCATAATAGCGGGAAGTACGATTTCTTATGTTGTATTAGCTATTAAACTTTACCAAGTGTTGTAATACATTATATATTGGTCATGAATGTTCTAATTAATATACAGGGATATGTAAAAATTTCTCATACTTTACTATCTGTGTGAGGTGAAAGAATTGTAGATATTTTAATTGTCTGTTGCATTTTTAGGTGCGTTCGTAATTATGTATATACGTAGCACCTATAGTGGTCGTTTAGTCCGTCCGTCTGTCTGTCCGCATATAACAACGCAAAAACTACGCAACCGAATCGGTTGAAATTTAAAATACATAATTATTACATAATTTTGTCGAGTCATTTCAAATTTTATGAAAATCGGATGAATAGATCAATTACAGGGGCAACCAAAAGTATTCCATTACATTACGTTCAATGGGGAAAAAGTTTCAAATGCATTTTAATCGTTTGAAATTTAAAATACATAATTATTACATAATTTTGTCGAGTTAATTTAAATTTTTTGATAATCGGGTGCATAGATCAATTACAGGGGCAATCAAAAGTATTCAATTACATTATGGTCAATGGGGAAAAAGTTTCGAATGTATTTTATACGTTTGAAATTTAAAATACATAATAATTACATAATTTTGTCGAGTTATTTCAAATTTTATGAAAATCGGATCTATAGATCACTTACAGGGACAATCAAAAGTATTCCGTTACATTACGGTCAATGGGGAAAAAGTTTCAAATGTGTTTTATACGTTTGAAATTTAAAATACATAATTATTACATAGTTTTGTCGAGTTATTTCAAATTTTATGAAAATCAGATGCATAGATCAATTGCAGGGACAATCAAAAGTATTCCGTTACATTACGGTCAATGGGGAAAAACGTTTCGAATGCATTTTAATGGTGTTACACTCATTCGAATTTAATAAAATTTATATGCAACAATAAATAACATATTATAATATACATTTTACATAATTTGTGGTGCAAAGAAAATTTGTTATTGATTTACAAGGCCACACAAAAGTATTCAATTACATAATGGTATAGGGAGAACATTGTTTGATGAGCGTTTTAATTGTAATTCACAATTTAAAATTTTATCAGATTGATATATGAGAGTAATATTTTTAAAATTTCGTTATCGTACGAACGCACCTCATTTGCTACGCTTCACGTGCAATTTCCAACTTGTTTATTTTAACTACATTTAATCTAGAAATAATTTATATGCAAGGCTACGCAGAATTAATTTTCTTCCATGGATTGTAAATTCAGAAAAAATAATTTTATTTTTGTTATGCTTATCTTAACTTATTTATATTTTAGTAATATTTCTGATGTATATCCATTATGTACAGTCCTGTCGGATAGATTAAAAACTTCCTTCCATGGTAAGTAAATGCTAAAAATAAATTTTCGAATGTGCTGTGATTTATATGCCTGGAATAAACATTTGGAAATTGTGTAGTGTGTATATAGATTTTTATATTAAATACAGGCCTGTTTTAAAGAGTGTTATCAGTTGTGAATGAAAAGGTGTAAAATTACATATAAAACGATTGAATAATTTTTTTTCCTTTTTTTTTTTTTTGTTTATTTTGATATATTATTTCATTTTACTAAATAGTAACATATCATTATAATAATTTAGAATTTTTGGAAAGTTTTTGATAACCTGTGCGTGAGGATTTTTGTTTGTTTTAAATTTAATATTAAAAATCATACATAAATAAATGCGTAAAAAATATGAAAAAAATAGTATTTGTTTAGCCATATTTTTCCTTTTTTGGATGAATAAATTGGTCGTTCCGAAATCAAGTCGTTAGAACGAAACTCTCCTTTTCCATGAGCATTATTTGTACATAATTTTAAAGAGAGTTATTATGTATTTACACTTAATTTATATAAGCAATTAAAAATTCATAGTAAAATTAACGTTAAAGAGATGTTTATAATACGTTTTTGAAGTAAAAAGCTAACTTTATAAAGAAAATTTTAAGAAACCGGAAAAATATATAAGGCGGAAATGCAATTGCTCATGTTTAACAAATTTATTTATGATTATTTTTTAAATATTTTATTTCCTAAGATTAGAAATTAGTTTAGACATTCGCTTAAATACTTCATTTACAATTTAAAATTAGTAAGTTACTCCTCTGTTCCAAGAAAACTTTAGATGAATAAAGCAAACATATACTACTTACGTAGTTAAAATTAAATTATTTTCTAATGCCTGAATGGTATATAATTTTGAAAGACTTTTATTCATCATTCCCTTCGAAAAATGTATCCCAAATTATCTAATTAACTTCTTAAATAGAATTTATCCGAAACCTTAATATCACTTCTAATTAGACTAAAAAGCTTAATCTGGAATAATGTCATTTTGAGATTGCCTTTCAAAAGATTATTTAATTAAAATATATTATGACATTAATTTGTTTTTAGAACACTCAAATGTTACATTACTTTGATGTGTCTGAAAACATTCGCTTATTTAAAAATAAATTAATAATAAGCTTTCAAAATTATGATTTTGGCTATAAATTATGAATTAAGTTATAATTAATATATGCACAAAAATTATACCAATTAAATACAAAATGTATAAGTATATTTATTAATATAATTAAATGCGAAATTGATAATAAACTTTTAATGTGTATAGTATTCAAGCAATTTTAGCAGATTTATAAATTGAAATTAAAATAACTACTAAAAGTTTTTATAAAGAACGAAAATTAATATTCATTTGTTATGTTCTTACGTTTTGTGATTTTAAAATGCTTCAGTGTTATATAAAGAAATAATTTTTATAATTATCTTTAATGTTTTTAATTTAATATTTTTGTGATCTTTTAAAAAGAAATATTTATGAGGTTTTGTATTTAACATTTCTCGATGCTTTTTAAGTATATGAAAATATGAAATAAAATAATGAACTAAAATAAAAGCAAAAATTATTTCTAAAGAATAATTAAGTTATAATGCATGGATAGTAAATTTTCATTGTATGTCAATTTTACTGATAATGATATTCTTTGAATAAATCTATAAATTGAAATTTTTATATCATAACTATTTTAAAATAAATTAAACTTCCATCAATGAGAAGGCAGCAGCGTTAATCAACTTTATTGCAATTTTTTTAACCTTTTTACTATATTAATTTACTTTTAACAATATTGCGTACTTAGTTTAAATTATTAAATAAAAGTCTTGTTTCTAGATCTAATCTATTAATCTTTATGAAAACGATACAAATCCTTAATTCGCCTTAAAAAACATTTATTCCAATATGCGTAAATTTAAAAAGATGGCTCTAAATAAAAAATATTCTTAATTAAATTTTATTTCTTAATATTCCAAATAAAACTCATTTTTTCCTGTTTCTATCAACCCTTTTTAAGAAAGTCTTATTAAATTTATACCAAAACCATACCTTTCAAAAAATATCATTATTTTTATTTTTTATTTATTCCCCCCTCCCCTCCTTAAACGTTTGATTTTTGTGCGTATCAATAAATTCTTTTCCTTCCTTTTTTCTTCAAAATATCGTCTGCAAGATATCGAATTCAGTGTTCGAATATAAATTAGTTAAATAACAATTTTTTAAAATAAAAATTATCGTCTGAAACATTCGAGCTTCTCACTTAAAATGTGACATATGTATATACAAAGTGCCAGCAAAAAAAAAATCTTGACACTTGCGATTTCTGACATTTTGTTAAATATCTAGAAATATACATGAGGAATGACTCTGAAACTAGAGATATGTAAACAAAATACAAGAGGTCATATATTTTGCCGAAGATTTTCTCCCGAAATCCCATAGGAAATCATCAGCAAATTGAGAAAAAACGAAGATATTTTGGATAACCCTGTCAAAACTAATGCAACAAAAGAGTTTAAACTGCAGATTATGACTAAGTGCCTTATTGTAATATTCTGTGTTCATTTTTATGAATCTAGCATGCATACTCGAAGAAAAATTAATGCCAAATTTTGCCAAATTGTTTATTTATAATTTGCAAAGTTATTAAAAAAAAAAATGTTCTTTTCAGAAAATATGAGAAACAACATTTTACATAACACACTGTAGTCAAAATTTAATAATATTAATAATTGCAGGAAAGATGAACATGTTAACTAAATAAAGTATCTGTGCCCATTCGGGATCTCATTCAAAATATATTTTGCATAATATCTTAGCTTAATGTATACAGTAGCTTTTGTAAAAGTCTAAAAAACATAGCATGAAAACTCTGAAAATTATCGTCGACAGAATAAAATCGAAATTTGTTTTTCCCAAAATGAAGCAAAATAATCAGGGACTGTACCCATATTCTAATGATTATTGTCTACACAATAATGCACGTACTGCTATATTTGGATGCATCTCCTCTTCTTTTTGCTTCATTAAAAAAAAAAAAAAAAAAAAAAAAAAAAAAACGGACTTTGATTTTATTATATTGAAGATAATTTTCAGAATTTTCAAGCTATGATTTTGAGACTTTCACAAAAGTTACTCTATACATTTAGCTAACATATTATGCAAATTATATTTTGATTGATTTCACGCATGCCCATTGAAACTTTATTTAGTAAACCTGCTCATTTTTCATACAATTCTTAATATATATATATATATATATATATATATATATATATATATATATATATGGAGATTCTTCTTATAAAAGTTCTTTCGAACACATAAGTAAATAAACTCGGAGGTAAATTAAATTCTGACACCGTTTTTAAACTTTTAAATGACTTATATTAAACGTTAATATTTACAATAAAAATATTTACATATTAATATTTACAATTCGAACATTCAAAAGGAAACTTTAATTAAAACATCTTAATCGCGTCATCTTAATCAACATTCTTCTAAAGTCAACACCAACTCTCCCCACATTCCATCCAACGATCTCTTCAGTTCATTTCTTTTTTCTTCGGCTTTTCGTCTGAATGGAGTTTTTTCAGAAAATCGTCTGCTTTCTAAAGACCTTTTCTATCAAAGTTGCGATATGAAGAACCTTACAAGACATGATACTTGGCTGTTAAAGAAAGAATCGCTCCCACAACGGCCGTCCTGACTAGGCTTTCGTCCTCGAATGCTCGTCCGTTTGGAGGCAGCAGCAGTTGGATCATCTGAAAAGATAAAGAAAAAAAAACACAGCAGCATCCAAAGTCTTAATTAAAAAAAAGAAGTCATTATTCAAATTGTTTATCAAAGCTTAGATTATTTCTTGAAAAAATTCATATATTTTTTTTTCGCTTCTTTTCGTCTTCTCTTTCTTACGTCCTTTCATCTTCTTTTATCTTACGTCTTTTCGTCTTCTTCTTTCATACGTCTTTTCATCTTCTATTACCTTACGTCTTTTCGTCTTTTCTTTCTTACGTCTTCCGTCTTCTTTTATCTTACGTCTTTTCGTCTTCTTTAATACGTCTTTTCATCTTCTTTTACCTTACGTCTTTTCGTCTTTTCGAGAATAAAGTTAAAATTCTATTAGTTGTCAGTCCAGAGGTTTGTCATAGTTGGTATAGTGTCACAATCGGTGAAATTCTTTTTTTTTCAAGCTTCGTCCGTCCACGGCTTCATGTACTCTGCACATGTACTGGTGACCATGGGTCCTTCGTTGAATCCAAGTTTCTTTACATCGTAGGTGTCATTATTTTTTACTTTTATGACTTTGTACGGACCTAAATATTTTGGTTTTAACTTCAAACCTGGACCTTGTTGTGTGCGTTTTATAGCAACCACATCATTAATCTTAAATTTGTTAGCTTTCTTTCGTCTGAGGTTGTAAGTTTTACGGTTCTCTTCTTGGACTTTTAAAATCTGTTTTTTAGCATTTTTTCTCATATCTTCGCGATTATTTGTAAAATCAGATTGTATTTCAGCATTCAGAAGACTAGTAATTTCAATGTTATTTTTTTGTTTCATTTTAGTACCAAACATCAATTCAAAAGGAGTTGTGCTTATACTTCTCTGAAAAGTCGAATTTATCACCTGTTGGACGTTGCTTACATGTGTATACCATTTTTAGGATTATCGACAGACAATTTAGACAGAACAGATATTATGACAGAATTTAGATGCTCAACTTGGCCGTTAGACCTGGGTAATCCAGTAGTAATCGGGATATGTTTAATATTTTAATTGATGCAATAATCTTCAAAAGCTTTAGAGGTAAATGCTGGACCTTTATCTGATATAATTCGAACTGGATTTCCAAAGATAGATTTTTGGATTTCTAATTTAGAAATTACTTCGGCAGCATCGGTAGATTTTGTGGGATACAACCAAACAAATTATGTGAATGCGTCAATGACCGAAAGGATATGTTTGTAATTTTTATTAGTGCTTTCTAATGGACCTAAGTGATCAACATGGTACGTATGTAATGGAGTTTCTTCTTTTTCTATTGGGTGAAGTAAGCCTTCTTGTTTACCACATTTTCTATTAACTAAAATACAGGGAACACAATTTGCTACACATTTCTCAATTTTTTGTTTAACTTTAGGGATGTAAAAATCATTTTCCAAACTTTTCTCTGTTCTTGCAACTGCGTAATGACCTTTTTCGTGAGCGGCCTTGATTATATTCATTTGCATGTCTTCCGGTACAACTAATAAATCATTACCATTACCACATTTATAAAGAACATCATTTTTAACTAGATAATCATCATAAGATTTCACCTTTAGGATTTCTTTTATTGTTTTAATATGGTCATCGGTTTCTTGAGCTTGGATAATTTTTAAAGTTAAGCTATCTTGGATTACCATACAAATAGGATACTTACTTAATGCATCGACATGTCTCATACTGCTACCCTGTCTATGTTCAATAACATAATGAAAATCGGATAACATTATTGCCCATCTAGCTATTTTTGTACTCATTTCTTTTTTATCCATAGTCATTTTAAATGCATTACAATCGGTTACAATTTTAAATGGGATACCTAGCACATATACTCTAAACTTTTTCAGGGCTTCAATTACAGCTAAAACTTCTAATTCATAACTAGTGTACTTCCGTTCAGCTTCGGTGGTTTTTTTACTTGCGAAATAAACTGGATGAAATTGATTATCTACTGGAGATTGTTGCATTAAAACAGCTCCATAGCCATCAATACTGGCATCACAATGGATTTCGGTCGCACTTTTGGGATTGTAAATTAAAAGTACTGGTTCTGACGACAAAATAAGTTTGAGTTCATTAAAAGCTCTTTGTTCTTCTATATCGAATTTAAATTTTGAATCTTTTCTTAGCAGGTCACTTAACGGTTTAGCTATAACCGAATAATTTCTTATAAATTTTCGAAAGTATCCTGTCAATCCTAAATAACTTTGAACATCTTTGGTACACTTTGGTTCGGGAAAATTTATTACTGCTTTAGTCTTCAGTGGAGAGGGATACAATTTACCATTTATGATTCTATACCCCAAGAAATCAATTTCACGCTTCAAAAAATTGCATTTTTTAAGATTTAATTCTAATCCATATTCCGATGCAGTTCCGAGTACAAGTTTTAATTTTTCTAGACCTTCAGCTTCGTTTTTAGCAGGTATTATTAAATCATCCATATAAATGACAACAATGTGATCTTTTAACAGGTTTCGAAATACATTATAAATATACTTTTGAAAAACACTAGGGCTATTGGTCAACCCGAATGGACATTTCAAAAATTCGTATTGTCCTTCATGAGTAACAAACGAGGTGTATTTCCGCGAGTCTTCTTCAACATCTACATGAAAGAAACCGTTTTTCAAATCTATGGTGGTAAATACTTCGGCAGAATGTAATTGGTCTATTACATCATCAATAACTGGCCGGGGAAATGCTCACGTTCTGTCTTTTTGTTAAGACATCTGTAATCAACACAAAGTCTCATTGTGCTATCTTTTTTCTTGACTAACACAACCGGCGAAGAAAAATTAGAAGAACTTTCTCGAATTATTCCCTGAGCTAGCCACTCCTCAATTTGGTTTTCGACTATTTTTTTCTCGCATGGCGGTAATCTTCGAGGAGAAGAACAAACTGGGATTTCGTCAGTTAAATTAATTTTCATTTTAACATCTACTGTTTTAGTTTTAATTAATACATAATTTTCAATTAAAGAGTATAACTCTGAACGTAATTTTTTGTCAGCAATGTGAGTTAAATCAATTTTAGACTCATCCAAAACATTTACAATATTAACTAAAAAGTCATTAGACTGAACTTCAGCTTTAAACAGTTTCACTTTATTCTCAGAAATAGTTAATGTACCTTGATGAATAACATCAGTGCCAATAATTAAATCGAAATTAATGCAACTGTCCTTAACGACAAAAATAGTAACTTTAAAATTTGAACCATCTACTTCGATTTCTGAAATGAAACAACCTTCTGGTTTAATTGAGGCTTTTCCTAGACCGGTCAAAGAGATACTCGTAGGTTTTAATTCTACAAAGTTCTTCAAATTATCATAAATACTTTTCTTTAACAAAGTCTTTTGGCTACCAGTATCTATTAAAGAGATTAAACGCAAAGAATAAAGCTTTATCTCTTTCAGAATTAAATCTTGGGATGTAATAATGTTTACTTGTGACTGAGCATTTTTAACACTTGTATCTTTAGATTTATTACATTGAAATGATTTATGACCATAAGCGTTACAAGCAAAACAAAGCGGCCCTTTATCTTTATTTACACAGTTAATACTCTTATGATTATTCCCGCCACAATTAAAACAACGCATATTTGGCTTTACAGGCTTAAATTTGTTCTTAACTTCAACTTCGGATTAAATTTTAGGCTTAGCTCCTTCATATTTATGAAATTTTGCATTTTTATACTCCGATCTTATTTTTTCATAAATCTTTAATTTTTGTTTAAATTCAGCAATATTGGGACAACCATACAAAAAAGATTTTTTAGAAATGGGGTCATTAATTCCCTTTATTACATACTGAATAAGGGCAGAATCTTCAATATTGCCTTTTGAGCATAATTGTTTCATATTTAAAAAATATTCATCTAACGATTCATGTGGTCTAATTTTTCTTTTGGACAGCAATTCGTGTAATTCAGCTGAATTGCACGTTTGACCAAATTCAGATATGAGTAGGGCTTTTAATTTAGACCACGAATTAATATTTGTTTCACTTTCAAGAAATAATTTTGCTTTGCCTGTCATACGGCGTTTAGCCAAAATCAATTTGTGCAAATCACTAACGTTAAATAATGAAACAATATCTTCAAAATCGGCAATCCATTTATTAATATTTTGTACTTGAGTACCTTCAAACATTGCAATCATACTTTCAATATCATTAATAGAAATGCTTGGTTTAATAACATAATCAGGAATTAGAATTTTCTGATTTTCATTACTTTCACAATTAGAACTACCAGAATCATTTCTCATATTATTCTCAAAAACAGTTGAAATATTTTTGGTTTTATCTTGTAAATCATCATTAAATTCATCAAAACTTTCGTCATCACTAAGAGTACCTACATCGGCTATCATATTAATTTTTAAAATATTAAAATCACATAAACTAGAAATTATTCTGGCAGCAATTTCATCAAAAGTTCCCGAATTATTTATACACAAAACATTGCAAATGGTAATTAAGTCGTTAACAGAAAAATTATCTTTAATTTCTTTGAATTTAGTTTGATATTCATCGGAATCTACTTCAAACGTAAACCCAGTAAAATTCCGAATTCTACGTCGATTATTTCTGTCACCGATTTCTCCAAAAATTAATTTGTGCAATATCTTAATACTAGCTGATTTTTCAGTTTTCAAAGAAAACTCTAATTCCTTTAAATCAACTAATTTTTCCATTATTGAAAAGAAAAATGAAATAATAAACTCACTTCATAATCAGATGCTCAGCTTCACACATTTAAACAGCATTGTTGTCGCAGTATCCAACAGCTTCATATCATTAAACATATCAACCATACAAAAAGATTTCCTCATAATAATTTCCAGCAAGGATTCCATCACAATTCTAAATAATAACGGCTTCCAGATTATTTAAAGTATATATATATATTTCTTCTCTGTGGGCGTTCGTTTGTCTCGGTTCTGACACCAAAATTTATGGAGATTCTTCTTATAAAAGTTCTTTCGAACACATAAGTAAATAAACTCCGAGGTAAATTAAATTCTGACACCGTTTTTAAACTTTTAAATGACTTATATTAAACGTTAATATTTACAATAAAGATATTTACATATTAATATTTACAATTCGAACATTCAAAAGGAAACTTTAATTAAAACATCTTAATCGCGTCATCTTAATCAACATTCTTCTAAAGTCAACACCAACTCTCCCCACATTCCATCCAACGATCTATTCCGTTCATTTCTTTTTTCTTCGGCTTTTCGTCTGAATGGAGTTTTTTCAGAAAATCGTCTGCTTTCTAAAGACCTTTTCTATCAGAGTTGCGATATGAAGAACCTTACAAGACATGATACTTGGCTGTTGGAGAAAGAATCGCTCCCACATATATATATATATATATTTGGTTGCAGGGTGTTATGTACTATGTTGATTGTCATATTTTCTGAAAAGAACATTGTTTTTATTAATAATTCTGCAAATTATAAGCAAAAAATTTGGGAAGAATTTTGGGAACCTTTTTTTAAAAACCTTAGTTTCTCTATGAGTATATATGCTATATTCATAAAAATTAACACAGTTTACTACAGTGAGTCACTTAATCATAAGTTGAAGTTTGAACACTTTTCTTACATCAGTTTTAACTGACTTATCCAAAAGATCTTCGTTATTTTTCAATTTGTTGATGGTCCCCTATAGGAATTTTGGAAAAACTGTTCGCGAAAGTATATGACTTGTACAATTTGTTTATGCATCTAAAATTACGCAGTTATCCCTCATGTATTTTTTTACATATTTAACAAAGCGTCTAAAATCGTAAGTGTCAAGATTTTTTTTTTTTTTTTTAATTGCAGTGACTGCATATATGTATACATTTGAAGTATAATTAAGAAATGCAATTTTCATTTCAAATCATTCAAAGCAAGACAAATTCATAAAAAGAATAGAGAATTTCAGGAATTTCAGAAGAAAAGAAATATTTAAACAGCAGAAACAATGTAAGCATTCGAACTGTGACATATAAATCAATATCTATCTTTTCAATCAGCATACAAGTCTTATTAAGTATAACCTTTTGGAAAACTGATCGAGTTTGACCCTTTCAAGTCCGATTTTTTTTCAGTTTCCAGCAAAAATAACTTTAACGTTAATAGCATTAACTTTAGCTATCCAAATAGATTATTTATAATTTAATAAACTTTTTATTTTTCTGAAGCATAACGAATTATGTTTTTTGCGTACTATTGTATTCATATACATATGACAATTGGCTAAGGAGAAACTTTTTAGAGATGTTTAGAAAGTATTATAATCAATAAGACTTAACAGATATTGCAAATTCCTAATACTTTTTATGCTTTATAACACACGATTCTCTTAGGAAATCGATCTTTATTTTAAATTTAAAGAGTTAAATGTTTGAAAAAACACCGTAATAACTAGCGACTGTTATCTCGACTCTGTGCCTTACGGACACGTGTTGGGTTTAGCTGATGACGAGCTGTTATTGTTGTAGCTGGAAACGCGTCCTGCTTATTTTTTTATTTTATGGTGATTTAATAAAGTGTTTTAGTTTATTTATTAGTGAAATGTGTGTTTAAAATAAAAAAATAACAAATGGTGTAAAGAGCAAATATTTGTTATTATTACGAAATTCCTAAACGTTGATGTTATCTTATAGTAAATGCATAGACATTTACAAACATATACATTAGTAATTTGTTAAAACAAAAGAATACTCAATTCAAAAACATGTACTATTAATATTACTGCAGATCCAAAAGGGTTAAACGTTAAGAAGCATGTGTTTTTTAAAAGAGATAAATATGATTAAGTACACTCTTAAAACGAAAGTGTGGATTTGGCTTTTCAGGAAAGAGCTGTAATTTATTGAATCGTGAATGAGTTGTTCTTTAAGTGCTTTACTCATCTTGATTTAGATTGCTTACTTAAAAAACTCATCTTGATTTAAATTGTTTAAAAACAACTGACTCACTTGAGTTTTTTCGACTCTTTATGAGAAGCTGCATTTCAATATGTGAGATGAGAAAATTTCAGCTCAACTTGAGTTATTTTTTGGCTGACATTTTAAGAGAGAAAATTGTGTTACTTTATGTATATATGTTGCAAAGTGAATAATGTTCATTTCTTCAACACTGCAAAAACTCAAAACGCAAAAATAAGCACATTTTGGAACACTTTTGTCCTCAAATTCACAACACATTATTATGTTGCGAAATGTGTTTTGTGTTGTGATTGTGTTCTTAATATATTGCAAAAGTGCTGCTCTCTAGAAATAACTTCTTAATATGTTGCAAAAGTATTGCTATTCAGAAATGTGTTCTAAAAATAATGTTGTTAATTGTGTAGAAAACTGTTGTAAAAAGTGTTGATGAAAATAGTTTCTTAAAATAGTGTTGTCCAGCACAACACTTTGTCCCCAAATTAACAACACATCGTAAACTTTTACAATTTAGTACACTATAAAACAACATATGCAACAAATCTTCAAGATATTTTCAAGATGGTGCCTTTAAAATTACACAATTTTAAAAATGAACAGAACCATGCATAATCGAAACAGCACAATCGAATACGATTCTAGTCAGAAGTGTTGAATTTATGTTCAGTTAGTGTTGCAAAAGTGTTTCAATGCGTTTGCAGTGAACGTTCGCTATATCATTCCATAATTTTAGTTATTGTAAAATTTATGAATATATTTAATAAAATATATTTAAGTCCTCATTCCCATGCTCTCAATTTTTATATATTTCTTATTTATTGGCAAGAAAATTTTAAAATACATTTTTATTTTCTTTGTAATGAAGATGCTATTAAAAAAAATTATTACCGCAGTTAAAAGAAGATATTTCAACCCAATGAAAATCTGATCTTTAAATCTGTGACTTTTTCTGTCAAATATTTGTATTTTTTCTACACTGAAGCTGTACAAAAATGTCTTCTAAACAACAAGAAATGATGCCTTTAATTGCGCATAATACCAATGTAAATTTATTAATTGGAATCTGTCGAATAATTGATCGAGGTTAAACATAAAAAAGTATGTTTAAAAAAGAGATTGGCTTTCTTTTTTAACTGTTTTGTGTATATATTCAGCAATATAATAAATAGATTTCTTCAATATTCGCTATCTTTGATAATTTCATTTATTGTGAAATTCATGAACATTTTTTATAAAACATTTTAAAGCCTTCGTTCAAAAATTCTACGTATGTATATATTTCTGAATATACATTCTTTGAATGTATTATCACGAATCTTAGACAATATATTTTTGTTGAAATCAAACTAAGTTCTTACGAAATGATAAATATTCAGAAAACAACATATTTCATCCTCTTGAAATGTGCACTTCGGAACTGTGACGTATAATTTTTGTTTTTTTGTCAAACATGAAACTGTTCAAAAATGTCTTCTAAACATCAAGATGTGCTACATTTAATCGAATTAAAGAGACGAATTACAGTCACGATACATTAAAACTTCTAATAAAATTAAAAACAAATCAATTCCCCAGCCTGTTTAGATTTTGTAACATCAGAAAATGTTAATTACTTGGCCAATCGATATTACTCAATAATTACATTCTTTAATGAATTCTAAGGGCAGTTTCAAAATTTTTTTTTGTTTTTTCCAAATTGTAAAATTAAATAAACTAATAATTAATTTTCAAGAAAAATTAAAATGTGATTATTTTTTTATTTGTATTAATATAAATTATTAAAAAATTATTAAATAAATATTTAAAGCGACTTCTATGATTAGACCTAGCTTGTGTATAAACCTAATGTGAAAATTTTCAAATGATAGTCATGTGCATATGTTGCGCTTTAAATTATAATTTTTTGTATCATTATAGTACTTTTAAAATGTTAAAAAATATGATTTACTACATTTTTTGTATGCTTAATTTCTAAGTGGTTTATTGGACATTCATCCTGTAATCCAACCGGATTCAAGTCCCAAACGTGCCGGAATTGAGAATGTTAACTGTGATTCAATATTTATGTGCTTTCATAAAGTTAATAAACAGCATTATAACAAATCTAAAAGAAATATCAAGAATGACACAAAAAATCCCTTTTCTTCATCAATGTTTATTATAAGAAAGTATTTTATTTCGCAAACAATAAAAATGAAACTTCTTTATTTCTTCATTTACACTCTTTATTTCTTCTTACTTCTTAATTTAAATATGGAAAACCTTATGTAAAGTATTGAATCATCCATACTGTCTTATAGGAACATGTTATTTTAATCTCAATAAAAATTTCAACTTCAAAGTTATGACTTAATATATATTTTTCTGTTACATATCTTAATAAATTTGCATTTTTCTTGTTGTGAGACTTGCAATATCAAAGCTGTTAAAAATTTAATCGAGATTAAAAGTCAACAAACAGGTTTCGCGTACTTCGATTTTTTTTAATTAAAAATGAGATTAAGGGACAGAGAGAGTTTTGATCTTAGTTATGCAGCAGTAACAAACAGTCATTTGTTTAATAATCGTTATAATTCATCAATTTTTTGATTTGAAGATATGTAAAATAAGAGGTTGCTTAAATAGGATGATTTGCACGCTTCACTCTTCTAGGTAATGTTTTGTAGTGCTTGGACTGAGCTGTAAGAAAATTATATTTTGGTAAACAGATTTTTTATTTCCTTAAACACTTTAAAATATCATATAAAATAAAGAAAATATATAAAACTTTATTAAACATATTAAATACTGAGCAACATCTCCCAAGCTGTACAAAAAACAACCATACCAAGTTGGTAGTGCTAAAATAGCTGTTTTAAGGGGTCTCAGGACTCTTAAAGCTTCCAAATTTTCGAAATTTCAATTTTTTATATGCTAAACCGTTATCTTTTCGCAACATTTTAATATAATTGTTTTCTCAGAATTCTCATTAGAACAAAAAATTATGGATTTTAGAATTTCATCCCCTTAATAGCGGAAGCGGCGTTTCCGAAACTATAATTTAACTATAAGTAATTTTTCTCCAAATAATTTTTTTTTTGATAGCGCGCACGATATTTCAAAATTTTGTAAGTATTTTCACATAAAATTTTCAAAATATATGTTTCATGTTAATCTGTAAAAACTGACCTAAAATTTCCTTTTTATTGTTCAAAAAAGTTTATTTCTTAGGTGATTATGTTGTTGAAATTTACAAAAATTTGTATTATTCAAATACATTTTGGTATTATAAATAGAAAAATGCTTTAAATATAAATTTATTTAGATTTAAGGTAATTATTACAGTCTGGTGTATATGTCTGCACCAAAACTTCCATTCTAGGTGCCATGTTTATTTTGTAACCGTGCGCCTAATCTATTATACCAGCTTCTGTCCGTCAAATATCTGACAGTTTGGGGAGCCCTGTAAATACTAATTCTGCACCTTACAATTTTTAAAAGGCATAAAATGCATGAACGTACTGATAACATCCATCTCAATAAAAAACTCTGTTTTAATATCATAAACACTTTAAGATATTAAATGTTGAAGATAGTCTCCTTTTCAATGTTTTTCCAATTATAAGAGTACTGGGACTCTTAATCTTTTAATCATCTCCCTATATAAAATTTTATGCCCTTCTAAAGAAGAAATCGGGATTATATGAAAACTTTAAATATGTCAAGATGTGCAAACTATATGACAGATCGTCACAATTCTTTCTGATTACAAAGTTGTTTACTAAATATTTCAATTGAAAAATTAAATATCACCAGAGATAATCGCAAAACTTGTAGCTTTTTAAACAGCAATTTAATTAGGCAAAAAAATCCGATAAAAATTGTTATAGACCCACATGCTCCAAAAAATATACATAGAAAAACTACTAAAAACGTCTTTTTTTCGAATTTAAAAAATGCAATTTAAAAACTCTTTGAGGTTCGAACACATCGGAATGCAAAGTAACATGTACGATCATATATTTGACTAAATAAAAAAAAAATATTAATTCAGATATAAACCATGAAAATTCCTTTTATGAAAATGAATAAGCGATATAAGAGTAAAGAAACAAATGTAAAATAATTGCCATAATTACAATGTAATACATTGCATTTTGAAAATTAAATTTGCAAATTTAATTATTGAAACATCTAAGAAAGATATGGAATTCGTCTAAATTTTTAACTTCCTTTAAAATAAATAAAATCTAAATCTCGATCTTTTGTAAAAAAAAAAAAAAATAATAATAATAAATGTAGTATGTGGTATTTTGAAATTTTTAGGTATGCATATGTACGTAAGTTATAAAAATATAATTCTCAAAATAAAATATTGCAGTTTAATTATACAATAAGGATTTTTTATATAGTTATTTTTCATTTTAAAATCCAAAGTATTATTGCTCTTTAGAATAAAGTTAAAGAAATTTCAAGAAAAAAATAGGAATATGTCCTTATTCAAAGATTCAGAAAAACAATTTTACTTAGATGTATTAAAATTTTGGAGTTTACTTAGTTCAGAAAGATGCAATGTGTTTACTCTAACAAAATATCCGAAGTTTTCGCATTTCAAGAATTCTAATTTTTGTAGCAGTTACTTCTTACTGTAAAGTTTTGAATAACGGATTTTAATCTTAATATAAAAGTTTGGTTTTCTCTGAAACTTTTTGTGCAAAAGTTTCAAGATTAAAATGCCTTTACATTAAAAAAAATATTTTTGAATTGTATTCAAAATTATTCTAATTATGATAATTTTACACTCTGCTTGCGTTTTAAAAGTTAGTATTCCAAAAACCGTTTGAATAATTTTTGTTATATAATTACAAATAAAATGTAAATGAGGGTTTTTATATTTGTTATCCTAGCTGCTATAAAAGGTTGTTTACATTTTAAAAATGCGTTTGTCATATTTTCCCCCTACATATTTGATTTCTGAAGTTGCTGTATTTATGAATGATACCAAAATATATTTATGCAAATAGAATTATAGTTTGAATAATAACTGAAAGAGAACTATGACAAGATTTGTCATAAAACATGTTATAGTATTTGTTAAAGATTGTGTTAAACGATATCGAAATAACTGTTTTGATAAAAAACTATGTTACATTTAATAATTTATAAAAATATTTTAAAAAGTAACCAGTATACAGAAGTCCAGATAATCCTGAATATTTTGACAACTAGTTTTTATCTATACGAAAATTCGATCACGAAGCGCTGTAAATTTTGTTAATAGATCCTTTACAATTACCCACATAAATGAAAAAAATAAGCTAATTTTTCTCCATGTTCATATTTTTATAACTACTTTAAATATTAAAGCTTTTTTCCTAATTTAGATATGCTTATTGCAGAAATCATAAATAAATCTGGATAGTAGCACGACTTACTGAGCTATTTACTCCAAACACTAAAGAAAATTAATTTATATTTCGAACTAACTGAATCTGAAGTTTGATGAAAGTTCGTGCATTAGTTTCTGAGATGAGATAAAGCTTTTGCGATAACTATGAGAAATGTTGAATAAAGGCGCCGCCTATTAGGTGATTAACACCAAAATGTAATTAGCACTATATTCTATCAAGCACTAAATAAATCTGAAATTCTATGAAAATATGTTCATTAGTTCCTGAGATATAGATATTACTGAAATCGTGAAAAAGGCAGATTTGCAGCGCCATCTGTTGGGTGATGTACACCAAAAACTAATCAGCTCTAGTTTATATTAAGAAAAAACTGAACTTAAAGGTTTGTGAAATTCCATTCATTAGTTCTTGAGATAGAACGTTCATTTTTTTTCATGTTCAGAGTGACAGAGGGACAGAGTGAGATACATTTTATAAGAAAAAAGTATTTTTGGCTCTCTGACAACTAAATCATGTAACTCCGTCGAAAACTAGATCTGAAAACTTGAACGAATCAAGATATTTCTTCTTATAAAGGTAAAAGAAATTAATAAAATATGTCAGATTTTGTTTTAGTAAACTTTTACTTATTGCAGACAAACCTTTCAGATGATCTAGTGCTAAAAACTGCGAAATGTGGATTTTAGTATTTATTGAGGAAAAAGCTGAACTACTTATAAAATAATATTAATATTAATAAGTTTAATAATAACTTTTTCATTAATTCTGTGATGAATTTTAAATATTTTTTTTTTTTCGAAAAGCCCAAAATCCATTTTCATTTCAGCTTCAGTAAATCTTTTTCAAACTTAAATTGATTAACATTATCTCTGAAAACATTCAAAGAATTAAACGATTTGATACTAAATATTTAATTAAAATTAAATTATTTCTTATTCTACACACAGTATATTCTCTTTGAATTCCTGGCATCAATTTTGCTCGCAGTACCTAATAAATTTCTTAAATGGAATTTCTCAGAAGTCTTAATATCACTTCTAATTAGTCTATAAATCATAATCTGAAATAATTTAACTTTTCAGATTCCTTTATGAAAAGAATATTTAATTAGTACTTATAATGACATTAATATCTTTCTAGAACCTTTCGACATTATTCTACGTTGCATTTTCTTAAAACATCCACTTAAAAAAAAAACGAATATATTTTCATTAAAATGAATGATATTTGTAATAAATTATGATTTATGATGAAAAAATGCATTCATATTCAAAATATCGATTTAAATTTTAAATGAAAGAAAAGATATTTCAATATAGAAATTAAAAATGTTCTAATATATTTTTATTAACGTCTGAGTTAGTGTTTATTAAAGGTATGTATATTAAGTCATATATAAATACAATTAATACAATAATAAAACAGAAGGGGAAAATTACCTGGAACTGGAATTTCACTGGCTGTGTCAAATCGGTTCTGAATTGTTTCAGTCCTTGCACTGACATATATTTTACTTCTGTTGGATTATTTCATTAACCCTGCTGTTCTGTTCACATTTACTATACGTATGTAGTGTTCGGGTCAATGTGACCCGATTTAGAATATTATCTTTTCTAGCAGTAAATAAAAATAACTATTTTAGAAATAATTAAAAAAATAGTAAAATAAGCTTAAATATGTATCAAACAATTCAAAACACCAGTAAAATAACTTAAAAATATTTGAATACTTACTGTTATTTACAATTTGGACAAAAATAGCTTACGTGAAATTTGCAAATGTGTTTTTTGCAATTGTAACATAATATATTAGTTTTTTTTGTCCTTGGTTGATGGGCAGAACTTGCATCTTGCACGTTTAGTACACAATGAAGTGTTCTCATCTGATTCCGGGGGTACGTTTGTACTTTTACTACGCATTCTCTTCACAGTTTTGACTGAATCTTCGCTTCTAGGAAAATGCTGTCTTACTTCAATGTGTGGAAAAATTAGAGAATTCCCCAATTCTTCTAAAAAGAGCCTCCGTTAAGGTTAATTTATTTTCATTCCATTTGCTGTTTATTGAAATCCACAGAATAAATGCATTGTAAGCAGATGTATCAAGCATATTATAGAATACTGTGATTGGCCAGCGATTTGTTTTTCTCTTACAAGTGTATGTACTCAAAAGTTGATCAAGACTATCCACCGCCCCTTTAGTTGCATTATAATCTAATATCATCTGTGGTTTTTTGTCAGGTCTGTCGCTAACTTCATTTTCTTGATGGAAAGTGCTCATAAGAATAACATTTTTGTTCTTTTTAGGGATGTAGTTTACAACTGTTGTATCTTCTGTAAGATAAAATGATGAGCTGTGCACTTCTTTGTTTAGCATTTTCTCAGGAAGTTCGGGCTTATTTTTTTTTAATGGTGCCAAACATAGTCATTTTTCGTTTTAGAAGATGTTTTCCCAAGTTATAGGATGTGAAAAAGTTATCACATGTAACATTGTGCCCCGAATACTCATAAGTAAGGTCACTCACTACCCGCATACCCTGACTTTTCTCTGGCTTTGAACCTTGATTTTTTCCAGTATAAATTTGTGCATTCAGTACATACGAAGATTAGCATCACATAAAGTCCATATTTTTATCCCATACTTGGAGGGTTTACTTGGTATATATTGTTTGAAAGGGCATCGTCCACGAAATCCTACTAATTGTTCATCTACAGTAACATTTTCACTTGGATTATGCAATTTAGGTTGAATTTCTATCCACTTTTCCCAAATATCTCGAACAGCAGCTAATTTATCTACAGACCTTCTTTCTTGCCTGGTAGATTTATTGTCAAAACGAATAACTCTCGATATCATATGAAAGGTTTCGAGGGAGATTGTAGCACGAAATATATTTCTGTCTGTTTCTTGATTCCACAAACTTTTTGTTGATTCTCCATATGATTTGTACACAACAGCTAATAATAATAATCCGATGTATGCTTGAAAAGTTTCAGTACTAATATCTTTCCATTCTTTTTCATACACTTTTCTTCCTTCTATATTAGTCATTTTTATGATTTCGTTCTCGATTGTAGAATTGAATACCGTCGCAAATGCACTTTTTATGTCAGTTATCCTTGTCGTTGCATATCTTGTGACACCTGGAGTAGTTTTTATAATATTAGCAGACGTTAATCGACCAAAATGAAGAAGAGGATTCAATTTCCATTCTATTTCACGATTCTTAGACCGAATACTCTGTATATTGTGCGTCTTTTGAATATCAATATCAGAATCGTTGTCAGAACTTTCACTTTCAATTTCCTCACTTATATGATTTTCATACTCAGACGCATTTTCCTCTTCGATCTCAGAGGCTCCCATTAATTTAGCAATATCAGCGTCGCTCAAATTTCTACAATTCGCTATTTTTTCACTAATACTCAGAGAGACAACTGTTCTTCAGATTATTAGAAATTGAAATACAGCAAGAAAAAAGAAACGCTACTAACAGGTGCATTTTTTTCCTTCCGCCAATGATATCAACATTTGACTTTGCTCTCCTGTCACGTGATCTAACACCTGTGCCAACGAGACAGATTTCGAAATAGATACGTTGCAGTAATTATTTTTATTGAATGATTCCAAACAAAATTAAAAATGCATGATAAAATTATTTTTTAACTCGGGTCAATATGACCCGAACAATACATTAGGGCTAAGTTAAAAAACATCTCTTGGAAATATAAATAAACGTAAATACTTCTAGGACTATATAGTTATATTACTAATGAACAAAGTCAAAAAGTTTCATGGAAATATCTCTGCGCTAATTTTTTTTATAAGTGAACAATAAAATTTTCGAATCAAATAGACCCGAACAGAACAGCAGGTTTAATTATATACACTGGTGTCCAAAAGTTAAGCATAATTGGTAATTAAATAATTATTTTTAAGTAATGAAAGAAATATGAATCGAAAAGTGGTGAAACACAGGTGTGTAAACAAAATAGTACGCGTCACATATTTTCGTGAACAGTTTTCCCCGAAATCGAACAGTGGACCGTCAACAAATTGAAAAAGAACGAAAATCTTTTGGATAACCCTGTGAAAACTAATGTAGCAAAAGCGTTCAAACTGCACATTATGATTAATTGGCTTATTGTAATGTACTTTGTTAATTTTTACAAGGATAGCATGTATACTCGTAGAGAAATTAAGGTTTTTATAAAAACAATCCTAAGTTTTTTGCTTATAATTTGCAGAGTTCTTAATATAAAATAATGTTCTTTTTTGAAAAAAATGACAAACATCATTGTACACAATACCCTGTCACCAGAATTAAAAAATAATAAAAATTGTATGACAAATGAGCAGGTTTACTAAATAATTTTTTACTGCGCATGCGTGAACGCTATTAAAATTTCTTTTGCATATTATGTTAGTTAAATATATAGAGCAACTTTTGTGAAAGTCTCAAAAACATAGCTTAAAAATTCTGAAAATTATCGTTGATAGAATGAGATCAAAATCCTTTATTCCCCAAATGAAGCAAAAAGATGAGGGGCTGTATCCATATTCTATTGTTTAGTGCCTACACAATACTGCACGTACAACT
Source organism: Maratus speculifer (assembly GCA_964019185.1). Lineage (NCBI taxonomy): Eukaryota > Metazoa > Arthropoda > Arachnida > Araneae > Salticidae > Maratus > Maratus speculifer. The sequence goes on along the minus strand of OZ025289.1, from coordinate 94,144,337 downwards.
ATATTTAGGTAAAACCCCTGATTTTTTTTTGCTTCCTTTAGGAATAGCGGATTTTGAGTTGATTCTATAGGCTCCCATTTTCAGAATTTTCAAGCTTGTTTTTGAAACTTTTACAGAAGTTGCTCTATACATTTAGCTAACACAATATGCAAATGACATTTTGATATCGTTGACGCATGCGCAATGAAAAATTATTTACTAAACATACTCATTTTTCATACAATTTTTATTTTTTTTAAATTCTGATGACAGGTATTGTGTACAATGATGTTTGTCATATTTTCAGAAAAGAACATTATTTTTATAAAAAGAACTCTGCAAATTATAAGCAAAATACTTGGAAAAATTTAGGACTGTTTTTATAAAAACCTTAATTTCTCTACGAGTGTACATGCTATCCTTATAAAGATAAACACAGTACATTACAATAAGCCAATTAATCATAATTTGCAGTTTGAACACTTTTGCTATATTAGTTTTGACAGGGTTATCCAAAAGATCTTCGTTCTTTTTCAAGTTTTTGACGGTCCCCTGTTTGATTTCGGGAAAACTCTTCGTGAAAATACATGACGCGTACTATTTTGTTTACACACCTGGAGTTTCACCACTTTTCGATTTATATTTCTTTCATTACTTAAAAATAATTACTTAATTAAAAATTATGCTTAACTTTTGGACACCAGTGTACAAGTTTTTCTTAATACTCTTACGTGTTCCTTAATTAAAAAAGCGTTAAGTGCGAGTATTTATCACACTCAAAGGGTTACATGCAATAAATATATGAATTATTAACTTTTTGTAATTAGCGACCGGTATACTTGCTACAAGTGTTATTTTATTTACGTTTTTTTTAATAGAAACATTTTCGCGATTCAATTACAGAAAATTTTCTGCTTTTAAAAACCAGTAGTAAAAGATTGAAAATTAAGCAAATTGCTTTCGTTCCGAAGAAGTAAACTGTATTACTAAAAAAATCGTTGCTTAAAGAATAATAAGATTTGTAACAAATTACACAAAGTACGGTTCGTTATAGCTCCATACACTAGAAAAATTTTAATCGATACTATAAAAATTTAAAGAGATATGAAGTCTCAAATATTTCTGCTCTGTAAATTCTTTTTTATCTGTTCCGTATCTATTTGCAATGAACTTAATTCGATACTGAGTTTAAAAGCATTGTATATTTAAGCGTCGTTTGGCATTTCATAATACTTATATAAGCGTGGTAAAAACCTTTCCTTTTTACAATGAAAACCCTTACAGAAAACCATTGCTAACAGAAAACCCTTCTTCAAAGTTTAACTTTGGGATTTAGCATTTTTAAGCTCGTTTCGAAAGGAAGTCTCAAAGATGCATAGTCTCTCTGGTTCCTGCCGCGTTTTTCCAGAAAAGTTTTAAATTAAATTTTAATGAAACTGCAGACATTTTAATAGATCACTCAATGCCAATTCAATACGAATCTTATTCAATCTTTTTTCTTTATCTTATCCAATTCATGCGATTAGATCAAATTAACTAAATCTGGTTTCAAAAATTTGGCAATTTTTATTTTTATACTGTTACTAAAAATTAAATTATACAAATATATCTTTAAAAAGTGTTATTTAGGCTTTAAAATCCAATCATACGCAGACTACGCTGCCCTTATCAATATGTGTGTTTAAACCACCTGCGAAAGATTATTATCTCGGCTAGTTAATGACAATTTTTTTTTCGAAAATCAATATTAAGAATGCTTTTATACTTCTGCTAAGGCAGGTACTTAAAGCTCCTATACATATTATACGTAAAATTTAAAAAAAATGTATTTTTGAGTTCAGCGTTATTTATATGATAGGTCGATGATTCCGTCAGGTTTCCCCCACACGATATACTAAAATTTGTTTATAAGTTACATAATAACTCCTCTACATTTTTACTAAATATATTTCTGAATGTTTAATAATCTGTTCATATGTGGGTCAATAATCATTATTATTTTTTCCAATTAGGACGTTTCATTTTCCATAGTTTACGAGAAAAATGACTGAGAGACAGACAGACACAGGAGTGATTTTATAATTGTTCCGCTTTTATCTTTTAAGTATGAAAACCTAAAAATGAATTAAGCGGATAATTTATGCTTGCTTTAATATATATTTGGGGTCGATGTAATATTTTTTTTTAATTTATTCAATTTTGCCATTTGTGGGACATTGCAGAGAAAGTCTTTAGTTAAGTTATAAATAAATATTTTTTATGGCATTGGTTTTCACCAAAAAATTAATAAATGCTGAAATCTTTCCTCTAGGACAGCAGTTCCCAATCTATGGGTCGCGACCCACTACTGGGCCGCAGTAGTTGTTTTAGTGGGTCGCGGAACAATCGAGGTTTATCATCGAAATATATCTGTTTTTTCAACTGTTTAAAAAGATATGACAATTTTAACAGGAAAAATTATTAAAAAAACTCTAATTTCCTTCTAGATTAATATACGAACAGAACATCCAGAAATATTTAATTCCGCTTTGAGGTCCTTGATGAAATTCGAAACTTCGTGCTTATGTGAGAACATGCTGTTTCTATTTTGCTGTTTTGAAAGACAAGTACTGAGGCAAACTCCGTGTTAATATATGTTCTCACGTTGGTAAATATCAGAACCAGAAAACTCGTGGATTATAAAGTTATTTTTTCATAATAATTAAACATATTTTTAACTATTATTGTAGTTTGTGCATCGTTTTAATTACTATTCACTTTCACACGTTGAAATTACCGATTCTAGTTTTTGTTGATAATGTATCTTCCTTACGAAAATTTGCGTTTTCCGTAGGATAGGATAGTCGAACGTAAGGAGATCATACAAAAATTGCTATACTGAGTTACAACTTTATCTTGGGTGTGTTCCGAAATTTTTATTTACTGAAAGGTGGGTTGCATACCAGGAAAGTTTGGGAACCACTACTCTAGGACACTAATACTAAAGAAAAAACTGTTATACATAATAATACAACATTAGGTGCTTGGGGGAAAATAAAGGCTTTTACTGTTTTCAATTAAATTGGGAGTTTTTGAGATGAAATGTTTAGTATTTTTGAATCTTTTAGTACCATTAAAAATATTGTAAAGTTATCAGTGCATATACCGTGGTCATCCTAAACAAGGCAAGTAAAAGTATTTTACAATTATAGTACGAATTTTGAGCAGCTCTAACATTTAACTTAAACAATTAACTTCGAATTTAACTACAAAAATCATAAAATTGCTCATCAAACGGTGGAAATTAGGTTCATTCACAGTTTTATAAATATTCAAATCTTGGCACAGCAGTTGTTGCGAAAATGATTGAATAAAAAAATTATCACTATTATATATTTTAACTATTTAAACGCCAATGCTCCCAAATGGGAATATCGCATTATTTGTAATGCAAAACATATATTTTCCAACATAATGACAATGTCCCTATTTTTCTTATAAAATATAAGGTTGATTTGAACTTTTGAAAAGAACTATTTTTAAGCATTTATCACAGGTATAAGGAAAATGTAAATTCATTAATTTGCATTTTGCTTTTATAGTTTTCTCTATATTATTTAAAATTTAACGCTAGAAATATAAATGTTTCAGGAATTCGAGAAAATATTAAAGAACAATATGTAATAGCATATAGCGTAAAATAATTTGTTATATGTACATAGATTGTCAATCAATAATCATGTTCCGAAATGCGAAACTGAACGTAAACAATCCAAAATAAAACTGCAGAAATGTATTATCTTGGTATTTTTTTATTTATTTGCTGATATTTGTAGCTGAATTATAGGAAAAACAAAAGTATAATTACATTGCGATATTAATTCGGCATGTAAACGGTTAAATTCAGCAATACGGGATTTTAAATACTCCATCTTATATGAGCACTTAATCGCCGTGGTACTGTAAAATAATTATGTACTGTACTTTATCGATTCCTCACAGTTTATAACTTCACTCTTTGTCTAGACTTTTTTTCACATTCTTTAAATGATATTTGTTCACTTTCAACGTAGGGTAACATCCCCAGTAATTGGCATGCACCAGTGATTGGCACATCCTACAAACATGTCCTAAAATAAGATTTATATCCAGTCTTTTAAAAATGCAAGACCATATGCCAGTTATATGCTCATTTACGTTAAAGATTATAACGTTGATTTATGCTACTGGATGACAATAGTGCCTATTAACCCTGCTGTTCTGTTCGGGTCTATTTGACCCGAAAAGTTTATTGTTCACTTATAAAAAAAATTAGCGCAGAGATATTTCCATGAAACTTTTGACTTTGTTCATTAATAATATAACTATATTTTCCTAGAAGTATTTACGTTTTTTTATATTTCCAAGAGATATTTTTTAACTTAGTCCTAATGTACTGTTCGGGTCATATTGACCCGAGATAAAAGATAATTTTATCATGCACTTTTAATTTTGTTTGAAATCATTCAATAAAAATAATTACTGCAACGTATCTATTTCGAAAGCTATTTCGTTGGCACAGGTATTAGATCACGTGACAGGAGAGCAAAGTCAAAATTGATATCATTGGCGGAAGGAGAAAAATGCACCTGTTAGTAGCGTTTCTTTTTTCTTGCTGTATTTCAATTTCTAATAATCTGAAGAACACTTGCATCCCTGAGTATTAGTGAAAAAATGGCGAATCGTAGAAATTTGAGCGACGCTGGTATTGCTAAATTAATGGAAGCCTCTGACAGCGAAGAGGAAAATGCGTCTGAGTATGGAAATCATACAAGTGAGGAAATTGAAAGTGAAAGTTCTGACAATGATTTTGATATTGATATTCAAAAGACGCACAATATACAGAGTATCCAGTCTAAGAATCGTGAAATAGTATGGAAATTAAATCCCCTTCTTCATTCTCGTCGATTAACGTCTGCTAATATTATAAAAACTACTCCAGGTGTCACAAGATATGCAAGGACAAGGATAACTGACATAAAAAGCGCATTTGCGACGGTATTCAATTCTGCAATCGAGAAGGAAATCATAAAAGTGACTAATATAGAAGGAAGAAAAGTGTATGAAAAAGAGTGGAAAAATATTAGTACTGAAACTTTTCAAGCATACATCGGATTATTATAATTAGCTGGTGTGTACAAATTATATGGAGAATCAACAAAATTTTTGTGGAATCAAGAAACAGGCAGAAATATATTTCGTGCTACAATGTCCCTCGAAACCTTTCATATGATATCGAGAGTTATTCGTTTTGACAATAAATCTACCAAGCAAGAAAGAAGGTCTGTAGATAAATTAGCTGCTGTTCGAGATATTTGGGAAAAGTGGATAGAAATTCAACCTAAATTGTATTATCCAAGTGAAGATGTTACTGTAGATGAACAATTAGTAGGATTTCTTGGACGATGCCCTTTCAAACAATATTTATCTAGTAAACACTCCAAGTATGGGATAAAAATATGGACTTTATGGGATAGCAAAACTTCGTATGTACTGAATGCACAAATTTACACTGGAAAAAATCAAGGATCAAAGCCAGAGAAAAGTCAGGGTATGCGGGTAGTGAGTGACCTTACTTATGGGTATTCAGGCACAATGTTTCATGTGATAACTTTTTCACATCCTATAACTTGGGAAACTTCTTCTAAAACGGAAAATGACTATGCTTGGCACCATTAGAAAAAATAATCCCGAACTTCCTGAGAAAATGCTAAACAAAGAAGTGCACAGCTCATCATTTTATTTTACAGAAGATACAACAGTTGTAAACTACATCCCTAAAAAGAACAAAAATGTTATTCTTATGAGCACTTTCCATCATGAAAATGAAGTTAGCGACAGACCTGACAAAAAGCCACAATTGATATTAGATTATAATGCAACTAAAGGGGCGGTGAATAGACTTGATCAACTTTTGAGTACATACACTTGTAAGAGAATAACAAATCGCTGGCCTATGATAGTATTCTATAATATGCTTGATACATCTGCTTACAATGCATTTATTCTGCGGATTTCAATAAACAGCAAATGGAATGAAAATAAATTAACCAAACGAAAGCTTTTTTTACAAGAATTGGGGAAAACTCTAATTTTTCCACACATTGAAGTAAGACAGCATCTTCCCAGAAGCGAAGTTTCATTCAAAATTGTGAAGAGAATGAGTAGTAAAAGTGCAAACGTACTATCGGAATGAGATGAAAATACTCCATTGTGTACTAAACGTGCAAGATGCGAGTTCTGCCCATCAACCAATGACAACAAAACTAATATATTATGTTACAATTGCAAAAAACACACTTGCAATTTTCACGTAAGCCATTTTTGTCCAAATTGTAAATAAAAGTAAATATTCAAATATTTTTAAGTTATTTTACTGGTGTTTTGTATTATTTGATATATATTTAAGCTTATTTTACTATTTTTTTATTATTTCTAAAATAGTTATTTTCATTTACTGCTAGAAAAGGTAATATTCTAAATCGAGTCACACTGACCCGAACACTACATACGTATAGTAAATGCGAACAGAACAGCAGAGATAAAGAGAAACAATTATGGCTTGTATCAAATTAGCCATTTTGTTGTAAATTCTTCTTTTTCGGCTTAAGGAAGGTATTCTTTTCAATTCATTAATATCTGATTTATAATATATTTTAAATTTTAATTGACAACAGTTTTGTTTAGCTAAAAAGGGTTACTTTAATTGTGTAAAAGTATTTTTGACACAAATATTTGGATTTCTGAATTAATGATAGATGTCAATTGATGGTGCTTCAATTTTGCTAGTTCCAAGTAATTGGCACCTATTCCAATTACAAGGAATTTGCAAGGAATTTGAGATTAAACTACTTATTTTGGAAGTACTTTTAAAGTTATAGACTAATTTTGTTTATCATTTGCTTTTATTTGAAAATATGAAATATATTCAGTAATTGATATCCATTAAAGCTTCATATGACAATTACTGGGGACTGCATGACAATTACTGGGTATTAATATAAGTATATTGTATTGTTTTAAAGTGTTCACATTTTAGACTAATATGCTGATTTCTTACTCTCAAAAATCTGAAATATGCCATCTTCATCTATGGTAAATTCATTTAAAGCGATTAAACCCAATGCAAAATGTAAAGTATTTTTTTAATATAAACATGTGCCAATTACTGGATCATAAGGTAACATACATTGGTGCTCTAGGTGCCAATTATTGGCGATTTCAGCAATTTTTTATAAATATATTTTTATAAAAATACTTTTTCAAAATTTTTTGCTTTTAGTGGGCAAAATAGATGCACAGATATGCATTCTTTAATTTAAAAATATTTCCAAGTAAATATCTTATTTCTTTGTAATGAAAATTGAAGTAAGTTTAAAGACAAATCCTTAATGTGCCAATTACTGGGGATGTTACCCTATTTTGAACAAGTAAAAAATCACATTTTTGAGAAAAGTTATAAATCAAATAATATTTATATATTTCTGAAAAAGACTAAAAATTCTCCAAAAAATGCAATTTTTTTCTTTTTCACTTAAAACCAAACACTGAGATTTTAGCGTTAAATACCTCAAACCGCATACTTTTATCTTTATTAGATCCAGAGGTTTTTCCTTGAAAAGCAGTGCATCAGATGCAATCTGACGAGGACTTTAACTTCATTTATCTCAGAATGGATTTTTTTCATGATTTCTCTACTTTAAAAGAGTATATCTAAAGTTCTTTGCAAGACATATGCATGGAATTTTCAATTGAAACTTTATGCTATGTTTCCTAAAAATTGCCTAGATAATTCTTAATTTTGAGTTTTAATTGGGAAAATATACTAATTAATGCAAAACTCACGCACAAAAAAACATATTTTATTTACAAAATTTTTATTTATACAATTTTTAAAATTAAAATAAAAACAGATATTTATTTTTTTCCTTTTTTTAACATGCAATATTTATTTTATATGAAAATATATTTCTGTAAAAAAATTATGACAAAATCTCTATTAAAAAAAATTAATTAAAATTAATATATATATATATATATATATATATATATATATATATATACCGGGTGTCCAGTAAATAACTGACCCATTTTGAACTTAAATAACAAATAAACTGTTTGAGATAATAATCCGCGGTTTGCGGTATTGTTATTAGAAATCAATAAATTTTTAAACATGTATTTTGTTAATATAGCTCAAATTTCGGAAAAAAAATATCGCGCTGGCGGTAACAGGCTGTTTGAATATAGACATGACTCTAATTTCCATAAATGTGAGATTTTCGGCTGAACCTGAATCTATATGTTGTCGAATCTGAATCTATATGTTGAATCGACTCTCGAATCAGCTTCAAAAATAAGGTACGTTGGTTGGAAAGTGATTTAAAATAATAGTTGTGATTGAACCATCTGTATTATTTTCCCCTCTTCAGTCTTGAGACTGGGATATTATTTTAAATATTATTACATTACATTAACAAAGTGCATATTTTAAAATTTATTTATATTCTAATAACAATACAGCAAGCCGCGCATTTTTATCTCAAACAGTTTTTTTGTTATTTACATTCAAAATGGGTCAGTCATTTACTGGACACCCTGTATATATATATATATATATATATATATATATATATATAAATATATAATTTTGTGAACAGAATTACTTATTTTTATCACTAGATGTCGAGTAAATGAGAATGTATATTATAACTATTTAAATGAAATGAAGACCGTAATTCATAAATATTTATAAATTTATATAGTAAATCAATAAATATAATAACCTAGTTTTCTGTAGAAAAATATTTCTTGTATAAATATTTATTGTTATAAATTTAAGACTTTGTTTTCCTGACGTTTACAAAATTTGCATCATTTGTACTTCGAATACGCTTAGATTTTTTCTTATGTAAATAAGATTACAGACTAACTTAATTTCATTCCCATGAAAATTTATTTTGTGACCCACATACCATAGCACATATAGAACATTTGAATTTGAATCTTATCTAGATATAAATAAAAATTTAAATTTAAATCTAGAATGTAATGTTTTAGTTATTTATTTGTTTATTTTGCTCAATTTTTCATTTGAATTCCAATGTAAGCGAATGTTTTTCCGTTTTCTAAAATTTAGTTCTATTTTTCTTTTCAACAATATATTTTAAATAGTTTTTCATTTCTATACTTACAGTGTTTGTTTTCCGTAGAAAGGAATTTGGAAACATATTTCAATGTTAGACGTAGATAGATAGGAATAATAGAAGGAAATCATTAAAAAAAATTAGTTAAGTATGAGTATTTTTTCTTCTTTAAAACATGATGCATAAAAAAGTAAAATAGAGCATAAAGCAAAATAATTATATAATAGAGATATTCTTCGTATGAAATGTTTTCGAAGATAAATAGGAGGAGGTTGGAGGATCTAGGAGATGAGAAATTTAACTTTCAGATACTTAAGTAAAACAAACCCATATACTTACGATCAACATACTTATGATCAACGATTTATTTTATTTCATGTATTATATGGTATGTATGATTTTAAAGTGATTTTTTTATTAATTTTATATCTATGTGTAAATAAGCAAGTTTGTGTTGGAAATATGACAAGCATCGCTCAATTCGTTTGCATTTTAACCCTTTCCGGCGCTGTGTGCTCGGTCTGGACACAGCTAATTTTAATTCCAAACTTGCAATTGTCACCTATAATATTTTAATAAAACCTTGCTTTTTCAATAAAAGCTGAAATTAAAGAGTTCTTGATTTCTTAAAAAGTCGCTTGTAAATTCCGGTGTCAGTCGATAATTTCTCATTTTACTAAGAGAATTTGTTCGCGCCGGAAAGGATTAAACCGTCACTCACGGCACAAATTAATCTTTGACATTTTTTAACACAGACACTGTGATTATGCATATATATATATGCATATATAGAATGTGTTTTCCTATAAGTGTTGAATGAAATTTTTTCCCTTGCAAAATGCCCGTTGGGTGAATTATGCTGTTTGAATCGGAAAATTAGTATTTGAATGAAATTATTCAATAATGTTATTATCGTGCCATGTGTAATTTAACTGGTGATAATACAATGAATCCCGCTGATTAGTTATATTTTGTGGTTTGGTGATATGAATTTCAACCTCTAGAACTATAACTTACTATGTAAGTGCACATGTACAAATTTTTATGCACGAAATTCAAAGCAATGTCAAAAAAATGTATCTTTTTAATCCAGGAGAATGTTCATATCTTCTACATAGATAACAATCAGAAATATTGAACATTTCTTCCAAATGTTTTCATCTTTAAAGTTGAAGAAACAGTCCTATTATTGGAAAACCAGAGTCACAGTTTTTATCTTTTTTCTTTGAATATTAATATGAAAAGTCCTAAAGATTATAGCAAATAACTCAGTACTGGAATCAACTAATTAGAAGTTGGAAATTTGTTTGTTCTATTCACACAAAAAAATAATGCAAATGTATATTTTTGTATATATATATATTTAATTTAATAGAAAAATTAACCTAGGGCACACTTAAATATAATAACACATTTAAATGATACACACTGAGATAAATGACACTTCTTTTTAACTTTACTTCAACTTTTGCGAGCAAGAACATTTTACACTGAAGATGATTTGAAAACCCACAAATTGCTTCCATCTATCTCGGCATCATTATATACTAATATAGACCATACGTATGAAAAAAATAAGCAAAAAAAGTTTCTTTTTTTTCAAAATCAATGTCTATTTTATTCAAAAACAGCTTTAATTGCGCAACAATGATTTAATTATGTTTTTTAGCGTTTACGATCGATTTATAAATATAGTTACGTAAATGATGACACATATGTTTTATCAAAATTTTTTATTTTTTATGAAATGATATCTTTTATCTTCTGTGTTCATTTAAATAATATACTCTGTCTACTTTTAAATTGTGAATTCAAATCTTCTTATTCAATTCTTCTTTTCAGCAAAAAGTAAACCTATTTTATTGTGCCATTATGTTTTCTAAAATTTCTGTTTGCACAATGTGTATTTCTTTTTCTTGTAAGCATGAGCAAAGAAGAAACATGTATTTTAAGAAATCCCATTTTGAAAGAATCTGCATACTGCCTTAAATTTTCTTTATTACAGACTTTATTTTCTCAAATATCATTTGTGATATTAGAAAGCACCAACGAAATAATTTTCCTTCTTTCCTGATTGTTTCACATAAAATTTTCTTTGAAATTTGATATAAATATTTAAAAATAAGGTATGTGTTGGAAATAAAGCTTGAAATTTTCTATCTTCGTAAATTTAATTGGCATTAGATCGATTGCTTCGTAGTATATCGAACGAAAAAGGCTGAATCCAGCTTATGTTTATCCAATTGAAAACTTTTAATTATATTTTATTTACGGAAGACATGTTTTTTATAATATGTTTTTTAATTCACAATATTATTTAATTTCAAAAGACAAAAACATTCAAAGAAAAAAATCCATTTATTTTACTACAAAAATATAAAGAAAAATTTAGTACTTGCCATCAATGCGTAAAATTAGCAAATCACTGTAATTAAATAAAAATGTCTTGAAGGAATTTCCACCTTGCTATTTATTTAAACTTTAAACTATACCAATAAGTACTTAAAAGACATTACAAATACATAACGATATTTTTATTTAACATATATCTGAGATCTTTCGGAAAAAAACACGATCCTTTTTCAAAAGAGGGAAAACAATATAATTGACAGAAATAGAAAACATCAATGAAAACAAAACAAAACTAGTACACATGCGCAAGCAAAATTCAGTCTACTGCTCTAAAGATGGCTGAGAAGGTAAATTCTGTATATCAAAAGTTCACCAAAACACCTATATCAAATTGCGGGAATACTATAAGAAATGACATCATTACAACCAGTATCGCTTTTAAGCAAAATTTCAATGGATTCACGGATAAGTAAAGAGTAACAGTTTGTTGTTGAAATGATTATTTTTGCTTTGTCGAAGTTTATCATAATATTTTGCATTTGATGCTAGCCGGATATATACATTACATACATCCACATTTTTCAATTACATCTGCTAAACTTTTAAATTCTCTGCGAGTATTTTCTTCAAATAATATTATATTAATTTACATTATTTAACTAGAACAAATGAGATATTTTATTAAATAATATTGTAAAGAAAAACTTATAAGGTTAAAAAATCTACATGCATTTTAATATGGATACCTGAAAATGTAGTGAACATTTACAAAAAACTGTGTTTTAAATTTTTTAATAGCAATTCTAAAGAAATTGTTTTATGGTTGCTCTTCGAAAATCAAATGAGTAAATTATTTTATAGTTTTACTTATTTTGTTTATAAGAATAAATATATATTTTTATTTACATGTAAATTTATTGATAAAATAACTAAAAGTTGATATCACTATAAAATCGTTTTATTTCAGAGTTTTTTCGAAAAAACTATTAAGAGGAAAACTGCTTTTTTGCAACTGTTATAAAGTTGGGATCATTATTAAAATATATTAAGGTAATACAACCCGTATTACCAACTCCATAAAAGTAAATTTCTGATAGACTGTTTAAAGGCAATCAGAGAAAACAAGCAGAAAGGAATCCCTTTAAAATGAATTTCTCTAAAAATAGGTAAGGTACATACACAGAGGCATGAATGAATAAACTCCATAAAAGTAAATTTCTGATAGACTGTTTAAAGGCAATCAGAGAAAACAAGCAGAAAGGAATTCCTTTAAAATGAATTTCTCTAAAAATAGGTAAGGTACATACACAAAGGCATGAATGAATAAACTTAAAAACCACTCGTTCTTGGTACTACTAAATAATAACTGCATACTTAAAATATAAAAATTTAACTTGTGTGTAAATCTCTCGTAAAGGGTACAGGGTTTATGTACAGGGTTTATTAAAAATAATATGACGTATTTTTTTTCTTTTCGTGATTCTGCGTTTTGATGCGTAAGTTCCAGGCAGCTTTTATGGAAGCGGAAATTAACATAAACACGCCGAAAGAGTCAATCCCCTAAAAGCTTCTGGGGCCTTTTTCTATCGTATTTTTTAATGCAGTTATATCAATAGCACTATTTTAAGCTTAAAAGTGCAATGTTTTTTAGAAAAACTCAATGCAATTAAATTATGTGTGGGACTATAGCCTAAAACGGCCTATGGAGACGTTGTCCGTAATTCAAAATATAATCGGAAATTCAGAACTTTAACAACGGCTGTTTTGAAAGTGTTGGAGTCTACAATCCGTACTTATTTTTTATATGACGCGTGTTGTGGCCGAACACGAACTTGTACGTCAGAGGCAGAGAGTGACAGATGCTTTCGATGTGGAAATACTAACAAGTTTGAAAGGTCGGCTCCATCAAGCGTGATCAGGCATTGCTATCAATCGTATTTTGTATCATAATAGTGCACGAAACTACACCTGTTCGTAATCGATGACTACCTGACTCAGAAAGAGATCGCAACTTTATCCTATCCTCCCTACAGTCCCAATCTGGATTAACCCGCGAGTAGTCGCGTTTTTTTTCCACAACGTCATTAGTCGCGCTCGGTCTTTTCGCCGCTGGCCCCCCGCATACCAAATATGTAAAATAAGAAATATTTTTCACCTAATATATGAAGATAACATTTCAATGAATATATAAATTTGCAGTTTTCTTAAATTATGCATTTTATTCATGAGATATGGAGTAATTTGAAAAAGTAAAAATGAGCTGACATTAGTGATTGTTACGTAGACTTTTTCGCCAATTTCAGCTTTGTTTCTAAAAATGTACCTGAAAGAAAAACAGAGGTGTCCTGTTACTTCACTAAGGTGTTGGAGAAACCTTCAAAGTCAGCTACATGGTAGATCTCCGTTGTATTTGTAATCTGATACAAGTTAGGAGAAAATAAGTTATACGGGCGGCGAAAAGACCGACACGCGACTACTAACGGGTTAAAAAGACAATTAGACAAAGAGCCGACTGCACAAAACCCTAAGTCATCGAGCACAAGAATAAATCCTTTATATTAATGACGCGTAGTCATAGGCGAATGCAATGATCCATGTCTGCAGGAAGTGAAGTGTTGCATAAGGCAAAAATTAATACCATTAGCAGCTCACTCATAGGTCTATCATTGTGTTTGCAATACAATCAAAAGTAGGAAAACACGGGAAAGTCGGTGCAAGAAAACATAATTCTAAGTCTACGAGTCAACCACTAGTGGTATTCATTTTTAGCTTATGCACCATTTCACTTCCGGCAGATATGGATCATTAGATTCCCCTATGACTACTCTTCCATAATATAAAGGATTTTTTCTTGTGCTCGATAAAATACGGTTTTGTACGATCGGATCCTGGACTAAATATCCTGTAAATGCGATTGTAGGGAGCCCTCGAAGTACATCGTCGTTGGACCATAAAAGTGGTTAAAGCGGATTCGACACCCTTCTTGAAAAACGATCCGCAAAAGGCCTTCTAAAGCTCCTTCTTAATGTGGATTAGCAAAAGTTTGTTGGTGCCATTTTTCATTTCTTGAAATATTTTAGTATTTGTAGAGGTATTTGAACACGAATTTTTACTGGAATTTGGTTTTATTGCATTTTATACAAATTCTGTCAAACTTAACTTTTATAATAGTTTTATATTTATTTTTCATAAAAATCATAAGATAAAGCTTTATGAAAATATTTTTCCTATAACAATAGCATGTTTTTAGAGCTACTTGGTCTATTTCACATATTTACAAAATGTTAGGGGATTGAGAAATTTTCTTTTATAGAAAAAAATATTATGATTTTTATGGAAATTTAAAAACAATTTCGAGATATCAACTTAATTCTTAAAAAAATACTAATACTTCTGGACTAAATACTAAGAAACAAAGATAATTTGACATTATATAATATTAAAATTTAAACTTATTTAAAACTCGAGATGTCAGATCTCCAGGAAAATGCCTTTGAAATACCTGACAGATCTGTTTATTTAAAGTGACATATTTTTATTGATCATAAACAAAATTTCAAGGATTTGTCATAAACTGGGATGATTTTACATTTAAAATAGACATATTATATTTATACTTGAATAATTGTATGAAAAAATTCCACATTTTCTGTTGTCATTTATAGTCATATCTCTCATTAATAAAAATACTGTACAGAGAAACATTTTTCTTATGTATTGATACAAATGCTTAATTATCAGCAAATTATTTTCTCTATGTATCAAAATAACCATAATTTTACTGTAAAATGAATATGAGGAATTAAATTTCAAAATTTTCTTTTTTCCAAAATTATAAAAATCGCGATTTTTCCTATAAATTTGTTGTATTAATGAATCTACACCGGTAAAAACATCACAAATTGCAAATAAGTAGTTTTATCCTGATACCAGTAATACAGACTTACATGGATTGTGAAATTTTGGTTTACAAAGGAAACCAATGGAAGCTGTTAAACACTTTTCGTGATTTCCCAAAATTTGAATTTCTGCAAAAGACGATTTTTAAACTCGCAATTTCATATATTCTTTATTTGAAAATGGATAAATTTTGCTACATCTTCTATTTCTATTTTCAATTTTTATTATTTCTTGAAGACTTATTTTTATGTAGGAGTCTAAATAAAAAGTATACACATACTAGTATTCATATAATACTGATATTTTATAAAAAATAATCTTCTAATATTGATAAATACTTGATAAGTATCCCCAAATTATTCGAACTAAACTATTTCTCTTAAATTTAGTTGCATTCATGTTTCTTTTTATTTGTGAACTACAATATAATATCTCTCAGAGTAAAATGTTGTTTATTAATATATACAAAATATTATATTGCTTCCCCTCTTTCTAACGCTTTTTTGTACTTGTTTATACTTCTAAAAAGTCTGTAATCATTAAAATAAAAAAGTGAAGCGAAATTGCTTAAAGTAAAAACCATGTAAATTTAAATTACTTTGCCTATTTGATCTTTATTTCAACCTAGGTAATATCATATTTATGTAAGTGTTTCAGATGCTAAATTTATGTTCCCAAAGTTAATTTTATCTCAGTATAATAGCTAAATACACAATTTTGTAAGATTTTTTTTTTTTTTTTTACATAGTAACTATTCTATATTTCTCCATAATGAAATTTGCGATAAAAAATCTGCACTTTTCGCATTTTTATTCCGTAACCTTCCTATCAGAAATTTATTATATTGTCATATCTATAGTATTAAATGTATGCATATAGGAAAAATCTGTCTTGTACTGTGAAAAGTAAAATAAATAAAAAGAATATTGCCCAGTTACACTGACGGCATTGAGCTCACAGGCTACGCATACTAATTGTACATTACAGCTTTATATTATCAAGGATTAATTCCGTTCGAAAAAATAAAGGGGGGGGGAGGGCAGCTCCATCCATTTGCACATTTTATACTTAAACATTGAACCCTTTAAACTAATCAGGGATATGCTTTATCATATAAAAAATATATATACAAATTTCAGAGCAAATCAGAGAATTCTTAATAAAAACCCATTAATGTAATTTGAGAGGACCTATTCCCCTCTTTCATACTTAACCATTAAATTTCAAAAACTATCCAGAGATTCGCTTTATCAGAAAGAACCTACATCTAAAATTAAAAGCAAATCGAATAATTACACAGAAAAACCCATTTGTCAAATTTAATGGGAGAGGGTAATGACAAGTATCCCCTTTATACTTAACAAAAAATTCCACACCTAATTAGGGAAGCATCTTATCACTATGAACCTGTACCCAACATTTGAAGCAAATCGATAAAGTCTGCGCGAAAAATCCATTAAACAAAATAAAGGGGGGTTAACTCCCATTTCCCCCCTTTCGTAGACTTATCCAGTAAACTCGCAAATAGAATCATGGAGGTTCCCTCATCGGAATAGCCTATGTTTATTTCATGAATATCAATTAAATCTGATAAATCTGCATGAAAAACACATTTATCGAAATGAAGGCTGGGGCATTAGCCCTCGTTCCCCTTCTTTATACTTATTCATTGAACACCCAATGCTATTCACGGAGGCGCCTCATCAGAATGATGCTATATTTAAATTTTGAACGAAAACTGATAAATCTGCATGAAATACCCATTTACATCAGTTAAGGAGAGGGGCATTCGACACCCGTTCCATCTGTTTATATTTATCCAATGAACAACTAATATTAATCATGCAGATGCCTCATCAGAACGATCCTATAAATAAATTTGATCAAAAACTGATAATTAACTATGAACAACACATTTATATAAATTAAGGGGTGGGGCATTAGCTCCCGTTCCCCATCATATACATTTCGAATGAACTCCAAAAATTAATCAGGGAAGCGCCATATATTGGGTTGGGGAAAAAGTAAATTCGTTTTTTCCCAATAGATAGATTTAAAGTCGTATATCTCGAGTAATACTTACTCAATTAAGTCATACTATACAGCGTTTGAAAGGTAACAGTCTCTAAAAAATTCTAGATATAAAGGTAGCGTCATCTGTTTAACTAGTCAAAAGTTATTGTGTTTTAAAAATAGAGATTTCAGAAGACCATTTTTGTCACATTTTAGTTTTTTACTTCCAAAAAGGGAAAAATCGGCGCAGGCTCATCGAAACTTGTGAGGCATTTAGGGTGATCAGTGCTTAAGTAAACGCCAAAATCAGAATCGGTTTGCTCGTTTTCCTTCCGAAAATTTCGATGTTGAAGATGAACCTTTCCCTGGCCGGCCAATCCTTGAAAAATTCGATGAAATTTAAAAAAAAATTCAGGTAGACTGACATATTTCTTCCCACGACATTGCCACGGAACTAAACATCAACCATAAACCACTTTTGAACCATTTATATAAAACTGGATACCAAAAGAAACTCGATACTTGGGTTCCCCATAAACTTACAGTGAAAAATTTAATGGACAGAGTTTTCATTTGTGAATTGCTACTGAAAGAATATGAAATCGAGCCATTTTTGAAAAAAATCATTACGGATGATGAAAAGGGAATCATGTATAACAACAATGTGCTAAAATGACCGTGATCGAAGCTTCACAAACGGTGGCAAAGCCCAGATTTATGCCTACGAAAGTGATTCTGAGTGTTTGGTGGGATTCGAAAGGAATTTTCCATCATGAGCTGCTCAAACCTGGCCAAACTATCAATTCAACTACCTTCTGTAAACAACTAATGCGATTGAAGCAGGCAATTAAAAAACACGGTCAAAATCCCGGTCGCCCGGAAAGGCGCTGTCTTCCATCACGACAACGCTAAACCACACGCATCTTTAGTCACTCGGCAAAAACTGAAAGAGCTTTGTTGAGAAGTTTTGATGAACCCACCGTATAGTCCGGACCTGGATCCGACGGATTACCATTTGTTCCGCCCTATGCGGTACTCTCTTGAAGGTGTTAAGCTTGCTTCAAAAAAGGCTTGTGAAAATCACCTTGTTCAGTTTTTTGCCCAGAACTCTCAGAAATTCTACAGTGACGGAATTATTGTTTTACCAGAAAAATGGCAAAAGGTCATCGAACAAAATAGCACATAAATTTTGATTAAGTTTTTTTAATTTATATAAATAAATTCACTTTGAAAAACACGAAAAAAGCGAGTTTACTTTTTCCCCAACCCAATATTTTAATCACGAGTTATCGCGTTACGCCCATGCGCACATAGTGAACGGACGGGCACATACGCTTCCAGGGTTTGACAGCCTGTCAGCTAAAAAATAATAATAATCATAACAAATTCTAATAACCATTTGAAAAGAAATTCTAATCAGTTTGACACATTAGATTCAGATTCAGATGTCGAAAGTGTACCTGATTCCGATTCGAGTTTATTCAGTACAAGTGGTCAGCTAATGGATTAATCATAATAAACTGGGTACAGCTGCGATGGTTCGGTAGCTTCGGCCCGCTTTTTGCCGTCTTTAATTTAATCAATTTTCAATTTAAATTTGTCCGCTTTTCAATTTTAGGTGCGTTCGTAATTATGTAAATACGTAGCATCTATAGTTGTCGTTCAGACTGTCCGTCTGTCCGTCCGCATATAACAACGCAAAAACTACCCAACTGGATCGTTTAAAATTTAAAATATATAAATATTACATAATTTTGTCGAGTTCAAATTT
The DNA here is from genome assembly GCA_964019185.1 of Maratus speculifer. Lineage (NCBI taxonomy): Eukaryota > Metazoa > Arthropoda > Arachnida > Araneae > Salticidae > Maratus > Maratus speculifer. The sequence goes on along the minus strand of OZ025289.1, from coordinate 94,125,158 downwards.
TATAAAAATCAGATGCATAGATCAGTTATAGGGACAATCAAAAGTATTCTTTTACATTAAGGTCAATGGGGAAAAATGTTTCAAATGCATTTTAATGGTGTTACACTCAATCGAATACAATAGAACAGATGAACCTAAGAAGTATATATATATATTAAAATGTACATTCTGTACAATCTGTGATGCAAAGAATATTTATTATTAAGTTACAGGACCACACAAAAGTATTCCACTACATAATGCTATATGGGAAACATTGTTTGGTTCTTCTGTTAATCATATTAAACTACTTCACATTTTATGAATATGATATACGTTGCTATAATGTAATAAAAGTTCCTTCCTGTATATTTTCAGGAACACAAACAAGATTTCGACCACTATACTATATCTGAAGTACTGTTTACTATAACAGCAAGATCTCAATACTTTTAAAACGTCGTTATCATAGGAACGCTTCTCATTTGCTATGCTTCACGTGCAATTTCCAACTTGTTTATTTTCTTTTACCTCAACTTGTCCTCCGCTAGATACTTGGCTATACGGGATGTAGTTTGGGATCTTTGAATCTGGCTTGCTCTAAAGAATCACAATAAAAGAAAAAATTTTAGAAAATGACGGATATTTGAAAAAGAAAGCTAAAGGATGACGTACGTAAAAAAAGGAGGAAAATAAAATGCGAACATGACAAGGACTATTCTTGATTCAACACAACAATCGTTTTCCAAACGGTTAAGAAAAGAAAAGTTCCTAAATTTCTCACAATGTACAGATCGAAAAAAAATATTCAATTGATGGAGCTATAACACTCTCATTGGCTCAATAATTTAAAAGATAAATCGAACGTTAATATATAGAAGCAGCTTATTAAAACATTTGCAAATTCTCTTAAATTAATTTACAAACGCGTTCAAAATTTACCCAATTCTACTGAATTTCAGTCAATTATATTGTAAGTAAAATATCTCGGGGATATTTAAGTAAACATCACGAGGTTACAGTTACAAGTTTATCAACGTTCGGTAATATTTATTCTACTTAATAATCAGGAAAATTACCTTTGAAATATCAGTTAAATGGGATCAACCTCTAAACATAAACTGAGTATTAATACGAAATTCTTATAAATGACAGTTTTTGATGTAACATTATTTATATTAATTTTTACATTTTTTCTACATTTACTACAAAAAAATATTAGATTCTTGAAATTTTCCGAATTCCGGTTTTCGATGAATTTACATATTTTAGGGGTCAGCGATTCCAAAAAAAAAAAACATAATTTTACAAAATATCTCTCTACCCATCTGTCAGGCTGTCTGTGAATTTGTCTGTCAGTATGTGGCAAACATTTTGAGGGTATTCTTGCTCAAGAACTAATGAGCGGAATTTTTCAAAACTTTATTTAGTTACACCTTGATATGGTATTTCTACTTTTATTCATTTCCTTCATTTATTAATGTTATCGACTTTTTTCATCTAAAATTTATATTTCAAAAAATATTTTTAAACTTAAATTTGTTATAAGATTGAATACAATAACACAAGTTAAGCTCAGAAACTTAAAATTCCGCACAAAGAAATGAAGTACATAGGAATTAACTTCATTGAAGTAAGAAGAGATTAAAAGTATGTAAGTGAAACTTTAGTGAAACTGTAATAACTAAAAGATTTTTTAAATGCCATAAAAAAATTTGTAAATGCGCTATAGGGTTTTAAAGAAATATTCGTGATTCTACTATGAGAGCAGCAGCAAGACTAAAATGAAAAATATGGTAAATAAATGAAGTTGAAGAATCAGTCAATAAAAAAGGAGGTAACAACAGTCAATTACCGCAGCATGCCATATACTACTATGAGAGCAGCAGCAAGACTAAAATGAAAAATATGGTAAATAAATGAAGTTGAAGAATCAGTCAATAAAAAAGGAGGTAACAACAGTCAATTACAGCAGCATGCCATATACTACTATGAGAGCAGCAGCAAGACTAAAATGAAAAATAAGGTAAATAAATGAAGTTAAAGAATCAGTCAATAGAAAAGAAGGTAACAACAGTCAATTACAGAAGAGCATGATCCTTATAGAAGAATTAAGAGCAGTAGTAAACTTATACAGCAAACTGGAAAATAAATAAATAGATCAATAAATAAAAATAAAATAAATGAATTATAAAATTAATCTTAAAAGAAGCGAGGCTCACTGTGTGCCTTTTCAATTCAGACTGTTTCTACTTATTGTGTTCACCAGACGACGTTGATATGGTGTTGCATATTGATAGTTCAAGAGCCGATAACGCACAAAACCCTAAGCCGAACACAAGAAAAAATACTTTATTTTATGGAAGAACAGTAATAGAGGAATCTAATAATCTATGTTTGTCGGAAGCGAAGTTGTGCATAAGCCGAAAATTGATACCACTAGTGGTTCACTCGTAGGTTTAGCATTGTGTTTTCCGTACAATCAAAAGTATGAAAACACAAAAAATGGGTGCAGGAAAGCACGATGCTGAACCTCCGAGACAACCAATAGTGGTATCAATTTTTGGCTTATTCACCACTTTGTTTCCGGCAGATATAGATCATTATATTCCTCTATTACTATTCTTCCATATAATAAATAATTTTTTCTTATGGTCGATGACTTAGAGTTTTGTGAGGTCGGCTCTTAAACTATGATGGAGACGGAGGAACGAAAAAAGAGTGAAATGCAATAGAAACGGTGATGGAGGAAGATGTGACCAAGAATTTTCAAATTTATTTTATTTAAGTGTGAAAAGTATTTGCTGTAAATTTTTATAATGTAATTAGTATATGTGTTAAATTAGTACTGTTTTGTCAAAAAGGTCAATATGAAACTATTGAACAGTAGTGCTGATTTAAAAAAAAGTTACACCAGAATCCTGAGATGTCCCGTGTGACGTTACAGACTTATTCGCGGGTGCTTATTTTTTTTCAGAATTTTAATTAGAAAGTTTGGGGTTCGACACGGTATATATACATATATATATATATGTATAGGGATACAGTCTTATGAAGAACACTAATGAAAACGGAATATTTAATGGGTAATAACTAAACTGCTCACTAAATTAAAATAAAGAAGTTTTATGATTAATTTTAAACTTTTTATCCGAAAATCTATAAATCGTTTTAAATTCCGCTTAAGTAAATCTCTTTAAATTTAAAATAATTAAGTTTTTTTCCTGAAAACATTCTAAGGACAAAACAATGAGACACTAATTAATTAATTAAAATTAAAATATTTCTTATTACCCATTCAGTATATTCTCGATTACTTCCTACTACCAATTTTGCTCACATTACCTAATTAAATTTCTTAAATGGAATTTCATAGCAGGCTTAATATCACTTCTAATTAGTCTATAAGTCTTAATCTGAAATAAATTTACTTTTCAGATATCTTTCTGAAAAGAATATTTAATTAAATTGTAAAATGTCATTAATCCCCTTCTAGAACTCCTAAAGACCATTCTGCTTTGATTTTCCTTTAAAAATCTGGTTTTCCTAAAAGAATATAATTTGATTAAAATGAACGATTTTGTCAATGAATCATGATTTAAATTGACAGAAATATACTCGTTCAGAAAATATCTTTTTCAACATAAAGTGAAAAATGTATATGTATAAACGTTTTCAATGTAGTTATTAAAAATTGATGTGCTAAGCTTTTAAGTAGTTTTCATTGCAAAAAGTAAAATGCTACCTCCTACAGCCGTCCGGAGGAAAGCACTTCTGGAAAATTTTGGTATATTTTGACCAATCATGACCCTCAGACCCCAAAACCACCCTCTGTTCAAATGTTGACATATATATATATATATATATATATGTGTGTGTGTGTGTGTGTGTGTGTGTGTGTGTGTGTGTGTGTGTGTAAACATAGATTTAAATGAAACCGATTTAAATGAAACTTCGTATGCATATAGTATATACAAATATCTCAACCGAGTTCGTTGGCCAGCATCATCCCCAATCTTGTTTCAAAGTTTCAATCATTTAAAATTTCTTTAAAAATTTAAAATTTAAAATTAAATGTGAAAGAGTTAAAAGTTGAAAAAATATTTATCTTTTATGTGTTAGAACTTAAAACAACGATTCCAGAACACTGTTTATTTCGTCTATATCTTAAAAAATGACTGAATTATAGAACTTTGCATTTTTAGTATAGCTGATATTTTGAAGCCATCTGATTTTTGTCACGTGATAACACGCGTACTTATGAATCGATGTGGATGTAACTTAGTGTGTACATAGTCCATAATGAGACCTGGACCGAGTTCGTTAGCCAGTTCCATACGCCATTTTCTTCAAAATGGCAATCATTAAAATTTTTTAATTAAAATTTAAAATTAGGTACAAAAAAGTGAGAAATTGAAAAATATTTTTCTTTTATGCATTTGACCTTGATAAAAATATTCTAGAGCATTTTTTTGTTTTGCCTGCTTCTTAAAAAATGGCTGAGTTATAGTACTTTTAATTCTAGTGTTGCTCAAATTTTGAAATGATCTGATTTTCATCACGTGATAACAGGCTTAATTATAAACCGATTTGGCTGTAACTTAGTGCGTACATAGTAAATACCGATGTCTAGACCGAGTTCGTTGGCGAGTTCCACCCGCGATCTTGTTTCAAAATGAAGGAATATTATTTTTTTTATTAAATTTTAAAATTAGGTACAAAAAAGTAAGAATTCGGAAAAGATTTTTCTTTTTTGTGTTTGACATTGATACAAAGATTCTAGAGCCTCTTTTCTTTCATCTCTATCTTAAAAAATGGCTGAGTTATAGCACTTTCAGTTTCTAGTGTGGTTGACATTTTGAAACGGTTTGAAGTTTGCCACGCAATAATACGCATACTTATAAACTGATTTGGATATAACTCCGTGTGTACATAGTATATACTAATGTTTTTACCGAATTCACTTGCCAACTTTTCCCGCCATATTGTTTCAAAATCGCGGCCGTTTAAGTTTGTCAAAAATCTTTTAAATGTATAATGATGTAAAAAAAAAAAAAAAAAAAAAAAAAAAAAAAATAGAAATTTAAAAAGGTTATTTCTAAAGTGTTTGATCTTAATAATTAATTCCAGAGTATTTTTTGCTTTATCTTTACCTTAAAAAACGCCTGAGATATAGCAGTTTGAATTTCTAATGTGGGTGACATTTTTAAAAAAATCAATTTGCCCGCAACAGCACTCGTATATATTAATCGACTTCGATGTGATTGTGCAGGTGCACATGAATTAAGATTTCGATCAAGTTCATTGGTTTGTTTTATCCACCGTGTTGTTTTAAAATGGCATAGAATTCATGATATCGTTGAACTTTGCAACCCTATAAATCGCTTAAAATAAAACCAGCTTGAATAAAAGATGTCTAATTTCTAAAAATTCCCATTAATATTCAGCATTGACAAAAACTAATATTCAATCTTATATAATCGGGTTTCACTAATTTGAGCTTCGTATGTTTGAATAATATAATTAAATTTAGAATAAATACATAAATAAATAAGGTATATGAAAACTACCTCTTCCTCTCGGTACTGCCGGAAGGACTTTTTTAATTCATTTTACATTAAAATTATTACTATTAATATTTAAATTTTAAGCTACACTGTTTTATTTATCTATTTAAATAAGTATTGCATTTAAAGAAAATGATTTTGAACAAATTATTAAACTTACCAAAAAGTTATGAAAAGACAAGATTGCGAGTGTTCAGGTAAAAATGCAGTCATACAAAAAAGAAATTGCCAATATTTTCTTATAGATAATACTATATTAAACAGATATTTAAGAAATCGAATTTCTCTTAAACAGAATAATTATATTTAATATTTTATTGACTGTGCTTTTCCTTGACCACCCGCTACCGTTAAAAATATCTTAGAGTAAAAAAATCTAACATTAACATTATGAGTTATAATAAATGATTTCGGTAGCTTAAGAATTTTTTATTTTCCATTTCTTAAAATAATTCGAAAATGTCTTCTACAATAAAATGTGTTATAATTTATGTTAAGAATCAAAAAACAATCTGATTCTTTAAAAGCATTCAAGAAATTAAAGTAATGGATGGTTTTTTTTATCAATTAGAATTCGTATCTGGTTATACGCTTTTCATATTTTTTACCCTTGGCAGGATTTTGTGTTATCATATATTACCACACATGTTAAAGCGTTATGATTGGCGTATTTGACGGCAAAAATGTCCACTGTCCAAAAATGTCCAAAAAATCTTGATTCTCATTGAAAAATGTGAAATTTGTGACAGATGGTCCTTACTGATACATGCAATAATATTTTTTTTTTTTTTATTTTTGCTATTGTTATAGTTGGTACTAACAGTACGTCACGTTTTAATAAAATGTCAGACTTGGCTAAAGTCTTTCTCAGACTTTTAGAACCGTTTTATCTTTTCGGCATACTGCCATGTGGTAAATAGGTCTTACCTTTTTTAGAGACATGGATAGTTTGCTCGGATGCTTGTAAATCTAAGGTTTACAAGAGGAAAAATTTTTCTAAAGTCAAACCCGAAATTCTCAAACAAATGTAAACTTTTTACGTCGATTATGCTCAACAGAACAGTTTCCTATTGTAAAGAAAGGAATTTAAAAAGTTTTCTTTTCAAACCACTATTAGAAATTAAAAATAAAAGGAGAACTCTAAATCATATTAAGTTGCAAGGACCACCACTCCACGTAAGCAATGCAGGATAGAAACTCTTATCCGCCTTTTCTGTTTAAACCTAAAAATAAATAAAACAAAACATTCGAACAATGAAATACGTCGAAAATTGAGATGCGTAAGATTTCTCTTAAGTGTCAAGATTTTTTTTTTTTTTTTTTGCCGGTACTGTACCCTGGATTAAATGCCCTATCAAAGCAATTTTGATATGCTTTTTTAAATTACTTCTCGTACGATAAAAAATATTTATTAAACGCCAGATCACAACAAATAACACTTTGGCGTTATCATAAGCGAGGAACTCTGGTGCGATTTGCAGTTTTTGACTAAAATATTGCCTTAGATCTCGAAGCCGAGGGATTAAATTTTGGTTTATGTATTAAACCACTATGATTTTAATGACTCAATCATTGTATTAATGACTCAATTTTTTCCCAGTGTAACTTGCACAATCGAGCCTAGTGTATCACGCCAACCAATCGCAAACGTGAAGGAAATCCCCATGCGCCGAAATTCGCTATTTTTGAGAAGTAGGGGCTACTGTGTATATGCATTATGCATTTCATTTAGTTCTTCGAACATTTCATTTATCGGACTGTGTTGTTTCGCATACAAAAATAAAAAAATAATTCAAAAATACATATGAGATATGTTCTCAGACAGTAACAATGCATGACAAGTAAGTTATCTAATCATTATATTTAAAATGAAAATAATTTTAAGATAATATTCCTTGGATCCAATAGGTTAAGATCCTTTACAAATAACTCAAAGACACTAACAAGTTAGTAACAGATCAATGGTAGCATTATTCATAAATTTCTCGTTTACAATTTAAAAAATTTAACCATTTTTTTCATTCAAATAGCAGAGGTCGCAGAGGTTTATTAATGCCGGATACTTGTTTACTTTTTTCTTTTAGTATATATATCTATATTATAAAGGCCAAACGTATCTGTGCGTAACGCATACGTCATTCTGCGCATGACAACACTTTCAAATTTCAAATGAATTTCGGTATTGCAAATTTTGCTTCTAAAAATTTTTAAACTTCTCAATGTCGCATATTTTCAATTTTTACACCATCGTGTAGAAAAAAATGTACTTTTAAATGAAATTCGTTTGAAAGCTGTATCTTAATTTGTTTTTGAAATACTAATTTTTTTGTATCTTTTAATACCTTTTTTCAAATCGTGGCAACAGGAGTACTGCTTTTCTATTTAAAGCAAAGGAAAAAAGGGGGAAAACGAGGGGACAAATTAAGTGCTGTATCTTTATGTTGCCATTTTCTCATTAAAAGGGAAAAAATAGAAATTTAAATATCTTCTGTTATAAAACCCGGTGAATTTTGACTTCATTTACAAAATTTGATTTACACGTAAAAGAATATCAACAGTTTAATATCTGTTTCAGCTAATAGCATTGAGACTTCAAGTTTTGAATCAAAATTATCAAATTAAAATGCCAATTTTTTTAAACGTGATTACAGATGTGAAATGTACATTTGTAAATTTTGATATGGTGTTTTGCTTTTTATCATTTTGGAATACTAGCATAAGAACCTTAATTGATAACTTTATCATAATAACATACCTTTATTATTTTTTACAACTTACATCTACGATTAAAGTTTATCTTTAAGAATTTCTACAACTGCGTTTTATAGAAATAGTATTTTGGGTACTTCTAGGTTATCCTGTCCACCAAAAAATTATCGCCAAACTAAGAAATTAAATGCCAATAATGGATGATCATGAATGTCAAACTCAATGACATGAAATAAGATTCATATGTTTAAAATGTCATTAAGTGATTTTTATTTCGACTTTTTATTAATATTCTACTAATTATTTGTTTTTTCGTTATTTTAAATAAATATTATGTCAATATGTATATTTTGGCGATTTGTGTAATTTGGCGAAATTGGTCGACGGGATAACAGAGTAGTACCATATTTTGTTAATTTGATGATAAATATCGTTTGTTTAAGAGTTAGACGTACCAATATAAAATGCATTTTTTACTATAACTAATTTTGTAGGTTTAATATAACGTGATGAAACAGTTCCTTCTTAACCATTTTCTTTCGTCTAAATTTGACGGGTTCTACCTTGTGTTTTTAATAACGATATTTTTATTGTCGAAACTGATTAAGAAATAGTAAGTGAACTCATTAAATAACTGCAAACTAGATAAAGATAAATGCAATTAATTAGAGGTTTCCCTTGAATACTAAAAGAAGAACAATCATATAAGTATACATAAAATATCAATTAGAAATGAACGTCGCCATTTTTTATTTTTAGCTTGTGAGTGCTTTTGTTTTATTTTCTTAAAATATGACTATAATTTACTAACTTCTTAAGTGAAATGTATTAACAGCTTTGCAATAAATTTTTAAAGAATTTAACTAACTTCAGAGGTTTACAAAATTTTAATTAGTTATCGTGAAAAGTTCACACCGATAATTTTCATTTTCTTTTACATCAGAACAAGTTTATAGATAGCCCAATACTTCACCAAAATGTATCTAAACTTTAAAGCTCATTCTTCAACAATTTTCCTTGTCATATTTCGTAGAAAATGTTTCTCGAGTCGATATCTGCTAAAATGCAAGCTGTTATAAATTAAATCGAGTATAAAGAGTAAACGAATATTTGTTATTATTTGAAAGAATTAAAAACAAATAAAACTCATTGATCAGGTGTGAAGGATTTTAAATTTGTACTTATAGTAGCACAACGCAAATGTTCGCTTCTTTATCTATCTTTCTTGATCAATAATTATATTCCTTAATGAAATTTATGAATTTAATGACAGAATTTTTATAAAATCCCTTTAATAAATTATAAAATCACTTTAATAATTAAAAGTTTTCTGAAACTTTTAACTCTCTATGTGTTTAGAATGTAATATTCCTTTCACTAAGTTCCAGATATAAACGCAATATAAGCAATATTTAAAATAAATATTCTATAGATTCAATGAGTTTTCATTACATTGAAGAATTATTAATACTCTCAAGGATTACATTCATATTTGTAATTAGGTTTATTATTATTATTTTTTATTAATATTCAAAGAATCATATTTTCTGAGTATGTAAAACAAAATTCAAAGAAAAACATTATAATTTATCCACTTGCAAAACGCTCAGAGGATTTTAAATCATTTTCATAAAAAAACAATTTTCATTTAAATTAATACAAATCAATCTAAAGACACGAATTATCTCAAATTTAACAAAGGATCCTATCCTTATCACAACAAAAGTACAAATTTAAAAGCTTTAAAAATCAGAAATTTCAAAATCCACGTACATTTATATAGCTACGCAGAATAATAAAAAGTAAACATCATGAGCGCAAGACACATTCACACTCAAGACAATTTCCGAGTTGTAGGTATGATCCTAGAATTCTCTCGGAAAAAGAAAATTTTGTATTACTTTTACTTAAACCTCAAAGTGTTTGGAACGTAATATTCCCCTCACTAATCTACAGGTTTCAGTACTATATAAGCAGTATTTAAGGTAATTCCATAGATTTAATAAATTTTAATACATTTTAGAATGATTAGTACTTTTAAGAAATACATTTATATTGTAATTAAGTTTTTTTTTTTATAATGTTAGAAGAATCATATTTTCTGAGCATTTAAACAAAATTCAGGGGAAACATAGAGTGCACAGTCTACCAACTGCGAGTGAAGCAAATAAAGAGGTTGCCACATGATGGTAGCTAATTTTTTACATTGGATTAAACATTTCTGATTATCGTTGAAACCAAATTCCAATAACAAATTTTAATTGAAAAATTTGCCTTAATTTATTGGTTTACTAATTCAAAATTTCTCTTAAACATAAAATAAAATTTCTATTCGTGTTTAGTGGTGGAAGTTTTCCCGGATGTCATGTTCTCTTTCATTTTATTGACAGGAGTTTGTTTAGGCTTAGACGATATATTTAAATTACAATGCGTGTTTACAGCCAAAATAAGCATGTACCAGTAAGAATAAATATCTGCTGTAGGCCAGAATTATGGCTGATATTCTGTATCAAAAAGCCATTTAATTACAAATAAAAAATTATTTTCGAGATCGTCTGCAAATAAGTCTCTGTAAAAAATGTTACAGATGAAGTTTCACCATTTTGAAGGTATGGCCGTTCCAATACATGTATTTTTCTTCAGTACTATTTTGTTTTAACCTAGCTTTTTTAATGTCCACTAGTAGTAATAATAACATATAATGTGCATTTCTTATAATGTCTTCATTAATGTTTTGCATTTTCGTCATAATAATAACAATAAAAGTTTCCTTAAATCTCTTGCACAGTTGATAGTTATTTACTTTAAACACTTGTTACGCATTTTAAATATAAAACATAATTTAGTTTTCTGAATGAATCACTTATGAGAAAACGTAAATAATATTAAAAAGTCGTAATATCTGTAAATCACGTTGTAATACGATAATTTCCAAACGTCACCAATATCCAATAAACATTACACAAAATAAGTAAATAAATAAATAAATAAAGTTTAAAAAATAGCTTTTAGATTATGACATATTTCTTAAGATTTAGTAAAGCTGTTTAGATAGTTACTATTCATATTATTATTCTAAAAAGTATTTTTTTTCTCAAAATTTCATACAAAACATATCGGATATGAAAGGACTTATTGTACCGAAATAAGTGTTAATAAATTAAGAAGAAGTAATAACAAATAAATATTTTACATTATGTTAGACCTATATAGTTAACATCAATTATAAATTCTTAAAAAATATCTTGAATGAGGATAGATATACTTTAATAATTACAAAGATTTCTATCAAGATTTCTATTATTTTCCTGATTAGCTTCTATAAATAAAAAGTTATGATTGCTTTAAATACTGTAAATTTTTAAATATTTATACGAAAATGTTTATTTTTTACAGTAAGGGTGAACCACTGTTACTGTTTTTAATTACCGGTAGCGGAAGTAAGCCCCTTTCATTAGATAAGAAATTATAATAATTTTAAGGGAGGCTTTTAATTGTAACTTTTGTGAAATGAAGGTAAAAATTTGAAGGTAGAGCGTTATGTTTGGAATTTATAAATTTACCAGAATTTATATAATTTGCAGAATATGTGACGGGGTGGGGCTTATATTTCCGAGGTACTTTACGATACATAAAATAATAATCGTACTTCAAAAATCGAACCTCAATTTTATCGATATTTGTATGCTTTAGTTAAATTGCTCTATATGCATACAATAAATATTTTTTTTTATCTCATGAAAATGATTATTATGTTGAATACCTTGATATTTTTACTTTTCCAAAATTCATATCATTTGTACTTTTGAATGCATTTAGGATTTTTTTTTATGTAAATCAGATTGTAAACTAATTTAATTTCGCTGACATTGAAATGTTTTCCGCATATCAAAGTCCGTGTACAACATTCGAATTTGAATATCATCTAAATAGAAATAACAATTCAAATTTAAATCTTGAACGAAAAGTTTTATTTATTTGTCTCGTTATTTTGCCACATTTTGCATCTGAACTCTTGTCTAAGGAAATGCTTTTCTCGTTTTTTAGGATGGCATTCTATTTTTTTTTTTTTTTGTTATTATCATACAGATTTTGAAAAGTTTTCCATTGCTATGCTTCACAACGCTACTCTTCAGTAGAAGGAACTCGGAAAACATTATTCTATGTTAGACTTTGAGAAATTAAACATATGTTTCAATTATTGTATAATTTCTACGAGAAACCACAAAAATATACCGGGTGTCTCAAAAATGACTGATGGATTTTAAAATTCAATAACATGCAAACGGTGACAGCTATTTAAAAAATTTTTGCAGGAGGGTTATGTATAATGTCAGGAGTTTTTTATCATAATTTTTTATTTTAGTTCGAATTTCAAACAATAGGTGGCGCTGACGGCGATTGAAGGGCAGGTGATCAGTGCTGAGTGAACCGTCGACCTAGCCTTCAATCGCCGTCAGCGCCACCTATTGTTTTAAATTCAAACTATAATAAAAAATTACGATAAAAAAACTCCTGACATTATACATAACCCTCCTGCAAAAAAAAAAAAAAAAAAAAAAAAAAAAAAAAAAATAATAATAATAATAGCTGTCACCGTTTGCAAGTTATTGAATTTTAAAATCCATCAGTCATTTTTGGGACACCCGGTAAGTATTTTTTACTGCTTCCGTGATGTATATGTTACAGGCCAAACCCGATTTTAGGCCAAACTAGATTGGCCTAGGCCAACCCGGTCTATCCTAACGCCCATCGTATAAACTAGTTTTTCCTAGACCAAACCGGTTTATCCTAACGCCTATCGGATAAACTAGTTTTTCCTAGGCCAAACAGGTTTATCCTAACGCCCATCGGATAAACTAGTTTTTCCTAGGCCAAACTAGTCTATCCTAAGGCCCATAGGACAAACTAGATTTTCCTAGGCCAAACTAGTTTGGCCTAACTCTTATAGGATAAACTAGTTTAGACTGCTGTTTATTGGTCTGAACTAGTTTATCCTAGGCCAATTCAGATTGGCGTGATTTTATTGAATTCAATGACCGCCTCAGCGCCAACATTCTTGTTTTTCCTAGGCTGATCAAGTTTATCCTAGGCCAATGTAGTTTTATGTGTTTTTAACTCACGGGTGTGAAAGCCAGAGAAATAATGGGTTTACAGGTTCTGTATATACATGTACGCATGTATGTACACATGTATGTACGTATATGCGTACATATGTACGTAACGCGATAACTCTTGATAGAGATATCCGATTTGCTTCAAATTTTCAATGTAGGTTCATTCTGATAAGGTACTTTTCTGGTTAATTTTGGGAATAAGAATAAAGGTGGACAAACGGGAGGCTAATCCTCCACCGTTAATTTACAGAAATGGATTCATTATGCAGAATTATCAGTTTTCCTTTAAAATTTTAGATATAGGATCATTGTGACAAGGCGCCTCTGTGATTAGTTGTGGATGTTTACTGTTTAAGTTTAAAAGAAAATGCAATGTTGGTAACACAACATAATTTAGATAAATGGTATTTGACGCAGAATTGGGATATTTGCTTCAAATTTTGGATATAGGTTCTTTCTAATAATGCGATTCCCATAATAGTTTTGGGGGTTTAATGATTACGTATGAAGGGAAAAATGAAAAATTTCCCTCTTACCTAGAAAAAACTAGTTTATCCTATGGACTTTTAGATAAAAAGTTTGGCGTCGAAAAAACTAGTTTATCCAGTTGGCGTTAGGATAAAATAGTTTGGCCTAGGCTAATCTAAATTGGCTTGAAATCAGGTTTGTCCGGTAAAAAACATGTCTTTCACAAGAATAAGTATAAATGTGTATAAAGAGTCATTGCTTATCACATCAATACAAAAATTTAACATGTCCACCGACGAGTACATGTCCACCAAATGCAAGATTTAGAGCAAATCGGTTAATTCTGCATGAAAAACCCATTTGCCAAAATTAGGCGGGATCCCCCCATTCCCGTTGTTCTTATTCAATTAGCCCCCAAAACAAATTAGGGAAGCGCTTTGCCAAAATGAATTTATTTCTAAAATTTGAAGCAAATCAGTAAATTCTGCGTGAAAAAAGCATTTACATAAAATATGGAGACTTGACTTTACATAAAATAAAAAAACTATTCCCCCTCCCTTTATACTTCAACAATGAACATCCACAACTAATCATGGAGGCGCCTCAAGAGAATGCTCCTGTATCTAAAATTTGTATAAAATATGCTAATAATGCATGGAAACCCATTTATTTGAATTAAGGGAAGGGACGAATCACCTTCTCTGTCTCCCCCCCTCTTATTATTCTCCAATGACCTTCCACAATTAATCTGAAAAGCTCCTCATAAGAATAAACCTACATTGAAAGTTTGATGCAAATTGAGTATTTCTATCAAGAATTTTTGCGTTACGGACTTACGTACATACATAGATACAGAACCTACGGGCACATTAATTCTCATGCTTTGGTAGCCTGATGAGATAAAAACACGTCAAATTACATTATTTCTATCAAGAGTTATCGTGTTACGTACATGCGTACATACATGCGTACAAGCATATACAGAACCTGTCAGCCCATTATTTCTCTGGCGTTTACGCCTGTGAGCTAAAAACACGTAAAAATACATTGGCGTAGGATAAACTAGATCAGCCTAGGACAAACAAGAATGTTGACGTTGAGGCGGTCATTGAATGCAATTAAATCATGCCAAATTGAATTGGCCTAGGATAAACTAGTTCAGACCAATAAACAGCAGTCTAAACTGGTATATCCTATAAGAGTTAGGCCAAACTAGCTTGGCCTAGGGAAATTTAGTTTGTCCTATGGGCCTTACGATAGACTAGTTTGGCCTAGGAAAAACTAGTTTATCCGATGGGCGTTAGGATAAACCGGTTTGGACTAGGAAAAACTAGTTTATCCGATAGGCGTAAGGATAGACCGGTGTGGCCTAGGAAAAACTAGTTAATCCGATGGGCGTTAGGATAGACCGGGTTGGGCTAGGCCAATCTAGTTTGGCCTAAAATCGGTTTGGCCTGTAACATATACAAAAGTGAAATATACAGCAATAAAAAAGGAGTATAGCACTATTGACTTCAATATTATATAGGTTTAAAAAATTAAAATATCATTATATAATGGGGCGATTCGATAAGGTTTATAGATATTTTCATTTTCTATATCAAAAATTTCATTTTAAGACTTTCGACTTTTTTTTTTTTTTTTACATTTTTATGTCAATCATTTGTGTTATTTAGAATTTATGCACTTACCGCCAACCTATACAAAAACACATTTTTTAACGAATTTGAAAATAAATATGTATTTAAGCAGTCAATTTAGGATATTTTACAAGAAACGAATTGGAAATGTTTAAAAATATTTCATAAATCTTGTAATAATTTAAACACGCGATTTATGCCTGACATTTATTATTACAAGTTTGGAATCTTAAAAAAAATTAAATGAAATTTAAACAAAATAAAATTTAGTGGGGAAAAAATTAAACTTTCTAAAAATACGATAAATTTAAATAGAAATGAAATAACTACTGATCAATTTAAAAAGAAATACGAACAACAAAATTTAAATAAAAACACACATATATGTGACGATTTAAGGAGAACTCGAATTATTTCAAGTAGTTAAACAAAACACACAGTCATGGCAAGCGAGGGAAAAAACAAAATAAATAAATAAATGTAGAAGATCTAATAATAAGTCATTGGCTGCTGTAAGTTCATTTATTTAATTCGTAATAATGAGAACGGGAAAAGCTCCTTTTGCAAAAATTCCATCATTATTTCAGCGAGCCCTCCTCATCCAAGAAGCAACCCAAGAATCTTCTTTTTCATCTCGAGACTTCCACCTTTTTAAACTAAAAAGAAAGTTTTGGAACATTCTGTAACCTCAAACCATCATTCTTTTTTGTAAACAGAATTCTTGTCCAGCTACGAGATTATTTTCCACAAACGATAAATTTATTTTAAAAAATATATTATTTAACCAATTTATAATTGAATCGGGATTTTTTAGGCAGACGACTTTTATAAATGATTAATTTTAAGAGAAAAAGAAAAGAAATGAATTTATTAATATGCACACTATCGAAGGTTGACGACGGAAAAATAAATAAATAGATAAAATAAAATAATTATATTTTTTGAAAGGTATGGTTTTGGAATAAATTTAATAAGACTTTCTGAAAAAGGTTTGATAAAAACATAGAAGAAATCAGTTTTATTTGGAATATTAAGAAATAAAGTTTTAATTAAGAATATTTTTAATTTCGAGCCATCTTTTTTTAAATTTACGCATACTGGAATAATGTTTTTTAAGGCAAATTAAGAATTTATATCGTCTGCATACAGATTAACAGATTAGATCTTGAAACAAGATTTTAATTTAATAATTTGAAGTAAGTACGGAAAATTAAGATAGTATAAAGGTTAGTTTTGGCGAAAATTTTTTTAATTTGTAATATATATGTATTAAAAATAAACAAAAATGATATGTTTTAAAAATATTGAATTTAATCTGTCGTATTATATCTAAAACTTAAATTGATAAATTAAGATTTCTGCATCCTTAAATGTTAATGGAAAATGTACTTCTTCTGAATTTTACTTTTTCCGATTTTGATTTATTATACAATGAATCCAAATTGAAAAAAAGTGTAGTTTCCAATTTAATTCGGTACTTAACTTACTTAAATTTAAATTTTTACGGTCAAAAGCTTTTATAGAAGTCAATAATGATAAGCAACTCAAATACAAAGATTTGAACGATTTATTCTCTCTGTGTTCAAAAATTTTCCACTTTATTCTAAATTGAGTAAAATCTTTTACTGTAATACTTTCTTTTAAATGGTTTCTATACTAAATCTTTCGAATTATACCTTTTTTTTAAATAGAAATTGCTTTTGAAAAGTATAAACAGTGATTTTATTTCATAAGAAATGAACATCTTATAACGTAAATTGGGAAATATCAAAGATTCTGAAATTCATTATTTTACGAAAGTACTGACAAAAGACAAAGAAATATTTGCAGATGTTTCTAAAAATATAAATGTGTTTATTTAATACTCTAATTCGCAACATTTTAATAATAAAAATTGCGATTTTATAAATAAATATATTTTATGAACTATGCTTATCATAAAAAAAACAACTACGTTAAAAAATTAATTTTTCCTCTAATAATGATACCAATCTCTTTTAAACATAGTACATTTTTTCCCTATATTTTCCTTAATATAACCTTGCTTGAAACATTAAGTTTATGTAATGATTCATGAATCCGTTCGCATTTTTACTCCTTGACTATTGGCATAAATTCATTTCTAACAATTAATAACAATTATTTTGTTGTTCTATATGTTGATAAAAGGAAACTTAGTTATCATTGTTGAATTCATTTATTTTTCTCCAGAATATTCTGGGCGTTTTTTAATCCTAGACGTTTGAGTTAGAGTTCCTCGCCGTTAAATTCACAAAGCCCAATCAATCAGCAACTGTATAGAAAAACAATAGAGTTAGCTGATAGTTCCGATCTTGTGATTTTAGTCAAAAAAAGAAAAGTGAACACCAACACTAAGTACAATATCTCCGTTATGTAAATACAGGCATTTAGAACTTTTTTAAGCACAAAATGCACATTTTCCTCAAAAGGAGATAGCTCGATAATCTGAGGAGGAATGTGAAGTGATGGGGTATTTTCGTAAAATCTTACCAGCGAAGAAGTTACAACGTCCAACTGAAAATTGAAATTGACAAAATTTACACATCTTCAAAAAATACTCATTACTACAATGCATTTTCGTACTGACTTTTGTTGAACTTCATATTTCTAAGCTTTTTGTAAAAAGTAATGTTAAGAAAAATATACAATAGAGGAAAGATTAGTGGTACTAAATAGCTTAGTTTTATGCACAAAATCTGATTATTAGGAGAGTTTCAAAATACGACTAATATATAATAACTGTGAAAATTTTTGTATGTTTAGCTTGTAGTTTTTAAGTGTACTTCAAATTCACTCAGTTTGTCAGAACATTCACTCATCGATGACAAGTAGAATGATGTAATTCCTCACCATGGAAATGTGCATTTATCACTAAAAATTCCTTCGTTACAAGAAAAACGTCTTTGTTACAGTAAGAGATATTACTTATATTACAAAACATATTTTTTCTTATGCGCCTAAACAACAAAATTCTAAGCGTAAGCGAAGTAGAAAATAGTGTAATAAAAGAGTAAAGATCTTCATCTTTGCTTACATTGTGACGTTCCCGGCCAGACCGCCTCGTGTAAAAGAGGACATTGTAGATAAATTACAATTAAAAGACTTTTATTTTCCACTACAATGGACTATGAAAGTGGAGCTCGATTCAGGATTTAGAGAGGCGTTCACACTACTGACATCTAATTAATATGAAGAATAATCAATGATTCTATTCGCAAACTTCCTACCAATCTGACTATGACATTTTCCCAGCTTCTAACTTCTCTCTTTTTTTCTCTTTCACTGCGATGTCAAAACTACCTTAATAGGATCATCAGTGTCCATGCATTAAAGGCTTAAGACACTCACTAACTCTCCCTTCTGCTCTTAATCACTGCTTTTACACATTGCAGGCTGTAGATACGGGGCTAGAGATTTGGAATGAAAAAGAATATTGTCCAGTTAAACTGATGGCATTGAGCTCACAGGCTACTCATTCTAATTGTACATTACAACCTTATATTTTCAAGGGTTAATTCCGTTCGAAATACAAATTTAAGATAGGAAACAGCTTCCTCCATTTCCCATTTTTATTCTTAATCATTGAACCCCTTAAACTAATCAGGGACATGCTTTATTATATAAAAAATCTGTATCCAAAATTCAGAGCAAATCTGAAAATTCTTAATAAAAATCCATTTATATAATTTAAGGGAAGTTATCCCCCTCTTTTATACTTAATCACGAAACTTCCAAAAGTATTCAGAGATTTGAACGAAATCTGATAATTCTGCATGAAAAACCCATTTATATAAATTAAGGGGAAGGACATTAAAACCCCCGTTCTCCCTGTTCATACTTATCCAATGAACACCAAATACCAATCACGGAGGCGCTTCATCTGAATGATCCTATACCTAAATTTTAAACGAAAACTGATAATTCTGTATGAAAAACCCATTTAAACCAAATAAAAGGAGGGTCATGAGCATTCCGTTCCCTCTCTTATGCATATCGAATGAGCCCCAAAAACTAATCAGGGAAGCGCCTTACCAGAATGTACCTATATACAAAATTTCAAGTGAATCCGATATTTTTATCACGAGTAATCGCATTACGCACATACGCACATACAGAACGGACGGGCACATAAGCTCTCAGGCTTCAATAGCATGTGAGCTAAAAAACTCTTAAACCACAGTTAACTCTAGACCCGGAGCTCCCCGCATACTTTGAAAAGTTAGAGCTGCATACACTATAGATGTCGCTCTTGCACCACACATGTTAGATCAATGACGTCACGAACTCACTCAAAACACGAGAGTGCCTTTATTACAAAGGGACACTACCCCATAATATAATTTTAATTTTAAAAGATCTGTTATTGCATTTTTGCTAAAGGAATTTTACAATTTATAATTGATATGGAAATTGCAATTGGGTCCATAATCTGTGTGGACCAATCTGCATTATTTCCAGATTTTTATATCCTCGAAATTAAGAGAATATATATTATTCCAGTGGTTAAAAAAAGTTAAGTGTTTATGTTCTGCTGAACTTTTTAGTTAGATTATAAAACATTCTAGGGATTAGGCATCTCATACCTCAGTATAAGAAATTGACCGAAAGCAATGTGATGCAAAATCTATTTTATCTATTAAACTGAAAAACAATAAGCAAAAGAAAAGTTTCGTTTTATAATTTAATAAAATAAAGTTTTAAACATATTTTTGACTGCAGTTTATATTTTTCGAACGAATGCTTAAAGCATAATAAGCATTGAACAAAGAGAAATTCCTTCTGCCGATTGGTACAACTAAAGGTTCTGAAATAGCTGATGTATGTAAAAAAATCATTTAAAATATGGATTATTCAAAAATGGAATATGCATTAGAAAAAGAAATAAAATATTAACATATGGAGTTATAAAATTTTTTTCTGTTTTAAAAATAATTTTATAATAATTCTAAGAAAGTTTTCAAAAGTCCCTCGTTTTTTAAATATATTTTATTAAATTTTTGTATTTGTTTATAGATTACTGTAGTTTATGATATACTATGGATTTACTTACATAGAAATATAGAAGAACGATTTATATGTTTTATTAAAATTTGTTCTTTCTATGGATTTGAGACCTTTAGTCAACATGTGCTCATTTTAAAAAAAGTTTGTGTTTTTCTTTATAATGTAGTCAATACTCCTTTTCAGCGGAAAGTAAATATTTTTTCTACGCAATCAATAATTTTCTAAAATTCCTGTTTCCACAACGTATATTTGATTTTTTTTAAACATGAGCCTAAGGCAAACATATTTTCCCTCAAAAATATCTTTGTGAAAGTATATGCATACAAACACAAAACTTCCTTTTCTTATTAAATTCTTTTTCTGAAATGTTGCTTGTAATATTAGAATTCACTAACAAAATGAATTTTCAAATTTTTATTTATTTTGTGTTTTCTTCCAGTTTTGTTTAAGATCCTTTTGAACGGTTTCTTTAACGATTGTAAACCATTATGATTTAAAAATGATTTCTATAGGTATGAAATTTTCTGTCTTCGTAATTTTAATATATATAAAATCGGATGCTTAGATGTAAGTATAACGTCATAAGTTCCGATTGGCTTAACTTTATTGAAAGGAAAACTTTTATTTGAATTCCATTTACTGGTGAAATATATTTGAAATATCTTTTTCAGTTCAGAATAATATTAACTAAAAAAATAAATAATAATAAAATAAAAAGAATATTGCCCAGTTAAACTGATGGCATTGAGCTCAGAGGCTACGCATAGTAATTGTACATTACAACCTTGTATTTTCAAGGATTAGTATTTTCGAAAAAAAATTATTGTATTTTCGAAAAAAAATTAAGAAGAGGAAACAGCTCTCCCCTTTCCCCTTTTTTACACTTAATCATTGAACCTCCTAAACTATCAAGGCCATGCTTTATCATATAAAAAAATTGTATTCAAAATTCAGAGCAAATCGGATAACTATTAATAAAAACCAATTTAGCATTTATATAATTTAAGAGGAGTAATCCCCCTCTTTTATGCCCCACCAGTGGCCGAGAGGTTCGGACCTCCCAACTGGTAGACAGCAGGTGCTGGATTCGAACCCAATCGCGGCTGTCGGCCTAACCGTTCGGAGTTTTCCGTGGTTTTCTTCGAACCTTGCGTAAATACGGGTTAGGTTCCCTTAGAAAGACCCCCCATGGAGGGCACTCCCCCTGGTCCTATATCCCTAGCGTAGATAATCGGACGACAAAAATCAACCAACCAACCACCTCTTTTATACTTAACCATTAAATTTCCAAAAATTTTCAGAGATTTGAATGAATTCTGACAATTCTGCTTAAATAATCCATTTATATAAATTAAGGGGAGCTGCATTTGAACCCCCGTTCCCCCTGTTTATACTTATTGAATAAACACCTAATAACAGTCACGGAATCGCCTCATCAGAATGATCCTATATCTAAATTTTGAATGAAAACTGTTAATTCTGCATGAAAATCCCGTTTATATGCCCCATGCCCCCGGGGAGGGGCATGAGCCCCCCCTTTCCCCCTCTTATACATATCGAATGAACTCCAAAAACTAATCAGGGAAGCGCCTTATCAGGATATACCTATATACAAAATTTCAAGTGGATCCGATTTTTTTTTATCATGAGTTATCGCGTTACGCACGTACGAACGTACGATCGTACATATTGAATGGGCGGGCAATAAGCTCTCAGTCTATGATAGCCTGTGAGCTAAAAAGATTATCATACATCTATTTTTTGGAAAATATAAAGGATATAAAGTTATTAATATTTCATTTTTTAATTCATCTATAATTAATAAAATGTTTAATGAAAAAATAATTTAGTACTCTTTAGTACTAGATTATTCTGTGAATTCTCTGATTTTATGTTTTAATTATAAACTTTCGGAATTCATTTATCAATGTATGTATTTGCTGATCGACTTGCAGTTGCAGAAGTAACCACAGAAAACTTTACTTTATTGAAACTTATCAAAATTTTGATATCATCTATATTGGCAATAATGTTGTCTATAAAAAATCATACCATATATATTTACGAAAATGTCTCCCATTAATATTATTATATAATATTTAAACAAAATTAATTTTATAATGCGAACACATAATTTTCACATATGTACTGTACATGGACATTCGGTATCATCGATTTCGGCAGTATTAATACTTTTTTTAAAAAGAGAAAAATAGTTTGGTTAAGAAAATCTAATAAGTTAGTTAAGGCATATATATAAGCACTACAAATCAAACAATATGCACAGAACTTACATTATTGAAATTTTTCTTTATACTAATAACTAGGAAATTGCAGGGGTTGGAGCGTCCCTAAATTTTCGCACTTTCCTACCAGTATTTTTAATCAAAAATCTTCGTGTCAGATTCCTTTAATATCTATAATGAAATTCTAGGATAATTATTATCGTTTCAAAATTGTGGTAGGAAAGTGTGAAAATTTTAGGGACGCTGCGACCCCTGCTTTTGATAAAAATAAAAATGTCTTGTTAAGATAATGTACTCGTTGTTTTTCTTGAGTTTATAAAATAAAAAGTTACACAAAACTTTCATTTGTATCAATAATAACTTCATAGGTGATGTGTAACATATAATTACAATTTTTTTGCATCTCAGTTATATAACTGAGAAATTGTATCCATTTTATTAAAAAAAAAAATTAAGGTGATTATAAAGGAAATTCAAATTACATTTGAAATTTAATGCTTGAAAGCAATCTTTACATATCGGTGTTTAATGCTAAAAATCACAAAAATTCGGACTCAAATAATATAAAAACATAAAAATATATTTAAACTCAAAATACATCCATATACAAATTCTTCGGAGACGAAATGCCTTCAATATGTGTCACATATATGTTTACCTACAGTGACATTTTATCCTTGATCATATTCTAAATTCCAAGGATTTGTCAAAACTGGAGTGATGTCAAATTTTAAAATGACTTATCTGGCATTTAGAATGAAATAACTGTAAAAATAATCAAAATTTTTAAATTTTCATTTTTCATTTTTTTTATGCATAGAAATAATTTGTATTTGCGCAGAGAATATTTGCGAAAAAGTTTAAGGAAAACACATTTTAAATATCTTGTATAATAAAATAATATTCATTTTAAGTTCTATATTATACTTTAAAAAAACATATGAGCACTAAAATGGTATTTTTTCGTGTACTTTAATAGAATTATTGTCAAATTTTTACCTATTTATTAATCCAACTAAAATATTTACTTTAATTAGTAACGAAGCAGCACTAAGATTTGAAAATTTTTTAAAGTAATCTGATTGTTTTGATTTTTCCATCTGTTTTCATTTTATTACTCTTTAAAATTATTTATCCGTTTGAATAAAATATCTGCTGCTAATCAAAAACTGCTGGCAATATAGCTGCTAGCAGTTTTTACCCAAAAAAAACGGATTTTTTTTAAAGTAATACTTTTTTTTTAATGAAGGGTTTTTTAAAATCTTGAATATCAATTTGTTTGCAAGTCACTTTAAAATTCATTTCTAAAAGACAAAAAATATTTAAATAAGATGATAAAAATTTATTTTTCCTTTCAAAATTATCTACAGAAATGTTTTTTCTTCCCCCTCGTTGACGTAGGGATAGAACTATTTATAGATTCCTAATTTTGAATCATTTGTAATTGGGTTTTACGTAATTTCTCATTCTAAAGGCCTATTGGATTATTATAAGCTTCAAATGTGATTAAAACAGGAATAGTATTACTTTACGAAAGTCATGCCAGATTATTGAGCATGCCGTTATTTAAAAAGCCGGTTTAGAGGATGTTTACAATATTACTAAGTACTTTAGATATCGGTGACGTGCATAACATAGATATCGGTGACGGTGCTATGCTTCATTTGTCATGAAGTATTAACACGAGATATATTATAGTACGAGATAGAATTAAAATTTGTGTTTGCCGCATCCGACTTGATTTATTGGTTTTGAAAATATCACGGATAGAAGTTTGAAACATGTAAGCAGTCAAAATAAACGTTTTTTACTGGTTTTAAAATTTTAATTTACACCTTTTATCAGTTGAACTTAATATAACCTATACTTACTTTAGAATATTCCTTCAGTTATGAATTTTTTAACACGTAATTTTAAAGCTTAAATTTATCATCAAATCATCGAGTAATGATATGCTTGTTTAGTAGAGACTTCTCTCTTATTTTAATTTAACAGAAAATTAGTTTTCTTTAAATTTAATTTTTACACTAATCCCTTATCTTATTCAGGCATCAATAGACAATTTAAATAGAAATATTTTAGCCCTTTCAAGTTATTGGAATGAATAAATGCAATTTGCTAGAGCACAAAATAGTTATTGTATTATTGATTACGTTCAATTGCTCGCTGTTTTTTTTGAATTCATATGCATATGGTCTTCAAAAGGAATTTTAATTTAACTACATCAATGCTTCTAAAAATGCTTTCTTTCAATGAGTTACGACGAACGAATTTAAAACAGCAATTTGTTAGATTTAGAAACGTAATTTTAAGAGAATAAAAGAAGCAATTTGTAGTTCATTGTAATTGTTTTAGATCATAGATTTAAAGTAAAAAATCAATTATTGTACTGCTAAAAAAGTTTCTGTTGTTCGTAAATGAAAAAAATGTTTTAATACGCTTTAAAACTTTGTTATGAAATTAAATAAAGATTATGTAAGAAAACGGATTTCCTGTGAAATTTTCGGAGGGTAATTGTTTACTTTTATAAACATTCTGTCTAACAAAATGTAACTTATCATAAAATCAGTTTCCATTAAATTTTCTTTTTACACTAATCCTTTACCTTTTTCAGACAATTTAAATACAAGTACTGTATGAGTTTTCAAGTTATTGAAATGAATAAATACCATTTGTTAGAGCACAGAATAGTAAACTGTAGGGGAAGATGGGGATACTTGAGCCATTTTTTGAATTTTAATTTTTTTAAATTTTTTATAATTTCTTATAATAAAATAAAATATTGAAAATGAAAATTTGATATTTTTTCTTCAACTGAAAACCACTTTCAATTAATTTTGAACTATTTTTCTATGTATAAAAATGTTTATTTTTTGTTTTACATGATGGCTCAAGTATCCCCATGGGAGGGATACTTGAGCCATGGTGAAGGGATACTTGAGCCACTACGGAAAAATACCTACAAAAGTAATTTTTTTCGCTTTATTTTTGCACAAACATTTTACAGAATGATAAATTATGAAACATAAAGTCCTTCCAAACCAATTGAGAAAACAAAGTTAGTAATACGATCATTTTTTGTCGTTAGAACTGGTTGTCAAATGATAATTTCAACTTGAGTTATAACGACGGTAGAAACACCCTCAGTTCAGAGTCATTTAAATTTGGAATCTGCTATTCTTCGGGCAAATTTCATTTTCAAAATATTAAGTGCTTATCCAACAAATATTTTTAGTTTTTTTTTTCTGGCATATTTTATTAGTAACCAACCATCAATAAAAGTTTTCTTTTCACATCATCACCATCATTGGCAGAATTTTCCTCTAATGATAATGTCGAACTCATGCTTTTAATTTAGTAGCTGTCGGAATTTAAGCCAGATGTATCATTCTACTATTTCAAACACTTTTTTGATTTCACAGGAAAAGATTTTGTCTTCCTCTTTGGCTCCATGCAGGTAAGTTTGAACTTGAATTTTTGTTGCTTTTCTTGTTTTTTGTGCGCTCTTTTTACCAATTTTTCTTCAATTTTCTTAGTTAAAAAAAATTACAGCAACAGAGGTTACGATTTCAATATAAGATATTAATCTTAATATGTTATATAAAAAAAATAAATATTTTAATATGTTGGACCTAACTAATTAAAGTATTAGAGATTATAGCCTGTAAAACAGTTTTAAAAAGTTATTTTAATTTAATAAAAGTTAAATTGAAAATTATGTTTACAATTTAACTTTTTTTATTATTATTAACTTTTAAATTTTTACTATATCTAGACAGGCTATTTTGCTAGTCAAAATGAAAATTAAAATGGATATTTTCATTAAAAAAAAATATATTTTTAAACATTTTTAAGTCGTTATTTTTTTAAGAAAAATAAAATAAAATGAAAAATTATTCTCTCTTTTATCCAGAAAAAAATCTATTAGTGAATATAAGGAAGGAATTTTATTTTTTGTTTGTTTCTTCTATGTTTAATTTCTAGTGGGGAGGGTTGAGACATGGCTCAAGTATCCCCACTCTCACTGGCTCAAGTATCCCCACTACCACTAGTTTTGTTTCCCAGAGTTTTACTAAATAAAGCATGCAGCTATTAGAACTATTTTAGATTCAAAATACAATTGAAATTATGCTTATTAAATTTATGTATATAGTTGCAACTTTAAACAAAACTTTGATTACAAAAAAACAAAAAAACCATGTACCCAAAAATTTACTTCAGATAGGGAAAAGACAACTATTGATCACTATACTTTCAAAATGGTACCAAGATGTGTGATTTCTTTTTTACATGTTCAGAACTATAAATGTGTTAACATATTGGCAGTTTTAGAAAGAAAAATTAACTAACTTAGAGATAATAGGGGTGGCTCAAGTATCCCCTATGCTCAAGTATCCCCACTCTCCCCTATTATTGATTAAATTGAATTTCTCGCTGTACTTTAAAATGCGCATGCATATGGTCTTCAAAAGGTATTTTAGTTTAACTGCATCAATGTTTCTAAATATGTTTTATTTTCATGTGTTACGACGAATTAATTTCAAACAGTAATTTGTTAAAATTAACAACGTAATTTTAAGAAATTAAAAATTTAATTGTAATACTGCAACAAATAATTCTGCAGTCTGAAAAGAAAAATAAATAATGCAAACTAATGAATCAAACTTCAGACTCGGTTAGTCTCTGATATAAATTATTATTCTTTAGTTTTAGGAGTAAATCACTCATTATACAGGCTTCTATCCAGATTTATTTACGATTTCTGCAACGATTTTATTGCAAAAACTAACAGAGATTTTCCTAAAACAATAGATTTATTTAGAACTTGTCATAAGATGTTGCAGATTAAATTTCTGTGTAAATCACCTAATCAGTGACGCTGCTATGATTCATTTGTCTGGAAGTATTAACATATACGAGATATAATAAAGCGTTGGGTTTGCCGCATCAGAGTTAATTTATTTGCTTTGAAAATGTCATGGTTAGGAGTTTAAAGCATGTACTCAGTCAAAATAAACGTGTTTTTACTGGTTTTCAATTTTTAATTTACACCTTTTATCAATTGAACTTAATATAACCTAATATTACTTAAGAATATTCCTTCAGTTATAATTTTTTTAATACGTAATTTTAATGCTTAAATTTATCATCAAAACATCAAGTAATATATTCTTGTATAGTGGAGGCTTCTCTCTTATTTTAATTTATCGTAAAATTAGTTTCCTTTAAATTTAATTTTTACGCCAATCCCTTATCTTACTCAGGCATAAATAGACATTTTAAATACAAATACTGTATGTTCTTTCAAGTTATTGGAATTAATAAATAAATTTTTGTTAGAGCACAGAAATAGTTATTGTATTATTGATTACGTTCAATTGCTCGCTGTTCTTTTGAAAGCACATGCATATGGTCTTCAAAAGAAGTTTTAATTTAACTACATCACTGTTTCTAAAGATGTTTTCTTTTCATGCGTAACGGCGAATGAATTTAAAACATTTGTTTGAATTAGCAACGTAATTTTATGACAATTATAGAAGCGCTTTGTAGTTTATTGTAATTGTCTTTGATCAAAGACTCAGTGTAAAAAATCAATTATTGTACTGCTAGAAATGTTTCTGTTGTGCGTAAAGAAAAAAAAAATGTATCGTAATATGCATTAAATCTTTGTTATGAAACTAAGTGATGTTATGTAATAAAGAGTATCTCCTGAGTAATGTTAGAAGTATATTTGTTTACGTTTATTAACATTCTGTTAAACAATAAATTTATGATAAAATAAAAAATGGTATTCGAGTATTTTATTTTTAAAGGATAGTGTACGAAATGCAATAATTTAAATTATCCTACTAGTTACATTTTCGTTAGTTTTCCTAATTGGAACTTTTATCCTATGGGGGTCGTATAAAAATTTAATTTTCGTAATTTTTGAAATACGCCTTCCATGGAGTTGCAATTTTCACCTTTTTTTTATGAAAATATGCAAGTGGAAGTATGACTATATTTACGGAGATAACCTATATATATATATATATATATATATATATATATATAAAATATAAACAACAATAATAAATTGATATTAAGCTCAAGAATATCATATTTCCAAACATTCTCAAGTTACTTGGTTTCATTTTCGAATTCAACGTCTTTTCCACAGGATTGGAATTGAAAAAATAATCTTTGCTGAAAAAGCCATATTTTTCTAATTTTCTCTTTCCTTCTTTCTATCAAAATATTCAATAAATTGAAGAGTATACATATAAAAAAATCGGATTTACGAACATTTTGTTTTGTTATTTTACACAACAAACATGTCTGTTTGGGAGTAGACGTTTTATAAATTACAAGTAATATTAAATGCACTATAAAAAATATTAATCAGAAGTAAGATTTTCCTCAAAATATAATTATTATTAATGTATTAATTTCCTATAATACATAATCCAGTGATCAGAAAATTTAATTTATTCTGCAAAAAATTACTTGTATACTTTTAATCTTTTATGCGATTGTAATTTCATGAGTTTTAAAAATGTGCATTACACTCAAGTGAATATTTAAACTGCATTACAAAATTTGTTCTCTCAAAAGAAATTGCATTTATGCTCCAATAAATCACACAATATATAAATTTAGTACAAAGGGTAATGCATGGTTTGAAATCCGAAGAATGCTTTCTAAAAATGTTTAATTTTACTTAAAATTAATATTACTTAATAAGAAGTCGCTTAGGGTAAAACTATAGTTGTTAAAAGTGCAGTTAAAATCTGGAATTATCATTGTAATGAAACTGCTTAATGATGGAATTTTCGGGATGAAGAATTTCATTCAAATTTCATTAAGTTTGAAAAGAAACTTCAAATACTTAATTAAATATAGGTGAATTATTCATATTCATTGCTATTTGTTTTTTAATTTACGTATCAACAGGCAACTTAAATTTGTAGAGAATAATAAAATATTATGTAACGCACAATATTTCAATTTAACTAGGCTTATGTGATACGGTTCATGCGTTAGTTTTAAACAATAATTTAAGTATTTTATTAGAAAATTTCATTTTTTTTTAAATTTATTGAAATTTAATTAATTTTACAATAATAATTATTTGTTTATTTTTAATCTCTCTGGGTGATGTTAATACACGATTTTAAAAAAATATATGTGTTTCAGTGAAATGAATATTTATGCTGTAATAGACATTTTGTTCGTGAAAAAGAAATAGCATTTATGCCCCAATAAATAACACAATATATAAATAGAGTACAAATGATTGAATGTTTTGAAATGGGAATAATATTTTGTAAAAATATTTAATTTCACTTAAGTTTAATATTGTTAAATAGAAAGTCTCTTAAGTGTAAATAATTTTATTCTTAAAAGTGCAGTTAAAATCTGGAATTATAATTGCAATAAAACTGCTGAATGATGTATTTTTCAAGGATGAAGAGCTTCATTTAAATTGAATTAAGTTTAAATAGTAAATTATGTATAGGTAGATTTTTCATATTCATAGCTATTATTTTTTAATTTTGCGTTAATAAAGGTTTAATCAACAGGCATCTTAAATTTAGAGGGAACAATTAAATATTATATAACACCCAATACACCCAAAACATAGATTGCTATATTTTATTTATTACAAAATTTCTGAAAAATTATACAACACAATGTAAGTTACATTAAAATCTATCTAGCTTTCCGCCCGCGGCTTCGTCCGCGTGGAATTCGATTATGACAAATGAAATTATGACTTTATGACAAAACTGAGTGGTACACTATATTATATGTTTTCCCTTGTGGAGCAAAAACATGCAGATTTTGGGCACTGGAAACCCGGGAACACGCTACATAGAGCTGACCATGCGAAAAACAATGTTTTTCCAAGTGTACTGCAGCAACCCTTAGAGTTTGGCCTTGTGCTTTATTATTGGTCATTGCAAATGAAACCCTTATAGGAAATTGTAGTCTTTTAAATTGAAATGGGAGGTCTGTTGGAATAATCGGAATCCGAGGAATGAGTACACTTTCACCCTTTGCTGCGCCAGTTAAAATAGTGGCTGTAATAATGTTCCGCCCAAGCTGAGTGACACGCAGCCTGGTACCATTACAAATTCTAGGGGCATCCAGATTACGCATGAGCATCACCGGAACACCTACTTTTAGTTTTAATTTATGAGAAGGCACCCCAGATAATTCCAAAGAATTTAAGAACTCCACAGGATATGAGGTACTATGTTCTGTTTCTATCACTGTGTCTACAGATAAATATTCAGTATTTTCTCCCATAACTTCATTCAAAATATTTTCATTTATTTTAGTGACCGTTTCATTTTTTGGTGCTAATATTGCGCGTTCACAGAGCCATTGGTCATCATTTATATGATCGTGTAAGTCAGTATAAACTTTTGCTACCAACTCCGATTCGCTGCCCACAACATTACAAAACTCTTCCGTTAAAGTTATCATTCCCTCTGCATCTACTGTCATTTTCCCATCACCGATTTTTAACAATGTTTCCGCGTAATGACCCGATTGAATGTCGTTGAATAATCGCACTCGCATGTTTGTGGTTAATTGAAACTTTATGACATGGTGCCACAACTTGGGCGATTTTAGGCAAGCTTTTATTTCATCTGCTGGAGTCCCCCTTTGTATGACTGGCAGCGTTTGCCGGAAGTCACCTGCTAATAAAACTACCAATCCTCCCATTATACTTTTGCAGTCCCTTATATCCTGCAAAGTCCTATTGAGAGCTTCAATAGCTCCTTTGTGCGACATGGTACACTCATCCCAAACTAACAGCTTACACTGGCGCAGCATCGCGGCCCGACCACTATTTTTACTAAAATTGCAGATTGGGGATTTCTCTTGAGCAAGATTTAGAGGCAGTTTCAAAACACAGTGCGCAGTTCGTCCTCCAGTAAGCAGCGTGGCAGCAATTCCAGAGGAAGCAACGGCTACTGCAATGTTTTTATCCTTTCTGACATGAGCCAGAAGAAGATTCAGCAAAAAAGTTTTCCAGTGCCCCCCGGAGCATCAAGAAAGAAAAGTGCGCCATTCCCTGACTCTACGTAGCGTGTTACTTCGTCGAATACAGTTTTTTGCTCGGGTAATAATTGTGGGACCATGTCATTTACTTGCTGTTGCAATATAGTAGCATTATAATCTAGCTCTCTGGCCATGTCAGTTACGCTTTTTTCTGATCGTTGTGGGCTAGTCATTCCAAATTCACTCAATTTTTTACCGATTATTTCCATAGTTTTATTTTCTATTTTAGTGAGAGCCTCGTTGTAAATAAAATCATTGTAAGTGATGTCCGGATGTGTCATCTGCAATCTTTTTAAAATATCTTCTGCCATATCATTTTTATATTTTTCCCATAGCTGTTGAGGATTAGAAACACCGCAGGTTGAGATCAAGGTTGCAAACAACTCTCTTATTTTTGTAGGTGATCTGCATTGAACTGCTTCTATCATGGTTTCCTCCCAATGATTCTCATTCTCCAACAGACCAAGAACTTCACATGCCTCTCTGTATGTTGCGCACTCTTGACCGTTCACAATTTTAAGGTCCCTGTGGCTAGTTGGTCCACGAACATGGCGCAGAAGCATTCTTAAACAAAAACACTCAAAATTGCACACGTGAACAGTATATACACGACCAAGAGCATCCCCTGATTTTACCCCGGGCCAGTTTTCTACTGGGGTGCCTTGAATGCGACGTTTCCACTCTTTTCTAGAGGCATTCCATGTATAGTATCGGGGAACCTCTGAATACAAAAGGGTTTTTGCAAATGGGTCGATTTGGCAAAGATGGAAAAATGCGGTCAGTGTTGTCTTTGGCGGAGATGCCATCCTATCATGAAAATTGCTTTCATTAAAATACACACGCTGTCCGTTTTCTAAATGCACGGCCAAATGAGTGACAGTGGGGTGCCTTTCATGTAATGGGAATCCTAAAAGTCGCCATGCTGCCTCATTGCTGCTCACATAACGCCCTTGTTGGAAAGCTTGCACTTCGTTTACGACAGACGATCCAGCTTCCTGTATAAAATTGAACACGGCTTGATCGGTTCCTTTGTTAATATATTTACAAATATATTTGATAGCGCGCACGGAACCGCAGGCCTCCACATTTATATGGGCATTAAATATTTTACATAAAATTGGCGAGTACGGTACAATGCAACTATTGTCCATAGTTTCAAAAGCTCCGCTGCGGGTTTTGGTAGTAACCGTTCGGCCCCGTCTTCAGATGATCTTCTTCTGTATAACGGATAGCCCTGTTCATTGTGGATAGTGTCTTTTATAAGTGATCGCGGGTACTTTTTTGTGCATTTCCCCTCCTTCATACACGGTGACGTAGAGTTACGAATTCCGCAGGGACCATGCATCATGTTTTTAACCACAGTGTCGTGCAACTCCTTATCTTCTGTAGGATCAGGAATTTCAGCGCTAATCAGATTGTCAATGTGGGTAGGTCGCAATTTCTCCTTGAGCCAAATCAAAATATGAACATGTGGCAGCCCCCTTTTCTGCCATTAGATGGAGTACATATAACAATGCACGTCGCCAAATATTTTACCTTTGGTACTGACACCCATAAGTTTCTGTACTTTTAATCTGAATACTCTCGCTATCAAGTCGTGTCTGTCAATTGGTTTCTGACCTGGCATTAACTCATCGGTTATCTCCTTCCAAGATGGGTTACAGGTGAATGTAACAAAGAGATCGGGACGGCCGTGAGCACATACGTATGCAAAAGCATCTTGCGTATATTCGTGAAAGTAGCGCGGGCTATTGATAAAAGTTGATGGGAGAATAACCATCTTCCCTAAATCACTGGGATTTACATTGGCATCGTTACTTACTGCATCTTGCAGGTGAATGTATTGTTCAGCTCGTAATTTTTTTGGTTAAGAGTTATATAACGGAGGCGCTCGCTCTCGGTTTTAACCCATATGTCCACTAAAAACTGATGGAAAATTTGCCTGAAACGGGGCAGCAAGTTAAAATCATTCTCACGTAACATCATGTGATAAGCATAAAACTTCATACAGGATACTTTTTTTTAAGCATGGGTTGACCTGTAGTTGGGTTGATTAATGGCATCTCAAAATGATAACTGTCTTGACCTTTGCTGAAAATCAAGGGATACTGAAGGGCGTCATAGAACTTGTGAGTATCGGGTACGCGTGTCAAAGTATTATCATGCGCTCGGAGAACGATGTCGCGTGATGAAGAAAAGTCACCACAAACCACTGCAGCAACATCATTGATGAGAGGCGCATTGAATCGTCTCTCGTGTTCTCCGTGCGGAGTGCGATCTGCGTGAATAACCAATTTGTATTGTTCGTGAGGCATGCGGTCTAACGCCGTTTTAAAAGTATTAATAAGTCGATTGTGCTCATGCAACATTCTTTGGATTTTTAGTACGATTTCCCTCTCAACTCCTTGAATGTACTGACATCGCCGATCTGCTTCATTATCTTCATCTCCCATGAAGTATATCTGAAGAAATTTATGTTGTTCATTGGCCGCAGGAAGCATAGAACCGATCCTGTGGTAAACTTGGCCCTGGATAGTAAAAGTTGGTGAAAATCCGGGCATGATTATTTCCCGGTCTACCCCGAAAGATGTCATCTGGAAACAGGAATTATATTTTCGAATCCTATTTAAAAAAGCGCCGTGACTCATCGGAGTCATACAAAAGAAGAGTTTGAGGGGTTCTTCTGGTGCATCCAATGTAGGAATACGTACTTTCCCATTGACGCAACAGAGACCTGCCGTTTCGTCCTTCCATTTAAGGGCATCACAAAACCTACATTTTTTATTCAATAACCCGATGACGACCAAGGAATGGTTTTTGTAATCGATCAAAGGATCGTATTCAAATGCAGTATTATTAAACACAGACCAAGTATTTCTCATAAAAGCTCGACGCCGTTCAGCTTGCATTTCTGCATGCGCGGTTCTTCTTGCCAGAGACTCTTCTGGAGTCTCCGCCATTCTAGAAGATGCCTGTCGTTCAGCTTGCTCCTCTAAACGTTGTTGCGTTTGAAGAGGCATCTCATTAGCTCTCAAAATATTTTCTCTTTCTGCTTGCTCCTCTAAACGTTGTTGCGTTTGAAGAGGCGTCTCATTAGCTCTCAAAATAGTTTGTCTTTCTGCTTGCTCCTCTAAACGAAGCTGTGTTTCAAGGGGCGTCTCGTTAGTTCTCAAAACAGCTTGTCTTTCTGCTTGCTCTTCCAAACGTAGCTACGTTTGAAGAGGTGACTCTAACGCCCTTAGTGCTGTCTGACGTTGAGCCTGTTGCGATAAACGGACTTGAGTAAAAATATCATTCTCAGAAGCCCTCAAAGAAGCTTGGCGAGCGGCTTGCTCCTCAAGTCTTTGCTGGCGCTGAGATGGTAGCTCAGCATCTCTCGAAGTGGTATGAAGCTCTGCTTATTCGCTCCTTCTTAATTCAGCATAGAGAGATGATTCTTGAGATCGGGCAATTTTCATTGCCCGAGCTTTAAATGAGGTGCTCGACAAATTAGATTTACGTTTGCGAGGCATTGTGAAAATATGAGTAAACTATAAACCTAAACTAAACTAAAATCCCAAACTAAACTATAACAATCTGTTTAAATAAACAATTCTGTTTAAATACAATTCTGTTTAAATAAACAGAAAAACACAAATCACGTGAACATGAGCATATAAAAATAAAACTGGAAATAAAAATGAGTAAAAATAATTGTGGGCGTGAAATATTACAAATTATTGTCTTAAAAACCTTTGAAGCATTTCCTTCCATATTTTAGGTAACTCTATGGAGGCAAATTCATTGCAGCGTGATTTGTTCAAATGTTTCAAAATTTTGTTGCAAATGTTCACGTGATTTGTGTTTTTTCTGTTTATTTCGAGAAACTTCTTTTTATCATTTATTTGCTTTTGAAAATGTTGCCTTAAGAGCAATGAAACATGTCAAGCTATAATATTTTTATGTTATTTTAATTTATCACTTAAAGCATTTAAATTAAATTGATAAACTATAATAATCTAAACGACGAACAAAGCGACGTAATTACCTATCGAAAAAACAATAACTACTTTAGATATCTACCTAGAAAAAAGCACTAAACTAACCTAACTATTATACAGCTACTGCACATCGTTACCACGTTTTAAAAACACCCAGCGCCATCTATCACATTATTTTATCTTGTTTTAAACGACACAGAGCGCCATCTCCAATCCATCCATCAAGCAAACTATATTTTTGTTTTCCCTCGGAAATATCAATTTTTTTCGGTATAAAAAGTACCCTATTATTTAATCCGGACTTCTAACTTTACGCCTGCAAAATTTCAAAGCAATCGGTTCAATAGTTACGGCGTGAAAGCAGAACAAACAAACAAACAAACAAACAAACTCACTTTCCGATTTATAATATTAGTAAGAATTAATTAGTATAAGTAAAAAATATTTCTGATTCATTTTAAATATGACGTCATTATTTATCTCGCTCCATTAGCTACTGATATTCATACCCCTTGTATTTTTAACGACTGCTATAAAGTACCTGTTTTATTTCAACTATGACGTCACATTTTCATGAGTGAACCATTTTATTAAAAATATAATTCTTTTTTATTCTTTTTACTTTTAATTTATGTCACCATATTTTACACAAAAATTCCCATTAACTAAACAAATATCCTTGTTAAATGTATTATAAAAAATACACCTTTTATTTTTATTTCAAACATGACGTCATATTTATTTTCTTTTAAATTATTTTATTATAGTTTTTCGCGTGGAAGTTTTCTATTAAAAATTCATTGCCGCTGAAAAATTATTATTCCAATTTTTTATTTTCTTGGCAAGAGGAAAGGAAAATGGTTAAATTTTATCTGAAAAATGCCTACTGATTTTGTATGAAAAATAATTAAATTTTGAATTATTAAGGAAAATATTTGAATAAAATAAATAAAAATTACCCTATTATTTAATCCGGACTTTTAACTTTACGTCTGCAAAATTTCAAAGCAATCGGTTCAGTAGTTACGGCGTGAAAGCGGAACAAACAAACAAACAAACGAACAAACTCACTTTCCGATTTATAATATTAGTAAGGATTTTATGAAATTGGTATATGTTACTGAGGATTACGACAAGTTATTTCCTGTGTTACAAAAAGTAGGTAGCATTTAAAGGGATACACAAAATATTTCGGCTATTATAGTGTATCCTAAATACTGTATACTATTACACCAAGATCTGAATATTTTAAAAACTTCGTTAAATTAAGATATTAGATTGTATTGTATAGATTGTATTGTTAAGATATATATTGTATTTCAAAATTAGGAGTTAACATTTTCATCATTAAATCTACAGATAATACGATAAAACATTCAAATTGAAGTTTGTGTAAAAGAATGAATTATAAAAACTAACATTAAGTATGAATACTCAGAATAGGACACTTCGAAAACTTACTTTTTGTTCAAGATAAAGACACCGTAGCAAAATATTAAGTTTAAGTCCTTTTTAAAATAATAAAGGAATCTTTGTTACTAAAAATGTTAGGTTAAAAATATTACATACATGCTCAAAAATCAATTTCCAAATTCAATATATTTAAAATTACTTTTATATATAATATATTTAATTTTTTTAAATACTGGCGAGGTTTAGATTTGGGTTCAATGCACGCATCGCAAATAAATGTTTTCAAAACATTCGGGGATACTTCGATTAATTTATTTAACTTTAAATGACTATGAATTGCTTGCAGTAGCTATACGGTGAATTAGTATGATATTTAATATTGAAAAATACTAGCATAAGTGTTTAATCATTTATGTAACGTAAGTTCCACAATATTAAATTGTCGTAATTTTATTCTTCTTGTTTGCTACTAATATTCTACTCATATTATATTACGCTTTAAGAAAACAAATATTATCTTCACATTCCATTTTGGAAACCACAAATATTTATCTTGGTGTATTATGATTTTAAGTTAATGGTCACGTAAAATCCGTATACATTTTTACAAAGTATTTTAATCAAAAATAATGATATTTGTTTTTTTTTCTCATGTGTGTAAGTTCTCAAAAGAATTTATGGTAGTTTAGTAATAGATAAATAATAAAGTAGGCTATTAAGTTATCTTTACAATTTTTTTCAGACTTTATCCCTGTCTGAAGACATATTTCTTGAGAATTAATTTTATTGAATTAAAGTGGAATTGAGAAAAATACACAATATTTTCCTCCTTTTATATATATATAGTTCTGAATTAAAATTTTTCTTAAAGTAAATTTCAGTGTTTATTTCAAACGACTAAGACGATCGTTTTGTGTATTTTAAACTTACCTTTAAAATACTGGTACGGTTTAGATATATGTTCGTCAAACACATCGCAAGTAAACGTTTAAAATGACTAGGGTAACTGAAAGTTAATTGTATTACTTAATTTTTAACAGGTTATAAATAATTTGAAATACCGAAATTTTGAATTTGTATAATTTTTAATACTGGAAGATACTAACACAGATGTTTTATTACTTCTAAGAGCGTATATTTCACAATTTTAAATTATCATAACTTTATCATGTTTTGACGCTACTAATACAACATTGAACTCATATTATATTACGCTCGAAGAGAACAAATATTATCTTCCATTCTGGAAACCACAAACATTTATCTTGGGGTGTTATAATTTTACTTAATGGTCACGTAAATACCATATACAATTTTACATAGAGTTTGGTCAAAAAAGAATATTTGTCATTTCTTTTGTGTGGAAGTTCTCAAAGTCCTTATGGTTGTTTAGTAAATGATAAAAGAATAAAATGGCTATTAAGTTATCTTAATATATTTTTTTTCAGACTTTATCCGAATCTCAAGACGTATTTCTCAGGTATGGATTTTATTGCGTATATGTGAAAGAGGAACTGCGTAAAAAAAAGTAGTATTTTCTACTTTTTAAGTATATTTCAGCATTAAAATTGTTTATTGCATGTTCATTGCCAATGCCTTATACGGACGTGTTGTACTTTTCTGAAGAAAATATTTTAAATTGGTATAAATAGACAATCTTTTTTTCCTTTTGTTTCTAACTGCAAATATTTGTTTATATTACTGCCCATTTAATTTTATTCCATTTTTATATAACGTTTCTTTATTTTAAAAATTTCAGTTTCAAAAATATGTATGTTTATACATAAACATTTTTTCTGAGTTTATGTGTCAAACTTAAGTGTTAATGTTTTTATCGTTAAATCTGTAGACTTAACGGTAACACAATCAATTAGAAAGTTCTATTAAGTAATAAATAAAAAAAAACTACCACGCAAGCATCAGTACTAAGGATATGATGTGTCGAATACTTACTTTTTTTCATGATTAAAAAAAGCTACGAAGAAAAATGATAGTTGTACTTAACCTTGAAATAATAAAGAAATGTCTAATACTACAAAATGTAATTTGAAATACTACTTCTTACAATAAAGTTCGGTGAATAGTCCTGTAGCATTTATGTAGATGAAATATTAACGAAAGTTACCATATCATCCTTCAAAATAGTCATCTCCTATAACTATGCACCGCTGAGATCCGTTATACATGTCCTGGGAAATTCACAAAAGGTCTTCTTTTAGGATAAAGTTCAAAAGCTTCTTTACGTTTCGTTTGATGTCAACAATATGGTCAAATCTCTTTCAAGAGAGTTTGACTCTTAAAAATAGAAAGAAGTCTGGAGGATTGAGATCTGGCGAGTATGGTAGATGTTCAATTTGCGCCACCCCGCATGAATTTCTTTCGGTGTCTTGGAAAGCTTAGAACCAAATTTAAACTGATCTTTTATTCGTTAATTTTCCTGTTCTCAGTTAAGAACCAATACACTGAACAAGCACTTAGTAAAGCACGTCTTACACCGAACACAAATGACGCTCAACTGAACAACGGTGGGGAAAGATGGTCTACACTACCCTCTATGCAAGTGCAGCGTTTTGTTTCCCCAGTGTTCTCAGATCCGTCGTTCTAAAACCATTCACCAAACTTTATTGTCAGAGGTAGTATTATGTATACTTTAAAAAAACATTTTTCCATTCAAATTGTTTAAAACTACTTTAAAGATTATTTTAAAATACTGGCAAATTTTAGATTTATGCTCATAAAGAACACGTGCAAATGTTTCCAGAAACATCTTACATGTAAATGATGCAATTAAATGATTAAAAAGTGACCAGGATAACTGAAGTTTAATTACAAAAAGTTATGTAATTTTTACTTGCTTATACATGCATATTATTTGAAATATCTAAACTGTGAATTGGTATAATGTTAAATAATAGAAAATAATTTCATTATTTATGAAACGTATTTTACATTATAATTAATTGTCATAAATTTGTTATATTTGCACGCTGTTAATATAATATTCAGCTTGTATTACATTACGCTCTCAGGTATACAAATATTATCTTTGTATTCTATTCCGGAAACCACAAGTATTTATTTTAGGGTGTTATGATTTCACGTAATGGTCATGTAAAATCTATACACCACTTTTCACAGTAGCTCAAAAATAATGATGTTTGATTTTTCTCTTGTGCATAAGTTTTCTAAAGTATTTATGGTAGATTTTCAGTAGATAAATAATAAAATATGCAACTGAATTATCGTAAAAAATTTTTCAGACTTTATTCGTATTCCAAGACGCATTTCTTAGGAAGGAATTTTATTGCATTATCTTCTTCGCGAAGGGAGCCTTTGACGAAATTTTTAATGTTTTGTCAGCGGTTTTTAAAAACAGAAATTTGTGCCTTTTTAAATCGATAAAATGCTTCGATTAAGTAAAGACAAATTTTACAGTAAAATTTTACTGGTGGAGATAAGCAGGGATTCTTCAGCCTTTTTGCGGCACGTATTCGTGTCGCTCGTCCGCAAGGGGTTAAGGTGAAAGACGAATTGCGTAAGTAATAAGTGGTATTTTTCTACATTTTAAATATAGTTCAGCATAAAAATTTTGGACAAAGTAAAATTAAGTGTTTATTGCATTTGACTAATACGGTTCTTTTGTGTCCATCTTAAGGAATTATTAATAGACAATCTTTTTTGTTTGTTTGTTTGTTTCTAACAAGAAATATTTTTTTTATATTATGGGCCATTTAAATTTCCTCATTTTTCATACAAAGTTTCTTTACATTAAAATTCCAGTTTAAAAATACAGATAAACATTTTTTCAGAAATAATGTATTAAAGTTAGGAGTTTAAATGTATGAGCGATGCATTAAAATAATTAATAAAAAGTCCTATAAAATAATAAATTTAAAAAAACATTCATGCAAGCATAAATACAAAGGATAGTAAGTGTTGAATACCTATTTTTTGTTCCTAATTTTCAAAAAAGCAACGAATTAAAACTAAAATTGTATGCACCTTTATAATATTAAAGATATCTCCAATACCTCAAAATATTTTTTAAAATTATTAATAGTAATTTTAAAATCATTTTCGCATTCAATCTGATTAAAATTACTTTAAAATTTCTTTTCAAATACTGGCTAGGTTAGATTTGTTTTCATTAAATATATCGAAAGTAAATGTTTTAAAAGCGACTAGGGTAACTGAAAGTTAATGACAGCATTTAATACTTTATTGCTTATAAATAGAAAATACCTTATACCTTATAATTGCTTATAAATAGAAAATTTGAAATACCTAAACTCTAAATTGGTATAATCTTTCATATGGGAAAATACTAAGACAAGTGCTTCATTATTTATGAAACGTATGTTTCGCAGTATTAAATTGTCATAACTTTGTTATTTTTGTACACTATTCATATAATACTCATCTCATAATATTTTACGTCCTAAAAGAACAAATATTATTTTCGTATTCCATTCAGAAAATCACAAATATTTATCGTGAAGAGTTATGTTTTTACGACAGAGTCAGGTAAAATCCATATAAAACTTTATTAGAGTAGCTTGGTCAAAAATAATGACAGCTCTTATTTCTCTTCTGTGTAAGTTCTGAAAAGTATTTATGGTGGTTTAGTAATAAAAAATAAAAAAATAGGCTATTAAGTTATCATTAAAAATCAGTCTTTATCCGCATCTCAAGACGCATTTCGTATGTATGAATTTTATTGATTTACATGAAAGAGGAACTGCGTAAAAATAAGTGATATTTTCTACCTTTTGAATATAGTTCAGCATTAAAATTCAGGTTAAAGCAAAATTCAAGGTTTTTTGCAAATGAAAAATCCAGTCCTTTCGTGTCGATGAGAAGAAAATATTTTAATTGCCATTAATTGACAATTTTTTTTCTTTTTTCCTAACTGTGAATATTTGTTTTATTACTTGGCATATAAATTTCCTCTATATTTAATTTAAAGTTTCTTTATTTTTACAATTTCAGTTTAAAAATATAGATAAACAGTTTTTGAGAGAGAATGTCAAATTTAGAAGTTTTTATCATTAAATTTATAGGCGTTACGATAAAACAATCAACTAGATTGTTTTATAAAATAATAATAAGAAACTATTATACAAACATAAGTACTAAGAATAGCAAGTGTCGAATACCTACTTTTTTCATGATTTAAAAAAGACAAAGAGAGAAATGATGCGTGTAAATAACTTTGAAATAATAAAGAAATCTTCCATACTTCAAAATATTCTTTAAAAACTATTAATAATACTTTAAAAATCATTTTGCCTCTATAAATATACTTTAAAATTACTTTTAAAATACTGCCGAAGTTTTGATATTGATTCATTAAAAACATCGTAAGTACTTGTTTTAAAAACGACCATGGTAACCGAATGTTAATTAGATTAAATTATTTAATTTTAAATTGCTAATAAATAGATATTATAAATATCTTAACTGTAAATTAGAGTATTTTGAATATTGAAAATTAATAACACAAATGTTTTGCTATTTATAAAACGATATGTTCCATAATATTAAATTTTCATAACATTGTTATGTTTTTTACTAATATAATATTCAACTCATATTATATTAGGGTCCAAGAGAACAAATATTATCTTTGTATTTCATTCCATAAACCACAAATATTTATCTTGAGGTGTTATGGTTGCGCGAAATGGTCACGTAAAATCCATGTTCAGCTTTATACAGTAGCTTCGTGAAAAATAATAGTATTAGTTATTTCTCTTGTATCTAAGTTCTCAACAGTATTTATGGTAGTTTAGGAATAGATAAGTAATAAAATTGGCTGTTAAGTTAGCGACTTTTTTTCAGACACTATTAACCTCTTCGCTACTGGCGATTATTACAGTATTTTTAATTATTACGGAATTATTTCTTCTCTCGTTTGACTTCTGAGCGAAATTTTTGTTTTATTTTCATTAGCTCGAATCTTAGAATTCGAAACATATTATTCTTATATCGAAATTTCATTTATATTTGAGTATCGTTAATAAAATGGGACAAAACTGATTTACCCATTTGGGTATTCAGGGACTGAAGGGGTTAAAGTGTCATAACTTTGTTATGTTTATACGCAATGAATATAATAGTCAATTCATATTACATTATGCTCTCAGAGAACAAATATTATCTTTGTATTCCATTCTTAATCACAAATATTTATCTTAGGGTGTTATAATTTCACGTAATAATCACGAAAAATCCATATACAACTTTATAGAGTAGTTTAGTGAAAAATAATAGTATTTATTATTTCTCTTGTATCTAATTTCTTAACAGTATTTATGGTAATTTGGTAATAGATAAGTAATAAAATTGGCTATCAAGTTAGCGACTTTTTTTCAGACACTATTAAATTGTCATAACTTTGTTACGATTATACGCAATGAATATAATATTCAATTCATATTACATTACGCTCTAAGAGAACAAATATTATCTTGTATTCCATTCTGAATCACAAATATTTATCTTACAGTGTTATGATTTCTCGTAATGGTCACGAAAAATCCATATTCAACTTTATAGAGTAGTTTAGTCAAAAATAATGATATTTGTTATTTCCCTTGTGTGTAAGTTCTCAAAGGTATTTAGGGTAGTATAGCAATATATAAACAATAAAATATGGGCATTACTAGGCTATCCCGTCGAACGAAAATCTATCGCCAAATTATAAGATTAAATGCCAAAAATGGATTATCGTGAATGCCACATTCAATGGCATTAAATACGATACACGTTTTTAAAATGCCATTAAGTGAGTTTTATTTCAACTTTTTATTTGTATTTTTATTAATATTATACTTATTATTTATTTATTTCGTTATTTAAAATAAAAATTATGTCAACATGCATAGTTTGACAATGAATTTGGCGATTTGTATAATTTGTCGAAATTGGTCGACGGGGTAACAGAATAGTACCAAAATATGCTATAAAGTTAAGTTATCAATTTTTTTCAGACTTTATCTCCGGCATCTCAAAACGTATTTTTTGGGAGCGTTTTTTATTGCATTTACATGGCAGAAGAATTGCGTAGAATAAGTAGTATTTTCTACATTTTAAATATAGTTCAGCATTAAAAATATAGTTAAAGTAATATTCAAATTTTATTGCAAATAACTAATTCGGTCGTTTCGTGTCTATATTAAGAATTTTTTTAAATTGATATTAATAGGCAATATTTTTTCTTTTGTTTCTAACAGCAAATAATTGTTTATATTACTGGACATTTAAATTTATTCTATTTTCATCTAATGTTTCTCTATATTTAAAATTCCAATTTTAAAAAATAGGCGTATACACATAAACACTTTTTTCAGAAATTATATTTCAAAGTAAGGAATTAGCATTTTAATCATTAAATCTATAAGCTATACGATAAAACAATTAATGAAAGTTCTGTAAA
Organism: Maratus speculifer; assembly: GCA_964019185.1. Lineage (NCBI taxonomy): Eukaryota > Metazoa > Arthropoda > Arachnida > Araneae > Salticidae > Maratus > Maratus speculifer. Next base: position 94,080,522 of record OZ025289.1, on the reverse strand, counting down.
ATAATAATAAAAAAAAACCTACCATACAAACAGAAATACCAGGAATAGCATGTATCGAATACCTAAATTTATTCATTTGATTTTTAAAAAATACAACGAAGAAAAATAATAGGTATAAGCTCATTTGAATTAAAAAAGAAATCTCAAATACTTGAAAATATTCTTTAGAAAATATTATTAATACTTTCAAAAATCCTTTTCCCATGAAATAAAGTTTTAAATTACTTTAAGTATTGTCGAGCTTTAGATTTAGATTCATCGCACACATTGAAAGTCAGTGTTTTAAAAACGACTAAGGAAACTGAAGGTAAATTACGCTAATTAATTTTTAATGCCTTATAAATATTATTTAAAATTTCTAAATTCTGAATTGGTATAATCTTGAAGATTGGGAAATACTAAAGGAAATGTTTCGTTATATATGAAACGTATTTTCCAAAATATTAACCTGTCATAAATTTATTATGTTTGTGCGCTGCTAATATAATATTCAACTTATATTGTAATAATCTCTAAAAAAATCAATATTATCTTTGTATTCCAGACTGGTAATCACAAATATTTATCTTGGACTGTTATGATTTCACACAATGGTCACGTAAAATCCGTATATAACTTTACAGAGTAGTTTGGTGAAAAATAATGGTATTCGTTATTCCTCTAGTGTGTAAGTCCTCAAAAGTATTTATGGTAGTTTAGTAATTGATAAATAATAAAATAGGCTATTAAGTTATCTTAACAATTTTTCCAAACTTTATTTGTGTCTGAAGATGTATTCCGTGGGAATGAATTTTATTGCATTTACGTGATACAGGTATTGCGTAAAAATAAGCAATATTTTTTACCTTTTGAATATTGTTCACCATTAAAGCTTTGGTTAAAGTAAATTTCAGCATTTATTTGAAACAACTGAATTGGTCGGTTTGTGTAATTTAAAATTGCATATAAAATACTTGCGTTGGTTTAGATTTGTGTTCATCAAAAACATCGCAAGTAAATGTTTTAAAAAAGACCAGTTTAACTGAAGGATAATGAAATTATTTAATTTTTATGGCTTATAAATAGATATTATTTTAAATATCTAAACTCTAATTTGGTGTAATCTTGAATATTGGAAAATTCAAACCTAAATGTTTCATTGAAACGTACGTTCCACAATATTAAATTGTCATAACTTTGTTAAGTTTGTACGTTACTAATATAATATTTAACGTGTATTATATTACGCTCTAAGAGAACAAATATATCTTTGTATTCCATTGTGGAAACCAGCTTTCTTCAAACTTTATCTGTGTCTCAAGACGTATTTCTTAGGAATGAATTTAATTGTATTTGCGTGGTACAGGTATTGCGTAAAAATAAGTAATATTTTCTAACTTTTGAATATTGTTCAGCATTAAAATTTTGGTTAAAGTAAATTTCAGCGTTCCTGGTCGATTTGTGTACGTTAAATTATGTATAAAATATTGCGTTGTTTAGATTTTTTTATCAAACACATTGCAAGTAAATGTTTTAAATGTGGCCAGGTTAAATGAAGGGCAATTATGTTATTTAATTTTCCTTGGCTCATAAATTGATGTTATATGAAATATCTAGACTCTAATTTGGTGGAATCTTAGATATTGGAAAATTCTAACATAAATGTTTCACTGAAACACATTGTGCACAATATTAAATTGTGATAACTTGGTTATGTTTGTACGCTACAAATAAATACAAAATGCTACAAAAATTCAACTTATGTTATATTACGCACTATGAGAGCAAATATTATCTTTATCTTCCATTCTAGAAACAAAAACATTTATCTTGTGGTGTTATAATTTCACGGAATTGTCGCTTAAATTCCATATAGGAAGTAGCTTGTTATTTCTCTTGTGCTAAGTTCTGAAAAGTATTTATGGCAGTTTAGTAATAGATAAATAATAAAATAAGCCATTAAACAATCTTAACATTCTTTTTCGGATTTTATTCGTGTTTTAAGACGTATTTCTTAGGAATGAATGTTATCGCATTAACGTGAAGACGAATAGCATAAAAATAAGTAGTTATTTTCTACTTTTTAAATATATTTCAGCATCAAAATTTTGGTTAAAGTAAAATGAAGAGTTATTTGCGCATGGCTAATCCGGTCGTTTTGTGTCTATCTCAAGAAAATCATTTAAATTGGTATTAATAAACAATCTTTTTTTTTCCTTTTGATTTTAACTGCAAAGTTTTGTTTATATTACTGGCCATTAAAATTACTATTTTCATACAAAATTACTTAATTTTTACAATTCCAGTATAAAAATATAGATAAACACTTTTTCTGAGAAAATGTGTCAAAGTTAGGTGTTGGCATTTAAATCATTGAATCTATAAGCGATAAGATAAAACAATTAATAAAAATTTCTATAAAATAATAAATTTTAAAAATGTGCCATACATACATAAATACTAAGAATAACACGAGTCGAATATTATTTTTTGATCAAGATTTAATAAAAAGGAATGATTTAAAATGATAAGAGTAAGTAGCTTTAAAATAGTAAAGAAATCTCCAATACTACAAATTATTATTTTAAAAATATTATTTACGCTTTGAAAAATAATTTTCCCATTCAAACTATTTAAAATTAGTTAAAAATATTAAAAAAAATAAAGCAGAGGTTTCGATTTGCGTTCATCAAACACAACACAAGTAAAATGTTTTAAAAATGTCCAGGGTCATTACATTACTTTATTTAACTTTAAATGACAATGAATAGGTTTTGTTTGAAATATTTATAAAGTAAATTAGTGTAATATGTGGTATTGGAAAATACTAAAACAAACATTTCATTCTTTATCAAACGTATGTTCCACAATATTAAATTGTCATAACTTTCTTATGTTTGTACGCTACTAATATAATATTCCAGTCATATTACATTGCGCTCTAAGAGAACAAATATTATTTTTGTATTCCATTCTGGAAACAACAAATATTTATCTTAGGGTATTATGATTTCACGAAATGGTCACGTAAAACCCATATACAACTCTACAGAGTAGCTTGGTCAAAAATAATGATATTTGTTTTTTCTGTAGTGTGTAAGTTCTCAAAAGTATTTATGGAAGTTTAGTGATAGATAAATAATACAGCTCATATTCAAAATATTAGAATAATTGAGAAAAAGTAATAAGAAAAAATTATTTGTCATTTATTTATTTTTTTATACTAAGTAAATGCAATTAAATTTCTTATAAATTAAATCTGGAATGTTTAGATAAGATTTTAACATTTATAAAATATAAAATACAGCACAATAAATTAGGTATACAGCTTCCTTAAACACACCAGAATATTAGAATAAAATTTAGATTGGTTCAAAATATTAGAATATTTTATTTTACGCAACAATATTACCTTATGAATATGAAGTAAATGGTAGTTAATATTTTGTAGCATCCCCTTTAGCTTTCATAACAGCGTACAATCGATCTTGCATACTATATACAAGGTGTTTACAAACATTTCTATCAATATTAGCCCAAATAGACTTTATACGTGCCACTAACTCAGTTTTACTTGAAGGAGGATTTTCTTGAAGTTTTTTCTTCATTATACACCATAAGTTTTCGATGGGATTAAGATCTGGTGAATTTGGTGGCCGAGGAAGTACCTTAATGTTGCGTTGGCGGAACCAATTCTTAGTTGACACCGAAGTATTCGGGGACGCTAAATCTTGTTGAAAGATGAAATCATCTTCAAATAAATCTTCTGATGATGGAATCATGTAATATTCTGAAATTTCTTGATATATCAGAGAGTTAACCTTTTCGTAGATGATGCATAACTTTCCAGGTCCTTCTGCACTCATACAACCCCAAACCATGACACTAGCAGCAAATTTTACGAACGTTTAAGGCATTCTTTATCAAATGCTTCTTGCTTCATTCTCCAAACTCGAATACCTTGATTACCATATGAAACACAAAACATACTTTCATCACTAAATAATATATTTTTCCAATCTTCATTGCTCCATAAACGTCTTGATTTACACCAATTCAATCTTATACGCTTTTGTCTTGCAGTCATGAGAGGTTTTGTTTTCGGTACACGAGATTAAAATTTAAATTTATGGAGACGTCTTAATGTTGTCGATGTAGAAACTTCAACTCCTTCTTCTTTCCATTTTCGGTGCAAGAATCGCACACTTTTAAAACGGTTTTTCTTAACTATACGCTTCAGTTTCCTGTCATCTCTAGCAGATGTTTTTGGTTTTCGGCCACCATTTCGGCGATTATTTTGAAATTTTCCAATTTTTGAATATTGTGTTAGTATTTTACTAACGCTCGATTGCGAACAATGTAAATAATTCGCTATAAAACATTGATTTTTACCGTGCCGATACAAATCAACCATACAAAGTTTAGTAGATTCAGGAATATCACTCACACGGCCCATTTTAAGACGAAAAAGAAACAAACTGCAAAAAAGAATACTGATTTTAAATAAAATAGTCTGAATTTAATCAATGATGCCACCAGTTAAGAATTGGTAATAATTAAAGGAGAATTAATGTGAAATATTCTAATATTTTGAACCACTTGAATAAATATTCTAATATTTTAACTTTTCAAAATAATTTTTTTTGCAATTAATCTTTCAAAAATGATATTAAATTTAAGATAACAAGTAAGTTTAATCAACAATAAGTTCTTAATAAAAATATCGTTTGCATATTTTCATTAAAAGACATTAAATTACCAAGCGATATTTTCAATTTCTAAAAAAAAGGTAATTATTCTAATATTTTGAATATGAGCTTAATATAGGCTATTAAGTTAACAATTTTCAGACTTTATCCGTGACTCAAGGCATATTTCTTTGCGATTCGAGTGAATTTGATTGCATTTACGTGGATTAGGAATTGTTTAAAAATAAGTAGTATTTTCTACCTTTTGAATGTAGTTCAACATTTAAAATTTTGATTAAAGTAAAACTCAGAGCTTATTTCAAACGAATAACTAGATCGTTCTGTGAACTTTAAAATTAATTTTTAAATAATGGCGGGGCTTACATTTGAGTTCATCAGACACATTGCAAATAAATGTTTTAAAAGTGACCAGGGTAACTGAAGGGTAATTACATTATTTAATTTTTCATGGCTTATAAATAGGTATTATTTGTAATATCTAAACTGCAAATTGGTAACTTGATTGAAAAAACTCTATCTAAACTCTAATATCTAAGCTCTAATCTTGAATATTGGAAAATTCTAATATAAATGTTTCATTGACACGTTTGTTTCACAATATTAAATTGTCATTACTTTGTCACGTTTGTATGCTGCTAATATACTATTCAACTTATACTATATTACACTCTAAGAGAACAAATATTATTTTTGTATTCCATTCTGAAAACAACAAATATTAATCTTGCGGTGTTATGTTTTCGAATAATGGTCACGTAAAACCCATATACAACTTTACAGAGTAGCTAGGTCAAAAATTATGATACTTGTTTTTTTTCTGTAGTGTGTCAGTTCTCTCAAAAGTATTTATGGCAGTTTAGTAATTGATAAACTATAAAATAGGCTATTAAGTTAAAACAAAAATCAGACTTTATTCGTGACTGAAGGCGTATTCCTTAGGAGTGTATTTGATGGCATTTACGTGGATTAGGAATTGCGTAAAAATACGTAGTTTTTTTCAACAGTTTTAATAATAATAATATAATAAAATGAGCTATTACATTAACTTAAAAAAATTGTCAAGCTTTATCCGCGTCTCAAGACGTATTTCTCATGAATGAATTTTATTGCATTTACGTGGTATGGAAATTGCGTAAAAATAAATTGTATTTTTTATCTTTTAAATAATGTTCAGCATAAAAATTTTGGTTAAAGTAAAATGCAGCGTTTATTACAAGTGACTAAATCAGTCGTTATAGATAACTGAATTCCAAAAAAAATATTATTAATGCCAATGATAAAGAAAATAAAATAAAAAGAATATTGCCCAGTTAAACTGATGGCGTTGAGCTCGCAGGCTATGCATATTAACTGTTTATTATAGCCTTATATTTCAAATGGTTAATTCCTTTCGGACAAACAAATTAAGGGGGGGACAGCTCCCTCCATCTCCCCCTTTTATACTTAATCATTGAACCCCTTAATTTAATCAGGGACATGACTTATCATATAAAAATTTTAAACATAAACCGATAATTCTGCACGAAAAACTCATTTTTATCAATTAAAAGGAAGGGAATAAACTCCCCGTTCCCCCTCTTTATACTTATCCAATGAACACCTAATACTAATAAATGAAGTGTCTCATCAGAATGATAGTTCATCTAAATTTTGAACGAAAACTCATAACTCTGCATGGAAAACCTATTTATATAAATTAAGGGGAGGCATATTAGCCCCCTTTCTCCCTGTTATACATTTTGAATGAACTCCAAAAAATAATCAGGGAAGCGCCTTATCAGAATATACAAATATCCAAAATTTTAAGTGAATCCGATATTTTTATCATGAGTTATCGCGTTACGCACATATGGAACGGACGGGCACATAAGCTCCCAGGCTTTGATAGCCCGTGAGCTAAAAAAAAAAGATTATTGCCCAGTTAAACTGATGGCATTGAGCGCATACTAATTGTACATTACAGCCTTGTATTTTCGTTAATTCCGTTCGAGAAAAAATTAAGAAGGGGAAACAGCTCTCCCCTTTCTCCTTTTTTATACTTAATCATTGAACCTCTTAAACTATCAAGTACATGCTTTATCATATTAAAAAATCTATATCCAAAATTCAGAGCAAATCGGATAATTCTTAATAAAAACCCATTTAGCATTTATATAATTTAAGAGAAGTTATTCCCCTCTTTTATACTCAACCATTAAACTTCCAAAACTATTCAGAGATTTGAACGAAATCTGACAATTCTGATTGAAAAATCCATTTACACAAGTTAAGGGGAGGGGCATTAGAACCCCCGTTCCCCCTGTTTATACTTATTCAATGAACACCTAATAACAGCCACCGAATCGCCTCATCAGAATGATCCTATATCTAAATTTTGAACGAAAACTGTTAATTCTGCATGAAAATCCCGTTTATATCAATTAAGGGGTGGAGCATGAGCCCCCCGTTCCCCCTGTTTATACTTATTCAATGAACACCTAATAACAGCCACGGTATCGCCTCATCAGAATGATCCTATATCTAAATTTTGAACGAAAACTGTTAATTTTGCATGAAAATCCCGTTTATATCAATTAAGGGGAGGGGCATGAGCCCCCCGTTCCCCCTGTTTATACTTATTCAATGAACACCTAATAACAGTCACGGAATCGCCTCATCAGAATGATCCTACATCTAAATTTTGAACGAAAACTGTTAATTCTGCATGAAAATCTCCTTTATATCAATTAAGGGGAGAGGCATGAGCCCTCCGTTCCCCCTCTTATACATATCGAATGAACTCAAAAAACTAATCAGGGAAGCGCCTTATCAGGATATATCTATATACAAAATTTCAAGTGGATCCGATATTTTTATCATGCGTTATCGCGTTGCGCACGAACATACGAACGTACATACAGAACGGACGGGCACATAAGTTCTCAGGCTATGATAGCCTGTGAGCTAAAAACCCTTTAAAATAGCAAAAAAATATTCTTTGAAAATTTCTTATGAAAATTTCAAGTTCCTGCTCCGGGGATCGATCTCGAGACCTGCGTACTAACAAAACGCTTTGCGTCCAAATGACGACATGTATAGAAAAATCGTTGAGATTAAGCGTTTTTTTTATAATTTAAATCATAAAAATGAACGGAAGACATTGAAAAATTGGATTTAATGAACGTAACTGGTTTTCACAAAATTTTATGATTTATATTGTAAGACGAAGTATTCAGCGACAAGTGCACAAAATTTGTGTTTACGTGGAAGAGTTTTTGGGTAAAAATGAGTCGATTTTCTACCATTTGAATATGGTTTAGCAAAAGTTTTTGGTTGAATAAAAATTCAGAGTTATTGCAAATGACTAACCCTCTCGTACTTAAAGTATTAAAGCATAATTTTGTTGAGAACAATGAAATTATCAAATAGTTGTGGATACTTAATGTTCATGCACATTTTCTATTTTTTCGACATTTTAAATTTTTACACCATCGTATAGAGAAAAAAAATTACTTTTAAATGCAATTTGTTTGAAAGCTGGATTTCAATTTATTTTTGAGATATTATTTATTTTTATACTTTTTAGTATCAATTTTGTAATTGTGGCAACAGAATCACTCCACTTTCTCTTAAAATTGAAAAAAAGAAAAGAAATTAAAATGCGCAATACTTTTCCATGCAATTTCGATTTTGCAACTTTCGATGCTGAAAATTTTACACTTCTAAATATTGCACATTTTAAATTTTTAGACCATCGTACAGAAAAAAATGTACTTTTAAATGCAATTTGTTTCAAAGCTGTATCTCAATTTACACTGTAAAACATTTGTGTAACGTTACTCCATAAAACTGGTGGCAGCCTTGCTGCCTCCAATTTGGTGGAGTATTTTAACCGATATAATCGGTGTAACATTGCAATGTTACACCAGTATTGCATATTTTTATTACACCATTATGTAAGTGAAAAATTACTCAATGAAGTGTAAAACGTAGCTGCCACCAATTTTATGGAGTAACATTACCACAAATGTTTTACAGTGTATTTTTGAGTTATAAATTTATTTTATAATTTTTAGTACTAATTTTGTGATTGTGACAACAGAATCACTCCATTTTCTCTTAAAATTGAATATATATATATATATATATATATATATATATATATATATATATATATATATAAATTAAAATGCTTATATTATTAGTACCTTTAAAATCTTTATTTCTCAAAAATATCGTCTGTTATGAAATCAGGTGAATTTGGGTTTTATTTCATTTAATAATTCGGATAATTGAGTTTTATAGAATTTTGTTAATTTTAACTTAAAATAATATTTATTTGTGAATTAGACTGACCAATATAAGATGCATTTTTTTTATTGTAACTAATTTTGTAGATTCATTATAAATCAATGAAACAGCTTCTTCTAAACAGTTTCTTTCGCCGAATTTCCACGGGTATCACCTCGTAGCAATAAACGTTTAATGATTGACATCGCAAAGAGAATACACAATTTCGCAATATTATTCTGCTTATATTTTTAAATTTTTATTGTATGAGTTCTCTGAATTATTTTATAAGAACTTAAAATTCAAGGAAATCGATTAAACTGCAAGCTCAAGAGAAATTAGAAAAGGAAATTTAAAATGAGTTATTTTAACTACTTTTTAATCTACCGAAGTACGAAATTTTTAAAACTGCTGTAGGTACACTCTTTAAACGAAAGAGCTGATTTGGCTTCTCAGAAAAAAGCTGTAATTTATTGAATCGTGAATGAGCTGTTTTTTAAATACTTTACTCATACTGATTTAGATTGCTTACTTAAATAATTCATCTTGATTTAAATTGTTTAAAAACAACTCATTCACTTGAGTTGTTTCAACTCTTTATGAGAAGCTGCCTTTCAAAACGTGAGATGAGCGAATTTTTGCTCAACTTGAGTTATTTTTTGGCTGACATTTTAAAAGAGTACAAATTCTGAAGACTGTTTCACATTTCTAGGGCTCTGATGTATTTTCGGCAACAATGTCAACCTGTCTTTTGGGATCATTCGAGGCCTTATCTGCTCTACGTAAAAAATTTCATGTAATATAATAATGATAAACATTATTTCTGAAAACTATAATGTGTTACAATAATGTTCCTTCCAAGTGCTGTAGAAATGTTAATGACACATCTTATTATCTACAAACATAATATCGGCTTATTTTAATAACTGTTAAAAATCTTTTCTAGCACGTAAAAAATATTAACATTTTATGCGATGGAGGTGAGAATCGTTTATTAATTGATTTTAGTTATTGGTAATGGTTAACGTTTCCTCAACCTTTATAAAAAATATTCCATATTCTTTTATTTGATATAAATTGCAATGTTTAAAAGCACCTGCTTTAAAAACTTGAACGCGTACAATCAAATATAAACAAGTTGTAAATTAGTTTTAATTGAATTTGAATTTGTATTTATGGGGTATAAAATCATTTTTCAATAATAATATATGATATTTTTTCGGGTATTAAATAACAATGATAATAATACACGTTGTAGAATAAAATTTTAAAGCAAAATCTACGACAAAGATTTTTTTTTTTAGAATATTTAAAAACGAAACCTAATTTGTTTTTAAGTAACGGTAATCCAAAAAATTATCTTTCCGACTAATGGAATTTCCATTGTTAATTCTTCTAGCATTGATAAGGACAGGCAATACGTCCTATTGTAGAACAACATATTTCCCCCGGAATTTCATTACAATTCTAAAGCAAAAGCTGTGTTTCCACTGTGGTTATTTCTGTTTAACTCTATGTAAAGCAACATTTTAAAGAAAACTCTACGACAAAGAGCTACTACTATAAGATCTGAAATGGAAAAATTAAACATAAATTATTCATTATAAATAGCAGTAATGCAAAAAAAAGAAGTTCTCTTATTAATCATATTTCCGTTCAAAGCACATAAAAGCCACAATGATGTTTCGAAAATACAAGATAAAATATTTGAAAACAGATAATTACTTTATACATTTATATCCTTAATCTAATATTTATACTGCAAAAAATAAGTTATCGTTTGTACAGTATTATACTAGCAGCCGGGACACCAGTATATTACTGTAAAATCATTAATTATATCGTTAAATGACGATAATAAACCGTATGTACACTAGGGTGGTCCACAAAAGTTGGTAAAAAAATTTTCACGATTTATACCAGGGCACTCTGTTCTACTCACTAAAGAAGAATTACAGCAATTCTTTCAGATTTTAGCATAATTCTAGGGGTCGCTACCACTCATTAAAGTTTAGAATTATTAAAAAATATTGAAGGAAAATACATAATTATTCTTAATAACAAAAAAAATTACGTTGTGTACATGATGTACATGTTTTCACAGTCCATGTATATTTCAGTGCTTGGATCTCTGCCCTTCAAGCTTCATGTCCCTCTATAATGACTTGTTGTTTCTAAAATTCCTACTTAAATACTCATCAATACACTCAGCTATTTCCAAGTCATCACACTTAAATTTGCTTATCGCTTGTAGTATTTGTCAGAAGGACATGTTGGATTAGCTTCATTTGAGAGCTACGTAAGTTTGCCAACCAAAATATGAATGAGTGTTGCTTTCCAGAATGAAACTAATTCTGAAAAACAAGCTCGAAATAATCTCAAGTGAGTTAGTGTTGCTCTTTATTAATACAAGTTGGAAGATTTTGTTATAGCCATGTCAATTATGTTGTTTCAATTGTTGGAATTTCCAGTTGGATATCTTGCAGTTGATCCTGACTTGTTAGAGTCAAGAGACGATTATTAACAGGCTAACGAGATTATAAACCCTTACAAGGAATAAATGATCATGATGAAAATGCGGTTACACTTATTTAGGAAAACATTGGATTAATAACTCAACTAATGATGAAACGCAACTGCAATTTCTACTAGAAGTTGTTGAAGATCACCGGAAAATGTATCCAAATAACAAGGAAAAAACAGTCTTAGCCTATTCAAAAGGAATAAAAATTTAACATAAAATAAAAAGATAACAATTTGTATAGCAAATAAAGTACTTTGTTGCAATTAAAACGTTAAAAACAATGCAAGTGCATTTTGCAATTTGTATAGCTAATATTCTTAGTTTTTTTTTTCAATTTTGATAAACTTTGAGTCAACTGAGCTGCCTATAAATATTAAAATTTATTGCTCAAACTTTTTATCTTGTGTTTTTGTATTAAAAGGAATAAAATAAGAGGGTGAGAATCGTAAAAATAACAATATGAAAAAATCATGGCTTATAAGCTCCACCCTAGGGTGCCCCATACAAATTTTAAAAGCTCATTTTTAAGGACCACACTAATATATACGTATGTTGACGTACGTACACGTAGACGTATATGGCATATTTCTGCATTTTGATTGATTCAATGGTATACCACTATTTATTTACATATTATTACTGTTAACTTTACTGTATAATATCTACTTCCCAGCTTCAATATTATACTGTAAAATCAAAAACTATCATAAAATTGTTGTAATAAAATTGCATAAGTATTTCCTCTATATTTATATTAGTATAAAAATATCCGAAATATTCACTTTTATTTATAAAATGACACTGAAAAAAACCCACCGCTGATATAGTTTCCACACAAACAAGATTAAATAACTCATTAAAAGAAAAAAACTCATTTTATTTCACTCTAATTTAACAAATTAACCGAATAGGTTCAATAACAATAAATTTCCGATTTGAATAGATGTTTTAGTTTCTTCATGAAAAGTTAATCTAGTTATCTTCAAATCGTGAAATGATATTAACTAATGATACAATTAATTTATTAGCACCTTTTTACAACGCTTAATGAACCATCTATGATAATTCATTTTTAAACCTTTTTTATCTAATCAGAGAATTTATTTTTGAGGAATGTTTATTAATGGTTTAAGCATAGTCTTTTACTATCTTCTTTTTTCTTAACTTGTTTAAATATTTGAACTGAATGCGAGAAAAGCGTTTTCTTCTTTGGTAAGTGCTATTTTCTTAAGCTTGTTTGCATAATTTTGTAAGCTTTATCAAACAGCAAAAAATGTCTGGATTTTGAATTAACATAAATGTAAGTTTGTAAGTATATAAGTTTATATATCAAACTTACAAACATTTACACAAACTTACACACATCTCCACAAACTTACACACAATTGTGGAAAAAAAGAAACACCCCTATTAACTCTGTAACAAACTACTTTAGAATAAAGTTATTCCTACCAAACAATTGGAAATAAAGTCTACTTTTTAATGATGTATGTACACTACATGGCCATTGATGAGTGTCCATTTGCGATTTTAGAAATTTTGTGAAATATCTAGAAAAATACATGAGGAATTATCCGAAACTCTTAGTGTATAAGTATAATAGTACAAGACATACATTTCTGTGAAATGATTGTGTGATTCATTTTCTGTGTTCTTTTTTTCTCGAAACTCCATAGGGGACCGTCAACAATTTAAAAAAGAATGAATATCTTTTGGATAACCCTGTCAAAACTAATGTAGCAAAAGCGGTCAAACTCTAGATTTTGATTAACAAGCTTATTTTAATAAACTGTTTTCATTTTTATGCAAATAGCATGTCTACTCGTAGAGAAATTAAGGTTTTAATAAAAATGGTCACAAATTTTGCCAAGTTTTTTGCTTATGATTTGCAGAGTTCTTAACATAAAGTAACATTCTTTTCTGAAAATATGACAAATATTATTGCACATAATTATCTATAAATAGAATTAAAAAATAATAAAAAGTGTATGCAAAATGAGTAGGTTTACTAAATAATTTTTCACTGGGCATGCGTCAACGATATCAAAATTTAATTTGCATATTATGTTATCTAAATGTATAATGCAACTTTTGTGAAAGTCGTGAAATCATAGCTTGAAAATTCTGAAAATAATCGTCAACAGAATAATTTGAAAATCCGTTATTCCCAAAATGAAGCAAAAACAAGAGGGGTTGTATCCATATATTCATTGATTAGTGTCACTATAGAATACACAATATCAGACGTACTACTACATTTAGATGAAGTTCGCTAATCAATGGTCATGTGTGTATAATATAGTGTATAATATGTTTAGGAGGGAATCTATGCATGAAAACAAACCGAAACTTATTTTTTCAATTACAAGACCTAATTTTGATATCATAACTAAATTCTAGACCCTTTAATTGGTCTAAATATAAATTCCCACGAAATTCGTATTATTAATATACGAGGAAATAATCATTTTAAAATAAGATTCTTTTACAGACTGCTTTTTAACTAAAGCTCGGTATACGAAGATTGTTGTTTACAGCTACAGATTGACTACGTCACTTCTATTAATGCATTATTTTTTATCAATATGAACATTTCACTCGCATAATATGACTTAGAGTATTGTTATGTATCGTAAAATCAGATTCATTATTCATTTTTAGGAAACTTAAAAGTGTTCAATTATTCGATTTAACAAATATATAAGTAACGTGTAATTATAATAGTTTTGAAATATGTGAATATGAATGTAATTTTGTAAATATTATTATAATGATTTTTCTCAGTTTTTAAATTTATTTAAATCCTATTTTTTTCTTTTTACTTTATTTTATTATTACAAGAAAGTACTAGATTAGCATTTTTGCCAAATTACATGGATTTTCCAATAACAGTTCTACTTCGTACTTTTCAAATTGGAAATATAGTTTTAACGTATATCTTTTCCCCTTCAAACTATAAAAAAATTCACAAATCTCACCAAAAAATGGCTTGAAATTCACATGTCACAAAACGAAGATTTTTTTTATATATAACAAAAAAAATCTCTTCTAATCATCAGAGATATTCTGGTAAATTGCTGCACGTTTTGAGTTTTTTTTACAAAATTTATTTTCAGAGTGCATGTATATGTGTCTGTGTGTGTCACTGAAAAGCTTGAAGTATTTTATATCCTAAATTTAAACTGTAAATCCCAGCTTTAACGAAAGAAATTTGGTAAAATCCCTAAAAAAGTGTTATGACGTTTTTAATTTAAGCTTTTACGTAACCATTTCGTGAAATGCTGGCATTAACGACTTAAATATTTCAAGGTTATATAAAATTATTTTTTATGTATTTACAGGCTTCATTTAAATTTGATATGAAACAGAAAATTATTGTAACATTAATGAACCACAGTGCAATCTGAAATAAAAATGTTTGAAGGGGTCTATATTAGTTTCTATAATTATTATGTTAGAACTTGATATTGCTGAAGCTCTTTCTCTAAAACTACTGAAAATATTTCAATAGTTTTAATAGCTTTCGCAATATACGAACTAAAAATTGGTTTTTCGATAGAGAATAAATGCAGCAGCTATATTATGAAGCTAAAAATAGTTTTTTTTCAAACTTGTGTAACTGTTATATTTATTTATTTTTCGTCCAACGATCAATTTATAGTGTAAGTCTTTCTATAGTCTTTTAGTAATAGAGTATGGTTATAAAATAATATGTAGACAAAAAATAGTTAAATTATAATAAAATGAATGATGATAAAATGATAGTTAAATGAATAATTTCAGAAAAAATATGTAATGTAAAATAACTGTTTTTAGGCTAAAAAACACTATTTTCCATAAATCTTGAGCCGAATCGAGTGAATAAGGATTCCAAATTTCATTAAACCCGGTCGGGTAGTTTACAGGAAAAAGGGGCTTAAATATCACATGTTTACCAAGGGTTTGCGCATAGTCTTAACTTCCTTCATATAATAAGAATGAAAAGCTTCAAAGGGAGGATGAAAATAACTTCCGTTTTAAATTTCTGAGTGGAAATCACTTATTTGACCTTTAAATAAATCATAATTAAAAATTTCTTAATTGTTATGTATCTTACACTTCTCTGTTTAACTAGATTTAAAACAATATTTTAATATCACAATATCTCAAACGTATATTTAATGGGAAAAAAAACCCGCAGACGTAAATTGCACTTTGCAAAGAATTAAACCAATGATGCGAATGAAACATCTTTCATTATATTATAATTGAATAAATTCAACGTCTAGATTCAATTACAATAAATTCCAAATTTCAAAAAAGTCAATCGAGTAATCATCAATTCATGAATCACATTAACTAATGGTATAATTACTTGTATTAATATCGTTTTGCACTTAATGAACCGTGTATGATAATTCGTGTTTAAACCTCTTTTATCACATCAACTATCCCATTTTCAAGGAATGTTTGTTAAAGAGATGGTCCATAATTTTTCTTTTTCCTTTTATGCTCTCACTTAATAAAATCTACGAATTGGAAACGAACAATATGCTTTTGTTTTGCAGTGATTTTTATTTTCTTCAGCGTTTGACATATTTCATGCACTTGTGGATGAATATTATTTACAGTTTTAAAAAAATCTTTCGTTTATTTTATAACAATGTATGTTTTCTCGAATTATATCTCAAGCGAATAAATTTAAGAATAATTATATTTTCCTTTGTCTGAATAATCTGAATAATACACTGTTGCTCATTTTTTTTCTTTTAATTTTTGCAGTGTTTTATTGATTTTTAAAACTTTTAAATATAAGTATTCATTTAAAGTTTTTTTTTCTTTTTTATTGAGGTTGGTTACATTTTACTCAAATTAAAAATTTTCTTAATTACATGATGAAACAAAAATCTCCGACTAATTGCATGTTCCAAAATCCGAATAGTATGTGCAATATCAGTTGCATTTGAATGTTTTTATTTTTAATTTGTTTTTATATTACAATAACTGCAATGTATTTTAAACATTGTAACTCAAATGTATTTTTAAGAGGAAAAAAGGCGCAGACGTAAGAGGCACCTTGCAAAGGAATTAAATCAATGATGCGAATGAAGTTTCTACCATTGTATTCTAATTGAATAAATTCTACATCTGTATTAAACTAAAATAAATTTTAAATTTTAAAAATGTGAATCGAGTAACCTTCAGATCGTGAAATCAAAATAATTAATGGCATAATTACTTTTATTAACACATTTTTGTGGTTAATGAACCGTACATGTTAATTCGTTTTTAAACCCCATTTATCACATCAATTATCTCCTTTTCAAGGAATGTTCATTAATAAGCTGTTTAGTTTTAATTTTTCGTTTTTAGCTCACATGCTATCAAAGCCTGGGAGCTTATGTGCCCGTCTGTTCTGTATGTGCGTATGTACGTAACGCGATAACTCATGATAAAAATAACCGATTCACTTGAAATTTTCTATATATGTACATTCGAATAAGGCGCTTCGCTGATTAGTTTTTGGAGTTCATTCGATATGTATAAGAGGGAGAACGGGGGCTCATGTCCCTCCTCTTAATTTATATAAGTGAGTTTTTTATGCAAAAATATCAGTTATCTATTGAAATTTAGCTATAGGATCACTGTGATAAGGCACCTACCTGATTAGTATTAGGTCATCACTGAATAAGTATAAAGAGGGGGAACGAGGGGCTCATGCCACTCCCCTTAATTGATATAAATAGGGTTTTCATGCAGATTTCTGAATTATGATTTTTCGAACGGAATTAACACTTGGAAATGTAAGACAGTAATGTAAAATTAGTATGCGCAACTTGTGAGCTCAATGCCGTCAGTTTAACTGGGCAATATTTTTTTTTCTTTTATGCTCTCTTTTAATAAAATTTACCTAGTGGAAACGAGCAATATACTTTTGCTTTTTAGTAAATTTAGATTTTTTTCTACAGTGTTTTACGTATTTTACACATTTGTGGGGAAGAAGAGTATTTAATCTTAAAAAAGTCTTTTGTTTCTTTTTTAAACAATATATATTTTTCCGAAATAAATCTTAAAAGATTAAATTCACGAGCATTTAATTTTTTCTTAGTCAAAAGTCTGTATAACACACTCTTACACTATTTTTTTTTTAATCTTTCAAAATTTTACATATTTTTTAAAAAGTTTTGATTATGGATATTAAGCAAAGTTAAAAAAAAATTAAATTTGCGTTTATTTGCGTGTGTTAAAATCTAAATAGTATGTTCAGTATAATTTAAATTTACAGTGTTTGATTTTTAAACATCATTTTAATGTTAAAAAACTCAAATGTATTTTAAGAATTATTTTAATATCATAATAACACAATATGTATTTTTAATTCTTCGGACTCTGGCGTCTCTTACAAAAATTTTATTTGGCCAGCACCACATTTTAAAAAGAAATCTTCGTCAAGTATACAATTTCAAAAGTGCTCTGCTTAAATAAGGCAAATTTAATTTTCCTTTATTACTGATGACGAAAACGAATTTTGCAAGGAAGGATATGTCTCCGCAGCGGATACAACACAGTATCAAGGATTAAGAAATAAATTCCGCAGACGTAAATTACATGTTACCAAGGAATTAAATCAATGATGCGAATGAAAATTCTTCCATTGTATTCTAATTGGATCAATTCAACGTCTAGATTCAATTACAATAAATTCCAAATTTCAAAAGTGTGAATTGAATAATGTTCAAATCGGGAATTCATATTAACTAATGGTATAATTACTTTTATTAACACGTTTTTGCGCTTAATGAACCATGTATGATAATTCGTTTATAAACCTCTTTTATCACATCAACTATCCCATTTTCAAGGAATGCTTATTAATGGGCTGAATAACAGTTTTTCTTTATTCTTTTACGTTCAATTAATAAAATTCATGGAGTGGAGAGAAATTATATACTTTCCTTCTTTATTATTATTTTTTTACTTCAGTGTTTTGCATATTTCATACACTTGTGAATAAATATTATTTACTGTTAAAAAATTTATTCGTTCATTTTATTAAAAATATATATTTAGTAAATTAATTAAAGTAAAAAAAAAAAAAAAGATTGATTTTATTTTACTCCGATTATAAACTTTCTTAATTACATAATTACAAAAAATTGCACTTTCGACTAACTGTGTGTTTTATAAGTCATTGCATTTAAAACAAGACCATGCATGCTATGATATAGTTTATACTTTTCTTTGTCCAGCATTATACCAAAAATGTATAAATAGTACAGTTTTTTTTTCTTTTAAATGTCATCGAATGTAGTTGGATACCTTAATACAACAAAAAATAAAATCTCAAAAGGGAGCATCAAATTAACTTCAGTTTTAAAGTTACAACTGAACGGAGTGGAAATAACTACGATAATTAGATGTTTAAGTAAATCAAAATTAGTTATTTTATTTTATTTTTCATGTACATTTTTGTGCATAATTATGTATTTTATCTAGATTATTTTAGAACTATTTTAATATCAAATCTATCTTACTTTTTTGTATAATTATGTGTTTTATCTAGATTACTTTGGCACTACTTTAATATCAAAATTATTTTTTTATTTTATTTATTATGTACATTTTTGTGTATAATTATGTATTTTATCTAGATTATTTTAGTACTACATTAATATCAAATATATCTTACTTTTTTGTATAATTATGTGTTTTATCTAGATTACTTTAGTAATATTTTAATATCAAACTTTAATATCAAATATATATTACTTTAATATCAAAATAGCTCATATGTGTTTTTTAGGGAAAAAAAGCCATAAACATAAATTACACTTTGCCAAGCAATTAAATCAATGATGCAAATGAAATTCTTCCATTGTATTCTAACTGTATCAATTCAACGTCTAGATTCAATTACAATAAATTCTAAATTTCAAAAATATGACTCCAGTTTCCTTCAAATCGTGGAATGATATTAACTAGTTGTATAATTACTTTAATTAACACCATTTTGCACTTAATGAACCGTGTATGACAATTCGTTCTTAAACCTCTTTTATCACATCGAATAACCCATTTTCTAGGAATATTTATTAATGAGCTGGATCATAGTTTTTCTTTGTTTTTTTAAGCTCTCACTTAGTAAAATTTACGGACTGGAAACAAGTAATATGCTTTAAAGATAAAAAACCAACGATTATAGATGCACAAATAAAGTAAGAAAAGGTAGCAAACAGCCGTTTCGAATCTACTATGCAGATTCTTCATCAGTGCAAAACTCAGCGAGCTAGAATAAGCAAAACTGAGCTCAGTTTTGCTTATTCTAGCTCGCTGAGTTTTGCACTGATGAAAAATCTGCATAGTAGATTTGAAACGGCTGTTTGCTATCTTTTCTTACTTTATTTGTGCATCTATAATCGTTGGTTTTTTATCTTTAAACATTTTTGCACAAAGGCTTTATTTGCTATTTTAAAGTAATATACTTTTGTTCTTCGGCAATTTTTATTTATTTTTTCTTTAGTGCTTTACATATTTAATTTGTGAGAATTATCTGTGTATTAATTATATTGCGTACTTACTGTGATAAAAAATCTTTCGTTCATTTTATTAAAAATATATGCTTTCCCGTAATAAATATTAAACTAATAAATTCACTAGCCATTAAATTTTTCTTATGCTGATGTGTAATAATAGTGTGAGTAATACTGAGTATTCTTTTTTCCTTTTAAAAATTTGCAACAATTTACTTATCTAAAAAAATTTTGTATATGAATATTAGTCTAAATTAAAAAAAAAAAAAAAAAAAAAAAAAAAAAAAAAAAAAAAAAGATTGGTTACATTTTACTCAGAATATAAACTTTCTTAATTACATGATTAAAAAAAATCGCATTTGCGTTTAACTGCGCGTTTAGCAAGCAAATTAATACGTGCAATATTATATGCATTTACAATTTTTGATGTACTGAAAATAAGACCATACATGCTACGAATTTTTTTTATCATTTTCTTTAACCTGTATTAGATTAAAATGAAAAATACCAAAAAAAAAGTGTCAAAAGTTGTTTAAAAAAGTCTCCGAACATTTTCAGACACCAATGTACAACAAGAAATAAAATCTTAAAAGAGAACATGAATTTTACTTTAGTTTTAAAGTTAGATTTTAACGGAGTGGAAATCAGTACGATAATTTGATGTTTAAGTAAATTAAAATTAGTTGATTTTTAAATTTATTATGTCTATACTATTATTATAAAGAAAGATTTGATTATTTGTTTGTTTGAATTGAATAGGCTCCGAAACTACTTCACGGATTTGAAAAAATTCTAAATTCTTTGAAAATTTCACCGTTGAAAAGCTACACTATTTCCGATGAACACAGGCTATAACCGCCGCTTAACATGATCAAAATAAAATGCCGGATAAACGGATCAAAAGCAATTTGAGAAATTAAAAGTTACCTGACGGCCTAGACACATTACAATCACTGAAATACATATAAAAAATTGTAACTATGCAACCACCACCCCCCCCCCAAAAAAAAAAAAATAAATAAATAAAAAACTTTAAACTTTTTAGTTCGATCTAATATAAAAGCGTGTGTTTTAATTTTTTTAAAAAAATAGCAATAATTAATAAAAGAAAAGAAATGCTGAAACGCAAATTAATAAAAATTTTAAAAAATCACAAAACGAATGTTTTGAAGTTAAAAAAAAATGTATAACATATAGTAAATATTTTAGAGTAGTGTGCATCAAATATGAGGCGGCGGTTTTTTTTTTTTGTTTTTGTTTTTGTTTTTTTTTCAGGATAAGCGGTCAAATATTTAAAATTGTAACGTTTTCTACCATTTCAAATGCGGAATTTTCACTAAGCCCAGGGAAAAATATTACTTATTTAATATAAAACTTTCAGACAGATTATAACACTAATATAGATTTTAAAGAGTAGGGGCGTCCAATTATGGGTAGGGGAGGCAATAATTATTTTTGGAAAACGTGATCAAATATTTTAAAACGCGGAGTTTTAAAGGCGGATTTTTCAGAGGTCAGAGACAAATACTTATTTATTATAAAATTTTAAAAGTACTTACCACTATTTTTGAATAATCTATACTAATATTTTAAAGAGGAAAGATTTGACTGTTTGTTTGAATTGAATAGGCTCCGAAACTACTTGACGGATTTAAAAAATTCTTTCACCGTTGGAAATCTACACTATTGAACACAGGCTATAGTTGCCGCTTAAAAGAATCAAAATAAAAAGCCGCATAAACGGATCAAAAGCAATTTGAGAAATTAAAAGTTACCTGACACCCTAGACACATGACAATTACTGAAACACATATGAAAATTGTCACTATCCAACCAAAAGATAAATAAATAAATAAATAAAATAAAATAAAATAAAATAAACTTTTTAATCTGACCTGATGTAAAAGCTTGTGTTATAATTTTTAAAACTACTTATCAATAATTTAAATAGGAAAACAAATGCTGAAACGAGATTTAATTAAAATAAAAAAAAATCACAAAATGATTGTTTTGGAGTTTTGAAAAAAGTTATAACAGATAGTAAACATTTTAATGAGTAGTCAGCATTAAATATGGGGCGGGTTTTTTTTTTTAGGGGGAGCGATCAAATATTTAAAATTGTAACTTTTTCTACCATTTCAATTACGGACTTTTCACTAAGTAATATTACTAAGTTATCACTAAGTAATTTTCATAAATATTACTTATTTAATATAAAAATTTCAGATAGATTATAACACTAATATAGATTTTAAAGAGTAGGGGATGTTCAATCATGCGTAGGGGAGGCAATAATTATTTTTGGAAGAACATGATTAAATATTTAAAACCGTACCGTTTTAGATGCGGGTTCTTCAGAGTCCAGAGACACATACTTACTTAATATAAAATTTTAAAAGTACTTACCCTTATTTTCGAATAATAATTTCGTTAAATATCTTTCTTAAGTCCAGAATCACTTTTGTAGAGTTCGCCCCCTTGTGGGGAAATGTGAAACTAAAAATTTCCAGAACCCCCCATCCTTTCTCTTCTTGCCGTGCGTGCACAGTACTTCTGCTAAATGGTACCGTAGGCAGCGGCGATTCGGTAGGAGGTTGGGTCTTTTTATGGCATTTTGCAATACAAATTCCAGGTTTGTTTTAGAATATAATTACAGGACGGGCAACGCCGAGCGGCTCAGCTAGTATCTTATATTCTTGTGCATAATTATTCGTTTTATCTTGATTAATAAATATATATATTACAATAACTCAAATGTATTTTGAGTAAATTACACTTTGCCAAGGAATCAAATCAATGATGCGAAAGAAATTTTTTACATTGGGTATATTCTAATTGAATAAAATCGACATCTGGATTCAATTACAATAAAATCCAAATTTCAAAAATATGAATCGAGTAAACTTCAAATCGTGAAATCATATTAACTAATGGCATAGTTACTTTTATTTGCCCCTTTTCGCACTTAATGAGCCGTGTAAGATAATTCGTTTTAAAAACCTTTTTATCATATCAATTATTGAATTTTCTAGGAATGTTTATTAATGAGATAAATCGTAGTTTTTAATTTTCGTATTATGCTCTCACTTATTAAAATTTATGAACTGGAAACGAATAATGTACTTTTGTTTTTAAGTAATTTTTTTCTACAGTGTTTTACATATTTCACATACTTGTAAAGGATGAATAGTAATTACTGTTAAAAATTCTTCGTTCATTTTATAACAAAATATGTTTTTAGGTGATAAATTTTAAAAGAATGAATATGCTGAATAGTCTAAGTGTTATACTCTTACTCTTTTTTCTGTTTTAAATATCGCAGTTTGTTAATTATTTTAAAAATTTCTGAAGATAAATACTAATTAAAGTTAAAAAAAAAAAAAAAAAAGATTGGTTTTATTTTACCCAGATTATAAATTTTCTTAATTACATAATTAAAACAATTGCATTTGCGATTAACTGCGTGTTACGAAAACCAATTAATGTGTAATATTTTTGAATTTACAGTTTTTGGTATACTGAAAACAAGTCCATGCATGCTATGTGATTTTTTTTTTGTAGTTTTCTTTATCATGTACAAGATTAAACTGAAAATTACCAAAGAAGTGTTAAATGAAGCGTTTTTAAAAAAAATGTCTCCGAACGTATTCGGATACCTTAATACAACAAGAAATATAATGTTAAAAGAGAGCATAAAACTAACTTCAGTATAAAAGATAAATTTAAATAGAGTGGAGATCACTGCGATGATTTGATGTTTAGGTAAATTAAAATTAGTTTTTTTTAAATTTATGATGCACCTTACATAATTGTGTATAGTTATGTGTTTTATCTAGATTTAAAACTTTATTATCGCAATAGCTCAGATGTTTTCTAACATAAGAAAAAATTTTTCCTTTGCCTAGGAATTAAATCAACGATTCTACGAATGAAACATTTTTCATTATATTCTAACTAAATAACTTCAATGTCTGCATTGAATTATAATAAAATCCAAATTTCAAAAATGTGAATTGAAATCATACAGGGTATTTCAAAGATGATTGGATATTTTAAAAATCAATAAAAATTAAACGGGCAGCGATAGAAAGACAACGTTTGTTGCAATATGCTTGGGACAACAGTAAATTTTGAGGCAGATAAACTTTCGAAATTAGATACAATTTTCAACAATAGAGGGCGCTGAAGGCGATTTTATTGCTGTTATATTATTCCTGCGTATGGTGGATATGTGGAAAATATCGTATTTTAGATCTTTTCAGACTGCAGCGCCATCTGTTATTGAAAATTTTAACTAATTTCGTAACCTTGTCTGCCTGAAAATTTACTGCTATCCCAAGCATATTGCAACAAACGGTGCATTTCTATCGCTGTGCGTTTAGTTTTTATTGATTTTTCAAACATGCCGGTCATTTTTGAAATACCCTGCATTAACTAATGGTATAATTACTTTTATTATCATCTTTTTAGATAAATAGTGTATTATACTTCGCTTTTAAGAATTCTTTTATCTCATCAACTATCCCATTTTCAAGGAAAGTTTATTTATGAGCTTAAACATAGTTTTTCGTTTTCCGTTTACGCTCTCACTTAATAAAGTTTACGGAGTTGATACGAGTAATATACTTTCGTTCTTTAGTAATTTTTAATTTTTAGCTCACAGGCTATCAAAGCCTGCGAGCTTATGTGCCCGTCCGTTCTGTATGTGCGTATGTGAGTAACGCGATAACTCATGATAACATAATCCTATTCATTTAACATTTTGGATGTATGTGTATTCTGATAAGACGCTTCCCTGATTAGTTTTTGGGGTTCATTCGATAAGTATAAGAAAGAGGACGGGGGCTAATGCCTCTCCCCTTTATTGATATAGATGGGTTTTTCTTGCAGATTTACCAGTTTTTTATATGATAAAACATATCCTTCATTATTTAAAGGGATTCAATGATTAAATATGAAACGGGGAAATGGAGGGTGCTGTTCTCCCCGTAATTGGCTACATAACAACGCAAAAACTACCCAACCGAATCGTTTAAAATTTAAAATACATAATTATAACATAATTTTGTCGAGTCATTTTAAATTTTATGAAAATTGGATGGCTAGATCAATTACAGGGACAATCAAAAGGATTCCGTTACATTACGATCAATGGGGAAAAAAGTTTCAAATGCATTTTAATCGTCTGAAATTTAAGACATATAATTATTGCGTAATTCTATCGAGTCATTTCAAATGTTATGACAATCGGATGTATAGATCAATTACAGGGACAATCAAAATGATTCCGTTACATTACGGTCGATGGGGAAAAAGTTTCAAATGCATTTTAATCGTTTGAAACTTAACACTTATATTTATTACACAATTTTGTCGAGTCATTTCAAATGTTATGAAAATTGGATGCATTGATCAATTACAGGGACAATCAAAAGGATTCCGTTACAATATGGTCAATGGGGAAAAAAGTTTCAAATGCATTTTAATCGTTTGAAATTTAAAACATATAATTATTACGTAAGTTTGTCGAGTCATTTCAAATTTTATGAAAGTCGGATTTATACAGGGACAATCAAAAGGATTCCGTTATATTACGTTCAATGGGGAAAAAAGTTTCAAATGCGTTTTAATCGTTTGAAATTAAAAAAAATTAAAAGTATTCCATTACATTACGGTCAATGGGAAAAAAGTTTTAAATGCATTTTAATGATGTTACACTCATTCGAACATAATAGAATTCGCATGAATCTATGAAGTATATAATAAAATATTCATTCTGTACAATCTGTGATGCAAAGAATTTTTATTATTAAATTAGAGGGCCGCACAAAAGTATTCCACTACATAATGCTATACGGGGAAACATTGTTTGGGGCGTATTGTCAATTATATTCAATATATTATGAATATATAAATATATTATGAATAAGATATACGTTGCTTAGGTGTAATAAAAATTACTTCCTGCATATTTACAGAAACACAAAGATTTCGACTACTATACTGTATTCGAAGTACGCTCTACTATATCATCAAGATCTGAATATTTTTAAAAGTTCGTTATCGTGCGTTCATTTGTTACGCTTCACGTGCAATTTCCAACTTGTTTTATTTTTTTCCAGGTTATTTACTATGCTCATGGTCACGTGATTTATGTTTTCTGTTTATTTTTAATTTTTAATTTGAAGATATTTTAGAGAAAAATTTATTTTTATCATTTATTTGTTTTTGAAAAAGTTACCGTAAGAGCTATGAAACATGTAAAACTATAAGGTATTTGTGTTATTTTTAATAGATCACTTATAGCATTTAAAAATAAATTGATTAAATTCAATGTTAAATTTAGATTTCAATGGAGCGGAAAACACTACGATAATCTGATAGTTAAGTAAGTCAAAATTAGTTTTTTTTATTTATTATCTTACATTTTTGTGTATAATTATGTGTTTTATCTAGATTTAAAACCTTATTTTAATATCAAAATAATTCAAATATATTTTAAAGAGAAATATTAATAGAAAAAAAAAGGAGACGTAAATTGCACTTTGCCAAGAAAAAAAAATGAATGATGCAAATGAAACTTTTTCCCAATTATATACTTATTGAATAATTTCAACGTCCTTATTCAATTAGAATAATTTCCAAATTTCAAAAATGTGTAGCGAGTAATCTTTAAATCGTGAAATCCTATTAACTAATGGTATAATTATTTTTATTAACAACTTTTTGCACTTAATGAACCGTGTATGATAGTTCATTTTTAAATCTCTTTCCTCACATCAACTATCCTATTTTCAAAGAATATTTTTTAATGAGCTAAATCATAGTTTCATCTTTATTCTTTTATTCTCTCACTTAATAAAATTTACGGAGTAGAAACGAATAATATACTTTTGAGCTTTAGTAGTTTTTATTCTTTTTCTACAGTATTTTATATGTTTCATACATTTCTGAAGGAATATTAATTACTGTTTAAAAAATCTTTAGCTTACTTTATTATTAATGACTTTCTTATGTTTATTTATTACTAATTACTTTATTATGTATGATTTACCCTGTTATATCTTAAAAGAATAAATTTACGAGCAACTAATTTTTTCTTATGATGAATAGTCTGAATTATATACTCTTGTTCTTTTTTCCTATTAAATTTTGCAATATTTTATATATTACTAAAAATTTGGAAATTATAAAAGATGGACATTAATCAAAATGTTTTTTTAAAGAGATTTGTTTTATTTTATATAGATTCTAAATTTTCTTAATTACATGATTAAGTAAATTAAATTTCCAAGTAATTACGCTTTTCAAAAGCCAAATAGCATGTGAAATATCATTCTCATTTACCGTTTTTGATTTTTAATCATTATTTTAATATCACAATAACTCAAATGTATTTTTAAGACAAAAAAAGGCGCAGATGTAAATTGTAATAGGAATTAAATCAATAATGCGAATGAAACATCTTTCGCTACATTCAAATTGACAAAATCCAGCAAATGTATCCAGTCACAATAAATTACAAATTTTAAAAATGTAAATTGAATAATCTACAAATCGTGAAATCCTATTAACTAATGGTATAATTACTTTTATTAACAACTTTTTGCACTTAATGAACCGTGTATGATAAACCCTGTGTTTAAACCTCTTTTATCACATCAACTATCACATTTTCAAGGAATGATTATTAAAGAGATGAATCATAATTTTTCTTTTTCCTTTTATGCTCCCACTTAATAAAATTTACGGACTGGAAACGGATAATATGCTTTTGTTTTTCAGGGATTTTTTGACATATTTCATGCACTTGTTGATGAATATTATTTACAGTTTAAAAAAAAAATCTTTCGTTTATTTTATAACAAGATATAGTTTCTCGAATTATATCTTAAATGAATAAATTCAAGAGTAATTAAGTTTTTCTTTAACTGAATAATCTAAATAACATACTCATTTTTTTCTTTTAATTTTTGCAATGTTTTACAGTGAAGGAACATTTCCGACAATATTTTAAACATTTTCAAGGAACGTTTATTAATGAGTTGAAACATAGTTTTTCGTTTTCCTTTTATGCTCTCACTTAATAAAATTTACGGAGTGAAAACGAGTAATAAACTTCATTTTTTAGTAATTGTTAACTATTTTCTGCAGTGTTTTGTATATTTCATACACTAGTGAAGATGAATAGTATTTAATGTTAAAAAAAGCCTCTAGTTCAAATTATTATGTTTTCCCGTAATAATTTTTAAAAGAATAAATTCACGAGCAATTAAATTTTTCTTCGACTGAATAGTCTGAGTAATATACTCTTGCTCTTTTTTCTCTTTCAAATTATGCGGTATTTTGTATATTTTGAAAATTTTTGACGAAGGATATTAATGAGAGTTTAAAATTCCGCCTCTATTAGAAAGTGTTGTCTCTTTAAAAATTGCCCAAACATTTATCACTTCCAGATTTTGCATAGATCATCGAGAAGAAAAAAAAATTAACACTAATTAACATCTATCTTTCTTATAGCCATCTTTTTGTTTATTCTAGACCACTTTGAACGGTAATTTATTTTGTTTTTTCATGGTCTTCTTTAATTCTTTCTCTTATTTTGTACTTTCTTCACAGAAATCTCGATTTATTGGTGTTTTCTGACTTACTTCATAACACTTACAGAGGCTGGTTATTCTAAATTACTTGCTGTCACATGAACTGAATTCAGACGATAAGATTTTATAGGCTTTTCCACCAAAATTTGTTACATTATACATATAAAGATTGTCATCAACATCAGCAGATGTACTATTAGTGCTAAAAGTATTTTAGGAAATTTCGATTCACGCTTTGATAATTTATTTATTAGAAATACTTCCTTTGTGACGCCATCATTATAAATGTGCGAAACTTGAATAAATCTAACAAATTGTCTATATTTTAGCTGCCACGAATGGTTTAAGACTTGCCATGAATATTACTTTTCTTACTTTGTTTCTAAGACATAACACAGATAACAACATTCTATAACATTCTGACAATCGCTGGAAATAGCATAAAAGTTCGCACATTTTCCGAGCAAATGCATGACAGACATATGATCACACTCGCCAACCATCAGGGTTTCCAGATTAGGACTCTATTTAAATTCTGAAATTTTACTTTTCCATTAGAAACTCTAAATAGCATTGTTTTCTCTGATTAATGTGCGATAATTTATTATTTATAAAGGGAAAATTTTTCTTTCAGAATTTCTACTCTCTTAAAAAGTCAACAAAAAAATAACTGAAGTTGAGCCGAAATTCGCTCATCCCACGTTTTGAGAGGCAGCTTCTCATAAAGAGTTGAAAGAACTCAAGTGAGTGAGTTGTTTTTAAACAATTTAAATCAAAATGAGTTATTTAAATAAGCAATTTAAATCAATATGAGTAAAGCATTTAATAAACAACTCATTCACGATTCAATAAATTATAGCTATTTCGTGAGAAGCCAAATCCACTCTTTCACTTTAAGAGTGTAATGTGAATTGAAAGTTTTTAAATAGAAAGTGGAGGCCAAATCTGCAACCCAGCCACTCATCCCAACTTCGTTTTGTGAATAGCAAGTGCAATGCATTTCCTTACATCACTTTTATTTAATTAAAAAATTTTTTTATTGAAATAAGCAAAAAATGCCATTATCTTGCTAAAGTCGGGAATGACGCAATAAGGTAATTTTAGATATATACATGTGTAAATAAAAAAAATCTGTTTGATTCCTACCAAATTCATGTTAACCGTTTATAAGCCGAAATAATATATCAGTGTAATTATAATTTTGTTTTTCCTATATTACAGCTTCAAAAGTATAATTTATGCATACAAATTTAGAAAATAACAAAACAAATACTTTTGCATTTTTTTGGCTGGTTTCATTTTAGCATTTGCAGTTTGGAACATGATTATTGATTGACAGCGCATGCAAATATAACAAATTATTTTCCACTATATGCTATCGTATGTTTTTCTTGAGTATTTTCTCGAATCCCAAAAACATTTAGATTCCTATCGGTAAAATATAAGTAATATATAGAACAAATGATATGTTAGATAAAAACAAATGATATGTTTTTATGCAAATTAATGAATTTACATTTCCTTATACCTGCTATATGTGCTTAAAGATTTTTTTCTTCAAAAGTTGAAATCAACCTTATATTTTATAGGAAAAATAAGGACATCGCTATTGTGTTGGAAAATATATGTTTTGTATTATAAATAATGCAATGTTCCCATTTGGAAACATTGGCGTTTAAACGGTTAAGGCTGCGTATTTAGAAAAAGTAAAGAAAGTTTCAAAGTTTTACCTTGAAAAGCATCAATTATATGAGAAAAAATTGCATCTTGTATCACACATGACCCGCCTCGGTAGTTTTAATTTTAATGTTTTCCCTAAATTTAATGCACTAAGATATTTTGATGTATGAAATTTTATAATTATTGTTCCTATTTTTAATACATATAATTTAATTATTTTCATCAACTTATTTTTATGAAAGTGTTATAGTATGTTTATACTGGTTTTTAGGAACAGAATAATATTAAAAATATTAGGTTAAAACTCAAGGCTCGCGATGTATTTAGAAAGATAAGCACAGCTGCTCCTTTTATCATTAAAGGGGATAGCTTGTTATTTTTCTCGGGGAGGATGAGAGTGTAGCGGCTTTGAAATAGGGTCGGCGCGGATGGAGTATACAGTTACAAAGGTTTTTACGAGTCGACTTTTGACTTTTGAATCTATAAAATTGAGGACGGGATGCGGTTTTGACATAGAATTTCCCTCGCAGGTGGACTGAGGGAACAATTATTTTCCTTCGAATGCCGACTTTAACACTCCCGGATTTCGGAGGTCAGAATGGTCAATGTCACTTAAAAATTCACTGCATCAAGAAGGGCGTTGATCATTTTGGCCAATGAAAGTTGGGGGGTGTTTAGGGGAACCTCCCGTCGGCCAATTATTAAAAAAATAAAGAGAGAAAAAATAGACAGAGTGGATTGGGGATTTTTAAGAAAAGTCATCAGATTCTCTTGCAAGCTCTCGGCTGCAGCTCTTGCCTTTGGTCTGGTTCCTCCGAGCGAATGAAGCTCTCATGATGGAGAAATTGATCTGCGTATTATGAGGTCCTGAAGGGAGTTATGATTTTTCCGGAAGACTATAATACCGTAATTTTGGCTTGTTCGCGCTAGAGATGAGACAGCATTGTGTTTGAAAGCTGACGGGCCTCTGATACTAGCTATGTTCGAGTTACGGATGGAAGAGATCGTCAGCCTGTAAGCGGTCCCCGGTGTTTTTTCGGCGGCAAAGGAGGTTCCCGCTCTTCGCTTATTCAACGGGATGACAGGGCCAGTTCGTTTGGGAGAGCTTCGTCTGATCCTAGATTCCAGCCGCGGGGTTTGGACTCGACGATGAAGGCTTCATAGGGAGGATTTGGTCTGAGCTGAGGTGCCCGAAGACTATATATTGCTGGAGTTGATGTAGAGAGAAAAGGGTTGTGTGTATTAGAAATAGGGGTAAGTGTGGTTTATTATGTTTTGGGGAATATACTATAAATTCTACCCCTAGGGAGTTTCGTTACTCTACACGAGTTTCAGTATATTTAATTGTAATTTTAAGTTGTTATAAGAACATTCTGTTGTAATATGATTAAGTTTGGTAAATATATCTCAATCAATAAATACTAATTGTTAAATTTTGTAAATAAAAATATTATCTTAGTAATAGAAGTATTAGTTTCTTTAATTCTGGAACTCTTGCTTCCTATCCTTATTAATTGATTTAACTCATAATAATTGAAACTACTTTGGAGCATCATTGTTACACAACGCAATCTTAGAACTTAAACTTGTTTACACGAAGGAGAATTCCTCTTGAGATTATTATTAATTTTAAGAATTCTTGATTCAGTTAACTAAACATCATTTTTTGTATATTGAAACTTACCAATCCTCAGATCATAGGGGCGTCTAATAATATATATTTGGTCCTCGAGTTGATAATTTAAAATTAAATGACTCTAAAATAAGTGAAACATAACACTGGTGCCGTTAAGTAACAATTAAATTCTGGTTACAGTTTGACCTTTACTGGGTTTTGGTGCTCCAATTCAATTTAATTTCGAAATTTATAATTAAATTTAACTTACAATTTTTTCTCGATATTATGTAAAAATATTAATAGCGAGAAGTTGAAAAAGTGTATATAAAAGTGCCATATGATTTTATGTTATGTATCAACTTTCATAATTTTAAAGTATTATTATTGGAGTGCAATATTGGTATTTATATTTTGTGTGGGTATAATTAATTGGTATGTGTCATAAATTTTTCTCCCGCCTCTGCCATAAAGAAATTTTGTGTGTTTTAAATATCTTTCAATATATTTGAATTGCATAGAGGAATTTTATGTTGTCTGTTTTATATACTATATATGATTTTCTTGGATTCTTAAATATAATTACTTTTGTTTAATATTTTCAAGTATTTTGCAATAGTTAATCTACATTCGAAATACTCTTTATTTTATTTGAGTGTGATTCAGAATGCCCGAAACACCCACTCAAGAGGCCAAAACGATGGCAGAAATAGAAGCTACAATGAAAAGGCGCGCATTAATTTTAGATTCTTTAAATATCATTCCTATTTTTACGGGGCAGGACATAACATGGACCTTAGAACAATTTAAAACGAAATTTTCGGCAGTAGCAGATTTCTTGCTTTGGCCGAAAGAAGATCAATTATTTGCTATTCAACAGCGATTAGCTGGATTGGCTTTGCAAACATTCTTAAATATCAAGCATAACATTAAAACTGTGGAGGATTTATTTGATGTATTGCAGGAAAAATTTGGTGCTAAAAGGGATCAAGGGGATCTTTTAAATGATTTTTGGACATTTAAAAAACAGGAGGACCATTCGGTAGCTGAATTTATTGCAAAAGCAAATGTTAAGGCTACTGCAGCAATTTCTGCACATAATTTACCGAAAGATAGTGAGGAAAAAACAAAACAGGAATGGTTGGTTTCCATGTTACAAAAAAAATTTACTTCCCCAGATTAGAAAGGGTGTAATTGCCAGAAATCCAAAAAAATTAAAAGAATTAGAGGAAATAGCGTTATTGGAAGAACGCGCGTATAAATCAATGCCTGTAGATACGGCTATACAAATAGATAATGCTAATTTAGCTTGTTCTGTTACTGTTAATAGAAATAGTCAATCAGAAGCAGACTATTTACGAGGTTTCGCTAGGGAACTGAAAGATCAGTTGCAAGTGTTGTCAGATAAGATTTCTAAACTCGAAAAAGATTCTCCAAAAAAGAAGCAAGACGATATTGTTTGTTTCCGGTGTAATTTGACGGGCCATGTACAAAGATTTTGCCCTCAATTTCAGCATACCCGACAAAGATTTAATGATGAGTCGACCGAAAATAACTCTAGACTCAGAAATGAGAGTCGCGATAATACATTGGAGGATAGGGGAGACACACGCGAATTTCAAAATTCACGGGATTTCCGAGGAAGGGGTACTGGTCGCACATTTTATTCAAGAAATCGGGGCCGGGGATTTCAATATAACGGACAATTTGCAAACCAGGGATTTAGAGATAATAATTTAAACTATTGAGGGGGGGAATATAAGCCGGCGAATAATTCCTCTTTGAGTAATACAGAGTCGGTATCAGACAATACAAGGTGTCATAATTTTAATGTTTTTTTTAATGAAAACATCGAAACTAAATTACCACTAATCGAAGTTAATATTCAAAGAAAAATATGTAAAGCATTAATTGATTCAGGTTCCAGTTGTAATCTTGTGACACAACAAGTTGTAAACTTATTAGAACTAAATAAATTTAAAAAAACTTCTATTTCTATGAATACAGTTTTGGGGGGAGAGTTTAAAATAAAGAATTCCGTTGATTTAACTTTTCAAATTGAGAATCAGGATTTTGAAGATAATTTTTCTGTAAC
Organism: Maratus speculifer; assembly: GCA_964019185.1. Classification (NCBI taxonomy): domain Eukaryota; kingdom Metazoa; phylum Arthropoda; class Arachnida; order Araneae; family Salticidae; genus Maratus; species Maratus speculifer. The sequence goes on along the minus strand of OZ025289.1, from coordinate 94,046,541 downwards.
TAACGGTTCATTATCTTCGCATTTCCATATTATTCTAGGCGTACTTTTTATAAAGAAATTTGATTTACTTATTGATTTAAAAAACAATACAATATTTTACGATAATACAGGTTTTTCATTATTAAAGGGCCCAAGTATTAATGTTAATTCAATCGAAATAAAACCTGAACCATTGCCAGTTTTTTCTAAGCATAAAGAATGCATTCCTCTGAATTCGGAAAGAATTATTAAAGTTAAAATTAGAAAAACAAATTTTATACATTCAAAAGATGTTTTAATTACACCATGTATTGCTCCGCTTAGGAGGGATTTATTAGTAGGGACCTCGATTTGTGAAAATGATACAAATAGATTATTTATTAAAATAGCTAACTTAAGTGATAACGTAATCCATGTAAATAAAGGAACTAGGTTAGGAATGTACTGCCAGTGATATCAAATTATCCCCATAAGCAGGATGAGTTTACGGGTTATACTGACGCCGAAAATATCGGATCCATGGATCATGCTGATTTAAGCTGGGACAGTAACATTGATTTAGATCATTTAAATGAACCCCTAAGGTCAGAGGTACGCGACTTTCTTAACGAAAACTCAGATATCTTCGCCTCATCAATTCTTGACCTACCAGTAATAATGGTGCCAGGGTGCGATACGGTGAAACACGAAATTCGACTGAAAGACGAGAAGCCGGTTAAATGTAAACCTTATCGAGTCCCGTATAACTTACGAGGGGAAATGGAGAGGCAATTGGATATGTTACTGGAAGCGGGTATATTAGTACCGTCAAACAGTGAGTTCGCTAGCCCTGTAATGTTGGTTAAGAAAGCGGATGGCGGATATAGACTTGCGGTGGATTTTCGAAAGTTAAATGATCAATTAATAAAAGATAGTAACCCATTGCCAAACATAACCGAAACTATAGATTCTTTGGGGGGTTCCAAATATTTTTTAACTATGGATTTGTCTTCGGGTTTTTATCAACAGCTAATTAAAGAGGAGGATCAAAAATATACTTCAATTACCACGCATAAAGGTCTATTTATGTATACAAGAAGCCCATTTGGCTGTTCCAGTTCGCCTCCCGCATTTCAGAGATTAATGAATTTTATTTTCGGAGATGTGGCGGACCTCAATATTTTAATTTACATTGATGACATATGTGTGGCTTCTAAAGACATACAATCTCACTTTGAAAAATTATCTTTAGTTTTTGATAGATTGCGGCAGCACAATCTAAGATTAAAACCCTCAAAATGCCATTTTTTCAAATCCGAAATTACCTTTTTGGGATTAACGGTAAAGGACGGAAAAATATCGCCCACTACAAAGAATGTGGAAGTAATTAAACAATTTAAAGTGCCTAATAGTAAGAAACAATTGCGCCAATTTCGTGGGACGATAAACTTTTATAGAAAATTTCTGGGTGATTTTTCAAAAAGAGCTATTAATTTAAGTAACTTATTAAAAGGAAAATCTAAATTTATTTGGACAGATAAGGCACAAGAAGAATTCGAAGATTTGAAAAACGCTTTAGCAGATCTCCCGACATTAAATTTACCAGATTTTAACAAAGATTTTGTAGTATTTTCTGACGCTTCAAATTTTGCATTGGGTGCAGTTTTAGCTCAGTTTGACGAAAACAATTTTCCTGCGCCTATAGCTTTTGCAAGTCGGAAACTTAAAGAAGTCGAAACACGTTATTCTACAACCGAACGCGAACTTTTAGCTGTAGTATAGGCGGTCAACTATTTTAAATGCTACCTTTTCAATCGTAAATTCATAGTATATACAGATCACGCTGCTCTTACATACGCTCTAAAATTAAAGGATCCTACTTCGAGAATAGCTCGTTGGTTGTGTTCGCTCGCAGATTATAATTTTGAGACAAGATTTATTAAAGGAAAATGCAATTCGGTCGCAGATTTCTTATCTCGGTTTGTAGATCATGAAATTGAAAACATTGATAAAAGTGATATTACAGAAGTTAAGACTGTAGAGAAGGATAATGTGCATCTTGTAAATAGCCTTGTTAGTACTCCTTTGATGCATAGTTATGACCCTTCGCACTTTCTTAACGAACTTAAATTAGAACAAGGGAACGATAAATTTTGTTTGTCAATCATTCAGAAACTGTCTGATAAAGTTTCTACAAAACCGGATCATATTTTATTTTTTTTTAGAGGACGATATTTTGAAGTGTAAGGATACGCGTAGCAGAAATAGAAGGGATATACAAAGCAAATTCGTTTTACCTTTGTCTTTAGTCCCAAAAATATTTAACTTAGCACATAACTCAGTAGTGGCGTGTCATGCGGGGATTTATAAAACATTAGAGAGAGTCAAGCAATTTTATTTCTGGCCAAAAATGTATGCTCATATTAAGAAATTAATAGGCGCTTGTCACTCGTGTTTGGAATACCGCGGTCATAAACCGAAAAAGGACGCGGAGTTACAAAGATTACCCATCGCTACTCACGTCATGCAAATTGTGCATCTCGATATTTCGGGTCCCTACATGCAAACATCTCAGGGTAATAAATACATAGTATCATTTATTTGTGCATTTTCTAAGTGGCCGGACGCGTGGCCTGTTGCTACAATTGATTCGGATACAATTGCAGACATTTTAGGCGAATTTATTTGCCGATACGGGGTGCCTAAAACGTTAATAACTGACCTTGGTCGCTAGTTAGTGAGTGATGCTATAAAAAAGGTGTACAAAGAATTGGAAATTGATCACCGTATTACGTCTCCCTATAGACCACAAACCAATGCAAAAGTGGAGAGATACCATGCGTCTTTAGCTGCTCATTTAGCGCATCTCGTAAATACCACTCATACTGACTGGGACAGGCAGCTAAAATTTGCCCTCCTAGCTTTGCGATCAGCAACGCATGTTGCTACGAATGAATCTCCTCATTTTGTGCTAACAGGAAGAGATATGTTACTTCCGTATAATTTATTAGCGCAGGAAATTCAATTCTCGTACTCTGATTGCCGTTCCTATTGTGAAACTTTAATCCCTTCTTTGCAAGCTGTTTTTAATCAAATCAGAGGTAATTTGGAAAAGGCAGCGGAAAATCAGGAGAGATTTAAAAATAAAACGGCGGTCGATAAAAAAATTAGAATTGGAGATTTAGTCTTATGGTATTGTCCTGCAATTAAGATTGGTTTATCTCGAAAATTTGCTAAACTTAATACTGGGCCTTACAGGGTCATAGAAAAATTAGGGAAAGTAAATTATAAAATTCAGTTGGTGTCTGATCCTTCAAAGAGTAAAACGGTTCATGTGAATCAACTTAGAAAAATTGGAATTAAACCAGTTTTTCCTGCATTACAATGTAAAAATGATACACCAGAAACAACAGAAAATAAAAATGTCCAGCCAAAAGAACAATTTGCTAATATTGACCGTGAAGTCAAAATATATCCTACAAGGATATTTTCACGAAGCTCTAAAAGATATTTATTTGAGAATATAAATTTGAATCCAGAAACGAGTACTCAAGTAAATATTCAGAATTTAGGAAGCGGAGAGGTTGATAGTAGTATCGAAAAAGTTTCAAGTACTCATAATGGTTCACTAAATGGGATAATTTCACCCCTCCCTCCTTTAGGAGTTAACGGAAGCCCGAGAAGAATAAAAAAAAGTAAGAGAGAGAAAAAAGGGGGGAGTTCAACGAACTCCTTGTGTAAAAAGTGGTCAGATTGCAACTCATTCGTACCGTTTACGGAAACGGTCTTAGCTTGTATATAGTTTTTTGTTTGTTTGTTTGTTTGCTTGTTTTTGAGCTGGTGTAAATATATTTTTTTTTTACTTTTTCTCTTCTGTAGTAGCAGAGAATATGTATTTGTAATAGAAATTATAGGAGTACTTTTCAATTCTGTTTTTAGGGCTTTTACATTTATTTTGCTCTGAAGTTTTTTTTTGTGTGTGAATGTGTATTTTTATACTATATATTTTTTATTATGAATCATGGGTAATCCTTTTTAGTTATTTTTTTAATTATGCTTTTTATATGATCTTTTGTGCATTAGATGTTATTGGTATAACCATTAAAAGGTAAACGAATAAAATTTTCGTATTCATAGGCATAAGTTGTGAGGAAATAATTTGTATAAATTTAGAGGTTATTTTTCTGTGGTATTGTGTAATTGTACTGAAATTGCATGAGTACAGTGATGATCTTTCTTGTAAATGAAAGGAAAATTTTGATAGAAGATTTTATTTATATTAGTATTTGATTCATGGTATTGGAGTTAAAATAACAACAATGTAAAGTAGTATTATGATGTGGAAATTGTTGAACGTTAAAAAAAAATAAAAAATAAAATAAAATAAAAAAATATGTGTTGAAAGATTATGTATATATTTTTTTTTATTATTATTACTATTAACTTGCATTGATACAATAATAGTTGATTTGTCGGCAGAATGTAACGGTGGGAGACTTTGTAAAGTATGTTTGACCAATGCTGCATAGGATGCCGGTACGCTTGGTTTGGATGCTTGACAGTGCTTTAAATTTATTTTCTTTATCTGTGAAATCGCATGGTCTTTGGCTGGTTTTGAAATTAATTTTGGAGTTGTGCTAGTATGTTTAGAGTAAGGGAGTTTTACATGAAGTATTTTTTTTAGCAGAATTTCGGAGTGTGGGGTAAAACGTAAGAGTTATTTTGAGTACGATCGACGTTATTACCGTCGTATGGTGGCCGAAAGGCATTATTTATTATTATTTTCTTTTTTAATTCTGATATTGGTCAAGCATTACTGTGGGTTACCATTTATATGTATAGTTAAGTACGGTTTGCAAGTTCATGCATCACTGAATAAAAACAAATATTGGACTTTTTATATATTAATTTCAAATGATAAATCTTAATAGTTCTTTTAATTACTTAGATATTTTAGTATGTTTTCAGTCAATTTATTTTATATGTTTATTATTTTATTTACATCATCAAGAATTTGTATCGTGCTAAGCTACCTTTTTGTGTATGAGATTGAGATGCAAGATACTGGATTTACTGTATTAGTTTAGAAATATTTTACTGTTATCACTTGATGATCTATTAAGGTATATTTATGTGTTATTGTACAATATACTATTGCATTGTCAGTATTTTTGCGGAATTATACTGAACTAACAGTAACTTATTGTAAAAACTCGTGTAGAGAGTTTGAATTGTAAGTGGCAACAATAATTAAATTGGGATAAAAATTAGTATGTTTTGGTTGAGCAATTACTTTCTTGTGGGGTAAGCCGTTTAAATATTTTTTTCTCCTATTTTTTTTTCATTTTCTTCTTTTTTTATAAAAATTCTGGTAATAGCTAAATTTAAGTATAATTTCTAGAATGGTACTCGTTTTGGGGGGTACTCTCTTAGGTGCACAAAGTGAGTACTGTGTTTTTGATGCTATGATTTCATTTTCTTATATGGGGCAGGTGTTTTGTTTCGGATAAGAATATGGGGTATTAGTTGACGAGACACATCCGAAGACGATTGGTGGCAAAATTTGACTTTTCAATAGATTTAGGGTATAGTAAAAAAATTTTTTTGTTTGTTTTTGTGAGAGAAAATTTTTTCTGCGTAAAAATTTTCAGTAAAAAGGGGGGATATTGTTATAGTATGTTTATACTGGTTTTTAGGAACAGAATAATATTAAAAATATTAGGTTAAAACTCAAGGCTCGCGATGTATTTAGAAAGATAAGCACAGCTGCTCTTTTTATCATTAAAGGGGATAGCTTGTTATTTTTCTCGGGGAGGATGAGAGTGTAGCGGCTTTGAAATAGGGTCGGCGCGGATGGAGTATACAGTTACAAAGGTTTTTCCGAGTCGACTTTTGACTTTTGAATCTATAAAATTGAGGACGGGATGCGGTTTTGACATAGAATTTCCCTCGCAGGTGGACTGAGGGAGCAATTATTTTCCTTCGAATGCCGACTTTAACACTCCCGGATTTCGGATGTCAGAATGGTCAATGTCACTTAAAAATTCACTGCATCAAGAAGGGCGTTGATCATTTTGGCCAATGAAAGTTGGGGGGTGTTTAGGGGAACCTCCCGTCGGCCAATTATTAAAAAAATAAAGAGAGAAAAAATAGACAGAGTGGATTGGGGATTTTTAAGAAAAGTCATCAGATTCTCTTGCAAGCTCTCGGCTGCAGCTCTTGCCTTTGGTCTGGTTCCTCCGAGCGAATGAAGCTCTCATAATGGAGAAATTGATCTGCGTATTATGAGGTCCTGAAGGAAGTTATGATTTTTCCGGAAGACTATAATACCGTAATTTTGGCTTGTTCGCGCTAGAGATGAGACAGCATTGTGTTTGAAAGCTGACGGGCCTCTGATACTAGCTATGTTCGAATTACGGATGGAAGAGATCGTCAGCCTGTAAGCGGTCCCCGGTGTTTTTTCGGCGGCAAAGGAGGTTCCCGCTCTTCGCTTATTCAACGGGATGACAGGGCCAGTTCGTTTGGGAGAGCTTCGTCTGATCCTAGATTCCAGCCGCGGGGTTTGGACTCGACGATGAAGGCTTCATAGGGAGGATTTGGTCTGAGCTGAGGTGCCCGAAGACTATATATTGCTGGAGTTGATGTAGAGAGAAAAGGGTTGTGTGTATTAGAAATAGGGGTAAGTGTGGTTTATTATGTTTTGGGGAATATACTATAAATTCTACCCCTAGGGAGTTTCGTTACTCTACACGAGTTTCAGTATATTTAATTGTAATTTTAAGTTGTTATAAGAACATTCTGTTGTAATATGATTAAGTTTGGTAAATATATCTCAATCAATAAATACTAATTGTTAAATTTTGTAAATAAAAATATTATCTTAGTAATAGAAGTATTAGTTTCTTTAATTCTGGAACTCTTGCTTCCTATCCTTATTAATTGATTTAACTCATAATAATTGAAACTACTTTGGAGCATCATTGTTACACAACGCAATCTTAGAACTTAAACTTGTTTACACGAAGGAGAATTCCTCTTGAGATTATTATTAATTTTAAGAATTCTTGATTCAGTTAACTAAACATCATTTTTTGTATATTGAAACTTACCAATCCTCAGATCATAGGGGCGTCTAATAATATATATTTTGTCCTCGAGTTGATAATTTAAAATTAAATGACTCTAAAATAAGTGAAACATAACAAAAGCAAACTAGTTACTTTGTATTGAAGATAATTTTTAATTTAAAAATGTTAATTTGATCTGATTTAATTTAACAAATTGTAAAAATCCTGTGAAATTTCACCCTTTCAACATTCTCCCAATTTTCCTGTCTTTTTCTCAAAGTTCCAATTATAAACTCTCCTAAAAATTATCTCCTTAAAATTCATTGTCTATACTTTAAAAAATAATCTGTAAAGTTACTAAACAGTATCTAGGAATCTGGTATTTCTACACTGTTAAATATTTGCAGCATTCTGTCCAGTCATTTCACCGTTTTTCGAAAAAAAACGGTTACATAGCAGTAACTTAGCTGTATTCTGCCCATAAAATAGGCATTAATATGATCAAAATAGTGTAAAATGATGGTCATGTAACCATTTTCGGTGAAAACGGTCAAATGTCTGGACAGAATGCTGCAAAAATTTTAACAGTGTAGAACTACATAAATGTTTGCTGTTACCATTACGTAAAAAGTTTTAGGAATCCCAGATTCCTAGAAATTATTTAGTAAGCTCACAAATTTCTTTCTTTTTTATTCTTTTTTTTGACAGTGTGCCAATGAGTGATGACTTTCGGTAATTTATGGTAAAAATAACCATATAAGTAAAATGAAAAATATAAACATGTATATTATGAAGAAATGCGTGAATATTTAATGATAGCATTTCAAAGTGAGTGAAAATTTAGAAGTTTATTTATATATTTATTTATTAAATGATTCGGGTTGAGTTGAAATATGTAAACCTTCAAAATAAAAGAATTCTTATTGTTTTTAAATTATTAACTTCCACCTTTTTAGCTATTGAAATAAATATTTTTATGAGTAACTAAAAAGTCTGATTGCATTTATTTAGATAGCGGATTATCCAAAATTGAGACAAGTCGGAAATAGCACGTCATTCGTAGCAAATGAAGTTCATTTGCATTACAACGAAGTTTTAAAATATTCAGATGTTTGTCTAATAGAATGCAGAACTTCAGATATAGTATAGAGCCGAAATATTTTGCTTTATCCTATAAAAAATACTTAATATCTATTATACAAGAAGTAACTTGCAGTAAATCTCAGCAACGAATATCAATTTCATAAAGTATGAAATAGTTTACTTTAAATAAATCGCTCTTGAAATAATATTTTCCCTATATTATTATGTAATGGAATACTTTTGTGTGGCCATGTATATTAATAACAAGTAATCTTCGCACGATAGTCTGTGCAGAATGTATATTTTAGTACATACTTCATAGATGCATATAAATTTAATTATGTACGAAACAGTGTAACGTCATTAAAATGCATTTGAAACTATTTTTCCCACTTACGCCGTAATGTAACGGAATATTTTTGGTGTATCTAGTTATCAAACTATACATCTGATTTTTATAAAATTTGAAATGACAAGATAAAATTTTGCCACAATTATATATTTTAAATTTCAAACGATTTGGCTGGGTAATTTTGATTTTGTTATATGTGGATGTACAGACTAAACGACAATTATATGTTAAGTGTATTTGCATAATTGCAAACGCACCTAAAATTCGCGCAAAAAATAAATTTTTGCGAATTAAAAAAAAAAACTGTTTTTTAATCTAATTAAATTCGCAAATTTTATTTCGCCATTATAGTAATTCACATTTTTGAGATTTATTTGTCTAACTTATCATTTAAATTTTCGTGCTAATAAAGATTTTCTTTAAATACTACACTACGACTGTCACTCCTGCAAATGGTATTAGTGTAATCATCATTCAGAACATCATTTGGATGCTCCACATTAACATTCACTTAGCACAACCAACTGTTCAATTTGCAATAGAGCTTGAATTATCTCATGAAATTACGTAATGTGTTTCATCATTTACTGCTTCTGTTCATCAGGGACGCAACTGTGAATTAAGACGTGTATAAAATTACTTATGCATGAAACAGTTACATCACAACACTAATTAATATGAATTCAGTACATTCAGGAATATAATTATAACATTAATTGCATTAAAATTTGAAAAAGGTAAAACGAGGAAAATTCAAAGAAATATTACTTGATAAATCATTGTTTACGTACGCATACTACATTAAAAATTTCCAATCGTAATAATAATAATAACAAGTAAGAAAACCCATGCGTAAAGCATAGATTATGAAGCACTTTCCAACACTTCGTGAAATATTTAACAAAATTTCGTTATTTAGAAAAATAAGGGTATATAGATAAATATGTATTCAAATATTTTTGAACATCCCTGTATTTGAAATGTCAGTCGATATACATACTATGCAGGGTGTATCTAAACTCTTGGGCAAAACTTTAAGGGGTAATAGTACACATCAATACAAACAATATTAAATGGGAAACCAAAGGTCCCAAACGTTTTCCGAAGGAGATAGCCGCCATTAAAGTTTAAGGTCCAAAATTTCGAATTATCATAAAAAACGGAAAAATTGGTCAATTGATTTGCGGTTTTCTCCATAACTATTCTTTATGTCAGTATTGTCTTGAAAATAAATTATAAAGATACATTTCATAAAATGCATAGAGGGCGCTTTGAACTTTGGAGTTAAGAACAACTACTTTTTCCGTTACTTTTTGCATCTCAGTTATTTTTTTTTTACAAGCTTAACTTTTTGCTTAAATTTTGAGCTCAAAATCTGAATTGTTGGGAGTGGTTAAGTAGCGCAAACTGAATTGTGTTCAATGGAGGTGGGGAGGTTCAAACTTCAAATCATTATAAAAAACGGAAAAATTGGTCAATTGATTTTCGGTTTTCACTAAAACTATTCTATACGCCAGTACTGTCTTAAAAATGAATTATAAAGGTAAATTTCAAAAATCGACGACAGAGGGCGGTTTATACTTTTGAGTAACGTACGAATATTTTTACCATTATTTTTTGCATCTCATTAAATTTTTTTTAAAAGCTCAGGCATAAACATAATTTTTAACTGAAAATTTGAATCATTGGGAGTGGTTTAGCAGCAAAAACTGCACTGTGTTCAATGGGAGTGGGGAGGTTCAAATTTCAAATGATTATTAAAAACGAAAAAATTGATCGATTCGTTTGACGTTTTTGCTAAAACCATTCTTTATGTCAGTATTTCCTTGAAAATAAATTTTAAAGATAAATTTTAAAAAATTCCGTTAGAGGACGCCTTAATATTTAAAATTACCAATAACTATTTTTAGCCGTTTTTTGTATGTATTTAAATGCTTGCAAAAGCTTAGACTTAAATTTTGAGTTTCAATGATGAATCGTTTGGCAGGGTTAAGAAGCGCAAGCTGAACTCTGTTCAGGAGTTGAATTCTTACCCTCACCACCCCTCAAACACAGTTCAGTTTTGCGCTAATTAATTACTCACAACGATTCAAATTTTGAGCTCAAAATTTAAGTCTAAGCTTTTACAAGCATTTAATTAGATACAAAAAATGACGGTTAAAAATAGTTGTTTGTTATTCTAAAGTTTAAGGCGCCCTCTAACTGAATTTTTTGAAATTTATCTTTAAAATTTATTTTCAAGGAAATACTGACATGAAGAATAGTTTTAGCGAAACCGCAAACGAATCGACCACTTTTTCCATTTTTCATAATCATTTCAAATTTGAATCTTCCCACCAACATTGAACACAGTTTAGTTTGCACTGCTTAACCATTCCCAACGATTCAGATTTTCAGCTCAAAATTTATGTCTAAGCTTCTGAAAAAATTTAATAATATACAAATAATAACGGTAAAAAATAGTCGTTCGTTTCTCCAAAGTATAAAGAGCTGTCTATCGTCATTTTTTGAAATTTGTCTTTATAATTTATTTTCAAGACAATACTGACATAAAGAATAGTTTTAGTGGAAAGCGTAAATGAATCGATCAATTTTTCCGTTTTTTATAATCATTTGAAACTTTGGACACTAAACTTCAATGGCGCCAATCTCCTTCAGAAGACGTTTGGGACCTTTAGTTTCCTATTTAATATTGTTTGTATTGATGTGCACTATCACACCTTAAAGTTTTGCCCAAGAGTTTAGATATATCCTGTATAATGCAAAAACTAGTTTAGCAAGAAAATGCCTAGTAACTTGAAATTTATTTTTCAGCCTTTTATACGAATAGATGGAAACATACTTGAATATTTTTGTTCAGCCCTGCATTTTGCCTTGTATCTTTACTACATGTCAGTAATAAGCTGAAATTTATTTTAAACTAAAACACTCTTAAAACAACTTAAATCCTATTCTAATAAATTGTGATTCATAGGAGTCCATGTACCCAATTCTTTGCGTGGCCCTGTATATCATTTTATGCATATTCTGTAAATATTTCTTATCAAACTGAATACAGGCAAGCCTAAAAACGCATAACATTTTTATGAATTCCCTTTAAATGATTTACGCTCATACTCAGTAACGTTGGCGTGCTGTTTTGAATAGCCTGTATATCAAGTTTAGCATTTATAAGTAGGGGGAACTGGGGTACATTGATACAGTTTTTTTCTAAGATTTTTTTTGGTGTCAAGAAAGTAGAAAATTCAAGTTTTTTTTCCATGAGGTGACAGCAAAACTTGTGTAGTATGTTATAAAAATGTACAAACATTGTTTTGTATAGTATTTTTGCATGTAATTTTTAAAAAATCAAAAAAAGTCATTTGTATCAATGTGCCCCATCCCCGGGGCAGATTGATACGTTTGAGAAAAATGACGACAAAATAATACCAATGCATATTTTTCATTGAAAATGAATTAGAAAACCATTTTATATTTATTTATAAAAATTCAAATCACCCACAATTTATTTTTAAACAATATTAAAGCAATCAAAATTAAATATATTATGACCTGATGTTCTGGCTGTTTCTTGTCTGATTGTTGGCTGTGGTAACTTTGTCATATCTAGCACTTCAACCCCAGCATTATCTTCTTTCTTATGAAAGATGAAAAAATTACCAGTTTTTCTGTTTATAAATAGGTTCATAAACCGAAAATAAAGGATAATTATATTAAAAATTCTGTTTATAATATAAGTATCATTTTCTGTTCTGCAGTTTGTTTCTCTTACTTAACATTTCGCATGTCGAAAATACTTTTTTCTCTGGAGAATCGATATAAATTCGAGATTCGCCAGAATGGCGTCCTTTTCTTTTATTAGTTCTACTAGCACTAGATGCTCGGTAAGTTCCTACGTCTTCTGTTTTCAAAAATACTGTAAAATGTTCTAATATAAAGAAATTAGAGCTATTTCACTTCAATAAAAACTAATATTAGAAATTTTTCGTGAAAAAAAAGGTTGGATTAAGGAGTGTATAGTAAAAAAAATAATAAAAGATAATGAAAATATGAACTATTAAAGGATTTAGGCTGTATCAATGTGCCCCGTCATAGACTGTATCAATGTGCCCCATACAGCGATTTTGAATAAAATGAGTCTCAAATCCAACACTTCACAATATATCTAACAATAAATATTGAAGAACTGATAAAGAGTAGCTGTACTTACCAGGGAGAGTATTCATTTTGGTTGAAAATATTGGAACAGTTATATAATAGCATTTCAATTGTACAACTCATATTTACTTTTGAACAACAAAAACAATAAATCACCCGTCCCATTTCATCAAACTACTGAATCATTTCAAGATTTTCTGTATGTAGTTGAATACACTAGCATCATCTTTTGGAGCTGTTGTGAAACTTCCTGTAATGACCCTGTGAGCGGTAGAGGGGGTGTATCAATGTGCCCCATGTATCAATGTACCCCAGTTCCCCCTACTATATAATTTGCATAGATTTAGTGAAGCTTAAACGCACACATCATAATTGAAATACATTTCATCAATCCCATCATCCCATACAGTATATACAGTATAAATATACTGCACTTCGGATAGAATATACTATTTAAAATCTTTTAAGTGTCCCTGTAAATGCTACTTCATATTATGCAAGAAAGTATCGTATAATTTATATTAAGCCTCAGTGACATACATGTATTTTATTATACTTGAAAAAATTTAATATATTTAAAATATGTTTCACACAATTCACCCCTTTATTAATATCTAATGGTATTTTTATGTGGCCCTGTAAATGATAATAATTGCTATATTTTCACCAAATGGATTTGCAAGGAAAGTGTATTTTTTATGACAAGTGGGTGATTTTAGAAATTTACACACTAACCTATGTATATATCATTATGCATAAATTACAATAACATACCAATTTGTGTAAATCCAGGTATTATTCAGCATTTACACATTTGTTTGTGTTTTTCAAGTAATAAAAAAAATACGCAAATAGTTTTATAAGCTAAAATACACATAAAAACAGGTAAAACTTTGCAAAAATTGAGTAATTTTCATGTCAGGTGTGTAATTTTAGGAGTTTACACACACATATGTATGTAAATTTGTCTAATTTACACATTTATTTTTTAGAGTGTCCTGAATCATCTTTTTTTAAATATTCTGAATTTAAGAAACATTTTAAGCTTACAAGCAAGGTCTCCATACTGTACATACTCAGTTTTTTTTTTTTTTTTTTTTTTTTTTTTTTTTTTTTTGAAAAAAAATACTAATTAAGCTACTTATGTATGTAATAAAGGATCAGTGAAAATTAGCGGCGGAATTACAGAAGAAAACATGTAAAAAAATAAAATACTTTCGAGTATGTGGCGTGAAAATACAAAAGTGTCACACGATTTGGCGAGCAGCACTTTTCCCCGCCAAAAGCAAACGCTTTTAATGCAAATGAAATAAAACATTTTGGATTTTAAGAATCCGCGTAAATGGTGTTTGGTGAATTTAAACATAAGTTTCACATATTTTATACACACACACACATATATATATATATATATATATATATATATATTAAATTGCATATGTATATATTATTTTTTGGTGTAGTTATTTAATTTACCTCTGGAAAAATATTTTCATATATAAAAAATTCTTATCCAGTAAAATTATTTTCATACATTTAAGCTTCTTCAAAAATAAAATGTAGATGTTTCCATAGCAACAGAATCCATTTGACAATGCTCAACTGGTCTTTGAACTTGAAACAATTTTAATTGATTTAAATTTGAATTTCATTTGAAATCTCAAATTTTGAGGGTTAAATTTGAATTAAATACATATAAATATCATAATAACAAAATTATACTAGAACAAACTTAAACTGACAAAAACAAAGATATTTAATTTATCTAAACACGTTGAACATGAAACTTTTTTCCTTTAAAATGCATTTGACCCTAAGAAAAACAAACATTTTTTGCAATTGCTTTTCATCGCCAACCGAAGATAAATCGCCAAATAACGAAATTTTCATTAATGTTTTACGGACAGGGAATTTCCGCCGAATTTTTTTTTTATATAAACTTATAAATCCTTATGAGAAGAACATTCTGTAATTTTTTCAGATTTTTTGGAGTATGCCCGTATGGAGACCTTCCTTGTTAGTACTGCAAATGCTAAAGATTGTACATTTGCAAGTATGTTTCTAAACTTACAAAAAAATTCTAAACTCGCAAGTAATATTTGCCAAATATCGTTTATTAAAATCGCAGGAGGTTATAAGAAATTCTCAGCATCAAGAATTTCTTATTATGTAAGAAATAAAAAATAAAACATTTTGCATTCGATAAAGAGATATTACAAAAGTCCTCCGCGAAATTAATCCAACTCTAAATTAAACCTTGCATTAGTCTGAGTTTCCTCGTAAAGCAATGCTACATGTATGCTTTATAGCATAATGAGATAAACCTTTGGCGGAATTAATATATTTATCTAATAAGTTTGGTGTACAATTAATTATGCATTGCTCTGCAAATAAATTATTTCTCGTCTAGGGTGTAATATGATTAACATGGAACAAATTTACGTTAATGAATACTTTGCTGCAGTGGTATATATTAAAAGCAGCACACTATTGCTAAATTTAGAAATTGATACTAATCTTAAATTGAATAGCAATCGAAATTCAATGCATCGTGAAATTAAATATTGTAATTGTTTAAAAAATACATTTAATTGTTGTTTAGTAATTGTTTTTTTCGTGATAAATTAAAATAAGAGATCAGTAAACACACTTATTGAAAATTTAGATAGAGCAGTGTTCATTATGAAATGTACTTTTTTTTAAATTTTATATTCTATCTTTTTTTATTACTACATTTCTATAATACACTGCTCAAAAAAATTAGGGGGGCAAGCGCAGAAGTTAAAAAATCCGTGCGAGAAAAAGAGATGTTAATATAAAAAGATTAGTACACGTGTATCTATGCGCAACACTGAAAAAAGACTCAAAAATTTTTTTATTTAGCATTAATTCTTAGAAAAGATAGAAAAATCATGAAAAGATGAATAAGGGCAACAATTTGGTTACATTTAAATGTTAAAAAAAGTATCTTATAGATGCAAGATTTTTTGATGTAGATATTTTTTATATCAAAGGAAGATTTTTTAATATAGCTTGGACTCTTCGAACAACTAAGACTACTGCACATCTGTTTTCCATGGATGTTATCGATAAGACTATGGGAAATACTAATCCAAACATAAAAAAGTGCAATATCCAAGTCCCGGACAGTAAAAAGTGGCCTTGGTCTCGCAGCAATGCATCGTCCGAGCATCCTCCAAACATGCTCGAATAGGCTCAGGACAGGCCAGCAAAATGTCACGAATTCTGATGAATTGCATTCTTGAGGCCTTTTTCAATTCCTAACTAAGTTGCGCAATTGAATTCCACAGTTAACGAATTCCACAGAATTCCACAGAATTAACTGAATTCCACAGAAAGCGCGTGATATGGTGCCGACATTAAGGGGCCACTCACGCGCCAGCGCGTGATGTGGGGTGATGTCCAATAGCCAGTCACGCTCTGGTGCGGGAAAACCTTTCACTGATTCTTTGTTATAAAAAATAAATTGGCTTCTGGAAAAAAAACCACTTCTACAGTGCGGTATTGACTATCATCACATCTACACGTAAGCGGCAGCGAACGTGTTAAGGCAGTGAAACAGATGTTTCTGTAAAATACTGATTTCTGGCAGATTTATGTTATTTTTCTCGTTTTTGACTGCAAGAACTTTGATTTGCATATGAAGTTTTCTTTTTCTGTTTCCTCTTAGGCTTGAGGGATGAGGGATGAAACATTATGGGTGATTTATTTTATTTTACATATCGGTGCGGAATTTCGTTAAAACCATGTGCCTCCCTAATTGCTTTGAGCAGTATATTTTAATATATCATTTCCATTACAGAAGTGTGGCATTCCAATTTTACTATATGAAGTCAGAACAAAATTGATCGACAAAATAAATCTTGCATTAGTCTATTTTTTTCATGGAACAATGCTAAATATGCTTAATAGCACAATGGGATAAACCATTGGCGGAATTTATGTATTCATATAATATGTTTGGAATATATCTAATTATATGCTGCTTTGAAAAAAAATTTATTTTCGTCTTGTGTATAAGATGATTAACATCGGACAAATTTAATTTAATTAGTATTCTGCAGTGGTATAGCATTAAATTATATGCTCTATCACTAAATTTAGAAATTAATACTGATCTTAATTTGAATAGCAATACAGTATTAAATGAATTGGGGAAAATAATACTGTAACAGTTTAATAAATACATTCAATTTTTGCTTCGCAATTGTTTATATTGTGATAAATTAAAGTTAGGGAATTGTAAACATACTTATTGAAATTTTACGTAGGCCACACTATAAAAAAAGAAAAAAATGTCCGTTAAATTTACGACAAAAACTGCTGGCAGCAATGTTGCCAACAGTTTTTGTGTAAATTTCAGTAAAATTAGATGTAAATTTTTTTATACATCTAATTTTGCTGCACTTTTTATGACTGCTGGCAAATTTGATGCCAGCAGTTTTGCCGTAAATTTAACGAATTTTTTTTACAGTGCAGCGTTTTTTTTAAAATTTACTTTGGTGATTTTTTAAAACATTTACTCTATTTTTTTATAATTACAACTTTAATGTATTTTAATGAATAATTTCTATTACAGAAGACTGGAAAATATCATACCAATTTTATAATATGAAATCCGTACAAAATTGTTCTCCAAATTAAACCTTACATTAGTCTGGTTTTTTATCGGAACAATGCTACATATTCCTTATATCAAAATGAGATAAACAGTTGGTGGAATTAATATGTTTATCAAATAGTTTTGGAGTACAATTAATTATGCATTGCTCTGCTAATAAATTATCTCTGGTCTCATGTATAATATGATTAACATTGAATAAATTTACGTTAATGAGTACTTTACTCCAGTGGTATAGAATTAAAGGCAGTATAGCATTACGAAATTTAGAAATTAATAGCCATCTTAATTTGAATGGCAATGCAGCATTCAATGATCGTGAAATAAAATAATGTAACAATTTAAAAAATACCTTTAATTGTTGCTTTACAACTGCTTATATTATGATAAATTAAAATAGAATATCAGTCAACACAGTCAATCAAAATTTTAAGTAGGGCAGCGTTCTTTATAAGTTTACTTTAATTATTTTTTAAAGCTTATACTCGATATTTTATTGTAACTAAGATTCTAATATATTTTAATCTATTTCTGTTATAGAAGACTGACAATATCCTTCCAATTTTACAATATGAAATCCGTACAAAATAGCTCCCCAAATTTAACCTTGCATTAATCTTTCTTAAACCTTGCCCTTATTTGATTTTCCTTATGGAACAATGCTACATATGCTAGGATAATAAGATAAACAGTTAGTAGAATGAATATATTTATAGCTCCCCAAATTAAACCTTGCATTAATCTTTCTTAAACTTTGCCCTTATTTGATTTTCCTTATGGAACAATGCTACATATGCTAAGATAATATGATAAACAGTTAGTAGAATTAATATATTTATCTAATAGGCTTGGAGTATAGTTAATTATGCATTACTCTGCAAATGAATTAATTCTCCTCTCGTGTATAAGATGATTAACATGGAATAAATTTACGTTAGTGAGTACATTTCTCTAGTGGTAAAATATTAAAGGAAGTACAAGATTACTAAATTAAGAAAATAATACTTATCTTCTTTTGAATAGCGATGAAGCATTCAATGTACAATGTAATACATAACTGTAACAATTGAAAAAATACCCTGAACTTTTGCTTAGCAACTGCTTATATAGTGATTAACTAAAATAAGGGATCAGTAAACACATTTATTGAAATTTTTCGAAGGACAGCGTTCTTTATAAAATTTATTTTAGCATATTAAAAAAAAAAAACACATTCCATCTTTTTATAACTACAATTCTAATTTATATTTTAATTTATCATTTCCATTATAAGACAGACATTATCATTCCAATTTTACAATATAAAATCAGTATAAAATTATTCTCCAAAGTAAATCTTACTATAGTCATTTATGTTAGCATGCTATATTTTCCTCATGGACTTATGCTACATATGCTTTTTGGCACAATGAGTTAACAGCTGGCGAAATTAATATATTTACTCAATGGGTTTGGATTGCAACTAAACCTAAAACGGAATTGAATCTTAATCGGAATTCTTGTGGAATTCTTCGGTCTGACAGACCGTTGCGTATTATGGGCATTAAATATAATCACATGCTTTATAATACATGTTATATACTTAAAACAAACAGTAACTTATTATGCGTGTATTTTTGGAAAGAAAAAAGTATTTCTAATTTGATTTTTTAAATATTTAAATGATTAAAACGTTGAAATATAGACCACATTCAAGTATAGGTTTAAAATTACTTTTTTTAAAACATCCATAAAAAAGCACTTGGTATCGAATTTAACATCATAATGAAATGATAAATGCAAAAAATGTTTAGTAATTGAATAATTTTAGAAATATCGAATTATCTAAAATTAAAGTTTTTGAAAGTCATTTTCACATTCTTGGTAAAAACATTCGTATAGAGTGCAAAAATATCGTGTCTACTTTTTAAGTTTTCCAAGAGAATTTACGAACAATCAGACATTATTTTGAGATTTTTTCGTTCACGTATATTCGCATTTTTTCATCATCCTTATTTCTGTTTCTGAGTTACTATTATGTTCGTTTATAACTACCAAATGCTTTTCAGAACCATCAATATCACTCTCGCAATCATCAATTCCTCTGTCTACTTCATTCATCCATAGCCGTAATGTTTATTCGAAGTCAGAACTACCATATCTCACCTTTTCACTAGGACACTTTTTTCTCGAATACCACAACACCCACACAGCAAGAGTCAGAGATCTTGAAGACAGCGGTAAAATTTCGACGCCCTATAGCTTATTGAAAAAAATTCCAACAATGTTGTGAACTTTATCAGGAACAGTATTCAAGCTCCTTTGAAAGTACACTGTAAAAAGTACAGTAAATTTACGTCACAAACTGCTGGCAGCAATGTTTTTGCCGCAAAAATTGCAGTAAATTTAGGTGTAATAAAATATATATATATATATAATTTTTTTTTTAATTTTACAATAACAACTGCTGGCAACATTGCTGCCAGCATATTTTGACATAATTTTAACGTTTTTTTTTTTTTTTTTTTTTTTTTTTTTAAGCCATCTGCACTTAAAATAAGGGGGTCACATGATAATTATGATATCAGATTATAGGGCGTCTCACAAACCGCATAACTCCAATTCCGGGTTAACTATGCATTGCTTTGAAAATAAAATAATTCTTAACTTGAGTATATAATTACTAAAATGGTACAAATTTACATTAATCAATACATTACTCACTTGTATAGAATTAAAAGCAGTACAATATTACTGAATTTAGAAATTAAAGCTCATATTTTTTTACTGACAGTACAGCATTCATTGTATCGTGAAATAAAACACTGTAATTGTTTAAAAAATACATTTAATTATTACTTTACAATTGTTTATATTGTGATAAATTAAAATAAAAATCAGTAAACTCATTCAAAAATATGTTCTTTAATTAAAAAAAATTAACTTATACTTGTTTTTTTTTATGACTACAATTCTAATATACCGGGTGATCCAGAAGTTTCGGGAGTTTTGAAATGTTAATAGTTAGGAAACTATGTACAATACAAAGGTACGGTTTTCAGATATATGCCCAGAAACATGTGGAATTTTTGTTTAGAATGATTTTTTAAAATTATATATAGTTAAAATTTTTAGCAATAGGTGGCGCTGCTGTACAACACCGAATGTACCTATACCATGTATTATATAGACCGGTGAGTTTATTGCGAAACCTCTTTTCTAGTATATTGATGAAATTTTGTTTTAGGGTGGTTTATGTTCAAACACTTTTTTTGAAAGTAGCTGAAATTGCATTAAATGGGAATTTTTATACAAAATTCAACGAGTAGCTACTATGTTTAGACATGCTTTCTTTGCTTGTTGATTTGTGTTCTTATCGTACAATACGCGAAGTTAAAACTGCAAAAGTTTCGATGACCATTACAAATGTGAAAGCTATGGTAAACAAGATTTGAGAAAAGGACTCACTGAACGATCGTAATAGAGGCAGGAGACCCCAAACGTCTGTTGCAAATCGTAAATAAAGTAGAATTCAATGCCAATACTCAATGGAAATCATCAGCTCATGCTTAATGCAGTAAATTTATAATTTCACGATGAACTAAAATTCCTTATGGAATTCTTTCTACTCTGAGGATGCTGTGCACGTTGTTTTACATCGGCTCACGGCGGTGTTTATAAGCTATGGGCGTCAAAATAAAAATTTGTAACCCTTGGACACTAATTATTTCTTTTTAGTGAGCTGTATCATACCCTAAAAATGATACTTTAAATTTTAGCGCCACCTGTTGGCAAAAAGTGTAACTAACAGAATATGTTTATTTCATCGAAAAAACAAATCCCATAAATTTCTAAGCATTTCTGTGGAAACTGCATATTTCTATTGTTCATAGTTTGCTAATTATTAGCGTTTCAAAACTCCCGGAACTTCTGGATCACCCGGTATTTTAATGTATCATTTCTATTAAAGAAGACTGGCAGTAACATTCCAATTTTACAATATGAGATCTGTTCAAAAATTGTTCTTCAAATTAAATCTTGTGTTAGTCTTATTTTTCTCATGTAATTACTTTACATATAGTTTATAACATAATGAGATAAGCCTTTGGGGTCATTCCATGTCAATTCAACCAATTTTTCCCCCATTTGTAACCCGACCGACAGGGATTTGGATGAAACTTTGTGTACACACTAATTCTATCATGAAATGATTCCATCAGAAATTTTTCCTTCCTAGACCTCATGGTTCGTAAGATATGGGGGGTCCAATTCTTGGGGGTTTCTCAAATCGCACATTTCTGAGTCTGCATTCTGAGATTGCAGTTCCACCTTCAAAAAATTGTTTCTCTGGATCTAAAACATGAATCATCCTAAAAATATCACTGTAAGAAGATAAAAAGATGCAGATTTTAATAAAAAATATTTAAAAAATTTACTTGTAATATTTAGGATAAAAAAAGTCAGTCAAAGTTGAGAGTTATGGCTATTTTTCCAAATTTTTGTGACTTCACGAAAAAGGCTGCACACAAAAAGGCAAATTAAATTTCCCATTTCTTTTTGTTTAAAATAAAAGTTTACACTTTGGGCTTTCTATCTATGAAATAAAAATGATGTGTTTCGCATGGCTTATGCAAAAATTTTGGGTACTTTCCAATTAGCCGGATAAATGCTTTATTTTTACATATTACATATGCACACAAAAAAGCAAATGAAATTTCCAGTTTGTTTTTGTTTTAAATAAGAGTTTACACTTTGGGCTTTCTATCTGTGAAATAAAAATGATATCTTTCACATGGCTTATACAAAAATTTTGGGTACTTTCCAATTAGCCGGATGCGTGATTTATTTTTACATATATATAGATCTATATAAATACAGATGTATTATACATGTACATACGTATGTATATATACAGTATATTGATATATATATGTATAACACTGGTGCCCGTCTAACCGAAAAGTACCAAATTTTACCTTATTTTGAAAATCTGCACTAATTAAGGGGAAAACAATCTGACTAAGTTTAGCTGTGGTACTTAAATAATTACTGGAGTTTCTATGAGTTACTGAATTTAATGTTATTTGATACAAAAACAAATTAAATATTTCATTTGCCTTTTTGTGTAGAGACTTTTTCATAAAGTCACAAAATTTCGGAAAAATAATGATAACTTTCAACTTTGGTTTACTTTTTCGGCCGTATATAAATCTCTATTAACTGCCCTAATTATTTTTTTCACTTGCTTTTTATGCCGCTTAAATGGATCTCCACATTTATATAATTCATATTTCATTAAGAGCGAAATTCTGTGATGCTCACATATATTAATCAAACGGTTTTCACTTAATTTTTGTTTTATAAATGCAATAGTCCTAACTAATAAAAGTTATTTTTCTGAATCACAGAGATTATCAATGTAGTCTATTTCTCTGTTATTTCTATAGCTAGTTTTGTGACATTCTAAACCAGTTAATATTACAATACTGCATGCCTGAAGACTAGTAGAAGGTTTAATATCATGCTCCATATTAAAACAATAAAGCAAAAAAATATTTATACGTATCATAAACTATAAAGTATGTAACAATCAGATTATATTTTTAGTAGCACAGTAAAAATTAGATTATTCTTCTATGATAAAAACCAACAGAATGACAATAATTTTATTATATTGATTTCAAAACATCTGCTTTCATACTAACGAACATTACCCTGCCTTTATCAGAAGGTGTTTATACAAGGCAGGTGCAATTAAATCTTTCAGTCTATAGAAACAAATTTAAGTTCTGTTAAACATTTGTGTATTTAAACTGATTAAAATTAACCAAGGACAGGAAATACAAGGTTTTGAACATTTTTTAAATACAAATAATTAATATATAAGCATTCGAAAGAAAGAATGGAAATGTGAGGAGAAAAATTTATCTATTTTATACTGTACAAAAAAAAAAAAAAAAAAAAAAAAAAAAAAAAAAAAAAAAAAAAAAATCTGTTTTGAATTTAATTATTGAAAATAAAAGTAAGAGATTCTTTAGATTAGCAAAAAATGCCCATTATTAAATAACTAAATGAAATATATGGACCATTCACTAAACTTAATGGGGAAACATATTACAGTCAGATTTTTTTTAATCAGAAAAAACAAAGCCTAAATTTTACTTTGCAAATTAAAAAAACCTGCATCAAATAACATTTAATTCAGTAACTCATAGAAATTCCAGTAATTATTTAAGTACCACAGCTAAACTTTTCCTTTTCTTTCTTCTTTTTTTTCTCTTAATTAGTGCAGATTCTCAAAACAAGGCAAAATTTGGTACTTTTCGGTTAGACGGGCACCAGTGTTATACATATATATATAAATGTACTGTATATATACATACATATGTACAGTACATGTATAATATATCTGCATTTATATAGATCTATACATATGTACATATGTAAAAATAAAACACGCATCCGGCTAAGTGGAAAGTACCCAAAATTTTTGCATAAGCCATGCGAAAGACATCATTTTTATTTCGCAAATACAAAGCCCAAAGTGTAAACTTTTATTTAAAACAAAAAGAAATTGGAAATTTCATTTGCCTTTTTGTTTGCATATGTAATATGTAAAAATTAACATGCATCCGGCTAATTGGAAAGTACCCAAATTTTTTGTATAAGCCATGTGAAAGACATCATTTTTATTTCACAGATAGAAAGCCCAAAGTGTAAACTCTTATTTAAAACAAAAAGAAACTGGAAATTTCATTTGCTTTTTTGTGTGCATGTGTAATATGTAAAAATAAAACATGCATCCGGCTAATTGGAAAGTACCGAAAATTTTTGCATAAGCCATGCGAAACACATCATTTTTATTTCATAGATAGAAAGCCCAAAGTATAAACTTTTATTTAAAACAAAAAGAAATTGGAAATTTAATTTGCCTTTTTGTGTACATCCTTTTTGGTGAAGTCACAAAAATTTGGAAAAATAACCATAACTCTCAACTTTGGCTAATTTTTTTATCCTAAATAATACAAGTAATTTTTTTAAATATTTTTTTATTAAAATCTGCATCTTTTTATATTCTTACAGTGATATTTTTAAGATGATTCACGTTTTAGATCCAGAGAAACAATTTTTTGAAGGTGGAACTGCAATCTCAAAATACAGACTCAGAAATGTGCGATTTGAGAAACCCCCAAGAATTGGACCCCCCATATCTCACAAAGTATGAGGTCTAGGAAGGAAAAATTTCTGATGGAATCATTTCATGTTAGAATTAGTGTGTACACAAAGTTTCATCAAAATCCCTGTGGGTCGGGTTACAAGGTCTGGTTGAATTGACATGGAATGACCCTTTGGTGAAATTAATATATTTATCTAAAAGGATTGATTTCACATTTATTGAAAAATTGCGCAGTACATCGTTTTTTTAATTACTTTATTTTTTTTTAAAGTTATACCCGATCTTTTTATAACTGCAGTTTCAATGTATTTTAACGCAGTATTTCTATTAAAAAAGACTAACAACATCTTTTCAATTTTTTTTTTGTTTTAAAAAATTAAGGCATTGAAGTTTTCGTCATAAAAATTGCCAATAATTATGCAAATTTACTGAAAATATCATTCCGGTTTTACTATATGAAGTCTGTACAAGATTGTTTTCCAAAT
The DNA here is from genome assembly GCA_964019185.1 of Maratus speculifer. Lineage (NCBI taxonomy): Eukaryota > Metazoa > Arthropoda > Arachnida > Araneae > Salticidae > Maratus > Maratus speculifer. The sequence goes on along the minus strand of OZ025289.1, from coordinate 94,021,640 downwards.
TAAACCTTACATTGGTCTGATTTTCCTCATGCAACAACTCTACATGTGCTTTAAAGTGTAATGAGATAAATAGTGGTGTAAGTAATATATTTATATAATAGGTTCCAAGTGTAATTAATTATGCATTGCTCTGAAAAAATAATATATCTCGTCACGTGTGTATAAGATTATTATCATGGAACAATTTTACGCTAATGAGTACTTTTCTCCAGTAGTATAGTACTGGAAGTTACACTATCTCTTATAAATTAATACATAACTTAATAGACTAGGATTACAGCATTAAATGCATCGTGTAAAAAAACTGTAGCAGTTTAATAAATATATTTAACTGTTGCTTTGCAACTGCTTATATCGTGATATATTAAAATAAGGAATCAATAAACACACTTGCTAAAATTTTGCATAAGACAGAGATCTTTGAAAAATTACTGGGTTTGTTTCAAATTTATAATCGATCTTTTTTTTTAATTACAATTCTTATATATTTTAATGTATCATTAGAGAAAAAAAAAAGATTTACAATATCAATCTAATTTTACAATATGACGTCTGTACAAAATTGTTCTCCAAATAAAACCTTGCATTAGTCTAATTTTCCTCATAGAAATATGCTACATATGCTTTGTAGCATAATGAGATAAACTGTTGGTGGAAATAATATGTTTATCTAATAGTTTTGGAGTATAGTTAATTGCTTTGCTCTGAAAATAAATTAATTCTCCTCTCGTGTATATGAAGATTAACATGGAACAAATTTACGTTAATGAGTAGCTTGCTCCAGTGATTTATTATTAGAACAGTGCATTATTACAAAATTTAGAAATTAATAGTCATCTTAATTTGAATTTCATTACAACATTTAACGTATTGTGGGATTAAATACCCTAACAATTTAAAAAATACTTTGAATTGTTATTTTGTAACCGCATTTATCTAGATAATTTTATCTGAGGGATCAGTAAATGTCGTTATTGTTTTTTTAGTTAGAACTGTGTTGTCATAAAATTTACTTTATTTATTATTATTTTTAATTTATATAGATCTTTTTGATAACCATAATTCTAAAATATTTTAATGTATCATTTCTATTATAAAAGACAGACAATATCATTCCAATTTTACAGTATGAATTCTGTACAAAATTGTTCCCCAAATTAAACTTTGCATTAGTCTTATTTACCTAACGGAACAATGCTACAGACGCTAAGGAAGTAGCATTGCTCCGTAGCGTCTGTAGCGTTGTAACAGATATAGTTCTTGCTTCCGTAGCTACAACGCTACGGAACAATATGGATTATATCATAATTCGATAAACCTTTTGTGGGATTAATAGATTTATCTAATAGGTTTGAAGTTTAGTTAATCAGGCATTGCTATGCAAATAAACTATCTCTTTTCTTGTGTATAATATGATTAACATGGAGGAAATTTACATTAAGAGTATTTTGCTCCAGTTGTATAATATTCAAGGCAGTACACTAAAACTAAATTTAGAAATTAATACTCATATTAATTTGACTAGCAATACAGCATTCAATGCATCGTGAAATAAAATATTGTAACAGATTAAAAAGTACATTTGATTGATGCAACTGCTTACATCGTAATATATTAAAATAAGGGATCAGTAAACACACTTTTTGAAATTTTAAGCAGAACAGCGTTCTTATTAAAAAACGACTACTTTAATTTACATTTTAAAACATACACTCGATTTTTCGAAAATAATATACTACCTCTGACAAAAAAGTTCAGTGAATGAATTCAAAACGACCGATCTGGCAACACTGGGGAAACAAAACGCTGCACCTGCATAGAGGCAAATGTTGACCATCTTCCCCCACCGTTGTTCAGTTGAGCGTCGTTTATGTTCTGTATAAGACGTGCTTTACTAAGTGCTTGTTCAGTGTGTTCGTTCTTAACTGAGAATAGGAAAATAAACGAACAAAAGATCCGTTTAAAGTATTGTTTTAAGCTTTGCAAGACACCGAATGAAATTCATGAAGGGTGGTGCAAATTAAACATCCACCATACTCGTCACATCTCAATCCGCCAGTCTTCTTCCTATTTTTACCGCTCAAACTCTCTTTGAAAGCAATTTAACCATATTGCTGACATCCAACGAAACATGACGAATCTTTGAACTCCATCCCAAAAGAAGACTTCTTGCGAGTTTCCCAGGACATGTATAACAGATCTCAGCAGTGCATAATTATAGAAGATGACTATTTCAAAAGATGGTATGGTAACTTTCGTTACTATTTTATCTACATTAATGTTACAGGACTATTCACCGAACTTTATTGTCAGAGGTTGTATTTTAATCTATCATTCAATTTCAGAAGACTGACAATATCACTGAAATGTACAGTATGAAATTTGTGCAAAGTTATTTTTCCAATTAAATTTTGCAATAGTCTGATTTGTTTTATGGAATTTTGCTACATATGCTTTATAACATAATGTGATAAACAGTTGGAATTAATGTATTTATATAATAGACTTGGAGTACAATTAATCATGCATTGTTCCGAAAATAAATTAATTCTCGTATCGTACATAAGATGATTGACATTAAATTTACTTTAATTAGTACTTTACTCCAGTGGTATAGTATTCAGGGCAATGCATTAATACTAAATTTAGAAATTAATTCTCGCCTTAACTTGACTGGAAATACAGAGTTCAATGAATCGTGGTGTAAAACACTGTCAAAATTTATAATTACATAAATTTATTGCAAGGGAGCTGATTATATAGGAATCAATTAAAATAAGTGATCAGTAATAATATTAATCAAAATTTGATGGTTGACAGTGCTTGATATAAAATTTATTATAGTTATTTTTAAAAACTCTAGTACCTTTTTATAATTTCAATATTTATCTTACAATAGACAGATAGCTCTTTTCAATTTTACCATATGCTTCTATTCTTGTATAAAATACACAGAATATTTAAATGCTTAATTTTTACTACGTCTGAAACGAAAATTTTAAAAGAAATGAAACAGTTTATTCTTTTGTTTATTATTCCGTTTAGGTCTTTTGTACTTGTAATTATATATATATATATCTTTTCATTGAGTATTTGTCTATCTTAACTTAAACTTCAGTAACTATTTACATGGAGTGATGATAGTATGTGTCGATACATTTATTTTTATGACTTCATTTTTGCTCTGGTATTACATAATAATAATGACAGCCAAAAATTGCTTGATTCTTATTGCAAAATTACTGCTTCTTTCATTTTAAATCTATTTCATTCCTACATTTTAAAATGTATTTTACTTTTCTGATTGAAACATATACAATAACACCGAAAATTTATTAGAAAGTAATATTTTTAAACTTCCAGATGTGAATTTACGCTTGAAATTATTGAATATTTAATACTTGAATTATCTCTTTCTAACTAAGTGTAGAACCAACATTGGGGAAAATGTCCAAGACGGGGATCGAGCCCGGAACCCTTGGAATAGTTCTCCAACATTTAAGCTTCGAGCACGATACCAAGCCTTGCATTTTTCGCTACTATATATATGTTGGCTTGGACATTTTTCCCAATGTTGATTCTACTCTTAGTTATCACGTATTAAATATTCAAAGCAATATCTGTTAAATCCCTTTGTAATACGATATGTTTGAAATGTCTGCAATAATTCTTCCTTAGCGTATTAGCATATGAAACTGAATTGAATATTATGCAAAAAAAACTATATTCGCTAGATATTAGACTATAATATACATTTGATAAACATCTGTAAAGCTATTTGGATAAATAGTATTAACATTATTAATGTTAAAGCAATTTGAATTCGTAAAAAAAAAAAAAAAAAAAATCCAAACCGAATTATCACATAATTTCTCGGCATTACCAGAATTCGATGAGTATATACAAATCTATTATAAAAGAAATAATATTTAAAAATACTTATGTTAAAGTATAAATTGTAAAAAATATTTTATATAAATCAAGAATATCAAAAATACATTAAAAATAGATAGTTTCTTAACATAAAAATTTGCTTTTCTGTATAACCGCATTATAATTATTCTAATTGATGCACCATATTATTAGGGATTACTTTTATTGTAAAGAGCAACATCAGTACTGCCCTTTTGTCATATGTCATTTTTGATAATTAAACAATATATAAACCAAGTTATTAATGAAGTAATAACATAAAACGAAGGGTTTGTATTGAAGTTGTTTTCTACAGTAATAGTAATACCTTACAGCATTGTATATAAATCAATATATGTACTAAAATTATATTATCATAAATGTATCCTTTAAGTTTGCAGTTTCTGTCATCATAAAATCTGGAAATATTTATACTATTGCAGTCTATTTTTAGTCGGAATAAATTTAACACTAAATATTTTGTTATCATTAAGAGATTATATGCAAATATTTAAAAAATATATGCATTCTCAAACTTTTATTTAAACATTTCACCGGCGACATGTATGGGGAAATAATGCTTTTATCCCGACTTACCTTAGGACAAACGATGAAGGGGTTTTAACATTATTATAAGGATTTATGTTATTATAATTATTATTATTATTATTATTATGCCGTGATAAACAAAAGCTGAAATAGATATTTTTTTCCTTTTTTTAAATTTTAAAATTATTTTTTATCTACCTTTTTTCAGATTTTCAAATAATAATAATAATAATAATAATAATAATAAAATGGAATTTTGGATTTTATTTAAATAATTTTATTTGAACATTTTAATTTGATTAAAATAAATAACAACCTTTTGTAATTATTTTAAAATTAGATTTATTGGTACTACTACAAATAATAAAATTTAATAACAATAAATTGACCGTTTGGATTTATTAATTAAAAGATAAGTTGTTTTCAAAGAAATATTAAACGACTGTGTGATCTGCAGTGTGTTATTTATCCACTTGCTTCATTTTGTTATCCGGCACGGGAACATTATCAATAAATATTAATTCCTAAATTTGATTGATTATTCAAACCACAAATTAATCTGTTTCTACGATACGTTAATCACTAATTTTGTCAATACAAATCTCATACCTTCGATAAATCAAATCTCCTGCACGATATAGCTTAAATGATAAATGTTATTTAAATGTTTAAAAAAACTTGCATATCTAGCTTTTAAACTAATAAGGGAACGTTCCCAGGTGTATGTTGTGGATTTGGACGAGTGTGGTATCAAAAGAAAGATCTCGTCATGTCCGTTAAAAAAATGCAATGGAACTACCCGTCCGAATCCGTTTTTGAGATATCAGATCTTGAAGTGTGAATGAATAAATAAAAAAAAAATTACAGACAGGTATATAAATTGCTCGCAAGTTAAAAATTTCTTTGCATTTTTTAAAAATTCTTTCTGCAAATAACTTTTCTCGAGTTACGAGCAAAATCCTTCACGCACACACATTGTCAATTATTTCCTCTCTTTTAGAAAGGCACTTCGCATACAACGAAGTTTTCGTATACGGTTGCTTTCAGAGAGTTTTTCCATCTATTTTTGTTATTTCCAACACTTTGTTTTATGCAAATTTTTCGGCGAATGTGTAGCGTGACCTCATAAATAAACAGTATGTATATATATAGTCAGTAAAATAGAATGTTTTTCTTAGGCTGGGTTGATTTTCGAAGAACTTATATAGATATACATATCTGTCTGTCAATTTATTTATTTATTCATCCACGCTTCACTTCAAATGCTCATATCTCGAAAACGGTTGGATTCGGGCGCGTAGTTCCATGGCACTTTTTAACGTACATAACGAGACTTTCTTTTGATATTACACTTGACCAAATCCACACCTGGGAACGTTCCCTTGTAATTTGTTTTTTTTTTAGCTTTAGATCTCGAAAAAAAATTATTTGACATTATAAGTGCGATGCGATATATTGTGCATTTATGAATAGACAAGGTGTCCGTGAATTCATGAGCCAAACTGCGCATATGCATATAATACTGTACACAAGCACACATAAATAAACAGTTATATTATAGCTACTTAGAGTCGGGACAGGAAAACTTTAGAGGAAAATAAGAACTGTAGATAAAACAAAAACAAGCGTTTTATTTATATAGGAGTTACAATAAGAGCTGAAAGTCCCCAACATTAGCTTTTATGCATAGATGATATCGTCTAGCAAGTTACTGGAAAACCCTTTCGGAGTTTCCATTTACCTCATCTATGAGACACCTGTTGACTATGATGGAGGTTTCAATTCAAGTCATTTGCGCAAATGTTCTCTTTGCACAAATGAGAAACTCTTGGAATCTTCTTAAAGGTACGCCAGTCACATGCTGCACACTCAGCATACTTACTGCATCATTATATCAATGAAATCCATCATTATATCAATCGTTTTCATTTCCTCCGCATTTCTTGCTTTTCGCCAAACAATTTCATTTCCAACTGCACATTTCTGTGTCTCATTATTTTTTCATTATGTATACTTTATCTTCCCTTATAATTTGATCCAAGAATTCGAGGACACCTTGTAGACAAATAGCATAGCGTTTTTGGCATCAATTCTGCCATTGGTGGCAGCCACGAAACTTGCTCTAGATAGCATTGTCGCCTATTTGCGGCATATACAAATTATTCTCTGTATTACTATTCTCTACGCTATAGATTCTATTTTCTGTATCTAATGTATATTATATTCTCTGTACTACCATCGCCATTGGTTGCAAAAAGGAAACGTTCTCTGGATACTACCGCCGCTTAACTTAAAATGGGCATTCACGAAAAATCTGTGTATATGATCACTCTCTATAGTGCACATTTTGCACATTTACTTTTTACCAATCTATTTAATATTTATGAAATTCGTCATTCATCGTTTATTGTCATCTGTTTCTGCCTTAATGTTGTTTTCGTAGTATATGTTATTAAACAAAGCGTTCTGAATTAAATCTAAAGAAAAATAAAATTTTGTTGTAATACAGATGATTTGTGCCCCAGAAAATTTTATATCGTGTTGAGAATCCTCGTCTAACCTCTTGACATTAGATTAATTTTTAACACAATTATTCAATTTTTAAATCAATTATAACTGATGTAAATTTTCCAAGTGGTGAAAAAAGTCCGAGCCAGAATTGGAACTAGGGATGTATTGGCTGTAGCCGCCAATGCTCTTCCAACTGAGCCATTCCTGAGACAAACACTGGAACACTATTTCACACGAATAACCTTAACGATTGAATAATCGTTATAAATTAATCGAATCTAATTTCGTATGCAGCTATTTTCTGCAGTTCCATATATTCACCCTCGATTTATTCTGTTGAGATGATTCACAGAATCAAACCAGTTTATGCGATCGTTAAAATTATTTCGGTGAAATAGTGCTCCAGTATTTGTGCCCGGGATAGCTCAATTGGAAGGTCATTGACGGCTTCAAATAATACATCCCTGATTCGAAACTTGGCCCGGACTTTTTTTGCGCACTTGGAAAAGTTACATCTGTTAGAATCCCTTGAGCCTGAGCTTTTGCAAGACTCAATGTTTTGAAGTTTTAATGATGTATTTATAGACAATTACATTAGTGTCACGAACCTTGGTAGCATACTAAAAATTATTTTTATTTTATACTGTTATCTTGGGTTCCGCAAAACAGATTTTTAATCTTTGGACATTATTGTGAAAAAGCGAGCTTTAGCAATATGCAGAATTTAGTATTAAACTTGAAATGTTTAGTTACAGAATAACTAATGAATATGATACTGATATAAGAGTTCTTGTTGTTGCTATAGATTTACATTTTAACTTACCATTAAAAAAATACTTTATTATTATTTAAAGACACATATGCAGATGTCGATAAAATTTGTAAACGTTGCTACTCAGGTATTTGCTAAAGTGCAAATATTCATTATATTAAATTATATATTTTTAACAGATTTATCTGCAAATGTTTCTAATTCTGTCCAGTTTTTTCCTTCATTTTATGTTGTTGGATTAGCATTGTTTTATGTAATTAATTTTAATTAATTGGCGCTGTTTTTCCGAATCAGTTGCCGTGGTAGGATTTTGCTTGAGGTGGATGAAATTTTACTTCAATATTTGGCCTTTGCCATTTTTGGATGGCTACTAGGTGGAGTGATCCTGTACTATTGCATCCTGTAGTACACATTAATATATTTTACGCATAAACTTACATCATGTTACATTGCTAGTTTTGTAATTTGTTATGTTACACTATGAATTTTGTTATTTATTATGATACACCATTAGTTTTGTTATTTACAGGTTTCATTATTAGCTTTGTGAAAGTTTTTAATTATGTGATACTGGAACCTGTTATTTACATTTATGACATCAACATTAATTAATGCACTATCAAGAACAACGTGATTTTATTAAGTTAAGTGCCAAAATTGTTTTGTATGTCTTTCCGTCTGATCCGCGAAATGTAGAAATCGTCTTTCGGCCGAGAATTGCTTTTTGTTAACACAAAGCAGTATAATTATTTATGATTTTTTTTTAAAATATGGTAAACTCCACGTCAGTCACCGATGATTCTCGCAGTCCGACTGAAAAGTTTAGTGTCAATCACGCTTGAGATTTCTGTGAATACTGCAAAATACGGTTCGCAGTCTCGCTGCTGTACAGTGCAATTATTCTTGTCGAAAACATCCTCGTTCCATGAAAACAGTCGACTATCGTTAATTCGAAATCGTATAAATCGAATCTTCGCTTAATTCGAACAAAACATGAAGTCCCGAAATTTTCAATGGCAGAATGTTAAAAATTTCCTTTTATTCGAACTCATTTTTTCTTGAACTCGCTTAATTCGAACTAACAAGAATTCTATTTTTTCCATACTTTAGATTATGGAATAGCTTCCTTTATTTCATTTTTTTCACTGCCGTTCTGAATTAGTGTACATATGCATATATATTAGTATGCATTTGATATTCCCATTCTTAGTGCCACGTCTATCCATCAATGACACTTATACTCCTTCTATGCATTGTGCTTGCTCATAATCTTTTATTTTGTCTATGTATTTATATATTTTAATTTAATGTTAAATCATATTCTAACCATCACATCCGACATAGATTTTAAAAAGGACTATAACATTAATTCCTTTGTAATAGTACCCTTTAAATATGTTTTCTTTTTATACTTACCATAATTCGAACTCTGGATAATTCGAACATTTCTTATGGTCACAACGAGTTCGAATTAATTAGAACAGACTGTATTCCCTACGACTGTATAACATGACCACATATTCCGTACCAAATGACTTAAACTTCAATATTATATACATTATTTAAAAAATATTTCTTATTGATTTTTACAATGCTTTTTTTAAATACGAAAGCACAAACACAAACACACGCACATATTTTCACACATATATAATTATTATTAATGATATTTTCGTTACACATTACATAAACCCTTCTTCTGCAACTAAAAAAGAATTAAAAATGTTTCTTTCACGATATTAAATTAAAATCATTAAAGAGAAAAAGTGAAATATAATTTTAAATCCTTTTTCTAAATACGAAAAATGGTTGTTACATTTTTTAAAGAACATTTTTTTTAAACTTTAATTTTGTTCATATCGACGATAATTTTCTCAAAAATATTTTCTTATTAAATAAATTTTAAGCTAAGAGGGGAAAAAATGGGAATTCAATCTGATCATTAATGTCTTTTTTTTCAAATACTGTAAATTGTAAGGGTATTTCTTTTAATCTTAGAGAACAATTACATTCATTATTTTTTAAAACTTCTTAGAGTATGTTTCGATGAAATATAATGTCAAAAAATTTTGTAATACGTAAAAATAAATTTTATTTTATTGCAAAATAATATTTGATTTGCGTATTTTTTTTTTTAATTACGATGATAGAAAATTGAATTAACAATCACGTTTTTTAAATCTTTTTGTAAATGTCAAATATTTTAATTTAAAGGTTGTAATTATTTAGACAATTTTTAGCTATAGTAGTACCCAAATTATTGCACGGCTCGGGTGGTTTTTTTGGTGCGTTCGCAATTATCTAAATGCGTAGAACCTGTAGTCGTCATTCAGTCCGTCCGGATATATCAGATCAAAAAATACCCAAACGAATCGATTGAAATTTATAATGTATAATTAAAGCATAATTTTCTGAAATCATTTCAAATTTTATGAAAATCGGATGCATTACGGCCAATGAGAAAAAAAGTTTCAACTACATTTTAATAGTGTTTCACTCGTTCGAATATAATAAAATTGATGTGCATCTATTAAGTATACACTAAAATATATATTCTGTACATTGTGTAGTGCGAAGATTATTTGTTTATTTACAGAATGCACAAAAATATTTCATTACATAATGGTATAGTGGGAAAAATTGTTTGGGGAGCACTTTAATAATATTAAATTATTTCATATTTTGTGAAATGTACGTTGTTGAGGTTTACTACAAGTTACTTCCTGTGTATATATATATGTATATATATATTACAAATTAAAAATTTTTTCGCCAAAACTAACCTTTATACTATCTTAATTTTCTTATAACAATATTCCGTACTTACTTCAAATTATTAAATTAAAATCTTGTTTCTAAATCTAATCTGTTAATCCTTATGCAGACGATATAAATTCTTAATTTGCCTTAAAAAACATTATTCCAGTATGCGTAAATTTAAAAAGATGGCTCTAAATTAAAAATATTCTTTATTTCTTAATATTCCAAATAAAACTGATTTCTTCTATGTTTTTATCAACCCTTTTTAAGAAAGTCTTATTAAATTTATTCCAAAACCATACCTTTCAAAAAATATCATTATTTTATTTTATCTATTTATTTATTTTTCCTACGTCAACCTTTGATGTGTGCATATTAATAAATTCATTTCTTTTCTTTATCTCTTAAAATTAATCATTTATAAAAATCGTCTGCCTAAGAAATTCTGAGTCTATTATAAATTGGTTAAATAATATTTTTTTTAAATAAATTTATCGTCTGTGGAAAATAATCTCGTAGCTGGACAAGAATTCTGTTTACATAAAAGAATGATGGTTTGAGGTTACAGAATGTTCCAGAACTTTCTTTTTAGTTTAAAAAGGTGGAAGTCTCGAGATGAAAAAGAAGATTTCTTGGGTTGCTTCTTCGATGAGGACAGCTCGCTAAAATAATGATGGAATTTTTGCAAAAGGAGCTTTTCCTTTCTCATTATTACGAATTTAGTAAATGAATTTACAGCAGCCCATGACTAATTATTGGATCTTCTACATTTATTTATTTATTTTGTTTTTTCCCTCGCTTGCCATGACTGTGTGTTTCTTTTTAACCAGTGGAAATAATTCGAGTTCTCCTTAAATCGTCACATATATATATATATACATATATATAAGGAAGTTGTACCCTATATGGACAGGGCTCTCAATATGGACACCTCTAATATTTTTAAAGGTAATAATTTTGATCGAAAGATGGCTAAACATTTTCACGAAGAAAAGCAGTTGTAAAGATAACAGGAGTAAGCCTGGAAAATGTAAAAAAGCGCGCTATTTGCCATTGAGGAGGAAACTTGTTATTTCGAGATGTGCTGATCTTAATTACTTGAAAGCTTAAATTCTTATTAGATATGGTAAAATTACATTAAATGTTGAAAAGTGGAGTTTTATAGAAAGCTAATAAAACATCTTTTCGATTGCTATTGCATATTTTGCTTAAAATAATTTTCCTTATTCATTTGGGACAAGATTTAGTAAAACTACGCCCAGTTCCCAATATGGACACGTTATGTCCCCCATCGACTACAACTGTAAGAACGAAGAAAATTCAACGTTGCCAAGCATTAACTTGAAAAGTCATCAAAGTGGTAAAATCTTTGTTCAACAAGATGCTATTTGAATAATCCCCCAAAAACCTTCCTCGAAAAAACCCTTGCTGAAAAATAAAAAGAAGCCCCCCCAGTATGATATCTGTTGGCGAAATCGTAGGTACCAATGGTATGACTTCCTCAACAAAGGAGAGCTGGTACTGCTTCTTTTGCAGTATTGATGTTTTTTCAAACATGCGGCCATGCATCACATGTGGCAGATATGTTCATGGGGATTATGTGGGACTTACTGCCCATGGTGAAAAAGTTTCTATTTGTCCATGCTGTGAGGACTGAGTAATAACAGATGTAAATTCGCAGACAGATGCAATAAAGCTAAACAAAACCAAGAATATTACTTCCTAATATATACTAGTAACTAAGGAGCTTTGCATGGGTCTTCGAAGGATAAAAACTGAGAATGCCCCCCCCCCCTTTCTAAAATGCATGTTCTGAAGATATTTACAAACCCCCTCCTCTTCGGAATACTTTAAGACACATTTTTTTTATTCGCTTTCCTCTAAAATCCCTTGGAAAAGTGGCTCTTCCACACACACTGTGTAGAAAGTCAAGAAAGAAACACCTGTCCATAATAGGGACAGGTAGTTCCTTATATGGACATTTGTAAACATTTTTTTTGTTTTTATCATTTAAATTAAACCAGAATAATTACAAGGTCGCTAATTTTAATAATGATAGTCAATAGTCCAAGGATATTGGTCACATATTTTTGGAGTCCTATGACTTGTACATGGGGGTGAAAAAAATACATTTTCCTTAGTGTGTCCATATTGGGTACAGGTACCTTATATATATATATATATATATATATATATATATATATATATATATCTGTGTGTGTGTGTGTGTGTACGTGTATATGTATGTATATATGGCAGATAACATTTACAGGGTAACACAAACTATTTCGGACTCTCTACTGTATCCGAAGTACTTATTATAATACCCATAGATCTGTTTTATTCTAAAATTCCTTATAGTAAGGACGCACCTTATTTGCTACGATTTACGTGTAATTTACAATTTATTCTTTACCCCCTTCAATAACGCTCTATGGTCAAGAGTCCATTTTCAGTATGTGACACTAAAAGAGAGTAAATAAGAAACTAGTACTCGGATAAGTACGTAAAACTGCTTGTGTTACATTCTATCTGTCACCTTAACCGAAAACTAAGCAACGCTTATTCGAGATAATAGAAAAATTTATAACAATGACATGCTTCTATGGACAATCTGTATTGTGATTATATAATTAAGAAATTATATAATCAATATATAGGATTTTCATAAGAGAAAGCCACAATTATAAATTTTAATATTGTACTAGCCGCCCTTGGCGCGACTAGTCTGGTCTCCCTTAAATGATTACTACAAATTAAATCATATTGCTTTTATTCATAATTTATTTTAATCACTCATTTTTTGCCAAATTAGAAGATTTTGCTACAGATATAGACAGAGATGCCATATACGCACTGCATTGGCGCGAATGCATCAAAATGGCAGTTATTTGTGCCTCACATGGTAACCCGATATTGTTATTTATTTATTAATAAACTGTTTGCTTGCTTTTATTTTATTTTTTTTAAATGATATGAATTGTTTTATTCTATATTTATTAACTATTTTTTTTAAATATTCTTTTCGTTTTAAAATAATAGAAATTAATTTTAAAAATATGTATGTAACTGGTATTTGAAAACGGAATTTTCGCCAAATCCGTGTCAATAAAATAACGCGCCAATACTGAGCATGTATGACATCTGTGCTGATAAATCAAGAACTCAATATTTTTATGCTAGCCCGGCGCAGATAATAAATCGCTAAATATTGTAACCGTGTTTTTTTTTCAGATTTCATTATTATTTAAAATATAATAATATTATCCTTTCATTCATTTCATTTATAATACATAACTTTAACTTGAAAAGAAAAAGTTATAAATTCATGACTTTTATTTAATTTTTTAGGTAAAAAGAACACAAAAAAAATAATGATATTTTGAAGCTCTATAATTGTAGTGAAGGAACAAAACATAAATAAATACAATTTATCGCAGCATAAATCTTACCAAAGGACTTCTTGCAGAGTAACCCATAATAAGTGTTTCTTTTGATTGTTGCCATTAAACAATTATAAAGTAATTGTGATTTTTGTGCCACATATGTTAGTGCAATACATAGATAGATAGTCTGAGGGTTATAAAGCATACATTTAAAGTCACAAATAAAGAGTAACTCAAGTTGTTTTAGATATGCGCATGAGCAAGTACTGCTTTCTTATTTTCTCGCTTGCATTGTCATATTTGAAAATGAACTTTAGATCCATAAAGTTTTATTGGCTGGCTAAAAATTAAAAAGCCGCCCGCGCTATCTGATGACGCCCTTTAGGGATTTATTAAATATCTTGTCAACATAATCATCGCTAGATAATGATTTTCATGACAATGGAACCCTTTATGTGCTGCTAGCACCTATCATTGAAACCTTCTGCAATTTAAATCCCTATATTACGAAACTTGATAATCTGTAACAATTTTCCATTTAAAAGATACACACACACACACACACACACACACACACATATATATATATATATTTCAACAACATAATTTTATGACAATGCAATTTTTAAAATCACTTAGAGGTCTATTAAAATAGAATTTCTTTAAAAATGAAAAGCGTTTAAAAATACGAAATAGTCTATTATAATTATAAAATAATGAAAAGCATTACCGTGATACAAAAACCGCAATTTAGAAAGTTTTTTGCTTCTGCAATCTCTATGTGATAGTGACTGCGATATAAAACAGATCCTACGTTACAGCAAGTGTTGCTACCATCATTTTCATGTCATTATTTTTTTAATCGGTTTGGTACTTTCTGAGATTACGTAAAATCGCAATTTAGAACGTGTTTAGGATGCTTTTCGCACATTTTACCTGTTTTAAATTTCGTATTTTTAGAACATGTTCTAAGAAGATCATTTATATCTTACTAGCTGATGTGCCCGGCGTTGTTGGGGGCGATATATGCTTTCAAACAATTTGCGAATATTCAAAATTTCTATTCATATTAAACTAGAAAAAAAATTACAGTTTTATCTGCAGAATATTTCTAAATTTTAGAATATATTAAATTTTATCCAAGGGAATACAGGTATGTATTTAATCTTACAAAAATGACAATTTGAATTACATGTAGCGCACTTGTGTACATACTTAAAATGATCGAAAGTAAAAAAAAGACCATTTATGCAACTTTAATTCTTAAAAAGTACATTTTACAAAAAATTTAAATTTCAAAATACGTCAGGAGCAATTCCACCTCAGCTCAGGCAGGGCATGTCAAATCACCATCACAGATTTTTTTCAAAAAAATTCAGTAGTTAGAACTAAGTGATTTATAAAATTTCCTAAAAGGATTTTTCCCTAAAAAATTTATTTCTCTGATTACAGCACTTTAAAGTTCATGATAAAATTGGCAGTTTTCAGAAAAACTGAAAAACGCTTCAATTTGAAATGAACACAATACCAAACATATTCAACATATTCAGTCAATTTATTTTTTATAAACAGTTATTAAACTGAATTTTACTTTGGCATAGTTTTAAAAAAATATAGTGACATTTTTACTTAATTAAAAAAATTAGATTTTAAGTATAAAAAATATAATTATTAGTGAATTTAAGATTTTTTTTCAGAATGAAAAAAAATATTTTAAAGCTAAACATTGATGGCAATCTAAAGACCTTTAATGGGAGTTTTACAGCAAATTTTATTTTAACTCTAAGGTGCTTACAACTTTTGTAATTCAATTTTAAATTTTGCAAAATTTTGTAAAATCACTACTTTTGAAATGCAATTTCTCAAAAACACCATTTTTTAAAAATCTGATAATATGCTCAATTCATACCTTATTAGTCTCTAATAAATACCTTACAAGCAAATCGTGTGTTTTTGCTTAGAAAATTTTATATGATTTTTTGAAAGTAACATGTTGTGTGTATTTTTCAACAGACCACAAAGGCAAGCTCTTCCTTATGTAACCGAACTTGTAATGTAATTAATATTTCAAACTAAAAAATACATCACTAGTACATAATTATTACTGTTAAATTATAGCTAATCATTTGCTTAAATTTAAAATTGCGTAAAATACAGTCAATAATAAAATTAGTATTGATCATATGTCATTTCATTCCATACTTATAAATGTGCTAAATTCATCTACAGTGTGTTAAATATTTTATTATATAGTATGGATATAATATATTAAAATGCAAATACATACATTACAACTGAATAAGATTTTTTTTCAAGCTTAGTTTTTTTTCCAATTAGTTTTTGTTTTCTCAGAAAACCAGAAGATCAATCTTTTTCTTATTTCTCTGTATTTATAATAATATTTTTTAATGAAAAAATAATAATATGCACATTATTATGGCAGATAAATATAAGCTAATCTTCAAAAATTCCTATTCATAAAATTAAATAAGCCAAACCCCTTAAAAAAAAAAAAAAAAAAAAAAAAAAAAAAAAAAAAAAAAAAAAATCTGCGCTTGTGATGCATTTTGACTTTGCTGAAAATTACTCACTAATACTGCCAAATGAAGTACAAAGCTACCACTGGCAGAATACTCAGATATCGTTAGTTACCTGCACAGCATACTTTAGAGAAGAAATAAAGAGTTTTATCATAGTTTCTAATGATTAACTCATGACACAGCTCATGCTGTTTGTGACAACGAAAAAGTAAAAAAAGAATTATTTAAGTTGTACCAATTACAAACACTGGAATCACCTGTGTATATATCAGATGGAGCTGGAGCACATTTTAAAAACAAGTATCAGTTTTATGAATTGCACAAAAGTAAAATTGTACTGAAGTAGAGGATATTTTCAGGTACTGGCCATGTTAAAAGTGCATGTGATGCTATTGGGGACTGAGACAAGCACTATGCAACAAAATTTAATCTCCAAAAGGAGCCAATAAAAGCTATCCAAAATTCTGTCTCATTTGTTGCTGAACTATCTTCTCTGCTAAAAAATAACATTCTAGTCCATCCAGACAGAAATATTATTCAATCCTATAGAACTAATAATGAGAAAGAATATGCTAATGCAAAATCTATTGTTGGTATTAGATATAAACATTATAGGGTGATTGTAAATAATGAAAATTATATGGAACGAGCAAGTAAAAATGAATTGACAAAAGTTGAAACCTTCAGCCAAATGAAAAGACAATATTCAATACATAGTTTCCAAATCGGTGATTTCATTGGATGCATTTATGAAAATAAATGGTGGATAGGACAAATCAATGGTATATCAATCACAAGAACTAAATGACATTAAAGTATTATTCATGTACCCAACATGGTTCATAGATAAAGCATTCCAGTGGCCAAAAGAATCTGGAGAGAAAAAATATGAATGTGCATTACCATTGGAAAATGTGCTTCTAGAAACAGAAAAACCAGTTACAATAGAACAATCTGAGCGACTTCATACCTTCAACGATAAGGAGCTGAAGTTAATTTAAGAAACCTTCACTACCTAATTTTTCTGTTATGTATGTATTTGCACATTAATATATTATATCCATACTATATAATAAAATTTTTACACACTGTAGATGGATTTAACACATTCATGAGTATGGAATGAAATGACATATGGTCAATACTAATTTCATTATTGGCTGTATTTTACGCAATTTTAAATTTAAGCAAATGATTAGCTATAATTTAACAGTAATAATTATGTACTAGTGATGTATTTTTTAGTTTGAAATATTAATTACATTACAAGTTCGGTTAAATAAGGAAGAGCTTGCCTTTGTGGTCTGTTGAAAAATACACACAACATGTTATTTTCAAAAAATCATATAAAATTTTCTAAGCAAAAACACACGATTTGCTTGTAAGGTATTTATTAGAGACTAATAAGGTATGAATTAAGCATATTATCAGATTTTTAAAAAATGGTGTTTTTGAGAAATTGCATTTCAAAAGTAGTTATTTTACAAAATTTTGCAAAATTTAAAATTGAATTACAAAAGTTGTAAGCACCTTAGAGTTAAAATAAAATTTGCTGTAAAACTCCCATTAAAGGTCTTTAGATTGCCATCAATGTTTAGCTTTAAAATATTTTTTTTCATTCTGAAAAAAAATCTTAAATTCACTAATAATTATATTTTTTATACTTAAAATCTAATTTTTTTAATTAAGTAAAAATGTCACTATATTTTTTAAAACTATGCCAAAGTAAAATTCAGTTTAATAACTGTTTATAAAAATTAAATTGACTAAATATGTTGAATATGTTTGGTATTGTGTTCATTTCAAAATGAAGCGTTTTTCAGTTTTTCTGAAAACTGCCAATTTTATCATGAACTTTAAAGTGCTGTAATCAGAGAAAAAAAATTTTTAGGGAAAAATCCTTTTAGGAAATTTTATAAATCACTTAGTTCTAACTACTGAATTTTTTTGAAAAAAATCTGTGATGGTGACTTGACGCATATCAGTACTGTCTGCCTGAATTGAGATGGAATAGCTCGTAGATGGTTATACGTTTCTCCTTTCCTTCCGTTGTATTTATATTTTCCCGGATCATAATGGAAATATTGTATTTTTAGAGTTTTTAAACTTGCCAGGCGGAAAATTTAAATGATATGTTGCGTACTATAGACTCTTACAATATCGAAAAGTAAAAAAAAAAAAAAAAAAGACCACTCTTGTTTCTTTAAATCTGCAAAATTGTACATTACAAAAAATGATCTAGTTGGATGAAATTATTCTCCAGTTTTTGTCCGGGATGCTCAGTTGGAAGAGCATTGGAGGCTTCAGCCAATACATCCATGGTTCGAATCCTGGCCCGGACTTTTACTGACCCCGGATAATTTACATCTGTTGCAGTAGATTTATGTTTCTTATTTCACGTCCTTTCCTTTTGCCCTTCCAGATGATATTGAGAAAAATTAAATTTTTAAAGGTTTTTAAACTTATCCCGAAGAAAATTTGTATTATTTATTGTTAACTAGAATAATCTCAAAATGTCAAAACGTTTAAAAGAAACAATTTTCGTCGATTTAAATCTTTAAAAGTATGCATAACAAAAAATGTAATGTTTTAAAGAAGAAGTAGTTATGTGTCACTTCTTTCGTTTATTTTGCTTCTTGTCTTCTAAACTGTCTAAAAATAAAAACAATAAGACCATTAATGCATCATTAAATCTTAAAAAGTATGATGACAAAAAATGATTTTTTAAAGGTAGAAGTAAATATGTGTTCCTTTTTCCATTGTCTTCTAAAATATCGAAAAGTTAAAAAAAAAGAACATTCATAGTCTTTTAAATGTAAAAAAGTATACGTTACGAAAAAAGCAATTTTTTAAGAAAGAAGTAAATACGTATTCCTTCTTGTATTTCTGTTATTTTTTGTCTTTCTAAATCACGATGGGAAAGAAAAAAATTTGATTTTAATGCTATCCAGAAAATAATTAGAAATACACGTTGCATTCTTGTGTTCTCATAAAATGTTTAAGATGTAAAAATACACATTTAAAAAAGCATCTTTGTCAATCTAAATCTTAAAAATTATAAATTACAAAAAGTGAAATTGTTAAAGTAAACAGTAGGTAAAATTGTTTTAAAATTCTTCTACTGTCTTTTTGTCTTTTTAGATCATAATGAGCAAAATTTATTTTTGAGTGATTTTAAAGTTATCGAGCACAAAAATTAAAATCACACGGTGCATATTTGAGTAAACATTTATGCATATAAGACAAACTTTTTCGTTTATAATTATACTTGTGTGTCTTAGGGCAACACAAAAAAAAAAAAAAATGTATAATTATCGCTATTTTATCGTTTACAGAGAATTCCATATTGCTAATTTAAAATCTTCAAAAAGACAAACTAAAAAATATTTCAGCAAAAGAAGATAAACATTTAGATTGATTTTATAGATTTCTACACACATTATATATTCAAATTTTCATGAAAAAGTCCTAAGAGTATTTTAACAAACTTTCACGCAATGTCATAAATTTACATTTTGAAAAAAAAATTTAAGTTTGCTCTTTGAAAATGTTCCGTATTTAATTAAGAGTAATATTCATTTTGTTTTAATGTGTTCAGTAATCATTATTAAAGCTACCAATTTCCACGCTTTCTTAAATCATATAATCATGTTTGGATTCAAAATATTTTTTTTAGTAAAATGTATGCCAAATTTATACAATTTCATGTATTATAGTACATATTGTAAATTATTATGCAAAATAGCTTACTCTAATATGAGTATTTGCCTTGAAATAAGCATAAACCGTTGGCAGTCATGCATTAATCATTAAGAGGAGTTTTCACTCGCATGAAAGCAACAGCTCATCAATATTAAACCAAATGGCATGTTGTTTTCGAATTTCTCGTTTAAATTTCAATATTTGTAAGCTTTTTTTTTTCATCGGATAACAGAGGTCTATCTTTAGTGTGGCTGATTCTTACTATTTCTATTTTGGTAGCAAATTCTTATGAAAAAGCTACTTTCAGTATCAAAACCGGTTCCGAGAGTGAAAGTACGTTTTTCAAAAACATCTGCAACCAAAATCAAAAAAGTAAAATGTAGTCATACTAAAGATTGTCCTCGTGTATCCTATGCGAAAAATTCGTTAAAAAAATATTCGAATCGCCTGCATAAACTTGTAAAGGATCCCTGTTTTTTATGGAAGGATGGACGTCTCCCTTTGCAGTCGCCAACTGTTTTCATTTGGCTATTTATCCCCTCTCCAGGCTTTGGAATATGAAATAAGATTTGCGGTAGAATATCCGCGGTAGAAACGTTGGGGGAACGATTTCATTGTCTTTTTCGGGTCATGTACCGGACTTGTTCTCTCGCCTGCGTAAATTTGTAAAGGATCCCTGTTTTCTATGGAAGGATGGATGTCTCCCTTTGCAGTCGCCAAATGCTTACATTTGGTTATTTATCCCCTCTCCTGGCTTTAGAAAATGAAATAATATTTGATGCAGTATATCAGCGGTAGAAACAGTGGGGAAAGATTTCATTCTCTTTCCCGGGTCATGCACCGGACTTGTTCCTTAACGAGAAATTCGAAGGCAACCTACCCATTGTTTTAACATTAACGAGCGGGTGTTTGAAAGCGAGTTAAGACTGCATTTAACTCTTTCGATTCCCACCTTCCTTGGATAAATTTTATTCGGTCGGACCATACTTCAAAAGAATTTACTTAACAATTACGCAAAACCAAAAAGGCTTTAGTTAAATAAAACATATTTTATTTTCCTTTATTATTATTTCCAAAAATAATATTTTTGCAAATAAAGATCATGTTTCGTCACACTGGATATACGGGTTGAAAAATTTATCATACATAAAGTTTTGCAAAAAATGTAATCTTTAGAAAGAACTCCGGAGGATTTCTCCCCTATTAAAATTATAAATTCGTAAATAATTATGGATAAAAGTATTTGGATTTGCCATTATGCTTCAACAGCAAGTGAAAACTGATATAATTATTATTATTATTATTTTAATACTCTGTAAAAGCAAAAAAGTAGTACATTTTTACAAACTTTTTATATGTATATATAAACAAAACAGATATAAGTATATACGATATATAAGATATTAGTATATAAACAAAACAGACTATCTTCAAAGATTTTAAGACAAACTAAATTTAGTTAAAAGAATTCGATAGCGTAATGTAAATATTTTTCAGTATTATGTACAGTTGGGCAATTGAAATACATTTTTTCAATCTGCGCATTTCTTAAAAAATGCAAGAAAAAGTACCTTTTTGTGAAAATTAAATTAAAATAATATTTACGAGTATAACAATTTAAATGATCTTTCTCATATTCTTGTGTAAGTAACCCTTAAAAAATTTTAACCAGTGGATAAAATTCGAAACAAAAAAATCAAACTGTAATTTATCAACAATCTATAAAAAATAAATTAAAAATAAATAAATAAATAAAAATAAACGGAAGCAAAATTCACTTTAACACATTGTTTTAAAATGCACTCTGAGTAGTTGAATTTGTTGTTTATGAAATCTCTGTTTAATGTAATTTCAATTCACTATTTAAATGCATGTGTGTTAATTATGAACAAATTTTATTCATTATTCAGTAAATTACATTAAGCAAGTGTTTGTTACTTTAGCCGGAACAAGTGTAACGTTGTGGAAAACAGGATTAATTTTCGTGTACTGGGAAAATTAATTTCAATTAAATATGCGGCATTCACTTTAATGGGAGGCAAATGTAGTAGTTAATTAACATTAAATTCAAACAGCCAAAATTGTCATTTAAATATTGTTATTGTTATTTAAATGTTTTTTCTAATAATATTTCTTCTTGTATTACTGACCTGTTAACAAAACGTTTTAATTTGGTTCTCTAAAAACTTATTTACAATGGCTCTTATAAAAGACAGAAAAGTGAAGACAAGTAAAATAGTTAACTTTATGTCAAATATCATATCTAAACAAAATCTGTATTAAAGGTTTAAAAAATACCACTTTCTAGAGCCTAGATTCCCTACTTTTATGTTAACTATCTATTAACTTATGAATGCACTATTTTTATTTAGGATTTTTCATTCTTTTGACTTTTCAAAAAATAATAAAATTTAACAAAATTATGTAGTGATAAAAATATTTATGGTTAAATGAATATTTAAATTTTGCAGTTATTTCAATGCATTAATAATTAAGTTTAATGTGTTAAAATAAAATAAATAAAATAAACGAAGCATTTCAAATTTTGAGTTGTAAATACGCATAAATTTTATATTATCTTCGCGGTATTCTCTATTATTTTCCTTTTATTATGCTAAGTTACTGGCATATTCTTTAGTTACCTATTTTTAATAATATCTATCATCAATATATTAAACTCAACTAAAATTATTTAATTATCTTTCTCAATTTACTTAACTATAAAACTTTAATTTTATTCCTAAATTACATAATCAATTCCAGTTTTTTCTCTTTTTTTTAATTATTTTATTACGTGATCTTTTGCGCGCTGGGATATTTTTTACTTCTAATATCCATATGTTCCCTTTGACGGAACTCTTTGCAGAATTATTCTCGTTGGAGACTAATTTAAGCATACCGTTATTGTTTCTCATTGGGAGAACGCATATAACGTCATGATTTGTGTTACTTCGAAGTTGTCACAAAAAGCATCTGCTCTCGGTGAATAGACAGTTTTGTTAGAATATCCACCTGCAAACACATTTTCTAACTGGTTGTTTCCTATTACGATGGATTTTTCAGCCTAATTTTTGTTAACACAAACTACAATTCTACTATTTTATATGACATATTATATATATATATATATATATATATATATATATACTGAGAGAGAGAGAGAGCAATGTATATAGATATATAGTTACAGGGTGTCCAGTAAATGACTGACCCATATTGAATGTAAATAACAAAAAAAAAAAAAAAGGTTAGAGATAAAATTGTACGGTTTCTGCATTGTTATCAAAAAATCAGTAAATTTTTAGATGTGCACATTTTAAAAATAGTTCGAATTTTGGCCAACAGATGGCGCTGAAGGCGGCGTATGAAAAATATATATTGGTGGTATTTTGTCTCCATTTTTTTCCAAAGGTATCAAGGTGCCCCATGAGGTGTATCAATCTGGTACGGGAATGGGCCACATTGATACAAATATTTTTTCCCTTTTTTTAAAATTGCATGCATAATACCATATAAAACAACGATTGTACATTTTAATAACACACTAGAAAAGTTTTTCTGACACTGCGTGGAAAAAAATTTAAATTTTTATTTTCTGGACACCAAAATTTTTTAAAGAAACCGTATCAGTGTATCAACCGTATCTTCACTCTACCATAAAATATGCAGTTTAAAAAATAAACGTACAAATAAATTATAAATGCAATTAGTGTTTGAACGCACTTTCCGTTATAAAAATAAGTTTAAAATTAAATATAAAAATATTAGAATGGCTATAAAAAGCTCTAAAACATTTTCCGTAAAATGTGGGTTTCACAAAATGTCCTTTCTGTCAAAAGAGTTTAGTTTGCTAAGTATACTGCAACGAAGTAGGTCTGAAAAAATCTTAATCTATAAACAAACATAGTAGTTCTTTACAATATTTATTTTCCAGGCTTATATATCGAAGAAATCATATACTAGAATTAAAGCATTAGGAAAAAAAAATAGTTTTAAGAGAAATTAAAAACGCCAATTTAATAACAACTGTGTGTACATTAAAACACATTTACTTGCTCAATGTTACACAAAAAGCGAAAATTTATGTGAAGTTGTACAAATAAAATTAATGATAAGGCATAATTCCAACGTTTCGAACACGATTCTGCAGTTGATATCAGGGTAAGTACTATTGAAATATCTAAAATATTATAGACGAAAGTTTCTTAATTTTCATTCACATTATGGATCATGACTCGACAGGAAGCATTCGTCTACACACTTTAAAATATTTCAACAACCATTTTATCCTGAAAATGACTGTAGCTAATAATATTTTTGGATATTTGCCAAATATTACTGCGCTCAGAACAATTATAATAAATGTATTTAAATTTAATAAAAGTAAAATAAAAAAAGGAATGAAAATGCACTCTTTTTAAATTAGAATAATAAATAAAATTTATGTTTCACAGCAACGAAAACACATGAAAAACAACAAAAACGAAAACGCAAACCTTGCAAAACCAGAGGAAAATTGATATCTGTAGGCAATCTGTTTAGAAATAAAATGTATAAAATAACCTAACCGTATGAATGGGCATGCATTAAAAAACATTAAGGAATGATATAATCCTTTTCGTTATAATAGGCTAAAAATAGATATGTATCGAGCAACATTCTGATTTTTTAAATGCAGTATATTCAGTTTTGATAATTTAGTCTCCATAAAAATCTATAGTATACAATAGCAATCCATTTACATCTCAGAATAGGATATGTTGTATAAAAAGCGAAAAAAATGAGATACAACCATTCGTATAAGATAGTTGGAAACGGGTAACACATGTGGCATAATAGCTGCAAACAAAATAAGCTTTAAACTTAATGCCGCAGGGAGCTATTTTCTACGGCCATGAAGTAAATAGAAATCTTCTCGTTTTTATACATACCTATGTTGGTACATAATCTCCATATTATAAATATACATTTCTTAGTATATTTCCTTTTTGTTACGAAAATATAAAAATGAATAAGCTGCGAAATATAATTCTACTGTAAATAGATATGATATAAAAAGAAATATTATGTAAAAATAGCATCTGACAAAGCATTCATTTGTTTCTTTTAAAATACATAGTTGTATTTTAAAAGAAATAAACTATCGTTTTTTTCCCATGTCTTTATTCATCGATATAGGATAGTTACATATTACATCTTTTTAAAAATATTACACTTTTTTATCCGGAAAAATATGAAATCATTTGTAAGCCCGAAAGCAATCCATATATAATTCTAAATGAAAATCAAATTTTGAATTGCTTAAAAGGCGCAAATGTCAACCTAGTGAAAAAGATTCCTTGCCGGGAACCGAACACGGACCATCAGTACAGCGAACTGACGTTCTACCGACTAAACCACATGGAACGACACCCAGCAAGGAACTTATCGCTATTACATGTTGGCAAGGCTACAAAACGCAGCACAAGATGGAATACAATATATTCCATCTTGTTACATAGACATTGTATTCCATCTTGTGGTGCGTTTTGTAGCCTTGCCAACATGTAATAGCGATAAGTTCCTTCCTGGGTGTCGTTCCATGTGGTTTGGTCGGTAGAGCGTCAGTGCGCTACACTGATGGCCCGGGTTCGATTCCCGGCATGGAATCTTTTTCACTAGGTTGGCAATTGCGCCTTTTAAGCAATTAAAAATTTGATTTTCATTTGAAATGTTATATTCAAGGCGAATTTTCTCTCTGGAAAAATTTCCACCAATTAATCCATATATCGTGGATATTACAGAAAGTCTCGCAAACAGATTTTTTTTTTAGTACTATAAGTGGTATAATCTTTTACAACAGTTCACTTTGCTACTAATACCTTTAATTACTACTCTTAACCCTTATTATCTACACTAAAAAGTGATGAATTGGCAATTATAATAATTGGGTATTACTCTTTGGGTACTATTTTTCTTTAAATCATGAATTTAAGACTGTTTTTGGTCTAATGTTTTTTAATTATTTTTGTTTTCATTTCAAAAGGTATTTAATAATGTTTCAAAAATATTCTTTTCTCTCTTTTTCCTTATGATGTTTATATTTTCTATGTCCATATCATTATACTGAAAAATGTTTAGATATTGTACGACAAATTATAAATTTAAAAAACATTAAATCAGATTAAAACGATACTTGTATGATATTTTACTTATACAACTTTTTTATCAGCTTATTGATTTTTGGTAAATTGCAAGAAAGTCAAAACTACTGGAGTTCTTTTACCTAAGTAATCATGATTTTTTGATGTAACTAATCTAAATTTGTAAACAGAGACTTACTTTCTACTATATATTTTCACGCTACATTTGTAGGGGAAAGTAATAACGGGATAAAACAGGGTAGGTGGATAAAACAGGGAAGCAGGCCTTGTGGCTTTATTTGCGGCTGTATCAAGTCGAAACTTTTATAATTACTTCTAGGCGAGCGGCATCCCAGCTCCCAGTAACCAGAAGTCGTGTTAATGAACTCATTTTGCAGTAATGATTTTTTAAAGATTTCACGTGAAAATGTTAAAAATTCGACGCCTGAAATATTATGTTACCGATTCTAAATATCAAAAGACTTAGATTAGAGAAGTATAACGTATGATAGTCTATTATTTACTAGTTATTTTAACGCTTTGTATGGGTGTCTACGAGTTATCTGGACAACGCTAGAGTAACATTTAATCAAAATGGCGTGGTCGGACAAAACCGGGATAGAGATGGTCGGACATAACCGGGAAGTTTTCGGTTTTGGACAACTTAGTTATTTGCGTTATTGAAATAGAATTAACTTGTTTATGCATTGTTTGACGATCTATAAATATTTAAATACTAAACAAAAATTATTATTTAAATAAAATTGTTATATAGAATGTTCTTTTTAGTCATTTCTATTGCAATGTCTATCCTTATTTAAATCCCTTAAAACTTAGAACTCTAACAAGAAGAAAAAGAAAATGTGGAAAAACAAAACAAAAAGAACTTAACCCTGAAGCGAAGCTTTCCGTGAGGAAAAGAAAAGTAGAAAAACTTACGTAAAAATGAGAAGACCTAAAAAAACAAAAATTGACATCAAACGTAGAGGAAGATGAAAGTGAAGCATGCATCTTTTGCAACGCCTTGCATGAGCAATCTAAACCTAAGGAGAGTTGGATACAGTGCCTTCATTGAAGAGGGTGGGCATATGAAGCCTGCAGCAATTCAAATGAACAAGATCGAACTTTCATTTGTGATTTTTGTGCCTAACAATTTCAACTCTTAAATCATAACTTAAGTCATTTTTTATGTAGATTTGATATAGATTCACTTTCTATAAGTATAATTGATTATTAGTTTTAATTATTTTTTCCAGTTCCCGGTTTTATCCGACCTGGTCGGACAAAACCGGGACATTGCACACTTCTAAAAAAGTGTTGTTATGATCTCAATTTCTGTTGTTCGACACCGAATGAATACTTTTTGTCTTCCCAAGGAATCAATTTACCGTTTCAATACAAATTTTGACTATTTTGTTCACATAGTGCATAATAAAAAATAGAAAAACATTAGGGTCCCGGTTTTATCGGACTTTCCCCTACCCTATGTTTCTATGTGTAAGTTTTCCGTGAGTGTGAGTTATATCACACATATAACTAATTTTTTTTTTAACTACTTCCCTATGTTGCCCTTAAATTGCACGAACAAATTGATTTTCCCAATGATGACTTTCTCGTACCATGTAAGGGCTTGTATACTCCAATTATAATTTATTATTCTCCCCATTAAAATTCTATTGTAAATTATGCATACTTTAATCCAATTTAATTCAATTTGACAAAAATTTTTGTTTAAAAAAACCGGTGAATAAAAATTTTGATAAAAATAGACATCGCAGTATTTACTCCTGTATAACGCGCACCCCTTACTTTAGAAGGAAAAATGACGATTTTTTAAAAATGTCGTATATAACGCTCACCATAAATTTGATATGCAAATAAATGAATGGCTAAAGCAATTGTAAACAAAGGCAAAACAAACATTGCGTTAGGCTAGAAAACAAGGCGAAATTACATTTTTAGACTGTGGGTAGGGAGTGCATGACGGGCGATAAGGGTGAGTGACGGCAACGGTAATTGCTTATTAGTGATTAAACAAATTTACTAGCGTTATTCTATTTTTTTAAAAAAAGGTGCAAGGAGTGAAATAAAGATGCAGCACTATTTCTATTAAGTAAGATTGTCCTATTTCTAATGTCTCCCTTGAATACATTTCTTAATTCATATGTATATCGTGTGATTACTTCAAGCAATAAAAAGTTATTCCGTGCATAACGCGCACCGTCGTGTTTTGCTTTATTTTTTTCAAAAAAAGAAAAACAAAATGTGCGCTTTATACACGAGTAAATACGGTTTTTGAAAGTTTTTTTTTCAAAAATATTGATCAGTTAGGAGGTTAAAGTAACAAAAAATACTATCGTGCATCTAAAACTATGAAATCATCAATATGCTCTTATTGATTTTTCTGTTCTTAATTTCGGAAGAATATTATCAAAATCTATAAATATACTTTTATTGAACGGAATGTCACATATATTTTCTGCATAATTACACTAAAAATATTTCAGACTTTGAAAGACATGTTAACAATTTATATACACTGAAACAAATAGTACAGAAATATAATCAGTTTACAACTTTTATTAACAACAATTATTTTGGAGTAAATGGAATTCTTTATGCTAATAATCATTAATTCGTTTGACTAATAAAATACTATCAGTATTGACTGAATGTTTCTTATATTTTTTCAATAATATCAAAATGGAACTAAAGAAAAGTTTTTTAATTAAGGAACTAGTCCTTGGGACATTTGTGCAGAGAGGGTGTATAATTTTGCATTTGACTAATGTATAGCTTCGAATATTATTTTATAGAATAATGATTTCCAATGGAAGTCCTTGAAAAAATGTAGTTATTACGTATTTCTTTTTAATTAGTTTATATAAAAAGTTTATTTAATTTTTAGAAAAGGGGATATTTTTTTCACACAAATGTAAAAAATATGAGATTTAACAACTGAAATATTTATGTATGTTTCAAGAAACATTAAAAACATATAATTTTGACCATTAAAAACATATAAAGATGAACTGTTAAAGTTCTGTTTAAAATAATTACAAAAACACATATTTCTCAAAAATATAAAATAATGAAAATAACGTATATTCTAAAACTAACGCATTCGTCATTACTTAGACAAATACACTTGCCTTTATTCTCCGAACACATTGAATTTTAGACATTTTGTCATATATTTAAATATTTACTTGTTATATTTTTCTGTAACTTCAATATTCTGAAAAGTACATTTGACGCCATAATTATCAATGGCGGTTTGATCAGCGGGACAACTTAGATACCAACAAACTTTGAGACCAACAAACATTTTTTATTCATACAAAATCTGTTTATTCCGAAAATTTGCTATTGGGACATTGGTAGGAATTAAGAATTTCTAAATCATTCTACAAAAAAAAAAAAAAAAAAAAAAAAAAAAAAAAAAAAAAAATCATTACAAAAATTAAAAATATTGTATCAAGCTACTGCTTTTTTTCTTCCATCATGTGTGGTAAATTACAAACTTGACATTAAACAATGTTCATTAACGAATGTGTACATAAAAATAAAAAGTGTTAAGGGAACTTTGGTACTCTTGATTTGGCGAAAAATGACAAAAATATCGATTTTCTAACTTTATGATCAACTTATATTATGATGGAATTTCTTAAAGATCAGACTATTATAAATAAAGTTAAAAACCATTTTACCTTATCACTGTCACTTAAAAACGCCACATCCACTTAAATGTGATTTTTATAACTTTGTGCTTTTTCAACAAATTAACATCCTCCAATTTATATCTATTTTGCGTCTAATTTTCAATGTAATGGGATTTACAACTTTTTATTTCCTCCAAACTTTTGTTAGGAATGTGCTGTATAATTTTTATTCTCGAATTTACCATAAGATCATAATATGGTGAATTCGATAGTAAAAATTATATAGCACATTTCTAACAAAAGTTTAAAAATAAACAATTTCTAAATGTGATTTTTCTCAGAAAATTTAAAATTTTCAATTTTTGTCTGATGATCGAACAATTTCTTCAAAAAATAATTTATCTTCATTGAGTCTTTTTTTGCAATGCCAAAAATATACCATAAAATACTTAAATTTAAAAATGAACTAGATGGAACCCGTCAAAACTTGACGGCACTGAAGAAAGAAAAAGGTATTTTCCAGCTATTAAAGGATTTTTTAACGACAAATCTTCAGCAAAAATTTCAATAAATAAAAGAACAACCTGCATTTTACATCCAGGCAAATGACCCGCAATTGGCCGAGTTACATTCAAACATGCTGTCCTAGAATTAGAATCTCTCTCATTTAATAATTTTTCATTTACAAATACAACACCAATAAATTGTACATAACATGAATAAATCATAAATTACTGTCATCACTCATTTCATACAAAATATACATACTTCACTTACTTCGCAGCAAAATAAGACTGAATTTATAGTTTGCCATTTAGCAACAACTATAACAATGATCCTCTCCGTGGTTAATTTGTTGTTACATTACCCACCCCATTCAACAAATAAACATTTGCATTTTCAACTACTTTTCTATTACCTTTTCATAAATCAAAAATACATGTAAATTTCACATATTAAAAAAATTAATGATAATATTTATTCTGGCTAGGTGAAGCCCGTCAAAACTTGACAGCAACAATATGAAAGAATCAAAGAAAAAAAAGTATTTTGGCACTATAAAAAAATTTTCAAAGAAAATTTTTTTTTAAAGATTAATATTTATTAAAAATTTCAATATGCTTTTCCATTTACCAACGTAACACCAACATGACATGATCCCGGGTGCAGAATTGGTGCAACGCTGCGACACACGTCACAGACTTGAAAATGTTTGCAGATTATTTTTCAACTGTTTAAGTTTTTTAAAAAAAATGCTAGAAATCATTTGCTATGTACCAAAGTTTGTCTAGGTACCATAAAAAACACAAATTCTGGCAAATAATCACAAAAATTAGAAAATTTCATCAAAATACTCCCCCCCCCCAAAAAAAAAAAAAAAAAAAAAAACATTGCCCGGAAATTTTATAAATAGATGTGGGAAAATAAAACAGCAAATTTCGTCAACAGATTGCAAAAAACAACAAATTTCTTCAAAAGATCTCTAAAAAGTTTGTCAAAAAACTGCAAAAAAAAAAATGTCTAGATATCCCAAATAAAACAAATTTCGCAAAAGTATTGCACAAAAATAAAAATTTTGCCAAAACGTCTAAAAAAATGGCAATTTTCATGAAATTGTTTTTAAAAAAAGGCAAATTTTGACAAAAAAAATCCCTAAAAAATGGCAAATTTGTAAACATATTATGAAAAAAATTCAAAATATTGTGAGAAAACAACAAATTTCTACAAATGATTGTGAGTAAACAACAATTCTCGTCAAAGGATTGAAAAAAAAGCAAATTTTATCAAATAATCACAAAAAAGATAAACTTTGCAAAAAGATCTTCAATAAACGGCAAATTACATCGAAAAATCATGACAACACGACAACTGTCATCGAAAGAAATCGAGAAAAACGATAAACTTTGCCGAAAGACCTCAAGATGACGAATTTCATCCAGTTATCATAAAAGATGTGAATTTCGCCCAAAGATCTCAAAAAGCACATAAAATTTATCCAGGTAATCGCAAAAAATGGTAAATTTAGCTAAAAATAGTGGAAAAAAACGACAAATTTCTAAAAAAAAATAACAAAGAACAATTTCACAAACAAAAATCACGAAAAAAGGATAAATTCGATAAAACAGTAAATTACATCGAAAGATAGTGAGAAAAAATGACAAATTTCACCGAAAATCCCCGAGAAAACAAATAATTTTATGCTGGTACCATAAAAGATGTGAATTTCGTCAAAAGATCTTGAAAATACTTTAAATTTGTCTAGGTACTTCAAAAAACACAAATATTGGTAAACAGATTGTGAGAAAACAACACATTTTGTCAAAAGATGAAAAAGAGGCACATTTCAAGAAAAAATTGCAAAACAGGTAATTTTTTTCAAAGAAAAAAAAGCGAAAATATGATAAATTTCTGAAAATAACAAAAAAAAAACTTTCTAAAACTTAATTTCTTTTCAAGAAAATACCAACATAAAGAATAATTTTAGTGAAAACCGCAAATCAATCGACCGACTTTTTACGTTTTTTATGTGCATTTGAAATTTTGGATCCCAAACTTTAATGGCGGCTATCTCTTTTGGAAAACGTTTGGGACCCTTGGTTTCCTATTTACTATTACTCGTCTTGATGTGTTCTATCACCCCCTAGCGTATATACCATTTGTTTAGGGACACCCTGTATATTGAAATATATTTAACAAAACGAGAACTTATTTAATTAGAACTGGAGAAAATGGCAAAATACCGGAATGGCAGAATACGCGTGTAATTTTTGCCGCCAAATTTGCCATCAAGTTGCCAACAAACTTGTGACATTTGGTGGAAGAGGTGGGTCATATATGTCATATATATATGTGTATACAAATCGCCAAACTACGCATCAATTATACAAATTGGTATATTTTTTGTTTTAAACAACAAAATAACAAATAAAGTAGGAAAATATTAATAAAAATCTTAACTACAATATATTAACTTCAATTTAGGTTATTAAAAAATATAGGCGCTATAATTATAAAATAAATATCTTATTGAAATCATTGTTTATATTCTGACACGTGCATTACCGAGTAACTATTAAAATCAAATCAACTTTAAGGAATAAAGAAAATTAATGTTCTTTTTTTTTACATTTTCTTTTATGAGACAGTGATTTGTTTCTGAGAATAATAAACAATTCAGTGCGAAAACGGAACACGTAAGCAACCATTCAATTGATAATCTTGATCTACCATAATCCCTTAATTTAAAATTTTAATATCAATTCCTGCCTATTAAAATGTAAAGACAAACTTATTGAAGAATTTAATTTGAATTCAAAGCAACTGAATTCAATTTTATTTAAATTAAAATGTAATTCCATCCGTGCAATTGTTCAGCGTAACAAAGATGGAAAAATGGGGAACAGTCAGACGTTTAATGAATAATTACAGAGGTGATTGAATTTACTAAAAATTTGTATTCAATAAACTAAATAACTTATTGTTGCTATTGAAGAATTTAATCATTTTAGGAAAACCATCCTAAACAAAGATTAAATTATCAAAGATTAAATAATATCAAAGATTAAATTATCTTTGATAGCACGGTTAAGGAATTAACTCAAAAAATAAATAATGGATTCAATTATGATATATCACAAAGAAAAGTATTAGTTTCAACGATTTAAGGAAAAAAAAATTTTGATTTACAATAGTCTATTTAAATTAGATGCATTTCGCTAATTACACAATAAACAAATAAAAGGGGGTTGTTTGAAGGAAAGCTAATTTTTGCTGTTCTAAAGGACATAAAGTGTTATATGAATTGAAAAAACGATATATGTTATGAAATCATAAATCCATCACTAAATGTTTGACAAATAAAACTATAACCTAATTTATTATTATAATTTTATTTCACTAATTTGTACGATTCTATAACCTGGAAATTATCGTTTATTCAAACCGCATAAACTTTTCAAATGAAGAATAATTTCTCCCAGATTAAACGAATTATATATATATATATATATATATATATATATATATATATATATATATATATATATATATATATATATATATATATATATATATATATATATATATATATATATATATATATAAGACCATTAATAGTAAACAATATTAACCATTTGAAATTAACCATTGAATTTAATATTTTATATCACATTGTATAGGGAAGGAAAAAGAATAATATGAATACAAATGGAATTTGTAGATCCAAAGCAGAATTTTCAGGTCCTAAATACTTTGGAACTAGAAATGGAGTGTGTGGTTTCATCTTCGTATTTGCCAAGAGAAAGCAAATCAATGCGAATTTGGGACTACCAACACACATAAAAGCAAAATTAAATAAAGAAATACCAAGTAATATATATGCACACACACACACATATATATATATATAACCATAAATATATTAAGCATAATCTTTCGGAATAAAGCGTTATATTCGGTACATCGAAAGTAATCTTTATAACGTAAATAAAAGGACCTGTTTTTGACATTCTATGTATATAAGAGGTGCCTTAATGTGACAACAGCGAAATAATAAAGTATAAAGTTATTTAAAATTATGTGAAACAATTTCAACCCCAATCACTGAATAGATTAAAACTGTAATAGTTTTATTCTATTTACCAGAATAATAAGTTAAATTAAAAAAGAATTTCAATATCATTTTATAATGATTATTTCTTTTGCTATTTTTTAACTTTTGTCATAAAGTAAAGAAAGTTTGATATTATTATACATTCGCTCATTATCATCTTCATAGTCGTTAAAGCTTACAATACAGTTATATTTTTAAATTTTTAAATGAATCTTTATTTTAAGGCTCTCAATACCTTCCTGCAATTTTTCTTTGTTTTTGTGAGAATAGATTCTAAAAAAAATATTTTAATTAAAAGAGGATTAAAAGTACCAGGAACATTTTTTACTATTAATAATGTAAATCATATGTTTTTCCGGAAAGTAAAATTTAAAAAAAGTAAAAAGAAGGATGTAAAGAAATACATATAAAAAATACATTTTAATTAAATCAGTATTATATGATATCAAAAAGATTTTGGGGGAAATAACATTTGTGAAAATATTGAAAGGTATTTATTCTGTTATGAAATTATAAATCTTTAAACTTTTAAACTTCAAATGCTTTTAAAAATTGCGTCTTACTGATATAATGATGACCTAGTTTAAAGGCTAGTAAAGTAAAATATATGTATGCAAAATAATGTAACAAAAATCATTTTAAAATAGAAAAAAACTGGAATACTATGTCATTTTAATCATGCGCAAGTGTTTGAAAAACGTTAAAAATTTAAATAATGCACATGGCATTTGCGAAATAAATAATGTTTGTATAAGCAAACTGTCATTATACCACAATTGGGACATTACTTACAACACGTGAAATCCCAAAATTGAGAAAAATTGGTGTAATATGTTATCTATCGCCAACCTCTACTTTTTCAATCGCTGGTTTTAAGAACATAGTTCCAATAAAAAAAGTTTTAAATGAGATACTTTTTCATGTTGTGGAATTAAATAATGTAAAATATCAGTTTTAGAAAATTATAAAATCTAACTTTTCATACCATCACCCAGTCCTATAGTTAGTTTCAGTAAAACGTTACACAAATCATAACAGATATAGCACAAAACGTTTGACTTCTGCACAACAAAAATTGACATGATTATTAAAATTCAAAATTTGAAATATTTGCAAAGGATTTTTTCTTTTATATATGGGGTTAATATTCTTAACCTTCCTACCCTGTTCAAATTTTATTCAATCTTGATAAAAACATTTCACACCAGAACTATTATTTAAAATAGTTTAATATATTTAAGTGACTTATTTCTCTGCATCTGTTATTTAACTTTCGTTATGAAAAAAATTCTGGTTCAAATCGTATAAAACAAATTATAATTATGGGTCGATTAGACCCATTCAGGGTAGGAAGGTTAAATACGACAAAATACGAATATACCTTAGTTGGGGATACACTTCATGCCAATACTGGCTATAAGGATTAAATGTTTTCATATAATAGTGAGGACAAAAGTTGTCTTTACATCGGACAAGTGGAAAAATTCCATTAATGTTTGATATCAGTCATGATGATACATGAATTAAATATGAGCATTTCACTGTATGTATAATACCGGGTGTCCCATAAATGACTGATGAATTTTAAAATTCAATAACTTGCAAACGTTGACAGCTATTTAAAATTTTTTTGCAGGAGGGTTATGTATAATGTCAGTAGTTTTTTTGCCGGAATTTTTAATTTTAGTTCGCATATCATACAATAGGTGGCGCTGACGGCGATTGAAGGCCAGGTCGACGCTTCACTCAGCACTGTTCATCTGGTTTTCATTCGCCGTCAGCGCCACCTATTGTTTGATATGCGAACAAAAATAAAAAATTCCGGTAAAAAAACTCCTGACATTATACATGACCCTCTTGCAAAAAAATTTTAAATAGCTGTCACCGTTTGCAAGTTATTGAATTTTAAAATCCATCAGTTATTTTTGGGACACTCGGTATATACTTACATTGGGATATTGATAGTACAATGCCTCCACTATTTTTACTTTGAAGCGAGTTCCTGAGGCCTTTTATTTGGATCATCTCATTTAAAGGTAAATACCTGCTTCAAACATGTGCCATTTTGCACTAAACAAATACTTTTAATGAACAACAACGAACACTAAAGCTGCATAAACTCTCTTTTGCAACATCTTTACTTTAAATTATCTGCATATCGTCTCAAGAAGAAGAATGTAACAAAAATTAGCATAAAATGAAAAAAAAAAACAGAGAAAGGTCTTTGACGTTAACACAGCTTAAAATTTGACCGTGCGCCAAGAATTTTTTAAATATTGTGTATCAAAAATCACAACATCATCTTATTCGGAAACATAAGTTATTCATCTTCATAATTTTCATTTTCCAATGACTAAAAGTGTTTCATTGCTCGCCGAATAAAATTGCTTGTTGCCAGCCTTATTATGCATACTCGAACTTTTCCTCCTCTACCAAAATGGATATCTGTTAAAACGGCTAATATCCGCTTTAGCATTGCTGATTGTGTTCTTAGGTTCAAACAACTGCCCTTTTTTTACTTGTATAATTTTGGAGTGATGTGTTTATTAGGCAAATTTTAAGTCCACTTAATAAAATGTTTTCTACTTCAACCAAAAACAAGTTTAATCTGTATTTACATCTCGAGTCAAACCACTCTTCGTAGAAAGAAGGATTCTTGTCTTTTCCCAGAATACAATGCGCTGGAAACAAGGAAGTTGGCTTATTTGCATCTCTGGATACAAACGTTAATGGGCGAAAATTCAAAGTAGCTGCCACTTCCAGTAAAGTTGTTTCAAATTCTTTAAAGATTAATGAAGATCTTCAAGGCCTTTCTTAAGGCATATTTTAGTGATTTCACCAGTCGTTCGTAAGTCCTTCTCATCTCGTATCTCCTTCTACAATATCTTTCATTCAAACCATTTTTTACTAAAATGATTTTGCACCTCGGGATCCTTTTTTAAATTCTCCATCAGCTGTAAGCTCCATCAGCCCTATCCGCTATTTTGAAGATTTTAGCATTGTCGGTGTAAATAACCTTGCATATTTCACGACGGGAGATGAATCTACGAAAGGCCTTTAAAATATCGGTTGTTAAATTCATAACAATTTTTAGAAGCACCGCTATTACTACAACACAAGTAAATAAAAACACGTAAATATTTGTACCATTTTTGAGATATAAAAAAATATTTAAAAAAATCTCTTCCAGTCCATTCGAACGGTTAGGTTTCTTTACTTCTATCTGGAGGAATAGTTTCAATGTCTTGGCAGAAAGTTTATAGATTGTAAGAAGATGTATATTATGGTATTTTCAAGAATAATGAACAGAGAAAATGAGTTTAAAGAAGTGCAAATGTTAGAAAATGAGTGACATAAAGCTATCTTCATGTTCAACTGCTTTTAATAAACAAGTGGTAAAGTGCGATCACAAATCGCACAGAGGGTTCCGTATACTATTTCTTTTAAAGCAACATATTATTTCATATCCAAATTGCTAATTTACTATTAATAAATTCTGATATAGATAGTAAAATAAATAAATTAATTTTATAATAATTATAAACGAAAATTACTTATTTTTAAAAACTGTTCAGATCAAATTATTTAAATAAAATACAAAATTTCATTTTTTTATTAATATTTTATTTATTTATTTTTTTTTTAATTATTTTTTTTTTTTAATGTCCGAATTATAAAAAAGAAACAGATAATTAAATAAAATTTTAAATTTCTTAAAACGAAGAAAATTGTT
Source organism: Maratus speculifer (assembly GCA_964019185.1). Classification (NCBI taxonomy): domain Eukaryota; kingdom Metazoa; phylum Arthropoda; class Arachnida; order Araneae; family Salticidae; genus Maratus; species Maratus speculifer. The sequence continues at coordinate 93,983,379 of OZ025289.1, read as the reverse complement.
TAAACGAATTTTAAAATTCTGAATCATAAATAAATCGCAAAAGTTTTTAAAATAGAAAAAAATAATGAATTTCAAAAAAATATTATGAATATCAATAGCTGCCAACTTTTACGCATTTTTGCTACCACTAAAATTGTAAAGAGATTTTCCATTTGCTTAAACATAATTTGATTAATAATTTCAACGAATAAATAAGATAACATTTACTGTAAAATTTTTCTGGTAGGAAAAATGCTTAAAAGTTGGCAGCAATGAATATCAGTGATAAAAAATATAAACGCATAAAATGGCAAAAAACATGATTTTTTTAAATTAAATCCATCTTAATATGAAAAATTTGAATTAAAAGCACATGAACTTGTACTGTGAAATTTCTGTTCACTAGCAAGACGCTATATCTCCAAACTATGAGAACCACACGGAAAACGTTTAAATTAAGATTCTGTTTTAAAATTTATTTCACAAAATTTCACATTGATAATATTAATTTTATTAAATTATATGATTAAACAAAATGACTTTTTCAATTTTTTATGATTTGCCGTGGGACACGAGGTATTCAGCTGCAAGTACGTAAAATATGAAGTGTCTGACATATACAGTTTTTGTGTACCGACTGTGTGACAGACGGACAGACAGAGGACAAAGACAAATAAAGTTTCGTCAGGTGAATGGAATCCTAAAAATCAAGTCGTGTACAACAAAACTGCGATCAACGACATCCAGAAAATAACATCATAAAACATTATTATGATTGATATGAGTTGAAGAATAACATTTGAGTTCAAAAGCATTACTCGACAGAGTAACATGTATTTTTGCAAATAAAGAAAAATGTTTAACCAATGTGATTCCTTTGCATTAAGTTTTAGAGCAGAAAAATGGGCGTTAACAAAATGAACGGTGCAACAATTTCAAACAACACTGTATTCTAAGAAAATATACACATAAATATAGATAGATGAGTAAGAAAAGAATAAACTTTGATAAAGAAAAAGACAGGATTTTTTTTTAATATCGAGAAAACTAAGTGTAGAAAATGGAAATATACTGGTCGCATTGCAAGAGAATAAATAATTACATTGATTAATAATACCGTCCATAGGCGTAACCAGCCTTTTGAACGGGGGAGTGCCCAAATTTTTTAACCTGAACATATTGGATGCAAACAATATCTTATGTAATAAAACCTAATAAAACGGAGCCCCATAAAACCTATCGAATTGCCGTTTTAGACATATTTTTATTTGCGGAAGGTATAATTGTGTGATACTTCTTTTAAAAAGGACCCACACGCAATTTTTCATCGCATGAAGAAATTGCAGAATGAATATTTGCTCAAAACTAAATCTAATGGATAAGAAAAAGATTTATAAACATAGATAAAAAATGATAGATATAAAACAAAGATATCCGCAAACAGAAATCTGCAATTATCACAAATTTTAATTTCAAACCGCAAAGAAATACTAAAATAAATAAACACGACTTTAGTTTCCCCGTCATTTTGATCAAAGTAGCATTAAAATAACTTGTAGTACGCAATTTAAAGTGGGAAAGAGTTCTTTCAATATTTTCTACACATGAATAAATAAAATTTTCCGGTTTAAAAAAAGTGAAGCCCCGCGTCAAAATGTGGCTACAAAAAACGAAGTTTAACGAACCAACCAACCAGCCTCCATATTAATTTGAATTTGCGTAGCATTATTTCTCATTTTCAAAGGAAGCAGATTTGTATAACCCTCCATCCCCTCAGTTCTCCATGCTAATCACATGGAGGAATTATCATTTCACACCTTTATTAGAGATGAGATCGGGCTAGTTTTACGAGATCCGGGCCCGACCGATCCCGACGATTTTAAGTCCGAGCCCGACACCAAAAATATACGAAACAAAATTGTATGGTATTTAAAAAATGTTTTAAAAGTGATAGCTCAATTATAAAAACTTCTTACATAGATATAATTTTTAAGTGAAAATTCAAATTCAGTCTTATCAAAATCCGTATAAAATAAAAATATAGTTCATACTTAAAATGATTCTTTTACTTTTTCCTCCTTTAACCCTGGAGTACATGCGCGGGGACACTTTGACTTGGAGTGCGTATGATTTTTCAATTGCAACCACTTATCTTTTAAAAGTAATCTTCAACTGATTTTATCGCAAAATTTGTAAGGATTGTCTCTGTCTAAATAAAATGACGGTTATAATTTGATTTTATTGGTGACAAAGTTAAAACCATTTCTACCCTCGGTAAGAGCGTATTCTCCCGGGTTAACTTTTCCGACACACTGTCCCGGTATGAGATACCTAATTTTATTCCAAACATGCTAACACCAACAATATTTTATAAAGATTTTGCTTTTATAATAAACTCTTAAATTAAGGTTTTCCAAATATCTAAAAAATTCCTTTGTGAATTCCGGTGTCAGTCGATAATTTCTCATTTTACTAACAGATTTTGTCCGTGCCGGAAAGGCTTAATAAACAAATTTGGTGGACACATTTGTGTTTAATGAATAAATGCAACATATTTGGAGAAATTACTATTTGTAAGCTGATGAATCGAACAACGTTCTAATTTTCTTTTAAAAGTGTACATCTTTCATTATAATCGATTCCTTTCTCATTACAATCTACTGCGATTGACGGTTACCTAAAAATCTACATAAATTTAAAAAATCGGCATTGTTATTTTAAAGGTCCGAAGATTTTATCGAAAAAGAGAAAACACTGATCGATTGCTTTCTTTCGGAATAACATGGTAATCATATTTTCTTACGGAGTAAAGTGACTTCGATAAGGAACTGCGTCCCCATCATGAGCAGAGATCAAGATGTCAAACGCATTTACTAATCACTAAAGTTATTGTCATATGAAAAACGATTATAATTTGTTCACAATCGAAGATTAAATAATTTGCAAACCTCCAGCTAATTTTTGTGTACCAAATACAGAAAAAATATCATCTTAGCGTCATGTAACTAAATAATAAATAAAGGAACGATCCCATAAAACATTTTTTTTGCTAACGAAATGCCAACAAAAAGCAAATTTATTGTTAGGTTTGTTTTGATTGGCGCGGTATAAATCGATCGTCGCCGGAAACCCCGTTCACATAAATCTGTAATTATCACAAATTTTCATTTGAAAAAGCAATGAAATACAAAATAAATTATCAAACATTCAGTTACATCGTCATTTTGATAAAAAAGAATTAACTAGGCATTTTTAAGTGAAAAAAGTTCTTTCAATCTTTTCTACACAATGTCAGTGAATAAGAAAAATTGTCTGGCTTCAGAGAAAATGACCCCGAGCCCGTGTTGGGCCCTGTCTCGTGCTGAGCCCGTCTCTTCCCTAACCTGTATTTCCTTTCGATTTTTTTTGCTCCTATCTAGACTTTAGATAACAAAAGCGAAGATATAAATATTTTCTATCCTTGTCGAAAATTTGAGTTAATTTTTTATGGAATTGCAAAAACATGCATGAAAAAAAGACGTTAAAAAAAACTTGCATACACAAAATACATCAAATTAGATTATAAAACCAACTTCTTGACTTACTGTGATTAATACTTACTCTAAAGAATATTCTAGCTTTAAAAAAGATGAATAATATAATTTTCTTAAAAATAAAAAATGAAAGAATCTGGGTTATTCTTTTATCACATTTCAAAACATAGACTGTTAATTTTGATTAACTACTTGAACTAACTTTGCTTTCATTTTTCTTCTTTTTTCTTTTATAAATTTTGATTTTTTTTAAATAATCAATCTTGGATCTGCGTTAGCCAGAGGGGGTAACCTAGGGCATCCCCTATGGTTACGCGCATGCCATCTATTGGTATCCCATCGATGCAAAAAGATAAAAAAAAAACTTCATGTTAATATTTAAATTTGTGGCTGGATCTTATTCTGTTAAAAAAAAATAATAATTCAGAAACTCTAGAAAAATCAACAGCAGGCTTACAAGCTGGCGATGCATTCAAAATGATTAATTAAGATGATACTTATATTTAAATAGTATATAAAAGAACGAAAAGTGATGTAAGAACATTTTACTTATCAGCTTGGCACTTAAACATATTTTTTGTGGAATCGATTCGAATATACTTAAATGTATATAATATATATCTATGTCTTGCCAAGTCCTAAAATGTCATAGCGTACACAGTGGTAGAAATTTGTCGCAGAGGCTATAGACACGAAACATTTTTCATGATATTCTTCACCTTAATAAAAACTCATAAATATTGTTTATAGATAAGCCGAAAAATACAAAAAAAATTTAATGGTTTCAATAGCCTCCATCACTGCGTATGTATTCCAAAAAGAGCATTTTAAACAGATTAATTAGTCGTATTACCATATCTATCAAATACGAAAAAACTTAAAATGTTAACTCCAGTATATTTACTTAATTAAAATTATAAAAAATATATATAGGGGCTTTAATTATAAAATCAAACTTATGCAAGTCATTGTTTATGTTCTGCCAGATGTATTACCGAGTAACTATTGAATTCAAATCATAACTTTATGGGATTAAGGAAGTAGATGTTCTTTTTTAAAATTTTAATTTATATGACTATGATCTGTTTCTAAGAATAATAAATATTTCACTGCCAAAACTAAACACGTATTTAATCGTTTGATTTATAATCTTGCTCTTCCATATAATTCCTTAATTTAAAATTTCAATTTCAATTCCTGCCTATTAAAATCTAAAGACAAACTTATTGAAGAATGTAGTTTTAATTCAAAGTAACTGGATTCAATTTTATTTAAATTAAAACGTAATTCCATCCATATAATTGTTCAGCGAAACAAAGAAGACCAGATTGCAAACAATCAGACATTTAATGAATAATTACAGAGGTGACTAAATTTACTAAAAATTTCGATTCAATAAACTAAATTATTTATTGGTGCTATTGAAGAACTTAATCATTTTAGGAAAACCATCCTAAACAAAGATTAAATTATCGACATCATTGATAGAAAGGTTAAGGATTTAACTAAAAAAAAATAAATAATTGATCAAATTATAATATGACACAAAGAAAGTATTAGTTTCAACTATTTAAGGAAAAAAGTTTTGATTTACAATAGTCTATTTAAATTCGATGCATTTTGCTAATTGCACTATAAACAAATAAAAGGGGTTTGAAAAAGGTAATTTTTGCTGTTCTAAAGGACAAAAAGTGTTTTATGAATTGAAAAATCGATATAAGTTACGAAATTTAAATTATAAATCCATTATTAATTGTTTGACAAATAAAACTTTAACCTAATTAATATTATAAAATACTTTCACTATTTTGTAGAATTCTTTAACCTGGAAATTATCGTTTATGAAGATCGCAAAAACTTACGAATTGAAGAATAATTTCTCCCAGATTAAGGGTGTATTTCGATTCAAACTGCTTATTTTCCGATTTAATTTTAAATTTATTTTTGCTCTCATATGCATTAAACTGACAAATTGTTTAATTAAGGAAGTACACAAAGTGCCGTGATTGCCAATTCTTTCATAAATGCAGAAAATATTGCGAAAAAAGCAATCAAAAACGGCATTATGAATCAATGTTTTCAAAGCGTGAGATCTGTGAACGAAAAAAAGGGTCATACTGATAAGATAATTGTTTATAAATCAAATTCTAATGAGTTGAGCGATAAATAACATCACATGGCACCTTATACGTATTTTCAAAAATTTCCTCAGCAAGTTTCATGTTTCTAATTTTAAAAATGTGTCTGAAATTGTATCAGAAAATTTCGAGCTGTAGAAAGTGGAAAAGTGTTTTTTCGAATACATCCTTAAACAAATAATAATAAAAATGTATAAAAAAGCCATGACTTTACTTAGCGTAATTTTTGGGAAGAATAAAACATTATATTCGGTATACCGAAAGTAATCTTTAGAAGAAACGTAAATAATAGAACTTGTTTTTGACCTTTTATGTATATAAGATGTGATTTAAAGTGACAACAGCGGAAAAATATAAGCTTATTTAAAATTATGTGAAATAATTTCAACCGCAATTACTGAATTTGTAATAGTTTTAATCTATTTAACAGAATAATATAATTAAATTAAAAAGAAATTTTAATATCATTTTATAATGATTATTTCTTCTGCTATTTTTAACTTTTGTCATAAAGTAAGGAAAGTTTGATATTATTATATATTCGCGCATTATCATCTTCAAAGTCGTTAAAGATTCCAATACGGTTATATATTTTTAAATTTTAACTAAATCTTTATTTTAAAGCTCTCAATACCTTCCTGCAATTTTTCATTGTTTTTTGCGAGAATAGATTCTAAAAAATATTTTAATTAAAAGAGGATTAAAAGCATCAGCTATTTTTTTTTACTATTAATAACGTAAATCATATTTTCCTCAATATAAAATAAAATAAAATAAAAACAAGGATATAAAGAAATACACATAAAAAGTAAATTTTAATTAAATCAGAATTACATGATAGCAAAAAGATTTTTGAGGAAATTATATTTGGGAAAATATTGAAAGATATTTATTCTATTTTGAAATTAAAAATCTTTAAATTTTTAAACTTCAAATACTTTCAAATACTGTCTTACTGATATAATGATGACCTAGTTTAAGGGCTAGTATATATATATATATATATATATATATAGTGGTGGTCAAATATTTCCGGCCAGCAAAAGTTTTTCAGTTAATTTGTATAAATACCCATATGAAGAGGAATCTCAAAGCGATACTTATACATTATATTGACATATTAGCTAGGAACTTAATTATAGAAGAACGTGTAAATATCAATAAAATTTTTTAACAAAATTAAATATAAAAGAAAACGCATGTTCTCAAAAGTTTCCGGCCACTTATCATTCTTTAGTTTTTTTTCTATCCATAAAGTGTTTTTTGGTTGTGTTTATGAATGAATCAACGTGTATAGCATAGTTTGAATTCAAATTTGAAAAATTGAACAATTATTGTTCATAAATGAGTGATTAGTTTGTCGATAAAAGGCCAATCTTCTCGAGATATTGCGGCTAAGTTATCGATCGGTAAAATCGACTGTAAACAATATTTACAAAATTATATAAAGATGGTTATGGTTTTCAGGACATTCAGAGGTTCGGAGACTCCGGAAAATTACTATTCCTGAGGACAGAATTATCAGGAAAAAAACCATTGATAATCCGCATGAAAATTCCGTTGCAATATACTGCGATTTACGGAATGAAAAAAAAATGCTGAAATAAGTTAGTCTACCGTGTTATGATGCTCACGTGATACAGAACTTTATGGAAGAGTCCGTGTTAAAAAAATTTCAGAGCTAAAAAAATACCGACGTACCCTACTTCCATTTTCCAAGGAACACAAAGTCTGGCGTGAAGCTAAATTATCCGGCGCCCACACTGAACGTTGTGAGTTCGAACCTCCCCTATGACATGTCTTTTTTGCTTCTGTCAATGAATACCAGAGCTTCTAAAAGATTCGACAGATGGCAGCACTAGCCTTTTTTTGACGAAATTTTTGATGAAACTGGTGTCGTCAAACAAGTGAGTAAATTGATTTCATCAATTTGACGAAATATTTGTTCGGAGCATTTTCCTGGAAACGGTTTCATCAAAAACGAAGAAAATTTCTTGAAATCTGAGTATTCATTCCTGAGTGTGTAGATTTGGATAAAATCCCTTTTTTTTTTTTTTTTTTTTTTTTTTTTTTGCTTCAATTTGTGAACAACGGATGTTGTGCTGATTCTATAGACGATTGCTTTCAGAATGTTTAAGCTGAGATTTTGAGAGTTTCACAAATGTTGCTCTATACATTTAGCTAACGTAATTAGGATGAGCGAAGCGAATCCTCTACTAGTCCACTCAAATGACACTTTGTCGTACACTTTACAAAAAAACTATACAGTATTTTCACTTGAAATTAAACACACATATAAATTATGATCTGTAGATTTGCAGAATATTATTTTTTTTACAGAAATACTTTTCAAAAAATTATTATTTTAATTAATTTATTTTACATGCATTTCCAATGCGGACGCATTTTAGCAAATAAATGAAAAATGAAACGCGTATATTTTCAGAAAAAAAATATAAATCATGGAGTAAATAATTATAGATAGAATCATGATTAATTTAATAAATGAAATATGTTTTCATCACTCCGCAAAATCGTTTGCACAGATGACACTTAAACATTTTAAAAGAATTGTATTATGGAATTTTTTTTAGTAAAGTGGCAACAAAAGAATTGTAAGCAAATAAAATTAATTTTTAAATTTGCCATATAAATGAAAAATTAAAAGAACTGCTTAAAGTTTTTGCCTCGATTCAAGCTCTTTATAAATGTACTAAAGCAAAGTTGGCCGATTCAGAAACTATAAATGGACTTTAACCATTTCTTACTTTATCATTTGGATTTAAAGTAATGTTGCGTTCTTATTTGTGGACCGAAAAAGGTTTAGTGAACGGTACTTTAGACTTTGTTGCGCGTATTAAAGAAAAACACAAGACATCAGACCAGATACCGCGAATAATCATGGATAAATTTGAATACTGCAGTAATTCAACTTATAAGAATCGATGCGTACCAATTCCCCCAATAATTAAATTCTGGAAAAATGGAAGCATAAATTGCTCAATAAAACAATTTCCTTTGCAATCAGTTTTTGCAGTTATAATTCATAAATCTCAAGGTTTGACATCAGATAAAGCAGTAGTAGATATTGGGGATAAAGAGACACCAGTTTGCTTAACGCACGTAGCGTTGTCAAGAGGGAAATTCCTTCAAGGTTTATCATTTAATAGAAAATTTCCTTACGAGAGATTCTACAATATAAAAAAATTTCATATGCTGGTATGCAGAAAAAAAGAAGAAATTAGAATTAAAAAAAATTACATTTTATAGTTCTTAGTATCAACGAGAGTAGATTTTAATGTTTTTCCAAATATTTTGTTTGAATGTATTATTCTAAGATTGCTATCAAAGATTATTTGATGTGAATTACAAAGATTGAAAACATACCTATTTCAAATCATTTCAGATAACTCCAGAGGCTATTGGGAAATGTAAAAACATCTTTAAAACTTTTGATTAAAAATTAAAAAAATATTTTGTAAAATTTTGCTTCGAAAATATTTTTATTTATACCAGTCTTATATCACAGATAAAAAATTCCGAGGTAATTCTTAATTATTTGGCTGAATTTACATTTCTAAAATTTAAATACGCCAAAACATAAGATAAAGTTTTTGCTTAATAAAGATGCAAAAATAATATAAAATAATAATGTTATTTTCAAATATTTATCTTATGAAATAATGCTTCGCGAATCCAAACAAAGCACGGCTTTTGCTAGTATGCAAATAAAATTTTGATATCTTTAACGCATGCGCAGTGAAAAATTATTTAGTAAATCTATTCATTTTTCATACATTTGTTATTATTTTTAAATTCTGATAACAGTGTATTGTTTGCAATATTAGTTGTCATATTATCAGAAAAGAATGTTGTTTTATATTAAGAACCCTTCAAATTATAAACAAAAATCTCGAAAAAATTTGGGACTATTTTTATAAAAACCTTAATTTCTCTACGAGTCTACATGCCATCGGCATAAAAATAAACACAGTTTATTACAATAAGCACCTCAGTCATAGTCTACAGTTTGACTGCCTTTGCTACAATAGTTTTTACAGGGTTATCCAAAAGATATTCATTCTTTTTTAATTTGTTGACGGTCCCCTTTGGAGTTTTGTGAAAAAGTCCTCATGGAAATTTACGACTTTTACTATCATATTTACACTTTTAGAGTTTCAAGATAATTTCTCATGCATTTTTCTACATATTTATCAAAATACCTAAAATTGCAAGTGGACGTTCATCTTTGGCCAGGTAGTGTATTTATACCGGGTGATCCAAAAGCCAGGACGAACTTTAAAAATGAATAATTCGAAAACGAAACAAGATACAAAGATACGGTTTCCACCGAACGGATAGAGAAGACACCGCGTTTTGTGTAAAAACGAAAAAAAAAGTTTTGACCAACAAATGGTGCTGTAGTGTTTTATTGCACTAAAAGATGATTTACAAATGAAAATATATGGCAACTTACTAGTCAGCTTATTTACAGTTAATTAGGGCTACAGTAAATGTTAAATGTGATGTCCATCATTCATAAGTGTAGCTGTGAGACTAGGCACCACACCATTCATAGCATTTTGTAGCATTATTTCTTTCGTTATGGCAGACAAATTTTGGCAAATGGCATTTTTCAGTGCTGATAGTGCCGTTGGTCGCTAACAGAAGTATATATTTTTTGCCACACAAAACCCGGTTTCTTTTACATCCCTTTAATGTGAACCGTATCTTTGTATCTTTGACATTTTCGAATTATTCATTTTTAAAGTTCGTCTTGACTTTTGGATCACCCGGTACATCACGGTAAAAAAAAAAAATTAAAAAATTAAAAAAAATCTCTAAAGTTATTAAGATTTTTCTAGTAGACTTGTACTCCAAGAACTTTTCATGAAACGGTAACAGCAGAAAATCATGTAACCTTTCTCAATTACATGAAATTTTTGCTGTTATCGCTATATGGAGTTCTTGAAATACAAGTTTACGAGAAAAATTTTAGTAACTTTAGAAATTTTTTAAAGTGTACATATTACTCGGACGATATTTCTACAAGGTACCTTTAAAATCAATATTATCTCTGAAATATATCATTAAAATATTTCATCTCATAATATTTACGTAAATGTATTCTCTTATTTATTACTACGTAATCCTTTGACTGATTTATTCAAATAAATGACGTTGCGGCGACAATTTATACAGGAGGTTTATTTTAAAAAAAAATTACAGGTAAAATTACAGGTAATGTGCTTTTAATACTAAATAGTCATATATATTTTTTAATTTTCCGAAAATAATATGATTCATTGTTAATTAGTAGTTACTGTTTATAATAAATTAAAAATAATAAAATAATCTGTATAATACTTAAAGAATATCTTCCGGTTAGCCAATGAAAACATGCTGAATCAAATTAAAATATTATATTATAAAGAGTTATTAGGAAAATATTGTTCATTGTTAACAAAAGAAAATTAAGTAAGCGAAATGTTACTGTGTGAAAAGAAACATTTATTAAGAAAAAATTGCATCGTGTAATCTTAAGGAAGGCATGTAGTAGAATTATACACTGTGAAAAAATCTGTAAAATCGCTGAACTTTTTTTAAGAAACTAAGATTCCTAGAAATTTTCATGCAACGGTAACAGCAAAAACTCATGTAAACTATTATGTTATATAATTTTTTGGTATTATCATTGCACAAAAAGTTCTAAAAATTCAAGATTTCTGGAGTCTTCCTTTTAATTGCATGATCATATAGTGATTAAATAAATAAAAAAATGAGGCAATATATTTTTTTAAATTTAACAAGGAAAAAAATGACTGATGCAGATTATATTGAAAAAAAAATCTGTAAAATTACTATATTTTTTCTAGAAAACTCAATTTCGTCAAATTGATGAAATTAATTTACTCACTTGTTTGACGATACCAGTTTCATCAAAAATTTCGTCAAAAAAGGGCTAGTGATGCCATCTGTCCAATTTTTTAGAAGCTCTGGTATTCATTGACAGAAGCAAAAAAGACATGTCATAGGGGAGGTTCGAACTCACAACGTTCAGTGTGGGAGCCGGATGCTTTAGCATCACGCTACGACTAGCTCAGGCAGATATCATTACAAAAGCATATAGTGGATTATAGTGTGTGTTTAAATTTTTATACCGTGATTGTAATTTTATCGATTCTAAGTTTTAAGTAATAAGACGAATTTATTATTATGATTTTCTTAAGGTAAATGAATAATTATACTATGGTTTGATTAAATAATAATTAGAGTAATTTTATTTAATCAATAAATGATTAAAACATGGACTGGTTAATTTGTTGCTCAGAAATAACGAATTATGAAATGCCTATTGGGAGAGATTTTACTACTTTGAGTAAGTGGATAAGATTTTAACAATTTACTGTTTATAAAGGGGAGAGGGAACAATTTCGTATATATTTAATTTGAATGAAAAAAAGAATATACTTCTTAAAAGAAAATTAGTCCTGGAATATTGAAATTTTATTGATCAAATTTACCTTTTGAACGGTTTTGTAGAACGCAAAAAATTTATTCGTTTCGAATTAAATCATAACGAAATACAACATACAAATAAATCAATAAAAATAGTAATAAACATCCCTAAAAACTTTAATTAAAAAAATTAATGCAGAAAGAATAATAGCCTATATTTTATTGCTTTCTGAAAAGCGCTAAAAAAGGGCTGTTTTAAAATAAATTATTAGAAGACTAACATAAACAAGCAAATATCTGCTTGCTAAAGTAGCAAGATTTGAGGAGATACAATAGCGGGTCCTTTTATAAACAGCTACCGCTACAGTTTCCTTAAAATTCATAAAATCTAGTCCTGATTAAGAAAGCACTTTCGTCAAATATTTGAGAATTCACGTTTCGTTAAAAGTCACGTGATTTGCATATGAAATGATCGTCAAAAACGACGAAAAAAGGCTCGAGGATTTCTGAATCGTCAAAAATGAGAGTTTCATTTCTGAGACTGTAGTAGTACGTCCTATGTTGTGTATTCTATATTGGCACTAATCAATGAATACACTGTTAAAAATCTTGTTCTATTTTGAGCCAAAAAAGTTTGTTTTTTAGTGTTCAATATATGCCACCGTAAGATGGTGAAATCTTGAACAAAAATTTGGAGCTCCCATTGAAGCATAGTTCCAATACTTGGAACGAGGTTGAACTAGGAAGCTCCAAATGTTGGTACGAGATTTCACCATCTTATGGTGGCAGCTATTAAGCACCAAAAAACAAACTTTTTTGGTTCAAACTAGAACAAGATTTTTAACAGTGTATGTGGATACAACCCCCTTCTTTTTGATTCATTTTGGGAAAAACGGACTTTCAACTTATTCTATTCACGATTATTTTCAGAATTTTCACTCTATGATTTTGAAACTTTCACAAAATTTGCTCTATACATTTAGCTAACATAATATGCAAATGAAATTTTGATATCGTTGTAGCATGCGCAATGAAAAATTATTTAGTAAACCTACTCATTTTTCATTCACATTTTAATATATATTTTTAATGTTGATTACAGGGTATTATTTGCAATGTTTTTGTCATATTTTCAGAAAAGAATATTATTTTATATTACGAACTCTGCAAATTATAAGGAAAAATCTTGGAAAAATTTGAAACTGTTTTTATAAAAACCTTAATTTTTCTACGTGTGTACATGCTATCGACAGAAAAGTAAACACATTCTATTACAATAAGCCACTTAAACATAATCTACAGTTTGAGTCTTTTGCTACATTAGTTTTGACACGGTTATCCAGAAGATATTCATTATTTTTAATTTGCTGACGGTCCTCAATGGAGTTTCGATAAAAAATTTCACAGAATTGTATGACTTGTACTATTATATTTATACACTTAGAATTTCAGGATAATTACTTATGTATTTTTCTAGATATTTAACAAAATTTCTAAAATCCCAAGTGGGCGCTCATCTTTGCCACGTAGTGTATATATATACTATCTATCTATATTATTAAATCCAAACGTATCTGTGCGTAACGCATACGTCATTTTGCGAATGGCAACACTTTCAAATTTTAAATGAAATTCCCGTATTGCAATTATTGCTACTACAAATTTATACTACTTTTATATATCGCACATATTTAATTTTTACACCATCGTGTAGCGAAAAAAATGCATGATGAAATTTGTTTTAAAGCTGTATCTTAATTTGTTTTTGAAATATTAATTTTTTTGTAGTTTTTAATACCGCTTTTCTAACTGTGGCAACAGGAGTATTTCATTTATATTAAAAGCAAAGGAAAAACGGAAAGACATTCATTACTGAATCTTTATGTTGCCATTTTTTCATTAAAAAGGAATAAATTGAAATTTAAATATCTTAATTATATATAAAAATACCGGGTGAATTTTGATTTATTTTATAAAATTTGATTTACACGTAAAAGAATATCAACAGTTTAATATCGGTTTCAGCTAACAGCATTGAGACTTTATTTTTTGAATCAAAATGATCAGATTAAAATGCAATTTTTTTCTGTAAAGGCGAATACCGATACGAAATTGCATTTGTAAATTTTGATATGATAAAAATGATGGCGGGTTGAGATTTCACCGGAAAAAATTCTATTTTTGAGTCAAAGTGGAATAACTTTTGCTTTTCTCATTTTGGAATATTAGCATAAGAACCTAAATTCATAACTTTATCTTAATAACAGATCTTTATTATTTTTTACTACTTACATTCACGATTAAAGTTTAATTTTAACAATTTCTACAACTGAGTTTATAGAAATAGCATTTTGTTAATTTGATGTTAAATATCGTTTAAAAGTTAGACTTAGCAATGTGAAATGCATTTTTTACTATAACTAATTTTGTAGGTTTGATATAAATCAATGAAACAGTTCCTTTTTAAACATTTTCTTTCGTCGAAATTCGACGGGTTCTACCCTGTGTATATATATTTGCAAAACAAATGCTATTCTTTATTTACGATGATCTCAACTATTATTTTTTCTCTATATACAAATGATATTGTTTACAAAAAAGTATAAATAGTGAAATTATGTCATAAGTTTTGTAGAAAAGAGAAAAGGAGAAAATGTGTTAGAAAGGTCACACCCTTAAGTATAAGTTTATCCTCAAAGTCACGGTTTTAGTTGTTTTGTATTTTGAAATGGATTTATTATATTGATACAGAAGTAACTTCCGAATTATTTTTATAGAACGTGATCTGTTTCATGAGATTATACTGATTGATTTCTTCCGAAGTTTTTCTTCCAAAAGAACAAGAAAAGACAATTTCTTTTCAGAAATATTTGATTATAACAAAATTTTATTCAAACAATCGCATTATTTTTAGTAGCTTTTCATTAATTAAACTATTTATAAAAAGCTAAAATGAAAAATGAAAAATGTGCGAAATACTTTCTTAAATTCCTTAACAATATGAAAAAGAGAATTTTTTTTATTTTTTAAGTGGAATAGTTATAAAGTCTACATTAAATTAATTTTTTTATAATAATAAAATATAAATATGTTAAGAGTCGGTTATTATACACTGTGAAAAAAAATCAGTAATGTTTCTAAACTTTTTCTAGGATATTGAGATTCCGAGAGATTTTAATTAAGCGCTGAAATTCAAAAAATAACAGTAGACAAAATTTTGTACATTAGGTTAAAAGTTTGAACAAAAATTTCTTTTGTCAATGGAAGAAGATCCTCAAAATGCTATAAAATGCAAAAAATAGCATTAAAAATTCACCACAGATTCAGAAATTGATGTACGAGTTCCGAATTAACTTTGTTATCAAGAAGAAAAATATTACTATATTACGTTAAAAAAATAAAACCCTACTTCTTTCACTAATGTGGAAAAAAATCGCGTTAAAACTTAATATGTCTACTGTTAAATCTCATAAAAAAGACAATCTCGAACATAGGAAACCTCGAACAGGGTTCCCTCTGCCTATAATACCGTTTAACAGGCGTGCTGTTCCTGCACGTCAAAGTCTCACGAAAAAAAAAAAAAAGAGTGAAAGAAAGAAAATAAAAGATCTTGAATATTTTACTTTCACATTCCGCCATAATGGGGCGAATTGCATTCTTAACAAAATTGTTTTCGAACGAAACTTCGTTAGTCAAACTACTAGTAGATATAGTAGTCAAAATGTTGGCGGACAGACGCAAGGCAATTTTGAAAAATTTTTATTCGAAAATAGGGTTGGTCAACTTTTGGAATTTTATGTTAAATAAATATTATTTACCCAATGCTCTGAAAAATTGCCTTCTAAAACGGTGAAGTTTTAAATATTGGATTGTATGATCCCTAAAAAAATAGTCCTACCTTACATCTTAATCTGATGTCCATAAATCTTTAAAATCTACATTATGTGTTATAAACTATCTGAAAGCTTTATATAAGCAATATTTATCCCAGGGCTTTGTTAAAAGTCCACAATTAAAATGGCACAAAACGGTACGATTTTAAATATTTGACCCCCCCCCCTCTTAAAAATCCCTCCGCCTGAAATTTAATGCTTCCTACTCCTTAAAATATTTGCTTTGTGTTACAATTTACGAAAAAGCTCCAAATTGATCGTTTTGTGAGTTGTCTTAATTTGAATGAATTCCCGCTTAAGCATTTATTTTCCTTTTTTAAATATCGACTTTTTTATTTATTTTAAACAAAGCTTACGGATCATTTTTTAAAATTTAGTTCCTAATAAACAGTTTTAGCTTATTTTGCTTGTTGCATAGCTGTAGAATCTTTAAATGGTGTCTTTTAACAATTTGACAGTGTACCAAAGAATCGTAATATAAAAACCTGTTGTGGTTTTGAAAAACTTGCTTTTTAATTGAATTATTAAATTTATGACACGATAATTAATATCTAATCGTGTAATTGAGAGCTTTGAAGAAATTTACATATTTTAAATCAGCAAAAAATGTTCACCTGGATGTAAAAAAAAAAATATATATATATAAATTTAATATTTCAAAATATTTACAGGTCGTCTATAAATGTTACTATTCACTTGCGCCCAGCTGCATGATTGCAAAACATTGTAATGAAAATTTTAAAAAAACTGTTTCTCTGAAAGGGAGTAAATCAGTATTTTGTAAATGGATTTTTAATGAATTTTTCAACTAATTACACGAATATGAATATAACTTTTAAATTTTCTTAAAAGGGATTTTTTTTCTTTGCATCTAGCTATCTAAATTTTGAATTTTTAGACATAATAGAATTTAAAATACAATCCTTTAAAAAAAGCCCTGTACATTTATTATTATGGCAACCCTTTATTTACAATAACTTTTTTCCCTCTCTTCCAGTTTTCGAAAAAATATTCTGCGGTTCAATAAAATATCTATCTTTTTATTTAATCGTGAATGCTTTCCCATTTTTGTAATTTTGTAATTTTAATTAATTTCTGAACTAAATATTTGAATTTAAAATTCTTAGACTCAGCTACATTAGGAAACGCTTTGGACTATTTTCACAAACAAATTGAGCCTCGTACGTGCCGTAGTTTTTGCTAGCCATTGCACACACACATACAGACAGGCAGAACATTTTTTTTCTTTTATTAGCATAAATTTAAAAAATATAAGTAGTATTTATTTATTATGTATAATCTATTTATAATTATTTATTATGCATGTATTCGTTTAGATTATTTAATAAATTAAATTGGAAAATTCAAGATTTAACATGAAAATTTTGTTGGAAAGAAAACCGGATTTTGACAAAAGAAAGTTCGACTGTATTTTTTCAGGAGGAAAAACTGAATATTTTAGGAAATGTGGAAATCTTTCATATTTTATCTGAAATCAGTGCCATACAAAAGTTGAGTATGGGTACAATACTTGGAGATTTTTCACCTAAGCTTATATAAAAAAAATATTAATCAGCCTTTTTTTTTTTTACTTTGTTTGTGTTCCTTTTAAAAAGATTAAAAAATTGCGCCTATTTTATTTTTTAAAAAGGAAAACTTTGCAGTTTTTTCAAGTGCTTTAAGAATGCATTGAAATAAATTAAAGTAATTAATATTGATTTTATTAGTTTAAACGTAATTCTGAAATATTTTTTTTCTATTTCAAGATTTACGACTTTTCGTCCGTTACACGTTCGTATTAAAAAAAATAAAGAAAGAAAGAAAACGAAAAAGAAAAAAAAATCATTGAATTTATTTTCTCATAGAGGAAATAATTTGGATCTGTATTTATTTTTTAGTGTAAGGAATGAATTCTAGTAATAATTTGTGTTTGTAAGTAAATATGCTGACACATAAATAGTGCGATTAAGCTGCTATTTGACTAGAATGTGTATTGGATCACTGTCGCAAAAATTTGTATTCATTTTCGTAAAACTCATCCTGTAACCGATTCTGTTACATGAAGTTTTGCAGTCACCGTTACATAAAAAGTTCTAGAAATCTCAGTTTCATAGAAAAAGTTTAGTAATTTTACAGATTTTTTACAGTGTACTTATTGGGTGTAGAATTACTATTTAAAGTTTTCCAAACTAATAAACTAGATATTACACAGGACAATCATCAAAGAAATGTGACACAGCAGAATAAGTACATGTTAAGATGTAACAAAGGACTACTGGTGTAGAGGTTAGGTCTCCAATTCTAAAACTGTAGACATAAAGTCTGACCAATTCGTTTCTGTCATAAAATAACGAAGAACCCTCTTATTCTTTTGTTTTACCTTTTCAGTCACGTAGAATCTTTAAAAAATATGCGTATGTCAGTTTCTGCATGCACAGTAAAAAAAAAAGTTCGATCGACTAAAAAAAAATTTCGTGATCCTTGTAATTACTAAAAAAATTTTAGTAATCTTACTCAGTTAAAAGAAAATCTGTAAGAGTTACTAGTAAAAAGCTAGCAATGAATAGAGTTAATAGTTTTCCATTTTTTATAGCTATTACTAAAAGTCGCTTGGTGTGGCCGTGATAGCCTAGTGGTCATAGCACAGAGCTCCAGACTGAAAGGCCTCGGGTTCGAAGCTCGACACCGCCAAAGACGTACCGAGTGTATGCAGTGTAAGTATTCGTTAAGTAAAGGGGTTATGAAATCAAAATTGCGCAGGTGGCAATGTTTGATGCTGTCATCTATTGAGGCGTTGCCGGAAATCTAGCGCTGCAAAAATTGCTTTTGGGCTAGCTACTAAGAATCCGTGAGTAATGGTTACTAAAAATAATTTTGGAGCTGTTACTAAAATTTGCTGGCTGGCTTATACAAAAAAGTTTTAAGTTAGTTATACAAAAAAATTTTTGATCAGTTTACAAAAGAAAAGTTTGTTTCACTTGGAAAAAAAAAGTTTGGAATGGTTACTAAAAAATTCTGTAAAATACAAATTCACTAAAAAATTTTTAGTAAGCTCATGATTTTTTCAAATACTTTAAATCATGGGGAGTCACTCCAACATTTTTTAAAAGGCTTCCTACCATACTTAATTATTTATAAAATGTGCAATATTTTTATTAAAATGAACATTCATAGAAATTCCTTTACACTTTTAAAAACTTATTTAGAAAAAAAAATCATTAAAGTGAATTTAAATAACAAACACACTTTTTCAATTTATTCATACACAAAGGATTTCCGCGTTATTTGGGTGAACGTGATATGTTTCATGAGAATGTAGTGACTGATTTCACCATGTGTATGTGTTTAAAAGAAAGAATGGCTATTTCCATAGAAATTGTTTCTTCGGAAATAAATATACATATTTCATTCTGTAGTGATTTTTCTTGTACTTATTTGTTTGTAGTTTATTTCTTTAAAAAAGAAAAAAAACTGCGCTTAACCTTTTCGTCAAATTAATATTCATGGAAAATTTGTATTCGGTCATCATACCTTCTTTACTTTAGATGTAAAAAGAGCAAAAAATAAATTTATTGCAATTTAAAACTTGAATCTCTTGAAACTTAGTTACATCATATAAATGATAACTAAAGACAAGGATTGTGTAAATCAAAAAAATATTAAAACGTTATAGTTTTGGTGACCTGTTAATAATACATGTATTTTTATTGCGAATAATTTTAACTTAATTATCATTATTGTTGCTTCAGCATGTATTAATGATAGTATATGGGTCATTATCCAGGAAGTGCATCTTTTGAACAAAAATATTTTTGAATTTCAAAACTTTGCACTTTTCTTTTTTTTCACTTTTATATCCAACATTTATATACAAGAAGTAATCATAAACAATGGTCCTATTTAATTCTAATTCTTTTAAATAACAAATGCTTTTGTGTTTACATATGCAACTAAAATAAGTTATTCGATATATAATCGAACTTGTTGTAAGCGAAAGGTATTTTCCTCCAAATTTGCGGTTTTAAGAGACACAAGAAAACGAACTGACAATTTAAAAAAAATCAACAAGTTTTCTTCTTCTTTTGGAGTTCTAGCAGATCTTTTAATTTTACAGATATTTTTCTGTTTTGTTCTGTTTTTACGATGTATGAATACCAATTAAATTTTGCAATAGCTTACTTTATTCGTTATTTCGAAACAATGACATACTAGGTTAACTTTGACACAATGAATCTAAATGGTAAATAAATGATATTTGTAACAATAGAGATGTATAATCAAGAAGGCTAGCTGGGTAAATTAGATCCACAAAATCCTTGCACTGTAAAAAAAAAAAAAAGAAAAAAAATGTAATGTTACTAAACCTTTTCTAGGAAACTGGCACTCCTAGAACTTTTTATGTAACGGCAACAGCAAAAATTCATGCATCAGATACAGATTTGCACTAAAAAATTAAAAAAACTGTAAGGTTACTTAGAATTTTTCAGGAAGCTTGGGATACCTAGAATATATTACGTAACTGCAATCCAGGTTACGAATAAAATTTCAGTAAGATTATTATAATTTTAGTTGATTCGTTAATAAAATTACAAATTTCTGTAACTTTAAAAAAATTCGTTTTGTTGATTTACATCTTTACTTATAGAGTCCACAGATAAAATTTTAGCAAGCATAGAGATTTCGGCAAATTTAGATTTGTAGGATTACAGATTTTTTTAAGTGTGTGCTAAATCCAATGGCATAGCATTGGTGGCTTCGACTAAGCCATGCCTGGTTTGAATAAAACCCCGTACACTTTTCAATCTGTTAAAGATTCACACATCAATGACACTGCATCTTCAAAAAATCTATTTGGGTTACCTGTCCTTGGAGACCAGCTTAGTCTCTGTTAAATGTATGTTAAGCGCAGATACATGTTAGTTTAATTCATAATTTAATTTACGTCCTTAATCCTTCGTCAAATTAGAAAATTCTGATAGAGAAATTAATAATCATGTGTTTTAATACTAACAAGCTTCAAGTGATAAATCACCAGCCATTATTCACGTCGCATTTTTTCTTATTTCATTTCAAATACAATCTTTTCATAAATTTTATTTCAAATACATAACTTTAATTTAAAGCACAAGCATATAAAATTTATGGTTTTGACTTTTTTTCTGCAACGAAAAGAAAATAATGAATAATACAATAAACAATGACATTGAACTTTAACATCATTTTAATTAATCACACGAATGAAAAAATATGATGCTCAGTGTGGTAAAAATGCTTTTGGCCATAGTCTCGCCTGGCTAATATAATAAAAAAACACCAAGAATCTTTGAGATCGTAACAACTTTTATGTAATTTTATTTTTAAAAAGATCAAAAATGGATATCTTCCATATAAAACGGCTAAGGAATTAGCCCTTTTGTTTTTGAAAGTCATGTGAACGTTTACAAAACACACGAAATGATGGCGATGGAGAAATACTTCGCAATTTATCACTAAGTGGTAAAATTTAAAATACCAAAATGTCCATCTTGATTATAAAATGTGAAGCGGTCAGCATCGTTCACAGTTGATGACACTCACATTCTTTTATTATATAGATAGAAAACAATATAAAATAATTTTAACAGTCAACACTAGTCACTCGAAAAGATCCCGATGATAAGGTGAAATCTATGGGGCGTTATTTTTCCAATATCTGGATCAAACTTTATTTTTATGTATTTTTTCTTTGTATAAGATAGTTGAAGACGATCTACTACCGGTTTAGTTTTTACTTTTTCAATTTTGGTTTCAGATTTAAAAAAAAAAAGTTTTACTTTTTGGAACCGGTTCAGAGATTGAAATTATATCATAATATAAAAAAAATATAACCATCTTTTTCGGTTACTCGAATGTCCTTCTTAACTTTATAATCGCATCCGAAACGAAATGTTGAAAAAACAATTTTGGAAAATTTGTATACGTTCTGCTTGGAAATTTTTTTCAAACAATTTTTGCTGACTTCCTAAACATTATGGAGTTAAAATTTGGTTTTTCAATGTTTCACGTCGAATCTCTTTTGCTAGCATCTAGCCAACGAGAACTTAGCACATATAACATAATAAGTGTGTCTAAAAAATAATTCTTCTAAAAAATATTAATTCATGAGTAATAAATAATATCTTCCGATTTTAATATTGGATAAATTAAATTACATTCTCATAATATATTGTTTTTCTAGCATTGAATTTTTCTAATATTTCTTGCATTAGTTTGGACAGAAAATACTTTCTATTATACACAGAGCAGTAAATAAAAAAGAAATATTATTTGTTTTACAAATTTTGCATCAACATTAATTATGGATAATAAAATATGCTTTTTAAAAAAAGTACTAACCGACTTCAAAAAAAAAAAAAAAAAAAAAAAAAAAAAAAAAAGAATCAAGCTTGGCGACAACTTGTCTCTAATGCATATGAATGCATAGTTTTAATATGCTTAGCTTTTTAAAACGGTTAATAAATATTATTTGTTTACAAATTTTGCATCAACATAAATTATGGATAATAAAATATGCTTTTTAAAAAAAGTACTAACCGACTTCAAAAAAAAAAAAAAAAAAAAAAAAAAAAAAAAAAAAAAAAAAAAGAATCCAACTTGGCGACAACTTGTTGCTAACGCATATGAATGCATAGTTTTAATATGCTTAGGATTTTAAAACGATTAAGAAATATTATTTGTTTACAAATTTTGCATCAACATTAATTATGGATAATAAAATATGCTTTTTAAAAAAAGTACTAACCGACTTCAAAAAAAGAATCCAGCTTGGCGACAACTTGTCGCTAACGCATATGAATGCATAGTTTTAATATGCTTATGATTTTAAAACGGTTGCAACAATGAAAGATAATTTACGCCAAATCATGTTTATTATTACTATTATTATTATTATTATTTTTATTTATCAAATCCACATTTTTTTATCTAAAAAAATTCTAATCATCATAATTTAATGAAATTAAAATGGGACCACATGGGTATTTTACACTTTCAAACAATAAAAGAGTTATCAAAATCAATTTATATTTAAAGAATTTATGAGTGAACAAGAAATACATACAGGGCGAAATCATAACCTTCTCCTTGAAGTAAGTTAAAAAATATTTAAGAAAGTATTATTTTGAAGAAAATGAAATTCTTTATGCAAGTATTCATTAGTTTGTTTATCTAATCACATGTACGACCAATGTTAGTTTCATTTTCATTCTATCTTTTCAATACCATCAAAATAGAGCTTAAAAACTTTTTAATTAAGGAACGAGCCTTAGAACCTCGGGGTATGCGAACGTAGTGGATTGATTTCTTTGCATTTAACTACAACATGTCCGTCTGAATATTAGTTTCTATATTAATGATTTTCAATGGAAGTCTTGAAAGGAAACTGCAGTTTTTGCATATTTATCTTTTATTAGGTTATGCAGAAATTCAATAAATTGTAATAAAAAAGGAAGTATTTTTACATAGCAGTATGAATATAAAGAGATTTGTAAACTGAAATGATTACACACATTTGTAATATTAGATATAGTTATAAAAATGTTTCATTAATACCACTAGGAATTACAGTACAATAGTACAGGAAATCGCATTATATAAATATATCATTAAAAGTAATTACTGTATATTCAATGACAATGGGGCATAATGTATGCCACTCGTGTTTTTTATGTATACCCAAAACATTCGTTTGTTCAAAACACAATATTTTTGCTAATTAACCACATTTTTAAGCGCCAACAATATTTTTAAACTATTGAGGCAATAGGTGCCTCCAGCAATCCCGAACTCTTAAAATAGGGCTGCAAATGGAAAAAAAAAAGAAAAAGAAAAAGACGGTTTCTGAAACATTATGTAACCTAGTCAAATCACAGTAGTTTTTATTCGAGGTTTAAGTTTAATTCTAGTACTCCTAATTTTTTTTTACATAGTATTAGTCTCAGTAGATTCGGAAATATTGTGGGGGGAGGGACATATTTTTGCATTACGTTTTCAACAATATCTCTGAAAATATAATAAGAATAATAAATATAATAAGAATAATAAAAACCTAATAAGAATATTTTTGAATTCGAAGGCTTTCAAAGGAAACTCCGCAATATAAATAAATAATATTTTTTCCAAGTAAATTAACAACCCTCTCTACATTTTTCTTAAATATGTAAATGAATGGAAAAAATCTATAAATATGTGGGTAAGTAGCTTTACTTCAGCCAATTTGAAATTTCCTCCTTCTGTAATTTATCAATAAAAATAGCTGCGATAGGCACGCAGCCGGACCCAAGAGTAATCTTACAATGGTTCC
The DNA here is from genome assembly GCA_964019185.1 of Maratus speculifer. Lineage (NCBI taxonomy): Eukaryota > Metazoa > Arthropoda > Arachnida > Araneae > Salticidae > Maratus > Maratus speculifer. The sequence continues at coordinate 93,959,036 of OZ025289.1, read as the reverse complement.
GTTTTTGCTTTTTACGTACGGAAATCTAAAATGATGACAATGTGAGAAAAATACCCTATCACCCAGTTACTTTTAGAAAGCACTTAAAAATTTCACATGATATTGCAGGCATCTTTCATTTAAGTTTCAAGTATATGGATTGTTATTCTTGTTGGCAAGTGATCGAAGGGCAAGAGGGGTGCTGGAGCTTTCATTGGACTGCACCTATGAGGTTGGACGTCAGACTTCTGCAGCAGAGGGTGTTCGGTAAATCCCCATAAATGGCAGCACCAAACATCCCCACCTCCTCAATTTTGAAATGTCTCTGAAAGGGAGGGAAAGTTTCTCTAGTTATCAATACCCATAGTAACTGCTACGTTCGACCACAGAACATTCAGAACCCCTTTATTTAACGACAGCGTACACAATGTATTTGGATTAGTTTTCTGGTATAATTTACCCTTACTACTAAATTCTGCGATGTATATGAATACACATATAAATGTAGTAATAAATAAAAAATTTCGTCATTTTCTCGTTTTGATTTCGTTCTAAATTCTTATAAGAACATGCTTTCATTATTATTTTTCGTAAACGACTAATATTTAATTATCCGCTAAAGTTCCCCTTTTTTTCTTTAATTCAGCATAATATATTATTATTTTTCATAAAAAGAACTAAATTGCATTACTTAAATGTCAATATCTTATTTCGAAATATTACAATTATTCCATTAATCTATTTTTCTTTTTAGAATAAAACATTTATTGAAAACTTTAATTTTGTTTTATTTATTTAATAGTCGTCTGCGCTGGTTGGACTCATGCACATGGGGCAATTTACTCTTGCATACTACGCCGATTAGTATAGAATCTTTACGTCTAGCCCCACCCATGAACCAATGAAAGGGATAGAAGTAAATTACAACTACATTCGAATTAATATTAGTGGATTTAGAGCAGAAGTAAATGTATATAACTTCAAGTCTTTAGCTCATTTGAGAAAAATAGTCAGTTGTTACTTCAAAAACGGCCTATAGTTTCCTTTTGTTCTTTATGTAATTAGTTTGGCGTGTCTATGCAAGTTCAGAAAACGAAAAGTGGATGTTTAATAATCGATAAATGAAGGGCTTTGAAACGGCGTATCACAAGAAAAAAAATATCCTAATCACTATTCCACTCGCTTTAGAATGCCCCTAATTATATTTGGTTAAAATTGATCCCAGGAAGATTTGAAAGATTTGACCTTCAAATGTGGTCCCGTCTCGCTGTAGTTTAACCCATAAGTACTGTTAGCGGTCTCACAGACCTCTGAGTTTTTAAGCTCGGAGTTTAACTCGGAATTTTTAGTTTAACTATAGATACTGATCAAATTTTGTTTCGTTTGCAGACCTATTACTATCCCCAGAGTCTTTTGAATTGTTGAATTTTATTTATAATAGTCCTGTATATAAGGTTTAATACAAAAATAGTATTCTGAGAATTGATTTAACATTTTATTCATCTTTAGATTAAGCTCTCTGACAGACCACTCACAGTAGTTATCCGACAAATTTTGTCACAACAATTAAGGGTTCATATGGCATTGAGTCAGAAAAGTTGCTTAAAATACACAAATTAGAAGCTGGTAAGATAAAATTTTAAAATCAATGTCTTGATTGATTTTCTTAATTTAATTTAATTTAATATTTATTTTCATTTTTTTGCTGGAATTAATGTTTGGAAATAGTGATAACTATTACCTTCCATAAATAATAGGGACAATATGTTAAATTTATAAAAACTATAATAACAAATCATATTTTAAATTATGATAATTAATGGAGAAATGCTTAGATTGAAATAATGTATTCTCTAAAATGATTCCTTGTTATTAAAAATTATTTGTTGTTGCTTCTTTTTTTGTTACAGATATATATTAGACTTACCGACTATTTGTTTAATTTTCTGCTCTTATTTATATAACCTTTCTTAATCTTATTTTCTAAAATTTCGTCAGAAACAAACTTAACAAGTTGGAAATTCCACATGAAGCGTAGCAAATGATGTGCGTTCGTACGATAATGAAGTTTTAAAAATATCACTCTCATATATCAATCTCATAAAATTGTAAATAGTTAATTACAATTAAAATGCGCACCAAGCAATGTTCTCCATATACTTATTATGTAATGGAATACTTTTGTGTGGCCTTGTAAATCAATAACAAATGTTATTTGCACCACAGATTATGCAAAATATATATTATAATATGTACTTTATTATTCATATCAATATTATTATGTTCGAATGAGTGTAATACCATTAAAATGCATTTGAAACTTTTTCTTTCCATTGACTGTAATGTAACGGAGTACTTTTGATTGTTCTTGTATTTGATCTACGCATCCTATTTTCAAAACAATTGAACTAACTTGACAAAATTATGAAATAAGTATGTATTTTAAATTTCAAACCATTAAAATGCATTTGAAACATTTTCCCCCATTGACCGTAATGTAACGGAATACTTTTGATCGTCCCTGTAATTGATCTATCCATCCTTGTATCTTAATTTAATATTAAAATTTTAATTTATCAGAAAAATATAATTAAAAAAAAAGGAATTTTAATACTTTTTTCTGATGACTATTTTTCCTTCTATTTTTCATTTATTATAGAAAAAATTCACATTATTATATTTTTGCTCATTATCATCTTGAAAGTCGCTAAATCTTATGATTATTTTTTATAAACTTTCATTGATTTTTTTAATATTATTTTAAAGCTTTCAATACCTTCCCAGCAATTTTTCATTGTTCTTTGTAAAAATATGTTCTTACAAAATTATTTTAATTAAAAGAGGATTACAAAACACCGAGAAAGTTTCTTTTTTTATTTAAATTTCTTAAATCATGAGTTTTTTTTTAAAGAAACTATAATTCCAAGAAATACATATTAGAAGTACACTTTAATTAAATTCATATTAAATGATAATAAAGAAGTTTTTAAAAAAGTTATTTTTTTAGAAAAATATATAATGGTATTTTTTCCATTAGAGAATTAGTAATTTTTTAAAATTCAAATACATCCAAATAGTAATGTTTTTTCTTGATAAAACAATGTTCTCTTTAATAAATTAGCATAGATTTGTCAAGTGTATAAACATGGTATTTCAAAATCACTTTTTAAAACAAATATTTTGTAACAAAAATTATGTGTAAAAGGAAGGAATCAATCATATTATTTAATGACAATAATGTTAGAAAACATTCAAACAAACGAACATGGTTTTGGGGATATCACTCATGGCTGTATCATCAAAATGTTAATATCCCATTGCTGTAGCATTGTTGATAGGATGTAAAATCTCCAAAATGAAAATGAGCAAAATATAAAGATCATAATACTCATCCAATATTTCATGCAAACATTCAGTGCGTAGACAAAATGTAAATATTCCATTATTGAGGATATACTTCTACCAATAATGACTATACGAGTAAAATGTATTCTTTATAATTTTAGGGCAATAATTATCTATGAATGGGAAAAGTGAAAAGCTAATAATTTTTGCAATGTTCAATACGCGCGGTTGTATATAGATAAATATAAAACTCCCAATATCTATACTAATAAAATCCGTGCGCCTCTGTCTGCTTGAAGCCGATTACAGTTCACAACGCGGGCGAGTTGGAAGTCGCGAGAGGTGTCTTTCGATTGGAAAAATTCCGGGGAAGTCATTTCGGGCATTTTCGAGACCGTGGGACCAAAATTAAAAAAGTTATGAATTGAAAACCCCTTGGGAATCGGAACGGAAAATATCTTAATTCCGAAACGGTGCTCCGAAGCAGAACACTGCGCCACCTTGCGGTGAAGAACCTGAACTTTTCCCCTTTTGTTAAAAGAAGAAACAGCCGAAAACCGCTTTTTCTACCGGCGCTAATTGCGTTTTTTTTGCGCGTTTTTTCTTAAACCATCATGCAGACAGTTTTTAAAGTAGAAAAAAACTGATTACATATTCAGAATCTGCGTAAAAATCTGCTTCTGATGAACTAAAAAATACGAAAAAATGTCTTATGGGCGCGTAGTGCCCACCGTGCAAAACCAAATATTTTTAACGGGACTATGGGCGCGAAGCGACCATAGCTCCGATCCACAATCTTTTTTTTTTCAAGTGCACGTGGCCCACAGTGAGATATCACATATTTTTAACGGGACCATGGCTCTTTAATTTACTTTTTTCGTGATTGAGGATTCGAACACCAAGACTTGCTTATTAAATGAATTTGTTTGCTTATTATATACTGCTTAATACCGAGGTTCGTTTGGAAAAAGTGGCCCAGCTAGCGGGCGTAGCTCGCTAGTCTATACTGATAAAAACCGTGCGCCTCTGTCTGTCTGCTTGAAGCCGATTACAGTTCGCAACGCGGGCGAGTTGGAAGTCGCGAGAGGTGTCTTTCGATTGTAAAAATTCCGGGGAAGTCATTTCGGGCATTTTCGAGACCGTGGGATCAAAATTAAAAAAGTTATGAATTAAAAACCCCTTGGGAATCGGAACGAAAAGTGTGTCAATTCCCAAACGGAGCTCCGAAACAGAACACTGCGCCACCTTGCGGTGAAGGTCATGAATTTTTCCCCTTTGGCTAAAAGAAGAAACAGCCGAAAACCTCCTTTTTGTACCGGCGCTAATTGCGTTTTTTTCCGCATCAATTTTTTTGACTTGCCGTAGAATATTTACCGTAGTTTTCGCTAAAATATTGAACTTAGAAATAAAACAGGACTATCGAAACTTTTTTTTGCGCTTTTTTTCTTAAACCATCATTCAGACAGTTTTTAAAGTAGAAAAAAATTGATTACATATTCAGAATCTGCGTAAAAATCTGCTTCTGATGAACGGAAAAATACGAAAAAAAGTCTTGTGCGATTAGCGCCCACCGTGCAAAACCAAATATTTTTAACGGGACTATGGGCGCGAAGCGACCATAGCTCCGATCCACAATCTTTTTTTTTTCAAGTGCACGTGGCCCACCGTGCGAAATCACATATTTTTAATGGGACCATGGCTCTTTAATTTACTTTTTTTGTGCCTGAGGATTCGAACACAAAGACTTGGTAATTAAATGAATTTTTTTGCTTATTATATACTGCTTAATACCGAGGTTCGTTTGGAAAAAGTGGCCCAGCTAGCGGGCGTAGCTCGTTAGTCTATACTAATAAAATCCGTGTGCCTCTGTCTGTCTGTCTGTCTGCTTGAAGCCGATTACAGTTCGCAACGCGGGCGAGTTGGAAGTCGCGAGAGGTGTCTTTCGATTCGAAAAATTCAGGGAAAGTCATTTCGGGCATTTTCGAGACCGTGGGACCAAAATACAAAAAGTTATGAATTAAAAACCGGTCGGGAATCGGAACGGAAAACGTCTTATTTCCCAAACAGGTCTCAAACGGAGCTCTGAGGCAGGACACTGCGCTACCTTGCGATGAAGAACCGGAACGTTTCCCCTTTGGCTAAAAGAAGAAGCAGCCGAAAACCTATTTTTCTCCCGTCAATTTGTCAAAGAATGTATAAGAGAAAAAGAAGTAATTGGTAAAAAATATTAAACACTGTTTAATTAATATAATAAGTACAACTATTTAAGCACCGCAAGATATGTTCAGTAAGAGGTAATAGTATTGCTAATTAATATTTTGAGGATCTCAGATGTAACTGGCTATTCATATATTTATTCTGTATGCGAGTATTAATCGTTGTAGCTCATTTTCATACTTTTTCTTTTTGATAGCATACACGAATATTGTGTAACCTAAGATTTACGCGATTAATACTAATTTCTGTTAGTACAAACGGAAAACGAGCTGCCAAAATTATTTGTTAGTTATGTTCTTTGTGATATTAATGAAATTACTTATTTTTTTTTTTTTTTTAATAGCTGTTTTTTGCAGTTTTTAATAAACAAACTTTTTTTGCGCGTTTTTTCTTAAACCATCATGCAGACAGTTTTTAAAGTAGAAAAAAACTGATTACATATTCAGAATCTGCGTAAAATTCTGCTTCTGATGATTCAAAAAATACGAGAAAATGTATTATGGACGCGCAGCGCCAACCGCGCAAAACCAAATATTTTTAACGGGACAATGGCGACCATGGCGCGTAGCGCCGGTGGGCTGGCTTCGCACGATGGGCCCGTACCGCCCACTGTGCGAAATCACATATTTTAACGGGATAATGGGCGCATAACAACCATAGCTCTTTAATTTACTTTTTTTGTGCTGAGGATTCGAACACCAAGACTTGCTTATTAAATGAATTTTTTTGTTTATTATATATTGCTTAATATCGAGGTTCGTTTGGAAAAGGTGGCCCAGCTAGCGGGCGTAGCTCGCTAGTTGGTGCAATAAAATTGGTTAGTATAATAATGGCCGATAATATTGGTTGAATATCAGAAAAAGGTAACTATCTAATGGTTGGATAGTATTTAAAGCCATTGTTGAGTAGCAATACTAATTAAATAAAGGGAAAATATCCGAATGATAGATTCATATTTCGACCGAATATTGGTACAGTAGGGGTTGAAAATGTAGATTATAGAAGGATTCAGAATAGTATTGCTAACTGAAAGTATGCAAACATTTTTAGTGCAAAATTTCATGTCATTATTGGATTCACATCTTTTTCGATTACTGGGCAACTTTTCATAACATTAATTGTTACAAACATTGGCTACTTTTAACCCAAATGTAAGCTACCGAAAATTGGAGCAATATTTTATGCAAATATTAGCATAGTATTTTATTGCAATATTTTGCACCAGTATTAGTTCTTTATTGGCAAAAATGGACTAAATATGGGCAAAATGTAAGCCCAATATATTAAAGAAAGACTTTACACCAATATTGTTTACAACTATTGGTGTCAGATAAACATACAATAAAAGGGAATTACTTTGTATGAAAATTGATAAAATATTGTCGACAAATATTTTAAAATATATATGGGCGTGAAATCAAACGCATTGTTATATATGTACAGAAGTTGGACAAAAATATGGAAACACCTTAAAGAAAAAAACACGTTTCCTTGCCTAGTATGGTGTACGGTACCCGTTGTTATTCAACACAGATTGCAGTCTTCTCGGAATGGATAAATACAGTTTCTGTATGTTTGCCAAGGGAATATATTACCATTATTCCTGCAAAACGGTGGCAAGTTCAGGTAACGATGTTGGCGGTAGATAGCGAGAACGCACTTTCCGCTCCAATGTAGACCACAAAGGTTCGATAATATTCAAGTCTGATGACTGTGGTGGCCTGGGGAAATGCTAAAATTCATCCTCGTGCTCAGAAAACCAGTCCTGGATCGGCCAAAATATTCACATTAAGTCTGAGCAGTAATACGCCCTTTTAGAGTTATCATAGGGCCATTAGAGAATCACGGTATGGCTGCCCAAACGATCACCGAACCCCCGCCATGTTTCACACTTGGCAACAAACAGTCTGTATTATAGGCTTGAGATGGCGTTCTCCAGACGTAAACTCGGCCAGAAGTGGGAAGCAATGTGAAAGAATACTCATCAGACCATATTACGCTCTTCTACTGCCTCAGGCTTTACGACTTAAACACCACTTTTTCCTGTTACAGGCATTAGCATTACTGGTGGATGGCTTTTCAATTGCAACACGGCCAGCAATTCCCTGTTTATAAAGCTCCCTTCTAACTGTTTTGGTACTCACAGGATTTGGTAACACGACATTCATTTCAGCAGTAACTTTTGCAGCTGTGGTCTGCTTATTTTTCGCGATAATCCTATTTAATGATCGTCTGTCACAATCATTCAGCGCACACTTTCGTCCGCGCTGTGATTTAGAGGATGATGTTTTTTCGCATTTCAAATATGCGGAATAAATCTTCGACACAGTACCTCTTGAACACCAAAAACCTCGGCTACCTTGCTTACGGAAGCACCCACCATATGCGCGCCTACAATTTGTCCACGTTCGAAGTCTGTTAACTCTGACATAATGCAATGATAACCTCACATAACAGTATTCCAACAACGACTGAACGGTGCAGCGATTTTACGAAGTTGTATAGGTGGCGTCAGTAAGCGAAAACTCCAGTGCCATCAACATAGTTCATTATAATCAATCTTTCTTTTCAAACATGCATTTCAAAGGGTGTTTCCATATTTTTGTCCTACCCCTGTATATATATATATATATATTAAAAAAATAACAAAAATGTGTTTAACATATAATTTATTTTTAACACATAATAAAGAATAAAGGAAAAAAATGAAATCTTTTTCTTAAATACATTTCTAAAAGTAGATTTTTCGAAAAAAATTATTAATTCTTTAAATTTTCTTTTTTTTCACATTCTATTTAACAATCTGCACATTAAGTTAACTTAGAAAATGTGTAAACTTTATTTTTATATCAGTTATAAACGACATTTTATAGAATGAATTAGTGAAATATAGCAGTTTTAACAGAAACTATTTTTTAAAATTCTATTGATGTTAAAAAATTAAAAAATAAATAATTAATGATTAAAAAATAACGAAAATATTTACTTCAGTAATTAGATCATTTTTAAAAATATAGGTTAGAAATAATTTTATACGTTTTTTGTTTCATATTTCTATTCCAGTTTAAGTTAAATAGCAGATTCTAACATTCCATCTTAAAGAAAAAAAATATTATCTGAACTCCATCTTTTATTATTTTACATTGTAAGTGTTTATTTTTACGTTTTATAAAGCCGTCTTAAATATATTACAGAGATTTATATAATTAAAAAAATAGTTGAAAAATACCACAACAAATTGCACCAATTTTGCGCTTACGGCATAGATTTTAAACTGTATAACACTCAAGTTGAAAAGAATCGAAGTTAGCTGGAATACTACCTCCTAAGAGCCTCATTAGTCAAAGATTTTGGTCCAAACCTCCATCACTATTACCGTGTATATTGCTATGTATTAAAACATTTCTTCTTTTACTTTAACCTGTTCAGTGCTAATATCTCCTGGAGGAGACACTAAATAATACATTTTAAATTCATTTAAATGTTTATAGAATTATTAAAATTATTTTTAGCGTTATTAAATAAATGCCTGCATATCAGAAGAATTAATTTATAGAGTGACACATCTTTAAAGCTATGTTAAAATCATCTTAAACTGGTTTTTGTGATCTCGCATAAAAATTTTCTCAGTAATGAGGAGGTTAACAGTTTTGAATAAGTCTGTTTTATACAAAGTTAATTAAAAAAGTATTTGTAGAATGAGGTAAATTTCTGTAATTTGTATTTGTAAAGGAGATTACTAATGTTTAATTATAATACTGATTTTGAAATTAAAGCACGGCGGTGAATTTCTTCAATATCTTTGCAATAAATTGAATATTAGTTTATTTATTTATTTATTTATTATTATTATTTGACTTGTCAGAAAACAATATGATTAACTCCTACATAACTGATGTTTATGTTTTTCTTTATAAAATGCTACGTTTACAGTAATTTTATCAATCCTTCCACAAAATTGAATAAATCCCGCACATTTATGGAGTAAAAAGAAATTGATAAAAAAAATTTCTTAAACTTTCCATTTAAAGAAATCGCCGATGAATCAATGTATGTATTATAACATATATGTATAATAATTGTATATACCTTCCTTCATATTAGCTATACTATTTTTTAAATTATATAATTCTTTCCACACAGTAAACTCTAACATGCTTAATTTTCTTTTGTAAACAATGAAAAATATTGCCTCAATATTTCTTTCGTCACGCTGTATTATATATTGATGCGGTATTATTTTATTGATTAACTTGTATTTTTTATATTTTATTCATTATATTTTTGAAGCTCTTTTACGTAATAGATATATAATTTTAATGACTGAAAATCTTACTTAAAATTGAAATAATAAGTAATTTATAATTAAAAAAATTCTAAACAATATTTAATACCTTTGAAGAATTAATTTAGAATATTAACACTTCAAAAATTCACAAACGTTTCATTTATTGGTTTTTAAAATTATGATAAATAGTAACTATCACTTAATGATTCGTATAATTTTCGGATATCATTAACATATATTTATATATATACTAGCGCACCCGATAGATGTTGTCCTGGCACAGACTTTAAAAAATCAAGTAATCGTACATAAATATAATAATACGCATGATAAATACTACGCTCTTAATTTTATTTCTTATTGCAATTATGTAAAGAAATTATTTTTCATTTTGCAGCAGTTTTAGATATCAGTTCAATTTTTTATAGAAAAGTTTATTTTTCTCTTCTTTGTTAAAAGTTAACGATTTTCTGAAGTCGGTTAATTAAAATTATAATGCATAAAAAAATATTGTAAATCATACATCAGGAGTTGTTTCGAATACACGAGCTCTTTCTCCGAGAACCAGTGCTTATATCGGGCGTCTTAGACCTCTTGGCAATTCTGTCCGCATTTTTTTCATCGAAATTATTCAACATTTTTAATTAGCAAAAAATCACTAACTTTATTAGTTTTTGCCTAATTACTAAAAAAGTACTGCATCAATTTAGATGAAATGTGAATCTAAATTCACTTTGCAGCAGTTTTAGATGTCAGTTCAATTTTTTTATAGAAAAGATTATTTTTCTGTTCTTTGTTAAAAGTTAACGATTTTCTGAAGTCGGTTAATTAAAATTATAATGCATAAAAAAATATTGTAAATCATACATCAGGAGTGTGTTCGAATACACGATCTCTTTCTCCGAGAACCATTGCTTATATCGGGCGTCTTAGACCTCTCGGCCATTCTGTCCGCATTCTTTTCATCGAAATTATTCAACACTTTTAATTAGCGAAAAATCACTAACTTTATTAGTTTTTGCCTAATTACCAAAAAAGTACTGCATTAAGTTAGATGAAATGTGAATCTAAACCATTCTAGAATCCACTGCAACACATACGAAAAATTTCATTAAAAATCGGTCCACTCGTTTAGGAGGAGTTCAGTCCCATACGCAAGCACAGAATAATTACATTTATAAAGATTTGCATTGGATACTTAATTTTAATTTTGAAATTTGTTTAGCTGGCACCTACTCAAAAAAATCAAATAAATGTACATAAATACAGGGTGATTCTAAAATTTTTTACAATAAAATAGGGGTGATAGTACATATCAAGACAAACAATATTAAATAAGAAACCAAGGATCCCAAATGTTTTCCAAAGGTAATAGTCGCCATTAAAGTTTAGGGACCAAAATTTCAAATAAACATAAAAAACGGAAAAATCGGTCGATTGATTTGCGGTTTTCACTAAAATTATTCTTTATGCCGGCGTTTTCTTGAAATTATATTATAAAGATAAATTTTAAAAAATGCCGATAGAGGGCGCTTTAGACTTTGGAGTAATGAACAACTATTTTTTGCCGGTATTTTTTGATTCTCATTAAATGTTTTCGTAAGCATAAACTCAAACTTAAATTTTGAGCACAAAATCTGAAAGTTGGGAGTAGTTAAATAGCACAAATTGAACTGTGTTCAGAGGGTTCAAATTTCAAATTATTTTAAAAAACGGAAAAATTGGTTTATTGATTTGCGGTTTTCACTAAAACTATTCTTTATGTTGGTATTTCCTTAAAAATAAATTATAAAGATTAATTTCAAAAAATGTCGATAGAGGGCGCTTTAGACTTTGGAGTAACGAACAACTATTTTTTTGCCGTTATTTTTTGCATCTCATTAAATGTTTTCGCAAGCTTAGTTTTAAATTTAAATTTTGAGCTCAAAAGCTGAATAGTAGTCAGTGGTTAAGCAGCACAAACTGAACTGTGTTTAAGGGAGAGGGGGAGGTTCAAATTTAAAATAATTATAGAAATGGAAAAATTGGTCGATTCGTTTGCGGTTTAAAATAAAACTATTCTTTAAGTCAGTATCTTCTTAAAAATAAATTTTAAAGATAAATATCAAAAAATTCCGTTAGAGGGCGCCTTAAACTTCAGAGTAACCATCAATTCATTTTAACCATTATTTTTTGGTTCTAATTAAATGCTTGCAAATGCTTTTTAAATGTTTTCGGAACTTTAGATTTAAACTTAAATTTTGAGCTCAAATTCTGAATCGTTATGAGGGGTTAAGAAGCGCAAACTGAAGTGTGTTCAGGAGTTGAAATTTAACCCTCCTTCCTCTTCGAACACAATTCAATTTTTCGCTACCTAAACACTCCCAACGATTCAGAATTTGAACCCAAAATTTAAGTCTATGCATTTGAAAGCATTTAATGAGATTAAAAAAAATAACAGTTAAAAATAGTTGTACGCTACTCCAAAGTCTAAGCTGCCCTCTATCGGCATTTTCTGAAATTTATCTTTAAAATTTATTTTCAAGAAATTGCTGATTTAAAAATTAGTTTTAGTGATAACCGTAAACGAATCGACCAATTTTCCCGTTTTTTACAATCATTTGAAATTTGAACCCTTTCAACACAGTTCAGTTTGCCTACTTAACCACTCCCAACTATTCAGATTTTGAGCTCAAAAATTAAGTTTAAGTCTAAGCTTTCGAAAACACTTAATGAAATATAAAAAATAATGGCAAAAAGTAGTTGTTCGTTACTCCAAAGTCCAAAGCGCCCTGTATCGACACTTTTTGAAATTTATCTTTATAATTCATTTTTAAGAAAATACGAACATAAAGAATAGTTTTAGTGAAAACCGCAAATCATTGAACTAATTTTTCCGTTTTTTATAATCATTTGAAATATGACCTCTCTAAACTCAGTTCAGTTTGTGTTACTTAACCACTCCCAGCTATTCAGTTTTTGATCTCAAAATTTAAGTTTGAGTCTAAGCTTACGAAAACATTTAATGAGATGCAAAAAATAGTCGTTCGTTACTCCAAAGTCTAAAGCGCCCTCTTTCGGCATTTTTTGAAATTTATCTTTATAATTTAATTTCAAGAAAACGCCGACATAAAGAATAATTTCAGTGAAAACCGCAAATCAATCGACCGATTTTTCCGTTTTTTAATTTTATTTGAAATTTTGGTCTTTAAACTTTAATGGCTTCTATCTGCTTTTTAAAACGTTTAGGACCCTTGGTATCCTATTTAATATTGTTTGTATTGATGTGTATTATCAACCCTCTTTCATTGTAAAAGAAAATTAGAATCACCCTGTATAATAATACGCACGATAAATACTACGATCTTAATTTAATTTCTTATTGCAATTATGTAAGGAAATTAACTTTCACTTTGCAGTAGTTTGAATTTTTGATAGAAAGTTTATTTTTCTCTTTTTAGTTAAAAGTTAAGGATTTTCTGAAGTCTCTCAATTAAAATTATAATACAGAAAAAATCATTGCAAATCATACACGTATGTCAAAAGTGGGGTTCGAAAATATGATCTTTTTCTCCGAGAACCAGAGATTAAATCTGGCACCTTAGACCGCTCGACCATCCCGTTCGCTATTCAGTGAACTTATTCAACACTTTTAATTAGCGAAAAATCCCTAACATTATTAGTTTTTGCCTAATTACTAAAAAAGTATTGAATCAATTTCAATGAAATGTGAATATGAACCGTTCTCAAATCCACTGGAACACACACAAAAAATTTCGTTTAAGAGGAGTTAAATGACATGCACAAGCACAGAAGATTTCTATATATAAAGATATGTGTGTATGTATACACAGGGTGTCCCTAAACAAATGGTATATACGCTAGGGGGTGATAGAACACATCAAGACGAGTAATAGTAAATAGTAAACCAAGGATCCCAAACTTTTTCCAAAGGAGATAGCCGCCATTAAAAATTGGGTCAAACTTTAGAAACAAAAGAAAATTTCAAATACACATCAAAAACGGAAAAACTGGTCGATTGATTTGCGGTTTTCACTAAAATTGTTCTTTATGTTGGTATTTTATTGAAAATGAATTTTAAAGATAAATTTCAAAAAATGCCGATAGAGGGCGCTTTATTCTTTGGATTAACGAAATAAACCATTCTAATAATATTTTTTTGGCGTTATATTTTGCATATCGTTAAATGGTTTCGTCGGCTTAGAATTAAACTTAAATTTTGAGCTCAAAATCTGAATAGTTAGGAGTGGTTAAGTAGCTTAAACTGAATTGCGTTCAGAGGGTTTAAATTTCGAACGAGACGGAAAACTATAAAAAAACGGAAAAATTAGTCGAGTCTTTTGCGGTTTTTGCTAAAACTAAACTTTAAATCAGTGTTTTCTTGAAAGTAAATTTTAAAGACAAATTTCACGAAATGCCGATAGAGAGCGCCTTAGACAATGGAGTAGCGTAACACTATTTTTAACCGTTTTTTTTTAAATCTCATTAAATGCTTTCAAATGCTTAGATTTAAATTTTGAGATAAATTCTGAGTCGTTGCGAGTGTTTAAGTAGCGCAAAAATGAACTGTGTTCGAGGGGGGGGGGGTTAAAATTCAACTCCTGAACACACTTCAGTTTGCGCTTTTTAACCCCTCCCAACAATTCGGAATTTGAGTTCAAAATTTAAGTTTAAATCGAAGATTTCGAAAACATTTAACAAGTTTTGGAAAGCATTTAATTAGATACAAAAAATAACGGTTAAAATGTTTTGTTCGTTACTCTGAAATTTAAGGCGCCCTCTAACGGAATTTTTTGAAATTTATCTTTAAAATTCTTTTTCAAGAAGATACTGACTTAAAGAATAGTTTTATTTTAAACCACAAACGAATCGACCATTTTTTCCGTTTTTTATTATCATTTGAAAATTGAACCCTCTGAACACAGTTAAGTTTGTGCTATTTAACCATTCCCAACTATTCAAATTTTGAGCTCAAAAATTAAGTTTAAGTCTAAGTTTACGAAAACATTTAATCAGATGCAAAAAATAACGAAAAAATTTGTAGTTTGTTATTCCAAAGTCTAAAGCGCCCTCTATTGGCATTTTTTGAAATTTATGTTTAAAATTCATTTTCAATATAATACCGACCTAAAGAATAGTTTTAGTGAAAACCGCAAATTAATCGACCAATTTTTCTGTTTTTTATAATCATTTGAAATTTAAACCCTCTGAACACATTTAAGTTTGTACTACTTAACCGCTTCCAATTATTCAAATTTTGAGCTCAAAATTTAAGTTTAAGTCTAAGCTTACGAAACCATTTAATGAGATGCAAAAAATCACGGCAAAAAATAGTTTTTCATTACTTCAAAGTCTAGAGCGCCCTCTATCGGCATTTTTCGAAATTTATCTTTATAATTTATTTTCAAGAAAATACCAACATAAAAAATAATTTTAGTGAAAACTGCAAATCAATCGACCAATTTTTCCGTTTTTTATGTGTATTTGAAATTTTGGACCCCAAACTTTAATGGCGGCTATCTCCTTTGGAAAACGTTTGGGACCCTTGGTTTCCTATTTCCTATTACTCGTCTTGATGTGTTCTATCACCCCCTAGCGTATATACCATTTGTTTAGGGACACCCTGTATATACATATCTGCTTAGCTGTAAAATAACATATATCCTTAAATTATTGAATAAAATTTCCTGTTTCTATTACCTATGCCACTGTTATAATTCTACAAACCATTCAGATGATTGCGAGGTAATACACTACTGGGCATTAAAGTTGCTACACCATGAAGGTGACATGCTACAGCCGAGAAATTTAAACGACAAGAAGAAGATGCTGTGATATGCAAGTGAATAGCTTTTCAGCGCATTCTGACAAAGCAGGTGCCGGTAGCGACTCCTACAAAGTGTTTAAATGAGGGAATTGCTCAGCCGGTTTCTCAGGCAGAAACTGGATTTGAGCTTTGTTGCCTGGTGAAAAATTGCTGTGATGCGTCATGTAAGAAGGAGAAGTAGAAACCAGCATGTTTCTGGCTATGATAGAGGTCGAATAGTAGCCTACCGGGATTGCGGTTTATCGGATCGCAGTATTGCTGCTCGCGTTGTTCGAGATTCAATAACTGTTCGCAGAATATCGAATCGATGGATTCATGACAGTAATACGGAACGACTTATGGGGTCTCAAAGGCCCAACTATCATTGACAGACGATGGATCGTGCAACCACGTCACGACCCCTGAGTCAAAAAATGGGGTCATTTGCGAAACAAAAAGTGTCTCTACGAACAGTTCGACAACATTTGCAAAAGCATGGACTTTCAGCTCGGACTCGTTCAGACTCGCAGCTCTCATGGCTGCGACTTCTCCTGACGCTGCTTCATGAACAAGAGCGCCTTCAATGGTATGATCAACGACGAAACTATGTGCACAAATGGCAACACTTCATTTTTCATATGAATCCAGGTTCTGTTTAGAACATCATGATGGTCACGTGCGTATTTGCCGGCATCTTGGTAAACGCATATTGGCAGCGTGCATTCGTCATCGTCATACTAGCCCATCACCTGGCGTGATGGAATGGGGTTTCATTGGATACACCCATCTCTTGTTCACATTGCCGGCTCTTTGAACAGTGCACGTTACATTTCTGATATTTTAGGACCCGTGGCTCTACCCATTATTCGAAATCTGCGAAACCCTACAATTCAGCAGGATAATGTCCAACCTCATGTTTCTATAACTGTACGGAACTCGAATCTGGAATTGATACGGAAAATGTTCGGCTGTTGCCCTGGCAGTATGTTCCCTAGACCTCTCACCAATAGAAAACGTCTGGTAAATGATTGCCGAGCGACCGGTTCGTAACCATACGCAATCACTATGATAGATAGACAGTGGCATCGTGTTTTAGCTGTATGGGCATCTGTACTGTACATGCCATCCAATCTCTGTTTGACTCAATGCCCAGGCGTGTAAGTGCTGTTGTTCCTGTCTGAGGTGGTTGTTCTGAGTACTGATTTCTCAGGATATGTGCAGCCAAATTTCTTGAAATTTTAATCACTTGTTATTTCTATCATAATATACTTGTTCAATTAATATCCTTTTGCTATCTGCATTTCTTCCTGGTGTATGAATTTTAATGGCCAGTAGTGTAGTTATTACAAATAATGCATTTATTTTACAAATAAATAAATACACATGAAAGATTCTAACAGGGTAAAATGCTTATAAAAATGGATATATTTTGTATAACTAATAACTATCCTTTGATAAAATATCTTAAAGATGTATTTCACAGTAAATATTCACTTTAGAGGTACTTCTCTTAATATAAATATCTTGCAAACTTTTTTAAATATATTTTATTTCATGATGCAAAAATAATTCTCTGTTATTTTTTTTCTCTCTTTACAAGTAATATTCACTGTAAAAATGCATTTTTTCTTCAAGGAATTAAAATGATAGATATTGTTATTTTTTTAGATATGACAAAAGAAAAAATGCATTGGTAAAAAGAGATTTACAAAGGTCATATCCTTAAGCATAACTTCATCCACAAAGTCACGGTTTTAGTTGTTTTGTATTTCGAAAGGGATTTAGTCCATTGATACAGAAGGAACTTTTGAATTATTTTTATAGAACGTGATCTGTTTCATGAGACTGTAGTTATAGATTTCATGCTTAGCTTTAGCTTCAGAAGTAAAAGAAAATACTGTTTCTTAAAAAATATATATTCAATATCTCATTAATTTGTTTCAAAATTATTTAAAACTTATTTCTTAAAAATAAAAATAAAACAATGTCCAAAATATTTTCTCAAATTAACATAAATATATATTCACTTTATTTATTTATTTCTTTTTATTTTTGAATAAGACTAAATATGTAGTCTACATCTACAGGAGTATTTTTAATAATAAAATTTAAATATTAAGATTAGGGTAGTTGTAAATATTTGAAAGAGAGTTAGCATAATGTTATTTCACCAGAAAGAAAACAGAAACTAAATTATTTCGCTAAAATATGGAAATCATTTTAAGAATATTCCGAAAAGCTCATGAATATTATGTGATCAGAACTATTTATTTTATTTCTAAAAAGAACGATAATTTTAACATATCTTTAAAGTAAACTACATGAAGTAACACAAACACTTCCTGTTATTCAATATTATTTTATGTGTAACAAATTGCAGTGATTTTTTAAACGTGCAAATCTAAAAATATTACTGTCTTTTAAAAAAAAATTGTATATATAAGCCATTCATCAACCCCCCCCCCCGAAAAAAAAAAGAAAAAAAAGATTAATTTCGCATTTGGGCATAGGAAAACAATTTTTTCGCGTATATCAGAAACCTAGATAGCTCTTCAGCCCTTATAAGGTAAGGTCGAATGAGAAGGACATTGTGAGTTTTCTATAGCTTGCTCAGTTACTTTGTAAAGCACTTTCATGTGCATTATCGCCTTACAATAATTCCCTCAATACATAATAATAGGTTTATTTTGACTTCTAACCTTCAAGGACAATCACCTTGTTTATAAAACAAAGAATCATAAGTTCTTATAATTTCTTGTTTACTAAAAGATATAACATAATTACAAAAAAAGTGTAAAATTAAAATTTAAAATAACATTGATAATAATAATAGTTTTATGTGACTGTTCATATTTTGAGACTCTACCCGAGGATTTTCATAACAAAGGGACTGTGCATATAAAACGTTATCATTTTAGGGGAAAGGGGGGTGTCTTATGATATCCATATAATTTTTGATCCAATCAAAATTTTCTCTTTTATTTTGTAACATGGTCTTTAGTCCAAAATAGTATGTTATCTTTATTCA
Organism: Maratus speculifer; assembly: GCA_964019185.1. NCBI lineage: Eukaryota > Metazoa > Arthropoda > Arachnida > Araneae > Salticidae > Maratus > Maratus speculifer. Next base: position 93,940,373 of record OZ025289.1, on the reverse strand, counting down.
GTTTGTTTCCTATTTTTATGAAAATATAAAAATATTATTAAAATTACTAAATTATTAAAAAAATTATTTAACTCTAAATTAAGGGATACCCCAATGCAATTATCGTATGCTTTTTCATATGTGTGTGTGTATGTAATCACAGTTCGAAAAAAATATATGTGAAATACATTTGAAAAGAAGCTTGTGTTTCCTAATAAATAAAAGAGAAGGATTTTGTCCGTTTGTTTCGATAATAAGAATTTCTATCTGCACACCATCCATCCTTAGTTCGGAGCAAGCCCAATAAGACTTTATTACTGTTGAATGCATTATGTAACAAAAAGCGCTATTATAAAGTACTTTTAAATAACATATATTTCTTTCGAATGTTATTTGAATAAAACAATATTTTATTGAATTCTCTTCATCTGAATCAATAAAGTATGTGAAAAAAAATTGTAACAAGGTTTGTTTTTCACTCCAAATAAAACACATAAAATATAAAACTAAAAAAAAATACACTTTGATAACTACATGATTAACCCGGCGGGGGGGGGGGCTTCGAGGAATGATAACGTGTGATATCGAAAGGGGGAGAACGGGTCCAAAATTACCAAATAGTTGGAAACTTTATACTTGCACAGCCCAAAATGAGTAATATTGTTTTAAAATACCAAGATCTATGATATAATTATCTGAAACGCATTCAGTTGTTCATGCAACAGATTTTTTTACACTTTAAAAATATTCTCATTACAGTATTTTTTCGATTCTACTTAGTAGTTTATTTTAGAAATGTGCATCCAAGTAAAGAAAAAATGGTGCATTACATGAAGAACTCAATGAAGCCGATACAGGTAACTGCATCATAGATCATGCATTTTCAGATATCTTTGAAAATGACTAGCATAGATTCGAAACATGTAAACAATCAAATAAAACTATTTTATTGTTTTTAAAGTTTTAATCTTACACCTTTTAGCTATTACAAATAATATAAGTAAACAAAGCTTTCTTTTCCCGTTACATTTCCTTGATGGTTTTACCTATTCTTTGGGTTGTGAAATAGTTTGTAACGAATTTAAAAATGTTTATTACACCTTAATTTTCTTCTAATTTATCTAAAACATATGCAATTCCCTAAACGGGGGATTTAAAAGATACTCGGCGAATGCAAATCCGATCAGAAGAACCGTTTTGTTGAATTCGTGTTCACCGAAATATACACAAACGAACACATTAATACAACAATATGTTGTGTTTCAATTAAAATATTTTCCTTACACACTCACAAAGTTCATAATTACATAGGTCAAATCTTTTAGTACTACTTCATATACAAAGTCACGATTTTTAGTTTTATTTTATTTACAAAGGAATTTTATTTATCGATACAAGTGTTATTTTTATGAAACGTGATCTGTTTCATAATATTGTGTTGATTGATTTCGGGATTAGGTTGTTTTTTGTTATTTCTTTTGAATTTCATTTTGCCCACAAAGAGGTATTTTTGTTCTGTGTTATTTTTTTTGGTACTTGTCTATATTTTATTTAATAAAATAAAATAAAACAAATCATGCAATAGTTTCTATAAATTTAGCAGTCTTTTCGGTTTGTCTTGCCGAAATTTCGCCTATAGCACTTTTCCCCTCGTAAAGTGTAGTTTTTTTTAATTTCACGATTTGTAAAGTAGTAAGAGTAAATTGATAACGAAATAAAAGATTTTAATTTATGGGGTATTATTTCTTAAATTATTACCTTTGTTTTTTAAATTTATTTATGAATTAATTTTACTTTATTTTATTTTTAATCTTATATCTCTCTAGTTTTTTTTTTATTTAAAATGTGATTGCTGATAAGAATGTATTTTAAATTTATGCAATATATATTTTTTAAATGAATCTAATATAAGCATTTGAACTTTAAATGTTAGTTATTGTATTTTTTCAAGAAATGAGTCAAGAATTTCTAACTCTTGTAATATAGAATTTACAAATCTAGAATTGAATTTATAATTTTTGTAATCTGGAGTTTGTAATTCTAGATTACAAAACGTTAAAAGTTATTTATAGTAAAATTATTCTAATAAATATTTTGTTTGTCTTGATAACTAAACCCAAAAATAAGGTTTATATACGAAAAAAAAAAATAACTTTTTTTAATAATAATTAAATTCTGCATTTTAAAATAGCGTCTTCAATAGCTTACATTTTTGAAAATAGAATTATCCACTAAAATATTTTATCATTTAGTAATTAAATTAAATTAGCTAATAGTAATATATTTTCCGATGGTACAAAATAAATATATCAGGGGCGGCATTTTGTATCAAATAGTAGTATTATTTCATGTGTTGTTCTTTTAAAAATTTGTCATAAAAAATAATGTTTTCGAAATTTTAGAAAAAGTGCGTCACGTTTAAAAAGAAAGATAATTAAACTCAATTGGTTTCAATTTCAGTTCAGTATTATTGTATAAATAAAATAGAATCTTATTAAAATATGAAAATATACTAAAAAGATAAATGATTTAACACTAAAAAAGTTTAAATTATTTTAAAGATTGGATTGATCAGAGAGGATTAATTAAATTATTTTAAAGATTGGAATTTTGAATCAAGTTCACATTTTTGATACAGTAAGTATAATTGTTAAAGTTTTAAAAATATGCAAAAGACTCAACTGAAGTGACTTGGTTAAATTATTCAGGTGTGTTTTGATTAAATATAAAAAATACAAACTTAATTAAAATGAATTTTTATAAATCGGGATTATTTGCATTATTTTACAGTTCACAGTGACAGAAAATTCAATCGTTATTTCACATTGTTTTCATAAAATGGTGTGCAAGGACTCTACGGATCCCCATTTATAGGTAATACTGCATATCCCATGAATCTCTACGAACTGTAATACGGTCTTTGTAAAAAGTATGTAAAATTAGTTCATAGTAATATATTTTACAATAGTTCAAAACTAATATATCAGAGACAACATTTTGTATCAAAGCCATTTGATAGTAGTACTAGTTCATGTGTTCATCAGTAAAAAGGCAAATAAATGATTTAAGTAAAATACAATATACATATTATATAAATTATAATCATTTGCTATTTTGAATTTTAGACATTTTGTTAAGGGGACAGTATAGCATTTCACCAATTTTGTGTATTTAAAATATATATATTGTTCATATGGTGATATCAATACTTTTTCATATTCAACTAAAAGTATACTTAAAAAACTGATTTTATAATTATTTTTTTTTTAAGTATAACAAATTTGAATTTTAAAAATGCCTACTATTTTTTTAATAATTGATATTTTTGCTAATTATAAAAAAAACTTTTCCAAATATGTATTACACTAGAATACGAATGTATTTTTTATACATCTAATGTTACAAGTAATATAATTTTTTTTACTGAAATCTATATATATATAAAAGAATGTCTGAATTTCGTATTAATCAATGCACAGAAAACTATACTGAACCTACAATTTTCAAAATTGGGGTAAAAATATTTCTTATATCATTGTGTGCCGCTAAGAAAGGAATTAGCGAACTTCCACCAGAAAGGGTGGTAAAAATCGAACGAACTTAATAAAAAATCATTAAAAATCACGTTTTATAGCTATTTTCCAACTCATAACATATTTTTCTGTGCTGAATGGAATGGTACTAACCAATTGTAGTTCAATAGTTCATCAGATGTTTCATGTTTTTTTTTAATTTAGCGTTGTTTCTGGCAACAAAACCTCAAATTTCCAAATGATAATATCTATAAAAGATATCCATTAGTATAGTAAGTAACGGAAACATTAAAATAAATATTGTTTATTAATTCGTTTGTTTAAAGAACCATATTAACTAGAAAAGAAAAGGTACACATTGAAAAATAAAAGGAAATGTTACTCTTTTTATTTGGAATAAAAAAAAGCGTTTTATGAAAAGTTTACGTTAAAAATATATGTTGTATTTCAATATAAAAGCAATGTTTGTACGAATAAAAAAATTTTCATTTTCAAAAATTTTGAAATGTATGTCATATTTGGCAGTTTATCAACTGTTCAATGAGAAGATAATAATGATTCATTTGTATTAGATAAGCGCAATTTTCTCCAATAACAGTACTTACATTAAGCGTGCGCTTGAGAAAAAATGGGTGTGATTGAAGTTTTTTTTTTTTTTTGGAGGGGGATTATGATATTTCTTATTTGAATTCTGTTTATTATTATGGATGTTCAAATTTAACGTCAATAATCTTTAAATACAATTTACACCAAATCGAATTTTTGTCACTTGGACTCCTGAGTTTGTCAAATATAAAAGCATAAATATTTAAGAAGATGGCTGAAAATAAATGTGTTCGGTGATTAATTGCTGTATAGCATATAAGCCCACGAACGCTGTCCTAATTAGCGTGAATTGTAATGCTTTGACATACACAATTACAAAAACGAAAGTACGTGTTTAAAATTCTAATTCTCTTTTACAATGGCATATGGAATTTCCGTATAGCTATAAATTTCTGCAAACACAAAAGTCATGAATTTCCAAACAAAGTCTAGTTTTGTCATTCATATCAATTGAATATGTTTTGTTTCGTTTTGGTTCATAAAACATTCCTTTTATATAGTTACTCTTTAATTTCCAAAGGACAAAAGAAATGTAATTTATTCTGAATATGTATAATGCAAGCGTAACAAACGGCAAGTTTTTAACTAGGGCACTTGTCAGTTTTACAATGGTACGTCAGTGGTCAGAATATGTTATACACGCAAATGTCTTTCAAAGAATTATTAAATGACCTTTGAGTGGCTTTTATTTTATATGCACAATATATTTAATATTAATGTTAATGTGTAGAGCTTTAGATTAATCTGTAAGCGAATTCAAAATATGCACATTTTTAAGTGCGATCGTAATAATGTAAGTACGAAGCACATATAGTCGTCTTTCAGGCCACCGGCCCGTCTGTCTGACCAAATATAACAGAATAAAATCTATCTAACGTTTCAAAACGTTTCATAACGAGTCGTTTAAAATTTGAAATGCATAGTTGTTGTATAATTTTGTCGAGATATTTCTAATATTATGAAAATTAGATACATAGTTCAATTATAGGGACAGTCAAAAGTACTCCGTTACATTATGGTCAATGGTAAAAAATAGTTTCAAGTGCATTTCAATGATGTTACACGCTTTCTAACGAAATACAATCGGTATGCGTTTATGAGGTATATTCTAAAATATACATTCTGCTCAATCTGTGGTGCAAAGAATATTTTTTATTAATGTATGGGCAATTTCATGACCACATGTCGTGCAAGTCACATACTACGATTTTGCATACCAGTATTTTAAAACGGAAAAAAATGTGACTTATTTTATCAGATATATTTCCTTAATTGAATAAGGCCATGCAAATCTTTCGAAAATATCGGTGGCCATCAATTAAGCAGTTACTTGAAATGTGACTTACACGACAAGTGCCCATGGAAATACCCGTATACAAATATTTTATATTAATTCATAAAATTTTCCTTTTACGTATTTGTTCTTCATTTCGCAAAGGACAAAAGAAATGTAATTCATTCTAAATATTTATGATTGAAGCGTAACAAACGGCATGTTTTTTAGTTAGTTTTACATAGGTACGTTAGTGATCAGAACATGCACCCAAATGTCTATCAAAGAATTATTAAATGATCTTTCAATTGCTTTTATTTTACATGACGTAGTATATTTAATATAATGTTAATGTGTAGAGCTTTAGATTATTCCGTAAGTGAATTCAAAATATGTACATTTTTAAGTGCATTTGTAATAATATAAATATGAAGATCTTATAGTCGTCGTTCAGGCCACATGTCCGTCCGTCGGACCAAATACAACAGAGCGAAATCTATCTAACCGAATCGTTTGAAAATTTAAATATATAGTTCTTGTAAAATTTTGTCGAGGCATTTCTAATATTATGAAAATCGGATATATAGTTCAATTATAGGACAATCAAAAGTATTCTGTTACATTACGGTCAATGGTGAAAAATAGCTTCAAGTGCATTTGAATGATGTTACACTATTTATAACGTAATAAAATTGGTATGCATTTATAAAGTATATTCTAAAATATACATTCTGCACAATCTGTGGTGCAAATAATATTTTTATTAATGTATACAAATATTTTATATTAATTCATAAAACTTTCCTTTTGCATATTTGCTCTTCATTTTTTCAAAGGACAAAATAAATGTAATTCATTCTGCATGTGCACAAATGAAGCGCAAATAAAGTCATGCTTTAACCTCTTAAATGGTCAATTTTTTACCAGAAATGTTCCCGAAAAAGTCATATTTTTATTGCTTATTATCAAAGTGTAGAAGGACACGATTCAAACTCCGCCTTGAGCTGCCGCCAAATAACGGCTTATCATCTGAGAAATAGTCAAATAGATCCTTTTTTCTTGAAGTCCTCTAATTTCACGGCAAAATAAAAGTTTTCTTGGGAAAAGAAGGGTAGTAGACTCTTTTCTCTTATGCGGTAAAAGGTAACGTTGGTTCCTTGTTCCAGTAAACCTATGTCTTTCAATCTTAAAGCCAGTTATTCATACACTTCTTTTGATGGATTGAGATCTCTGGTGAGATCATTTAACTCACCCTAGTTGAAACGGTGAAGCATTGACGATATCTCCGCACAATCACCTTCATAACCATCGGAAGGATGATCAGAAGGACAGTATTCATCCTTACTGAGCTCTGGTATTTGGTAAAACATTGGAATTGGCACTTCTTCTTAGGGAAGAACTGTGCATCTTGTGGGAATTAAATGAGGATAAGTTAACTTATTAAGGTTATTTAGATTAATTCCAGGAATATTTGCTAGGCAGAAATAAGTCATCAAAATGATTTTGAGGTCCTCCCCAAACCATTAGTATACCGAATGTGATATTTATTCTTTTCCCGTTAGTTCACTGTTGTAGGTGTTCTGTACATGTTTTACAGGCCTAATGCAGTGCGTATGTTTTACCTTTGTCACCAAGTCTAATATCAAAATATCCAAGATAAGCTCTCTTTACAAAGTCAGTTACATACATTTCTGCGCTCTTTTAACGTGTATTCTCCGCCTATGTAGCAAAACACATCGTAATATCATATATCTGAAAAAGTAGAGCTGATAGATAAAAACTGATTTCATATTTAGATTCAGCATCCTAAAAATATCTAAAATCAGTTGTAAAATCTTCGGCACGAAAATTTTTTTTTTGTAGGCCTGTGTTATTTTTACATAAAAGACAATACTTATGTATATCTAAGTTTACAAATTCCGATTATTTTTATCTATGAAAAATATTTTTTATATTTAATTTTACAAAGCCAAGTGGTCTCTGAATGCTTTACAAATAAATTATCTTAAACTTATAAAATAAAATAAAATAATTGCAAAATAGTAGTAAAATAAAACAACTTATTTTATTGTTGTAATAACTAAAAAGTAGTCGTATCTGAACATCAAATAAAATCTATTTAATTGTTCTTAACAATTTACGTCAAATAATTTGCTTAAATTATAAATATGCAGCAAGATGTTTTTGTGTAAAGATATCGTTTAAGGTTATATTAATCTACTAATATTTAATTTCATTACCACTAAAGAACGTGTTTTCAATTGTAAAAAAAAATCTTGCTAAATTTAAAAATCATCAGAACATGCTTGAAGTACTAAATCGTTTTAAAAAAAAGTTTGATTGAATGTTTTTAATGAAATCCATACCAAATAAGTAAATAAATAATTAAATTGTTTGTACTATAAATTTAATCAAATTTATTAAAATTCTGAAAGGCAAAACATGGTAAATGAAATTTTGAATTCTTTCTTAATATTCATTAAAAATACTATGTAACTGCCACCCACACACCATTTTTAAATAATTTATAATTTGTTAAAAAAATATATCATCACAATATAATATAAATATAAGATAAGCGTGACTAGTTTTTGTCAATCAATAAAATCAATATATGAAATAAATTAAAACGTTTTAGAAAATATATTTTACATCGCTACTTAAATGTTTTAACAATTAAACTCTATTAAAGAAACTAATCATGATTATTTTATTTTTATAGAAATGTCAATAGAAATGGCATTATATTAATTTCTCGATGATTGATTTCTTGATTGAACACTTCTATAGAGTAATCTTATGTTACATCCGAGATGTAAAATAACTACTGAAAGACGGATGCACGCTTTTAGGGAAATTTGTGTAACATACACTGTAAAAAAAATTCAAGAGGTTACTAAAATTTTTTTAGTAAATTTGTATTCCACAGAATTTTTTAGTAACCATTACAAATTTTTTTTTGCTAGTGAAACAAGCATTTCTTTTGTAAACTGAACAAAAGAATTTTTTGTATAAGTAACTTAAAAATTTTTAGTATGAGCCACCAAGCAAATTTTAGTAATAGCTCCAAAATTATTTTTAAAAGCCATTACGTGCGCAAGAAGGGCAGGAGGTTCCTTTGAGCTGCATCCAGACTTCTGAAGCGGAAGATTTTCGGCAATACTGCAATAGATGGCAGCACCAAACATTGCTAACAGCTCCGACAGGATTTTCATACTCCCTTTACTAACGAGTGCTTACACTACATACATTCGGGGAGTATTTGGCGTTGGCCAGTATCGAACCCGGGACCTTTTATTCAAGGTCCGTTACTATGACCACTATGCTATCAAGGCCACACCAAGTGAGTTTTAGTAATAGTTATTAAAAATATAAAAGTATTAACTCTCTTCGTTGCTAATTTTTTTCTAGTAATTCTTACAAATTTTCTTGTAACCGACTAAGATTACTAAAAATTGTTTAGTAATTACAAGGATCACTAAAGTTTTTTTAATAGATAGACCCTTTTTTTACAGTGTATGCAGGTAATATAAGAATGAATCGGCATAATCTATGACAGACATCACAATAAAAAAATTTCGTATTGTAAACCAAACTTGCGTTGTATTTATGAAGTATAACATATATTATTTTTCAAAACTAGTCAATGAGGTGTGAGGAATTTGCTTCACTAGATTCGATTTAGTATTAATTGGTAGCGGTTGAGTGATGCAATTCCTTTTCCATGTTAAATCTCTTTATTCAAAATACAGATAAAATAGTACAGTTCGTAGAACTCTGGATTCTATATGAAAAACTACCACACACCTTCTACAGCGAGCTCCATCATTCCGAGTCATTTCTCCAACTTCTCTCTCATCTCCATCAGGAGAGCAACTCTCCTTCTGGCCCCTCCCAGATCAAAGTTCGATTGGTTCAGCTGGAATACGCCTTGGCGACAGATTGCCACCGTCCGTCTGGGGATAGAGAAACTATTTCCTCCGACTCTTGGCTCTCAGGGAGGTCCGGCGATTAATCAATGGTAGCCGTAACTAATATGCTAATGTCACATGAAAAAGGCCGCGCTAGACTTACTGTCGAAGGAAAAAAAGGACCTTAATCCTTTTAAGTGCTTCCACCATCACCAGACTTCGATGTACCAGTCCATTGTCTAGCTTTAATTAGCCAAATTAGATTCTTACAGCAGTTAAATCCTTACAACCATCCCGTCCTGTGGCAGAGATTTTCCACAAGTGGAAAATCTTACGTCGAGGTACAGTTACTCTTAACTTAATTCACTACAGAGGTTAGCACCAGTTAATTTTATTAATTTAACTTGAACGATAAAACACACAATTTACTACAATACAACATTTTTATAAGCCAGATACACATTTTAATTAATAATATAATATAGAAATAATTTGAATGCAAGCTAATTAAGAATTTATATACAAATATTACTTACAGCTCACATTCATTCTCCTCTACTCAAACATTAATGTGTAACCTTTCCTTTACAACCTTTTTCTTGAAAGGGTGATGATAAGCTCGAATTATTTTCGAATTCCTTCGCGTAATTCGGCATATCCCAGGTCGGATTTTCGATCACCTCTTTCGATGTGAGGAAAGTTTCCTCCCTTTCTGGATTCCAATTAAGTTTAGTTTTCCGATTTTTTCCCTCAAAATCGTGCGTCTCAGATTTTATTACCGAAGCATAATTTTGGATAAGATCGGGCATCAATTTCGAACGACTAAATTTTGGCTTACGTTCCGGCGAGGAGAATTCCGTTTTATTTCGGGTTTTAACTCCCGTTGAGTTACGTCCACTGTTATCTAGTCTTCGTCTCAACTCATCAATCGAACGCAATGCTAATTTTCCCTGGGTAACCTTAACTTTCAAAGTTTTCTTACTCTTCCGCGAATCCCGACTCGGGCGAAGTCTTTACTAATTTGTTATGATTTGATCCTCTTTTTTCCGAATCAACTTCTTCCGGGATACTGATTAAAGGTCTAGTACCGAAATCATCCCTCGTTACATCAGATTCCGATTAAGATCTCTCATTAAGTAAACTTCCGACTCCCTTGGAACACGCATTTTAAGAAAATTTTCCTTATTGTTTTGGGAAAGCGCTCTGCGGTTCAACTGACTAGTGACATCGTCCGTCTCGGTTAATTTTTCCTCCACCGTACCTACATCATTTTGCTCCGTCTTATTCTCAGACGCCTTTGTCATCATTTCCCCTATTAATACCTGATGGCCTTTCATGCGGTTCATCAAATCAAATTCACATTCAGTTACTGTATTTTCGAAAATCTCACCTTTCTTCCATCGTTCGTATAATTCTTTCAGCTCTTTTTCGGCATTTGGCCAAAAATAATTATCCCCTATTTTGCTCTCAATTTCTTTCATAATTTCCGGTTTTTCTACACAATCACGGTTGTCTGATCCGATATTTTTCTCAATATCCATCGGGCTGTGATTAGTTTTTCCTTTTCGCTGATCCGTTAAAACGCGGCATTCTCCTAATTCTCCTTTTTCCCCAACGAGCGATATTTTCTCGTCAGGTGCAAGGTTAGTATATTTTACTTTCGCCTCCGGTTTAAAAATACTAACGGCGCTCCCATTGCCCCAGGCTATCATTCCTCCTAGACCCTCTCTTTCGCTCTGCGAGAAAATTCCTTCCTTCGGACTGACTATCTTGGCGCGCTGGTATATCGCTCCTCCCGACACAGGGGGGTCGAAATGGGGGGACGCTCTTCCTCCCTTCGCGCTGACAATTCCCTCTTCTGCAGAGATCTGGAAACCGGTTCGCTCGTCCAGCGATCGAGGTTTTCTCTTCTCGTATTCGCTTCTAGTTTCGGAATTCGAATATGCGCATGGTTTCAGAATGATATGTCCTTCTAATTTCGCGCTTGCCCTCTGTTTATCAATTAACGCTTGGGTTTTGTTTCCTAATAAATAATGGATCATATCCGTTTCTTTCTCAACTGCAGCCGCTTTAGTGCGTATGAAGATGCTGTCACTTAGTCTAATTTCATCATTTACCACTGGTAAACAACGAAGTTTGTTGTCTAAGGCTTGTTTTAGCCAAACCCTTTCTTTAGTAAATTGGTCCTTATTTACATCGTGAGCAGAAATCAGGTCAAACGTCGCTCCTGTATCACGTAAAATTTTCATCTCTTTCCCATTAATTTTCCCTCGACTGACATAGGGACTAAAATCTTCTTCCAAATTTCGTAGACCCGCGATATGATAAACTGTTTCAGTATTTTCAGTTTTTGATTCCGGACAATAAATTTATAGTGACCTAATTTTTTATAATTAAAGCAAGTAATTTCTTTTCTCTTATCGAATATCTCATTGCGATTTTTAGAGTTTTCTTTATCCCTCCAATTTATTTTGGTCTCATCCGTTCTAGTTTCGCTTTTAGACTTACGCTCAAAAGGTTTAGCGGCGCTATGAATTTTAGGGGATCCTTCCCGCCTAATATTTTTCCTCGCCACCTCGTACGCGTCTAACTTTTTAGCTAACTCAAATGGTGTAATTATCGCGCTCCAAACATCAATAAAATGTTGCTTCGCTTCCGGGTTAATTTTCCGTTTCAGTTGATCAGTGATTATCAAATCTCTGAGTTGTTCGAATGTCGTAATTTCTAAACCACTTAACCATTGGTCAAAGAAATTGGAAGCTTCGTACACGAAATCTTTCCATGTTTTATTCTCGGGCTTTTTAGAATTTACGAATTTTAGCCGAAAGTCTTCTGCTGAAAGTTGAAATCTTTCGAGAAGCATCTTTTTAATGTGGTCGAAATCATCTGAATCAGAGGGAGATTCGCACAGTATCAATTCTCCTAAATCGGTAGGCAATAGTCCTAACAAATGAGTAACCCACTGATTTTTATTGATTTGTGCTTTGCGTGCTTGTCTTTCAAACAAATTCAAATAAATGGAAATTTCGGAGTTCTCTGAATCAAATTTAGGTAGAACAGACTTTAAAGATATTTTCGGTTCTCTCTCGCTCTGGTTAGAAGCCAAACTAATTGTATCCGTCTCCCGTTCTAACCTTAGTTTCGCTAATTCATGCTCCCTTTCCAACGCTTTAGTCTTTTGTTCTCTCTCATATGCCTTCAGTAATTCTCTTTCTGCCCTTTCTTCATTTTCTCTGTCTAGCATATCCTTTTCAATAATTTTTAGCTGGGCTAATGCCAAAGTCTCATCATAATCGGTGCTTCAATTAGTTTTTTTATGATCTTAGGAATATTATCCGAATCCTCTACATTTGCGCCAAATTCAACAGCTAATTCCCTTAAATCACACTTTCTCTTTCCTGACCACGTCATTCTGAACGGTGCGTAATTATGAAAAAAACAATCTATACTAGGTTATCTACGTAAATGGATGCCTCTCAATTATTTCCCGTAATGCAAATATTCACAATCATAATACGCGACATGTAAATCACAATACACAATACACTATGAAAATACTCACAATACAAATACTCCACAATATGATAAAAAGCTCTTATCATTACACAATCAGGAATATATTTCTAAAACATTTTACCGAACCCAATGTTAAACAATCAACTGGTTCTTAAAAATTATTAATTTTGATTAATATGCAAATAAGAAATAGAAATTTCTTTAGCTAATCGCAAAACTCTGTATAATATTTAAACTTTTACTACACATAAAGATTTAAATCCTAAATCACAGAATTATATTTATTCAAAAGAATTAAAATGCATTTTCAAGAAATAATTAGTTATTCAAATTACTGCATGCCAATTTGCACCCTACTTAAAACTTTTTTAATTTTAAACTTTGCAAATTTAATTTAATTCAATTTTGAATAATCATAGATACTGCCGATATTTTTTTTTGAACGAACACACAACCTACAGTGAAAACCTCTGCAATGAACAATTAAAGAGCACTGACCTCTATTCCTTGTTCGGATGTCTACCGCTTCTGCACTTAGGGTAATCCACAGTCCACTTTCCCCGTGCGTCCTTTTCGGGATTATCTCGGGCTCCGGGCTACGTCTGCTTCCGCGTCAGGGAAGTTACCTCCTTTCGGCTCAAGTCCCAGTCAGTTGACTCCTTTCGGCTCAGACCTCCGTCAGTTCACTCTTTTTCGGCTCAGGTCTCCGTCAGTTGACTCCTTTTCGTCTCAGGTCTCCGGCTGCACGTCCGATATCTCCTCGGCTCTGAGTCACGTCGCTTGCGTCTGGACTAATTCCTTCAAGTCCCCGCTGCACGTCTGAACTCCTAGGCTCTGAGTCACGTCGCTTGCGTCTGGGCTCTTTCGTTCAGGTCCCCGCTGTACGTCTGAACTCTCCTAACTCTGAGTCACGTCGCCTGCGTCCGGGTTCCACTAGCGATTTCCATCATCATCCGCTGCGTCTGGGCTTCAGTGGCTATTTTCATAATCTTCCGCTGCCACCACTGTGAGGAATTTGCTTCACTAGATTCGATTTAGTATTAATTGGTAGCGGTTGAGTGATGCAATTCCTTTTCCATGTTAAATCTCTTTATTCAAAATACAGATAAAATAGTACAGTTCACAGAACTCTGGGTTCTATATGAAAAACTACCACACACCTTCTACAGCGAGCTCCATCATTCCGAGTCATTTCTCCAACTTCTCTCTCATCCCCATCAGGAGAGCAACTCTCCTTCTGGCCCCTCCCAGATCAAAGTTCGATTGGTTCAGCTGGAATACGCCTTGGCGACAGATTGTCATCGTCCGTCTGGGGATAGAGAAACTATTTCCTCCGACTCTTGGCTCTCAGGGAGGTCCGGCGATTAATCAATGGTAGCCGTAACTAATATGCTAATGTCACATGAAAAAGGCCGCGCTAGACTTACTGTAGACAGGAAAAAAAATGACCTTAATCCTTTTAAGTGCTTCCACCATCACCAGACTTCGATGTACCAGTCCATTGTCTAGCTTTAATTAGCCAAATTAGATTCTTACAGCAGTTAAATCCTTACAGAGGGAATTCCGTTAGTAACTTTAAGAATAATGTTAGTAATGTAATGATTTTTAGAGCCAATTACCTATGTCTTGAATGGGATATAATTACCCTGCAAAAAATTAAATAAGGTCATAACTATCCAGCCAGCAACATTTTATGTACTGCCAACAGCAAATGAAGGGTGCCATGACAGGTATATTATATAAAAAATCGATTTTTAAAATAATAAAGTAAAAGGTTTTTTGTTATACATTTTTGTAATCTAGTTTGTTTTCATATGTTAACAGATGAAATTATATTGTCTTAAAAACCAGTTAATACAAGATGCATAAAAATAAAATTTATTAAAGCTTATAAAATTAATAAATATTAAAATTTAATTATTCATATCGTGAAAACTAATAGTAATATTAGTATTTCACCTTTATTATAGACAGAATGTAGTTTAATAAGTACAAAAAAAACCTTCGCTAATTTTGATATAAAATTGTTTTTTACTCATTCGTGTTCAATTCAAAAAAAGAAGACCGAATACTTTACGAAGAAAAAATTTTCATCCTCTTTATCTATTATGATGTTAGAACATTGAATATAAACTATGTAAATATGTTGAAATGATTTTTAAAACATTTATTATTTCTAAAGTTATAAATGACTTTTCAGGCATAGATTAAGTTAGGACAACATTTATTTATGTGTAAACCCCTTTGCGAAAAGATTCGCATTGATATGATGCCCAAAGTACTCAATATTTTCTGGAAACAATTTTACCCTATATTTGACAAATTAAAATATTTTATTTAAGAGTGGAGAATAAGCAAAAGAGCAACAAGTGTTTAGGTCATTTGAAAACACATGTTTTGGAACGTGTTAAAAGAAGTAAGTGCTTATAAATTTTACATAGTCTTCAACACATCTAATTCATTGAAAAAATATGAAATATAATTAACATTTATGAAGAATTAAAAAGCAGAAAATATTTAAAAAATGGAATTTTTTTCTTTTGCAATCTTTTTTTTGCGTCAAAAGTATATAAATATCTCAAAGTGAGTAATTAGACCATAAAATACGCAAACAACTAGCATTGACATTTTCCACAGATTCTAGCAAAATTTTCCTCCTATAGTCCTAGTCTTCTATAATCCCTGTGATATTATCGAATTCGGCAACACCTGTTGTATTATGTTTATATATATTTTTCCCAGATCAAGAAATATTTCTCTTTTTTTTACAGTGCTTGCAAAAACGAAAAAAAAAAAAATCGAAGTTCGTAACATATCCACCCCAGATGCAAAAAGTCTCACGCAATTTAGTTCTTCTTACACGGTATAAAGCACAGAGAAGTTTTTTTATAAAGTTTTCCCGAGTTTGTGAATCTTCAATAAAGTTTATCTCTAAACTCAAAATGTTATTTATCCAGGAAATATCTTCTTTGTTACCTTCTGTTATTTCAAAGCAGAACGATTAAAAAGTGGGGCAGGTTATTATGAAAGATATTATCATAAAAACATTTTATTTTCTTTTTTATAAAAGGCCAAATCTTAGAATTAATGTAGCAATTAAAGCATAACCACAATCTTTACTGTAATTTTTTATCTAGTAGTATACTCTTAAAACTACTTTAAAAGAGTTTATTCGAATCTACGTAATCATTTTATGACTTGACATAAATGCAATACATAAACACACAGTGTTACTGTATGAGCTGTACTAAAATATGAAAATGTTTTCATTTTAAAGTTTTACTAAAAATAATTAAAAACATTTTACATATTGTTCATGAATTTTGGAAATTGAAAGGATCATTTTTAACTTCACATGTTTCAGCGAAAACTTGATTAGTTAGAAAGTCAGTTTCAAATGGAAAAAATATTCAAGAATCTGAAGAAATTTCTACAAGATTTATTTTCATTGCATGTACAGTGACCATATTTATAGCGCTTTTTACGAAAATTGACAAATTACAGTTCAAACAGTAATGAGAATAATAAAAATATAAAATATCTCATGAAATAGCAGCATTTTATTAAATTAATTTTTCACTTTTTATGGACGTTTGATAACAAAACGTTCATTTGTGTACAGAAGAACCCTGCTAATTCGAACCCCGTTAATCCGGATCAGTCTGCTCAGTTATTTTTTCAAAGTTTGAGAAGCGATCGGCAAAATTTCGATAGCATTAATTCATTTCATTTTCCTTTTCTAAAATATTTTCGGAAGAATACCTTATTTTTTTTTTTCATTTAAACTCTTTTGATGTCACCTTTCAAAGAAACAACAATGCATTACTTAGTCTGCAACCAGGTTGCTGCGAGTACTCTCCGAAAGTCTTGGAAGAACTTATGGTACAAATTGTGATTTTTTGAAAAGCAAGCAAGCTTGAAACAGAAGGTGAAATAGGCGAGAATGAAAAGGAAATTACACCAGAAGATTTTGTGAGCATGTTAAAATACATACAAACAAACAAAAAACTAACTGTTGTTGATATGCTGATAACACTGACATTAGTAAATCAATGAAGCAAAAGTAATTAAGTTTATGCCTCACTTAAAGAGGATTCAGATGAAAACACTATTTCCAATGATGATCAACAAAACGTTATTAGACATAATGAAGCAACGAATCATTTACAGCAATTAATGGTTTATTTTGAACATCAGATGGAGGCTACACCCAACAAACTAACTATGCTCAAGCAGATGCGTGATCACATACGGCCCGCAAAAGTTATATAAAACAGGAATACAAAACAGCAGAAGATTTTATAATTGCAACAAAAACATTTTTACTGTCTTTAAATATACACTATGTTTAATTTAAAGGTCATTTTCTGTAAATAGGTTTTAATTTTTTTTCTAATTCTCCGAATAATCCGGATTTTTTATAGTCCGGATTGGGTCTGGCCCCAATTAATCCAAATTATCGGGGTATTAGAGTAATTAAAAAGCAGTTATACAGGCAACGCATATTTATGGACACGGAAAATACTATGAAAATCCAGAAAACTATGGAGGGTATAGGAGTATGAATTGTTTTAGATATAGAACTTTATTAAAAAAAAAAAAAAAAAAAAAAAAAAAAAAAAAAAAAAAGATTGCTGAAAAGGGATATTGCATAAATTGTCATTATTAAGGGACTTCTAACAAAGACACAAAATACACATTACAAATATTATTGTTTTAGTTAAAGGCGAATGAAATAATAAAATAGACGTTACAAGATAAAAATGTTCGCAGTAAATTTTACCTGTATTTTCCCCAAGGCCATCATTAGAAAATACTTTTACTAGTAATTGCTTCTCATTTATGCAAATACGTCACTTCGCTTTCAAATGGAAAAAGCCAATAATCATTAGAGTTGAAAATTGAAGCTGCAGAATTTAAGTAGAGAAATATATACATTTATGTATATTGGCTAAAGTTATATTTACTTTCTTATAACCCTTTGTTCTCATGCGCCACTTTCATATTGAAATACATAGTTGATTCAATACATAGCTGATCAGTCAAAGTAGTAGTTTTTAAAATTAAATTTATGTAGAAGGAAATATTTAACTGTCATATCATAAACTTTAGTAAGTCACTTTGATCAAGTTTTCAGATTTTAATTTCAGAATATTTAACCATTTATTGGGGATATTACATGATAGAATGATTTTACATACTTGATTGTTTTTAAGCACTATCTCTTTGTATTCCCTGGTAGTGGTGGTAAGTTAGTTGGATGTTCGTTATTCAAAATCAAAAGTTATTGTGATATTCTGATTAAAACTCAAAAAAGAGTGAGCTGTAGACAGACGACAAAATTTTAAATCTGGTTTATGCTTTTTGATTTTCTTCTGATATTATGATTGAAGTTTAAACGTGAGTGAATTGTGCATTGTGGCGAAAATTTTACACCTGCTTTATGTTCTTAAATTCATATAGTGTTATATTGTGTATTTTGTAATTTAATCAAAAGGAAATATTGCATTTAACCTTATCGTTTTATTTAAGAATAATATATGTAACGCATGTTGAAGAGGTGTTTTTGAACGGATACTTTTATTTTTAGAATTTTATAGTTTTTATATTTATTTAATTAGTTATTGATCAAATAGCTTCTTATAAAGGGAACAAAATAGCAATAAAAAAAGATGATGAGAATGACTATATATTGCAAACACATTATGATTCAGTTGATATAAAAAAGCGACAAATTTGTTAGCTTGTTACATAGCCTTAAACTTCTGCAATTTCATTATAATAAATTTGTAACATTTTAAAATTAATTAATTATGTATTTTTGTCCGAATATATTTTACTACTGAAAACACAGCTTAATCATGCACATTTGAGATAATATATTCGAATAAAGTATATAGAATCATACTTTTTTCGTGCAAACATTCTACAAAGCATTAAATTTTAAAATACGATCAGAAGTGCATGAATATGGGTAACCGATTAATAAATTGTTCTGCAAGTTAAAACTCATTTTCTTCGGTCAGAATGCAGTTTGCTTTGACAAGATCCTTTTAAAATACATTTATTTAACACGTTCGCTGCCGCAGACGCGCCAGCGAGTGATAAGGCGCCAATGTTATGGGGCCACTCACGCGCCATCGCGTGATGTGGGGTGATGTCCAATAGCCAGTCACGCGCTGGCGCGGAAAATCGTTTACTGATAATTTGTTATAAAAAGTAAAACGGCTTCTGGGAAAAACCCACTTCTACAGTGCGGCATTAACTATCGTCACATCTTCACGTAAGCTGCAGCAAACGTGTTAATACTAATGCATTCTGCACTTCTATACATATTTCAAAGAAATTCTCATACATTAAACTTTCATGTATTCATATTCTACTTATATTACAGTGTTTTTACTCTACTCTTCGAGTCTTCTGTAAGCAGTATTATATATTTTTGGAAATTCAGCATGCTAAAAACCGAAATGTTGCAAAAATTTCCATTTTTAAAATAAATTTTAATGTTTTAATGAATATACGCTATATTTTTACAGAAAAATATCTGAAAAGATGCATATGTACCACATTTTCAATTGCTACAGCGAAAGACCGTTCCAGCCTTTTACTATTCAAAGTTATCCTAAAAGTAATTATTTTTATTCCGTTCATTATAGGTATCCGAACTCTCCTATATTTTATATATATAAAACCCCTCCGTGTATAACAATTCCGGGGTCAACTTATCCACGAGAAAAAGAAACTCATTCACTAATGAAAACGTTTCATAGTCGTAATGGAGCATTCTCATTGGTCAGATTTACAGTGGCAGCTGTAAATGACGTCACTACCTTTTACTTCGCTTTGAAGTCTTTCCACGATTTTAAAAAGTATATTTAATGAAAAGTTTTTATTAAAGGAAAACGAAGGTGCGTTTTAAATGCAATATTGTTAAAATTTTTATATTCGGGTTGCTTTATTTTTTTTTCTTTACAGCTGTGAATGACTCTTGAGAATTTCAAATCTAGAAAAAATATTGTGAAAAGTTACCTCTGATTTTAAAGGTAATCTATTTTCTGACCAACGAAAGCGTTCCATAGTCGTAATGGAGCGTTCTCATTAGTCAGATTTACAGTGGGAGTTGTTCTGTGAAATCTTTTCACGATTTCAAAAACAAAATTTAATTAAAACTTTTTATTTAAGCAAACCGCGGGTGCGTTTTAAATTTCATTATAATCCCCACCCCCATCTACCAGATAGTTTTGCTATAATTTCAAATGCAGATTTCTGTTTATTTTTATTTATTTATTTATTTATTTTTGTTAGATTTTTCCCTCTCCAAGTTTAATCGCTGTATTTATCAAAATTGTTTCAGCCTAAAATAGTTATGATTGACCACAGTTGTTGTAATTTTTTATCATCCCTTAAAAATGCAAACACGTTATTTTGACGGGCTATCTTCTAGTAACTAATACTGGAACATGAATGTGAAAAATAACACTAAATAAGTCTTGAGTACGTCCACTAATAACTAAATCGTAATACTAATAAATTTACCGAATCGTAATACTAATAAATTTACCGAATTTGGGGGGTCCAATTTCGGTAAAAAGTCCAGAGTAAAGGGGGAATCACCCAAATTAAAAATCCCCCCAAATTAAAAATGCTCTTAAATACCAAAATTGATCCCATTAGTATGGACGACCTTTCGGGAGTTTATATGATTCCATTTATTAGAGAAGGAGGAATAAAAAACTTTTATATAGGCATGACCCAACGTAAATTTAAAATCAGACGTAAAGAACATGTAACAGATATAAAATTTAACAGGAAGAAAACCGCTCTATCCAGGTTAAATCAAAAAGAAAACATCAACATACTTTTTAATGAGAGCAAATTAATATATAGGTTTAATTTTTATGTAAAATTATTCTTAAGAGAATCAATTGAAATTTATTTGAATAGTTCACATATTTGTAACGATACACTGTCATTTCGCATCCCAAATATATGGATTGAATGGTTAGACAATTTACACGGTAATTATTTAACTAGATTAAGGACAATATCAAATTAAAAAACGCGTGATACATTTAATTTATTTATTTTCAATAACTCTTTATTCCGATTTTCACGTTCATTGTATTTGTAATTTTTATTTTTCTATTTACATTCTCAGGATGACTCTATTTTTTGAGTTGAAACATGTAAATAAAAATGTTTTAATGTATTTTAAATGTTTTTGTTATTATACAACGTCTTAGAAGCAAAATGTTTTTATAATGTAAATTCTTATATTTTTATGTAGAATATATATTATTAGTATTACGATTTAATACTAGAACTACAGCGACCCATCATTTTGACAGCCATCCTCTGAATAGGTTTCGTTCAAACCAGAAATTTGATTATAAAATAAGTGTAAAAGATACAAAAAAACTTTAAATAATAAAGTAAAATTGTTTAAATCAAAATTCTGGTGTCAAACGTTTTATAAATCTTGACTCAAATTTCTTGTAGTCCTAGTATTACACAGGGTGTCCCAGAAGTAATGGAACAAACTTTAAGAGGAAATAGGGGACATCAAAAGGATTCAGAATGGCATAGAAACCCATGGTCGGAAACGTTTTCCTGGCGTGGTAGTGACGACAAAAGCACAAGAAAGAAAGATCACGAATAGGGAAAAAAATGTTTATTATTTTCCCTAGTGCTGCAAAAATACTGAGGAAATGTTGGGAATTGCTCTGGAACTTGTTGCATTCATCCTGGCAGCTGTTGAGGAATTTTTGGACAACCTTGGTGTTTTCAAGATTATTAGATCATTCATTCGCCGGAGGTGCGCTCCGTGCATCACAGCCCGGGATCGTAATTTTGAACACTTGTTTTGACTATCGTTCTCTCTTTAATGTTCTTTTTTTTCTTAGTTTTTTGCTGTATTAAGTATGTTAAACATGTTTTTTTCTTCTTGTTCGTGTCCGGTCTTTCTTATATTTTGTGTCTTCCCTACCGTACGAGAAAGCATTTCCGACCATGTGTTGCAAAGTAAAACTAAATCCTTGTGATGTCCCGTAAATTCCCTTAAAGTTTCTCCCATTACATCTGGGACACCCTGCATTTCAAAAGAAAACTTGGAGGTCAAAGTTGTTCTTTCTCCCAAGAAGTTTTAAAATCACTCATCATCTATTGCTTTAGATTTTTTTAAAAATCGTCTAAAACATAAAGTGCCCGTATACATTTGATTGGACAATGCATAGACATGATATTCAATTATTAAGAATAGACCAGAATAAATTATATTCAGCACATGATATCGGTATACATACGAATTTTCGAAAATACTACGAACGAATGATATTATTTACTTTTCGAAGCATATGTAAAACGTTTATAATATTTGCTTAGAAAACGTGACTAAAAAAATATATTCGTTTTAGTAAAAATATATAATAATCGTTTTCTGAAAATCTTCCTTTGAGGGATATTTAAATATTTTTTATTATGATTATTGTGTATTTTAATTCGAAAATTGATACAAAACAAACGTTTCAAGCGCAAGAAAGAATAATATTTGGGCTTTTGCATGTCAAAGATAAAATAATTTCGTAGTTCACGACATATGTGCCGCAGATGCAATATCTCTCACAATTTTTGTTTTCTTTCATTTCATTATGAGATAAAGTACAAAGAATATTCTGAAGTTATAGGAGTGTTCAATGAAATTTATCTTCAGATCCTTTAGGTCACGGAATTTCTCACTCTTTTTTTTTTTTTTTTTTTTTGCTTTTTTTTCTATTTTCAAAAAACAAATGAAAAAAATCGTGACAGGCATTTATGAAAGATGTATCCATAATCATTTTAGTTTTTATACTTTTTTGAGATAAACATCCTAATTTGTAGTTTGTATAAATAGGAAAATTTCTAATAAGTTAAACATTTTTATAAAGTTGCTTATTACTACAGAAATTTTTTAATTAATTCTATTAACATAAAAATCGATTATTTTCAACTCAAAAAAAAATAATGTCCAGGCACGGAATTCCATGTATTTATACGTATCCGAGAACTTTACTTGCGGTTTATTCTGTTGAGCTGTTAAAATGACAGACCAAATCTCATTATCAATAAACTTATCCGAGCGAAATATTCTCGCCGGTTGTCAGCCTATTTACCTTAAACGGAAAGCATTGAATTTGTAAGCTGGGTCGATCGGGTTCAATTCCTGGCCAGGGCAATGTTTTCGCTCAGTTGAAAATACTTAACTCGTGTCAGAACTTTACAATCAGTAAATAGTATAATTCGATTAAGTTGTGTAGGTTTATTCTTTATATTATATAAAATTAAAATAAATACATACAAAGAATATGCATTTGACTACAACAGCCGCTTAATTTTCTAAAAAGACAAAATTTCCGAACATATCAACATATGCTGAACCAACATCTACTAATTTTAGGGATACTTGAATTGATCTTTGAATAAGGTAATGCATCAATCGTCATATATCATACTACTTGACCGTCTTTTTTACAAGAATTTCTTTTAAATTCTTGACTAGCCTATTTTAAATACTAGGAAAATCCAGATTGAGAATGTCTATGGCATTTCAACCCTTCAGGTTTATAGTAATGGAAAACAGTAAAATTTTTTTGGAAAAATTAAAGAGGCCATAAAGAAAGCATGGTACTCTAGAATCCCTACGAAAACTAATAATTTCGGTGGATGCTGGTTTATTTAAACTAATCCAAAATCACGTAAAAATAATTCGTATGTAACATTTTGCAAAAATTATAACCGTAGTTGTTTTTGCCACCGTGCATAAACTTTTGAGACAGTTTTGCTTGAATATACATCATATACAGTAGCGGCATTTTTTGAAATTTATCTTTAAAATTTATTTTCAAGAAAGTATCGACCTAAAGAATAGTTTTAGCGAAAATCGCAAACGAATCGACCAATTTTTCCGTTTTTTATAATCATTTGAAATTTGAACCTCCCCACCCATATTGAACACAGTTCAGTTTACGCTACATAATCACTCCAAACTATTCAGATTTTGAGCTCAAAATTTATGTGTAAGTCTAGACTTCCGAATTTAATGAGATACAAAAAATAACGGCAAAAAATAGTTGTTCGTTACTCCAAAGTCTAATGCACCCTTTATCGGCATTTTTTGAAATATATCTTTTTAATTTATTTTCAAGAAAATGCTGACATAAAGAATAGTTTTATTGAAAACCGCAAGTCAATCGACCATTTTTTCCGTTTTTTATGTTTAATTGAAATTTTGGACCCTAAACCTTAATGGTGCGTATCTCATTCGGAAGACGATTGGGATCCTTAGTTTCTTATTTAATATTGCTTGCCTTGATGTATAATATCACCCCTTAAATTTTTGACCAAGAGTTTGGATGCACCCTGTATACATTACATTACAGTAGCGTAATTAGAGTAGGTAGGCAATGCTCTGAAAACCATTAATTTTTTCAAGTTCCGTTTGCCTTATCTAACCAGAAATTTTCGATTATGAATCAAGTAGATGAAAAACATTACAAAATTATTGGTTCTGAGTACCCACCCTCGTTACGCCACTGTATTATATATATATATATATATATATATATATATATATGTATTTATAAATGCATAATTTACTTTTCTTCTTTTGATATAATTTATTTAAATGACGTTGCAAAGTTTACATATGAAAAACTGCCGTTAATTCTAATCTTTTATTATGAATTAAACTGTGTGTTTGCTCAACATTTTGTGTTTGCTCTAAAACATTTCGAACAATCTATAGAAATATTTCATGTAGAACATTTCACTAATTAATCTTTTATATAAATATTGTAGAAAAGTACTTCAACGTATCAGAACATTTTTCTTTTCAAAATCGAAAATTATGTATATGAAGCAAAATAAACATGTTTTTTAGAAAGATTAAAAAAGCGTATAGGTTTACATAAAAATTTGTAATTGAAAAAATAAAATTAACAAAAAAAAAAAGAACCCTCCTTTTATGTATTTTGAATTTTATTCCAATTTCTTTTAAATTCCGAAATATCTTTTTGAGGAGAAAATGTAATACGTTTTTTTGGGGAAATAAAGTGAAACTTGAAATGATTATGTTTACTTTTGAAATTAAACTGCAAACATATTATGAATGGATAAACCCTATTTCCGTTTTTCAAAAAAACACTTTTTTTTACATTTGAATAAACACATTAGTATTTTTTAATTTAGAAAAATAAGTAATTTTTCGCTCAAAAATACACTTTTAACAGCAGAATTAACGGCATGCAGTATAAAATATATACTCATACTTAAAATGAGATATTTAATAGCTATAAATGATTTAAAGATTAATTTATTATTACTTTACATTTTATACCATTTTTAAATGCACAGTTTTTCACCTTATTAAAACCGATTTCAGGAAATGGTGTTTATTTTAATCTATCGAAATAACTACAATTATTCCTGAAACAAAAGTATTATATGTGGCTTAGAAAATAGTTTTTTTTTTTAAAGCTTTGCTTTCTAAAGCATAACGTTGTGTAAAATGTTAATCTACTTGCTTTAAAGTTATTATAAACTGACTTTGACAAATTACGCATAAATTGGTGAAAACTATTTTTTTTTAATATTTGATATTTACTTTTCTTAATAATTTTAATCATAAAGATATTTAATAGTGTCTTTAATAGTTTAAAACTAGCAACTAAATAACTAAAAAAAATAATAATGAAATAATTCATCTACATCCCGTCGTCATGCCGTTGTTTCAGTTAACATTTGTTTTTATTTAAATGTTTTTCTTATTTTTTTACACTATGTACCTAATTCGCCTAACTGTTATTTTTCCTTGCATTTCTGTATTTCTTATCTTTTTAAAAGACTACACTACTGACTGAAAAAGAGCCGGATGATAATGCTAAGTCTATGGGGGCATTTTTTTCAAATATCTCGCTCAAATTTTAATATTTTTACACGATTTCTTTTACACTGGATAGTTAAAAACGGTCTACAACTGGGTTAGTTTTTACTTTTTCAATTTTGTTTTTAGATTTAAAAATAATGCTTTAACTTTCGAAACCGGTTCTGAAATTGAAACTATTATAATAAAAAAAATACATAACCAAAATCGAAAAAGTTAAAACTAGTCCAGTTGTATATCGTCCTCAGATATCCTATGCAAAAAATCATGTAAAATTATAAAAAAATGAGAGATATTTCAAAAGAAAGCCTCCATAGACTTAGCATTATCATCCGAGTTTTCTTCAATCAGTAGTGTTGGGCTCTTAAGCGCCGCCGATTGCATTTTGTTTTTCTTCTTTGCGTTTTTTATTGCCTTAAATTTTATTTTTGTTAATTTTACATGTTGTAATGATAGTAGTATAAGAGTAAATATTATTAATATTCCTTCATGTTAATGGATTAATAATAATATGAATATCAATAGTATATAAAAGACTCAATTAAACATTTTCTTATACCTTCTTATACCAATAAAAATTCATTTTTTTAATATGCTTCATTATTTAAATTTAAACAAGGGCTAGTTTCAAGCGAAAAATTTGCTATAAAGCATTAAAAAAAAGCTGCTTTTCTTTTTACAAAAAAAAAAAAAAAAAAAAAAAAAAAAAAAAAAAAAAACACCTTTTACAACTGTTGTATAGTACTGTTGTAAAACGACCTTTTCCAAACGTCTTCAAAAATTCTTCGCTCGAATTTTGTCTTATGAATAGTGCACAAAGTAACTATGTTTGTTAGATTTAAATAAATGACAAATTAAGGATATAACTACCACTTAAAAAACATTATAAAAAATCTCTCAAATTTGAAAATTTAATAAAACCCTAAAAGTTTTTTTCATTAAAAATACTCAAAATATTAAACTATCTAAAATATATTAATTCATTCCATAGATAATGATGTTACATGCATGCAAAAAAAAAAAAAATAAAAAAAAAATAAATAAATAAGCCATTCCATCAAATAGTTTTTTTAAATCTTGGTGTTAGTCGTTAAAAATCAAGTTTTGAAAAAACGCAACTTAAAGTTGGGTGCGGCTATGAAAATGTTGATACATAGATGCTAATAACTCCGTTAAAAATGCAAATATTTTTATGCTTTTTTTGCATTGATTTAAGAATTAATTGAATAATCAAACTAGATCATAAAAAAATCGATTTTTTGAAAAGTTTTCAACCCCTGAGCAACCTTAATCTAATTAAAAATTATCCTTAACATTTCAAGATTTGTGAAAAATTTTCATATACAACCTTATCTGTTCTGATTTCTCCTATAGGTGACATTAAATGCACATTTTAAATAAATTTAAACGCATCTAGAATATTTAAAGAAACTTCTTAACAGTTTAAATACATGCGTGCATATTATAAGCATTAATATATAGGCTGGTACATCTTTGGAGAGATTCTATAGCAATCTATAACAACTTTTTGTGGCCCCTCGTGATACTTCTCTTAGGACTAAGGAGAATAAGGAGAAAATTAGTGCAATTTTTTTCTGTTTAAGTAATATAAAGATTTAATGTATTTCAAATGTATCATAACTTTACAAAATCATTTATAGATAGGCCTCTTGTTTAAATATATATGCCCCGGCGTCGCTTTAATGTGAGATTAAAATAACTTATTATTTACACTTAACTTAAAATTAATTTAATGTGCAGATTAGTAGTTATGCATAAATAGTTAATCATAAAAAGATTCGGCAAAAAAAATTTAAAAAAAAAATATTCTCAATTAATCATTGTCAATCAATTAAATTGTGCATTTTAAAATCTATGGATGACTACGATTCTTTTACATAATAATTTGTAGAAACATACTATTTTTCCTTAACACTTAATTTAGCAAACATAATTATAGTTGCTAATCTCAATTGAAAATGCACATTTATAAAATCAGAGGGAATGTTTCAAAAATGGCAAAATAAAAAAACTAAACAATAAATCGTAAAAACACTCACAGATATTTGGATGTATGTATGTTGAATATATCTAGTTTGGCTTTGCCAGCCCCGACTCCAAAAAATCAAATTAATGTACATAAATATAACAATACGCATGGTAAGTACAATGCCCTTTATTTGATTTCTTTTTAACTATTCTGTAAAAAAGAATATTCTTTCTTTGCAGTAGTTTTTGAAGTCTGATTTTTTTTGGTAAAACAGTTTGTGCAATAAAAAATTTATATGTTTCATTTTTGTGTTATCTCGCAGTTGCACAAAATTTCATTTATTTGATAAAATTCCATTTTAATATTGCATATCAAAGGAAAGAAATGTACATATTTGAATAATAAATTACCCAGAAATTCATTTTTGAATGAATTTCCAATTTTATATTAAGTTTTTCAATTATCAAACATGATTGAATAAACACAGTTATCACTGAGGTACAAAAAAATAATTTTTCAGTGGAGATTCTAAAAATATATAATCGATTTTTTCATTATATTTTCAAAAGAGTTTTCATTTTTTGGCTGTTTTTTTTTCAATTCTTATGTGATTGAACAATGATAGTTATTTCGTCTTATATGTATATATATATAAATAAATAATTCATCAGTGCATGTTTTCTAAGTGAATACTTTTTTAAGTATTTTGAAAAAAATTTTTGGTATCTTTGAATAAAATAACAATTATGTTTTTTTTTTAATAAATAATAATATTCGTTTTTTTAATCAATTTTTCTTCAAATCAAGAGTACGCATAAATAATAATGACGCTTCTATGTTTTTAAAATACTTTGTAAAGATATTACTTTTTCTTTTCACAAAATATATTATAATTTATTTATAAACAAGTTATTTATTTATAGTTTATTTATAGACAAGTTTTATTTTCTAATGATCTAAAGTTATTCGGTAGAGCAAATTTAAAATTAATAGTTTGAAAAAATCCGAGCATGTTGCTTTTATTTTATGAAATACTTCACAAAATAAAGTTGTGAGAATATATTCTTTTATATTTTAAACAATTTTTTAATTATAATATTGTATATTATTTCTAACAGAATATTTTTTCAAATATATTGTCGAAATTTCCGTCTTTATTACTTTCAAAAAATATAAAGCGTGAATTTTGAAAAGTAAAAGTGTAAGTCAAATTTATAAACAGTTTTTGCGAGGAACAATATTCTATGTAAAAATAAAAGGTTTACTTGTAAATTTATCAATAAAAATTTTCAGTAGAATTTCTAGATTGTATTTTATTTTCAAATTTTTTTATTCAACGTCGTTTGAATTAACACAATGAAAAAAAAAATAACAAAATCTTGATATGTAAAAGAGAAATTCCATTAAAATAGATATTAAAGTTTATTAATAAAAATTTTGAAATATTTTTTAAAAGCCCCATATTTAAATATATTGAATGTAGCAACAGATATAATTTCATTGCAATTTGTTAATTTGTTTCTTCCTTATATGAAATATTTCTGCAACTGTTGGCCGATTTTGTAATTTATATTTTTTGCAATGTAAATCTAATTTACATTGCATATCATTTAATTTTCTGCAATGTAATTCTAATTTAGTTGCATATCATTTACTGTACTTAGAGTTACATGCGAAACATTCTGGCGACATTGTTCTATCCGCTTCTATCTAATTATTTAACGAAGTTCCTGTGACTGAATATCTGTTGCTATAATCAGTTACATACAATTAAATTGTAAAATGACAGATATTTGGTATTATAATTTTTTCCAACCTCGACTTTTGACATTTTGTTTGTGATGAACACTAGGGTGGGCCGAAAAAAACTTTTTTTCAATTTTCGATAATGGCGGGTGCGGAAAAGTGGCCACTGGTGGCACTCAGTTCACACAAAAAAATTGCGATTTTTTGGACAATTCCTTACCCTGCCGCAAATGGCTTAAAGTTTTGCCAAAATGCTGATTTTTTAACTTTTTTAGTAAAAACTTTTAAAATATTAAATTAAGTTTATTTTGGTTGCATTTACTTGAAAAGGCATATTTAATATACCAAATGTTTAAATAAGTTCTGATAATGCATTATTTAATTGCTATGTGTATTTTAAATCAGCCGATTTTTCAGGCGAGTAAAACTCGGCGTGCAGCTACGACATCCACGCGAGGAGTTCTCGGTTGTTTCGCGTTGGTACGGAACGCAAAACAAGTTAAAATCTGTACTTTTTTAAAGAACATAGCACTAAACAAATGCATAATTAGAGCATATTTAAACATCTGGCACATTAAATACATGTTTTAAACTAAATACCACAAAAAAAACTTAATTTAATATTAATTTTTTTTTTTTTTTTTTTTTTTTTTTTTTTGCTAAAAAAAATTAAAAAGTCAGCATTTTGGCAAAACTTTAAGCCATTTGCGGCAGGGTAAAGAATTTTCCAAAAAATCTCAAATTTTTTGTGTGAACTGAGTGCCACCAGTGGCCACTTTTCCGCACCCGCCATTATCGAAAATCGAAAAAAAGTTTTTTTCGGCCCACCCTAATGAACACTGAACACTTCTATTATTATATCATATACGATGATTAAGCAGAGTTATATGCAGAGTTAGAGCATAGTACATGGGGTATTCATCTATAGATTACTTACTTTGCATAGTGCTTTCACTGATACTGTTTGTGGTTATGAAAATATTAGCTGTTCGAAAAAATACTATAAGTTTTCACTCTTGGATATTATCTGGCGAAGAGTTACGCGATCACTGCTGGGATGAATGTGACAAAATATCCGATTTTGATCTTCTGAAATATTGAAAATATCAATTAAAAACAATTTAAAATTTTAAGAAGTAATTTAATTCTCTATTAGAGAATAAAGGTTTTTCTCATGTAATATTGTATATTTTAAAAATGTAATATTTAAAAAAACGTAAGTAATGATTTAATTTTTATGTAATTTTATGTCATTTCTTGGCATACATATGCCAAGAGAGTGATAATTGCACCCTAGAAAATTTTTTAAATTATTATTATTATTATTTTTATTTTATGGCTAACATTTAAATTTTGTTTAAAAGAAATATGTTTTCAACATAGTATCTCAAATTCCATGTAACGTGCTGTTTTATTTTTTAATTTATGGAAGCCCAAAAATGACATAATACAAGTCTATTCAATTTTTACAAAGAATTTAATCGCATTATTTAATAAAAAAATTTCTTAAAGATCTTGCTGAATGCTTTGATTTTGCTAATTCTGACTTCACTTTGTCAAAAATTAGAAGTATTACTCTGCAGCGCTATATTTACACATGATTAAGAACTAAAAAGCAGACCAGGAAAATGACATTCAGTGACAATGGTATTTTAATTATTAAAAATTCCTTGTACAATGCAGAATTTTTTACCCTTTTCATACATTTCTTTTAAAAGATTTTGTTTTAAAAAAATTAATTAGAAATTAAAAAACTATATAAATATATTTATACAGCGTACAAGAATGCCTTTTACTTTGCACACATCATATCACAGTGTAAAATACCAGGAAAATGACAATCCGAAATTCTAAATCTTTTACGGCTTTATTTATGTTATCAGAAATGTTATCTCCCTTGAAAATATTTCTAAGGGTATTTTAATTAGAATGTATGAAAAAAATGTATTATGTAACATTTAGTATTAATTTTACTGTGCAGACTGAAATTTCCGTATTCGTTTATATTCAACCACTGTTTCTTTTATAGAAAGCACGGTTGATCATACGCTGTAAACAAATTATTTATGGGATAATCTAAGTTTCAATGTACTAAAATTGCAATGCTGTCAGGATAAAAAATTTACGAAAAGTAACAAAATCAAAGAAAACTGTTATTAGCAAACGTATTCTCTTTACTTAAATTCTTTGGGAAAAATACAAGTAAAGAGATTTTATTTTGAAAATAGAGTTTCATACTCTCATATCCAGAGATATTTCTGTACGACAGCATGAAGATACGTGACTTACCATACCGTAAAAGTTCGCCAATGGGAATTGATCGTATGTTCGACTTATACTATAGCCATCCTACCGTGAGGTTTTACCCTTTTTGGCCAATCTGAAAAGACCTTAGCAAATCATTTACTTCAGAATAAACAAGAGGATTGAAAACAAAGATCGAATGTTTAGCATTGAAAGACCAAGCTTTAGTTTCTTCCTCTGCCATATAATTGACAAAGGGTAGTAAAAGTTAATGGTGAATGCATTAATTGAAATTTACATTTAAGTCTGTTCTTATCTCTAAAAGGGCAATTTTATGACATAGTTTAAATGTATTTTAATCGCAAATGCAAGAAACTAACAGGTGTTGTTGTTCAGAACCTATCTAATCGCACTCATTTTCCTGTTTTTTTTTAGAAATACAATAAATGTTTCAAGAAATATCGTCAAAGTTGACGTTTGAATTGAATTTTCCGATGAATGCAGAAAAATCAGTTAACGGAAGGAGTAAAATTCTCTGTCACGCGAACAAAAACAATTGTAACTCAAAAAGTAATATATTGATCAAAATATAAAAAACGCAGTTCGATTTGAAAGCGCTTAAATAGACCGGACTTCCAATTCTATATCTTTCTATAGAAAATAGAAACTTTGAATGTGTAAAAATATTTATTGCCTGGTAAGTGGATAGTTGCGAAAAGCCTTAAATAAATGTTATTTGTAAACAAACAGTTCTACAAATTATTACAATTTTATTGACAACAAAATACAAGTTACTACTATATAGTGTTAAAATCTGTAAAATATCAACGCTGCTTGAATTTCATAACTTAAAATCGAAAACTCGAATGACCTATGACATCTGCAATGTTTATCTCACTATGTAAACAGAAGTTTTTTATTCAAGTATCATTATCGTTCAGTAAATCTAAATAAAAATTTCTATTTACATTAATATTATTAGTGACCGTAAATGATGTAATAAAGCATCCATCGGTCCTTTAATACACATGAAATAGATTCAAAACAAAGGAAAAAAATTAAGATATGAAAAATACTAGAACCTTTATAACAGAGATAGGAACGCATACTGAATTTTTAAAATGATAAGTAAATGCTTTTCCACTTTTTAGGTAGATTTCGCAAGAAATACTACCTATTGCAATCGCACCAGTTTATCTATCTGTCTATCTATCTATCTATCTATCTATCTATCTATCTATATATATATATATATATATCCCTTTTTTATGGACACGATAACTTCTATAATTCTTCACCAATTTTCACCAAACTGGTACATAAAATCAAAGGGGTTTAAATCTTGGATAAGTTCGTTAATGGGCAAAATTGGACCAAGGGGGTCGGAATAGGGGGGGGGGCGTTTTTGTGAAAACCGAAAAAACGCCATAACTTCTTAATTAAAGTAGATATCGAATCGGTTTAAAGATTATATTACTTCTTAAAAATGGGCCAAAAGTATATGCATGACAGATTTTTGATAAATTTAGAAGTGGGCTCAAGGGGCGAAAAAAACAGGGATTTTGAGAGAAAAAAATTCATAACTTCGTCAATTTTCTAGATATCAAGTCCGACTAAATTTTTTTTAAATGTTTTTAAAATTATCTAAAGCTTTTGTATTTACAAGTTTTTGATAGGACCAACTTTTACCGATGAAAAAAATTAAAAACGAAAAGAA
Organism: Maratus speculifer; assembly: GCA_964019185.1. Taxonomy (NCBI): domain Eukaryota; kingdom Metazoa; phylum Arthropoda; class Arachnida; order Araneae; family Salticidae; genus Maratus; species Maratus speculifer. The sequence goes on along the minus strand of OZ025289.1, from coordinate 93,906,939 downwards.
AAAGGGCGCTGAAAAAGAGAAAAATCCATAACTCCGTCAATTTTTAAGCTATCAAATCTGATTAAATTTATTTTACATCTTCTCAAAAATATCTAGAATTTTTATATTAACAAGTTTTTCGTAGGACCAATTTGTATAGTAAAAAGAAATTTAACAAAATTAGAATTAGGAGAAAAAACCTCAAATCCAAACTGCTTATATTCTGACTCATTTTTAAATTCATTTTTGATTTTAAACGCATCCAAATAGTAGAACCTCTTATTTAGAAACTGTAGAAAGTGACGCATTGGTCAATTTTTTGATAAAGACAGAATATATTTCAAAAAAGGCTACCAAAAAGGGTATTTTGAACAGAATTTCCGAAAGTCATCGGAACTGAAAATTGAAGGAATTATTCAAATAAGAAATTGCGTTTTTTTCTAACTCGTTTTTAAATCCATTTTTGTTCTCAAACTCATCCAATTTACGGATCCTCTTATTTAGGAGCTATATAATGTGATGCATCGGTCAGTTTTTTGATAAAGACAGAATATATTTTGAAAAAGGCTACCAAAAAGAGTATTTTGAACAGAATTTCCCCAAGTCTTCGTGATTTGAATATTTAAGGAAGTTTTCACATAGCAAATTGCGTTTTTTATGACTCGTTTTAAAATCCATTTTCGCTCTCAAACGCATCCAATTTACAGATCCTCTTATTTAGGAACTATATACTGTGACGCATTGCCCAATTTTTGATAAAGATAGAATATATTTTTAAAAATGCCGTCAAAGTGAGTATTTCGCACAAAATTTTCCGAAGCAATCATGATTAAAGAATTAAGGATGTATTCAAACAACAAATATGTTATTTTATGACTTATTTTTAAATTCAATTTTTTTCTCAAATGCATTTAACTGGCAGTTTTTTTGTTATTTAGGAACTGTATAATGTACTGTTTTGGTCGATTTTTTAATAAATTCAGAATCTATTTCAAAATATGTTGTCAAAATGGGCATTTGAGCTGAATTTTTCTTAAGATGATTCTGAAAAAACCAGTTTTTGTAGAAAAATGAAATTAAAAATTTTTCATAAACGGCCAAATGAAGTTATTAAACTGGGTGTATCTCTAATCATATATATATATATATATATATATATATATATATATATATATATATATATATATATATATATATATATATATATATATATATATATATATATATATATATATTGTTGTTGTTGAAATGAGCACTTTTCGAAATCTACCTAATCCTAGAGGATCCCACCTATAGGCCCAGCCGACAGGGATTTTTTTTTATATATAATTATTTTTTCTTCTTCAATGTCTTTCACGCAAAGATATCTTATTAAACTCCTACGCATTTTTAGTCACATTATCAAAATCTATTCAAAAATAAAGTTGTTTAAGGATCTGAGTGATATATTACACAAATTGATGTTCAGTTGGGAAATGAAAGTATTATTTATAATCTTGCAGGAAAAATTTTGATATCTTATAGTTTTTTCCTTAACATGAAAGCTTTAAATGAAAATCTACGGAGAAACTATATTTAAACTGGTGAAAGAGAATTCGATACTACTAATCCGATTTTACAACATAAACCTGAAAAAAGGGATTTTTTTTTCTATATTTGTATTTACAATTCGTTTCAATACATTGCTATTGAATCCCTGTTCTTTCCGCTTTTAAATAATTAGCACTGCATTAATAAAGGATGCATGTTTCTTTTCTATCAATAATGTTGTTCTATAAAGATAATTTTTATGTAACTATGTTATATTTACATATTATAGTTTAATAATTAAATGCAATTCAATGCATGAGTTACGTAATGCATGCAGCATAGATTCATAATGAATAGATAATGCATGCATCAGTTAATCCATTAAGAGGATATCAATTCATTGTGTAGATTTTTCCTTAATTATAATATGCGGTGTTATTTAAATATTCATTAAATATTTATTCGAGTTTTTCGTAAACAATGTTGTAAGCTTAATATAATTTGCTTAAGGCAGTATTCGGTTATAATTTTAAATTCAAGTTATTTCGGTTAAAATTTATTCGGTTATAATTTTAACTGTAATGTGTTTTTAAGTTATGAAATGTCTATATTATTTTATCGTCTAATTTTAATAAATAATTAAATGTAATACAGCACACAAAAATATATTACACAAACATTGTTCATTTATTTTTGTTAAATGATTTATTTGTTGAATATTTTAAATTATTCTTTTTTATTATTTTTGCCGAAATATTTTACCGACTAGGACTAAATATTTCGACAAGTTAGCCCAGACCTAGCCAATTGGAAATCATACTGCTAGAATTACAAATATGACGACTAAATTATTATGTTCATAATTAATATTCTGTATAAAAAAAGTGTATTTAGAAATGAAAATTTATGTTATGTTTCATCTTCGCTTCAAATAAATCAGTTATTACTTTTTTTTCTAAAAAGAAAAGAAAACATGCATTTGTAATAATTATATATTTAGCATTCAAAGAACATAACGGTACAAGAAAAATGCAATTTCGGGAAGAACCAGGATGGTCGTATGTACTTCAATTAAGAAATTATGCTCAAAATTTTTATATAGAAAACGTGCATTTCAAAATAGTATCTGTTGTTAATTATACATTTTTACTCTAGATATACAAGTAAATTTTAATTAAGTAGATAAAGTTTTGTAAACATCAAAAGACTTGCAAAATATTTTTCTTAACAGCGCACCACAATTCCTCCAAAATATGGGGTTTAGCTACGTGTGGTTTGTGGTTACTGCGCTATTACTATAATGTGTTATTAACATAAAACAACGACGAAATGTCATTAAAGTGTAAAATAGTATAATTATCCATATAACAGCTTAAGCATATACATTCGTTTTTACCTTACAAAAACAGTTACGTAACTAAATAATAGACTAAATACAGACTGAATTTCAATCGCTTAACCCATTCGAGATTTTAGCTGAAAATATGCTCTTTTAAAAGACAGAATATGTTTACATAATATGAATAAAAATAACAGGAAAAATACAGAATGTGTGTTTATTACCAGTAATATAAAAGAATAATAATTACTTTTTTAAGAAAAGGGATATTTTGGGGGGATTACAAAAGCAAAAATAACTTAAGAAAAACAAAAAAAAAAGGTACCAATCAAGTTAACATTGTATAATTGACATGTTTCTCGAAGGAGTTAATCGCTATTTCATCAGTGAAATACCAATGGGGGTGAGGAGAGGGACACTTTTACAGCTATCTTAATTAAGAGAATTTTAATCCCAACTCTTACGTAATACTTTGATTGTTTTAACATTTTCCTCAAAAATTAGTTGCTAAAATTTTAAGAAAGTTTAACTTCAGTGTTATTTTTCCGCTATTAATAAAATTTCTTTTTCAAATCTCACACACACATTGATTGTTTATATAACTTAGATCTTTACCAAATTTTTTTTTAATTGTTTCTTTTTTATATTGGCCAGATCAAATATGATCTTAGATTTCTTTTACATTAGCATAAAGGATGACAAGAATGACCTCCCCGGGAACTCAGTTTTCGCTTTAAAGTATAAGTGCATTCCCGGGAGAGGGGGGGATAAAAGAATATAATCTAGAAGTTTTCCGGAAGTTTCAAGAACATTGTTTTATTGCTCAACATTGTTGGTTTTTGCAAATATGGTCAACTTTTAATCATCCGCCATTATCCAAAAGTGTCCTACTTTCGATCTTAATTTTTAAAAAGCGTACCACATCTTTCAAAATCTTCACTCCTTAGTCAATGGGTTATTTTCCAAGCATTTGTAGATCCTTTATATATTTTTTTCGGTTTAGTTTCTCGTTTTCCGGTAGATGTCTGCTTTTGTCCATGCAGTTGTTATTGATGATTTCTTCTATTTGGTTATTTGGGCGCTTTCCCCAGCCTCGATTTTTCTAGCAGGCTGTGTCGAGTTCGGATGAAGAATCTCGATAATAGACTCGAAACGGCTATTTGCTACTTTCATACATTATATGACCATTTCTAAACGTTGGTTTTTTTTCTTTATAGTATAAAATTTGTTTGATTTCTTTCTCAAATATTATATTTTTCAGTAGTGTCTTTATAATGACTAAAACAATATTAAGGCAAAAATTGCGTGAAGGAAATTAATTCTAAGTGATTAAAGATATACGTTTGTTTTTCCTTAAATTCTCCAAACATTTGCGTGTGTTCTAATACCAATTGTTTATGATTATTTCCTATTTACATTTAAATTAACACATCTTTTTAGTCTAATTGAGTTGAATCATTCTCTGAGGTGCACTGTCTGGAGTAAATGAAATTAAATCTGTCAGTTGAAAATAATATTTCAAGCTTTAATCGCTACAATAAGTCATAAAAGTTGTTTGTGTGATTGAAGCTCGATGACGAACTTAAAAACAAACACCAAACTATTTCAGATGTAATTTTCTTTTACATTTTTCATTTTTGGGTGAAAAAAGTCCGGGCCAGGATTCGAACCAGGATTGTATTGGCTGGAACCGCCAATGCTCTTCCAACTGAGCCATCCCGGACATGAACACTGGAGGACTATTTCACCCAATTAACCTCAACGATCAATTTATCTGTCTTGATACTATGGATCAGCTCAACAGAATAAATCGAAGGTCGATATATGGAACTGCAGAAAATCGATGCATACGAAAATACATTAGATTTCGTAAAAAGTGAAACAGATTAGCAGAGCGTCGAAATTCAACTTGTATTAGATTAATTTTAAATACGATTATTCAAATCGTTAAATTAATTATAACACATATAAATTTTGTAAGGGGTGAAAAAGTCCCCTATAATTCTTCCGGGATGGCTCAGTTGGAAGAGCATTGGCCACTTCAGCCGATACATCCCTGGTTCGAATCCTGACCCGGACTTTTTTCACCCAAAAATGAAAAATGGAAAAAAATTACATCTATTATAATTAATTTACCGATTGAATAATCGTGTTTAAATTTAATCTAACCAAACTATTTATTATTGACAAATTTTTGTATTTAATACGTAAAAATTACGTTCGTGAGACTATGAAAGAAAGGGAAAATTTATTGGAACTAGTCGTGGGGACACCATTATACTTACCCATCATGGATATAAATAATATAATATATGAAAATAAAACATGTTTAAACTATTTATAAAATGCATTGCTATTCTAAAACAAAATTTAAACGTACATTTAAATATTTTAATATACATAGCATTGCTGTATTAATTAATTGCTGATGACCAATTTCGACGAATTATATAAAACGCCAAAACTACTCAAGTAGTAACGAATTGCGTAAAAGAAATATCCCTATAGCTCCGAAAATAATAACCATATTAACTAACAGTTTACTGCGTCTATTAAGCGCCTCATTTCCAATTAAAATACATCTTTGAATTGCAATTTGAATGAAATACAGGGTCATGAAAAATCGAAGAATTTGGAAAACTGGATTACAAATATCTCGGCAACTAATAATTCGATCGACTTCGTTCGTTATGCAAAATTTGTGTTATTTTATTGCCTTTTACGTTCATTCCTTAAAATAAAAAAGCAAAAATTTTTATATACTTTACATCAGAACGAAATTTTGAGAGTCCTAAAAAAATTGTTACGGACAATCGAGATTGCTCATGTTAAATTGATTTCGTCACATTCTTACATATTAAGTACATAGAAATTTTCAAGTCTCGGACGGCAATTTGTTTTCTAAAAGTATGTTTTCTGGAATCTCAAGTATCTGAAACGTGTAAATCTCTCATTTTTTTTTTTTCAATTTTCAAAATGATTGCAAGACTTACCCTATATTACGTATGATGGGTTAGTAAAAATTCTATGAACCCTCATAGCTTGCATGGCCACAGTGACATCACAATAACGTCTCTTTGAGTCACTTTGGTCACCTCACATTTGTGACCAAAATGCCACCACTCAGTGACGTCATATTGTGACTGAGATGTGACTTTCATAAAAATCTTTGGAAAATTACAAAAATTCTTCAAAATATGTTATTTATTTTAAAAAACTTGTTTCTGGCAATTTAAATATCGTTGCGTTTGTCACAGTTTCGTCACAATGTTAATGTCAAAGTAGTCACTATTGAGACATTTTTCACAAATTTGTCTCACCGTGACTTCACAAAGTGGTCACAATGTGACGTCACAACAAGCTCTAAAACGGCCATAACTACTTCATATTTTAGTCACTGTGACTTCACATAGACATCACATGACGTCACAACGACGATCAATGGTCACAAAGTCACAATGTGACTTCACAACGACGTCGCAGTAACGTCACCATGCCTTACAGGGAAGAACGTGAGTGCCAAATGTGGTTCGTAAATTTTAATTATGGTTATTTTTGGTGGACTACTCACCGTCTTTCAGAAAGACATACTGAAATTAATCACAAGAAGATAAAAACTCTAATCGTTGGAAATCTACTGCTTACAAGAGAGAGCTTAGAGGCACATTGAATATTTATCGTTCCAGGGATCAGAGTGACTTTGAGTCTGATGCATTAGAAATTTCGATATTTAGTTGCGAATGAACTGGAAAAATGGAAAAGAAAACATAAAAATATATATTTAATAGTAAATGTAGGAAATAATAGATCACAAATATTCATATTTCTTACGCATCATAAAATCAATATAAAAACTATAGTATTAAGCTTATAACTAGACAAATGTTAGAATTTCAAACCCAATTACTGAGGCAAATAATGTTTTTGTTTTCATAAAGTGACATTTATCGATTTAACAAATAAATTTGAATTTCTTAGACCTTCACATTTCTTTTAAAGGATTTTGTAGGACAATTGATTAGTTTATACAAATTTCAAACTCACTATCGATTTTATGTTACTAGCAATCAATTACACCTAATGACCGTATACTGACATTTCAATGTTGTTCACTATCAGATTTCAATGCTGAGTTCAAAAAATTTTACATTTTAAGTTTTGGAATGTTTAAATGCAAATATTTTTAAAAAATGAGCTGACAAACGCATAACGATACTAATTATCCGTTCAACTATTTTAACTTCTACGTTGCTCATTAAGATATATAAAGAAATCGAAATAGCGTATTTTCGACACTAATCCTTTAATTGCGTACTTTCGGGGTGTGTACATTCTACTGTAATATTTAAAAATTTATTTCTTTTAAAGATTATTCCCATTGCTATAAAGTTTATTCCAAAACTCATACTGGAAGCAATGTTGAATTATTTCAAATTTGTCTTAGAAAAAAGCATTCTCTTCAGAATAAATTTATTTGAAAAAAATAGTTATTTAAAAAAATACAATTTTACAAAATTTTTAATCAGAAATATGGAAAGCTGTACTTTGAGTACGTTATTCAAATAATGAATTGAATTTTTTTAGCTAAAAATTTATTATCTATAAACTGGAATTTAAAATTTTCATTAAAATTATTTGTTTAATTAAAAATTGAAATATAACTACAAAAAATTGTCTTTTAGATTTTTTTAAATACAGAAGTCATTAACTTTAAACACTCATAAAGATCATTAAATTATTGTATTTTTAAACTATTGAATTAATTCATTTTTAAAATGCTATTTTATGCTATTATCAAAACCTAGGCCTCGACCTGGCCTTCAATCTCCGTCAGTGCCACCTAATGCTTGAAATTCCAACTAAAATAAAAAATTACGGTAAAACCTCCTGACATTATACATAACCCTCCGGCAAAAATTTTTAAATAGCTGTCACCTTTTGCAAGTTATTGAATTTTAAAATCCATCAGTCATTTTTGGGACACCCGGTATGTACACACACACACACACATACACTATATTGCCATTGATTATGGGACACTTGCGATTTTAGACATTTTACTAAATATCTAGAAAAAATACATCAGGAATCATCTCGAAACTCTTAGTGTATAAATATAATAGTATACGTCATACATCTCCGTGAAGATTTTTTACAGAAACGCCATAGGGGACCGTCAACAAATTAAAAAAGAATGAATATCTTTTGAATAACCCTGTCAAAACTAATGTAGCAAAAGCACTCAAACTCTAGATTATGATTGAATGCCTTATTTTAATAAACTGTGTTCATTTTTATGCAAATAGCATGCACACTCGCAGAGTAATTAAGGTTTTTATAAAAATGGTCCCAAATTTTTCTAAGTTTTTCCATTATAATTTTCAGAGTTCTAAATATAAAATAATATTTTTTTCAGAAAATATGACAAACAACATTGCACACAGTACCCAGTAATCAGAATTAAAAAATAATAAAAATTGTATGAAAAATGAGTAGGTTTACTATATAATTTTTTACTGCGCATGCGTCAAAGATATCAAAATTTCATTTGCATATTATGTTAGCTAAATGTATAGAGCAACTTTTGTAAAAGTCTCAAAATCATAGCTTGAAAATTCTGAAAGTAATCGTCTATAGAAAAAGGACAAAATCCGTTGTTTCCAAAATGAAGCAAAAAAATGAGGGATTTTATCCAAATGCAGTAGTACATCCCATATTGTGTATTCTATATTGACACTAATCAATGAATATATGGATACAACCCCTCTTGTTTTTGCTTCATTTTGAGAATAACGGATTTTCGACTTATTCAATTGACGATTATTGTCAGAATTTTCAAGTTATGATTTTGTGACTTTCACAAAAGTTGCTCTATACACTTAGCTAACATAATATGCAAATGAAATTTTGATATCGTTGACGCATGCGCAGGAAAAATTTATTTAGTAAAACGACTCATTTTTTATACAATTTTCATTATTTTTTAATTCTGATCACAGGGTACTGTGTGCAATGTTGTTTGTCATATTTTCTGAAAAAAATAATATTTTATATTAAGAACTCTGAAAATTATAAGGAAAAAACTTGGAAAAATTTGGGATCATTTTTATAAAAACCTTAATTACTAAGCGAGTATGCATGCTATTTGCATAAAAATGAACAAGGCTTATTACAATAAGGCATTAAATCACAATCTAGAGTTTGAGCGCTTTTGCTACATTAGTTTTGACAGGGTTATTCAAAAGATATTCATTCTTTTTTAATTTGTTGACTGTTTCCTTTGGAGTTTCGGGAAAAAATCTTCACGGAGATGTATGACTTTAATTATTATATTTATACACTAAGAGTTGCGAGATGATTCCTCATATATTTTTCTAGATATTTAGTAAAATGTCTAAAATCGCAAGTGTCCCATTATCAATGGCAATATAGTGTATATATATATATATATATATATATATATATATATATATATATAACAGAATGAGAAAATACACAATGTATGTATCATAACCAAAAGTGAAGTAACTAAGTGCTTTAATATAAATTTAGATATATTTATACATAAATTAATGTACAGGTATAGTTTACCAAGTAGCATTTTTCAAGAATGGAAGTATCATATACTAAAGGAATTAGAGAGGGAATATGTTCGGGATTGTGACAGTATGTCTCGCGAATTTCCAAGAAAAAATTATAATTACATACGTTGACGAGGCTACCACAAATTACGCATTGATATGCTAGTAATTGTACAGTACACTTTTGAATGATTGCCATAATAATAAATGTCACTATAAACCTTTGAATTCAAAAATCATAGTTGTAAAGAATAAAATGAAAGGACTCTATAAAAAAGTAAAGTTATAACAAAAAAAGTCAAAGTTTCCCATATCTTATACTAGTTCCTAAATTTCACAAAAAAGCCAGTTAAAATCAGAAGCATTAGTTGTGGTTTTTGGTTCTTACGTTGAAGTAGTTAGCGAGAAACTAAAGGAGATTTTAACTGGAGTGTTTTGCGGAATGATGAGCAGGAATGATGAACAGTCAACATTTATTATAAAAATAGTTACACGTTATTGGATAAGCTGAAAAAAAATTAAAAATTCATTACTGGTCTGTTTGCATATGATTTTGCAGACCTTCATAATACAATAGATTTAACGGATTTAAAAGAGAAAATTGTGGAATTTTATGGTACAGAGAGTAATACAGAAACTGACATCGATTTAATTTTGAATTTATTTCAATTTGTTGTACAAAAAAATTATTTTATGATGGTAAAAAAAAATGTTCAGACAAATTCGTGGCATTCCAATGGGGGGGGGGGGAGTTGTAGTTCAATTTTAGCTGACATATATCTTCATTTATATGAAATTAACAATAATTTAAACAGAAATATTTTGTGCTAAAGATATATAGATGATATTTTAATAGTTAAATTGGATAACGATAATACACATCTTGATTTCATATATTACCCTACTTCCTTAAAATTGGAGCCCTTCTCAGTGGATTGCAGTTGTATAGATTTTTTTAATGTAAATATACTTTTAGAGCGAAAAAAATGGTTACAAAGATACTTGATATACGAAATATTTCCGAACTTTAAAGTTAATGCATTTCGATTCATGTATTCGCATTTCAGTAAAAAGAAACATCTCCAGAAATGGTTTGATTCGTATCGATAGGCTGCGTTCAAAGATAGGAGATGTGGTTGATGATACTGTGGAGTGGTACAGACTGGGTTCTGAACAGGGTTACACTAGGAACTTTATGAAAAGTATTATGAACGATTTTGTTAAAGGTAGCTGTTATCGAAATGAACTGAAATCAGTATTGAATGAAGTTGATAGCTTCGATAAGTTTCATGATCCAGATTACTAGTCTGTTGTGGAGTACCGCTGGTCGATGCTTTCGTTTTCTGTTTCTTTTGCTTTTAGTTAATTTCAATTTTGGTTGTGACGGGCATGGGGGGATGTTGCATGCTTAAAATCAGATTTAACCCAGCAGTGCATGTCATTAGCTACGCCGTCCGTCTCCTTGTTTGTTTTTCTATCATGTTTTATGGTTCATATATTTATGAGTTGTTATTTTGATGGATTAGTTTTATAGTTTATGGATTAGTTTATAGTTCGCGTATTAATTTTTCAATTTTGTTTAACGGTTTAGATGTTTGTGAGTTACTGCTTTTAAGATTAGTTTTATTGTCTATGTATAGATTTTTTAAGTACAATAGATGTGGTGTGTAATTTAAGTTAATATACCAGTTTTAATTATATATATATGTACTATATAACTGATTGTGGAAACAAATTCTTTTTCGGCAGAAATTAGGGACATTTTCGAAATTCAGTTTATGATTCAATTTCGGTTGTAGAAACCTTTTTTCTTTGATTGCAAATAACAACATTTAAATATGTATTTTTATAAGAACGATAATAATAAAGTACAGATTTATAGTTCCGTTTGTAAGAACACAAAGAATATTTTTCTATCCTATTATTGTTTTGTTTCCAGTAAAGAATGAGACAGAAAAACAAAGGATTTCGTGATCGTAAACTCTAACTGATAGGAAGATATATCTCATTGAACACTCCCATAACCTTAGGAAATTCTTTCAACCTTATCCCATGATAAAGTGAAAAAATATATATTGAGTGAGAGTTTATGCATTTGGATCCGATTTGTCATGAGCTGCTGACACAAAAAAGCACGCGAGGTATATTTTTTCCGGGACTGGGAGTTTAGTTTGGTGTATATTTTTAGAAGAAAAGAGAGAAACAATAAGAAAAAACGTTAATTTACGTTAATTTACTTAAATAAAATATTTAAAAAAATGGTTATTATATTTTTATTTTTCATTAAAAATAGATATTTGTTATTTGCAGCCTGTTTTATTTTGGTATTGTAAAAAATGACATATTTTGATTAATATTATAATTTATTAGAAATCTGAGAAATAAAATATTCATAGCTATTCAATGCTTATAAGTTTATCTCTTTTAACGTATCAAGAAATTGAGTAAATTGACGATTCTGATTCTTCAAATAAATATTTCCACAAAAATTAAAAATAGCATTAGTTGAGTTCTACTGATTCTATCAGAATAATTTATTATCATTGTTAAACAAACATGAGTAATAATTTTATATATGCAATTTAAAAAATTGCAACGACCATTTGGAAAATGATTTTTTCAAAGACCAAAATTTGACATTTATAAATAAATTCTATATTTAAGAAAGTAATAATAAACATATAATTTTTATGATGACCGAAACGTGGAAACTGCAAATTTTTAAACTTGTAAACATTGCACATTTTCAATTTTTATACCATCGTAAAGGGAAAAAATTTATTTTTGAATCGTTATGTTTGGAAAACATAGCTCTTTTCTTTTTTTCTTTTTTGTAGCTTTTAATACAATTTTGTCACCGTTTGCTGCTGAAACTAGGAATATTTCCAAAATTCAGTTTATGATTCGGTTTCGGTCAAACAAATTTATTTTGACTGAATACTAATAAAACCATTTAAATATGTGCCTTTATTAGAACGAAAATAAACTAGTTGGATGTGTCAATCCCGAAACATTCTTCTATCTCATAAGAACATTTTAATATTAAAACCTTTTACACGCCAATGTTCCATAAGTGGAACATCAACTTCAAAATTCTGCAAAAAATTCATTTTTATTCCTATTGCCCTGTAAAAATTAGTATTTGAAAAGAAAGTATGACTTGATTTTTTGGCGTTGATTTTACGTTGATAAAATAAATCATGTCTTAGGGGAAAAATCGTAAATTAGGACTTTTTTTAGACTTTTTTTTGGGCAAAATTCAAAAATTCATAGAAAATTCAAAATTTAACAAATATTTTATAACTAAGTGAGATCAAGTAAAAGTAATCATTTTATTAGTAGAACACAAGTTATTAAAAAAAAGATTGATTTTTATTGTTTATTTTAGATAAGAAATGTGCATGTTCCATAAATGGAACATTGGCGTGTAAAGGTATATTTTTTAACATGATAAAGTCTTTTGGTTGCAATGCATATAAGTTTTGATAAAAAGTTTCTGGATACGAGGTGGTTTAGTAAGTGTCGGCAAAAGATGGTTATGACACTGATATACTTTATTTTCCCCATCCATACCCTGTCCCTTACCCTCCCCCTCCCCCCTTCTCTCTCTTCCACACTCGTTCTCCCATCTGAAGTGGATTACTCATAACTGACAGGGAAAACATGTTTGTTTGTTGATAGTTAGACATTGTTTATGACTCAAATAAGCTATAATGTAAGAAGTGACTTTGGAAAAAAGCGTGAGAAGTAATTCATATGATTTTACTTTACTCTGCGATTTCCTTCATTTAGAATACCTCATACAGACCAGATGTCTCTTTCAATCCATTTCGAACAATAGAAGAGGCACTAGAATATTTTTATGAATTAGCAGATGATTCTGAAGAGGAATTCATTGACATTTGTTAATTACATTATCTGTACAATCAACACAAAGAAAATGTGTTGTATGCTAGAAGAACACAAAAAAATGTTTTGAATGTGAAAAGAAGACTACATGGAAATGCTTCTCTAACTATCATGGATAATAGATCAAATGTAGGACACAAAAATTAAGGACAATCTATCTATCTATCTATCCATATATATATATATATATATATATTTAATTTTTGGTAATTTTTTTTTTCTCTTTTGTATTTTTTTTTTAGATTTTGATTTATTTGATTATTTTGCAGTAAATTGTATTACAGACATTATTATTATTATTATTTTCCATTACATTTTTTGTATATATTTCTTTTTTTAATTTTGATAAATAATTGTAAAGATGCTTTCCTACAGTGAGTACTGCCCATCATCTATATAATATATTATTTAAGCAAGTGGGAAAGTTTTTTTTCTAAAAGCTTTGTGGGGTCTTGAGCATTTTTGCTGGAATAGTTGCTGAAATCGCAAGTAAAATGAAGGCTCTATGGGCGAAGCCCGGCTGTTTATCTGCTTAAATTGCGTTATTACTGAAAAATGCCTATACATTATCTATAATCATGAAAAAAATGTGCACAGAAATAGAGTTTTTAGTTTAAATGTTGTTGATCATACTTTATAAAAACATGTGAAAAAACTAAGTGTTTCCCGCCAATGTTCCATTTGTGGAACATGCTATAAATCATAGACAAAAATTTTTTTTCGAGAAAAAAAATTACTCATAGTGCTTATGTTTGAGTTTTAATGGGATTTTTACCAATAAATAATTTGCGTTACCTTTCGATCATAGTGCGGCGTTTAAAAGGTTAAAAAAAAATAGTGGTAACTCCAAAGTTACCCACTATCGAATTTCCTCGAACATTTGACCTAGCCTAATGAGATTCTGGTATCCGAAAAGCCTAAAACGCAAAATTTAATTAATATCCTAAGAAAATGAGATTAGTAGTGCCTCATGTTGGGTAATTTATACTAAAACCTAATAAGGATCTATTGATGTCAAGACCTAGCAGAATCTGAAATTTGATGGAATTTCGTCTATTAGTTCTTGAGATATAGTTATAACAAAAAATTCGCAAAACGTAGCACAGCAACATCATATCTTGGACAATTTATGCCAAAACGTAAAAAAGCGTCTAATTATGTTATGGTGTAAAAGAATCTGAAGTTTGATGAAATTCTGTTCATTAGTTCTTGAGATATAGCTAGTTTAAAAAAAACCGTGTAAAATATAGCACAGCAGCACCATCAGTTGAAGGATTTATAACAAAACGTAATCATCGTGTAATTATGTTATATGTCATTTTGTAACAAAATGTGAAGTTTGGTGAAATTCTGTGCATTGGTTGTTGAGATATAGCTATCGGAAAAATCGTGTAAAATGCAGCATAGCTGCACCACCTGTTGCAAGGTTAATACCAAAATGTAATCGGCGTCTAATTATGTTATATATTTTAGTGTAAAAGAAACTAAAATTTGATGAAGTTCTCTGCATTAGTTCTTGAGACATAGCTATCGCAAAAATCGTGCAAAATGTAGCATGCAGCGCCACCTATAGGGCAGTTCACACCAAAACCTTATCAGCGGCTATGTATCTCCCGGTATCACGGAATCTGAAGTTTGGTGAAATTCTGTGCATTAGTTTTTGAGATATAGTTATCATGAAAATCATGAAAAACGTGGCATAATAGCGCCACCTGCTGGCCAATTTACACCAAAACATAATCAGCGTCTATGTATATCAAGGGGTCACAGGATCTGAAGTTTGGTGAAATTCTGTGCTTTAGTTCTTGAGATATAGCAATCTTGAAAATCATGAAAAACGTAGTATAGCAGCGCCACCTGCAGGCCAATTTTGATCAAAAACCAATAGGCACTAATTCATATCAAGGTATAATTGAATATAAAATTTTATTAAATTTCGAGCATTAATTCTTGAGATAGAGCGCCCAAAAATTTTTTGTCACATACAGACAGACTCACAGACAGACTGACAGACTCACAGACAGACATTTTCTAAAAATAGTCAAAACGTGTTCAGGACCTTCTAAAACGTATAAATCCTTCGAAAACCGGAAGTCGAAAATTTTCATGAATCCAGTACTTTCTTCTTGTAAAGGTAGAAGAAAGTAAAAATAACAGATTTATTTATCGGTTTGTGAAAACACATCTCGCAAAAATTTATTTCTATCCTTTTACTCTTTGATACCAGTAAAGAACGATAAAAAATAAAGGATTTCATGACCGAACACTTTCACATATGTGAAGATAAATTTCATTGAACACTCCCATTATCTTTGGAAATTCTTTGAAATTTATCCCATGATAAAGTTAAAATATATATATTGATTGAGAGTTTATACATCTGGATCCCATTTATCATGTGTGCCATTGATCGCCCCTAACACAGAAAAGTACGCGAGGTATTAATTAATTTATTTATTTATTTTTTTTTATTTTTTTTTTTTTATCGGGATGGGGAGTTTAGTTTAGTATATATTTTCGGAAGAAAACAAAATGAATTTACTGTAATAAGAAAAGACGTTAATTTACTTAAATAAAAGTTTTTAAAAAATGGTTATTGTACTCTTATTTTTTGTTAAAAGCGGATGTTGATTTTTCTACCACCATTTAGCCCTTTTTGGAGGGAGTATTTCTAAAATCGCTGAAGTATGTGTTTTTTTAGAAGATTTTTTTTTCTTAAAATTCAATTTTCCACTGTAAACGGTTGACGAGATGTAGCAAAATGCCCCAGAATTTTTGCCCCCACCCCCCGTAGAAGGGAATTTTCAAAAATCCCGTTTTTAGTGCACGCTTACATCATTAGAAGTGCTTCGCAATCTTTATGTATCTAGGTTCAAAATTTTGGACTGTGCGTTGATAATCAGCTATTTTATATATGTATAGATTAAACTAATAATAATTAAAATATATAAAAAGTTTATTACAATTTTTTAACGTTCTTTTTGTTAATTCCCTAAACTTAAACATGAAAGTTGTCCATTTCAAATAATTTAAGTAGAAAACATTAAAGAATTTAAAATATGTGTACAGTATTTTTAATAAAAGCAATGGTTATTAAATAAAGTCTCAATTTTTTAAATATATTAGTCGCTGGTTATTGACATGAGACCATGCTTTTTAGTTATCATAAATAAAAATTATATTATGTTTTATGGTTAGTTTTCGCTGGAAACTTATTTACGTACATACGCATATATGTTAGGTTTTTTGTTGAATTTTTTATGAATATTTAATTAATCTACAATACGCAAAATTAATTAAGAATTATATATTATTATATATAGCACATATATGTTTTATATAATTGATTTTTGGGAACAAATTATTTTTCTGATAAAACTAGGAAGATTTCCAAAACTCCGTTTTTGATTCTGTTTCTGTTGTTTTAGTCGAATAGTAATAAAAACATTTAAATATGCGATAATAAAAAAGCGATAATAAAAAAGTAGAGATATATTTATCCATTTGTAAAAAGACGTCTCACAAAAATCTTTTTTTTTCCATTCCTTTTATTGTTTTGTTTCCAGTAAAGAATGGGACAAAAAATAAAGGATTTCGTGACCAAACACTCTAACAGATATGAAGATAAATTTCAATGAACACTCCCATAACCTTTGGAAATTCTTTGAACCTTATCCCATGATAAAGTGAAAAAATATATATTGAGTGAGAGTTTATGCATCTGGATCCCATTTGTCATGAGCACCATTGGTCGCTGCTGACACAGAGAGGCACGCAAGGTATATTTTTACTTTCTTCTATCTTTACAAGAAGAAAGTATTGGATTCATGAAAATTTTCGACTTCCGGTTTTTGACGGATTTATACGTTTTAGAAGGTCCTGAACACGTTTTGACTATTTTTAGAAAATGTCTGTCTGTGAGTCTGTCGTCATTCTGTGAGTCTGTGTGTCTGTCTCTGAGTCTGTCCGTCTGTCTGTGAGTCTGTCTGTCTGTATGTGACAAAAAATTTGTGGGCGCTCTATCTCAAGAACTAATGCTCGAAATTTAATAAAATTTTATATTCAGTTAGACCTTGATATGAATTAGTGCCTATTGGTTTTTGGTGAAAATTGGCCTGCAGGTGGCGTTGCTATACTACGTTTTTCATGATTTTTAAGATTGCTATATCTCAAGAACTAATGCACAGAATTTCACCAAACTTCAGATTCTGTGACCCCTTGATATACATAGACGCTGATTAAGTTTTGGTGTAGATTGGCCAGCAGGTGGCGCTGCTATGCCACGTTTTTCATGATTTTCATGATAGCTATATCTCAAGAACTAATGCAGAGAATTTCACCAAACTTCAGATTCCACGATACCTTTAGATACAAAGCCGCTGATAAGGTTTGGGTGTGAACTGCCCTATAGGTGGCGCTGCTATGCTACATTTTGCACGATTTTTGCGATAGCTATATCTCAAGAACTAATGCAGAGAAATTCATCAAATTTTAGATTCTTTTACACTAGAATATATAACATAATTAGACGCTGATTACATTTTGGTATTAACCTTGTAACAGGCGGTGCAACTATGGTGCATTTTGCACGATATTTTTGATAGTTATATCTCAACAACCAACGCACTGAATTTCATCAAACTTTAGATTTTGTTACAAAATGACATATAACATAATTACACGATGATTAAGTTTTGTTATAAATCCTTCAACTGATGATGCTGTTGTGCTATATTTTACACGGTTTTTTTTAAACTAGCTATATCTCAAGAACTAATGCACATAATTTCATCAAACTTCAGATTCTTTTACACTATAACATAATTAGACGCTATTTTATGTTTTGGCATAAATTGTCCGAGATATGGTGTTGCTGTGCTACGTTTTGCAAAATTTTTGTTATAACTATAGCTCAAGAACTAATGGATGAAATTCCATCAAATTTCAGATTCTGTTAGCTCTTGACATAAATAGATGCTTATTAGGTTTTAGTATAAATTACTCAGCATGAGGCACTACTAAGCTCATTTTCTCAGAATATTAATTAAATTTTGCGTTTTAGGCTTTTCGGATACCAGAATCTCATTAGGCTAGGTCAAATGTTCGAGGAAATTCGATAGTGAGTAAATTTGGAGTCGCCACTTTTTTTTTTTAAATATTAAAATGTACTTATGAGATAGAAGAAAGTTTTGGGATTGACACATCCAACTAGTTTTTTTTTTGGGGGGGGGGGGTTAAGAGATGTTTGCTGTATACTTTTAGGAGAAAAAAAAGAAATTATCTCAATAAAAAAGACGTTAATTTACTTAAATAAAATATTAAAAAAATGGTTATTATACTCGTATTTTTCTTTAAAAATAAATGTTAGTTATTTGCGCCGGATTCTCTATTGTCACTGAAAACAAGTTAGTATGTATGATCTGAGATCACACAGAAGGTTTCGTTTAAAATGTCCTTTAAAACAACTTATCATTTAATTAATAAATCCAAAATGTTTAAAAATAAATTCTTACATAAATGGTTGTACCAATAAATTTAATTTTAAAATAATAATCAAAGGAAGTTATTTATTTTAATAAAATAAAAAATTTCAAATAAAATTATTCAAATAAAATCCAATAAAATCGAATCGAATATTTTGAAAATCCGAAGAATATAGCAGACATATAAATAAAATTTTCAATACACGTAAGAAACACGTGTAACGCATTTAATTTCAAGTGAATGTGACAGTTTTTTTGGTCTATGTAATATTAAAATAGTACCGAATTGAGTAAAAGAAACCTCCTTAGAACTAAAGAAAAAACATATTAATTAACAGTTTATTGCGTCGAATTAAGCGTCTCGTTTCCAATTAAAATATATGTTTGAATGGAAATTTGAATGGAATACAGGGTCATAAAAAAGTTTATGGAAAACACGATTACAAATATCTCGACAACTAATTATCGGATCAACTTATTTTTTATGCAATATTTATGTTTTTTATCGTCGATTACATTCACTCCTTAAAAAATCGAAATTTTTTATCTAATGAAAATGTTGAGAGTTCGAAAACAATTTCCATATAATTGAGGTTATTGATAATCAATAGGATTCTTTCCACTATTACATACTAAGTACATACCAAATTCAGAGTCTTATCTCCATTTGTTCGGATAGTAAAGCGTTTACAGACAGACACGCAGACTAACGGACAACATATTGTTTTCCAAAAATACATTTTTGGAAACTACAGTGTCTCAATCGTGTAAATCCGTCGAAATTTTTATTCAATTTTCAAAATGATTGCAAGACTTATCTAATAGTTCGTATTATGGGTTAGTAAAACAATCTTTACATCAAAAGTAATATATTTCATTTAAATACTGCCGTGTATAAGAAATGGTGCCAAAAATGTCTTGAACGGATATACACGGATGTTTCAAAATAATGAAACTCTAACATTTAAATCAAAGTTTTTACACAGTATTTAAATTCCCCATGACTTTTAAATTTTCCAATGGCTGAGCTAATCATGAAAATATTAATTATCAACAACATTTTTTTTTTCATTCGCCATTTTGTTCTTCTGAAAATTCAGCACAAACCTCTTAAAATGAAAAAAAAATTGTATGCATGCATCAAACAAAATCGCAAAAGACTAAAAGCTGATAGTTTTGAATTAATGTGTGTGAACAATGCAAATATGCGCAGTGCATCAATATTTATATATATAATGAAATTGAAATCAGAATTATAAGAATAATACAGGATGATAATAAATAAATATATGTATAAATAAACTTGCAGGATAAACAAAAATGTAGAAATTTTAAATCTATAAGCAGCATACAAACTGGTCAGAGAAGCAATGAATTATAATTCAAAGAAAAAGTGTGTTGTTTCTTCGATTTTTTTCAGCAGTATTCTTAAAAAGATAAAATTAAGTATCTGATAACTTATCTGGAGACCAAAAACAGTAAAATTAAATGCATAAAAAAGAAATTAATTAATTAAAATACATATATATTTCTTTTTTGGACAGAAAGTATTCACAAGTTTGGTTTAGAGTTAACTCGGTGAACAGCATTCTACTAGTTGATAACTGTGATCCTGATCTATACATTTGCAATCTTTAATTGTTCTTCAATCAATATAATTCATATTAAATATCTTTTTCTAATTATTTCTTTATTACTTACCGCCACTGTTTTAAATTGAGTCAGACTATTTCTCTTAGATAGTTAAGAAATGCTGACAGGAGTGTTAGAATTATTCATATGTACACTTAAAATGGCGAAACAAATGCTATATTTAAATATTAAAAATACATATTGTTTGAACAGCTTGCCTGTGTAGATATGTAAAGATTTAAAAGCATAGTTCAGAATAATGTGTGTTTTCAGAGATTTCGTTGTTTCGTGTAACGTACATAAACAAATTTTCGTATATGAACATAAAGGAAAATAAATATCTGTGTTTGCAAACTATGCTAAAGAAACTTGTGAAATATTAATTAATTATATTGCAGACAATTTCATTTGTTTAAGAAATAAAATCTGTGGCAGGGATAAAGTTTTATGTTTTTCTTCTTTCTTTACTGTGAATATATATGTCCGTGCATTATTTTTAATTTAAGTAACTTAAACTTTCATTTTCTAAAAACAAAACTTTGTATAATATTACAAAAATAAAAAGCATTTTAATTCAATTGTCAAATCATTGATTGGAAAAGCACACCTGTGAAAAACTCTGTGACTTCAAATGCATGTCTCTACATTTTGTGTATAAGAGAATTTCTGCATGTGTTTGAAAATGAAATTCTAAAAGATTTCTTTTAAAAGCCATATTGGGAATTACTACGCGTAGTTAAAGAAAATTTCCTTTTCTGAAAAGAAAAACGTAATATATTAAATACAAATAAGAAACATTTTAAATGATTTAGTTGTCAAATATTTCATTGAAATAGCACACCTGCGAAATATTCTGTAACTTTAAATGCATTTCTGAGAATTTTGTGTATAATAGAATTTCTGCATGCGATTGAAAATGAAATTCTAAAAGATGTTATAAAACCCATATTGGGAATTATTAAACGTATTTGAAAAAAGTTCATAATAGTATCGCATTGAATCAAGCTTGATCTAGAGTTATATTAGTCAATAGAATTCGACTAGCTCATAAGTCTGATCTTGAGCTATACACTTCCAACCTTTTGTATTGTACTTCAAACAATGTAAATGATATAAAATATCTTTCTACAATTATTTATATATTATTTACCGCCAATTTTTTAAATTGAGTCAGAATATTTCTGTTAAATACTGAGGAAATACTGACATGACTCATGAAATGACATGACATGAAATACTGACATGAATACTCATGTTAGAATTATTCATATGCGCACTTAAAATGGCGAAACAAATCCTGAAGATTTAATTATTAAAAAATATATTGTTTTAACAGCTTGCCTGTATAGATATGTAATGATTTAAAAGCAGAGTTGGGAATAATATGTATTCTGAGAGAGTTCATTGTTTTGCAAATCCTATACAAACATATTTTCGTATATGAACATAAAGGAAAACAAATATATGTGTTTTCAAATTATTCCAATGAAACTTGTGAAATATTAGACATGTATTGCAGAGAATATCATTTGTTTAAGATCTAAAATCTGTGGTAGAGATAAAATTTCATGTTATTTCTCTTTCTTTATTATGAAGTTATGTGTTCGTACATTATTTTAAATTTAAATAACTCCAACTACTCTTTTCCAAAAAGAAAACATATTATATTAAGTACTCATCAAAAGCATTTGAATTCAGTTGTGCAATATTTCATTGGAGCAGCACATCTACATAAAACTCTGTAATTTTAAAAGCATTTCTGAGAATTTTGGATGACAAATTGGAGATCAGTGATTTCTATAATTTCAAATTATGCTAATCAATCTCATGAAATATTTGTGAGTAGCACATAAGATACCTGCATCTGTTTAAAAACTAAATTCTGAATGATGTTTCAAAAAGAGGATTAAAAATTACTATGTATATTTAAAGATAAATTACAATAGAATTACATAAAAGAACATAAAGACAAAAGATAATAGTTTCTTCTCGAAATATACTCTCATGCAGTACTTTCAAATTGTGTTAATAAAAATTATATACAATTCGAAAGATACACTGAAGGCAATTTCAATTACTTAAAAAAAAAACTTCAGTGGTATGGATAAATTTTTTTAATCATTCACATTATTTATTACTGAAATATATGCGAACACATGATTGTACATTTGAAAAATACCAATATGCACTTTGGAAAAAAAATAGCAAGATAAATTTAATACACATATACATAGCTGTACTTCATTTTCAAACATTGTGTTTGAACAGTATGCCTATGTAGAAGCAAGTTAAAGCAAATTTGAGAAATTTGTGCATTTAAAATCATCAATAGAAAAGAAATTGTTGATCTATCAGTCTTTTTATGTTTTTTTTTTTTATTTTTCCTTTATAAATAATAAATAATTTAGTATAAATTGATAAAAATTAAATTTCAACGAATTTTTATGCACTAAAATTATTATAATTAAACTCATGAAAATTTATTAATTTATAATTTAAAGAGTTTAAACCGCTAAAATTAATAGCGACTTATATAGATTATATTATAGAAATTATAATGTGTTCTTTTTTGTAATATTGAAGTATTTCTGCATGTATTATTGATTTATTTTGATTCATTTATCATACGTAGTTTTTTAACACAATATCATAAAATTATACATTATAAATTTATAATACAATATTATAAATTTACAATAAATGTAAACAATTAAGAAAGAGAAAATTAAAGAGCATTAACGTAGCCCTCGTTCAAAATTTTAAGATTACACTAAGTTACATCGATCATTAATTAACATTTCAAGATTTGCATGAAATGCATTCCGAAAATGTAAAAAAATCCTCCTAAATGCCCTTAAAGCGCATATTACCCTTTTAAACTGGCCTTTTACAGTTTAATGCCCTTAAGAGCACACACTAGTCACGCGGTAAAAGCCGAGCGCTATTGTAAAGTCAATGGGAGCGTTCTTTTCCAATGTCTCGCTGAAATTTTCATATTTTTACATGATTGTTTTGCACAAAATAGCTGAGGACGATCCACAACTTGCCTAGTTTTCACTTTTTCGATTTTGTTTTCAGATTTTCAAAAAAAATTACTTTAACTTTCAAAACCGGTTTAAACCGGTTCTGAAATTGAAACTAATATAATATAAAAAATATATAAGCAAAATCGAAAAAGTAAAAAGTAGGCCGGTTGTAAAGCATCCTCAGTTATTTTATGCAAAAAAAAATCATGTAAAAATATTAAAATTTGAGAGCGCTCCCATAGACTTTACATTATCATCCGGGTCTTTTTGTGTACCTTTTTCTGTGACTATTGTGAGGCCTTAATGAATATTCTAATAACGAAGAAAGTAAAATTAATTTTTAACGCTATTAGTGTGATCAACTAACTCAATTACATAATTAAAATGAATGTATACTATTAAACGTTTGCAGAATTCTGTCCAGCCACATGACCGTTTGTTGAAGGTATGGCTACATGATATTAATTTAACTATATTTTGACTATAAAATGGGCAATGTTTTTTGTCAGAATATCATAAAATAACGGTAATGTAACCGTTTTCGATAAAAATGGTCAAATGACCGGACAGAATGTTGCAAATTTTTAACAGTGTATTTAAAGTTATATTGTACATGTAACTAAAACAATTTCAAATGTGAGACTTTAAATATTAATCTTTTCGGAGGAGGTATATTTATGCACAAAAAGTTATAATATTAATTGATATTAGCATGAGCAAAGAAATTGTTCATGCAATTTCATTCCCATCTCAATACTTTCCAACGAAGTTGAAAAGTATTTATGTTGTCTGTTTACCTGTCCGTCTGGCCAAGCTTTAACTCTTGTAAATATATTCTCATTTTCATGCAATTGGTAAGTTGCGTGTAAGTATTCTATATAAAGTGTGTGAATTAATAGTTCATATAAAGGGTCACCGAAAACAATTTCATTACATTATGGTCTATGAGGAAAAATTGTTTGCTGAAGTATTTTAATGACATTATGTTTTTGCAAATGTATTGAACTGATAAGTCACTGGATTTTTCATCGATTGTGTTAGAAAAGGATATACATAGCATTTTTATTCCATTTACAGGCACACAAAAAATCGTTTACAGTACTTTCATTGAGTCATAATTGGTCGAAATACGTTTACAATTTCAGCGTGCGCTTTCAAATTTAAATCTTTATGTAAGTGCATATATAATTGTATAAATACGTAGAACCTGTAGTCGTCCGAGTGTGATTTGAGAGTCGCATATAACAGCACAATAACTGTGAACCGAATCGTTTGAAATTTTAAATATATATTTGTTCTAGAATTATGTTGAATTATTTCAAATTATAGTAAAATCAAATATATATTCCAAATACAGGAACATCAAAAAGTGTTCCATTACACTACGGCCAATAAGGTAGTATAAGTAGTATAAGTATATATAAGGTAGTATAGTAAGGTGTATTTCAAGTGCTTTTTAATGATGTCGTATCCAACGAAACACAATAAAATTGATATTAATTTTAAGAAGGACACTAAAACATAAATTTTGCAGAATATGCTCCACAGAGAAAATTTATTATTCATTTATAAGGCAACGCAAAATAATTCAGTAACATAATGGTAAAGGGAAGGGAACAGTAATTTGTGGCATATTTTAATTACGTTAAACTACTTCAAAAATATAATATTGATATGCTTTATAATAGATGTAAATGTTTTCCATTTTTTGGGTGAAAAAAGTCCGGGCCAGGATTCGAACCAGAGATGAGTAGGCTGATGCCGCCAATGCTTTTCCAACTGAACCATTCCGGATACGAACACTGGAGGACTATTTCACCAAATTAACTTCAACGATCACTTAATCTGGTCTGACACTCTGGATCAGCTCAACAGAATAAATCGATGGTCAATATATGGAAATGCACAAAATCGCTGCATACGAAATTACATTAGATTAATTTTAAACACGATTATTCAATCGGTAAATTAATTATAACAGATGAACTTTTTTCCATTTTTGGAGCCCCTCGAAAAATTGAAAAAAATAACATCTTTTTAATTTGTGTTTAAAATTAATCTATTGATATGCTTTGTTTAGGTTTACCACAAGTTATTTACTGTGTAATAGAAAATGCATTTCCATATTCTTCTATTTATCAAATGGCACAGATTTTCTTTTTATTCGGAATGTGCCGGGAAGATTTTTTACATTTGTTGTAAAATTAAAGCAAGAGATTATCAAAGAAAGTAGTGCCACACAAATAAATAAATTGTGTGTAAATGTAGCTCTCCTTTTCTTATTTTGTAATTATTTCTGTAAAAGCTGTTTGTCAGACTTATTTGCTTATCCGAGGGTATATATATCAGCTATAATAACTCGAATAAGCGTAAACACTTCCGTACTATAATTAGTCATTCAGTTTATATATTTTGCATCATGAAAAAAAGCTTTCGTTTATTTTTCAGAAACGTTACATGTAATTATTTTTGAAAACAATGGATTATTTTCTGAATTGTAAATCTTATTTTACAAATTATAAGATGTCAGTAGTTAAATTAATTTTATCTGTGCATAGAAAAATTACAGACACGATAAAATATTAGCAAAATACTAACTTTTAACTGTTCTGCATTTCTTCAATACTTACAATGTAATATCATTTAATTATTACGTAATTGCTCTAAATAGTTTCTAATCTTTTGAAAAAAAATATAATGAAGACAGTTTACAGAAGCTTTCATTTTTAATTTTCTTAGTTATCATTAAATCATTCCATTTATAGCCCAATTAAAGCATTTTTTGTAATCATGTCATTTTAAAAATAATAATTAAACAAACAATAGCTAATGATTCTTGTGAAAACAAGCCCCTGCGGATGCAAGTAAGATTTAAATAATTATTTTTATGTTTTTAATTTATCTTTTGTAAACTGATTTTCTGTAGGTTTGTTTTTTGTTGAATTTTCGGTAACTTGTTTTTACTTAAAATATGTTACTCTTTTTAATTAACGAATAGCATAAACATTTATTTAATTATTTTTCTTTCTTTTTAAATCTTTCTTTTCACTTAAAAAATATTTTTTTATAAAACATTGTATTGCTGATTTTTTTCTTCAAAATATATAATGTATAGTGCAAATATAATATATAAATATATATAAGGGAGAGTAGCCATATTTGGACATTAAATGAATTGCTGCAATAATACCGTTAATTACAGAAGTTCGCATTATCTACCACTAAAATGCCATTCATCAGAGTGATTTGATTTATGTTTAGAAAAAACACCCGCCTAACACGCCGTGTTTTAAGACAATTTTAAAAACCTAAAATTAGTTGTTTTATTTTTTTTCATATACTCAACATTAGAGAATACTTTCAAACGCGGAATTAGTAGCTTTCGCTTTTGTTCTTAGGCTTGAGATTACCAGAAAAAAATGGCGCAGTTGTAGTATTTCGACCAATTTAAATTATTTAAATTAGGCTGCACATAAATTTTAAATGATACAGAAAAATAATCTAATAAATAAATAAACAAATAAATAAAAAATATCGGTGACAACAAAAATTGTTAAAGATGTAGTACAAAAAGTAAAAAGTAAGTTGTAAAGAGTTTGATGCGCAAGAAGGCTGGAGCTTAAATATCTCCAAAAAAATGGGAATTTTATCCCTTTAGACAAACTCGGTTAAGTCAAAGTACAGAGGAAGCCGAAAAATAGTTGACTTAACATCTTCGCCATGTAAAGATACTCATGACGAGAAAAGAACTACAAAGAGGCAGCTCTCAAAGCACAACTGGAATATCAAATTTTTAAAAAATAGGTGTAATTCGATTGGAGTAAAAATGGAGGAACGGAAGAATTACAGACATAAGGTAAAGAAAACTTCTGTCGAAAAAAATGTTTAATGATTTAGAATTTAAAAAGAAAAACTAAGAGAATGATGGTTGTTTTTGCTTAATCTGAAAGAAAAAAAAATGATTCATTGTTCAAATTTCCAAATATGATTCATTTTGTGCGCGGTTTAATAAAAATGAAGAAAAAATATCACATGTAAGTCTTGCAACATTTCTTACACGATGTAAAAGCAACTGATTGTTCCATAATTTCAATTCTTAATTATTAAAATTTAGATATTTTAAAAATTTAGATAGTTGATTAAATATTTAAAAAAATTTGGATATTTGATTTCGTTATATATATATATATATATATATATATATATATATATATATATATATATATATATATATATATATATATATATATATATATATATATATATATATATATATATATATATATATATATATATTATTTTGTTTGATTTTTTCATCAATCGCAAATTCAGCTTTACATAAAAATTGTTATATTCTCTACTTATTGAAATAGCTTAAATCTATTTTGCTTAGTTTTGGAGGCTTGGGAATCAGTTTAGGCGATCTTACACGGTATTCAAGTAACTGACAATAAGTTCCATCATTTAAATTCTGAATTATTTATAAAATTTATTTATATTTATTATACATTTGGATTTTAAAAATTTACTCTTACTTTCAGATATTTCGTTTCGTTGTATTTCATTGTTGTTATTATTATTTTTTTTTATGTTTTCATCAAACGCAAACATAGCTTTACATAAAAATTGTTATATTCTCCACTCAATGAAATAGCTTTAAAATATTTAATCCAGTTTTGAAGGCTTGAGAATCAATTTAGGCAACCAGTCGCTGAATTTCAACCATTTTGGGAAAAAATTTCACATTAAACTAAAATTTAATATTTTCAAAAAGGAACTGCCCTAAAGATTTATTTAGTTACTAAATGAACAGTTTGAACACTTATAGTGATATTTTGCAAATTTTCAAAAAATTTATTGTGTTACAGTTGAAAATAAGTAAAGTGGTCTTACTTAAACTACTCTACCCTATTTATATCCAATAAAATTTTCCACGTGTTGTGACGATAATACAAATGCCTTTGAACTATAAAACGATTCTGCGTGGAAAACGAATAAATATCTTCCTGCGATCGCATTTACAAGTAAACATAATTTTTTTTCTCATTTTTTTTCATTTAAATATATAAATTTTGACAAATAAATGATATATAGGTGTAAATTGAAAAAAAAAAGAAATGATTCATTGTTCAAATTTCTAAATATGGTTCATTTTGTGTGCGATGGAATAAAAAATGAACAAAAAATATCACATGTAAGTCTTGCATCACTTCTTACAAGATGAGCAAGCAACTGATTGTTCCATAATTTCAGTTCTTAATGATTTATATTTTGAATAAATTTTTATTTTAAAAAATTAAATACTTGATTAGATATTAAAAAATTTCAGATATT
The DNA here is from genome assembly GCA_964019185.1 of Maratus speculifer. Lineage (NCBI taxonomy): Eukaryota > Metazoa > Arthropoda > Arachnida > Araneae > Salticidae > Maratus > Maratus speculifer. The sequence continues at coordinate 93,878,126 of OZ025289.1, read as the reverse complement.
TGATTTTGTTATATATATAACCATGCATGTATATATATATATATATATATATATATATATATATATGTTGATTTGCAGTATTATCTAATGGTTCTATATATATATATATATATATATATATATATATAATTACTTAAAATAAAGTAATCCAATGAAATCAGACAATTTTTATGTTTATTCAAGGTTAGTACAAAACATTCGGAGAACGTCCAGCATATCTACTGGTGCTTCAATAAAATCAATAATTTTTGTCATTCTGTTGTACAACAGCTACTGGCGCATAGCCGTCTTATCTACATGTAACGAATGTTGTGCTGCATGAGCAGACGATGTAGAACTATGAAAAATTGAAAGAAAATCGCTTTCACAGGGTCACCTGTTATGGTCACCTGACTATTATGGTCAGTAACTGGCATACGAAACTTTGCACATATATGTGTATAACTTCATACACTTTCTCATGAGCATAGTAGGCGCATACTCAAACAGATGGGTAGAAGACCATTTTGTAAAACCGTGTCTTTCGGAATCACAATCATAAAAATCCATTTAAAGCCAGAAGTGTGATTTCGGGAAAAAGGGGCAAAATGTATCTGCACTTGAAGATTACATAAATACCTATATCTATTTAATTTTAATTTGTTGAAACATAAAAATTACATTAAAGTTATAAAGAAAAAACATGTTTTCATATTACCATGGATGTTTTGTCTATTTAATATTTTAAAAATCTCCACATTTTTAATTCTATACTTCAATAAGCTGTTGCATTTAATAATAAATAAATAATAGAAATAATAGATAGTAATAATGTACACATTTTAGATACTATACTTAAATATTCTCTTTCAGGTTATTCCATGAAATACTGCCAAAACGTTCTGTGCACGAGACTTACAAAAATATCTATATGTATTCACTTATATGTTGTTAAAACATAATCTGTATCTTAAAAATTTCCAAAGACTCTATATTATCATATTAACATGGATGTTTCGATTTGAGGATATAATAACGACTTTTCTACAGATTTAGGCTGTTTTATCACAGCAAAAATGTGTAGAAAAGTTTTCCCATACATGACATGGAATGACCCAGAAGTTTAAAAAAAATCTGTAACGGTATATTTTTTTAATACAGATAGAAGAAAATAAAAATGGTTGAGTAAAAAGCACTATGATGTGTTATATTATTTATGCGTAAACTATGTGCAGTTTTCTAAAGTGAATACATTCATATAAATTGTATTGAAAATTGTATCCTATTAAATATCCAATATATTATTGGTGTACTTGACTAAATGACGTGAGATAAATGATGTACATTTCTAACTTATAATTTAATTTATAATGAAATTCTATTTTCAAAATCTATCTAAGTAAAAGGTTTAATAATTTTAATTTTGCGGTAGTTTAACTGACATTCTTTCTGAAAATTCTAAAAATACATGCATGACATATATGAAACACAGAAATTGAAAAAAAATTTTCATAACAATGCAACTGAACATTTCTATAAAGAGACAAATACTAGAAATAATGAATAATAATGAAAACGCTTGTATTGTAATATACATATTTAAATTGATTTTTTGTTACATTATTTCAGAAAATTTCACCGAAATGAAAAATTCTCGTTCCAATACTGTGTAATAATAAAAAAAATTGCATATTTAAAAAAAAAGATGTAAAGATGTTTTGAAAATATATTTTTCAATAAATTTTCGATTTTAAATTAGTTTTACAATTATTACACATGACTGAAAAAGTATAGGCATGTCTCGGATACGCAAAAATATATCGTGAATAAACATTCTGAAAATAAATTAAATCTCTTCTTTTATTATATTTTCAAAGGTGATTGTTATTAATATTTTTCTATTCCCAAGTGCTTGACTTACCATTGTTAGTTATTATTATAAATAAATAAACATGTTTTCTATTTTTTAAATGAATATTCTTTTCTTACATTTTTCTTTTCTAAAGAAATGGATTTAACTGTACATATAGATAGACGATAATAATATTTTCTCATAAGTTTCTGTAGGAACATAAAGATATTCAATGTATTTGCTTTATCAGTGTTTTTCAAAGATTTGTTAAAAATAATGTATTTTAATATGTACAATAAATCATACACTTTGCTTTTTATAATATTCATTGCTAAAAAAAAAATCATTACCAATGATTTATATTATCATTACTATTAAAAGAAATTTTTAACATTCGTTTGATTAATTATGTTAAAACAACAATTTTCAAAAAATGTGTTTAGTGATAATAAAATTTACAACTTTAGTGAAATTTTTTCATTGCAAAATACGTATAATTATTATTTCATACCTCATTTGACAAAATAAGATAATTTTTATCAATTTTAAATATCAAAATGGATGAAAAGTCCGAACCAGTATTCGAAACAGGAGAATCCTGGGTGGAGCCGCCAATGCTGTTTAAACTGAGTCATCTCAGACGAATCTGGAAAACAATTCATCTAACTAACATTTAACAATCAAAGTATCTGGTCTGATATCTGAATCTGCTCAACAGAATAATGAGGGGTTATTTTTAGAACTACGCTAAACGCTGCATGCGTAATTATATTAGATTAGTTTTTAACACAATCACTCACTTTATAAATAAATCATAGCATTATATATTTCAAAGTGGGTGAAAAACGTGTTCGAGGCTAAATATCATCCAGGTATGTCCTTGCTATACAATTAAGCATGCAGCGTTTACTGTGGTTTCAAAAATAACCTTTTATTTATTCTGTTAAGCTTTTTCAGATATTACCCTAGATGCGGAAATAGTTAAAGTTATTTTGGTGAATTAGTACACCAGTTTCTTTCAAAATGCTTATTTGGAAAAGTGTTGACGACATCTTCCAAGACATCCCAAGTTCAAATCCTCTTCCTGATTTTATTTTACACTAAGAAAGAAAAATATTGTTCTGGTATCTAGAATCTAAATTGTGTCTATATAAAAAATATTTTCATGTCATCCTTATAAATTCTAGTTCTTTTTGCTAGAAAGTTCTAGGTTCTTCTATTAGAATTCAAGAGCATTTTCCTATATTCTCGTTGTCAAATTTATTTAAAAATCTCTAAAAGTATATGCGAACACAAGTGGTTTGATTTAGTATCTATAATTATGGTTTATGAAACCATTCCCGAAGCCTAGCGAGTATTTATCGTTACTGAAACGATTTAATATCATTTCGTCTCCTAAAAAACATGAGACTAGAAATGCTATGTAATTTCGTCTGTTTAGCTTAGTTGTTTTACCTATTTGCGTAGTTTGGTCATATATAGTTCTAATTTAGGTATTTAGAAAGGGACTATAGCTAAGTCACTCTAGGTAAAGGCGGTCCAAGTTTTTGTTTCGGTGTAGGCTGTTTTCAGGCATCACAAAAAGAAAATTATCATTACAGAATTTTCTAAAAAAGTAGTAGGATTTGAGGTTTTAAAGCTATATTAAACAATACCACTGAAAGATTCTCACATTTGACAACGGTACATAGAATATTTATATATTTTTTAGCTTGAAAGATCCTGTAGTGACAAGTAAATAGAAAAGGAAATACATATTGCTTTAATTAAAATACGTATACGAAATTATAATTAATATATATATTTCTTTAATCAATCATCAAAACTTTTTTATCTGCTCTAAAACCAAACAAAGAAGAGAAATATAGAAAGCATGCCACGAACCAACATTAAAATGTCGTTGTGACATTTTTATTTAATTGAATACTTTTATTTTGCAGCGTGCAATATTTTTTCTCATAAATGTTATCATTTTCCCTTTGAAACCGACACCTGTAATTTACGTTAGATATATACGTTAAAACCATAAAAACCCATTTTGTTTTTCTTTAACTGTGACATTTGTCATTTCGCAAGTGACACGTTGGTAGTCACGATATAAGATTTGAATGCAAAGATTGTAATATCTTAAGTTAAATTTCGTATTAATCTTTGGATTCTCATTTCCTTTACACTAAAGGAGGCAGATTTTAATAATATGTCTCAAAGAATTGAGTAAAGTCTTTAGTTTTTAAAAAAAGAAGGCGTAAAAAATATTTGAAATTAGAAAATAAATCAATTTATTGCTTCAGAAATGCTGTGTTTATCAATTTATATATGTATAATTTATATCTACAGTGTAACCTCTTACAACGGTCCCTCCGAACAACGGTAATTGCTAAATACTGGTCATGTTTTAACGTTACCGAATCTCGTATGTGGAAATCACAGTATTCTAAATATCCGAACACCGAATTTTCAACAACTTCCACCGCTGAACTTCTTCTTCTTCTTCTTCTTCAACTTCTTTTTCTTTTTCTTCTGTTTTAAGGGTTTTTTCATCTGACAAATACCTATCCGTCTTTGTCCTCGGTCTGACCATCTTTCAATGAGTCCGTATACAGAAAAAGTATAGGTCCGAGACTTCAAATTTCGTGTACTTGCAGCTGAATACCTTGTTCTACAGAACAAATCATATTTTTCTTAAGTCTATTATTTTAATTATTTTAAATCAATGTTATCCGTTCATTTTTGTCATTGACATTTTAGAAGAGAACCTTCATTTGAACGTTTTATATGTAGATCACATTGCTTGGAGGTAAAGCGTCTCGCAGGTAAGTTAGTTTGATCCCCGGAGCTGCAAGTTGAAATTTTCATTTTAAAATGGATTTAATTAAAAGAAATTTTGTATTTTTTGTCAATTTACGGGTTTTTAGCTCACAAGCTATCATAGCCTGAGAGCTTATGCGCCCGTCCGTTCTGTATGTACGTTCGTACGTGTGTTCGTGCGTAACGCGATAACTCGTGATAAAAATATCGGATCCACTTGAAATTTTGTATATAGGTATATCCTGATAAGGCGCTTCACTTATTAGTTTTTGGAGTTCATTCGATATGTATAAGAGGGGGAACGGGGGGCTCATGCCCCTTCCCTTAATTGATATAAACGAGATTTTCATGCAGAATTAAGAGTTTTCGTTCAAAATTTAGATATAGGATCATTCTGATGAGGCGATTCCGTTACTGTTATTAAGTGTTCATTGAATAAGTATAAACAGGGGGAACGGGAGGGTCATGCCCTTCCCTCCTTAATTGATATAAACGGGATTTTCATTCAGAATTAACAGTTTTCGTTCAAAATTTAGATATAGGATCATTCTGATGAGGCGAGTCCGTGGCTGTTATTAGGTGTTCATTGAATAAGTATAAGCAGGGGGAACGGGGGTTCTAATGCCCCCTCCCCTTAACTTGTATAAATGGATTTTTCAATCAGAATTGTCAGATTTCGTTCAACTCTCTGAATAGTTTTGGATGTTTAATGGTTAAGTATAAAAGATGGGAATAACTCCTCTTAAATTATATAAATGCAAAATGGGTTTTTATTAAGAATTATCTGATTTGCTCTGAATTTTGGATATAGATTTTTTTTAATATGATAAAGCATGTACTTGATAGTTTAGGAGGTTCAATTATTAAGTATGAAAAAGGAGAAAGGGGAGAGCTGTTTCCCCTTCTTAATGTTTTTTCGAACGGAATTAACGAAAGTACAAGTCTGTAATGTACAATTAGTATGCGTAGCCTGTGAGCTCAATGCCATTTGTTTAACTGGGCAATATTCTTTTTATTATTATTAGTGTTTCGTTTATCTGATATTCATACTATTTTTTGGAATTCAGTTATCTTTCTATATTTGAAAATATTGTCTTTTATTAATAATTAAGCATTTTAAATTTCATTTAAACATTTTTTTTTCATTTTTAAGAATTTTAAATTTTATTTATATTTCTGCTATATTTTCATTTTTTACTTTCGAAAAATTTGGAATTTTGGATTTTATTTAAATAGTTTGATTTGAACATTTTTAATTTGATTAAAATAAATAACTTTCTTTTATAATGTCTAAAAAATTAAATTTTTTGGTCTACAATCTATGTAAGAATTTATTAATTGTACATTAAAAATTTGGATTTATTAATTAAAGTCTAAATTGCTTTGAAATAAACATTAAACAAGACTATCTGTGCGAATTGCGATACTATTTACCTAATTGTTTTGAAATAAGTTTTAAATACATCCGAGATTGCGGGTTACGTTGAGGTGGATTTACTTATTTAATGGCCTAACAATTACTCTTCTAATTTCTAGAGGGTGCTTATCAAAACGCCATTTGAAAATGTGTGTGAAGAAAGGGGAGGAGTAGGGAAATTTAAGTTTAAGTGCGAGGTAGCAGTAGCCATTTGTATTCTTTGTAAATCGTTTGGTCATATTTTTTTTCTAGGAGTAATGAATGTTTTGCACTATAAGAATGAGCTCAAGGTGAGAATTTATAACTTTAAGTGCTAAGTTGAAAGCCATTCAGAATAGCAAAAAAGGTACAAACGCACGAAAATTAGCTGAAATGTACTATGCTGAAGGACTCAAATAGATATTATTCATATATCATATTCATTCAGAAATAAATAAAAATAATATTGCCCAGTTAAACTGATGGCAATGATATCACAGGCCTTTTTGTACTAGCTTTACTCTTATAAGGAATAATACTCCTCATAAAATAAATTACGAGGCTATTAGCTTCTCTATTTTCAACCACTTTATTTAATGATTGAACCCCAAAGCCAATCAGGGATACCCCTTATCAAAAGAAACTTATACCCAAAATTCGAAGCAAAACGGATAATTCTGCATAAAACCCAATTTATTTACTTTAAGAGGGGCTATCCCTGTTCTTTCCTTTAAAAACCATTATCTATTTAAACCATTACACCTATAAATCGTTCAGCGACTCTTTTTATCAGCAAGAACGTACATCCGAAATTTTAAGCAAATCGGATAATTCTGCTTAAAAAGACATTTGTTTAATTTAGGAAGGGAAGTGTATGAAAATCGTTCGTTCGCTCCTTTATACGAAATAAGAAACACACAAAACTAGTTGAAAAATTGTCTTATAAATATCAATTTAAATCCAAAAACTGAAACAAATTAGTTAATTCTGCATGAAAAATCAATTTATCTAAATTAGGAGAAGTATCCACCAGATCTCTCCTTTATATTTAATCAATGAATCCCCAAAACAAATCATAGAAACGCCTTCTCAGTATGAACCTATATGCAAAATTTGAAGTTTACCAGTAAATGCTGCATAAAAAACCCTATTTACCTACATTAAGGAGGGGAACCCCTATTTACCACCCCGTTTACACTTAAGCAATGAACCTCCAAAATTAATCATCGACGTACCTCATCAGAATGATCTTATATCGAAAATTTGTAAGAAGTCTGATAATTGCTCATGAAAAACCAATTTATCTAAATTAAGATGTGAGATTAAACCCCGTTCTTCCTATATTTACCCAAAGAATTTTCAAAAATATTAAGGGAAGAGCCTTATCACAATAAACATATATCCAAAATTTGAAGCGATTTTTACCATGCGTTATCGCGTTACATATAGGTATATGTACATAAATACATACAGAAAGGCCGTCCATAAGCTTTCAGGCTTTGACTCAGCTTGTGAGTTAAAAAGTGACTTTAACATAGAAAGCCAGTTTCAAGGCGTAAATATGGAATCAAAAACTAAACTTCAAAGTACTGGTTATGATGAGATTTATAAGTTGCTTTTGGATGGCTTTCAAACTATCGATAGAAAAAATGTCCCATTTTCTGGGCCAAAGCTTTAGGAAAGTGCCACAGAAATTGCAGAAACTGTGGGAAACTAAAAGTTTCGCCCTAATTCAAAATTATAATGAATTGCACAACGAATCTAGGAAATGATTATGTATTTCGAGATACACTGAAAAGAAATACAACTGCGTACAAGTGATTTCTTTTGAGCAACATAGTAGCATGTATTTTTTAATATTAAAAATTCATTTATTTTGTTCCGTTATTTTTATTTTCATGTAATTCAGTTTTTCACTTTGAAATGCAGCCTTTGCAGTCTGTGTCTTTTAAACGCAAAACTTCTGAATAACGGCAACCGTTACCAAGTATGGTCATTTTATTGTTCTCCCAGTGTGGCCGCGATTCAGAAAAAAACTTTGGTACAGAAATGTGTCCATATACATAAGTTTGTGTATATATTAAGTTATATATTTTTATATTTCAATGTGTATTTATCTTCAAAAGTAAATCTTTTATGATTTTATAACCTGCTAGTTAGTTAATGGAAAACAGTATTATAGCTTGTGAAATGTAAATCTAATTTTAAAAAATTATATTTATATATATACACCCTGTTCCAAAAGCTTAGACAATCAATAAAATTGGCATTAACATAAAAAAGTAATAAGGTACAGTTAAAATTCGTGAGATAGGTAATAAATGTAAGAAGTTTTGCTGATATACACATATAAATTATGATCAAAACTTTCAAATTATAAAATATTCATTAAAATATGTAAAAATATGTTGTCCAAAAAGTATTGACAATTGTCATATTTTTTGGGTTTTACACTTATATTAGTAACTAAAATCTCACATATGATATGAAATTGCATTGCCATGATACTTTTTAAAATCAAATACATGCTGTTCCATAGAATTAATTGAGAAAGAGATATTTCATGCCAGGCTTTGTATATTACAGTTTTTAAGGCATTTACATATGCATATTGCTTACCATTTTCACATATTTTAAGAGATAAGATCCCCCCTATGTTCTCCATGGGACTCAAATCTGGACTAAGTGCTGGCCAGTCTAATAGTTTGATATCGTTTTGCCTGAATCATGTTTTCGCGTACGTGGATATATGGAATGATGCCCCGGTCAAGTCAGGATGCCATTCTGGTCCTGCTAGCAAATCCATAACTGGCAGTAAGTTGATTCGTAAAATATCCTGATGATACTCTAATTTCATTTTTCTGTTCGAAAATTCTAGAAATGTTTGGCCGTTGAAAGATAAACCCTCTCCAGATCATTACGGATCGTATATAAGCAACCTTTACATGGATACAGACATGGGAAAAATCCTGTGCTGTGATTGGCTTATGTTATGGAGCAGTGTCGAACGTCACAAACACGTTACACGTCGTAGTGCAGGGAAGAGAGAACAACAAACTGATATGGTTTTATGATCTCCAGTACCCATAGATTTCTAGTCACAAGATTTTTATTTATACAAATGTCAAATTTCAAAGAAAAAATATCAATTTTTGGACGATTATTCATTTTTGTTCACCATAATATCGCCTGATTAAATGATCAAAAATGGAATCATCTCCAGAAATCAAACATTAGTTAAATGAACATTTAAAATTTTTTATCTGCATTTTTACGACGTAGCTGCAACGATATGGAATTATTGTTTTACGAAACTAAGTTTATTCAATTTAATACTATGTAAAAAAAAGAAAAGAAATCCAGCTTTAATGTGTTGGAAGGCTCCAAAGTTCATTTCAGTCTCAAAATGTATGCTTGCTAGTTCAGTGGTTACAATATCCAATTTTAAATGGAAATGGACATTTTAATCATAAATACAATCATTCTGCTATCTTCAGGAAATATTATGTTTTCTTCTTCGATAAAGTAATTTTAACTATTCCTTTTTGGATGACTTTAATATTTTGTGATTCGTGCAACCATTGCTTATTTGTGCAAAATTATACTCAATGCACATTTTTTTAGACTTCATTTGTGAGCCAATGCATTACTTAAACATTAAAATTAGGAACACATGTCTATGCAATTATAAAAATTGTAAAAAAATAAATATAAAAAAAATTATATTACATTATTTATATGACGAAGTCTTGTCTATCATACAGATCCGAATAACAACTTTTTTACGACAAATATAAACAAAACAAACGCCTTTTTTATTCGCGGTTAAAAGGGTGAAAGAAAACGCTCTTTAAATTCCCATTAAAGGGACGAGAGAACCGATTGGCCAATCACAGCGCAGAATTCTTTCCCATGTCCGTATCCATGTAAAGGTTGCTAATATGCTTACGGATCCTTCGCCTTGTTGCCTGCTGAAACAGTTCTTGCGCTCCGTTTTTAGATCAAACCAGAAAAATTGATAACCATCAGGGCCGTCTAAATTCCATTTCTTTTCACCACGGAATATAACAGAAATTAGACCGTAAGACAAATTTTTTCTATCCCACTTTAAACGTGCATCTGTATGCCCCTGCTTTTAGCAAGATTTTGCTTTTATTCCCCTGTAAACAACAATTACCGAAGCTTTAATCCTTCTGTATACAATGCGTTTTGAAATTATGTAAAATGATAAAATTTCGCGCACATATAAATTATCAACTGAAGATATTTTTATTAATATTCTATCATCACATAATATTTTTAGCTCTTCAGACTAGTATTCCATGTTCCACCCGATCTCAAAACTATAGAGATATTGCTCAAGGATTTCTTTATTGTTATCGATATTTGTACAGGATTTTGTCCTTGCGCTTTTTAATGTAAAATCTTAATATTTTCATTTTTAGAAACATTTTTATCAGAATACACAGGAAATGTTTTTTTTTTTTTTCCGAATCACAAACTAAACATTTATTGAACTCATTTAATACCACATAATTTCAATAAATTATTATTTTTAAAATACAGCAGATGAAATTTCAATTAAAGGGAAATATTATTCAGCCTTTACAGGATCATACAAAAATAAAAATATTTTATTTTGTGAAGAAAACTGTAAAAGAAAACATTTAATGTTGTATTGTGTCTATACTTTTGGGACAGCATATTTTTACATATTTTAATAAATATTTTATAATTTGAAACCTTTGATCAAAATTTATATGTGTGTATCAGCAAAACTGTTTTTATTTATTACCTAACTCACTAATTTTAACTGTACCTTATTGCTTTTTATGTTAATGCGAATTTTATTGATTGTCTAAACTTTTGGGACAGGGTGTAGTTGTTTAGATATATTTATTCTATGTTCGCTTAAAGCAGAAAATTTATAACCACTTAGTAAAATATTAACTTTTAATTATTACATCTTCTCTAATATCCATGTTAAAATATAATTTAATCATTATGTAATTGCTGATGATTTAATCGTTATGTAATTATGATTTTAATGTAAAGCAATTTTTCCCATTGGAAAGCAGCCTTTGAGCAGTGTGAATTTTTTAAATATGAAAACTTTCGATAAAGACAACCTCCGAAATACGGTCACTTTCCCATGCTCGCAGTGTGGCCGCTATTTAGAGGGGGTTTTTTTACATATAAATATTTCTGTATACATCTATTTATACGTATCAAGTTACATATTTTTATGTATCAATGTACATATATCTTGAAAAGATAATCTCTTAAAATTTTATAACTGTACTAGTTAGTTATTGAATTAACAGTAGTATCGCTTTTGAAATATAAATCTAATTTAAAAATGATGTATATATATTTATTTAGATAATTATATTTAGTCTATGCATGTCAAAAATAGAAAATTAATAACCGCTTAGTAGAATATTGGTTGGTTGTATAGGGTTTAATGACGCAAAATCCTTTCAGGGACATGCTGCGCCAACTTAGTAGAATATTAACTTCTAATTATTACAGGCTTCTCCAATACCCATGATAAAATATGATTTAATCATTCTATAATTGCTTTAAATAGTTTCTAATCTACTGCGAGCGAATTAATAAAGACAGATTAAAGTTTTATTTTTAAATTTCCTAGTTATCATTAAAACTTTTCATTTTTTGTTCCCATTAAAACATTTTTTTGCAATCATTTCTTAAAAAAATAACATATAAATAATCAATAAATAATCCCTAGTGCGAAAACACTTTCCTGCGGATATAATTAAAATTTAAGTTAAAAGTTTTATGTTGTGAAATTATCTTTTCTAAACTATTTTTTTTTTTATTTATTATGTTCAATTTTGGATACATTTTTTATTTGGAAGGATTTTCTGTTTCGAAAAACGAAACAGAAACGATTTCGAAACGAAAATCGGTTCGAAATCGTTCGTAACGAAATCACAAGAAAATTCATGTGATTTTTTTAAAAATAAAAATGACTAATATTGAAGGAAGAAAACTGTATGAAAAATGTTAAAACTGGAACTTTTCAAGAACATATCGGATTATTATTATGCACTGGTGTGTAGAAATCATATAGAGAATCAACAAAAAGCTTGTGAAATCAAGAAACTGGCAGAGATATATTTCGCGCCACAGTGTCCCTCGAAACCTTGCATATGATATCATGAGTTATTCGTTTTGAGAATAATTCTACGAGGCAAGAAAGAAGGTCTGTAGATAAATTAGCTACTGTTCAAAATATTTGGGAAAAATGAATAGAAATTCATCCTAAATTACTTAATCCAAATGAAAATGCTACACTAGATGGCCAATTAGTAGGGTTTCGTGGGCGATGCCTTTCAAACAATATATATCAAATAAACCATCCAAATATAGGATAAAATTATGGATTGCAAATATGCAATGCTTCATATGTATTGAAAGTACAAATTTATAATGGAAACAATCAAAGATTGAATCCAAAGAAAAGTCAAGGAATACGAGTAGTGAGTGATCTTACTTATGGGTCTTCGGAGCACAATGCTACATGTGATAACTGTTTCACATCCTATAACTTGGGAAAACTACTTAAACGGAAAATGTCTATGCTTGGCACCATTAGAAAAGAAAAGCCCAAGCTTCTTGAAAAAATACTAAACAAAGAAAAGCACAGCTCATCATTTTATTTTACAGAAGATGCGACAGCTGTAAACTACATCCCTAAAAAGAACAAAAATGTTCTTCTCATGAGTACTTTCCATCATGACAATAAAGTTAGCAACAGACCTGACAAAAAAAAAAAAAAAAAAAAAAAAAACACTAATGACATTTGATTACAATGCAACGAAAGGGACTGTGGATAGTCTTGATCATCTTTTCAATACTTACGTTTGCAAAAGAAAAAACAAATCGCTGGCCTATGATAGTATCTTATAACATGCTTCATACATCTGCTTACAATGCATTTATTCTATAGATTTCAATGCACAGCAAATGAAATGAAAACAAATTAACCAAACGAAAACTATTTTTGGAAGAATTGGGAAAATCTCTAATTTTTTACACATTGAAGCAAGACAATATCTACCCAGATGTGAGGATTCAGTAGAAATTGTGAAAAGAATACGTAGTAAAAGTGAAAACGTAACCTCGGGATCTCATGAGAACACTTCATTATACAAACGTGCAAGGTGCAAGTTCTGCCCATCAACCAACGGCAACAGAACTAATATGTTATGTTCCAATTGAAAAAAAAAAAAAACATTTGGAAATTTCACGTAAGCTATTTCTTTCCAAATTGCAAATAGAATAAGATTCATATTCAAATATTTTTGGGGTATTTGACAGATATTTTGTATTATTTGATATATATTTAAGCTTATTTTACTATTGTTTAATTTATTTCTAAAATAGCACTTTTCATTAACTGCTAAAAACTATAACATTTTAAATCGGGTCATACTGACCCGAACACTACGTACGTATAGTAAATGCGAAGAGAACAGCAAGGTTAAAATATATGCGGAATTGAAATATAACGAGGTAATAAATATGACGTACTGGTCAATTACAGTGCCAGCGAAAAACATTTCTTGACACTCATTGAAAAATATGAGGTTTTTGACAGATTTTACTTACTAATACATTCATTAGAAATATTTATTTTTTATTTCAACAGTTGTTATAATTTTTATTAACTGTTCGTCACGTTTTAAAAGATTATTAGACCTGGCTGGAGATTCGGACTTTTTGAACCTACTTTTTGTTAATGTTTACTACCATATGGTAAATAGACCTTGCCTTTTTCGGACACACATAGTTTGCAATGATGCTTGTAAATCTAAAGTTTAGAACTAACATAATTTTTTTTCTAATAACGCGCGAGATCATTCAACAATTAAAACTTTATGTTGATTATAAACACCAGAAGTGTTTCTTTTTGTAGAAAAAATATTTAAATAATCTCTCAGTTCAAACACTATGAGAACTAAAACATTAAAAGGATAACTTTAAATCATGTTAAGGTGCAAGGGCCAAAACTCCATGTAACCAAAGTGAGATAGAAGATCTCATCCGTCTCTTCTATTTCAAACTGGAAAGAGTAATGCAAAACATTCGAACATTGAGATTGTGGCTTAAGTGTCAAGATTTCTTTTTGGCACTGTATTTATTGTTCGAAAGGATTTTGAAAAAAGAAATCAGATAGTTAATTCAACGTCTCATCAACATTAGCAAGAAATAATTAGCCTATGTAAAGCCAAAATTGAAATAAGGAGACACATCGATACTTTATTGCAAACATTTTTCATGAATTAAAGACAATGTTCCTGTACAGAGGAAAATGACAAAAGGTACCACAAGTCAAAGTGTTAAAATCTGAAAAGTATGAAAGTTGCATGAATTTTATATCTAAAATTACAGTCCCTGGCCAAATTATTAGACGCACTCATATTTTCTTGTGTCGAATCATATTAGAAGTTTCATAGAGATATTACTATGCCAATAGTTACAATTGATTATATACATCATCTGTAGGATTATAATAAATTTTAAAAATGCCAATGACTTTAAAATTATTTATTTTTGTAAATTAAATTAACAATTGCTAAAATTATAAAACTTAAAACATAAAATTTTTAAAAAAGTCAATATTTTATGGAGTCTCCTTTGGCGGCAATCAGTGCCTCTATCCTTCATGGCATGCTGTTAGTACAAAATTGAAATGTTTCTTGCATGTCTGAGTGATGTTTCCAGACAAGGATAAGTTTTTCTATGAGCTGTGTTTTGCTCGTTATGAGCTCTTTGTTCAGTTTTTTTCTTCATTAGCTTCCAAAAATTTTTAATGATATTCATGTCTGATGAATTACCGGGAGCAGTTCAAAACAGAGATATTTTTTTATTGAAAGTAGACCTTGACAGATCGTACTACGTAACAGAAAGCTTTACCTTGCAAAAATACAAATGGTTCTTTATTTGGAAACCATTATTTTAGCTTTAGAATAAACCGATTTTGAAAACTTCTTTATATTAGTCTGGAGAATTGACTAAGAAGTCATAACAAACAAAACCCAGCTCATAGAAAATCTTATCCATATCTGGAATCTTCACCCACGCATACAAGAAACTCTTCAATTTTGTATTAACAGCATGCCGCGAAGAATAGAAGCACTGATATATTGACATTTTTTTGAGTTTCAAGTTATAAATTTTGCAATTTCAGCCATTTTCAATTTAATTTGTAAAAAGAAAGAGTTTTAAAGTCATAGGTATGTTTTTTATTTATTATAATCCTACAAATGATGTACATGATTAATTGCAGTTATTCACACAGTAATATTTCTATGAAGCTAGTAATATGATTCGACGCAAGGAAAAGGGAGTGCATCTAATAATTTAACCAGGGACTGTGCATTTAAAAAACCGAATGACTTGTGTCATCTGCAATATTTATGCTGAAATTCCCTATTCAAGTATCATTTTCGTTCAGTAAATATGAATAAAGATTTCTATTTAATTAAAATTCTGGGAGAACATTAATCATATAATAGATCATGCATCAATCATTTAACATGCATGAAAAATATTCACAATAAATTACTTCAGGGCGCTTCAAGATACTTCAAATTACTTCAAGACATGAAAGAATAATCAAACCTGTATAAGAGAGATAAAAACGTATATAGAGAAGTTTTTCCTCCTGACGGCCGAGCAAAAGGGCAAAATAGTATTATTGTTTATTTATTTATTCTTTTAATCTGAAAAAAAGTGATTATTTTTTTTTATTGTGACAGAAAAAAATCAATTGCAAATATGTCTTGGTAATATTAATTTTAAAAAAATATTTAAAAACTAAATAGTATTTGTAAAATTACATTTATTACGAAATTGCTTCTATTGCAGTGAAATCTGCAGCTTAGTGAACGGATCTATTAGTTCACAGCTGTTAAAATAATTAAATGTCTTTCACGAAAACATTTCATTAAATACCAACGCATTATACGACTAATTTTAAAAATCTATTTAAGATTAAATTTGCTTAAGTTCTGAGCATTACAATAGTCAAATAGATATTTCGTTGCAAAATAAAAAATTTTATTTATCTTCCTGAAGGCAAAAATTTAGATATTTCAGGTAGCTTTCATTTAAAAAAGTAAAAGTATTATTGCAGCCATCCGAAGGAAAGTTCCTGAAGATTTTGGTATATATTTTGGTATATATTGACTCCCAGTCCTCAAACTCAGTCTCCGTTCAAATGTTCATATATATATATATGTGTGTATATATATAATCTTTGTCATGTTATAACTATCGTATTTATGAACCGATTTGGATGTAACTTGGTATGTACGTAGAACATACAAATGTTTCAACAACGATCATTCGCCAGCTTCTTCCGCCTTCTTGTTTCGCTATGGCGACCATTTTTTTAAATTTAAAATAAGGTACAAAAATTATTAATAATAAAAAAATATTTTATGTATTTACTTTGATACAAAGATTCCAGAACATTTGTTGTTTCGTCTATGCCTTAAAAAAAGTCGAATTGTAGCACATTGAATGCCTAGTGTGGCTCAAATTTTGAAATGACCTGATATTTGACACGCGATGACACAAGTATTTATAAACCGATTTGGATGTAACTTAGTGTTTACATAGTACATGTCTAGACCGAGATCGTTGATCAACTTTATCAGTTTTCTTCTTTAATAATAACGGCCATTTAGAATACTTTTAAATAGTTTTAAATTCATAATAATGTAAAAAAAAAATAGAAATTGATAAAAAAATTCTTTCTTAAGTATTTAACATCCATACAAAGATTTCGGAAATTTTTTTTTTGTTTTGTCTTTATCTTAAATATTTGTGAGATATAACAGTCTGAATTTCCAATATGGATAATATTTCTTAAAATCAATTGGCCAACAACATAACTCGTATATATCATCTGATTTCTGATCATGAGTAATTATTTGCACAGGAATTACTAAGATCTCGACAAGTTCATTGGTTAATGTCACCATTCTTGTTATTTTAAAATAGCAGGCTCTTTAATCTATCGCCAAATTTGGCGATGAAATTAAAAAAAAAACTTTAATTAAAACTGGCTTTTATTATGCTGAATAATTCCTTGAAATTCCTATTAATATTTACTATTGAGAAAAACTAGAAATAAATCTTTTATAATCGGGTTCTATTTCCTATGTTTGACAAGTACAGCTTGATTTATTTATAAGAAATATGAAAGATACTGAGAAAGGAAAAATAAATTTTTCCCGGCATTGGCCAGATGGACATTTTTTCATTTTAATATGAAAGTAAATAAATAAATAAATAAACAAATAAGGAGAAGCTATTTTTAACCAGATCAAAAGAATAATCGAAACGCACATTCCTACAAAAATAAGCATATTTTTATGCATATTTGTGTTTACGCTTCGTTTCAATTTATAGCTACCGAATCTCATTTCATTTTAATTTTAAATAATTAACATTGTATTAATAATGGATGCATGTTACTTTTCTATCGAAAATGTTGTTTTGGAAAGACATTTTTTATGTAATTGCATTACATTTTACATATTTTGGTTTAATAATTAAATGTGATTCAACGCGTCAAATGCATAATGTTTGTATCTAAACTGCATAATGAACAGATAATGCATGCATCAGTTAATCCCTTAAGAGAACATCAATTTATTGTGTGGATCTTTCCTTAATTATAAAGTACAGTGTTATTTAAATATTCATTAAATCGTTATTCGAGTTTTTAATGGATAATGCTGTTAGCTTAATATACTTTGTTTATGGCAATAGTTGGTTATTATATTATTATTTAACAGTAATGTATTTTTAAGTTATGGAAATTTATATATTATTTTATGGTCTATTTTTTATAAATATTTAAATTTAATAAAGCAAAAAAAAAAAATAATAATACATAAATAGTACGCATTTTTCTATATTAAATTATATAATTTTTATAATAACTTTTATGTTTAAATAACCTTTTTTTTTGCTAAAAAGGATATGGACTAACATTGAATATTTCGACAAATTACCACAACAGTGACATAACTAATCAGGACATGTACTAATAAAATTACTAACCTTTAAAGTTCATAATTAACATTATGTGTAAAAATATATTTATAATAGAAAACTCGTATGATGTTTCTGCTACCTTTTCAATAATTCATTTTTCCTTTTTTTAAAGAAAAAGAAAGAAAGAAAGAAAAGAAAGCATGTATTTGTGATAATTATGTATTTAGTATTTAAAGAACATAACGATACAATAGCCATGCAATTTACAGAAGAACGGAATTGTCGTAGATACTTCAATTATGTCATTCTGTTCAAAATTTGATTCAAAAAACGGGTGTTTTAAAATAGCAGCTGTTGTTCAAAATTCATTTTTACACTAATATATAAATAATTTTAATTAAGTAGATAGTAACAATCCGAAGACACGTTAAATAACTTTCCTAACCGTGTAGTGTAAAATAGTTTTAATCTACAGTAACGCATATATAACGGCTTGCATTCCTGCAATATATGCTTTAAGTAAGTATGATTTCTTTTTCCTGCACTGTCCCTAAAATATATTAGTAACATGAAAATAATGACAAAAGTTTCATTAAAGTGTAAAATAGTACAATTATCCATATGAAATGTTAATCACATGTACTTGTGTATTCGTATCACATGCGATATTTTACTATTTTTTTACCTCCTCAAAAAATTACGTGACTGCACACTGAGTTTTAACTGCTTAACTCATTTAGAACCATTGTTGCATATATGCACCTTTAAAAGACAGAATATGTTTACATAATATGAAAAAAACAAAATATAAAAAACACAAAATAAGTAAAAAAAACAGTGTTGCCGACAAAATTAAACTTGTATAAAAGATTTCAGTCTCGAAGATGTTAATAGCCATCGCATCAGTAAAATGCCAATGGGAATTCAGAGTGATATTTTTTATAGTTATTTTAATTCCAACTCTAATTCTTCGGTTGTTTTACAATTTTTTCCCTAAATTCAGGCAGCAAGTAACTAGAATTGCAAGAAGGTTTGAATACAATGTTATCCCCCCCCCCCTATTAATAAAATTGTTTTTTCAAATCTTAATCAACTCTTTGATCCCTTAGATAACTGTCATTATTTACCAATTTTTTCCCAATATGGCCGAAAGACCACACTAAATAGTATACTGGCGTCACTAAACATGCTCTTAGATTTCGTTTAAAGGAGCATAAACGATATATTCAAAATCAAGAAGTTCTTCTATTGCTCATCTTTGCAATTCTTTGCAACATAGGTTCATCTATTCCTCAGCCATCATTATCCAAGAATGTCCTTCTAAATTTGATCTGAATTTTCGTGAAGCTCTCGTCATTAAAAATCCACACTCCTTAGCCAATGACATATCTAGTACTCCTTATTTTCCCAGCCTTTGAAAAACATTATTTCTTTTTTTTTTCGGTTTAGTTTGTTCGTTCTTCGGTAGATGTATGATCTTGTCCATCTAATTGGTCGTGCTGCTTTATTCTCATTGTTTTTTTTTTTTTTTTGGCACGTTTACTCCCATAAGTGTATATAATCTTGCAAATCTGTTTTATTGATTGCTGTCAAATCTGGAGTTTATTACTAGAAAAATACTATGATCTCAAACACAGTTAATGATGGAAATAATACTTTTGTTTTCATAAAATGGAATATATCGGTTTAACAAAATTTAATTTCCTAGACATTCACGTTGCTTTAAAAGAATTTTGCAGGACAGTTGATTAGTTTATACAAATTTTAAACTCAGTATCGATTTCATGTTACTAACAATCAACTACACTTAATGACCTTATATTGACATTTTAAAGTTGTTCACTATCAGATTTCAATGTCGAGTTCAAACAATGTTACATTTTAAGTTTCGAAATCTTAAAAAAAAGAACATTTTTCAAAAATGAGCTGAGAAACGAATAACGATACTAATTACCCGTCGGCTATTTTAATTTCGACGTTGCTCATTAAGATGTATTACGAAAACGAAATTACATATTCTTTAAATTAATCCATTAATTGCGCACATTTGGGGTACGTACATTCTAACTGTAATATTTAAAAATTAATTTCTTTTAAATATTATTCCCATTGTTATAAAGTTTATTCCAAAAGCTATACTTGAAGCAATGTTGAATTATTTCAAATATTTCTTAGAAAAATGCATTCTACTCAGAAACAATTTGTTTGAAGAAAATAACTACTAAAAATACACTTTTACTAAATTCTTAATGAAAAATATGAACAGTGGTACTTAAACAGTAAGTAATATTATTAAAATATCTAACTGAATTTTATTAGCTAATAATTAATTCTCAATAAATTAGAGTTTAAAGTTCTCATAATTTTTTTTTATTTAATTAAAATGAAAAATTAAAATAAAAATAAAAATGGTATCTTAGACTTACAAAATAGAGAAGGCATCCATTTTAAACACTTCTGAAAAGCATTACAATTTTGTATTTTTAATACTCACAAATTAATTCGTTTTTTTAAGTGCGATTTTATGTTATTATCAAAATTTAGAGCTCTTTAGATGGCTATGATAATCATCGAACACAATTCCAGTATTGAAAAACCAGCTGGATTCTCCATAATATTATTAACTGTCTGCTAAAAAAGGATGATAATAATAATAATAATAATAATAATAATAATAATAATAATAATAATAATAATAATAATAATAATAATAATAATAATAATAATAATAATTCCAATTATATAATTCCAATGTTTAATACATGAGAAAGGTTGCATTAATTTTATCACCCAGCTTATGTAATGGTATCATATCTGCAAATTAGCTGCTCCCCGGCCTGCCAGTAATAGAACTAAGTCATTCTTCTCTTCTGGCAGCACGCTTATATATGACCTCCAAAATCAACTATTTGGAGGTCAAAGTTATAAATTTTCATAAAAATTTAAATTTTTAATATTTTTGGGATGTTAAAGCATTGTTAGAAGTAATTTATTTAAAAAGACATGAAATCTAATATACATAAAAGACAAATTTTTTAACCCACGTCAATTATATTTTCCACATTGTGAATAAAAATCGTTGTGATAGAAATTTCATTAAAGATATTATTACGGGCTGGAAATAGAACAATTATTCGTAATTTGTTTTTCCATTGTTCGAAATAATTATTTTTCACTCACCTCAAAAATTTACTCATCTCTATTTATAAAACAGTTTATTTTCAAGAAAAAACTCATCTCATTTCCTTTCGAACACAGATAAATTATCAAAAACAATTCAATTATAAACCGTGACTTCTTAACGCACATTCTCATAGAAACAATTCGAATCACACCAAAAATCGAAGATGATATTTTTTCACACAGCTTAGAAAAAGCGGCAGAAATAAAAAGATAATATCTTTCACATATAGTTTATCGTTTGCAGTTAGAAAACTTCTTACATTTTAGTATGTCTGTTGCTAGACAACACCTGATAGCATAAATTTAAATATCACATTATTAAACAAGATTTTCGTTTTCGAAATCTGAGTTTTGCCAATTTTTCTTTTCAGTGAAAAAAACTAGGGAAAAATCGGCCGGTATCTAAACTTAGCCGAAACTATCTCGTTTCTTCCTTTAAAATTTTTCATCATTGTTTTAAGTTCTATTGGTTCAAATGAAGCATTTATTTATTGCTATTATTTTCAGTGCTTATAATTTTATCAGTCATGAAGGACTGAAGACGTGAGGTAAATTATAAAACAAGCAAAGCGTGTTGGTCTGAACTTTCAGTGCCCTTTATATGTGCTTTTTAATGATGCAGACTAAACAATAATTTAAAAAAAAGTTTGAAACAGATGCATGGAACTTTCTTCGAAAATGTGGAAGTAAAACAGTTGAAAATAATTTTAAAAAAATCATTATAACAGATAAATTCAGGTATGTGAATCTATATTATTTTTTAATTTTATGATGTTCTAATAATCAGAACATCATTCTGTGCTCGTGACAAATTCATTACATTTTATTCCATATTAAAATAAAACGTTATGGTCAGAAGCCCAAATTTTAAAATTGAGTTCCCGAGATAAAATTTCCAAACAGGGGCGCCACTTTAAAACGGTCGGAATTTTTAGATGAGGGGAAAGGGTGGTAAAGTGTTTTTGGGAATAAAATATTTATTTCTATCTTGCTGCACATATTTTAGAGGAAGAAATGAAAATTTATAATTTTTACATACATTTAAAAGAAATTGGCTGAATATAGAACTGAAAGTTGTTATACGTGTCGATGTTAAATAATCTCAATTCGAGACTTTAAATTGGCGTAGAACTAGATTTATTATTGTATGAAACTTATAATAAGCGTGGATTATAAATAGATTTTTTCTATTTGTAAACGTATACACTGTTACTCCCCTAAAATAAACTTTCAAATGATTTCTTTCAATTTATTTTAGAATAAAACATTAAAAAATTGAAGATATGTGTATGCTATGAAAAAGAAAGTATTCCTATTAAAATGTGGTCTTTATTTCTCAACAATTATATTTATAATTATTGATAAGAGTCCATGTATTTTAGTTACTTAAGACAATAAAATATAAAAGCTGTGAAATTATTTATGGTTTGTTTTTGTCGGAAACTTATGCACATACATACGTATATGAGGATCCCAGAAGCTAAGGCGTATGTGTGACAAAATTGAAAAAAAATAAACTAACAGCAGAGATGACTGGAAATATGCTTTTTTCTTTTCAGGAAATGAAATATAAGAGATTGTCTAATTAAGTGCTACTTGTTAGAGATCAACTACTTTTTGCGGAATAAAAATTTATGTTGATTAACTTTAAATTAAAAAAAATATATATGTTCTCTATTTTCGCAATTATTGAAATAACAGTTCAAAAATCAGGCACTAGTATCCTCTTAAAATTAAGTCAGTTTTTATCGATGTTCAAATATAACGTCAATTACCTCAGTTGAAGTCAATTCACTCCAAATTGATTTTTTGTCAACTGTACCCCTTCGCTTCTTGGGTCCTAATGTATGTTTGTTTGTTAGAAATGTTTTTATGCATAATTAGTTAATTTGTTATATATTATTATATATTGTTTTACATTATATATATGTGTGTGGGTGTGTGTGTGTGAGTGCGTGTGTGATATAACTGATTTCGGGAATAAATTCTTTTTCTGCAGAAACTCGAAAATTTCCAAAATTGAGTTTATAATTCGGTTTCTCTCAAAAAGAAAACTGCTTTAGTCGAGCACTAATAAAAACATTTAAACATGTCTTTTTATAAAAAAGATAATGCTACAGTACACATTTTACCGTTTGTAAAAACACATCTCACAAAAATCTTTTTTCTATTTTTTTACTGGTTTGTTTCCTGTAAAGAATGAAATAAATGAAGGATTTCGTGACCGAACACTCTATCAGATATGAAGATAAATTTCATTGAACACTTTTATAATCTTTGGAAGTTCTTTGAACCTTATCCTGTTATAAAGGTGAGATTTTATGCATCTGGATCCCATTTGTCATGAGCTCCATTGGTCGCCGCTGACACAGAAAAGCACGCTAGGTATATTTTTTCGGAATTGAGAGTTCCGTTCGTTATATATTTTTGGAATAAAAAAAACTGGAACTATTGCAATAAAAAAGCATTAATTTATTTAAATAATTGTTTTAAAAAATAGTAATTATACTGGTATTTTTACTTTATTCTATCTTCAATAGAAGAAAGTATTGTAATCGAAATTTTTTCGACGGATTTACATGTTTTAGGGGTCAGACATTCCAAAAAACCTGTTTTTACAAAATGTCTGTCTGTCCGTATGTCTGTCTGTGTGTATGTCGCCATTCGAACATCAAAAATTGTAAGAAGTTATGCATAGAAATGAACCAATTTTTTGTGTAAGTGTATGACCATGGCTAATTGGTCCTCCCTTGATTTGAAAAAAATCCACCAGAAGGGGATTTTTGGGCCATTTTCAATAATATACCGGAAAAAAGTATAGGAAGTTATGTATTGAACTAAACCAAATTTTTTGTGTAAGTGTATGACTATGGCTAATTAGTCCTTCCTGAATTTGAAAAAAAATCCACCGAAAGGGGACGCTGCAATCACGATTTTTGTGCCATTTTCAATATTGTACAATATAGGCCAAAAGTATATGGACTTATGTATCGAATAGAACCAAATTTTTTGTGTAAATGTATGACCATGGCTAATTGGTGCTCCCTGAATTTGAAAAAAAAATCCGCCGGAAGGGCGCGCTGCAATCGCGATTTTTGTTCCTTTTTCAATATTTTACCGACGAAAAGTATATGAATTTATACAACGAATTGAACCAAATTTTTTGTGTAAATATATGGCTATAGCAGGTTGGACCTCCCTGAATTTGAAAAAAAAAATCCGCCGGAAGGGGGCGCTGCAATCGCGATTTTTGTTCCATTTTCAATATTGTATCACCTAAAAGTGTATGAAGTTAGTCTTGGAACTGAACTAAATTTTTTATGTATAATTATTTTTTGATAAGACAAATAGGTCCTCTCTGAATTAAAAAAAAAAAATCTGCCTATCATTTTATTGTTCAATGGCTCGTGTAGGCATATTTCAGATGTGTATATTGCTGGGACGATTACTGTTTCTAAACCAATAGGAGAGCGTCATTATCACGGTCAAGTACACGCCCACACAGTTTGATTGACAGGAACTCGTGGACAATTGACGGTGCTAATTATAACGATAATCTGTTGCGGATGAAAGTGAGCTGACTGGCTGAATGGTTAGAGCGTCGAGCTTGAAACCGGAGGATATGGGTTCGAGTCCATCGCGGGCCGAGAGTCCGTTGGTGATTTTTTTTTTTTTATTATTATTGGAGGCTGTCTTTTATTAATAAATAAGACATTTAAAAAAAAATATTTCAAACCCTTTTAATATTCTAAATATCGTTCCAAAATGATTTATATATATATTAAACAAATGGGAAAAAAGTATTCTGCGAAAATATCCGTATAAGCAGAATTCTTACTTTAATTTTTATTTATTTATTTATTTCAGGATCAGAGGAAGTATAATTTCTAATTGAAGTAAATAAAATTCAGTCATTTTGAAAAAAAAAAATCTTTCGTACCTTTAATTTTTAATTACCGAGTACAAATTCAAACAATCCGAGTACAAATAAATAATAAACACACACGATCAATTGTCCACGAGTTCCTGTCAATCAAACTGTGTGGGCGTGTATTTGACCGTGATAATGACGGTCTCCTATTGGTTTAGAAACAGTAATCGTCCCAGCAATATACACATCTGAAATATGCCTCGTGTAGAGTCGGAAATTCGTTTTTACTTCGATTAATTGATTGAAGCAGAAATTTAAGGTGAAAACCATTGTTCGTATGGTAAAGAATTAAAATTAATAAAACATTAAAATGAGTAACTATTTTTTTTTAAATATTAAAATGTACGTATGAGTTTTGGGATTCGCACATCCAACTAGTTTGTTAAATGTGTATGTAAGTCATTTTCGTCGCCTTTTTTATTGGAATTGAAAACAAGTCGTTAAGTGTGATCGGAGATTACACAGAGGGTTTCAATGTGTAAAGGAAAATTACCTAAAAAACACTACTCTGTAAAAAAACAGACGATTTTACAAAATTATAGTGGTAATCGGGAAATTACTACAATTTACTGTTTTTTATCAGAAAAATGTCCGTAAATTCCAGAAAAACCCCGAGGAAAACGAAAACATTTCTAGAATTTATGGAATTTTTTTCCGTTATAAATAGTAAATTGTACTGGAGTCCCGATTATCAGTAAAATTTCCGTAAAATTGACCGTTTTTTATAGTATATCACAGCCTTTGTTTTAGTTGTCCAGTTATCTGGATTTTGCCTTAACAAGATCAGCTTCGGTTTCGAGAATTCCAGATAATCCTGCTCTACTGTATTTTAAATACTTCCTTGAAATTTTTACCACATGAATTAAATTACAGTGGATTATTGTTTAAGTCTTTGATTTAAAAATAAGATATTGTTATTGCATTTCTTCCATTAACAGTTCAATTCGAAAAATCATCTTTTCATCAAAAGTAATATTTTTTAATTAAATACTACCGTATATAAGGAACAGGGCCAAAAATGTTTTAAAAGTCTATACAGGGCTGTTTCTAAATGATAAAACCCCAACATTTAAATCAAAAATTGTACGCTAGATTAAAATTACCCATGACTTTTAAATTTTGGACTGGCTGAGCTAATTATAAAAATACTAATCATCAATAACAATTTTTTTAATTCGTTATTTTGTTCATCTGAAAGATCATCACAAACCGCATTTAAAAAAAATTTATGTATGCATGAAAAAAAACCTCCGAAGAATAAAAGTTAATGTGTTTGAAAAATTGAAAATGTGTAGTAAGTTAGTATATATATTTATATATAATCAAATTGAAATCCCAAATAAAAAATAATTTAAGATAATAAAACATAAATAGATAGATAAATAAACAAACAGTATGAACAAAAACGCAGAAACCATAAATCTATGAGAAGCACACAGACACTTCAGAGGTGCGACGAATGCTAATTCATAGAAAAGATAAGTTATTTTTCCAAGTTTTGTCAGCAATATGCTTAAAAAGACAAAATTAAGTACTTGTCAACACATCTAGAAACAGAGAAGAGATAATATAATTGTATAAAAAAGAAATTAATTAATAACATATATATATATATATTTTGTTTTGGACAGAAATTGCTCACACGCTTGATTTAGCGTTAACTCAGAGAAGAGCATTCGACTAGTCGACTGATCCTGGACTATATATTTACGACCTTTCATTGTACTTCAATCGTTTTAATTCATATAAAACATCTTTCTATAATTATTTCTTTATTACTTCCTATCACTGTTTTGAATTTAGGCAGAATATTTCCGCTATATACTAAAGAAATGCTCACAAAAGCTGGAGAATTATTCATATTCACACTTAAAATGGCAAAATAAATTCTGAAGATTTAAATAATAAAAAAATATATTGTTTGAACAGCTTGCCAGCGTAGATATGTAATGATTTAAAAGCATAGTTGGAAATAATGTGTCTTTTGCGAGATTTCATTGTTTCGTAGAAAGCATATAAACGTATTTTGGTATATGAACATAAATGAAAACAAATATCTGTGTTTTAAAATTATGCTAATAAAACTTGTGAATTATTAGACAATTATATTGCAGGCAATTTCATTGTTTAAGAACTAAAATCTGTGGTGGAGATAAAATTTCATTATATTTTTCTTTCTATACAGTGAAATTATGTGTCTCTACATTATTTTAAATTTTAATAAATCCAACTACCCATTTTCGAAAAGAAAACGTAACATATTAAGTACATATAAAAGGCATTTTAATTCAGTTGTCAAATATTTCATTGAAACAGCACATCTGAGTAAAACTCTGTGTTTTAAACTCATGAAATTTCATTAATCTATATTTTAAAGTGTTTCAACTGTTTAAATTAATGACGTCATAAAAAGACAAAATTATAATGCGATCGTTTTTGTAATGTTAAAGTATTTCTGCATGCATTATTGATTTATATTTATTTATTATACATAGTTCTTTAACAAAATATTATAAAATTACATATTATAAATTTATAATACAATATTATAAATTAACAATAAATGTAAACAATTAAGAGAGAGAAAATTAAAGAGCATTAACGTAATCCTCTTTCAAACTCTTTCATCCATGATTAATTGAGATTTCAAGGTTTGCATAGAATGCATTCCGAAAATGTAGTACAATCCTCCTAAATGCCCTTACAGGACATATTAGCATTTTAAATTATCCCTTTGTATTTTAATGTCCTTAATGAATATTCAAATAACGGAGAAAATAGAATTAGATTTTAAGCGCTATTAGTGTGATAAAACAACTCATTATATAATTACAATGAATGTACACTGTTAAAAGTTTGCAGCATTCTGTCCAGTCATATGGCCGTTTAATGAAAATACGGCTACATGACATTAATTTACTATACTTTGACCATAAAATGGACACTAATATGGACAGAATATCATAAAATGACGGCAGTGTAACCGTTTTTGATAAAAAAAAATCAAATGACTGGACAGAAAGTGGCAAATTTTTAAAAGTGTATTTAACGTTACATTGTATTACACTATATTTAAAACAATTTCAAAAGTCATACTTTAAATTTTAGTCTTTTGGGAGGATGGATATTTATGTACAAAAAATTATAATATTAATTGATATTAACATGAGAAAGGAAATTTGCATGCAATTTCATTCCCCATTTTTAACATTTTCCCACAAACTTGAAAAGTGATTATATTTTCGGTTTTTCTGTCCGTATAGCAACTCAGTAACTCCCGTAAATATACTCGGATTGTCATGCAATTGATAAAATGCATGTTTGGTATTGTATATGAAATATATGGAATTAATATTTCATATACAAGTCACCAAAAAGAATTACATTACATTATGGTTCTATGGAGAAAAATTGTTTGCAGAATATTTTAATGACATTATGCTATTGCAAATGTAATGAAACTGATATGTCACTGAATTTCACAACGATTGCGTTAGAAAATGACATTCATAATATTTTAAATCCATTTACAGGAACACACAAGAGAAGTAGATTAGAGTACTTTCTTTGAATAATGAATTGATGGACATGCGTTTTAAATTTCAACATTTGCATTTAAATTTAACTGTGATTTAGGTGCGTCCATAACGATACAGATATAAAACACTTATAGTCGTCCTGTGATCCGATTGCCTGTCTGTCCGCATATAACAGCACAATAACTATAAAACCGAATCGTTTGAAATTTTAAATATATATTTGTTGTAGAATTCTGTTCAGTTATTTCCAATATTAGTAAAATCGATATGTAGTTCAAATACAGGAACATCCAAATGTATCTGTTGCATTACGGCCGATGGGTTAGAATAGTTTAGAGTGCTTTTTAATGATGTTACATAACCGTCGAAACACCATGAAATTTATATCCATTTACGAAGAACAGTAAATCATATATTTTGTAGAATAGACCTCATGAAAAAAATTATTATTCAATTATAGAGCCACGCCTGTGGGCTAGTTTTTTTCAATTCGGATTTCATGACTGGCATCACTTTTATGAAACGGAAAAATTTCCTTTGTTTACACTGTAGTTAATAAGTCATTAAATAAGGCGCATTTTACTATTTCAAAAAAAAAAGGTGTCAATCAAGAATTTGTATTAAAAAAAGGACCCCATCTGGCAACATTGGGGCGACGCAAAAGAATTAAGTAATATAATGGTAATGGGATTGGGTCAGTAATTTGTGGCATATTTTAATTTTTTTTTTTATTCTGAAAGTGTAGGATTTTTTTTCCTTGCGTTTTAAAATCAAGGAAAGAGATCATGAAAGAAGTTAGTGCCACACAAATTAATAAATTTTGTATAGATATATATTTTATCTCCCAAGTGTTTGATTATTTATGTATATGCTGTTCGTCAGACTTAGTTGCTTATCCGAGGTTATATTTCAGCTACAATAACTTGAATAAATCTGACCTCTTCCATACTGCAGTTAAGAAAGTCTTTCAGTTTATATATTTTGCATCCTAAAAAGAAGTTTTCATATATTTTTTCAGAAACATTACATGTATTTATTTGAAAAACAATGTATTTTCTTCTGAATTGTAAATCTTATTTTAAAATATTATAAGATGTCAGTAGTTATTTAATTTTTTTCTATGCACACAAAAATTAGAAATGCGAAAGCATATTATCAAAATATTAATTTTTAACTATTCAATATTTCTTCAATACGTACGATATAATATCATTTAATTGTTACATAATTACTCTAAATGGTTTCTAATCTATTGAAAACGAAAAAATTAAGACAATTTACAGAAGCTTTCAATTTTAATTTTCATTGTTATCTTTAAAGCATTCCATTTTAAACCCAATTAATGTATTTTTTTTTTCGTAATCATGTCTTTTTAAAAATAATAAATAAAAAATCAATAACTAATGATTCTCGGGAAAACAAGCCCCTGGAGATGCAATTAAAAATTAAATATTTATTTTTATGTTCTGAACTCATCTTTTGTAAACTTATTCTTTTAGGGGTTTTTTTTGTTCAATTTTCGGGAACTTGTTTTTACTTAAATGATTTTACTATTTTAACTAAGAAATAGCATTAACATTTCTGTATTTTTTTTTTTTTGTTGTTTTTAAATCTTACTTTTTACTTAAAAAATATTTTTATTAAAATATTTTGTTACTAAATTATTTTTCTATAAATGTATAATGTATAGGGTAAATATACTATAAAAATATATAGAGAGAAAGTGAGAGAGGGAGAGAGAGAGAGCAGCCATATATACTGCCGTTAATTACAGAAGTTAACATCATCTACCGCTGAAATGTCAGAAATGTCAGCTCACTAGAAAGACGCCATTTATGATTAAAATAAACACACGAGCTGTTTGAAGATAATTTTTAAAAAATCCTAAAATTAGCTGTTTTGACTTTTTTTTTTTCATATACTCAACCTTAGATAATACTTTAAAACTGAGGTAAATTGTTATGTTTACATATACATATGAAAGATTAATCCATACGTGACATGGAATAACCCAGAAGTTTAAAAAGATCTGTGGCGTAAATAAAATTAACCGTTTAGACGCCGAATTAATATTGTAATGTAATAATAATTTTGTTTTTCCTATGTTATAGCTTCAAATGTTTTAACTTATGCATACAAATTTAGAAAATACCAAAAAATATATTTCTGCAGTTTTTTTGGCTGTTTTCATTTCAGTTTTACGTTTTGCAACGAGTATATTAATTGACAACCTATGCAAATATAACAAATTATTTTCCGCTATATGCTATTGTATATTGTTCTTGAGTATTTTCTCGAATTCTAAAAACATTTAAATTCCTAGCGGTCAAATGTAAGTAATATAAAGAAAACGATAAAAGCAAATAATTTATTTTTTATGCAAATTAATTAATTTACATATCCCTTTATACCTGTGATAAATGCTTAAACATAAATATTTTTTTTTTCAAAAGTTCAAAGCAACCTTATATTTTATAGGAAAAATAAGGACATCGTTATTATGTTGGAAAATATATGTTTTGTATGACAAATAATGCAATGTTCCCATTTGAGTACATTGGAGTTTTAACGGTTAATAAATAAATCGTAAATTTTTAAAATACAGGTAGAAGAAAGTAAAAATGGTTGTGTAAATAGAACCACGATGCGTTATATTAATTATGCGTAAACTACGGGCAGTTTTATTCAAATAAATGTATTCATATAAATTATCATGAAAAATACACATCCAATTTATTTTTTGAGTATTTTACTACATCACATGATATAAATGATGAATGTTTCTAACATATCATTTAATTTATAAAGAAATTCCATTTTCAAAATCTTTCTAAGGAAAAACTTTAATAATTAAAATTTTGGTGGGAGTTAAAATGGCATTTTAAATAAGTTTTTAAAACGTATGCATGATAAATATCAAACACAGAGATTAAAAAATATATATAATACAGCAACTAACCATTTATATAACTTCTAAAAATAGAGCAAGCATGAGAAGTAATGAATAATAATGAAAACTTATGTATTATAATATACATACTTAAATTGATTTTTCGTTACATTTTTTCATTGTTCCAGAAAATTTCACCGATATGAATAAATCTCTTTCCAATAAAGAAATAATAAAAGAAATTTGCATACTTCAAAAAAAGATGTTTTGGAAATATATTTTTCAATATGTTTCCAATTTTAAATTAGTCTTACAATTATCATACATGATTGAATAAGTTGGGCATATCTAGGATATGCAAAAATATATCGTGAATACAGATTCTGAAAATAAATTAAATCTGTACTTTTATTATATTTTCAAAGATGATTGTTATTATTATTTTTCTATTCGCAAGTTTTTGACTTAACAAAGTTATTTCGTCTTATACATAAATAAACATGCTCCCTATTTTTAGAATAAATTATTTATTCTTGCAATTTTTTTCTAAAGAAATGGTTCTAACTGTTTAGATAGATAGAAGAAATTATTATTATTTCATACATTTCTTTAGGAATATATAGATATTAAATGACTTCGCTTTTATTTGTGTTTTTCCAGGGTTTGTTAAAGATAATATATTTTAATATATAAAACAAATCGTACACTTTGCTCTTTATAACATCTTTTTGTTAAAAAAATTTCATTGCCAATGATTTATATTTACTATTAAAAGAAATTTTGATATTGTTTAATTAATTATGTTAAAAAAAGATAAAAAACTAAAAGATCCACTGGAATTCAAGAACATTTACCTATTTTATAGTTGTCAAACTCATTTAAAAATCTGTATAGAAAAAATATTGTTCTGGTATTGAAAAGCTAAATTGTTTTTCTACAAAAATAGTTCCATGTAATCCTCATTAGTTCCAGCTCCCTTTGCTAGAGAGTTCTAGAATCTTCTACTAGAATTCAAGAGAATTTTCCTATATTCTAGTTGTCAAACTTATTTAAAAATCTCTACAAACAGATGCGAACACAAGAGGTTTGATTTAGTGTCTATAATTCTGGTTTATAAAACCATTCCCTAAATCAAGCGAGTATTTCTCGTTACTGAAACAATTCAATATCGTTACGTCACCTGTAAAACAAGAGACTAGAAGTGCTATGTTATTTCGTCTATTCGGTTTAGTTCTTTTACATATACGCATTGCTTGGTCATCTATAATTCTAATTTAGGTAATCAGAATAGGACTAGCTTTTCATTCTTGGGGAAGGCGGTACATTTCTTTCTCAGTAAATGACAGAAGAAAATTCTTGTTAGTGTAATTTTTCTTTATCTTACCATCAGTAAGTTTTTAAAAAGGAAGTGAGATTTGACGTCTTCAAAATGTATTAAACAATACAACTGAAAGATTACCATATTTGACAATGCTATATAGAATACCTATTTTTTTAGATTGAAAAATCCTGTAATGTTAAGTTAACAAGAAAAGAAATACATATTGCTTCTAATGGAATACGCATACGAAATTATATTTAATATATATATTTTTCTTACCTCAATCACCAAAACGTATATAGCCTGCTCTAAAACCAAATAAAAGAAGATAAATATAATATGCGTGCCACGGACTAACACTAAAATGCCCATTGTGACATTTCTATTTAATCGAATAGTTTTTATTTCGCAACGTGCAAGCTTATTTTTTTTCATAATTGTTCTCATTTTCCCATCGAAACGAAAACCTCTAATTTATATTAAATGTCTACATTTAAATCACAAGAACCCGTTTTTTTTTCTTTAACTTTCATATTTTTCATTTCGCAAATAATTCGTTGGCAGTCACGATATAAGATTTGAATACAAAGTTTCTTTGAAATATATCTTAAGTGAAAAATCCCATTAATTTTTGGATTCTATTTTCTTTTATAGTATGAAGACATTCTTTAATGATACGCCTCAGAGAAATTTGAAAAGACTTTTTTTTTAAGACAGAAAGCGTAAAAAATAGTTTAGATCAAACTTGCAAAATAAATCTTGTTAATTATTTATTGCTTAAGACATGCCTTGTTTTATAATTAACATAAATAAAAGTAGTCTATATAAAAAAGTCTTTCAATTTATATACACATTGAAAACTCTTACAACAGTCCCGCCGAACAAAGGTAACCTCTGATTACTGGCGATGTTATAGTGTTACTAAATCTCGTACAAAAAAATAACATTATTCTAAACATCTAAATATTGAATTCTAAACAACGGCTATCTCACAACTTCGTTACCTCCCTTTTAACTTATGTTCTGACTACAAGCAAGATTGTGAATAGTGTTGAGGCGAATTTTCTCATTTGACAGTCTTAAAATTAATTTTCTAATTTGAAGAGGTCACTCACAAGGAAGGTCTCCATACTGGGCAAACTCAGAACATTTTGAAAAACATACTAATTTATGTAAGGATCAGTTAGATATCGCGGTGGAAATTCAGTAAAAAAATCTTAAAAAAATAAAATACTTTCTAATATATGGCGAAAAAAACGGAAACGATACTCGATTTGACGAGCAGCAAATTTCCTCACCAAAAGTAAATGATTACAATGTAATTGAAAATTTTTTATCAATAGATTTTAAAATGTGTGTAAATGGCATTTATAAATTTAAATCTAAACAATTAAGGAATTTATTCCGTATATTTTCTTTTTTGTATTACGTATTTATAATGCGTGGTGCTGCTGTTATTTAATTTTATCACTGTAAAAATAATTTTTTGCATAAAAATATTTGCATTCATTTAAGCGTTTTCGAAAATAAAAACCAGATAAACAATGCTGCAGTAATATATTTCAATATCGCAGAAATTTTAATTTCCATTGAAACAAAGTAAAATAGACATTGCTCTTTTGGACTTAATTTTGAGATTATTTAAAAAATTTTCGTAATATTTCATAGTTAATTTTCAGTACATATGTATATACATACATGATAAAACAACGGTTAAAACAAGCTAAAACTCACAAAACTATATAATTTTTTGTAAGTAATGGTTGAACACGAAACGTTTTTATCTTAAAAATATTTGACATAAAAAAGTATTTATGAAATTTTATTTTGTCGCCTTAAGATATTTATTCCATATATTTTCTTTTTGTATTAAGTATTTATAATGCATGTTACTATTGTTATTTAATTTTATCACTGAAAAAATATTTTTTGGCATAAAAATATTTGCATTCATTTAAGCGTTTTTGAAAATAAAAACCAGATAAACAGTGCTGTAGTAATATATTTCAATATCGCAGAAGTTTTAATTTCCATAGCAACAAAGTAAAATAGACATTGCTCTTTTGGACTTAATTTTGAGATTATTTAAAAAATTTTCGTAATATTTCATAGTTAATTTTCAGTAGATATGTATATATATATATGATAAAACAACGGTTAAAACAAGCTAAAACTCACAAAACTATGTAATTTTTTGTAAGTAATAGTTGAACACGAAAAGTTTTTACCTTAAAAAGTATTTGACATAAAAAGTATTTATGAAATTTTATTTTGTCGCCAACCGGTTATAAACAGCCAAATAAGCGAAAAGTTCATTATTTTTTACAAACATTTTAAAGGAATTACGCCGATTTTTTTTATAAACATACATAACCACACCAGAAGAATACTCTGTAATTTTTTCAGATTCTTCTGAGTCTGCCCGTCCGGAGACCTTCCTTGTCAGCAAAACCCCATTTTTAACTAAGTGTGGTAAAAGGGGGTAGGTGTAAAATATTTTAAGTTTAAGTGTGAGCAAGCAGTAGCCATTTGTAATCTTTCTGAAACGTGTTATTATATTACTTTTCTGTAAACAGCTATTTTTTTCACAAAAGAAATGAGTTCAAAGTAACAACTTTTAACTTCAAGTTACAAGTTGAAATTTATTTAGGATAGCAAAAACAAAGGTGTACGTGCACGAAAATTAGCTGACATTTAAATTGCCGTAGGACCCAAATAGATGTCATTCTAAAAAAGTAACTTTTACTTATAAAAGACATTTTTCATGGTGTACATTTGGAATCCAAATCTAAGCTTTAAAAAACTGGTTATGGTGAGATTTATGAGTTGCTTTTCGGATTGTTTTCAAACTATTCAAAGAAAAATCCCCCAATTTCTAGACCAATATTGCAGGAAAGTGCCCCAAAAATTGCAGTAAATTAAAAATTTTGTGCCAATTCATAATGATAATGAATTTTACAATAAATCTGTCAAATTATAATGAATTTAAAGAAAAAGATATGTTTAAAAAAGGTGAGGAGAAGTGACATTTTTAGAGTAAAATAATAGTACGTATTATTTAACTGTAAAAATAATTGTTTTGGCCAGCTATTTTCAATTTAATGTAATGTAGTTTTCGCCTTTTAAAGGCAGAATTTGAGCAGTGTGAATCTTTTAAACGTCAAACCTCTGAATAAGGACAACTTCTGAAGTACGGTAACTTTATCGTTCTCCTAGTGTTAGCCACTCTTCAGAGGTTCTTTTTTTGTATATAAATATATCTGTATACATCAACTTATATATATTTTTTATATATCAATATAAATTTGTCTTGAAAAGAAAATCTCTTATAATCTTATAACCATACTAGTTAGTTATTGAAAAAAGAGGTGTATCGGTTTTAAATGTAAATCTAATTTAAAATAATTAATATCCAAGACTAGTAATTATTAAGATAATTATATTTATTCTATGCACATCAAAAATAGAAAATTAATAACCGATTAGTAAAATATTATCTTTTAACTATCACAGTCTTCTCTAATACCCATGATAAAATATGATGTAATCATTATGTAAATGCTTTAAATTTTATCTTAAAAATTTAAATCATAAAAATTAAGAAAAAAAATGAGGCATTTTCTTTCAAAAAGGCTTTTTTTCAATAATAAATATTACTTTCATATTAAGTAAAACAATTGAAAAAGACACGTTTGAATTTTGAACAATTAACTTTGATTGTAATTGACTTATAATATTTTAAATAAAAGAAATATCGAAAAATTCATCATGGAGAAAAACACATTTTCACATTAAGTCGTTTTCAATAAATCTATTTCAATGAGTCGTTTCCATTGCTTGAAAGCTAGATTTTGAAACCAAACCAAAATGGAAAAATTAATATTTCGTGTGCAAAATAAGATAGA
The DNA here is from genome assembly GCA_964019185.1 of Maratus speculifer. Taxonomy (NCBI): domain Eukaryota; kingdom Metazoa; phylum Arthropoda; class Arachnida; order Araneae; family Salticidae; genus Maratus; species Maratus speculifer. The sequence goes on along the minus strand of OZ025289.1, from coordinate 93,841,280 downwards.
AATATGATTTGAACTTTATGATTTGAAATTTTTATGTTCCAGACACCCCAAAGTCACGGTGACACAATACTACACACTGAAGAATTACATAATTACTCGGAAAAAGACATATGCTGAAAAAGATGTTCAGAAGTTTGCGGAACAAAATTCATCGAAGTGTAAATGGAAGACGAAAACAGATTTTTAACATTTCATTCTTCCCAACAGTGTGGGTGAACTACATTTCTAGTTTAATTCTGCAAATTTAAATTCGAAATAGCGTTAAACAAATGCCCATTCTATTTCTTTTGTATCAATTAAGTAATTAATGTTATATTGTATAGCAACTTAACATTATCTTTACTTTTTCAATCATTAATCATTTAAATTTGCAAAAATTCTTTTACAAATTCCCGATCATTTTGGTTAATAGAGAATCTACTGTAACTTGTACTGTTTTGAATATAGAAGCAAGTAATAATTTATTAATAACCGCACTTGGCGACCAGTTTGCTCTCCCTTAAATGCAAACTAAGCAATAAATCATATTGCTTTTATTAATAATTTATTTTAATTGCTCATTTTTTTTTTCAAATTAGAAGATTCTGCTAAAGAATCAGGCGCAGATGTGATGTACGCATCACATTGGCGCAATTTCAACAAAAAGGTAAATAAATGTCTTACATGATAACTCGGCAATTGTTATTTATTCTTTAATAAAATTTTTATTTTCTTTTTTTTTCATGATATAAATTGTTTTGTTCTATAATTATAAATTGAACTTTATTTACTCATTATTATTATTTACTCATTTATTATTATTTACTCATATTATATTTATTTACTCATATTATTATTTCCTTTTAAAAATAATAGATTAGAGTTGAAAAATATGTATGTAATTGGTATTGAAAATGAAGTTTTTACCAAATTGGCATCAGAAAAATATCGTACTAATGTGGTGCGTATATGACATCTGTGTCGATAAATCAAGCACTCGGTATTTTTATGCTAATTTGGTGCACCGCCAATATTGTATCCGTGGAATTTTTTTGTATTTCATTATTTCATTAAAAAATATTTAAGAGTATAATCCTTTCACTCATTTTATTTAGAATAACATAATTTTAATGTGAAACTGAGACGTTTAAAATTCATGATTTTTATTTTTTAAGCCAATAGAATAAAAAAACAAACAAAAATAACGATATTTTGAAGCTCCAATATAGAGCGAAAAAACAAATCATACATAAACCCAATTTACCACGGCCTACGCACTTTTCTTTACATGTTGCTATTAAACAATAAACAAATAACAGTGATTTTTGTGCCGCATACGTTAGCGTAATATATAAATACATATAGATTATTAAAAATTGGAATGTTATGAATTTTAAGTAACGATGATATTGCGTCTCGTGGTGCTTGTGGTTTAGAAAGGAACAATATCTTGAAAGTGATGAAGATAACCTTGCAATTCATCAAAAAGTAATGACGCATTATTACAAACTGAAGAGTTACATAATTAATTGCAGAAAGAAAAGTACTCCTGCTGAAAAAATGATTTTGAGAAATATTCGTATTAAACTTCCTCGAAGAGTAAATAGAAAACAAAACTAGATTTCTAACATTTGATTCTTCACAAAACAGCGGGGGTGAACTGCATTTCTAGTATTATTTTAGAATTTGCAAATCAAAATAACATTTAAAAAATGTCCAGTCTATTTCTTTTGTATCAATTAAATATTTAATATCCTATTTTATAATAACTTATCATAATCTATACATTTCCTATCATATTTGTCAAAAATTTGAATAAATATTTTTATCCGGAGCGAAACATTTAGCAACCATCCCTTTTAATCGAGAATCTACTCTACCTTTTATCTTATTGCATTGTGAGAAAGCAAATATTTTCTTATGAATGGGTCATTAGATTGTAGGAATAGAACAAATTTCCATGATGAAAATTAGAACTATATCATTTATTAGGAAGAGTGAAGCGAATCCTCTACTAGTCTGTTCAAATTACATTTTGTCGTACACTTTACAAGAAAATTATTCAGTATTAAACATAATTATATAAAACATAATCAAATTAAACATAAGAATAAATTATGATCTGTAGATTTGCAAAATATTTTTTTTACAGAATATCTTTAAAAATATATTATTTAAATCAATTAATTTTACATGCTTTTCTATTACGGATGCATTTTTGAAAATAGAAAATGAAACACATATATTTTCAGAAGAGAAAATAAATCACGGAGTTGGTAATTATAGTCAGAATCACGATTAAATAAATAAATTATTTATATTTTCATTATTCCATCAAAATATTTCAAAAATCTTTGGAGACTAAAATTGAAATATTTTCACGTAAAAAATGAATATAAAATAATTTGATGAATTTAAGAAAAATTTAACATTATGTCATAATTTTTCTATACAAGATTTCAACGTAAAAACGTAAAATAAAATAAAAAGCTTAACGGATTTTTTAAAGCAAATATTAGGTTATATTGGAAATATAATGAACTAAAGGCAGGTGAATATGTCGATTTTTTATATTATTTTAGACTATTGAAAATAACTGCAAAATTTATACTTCAAACCGTAAAATAACAAACTTTCTTACATTAAAAATATATGTTATTTAAGAGGAAGATGTACATTTTAACATAATGTTTTATTAAGATTGATTGGAACTAGTGCATATTTGGTGGCCACGTCTTTTAATCATAAAATAATTTCACGATTTCTTTCATTAAAATATCCTTTATGAAAATTATAGCACATTTTTAATGAATTAAAAATTGTGAAAATTCAATTATTCACATTCAGTTATAAAAGTGTTTTTAGTGTTAAGAATTCAAATGCACAATTTATTTTTATTATATGGAATCATTTTTGCAAACAATAGTAACGTATTTTATAAGAATTATAGTATTGTTATTATTATTATTATTATTATTATTATTATTATGATAAAGTGGCAGCAAAGAATTGTAAATAAATAAAATTAATTTTTAAAATATCAAATTGTTAAAATAATTGTTAAAATATCAAAAAATATTCCCATGAATTTTCGCGTTTATGATTATTATTAATATTATTATTATTATTTAAAATAGAGTAAAACCTTTCAAAGAAAGAAGTATCCAAAATTGAGCAACAAATAAATCTAAAATTAAAAAATAATTTACAAAAGACAATTTAAGATCATAAAAATAATTACTTAAAGTTTAATTATATCCGCAGGGGCTTCTTTTAAAAATAAATACATATTACTTATTGATTATTTAATTATTATTTTTTTTACAAAACGACATGATTAAAAAATACTTTAATGGGAGAAAAAAATGAGAAGATTTTATGATATCTAGGAAAATATAAATAAAAAAAGAAATCTTAAGTAATCTGTCTTTATTACTTTGCGCGCAGTAGATTAGAAACAATTTAAAGCCATTACATAACGATTAAATCATATTTTATTATGGGTATTAGAGAAGACTGTGATAATTAAAAGTTAATATTTTACTAAAAGATTATTAGTATCTTATATTTGATGTACATAGAATAAATATGATTATCTTAATAATTACAGATAAATATAATTATTTTAAATTAGATTTACATTTCAAACCGATACCACTGTTTTTCCAATAGCTAACTAGTATGGTTATAAAATTATAAGAGATTTTCTTTCCAAGATAAAGTTACATTGATATATAAAAATATATAACTTGATATATATAAATCTGTGTATACAGATTTATTTATATATAAAAAAAAAAGAAAAAGAAAAAGAAAAAATAATTTCTGAATAGCGGCTAACACTTGGAGCACGATAAAGGACCGTACTTCGGAGGTTGTCGTTATTTAGAGTTTGACGTTTAAAAGATTCACACTACTCAAATTCTGCTTTTAAAAGGAAAAAACTACGTTACATTAAAATGACAATAGCTGATCAAAAAAATTGTTTTTGCAGTTAAAAACAATTATTTTGCGCTAAAAATGTCACTTGTCCGTACTTTTTTTAAAAACACATCTCTTTGTTTAAATTTATAATCATTTCCCAGATTTATTGTAGAATTCTTTATTATTTTGAGTTAGCGCAAAATATTCCATTTACTGCAATTTTTGGGGTAATTTCCTGCAGCATTGGCCCAGAAAGCGGAGGAGTTTTCTTTCGACAGTTTGAAAATCATCCCAAAAGCAACTCATAAATCTCACCATAACCAGTTCTTTGACGCCTAGAATTGGATTTTCCAAATTTATACCTTGAAAAGTCGTTTCTAGGTAAAAGTTACTTTTTCTCGAATGTTATCTATTTGGGTACTTCCGCAATTTACATTTCAGCTAATCTTCGTGCACGTACACCTTTTTTTTGGCTATCCTGAATAAATTTTGAACTTGTCACTTAAAGTTAAAAAATATTACTTTGAATTTATTTCTTTAGTGTAAAAAAATAGCTATTTATAGAAAAGTAATATAATAACACAATTCACAAAGAAGACAAATGGCTACAGATTTAAATTTTATTAAAAATCTTTATTCACTTTATACAGAGCAAATCGCGCTGTATACGTCGAAAAATACATGCGCACACTTACAGGTAGAGCTCAACCAGACAACACAAACACAAAGTTATGGGACTCGTCGATTGGCAACACAGGACCTGTTCTGCAGCTGCAAAGTCATCTTCTGGTGAGCGCACCAAAGTCGCTAAGACTTCGTAAGGCCTGGAACTGCTAGGATCTTTATATCGACCGGACGCAGCAGATGGAAAGCTGAGATAAACTTGTCCCAATCTAAGGACATGAGGCCTCGCCAAGGAAACGTCAGAGAGCCAAAGAAGACTCTATTCGGTCTAAGATTTTGAAGCTGTGGCTTAGGAATTCGTACTTTTGAACTTTTTGGAAATGGGCCTTAGCCAGAGAAAATCGGTCATTAGTTACTTGTGAATCAATCACAAGAACATGGATGCAGTAGGACCTCCTACCGTTGGCACGGAACAGGGGCTCTCGGTAAATTTTACTACCCCTATTCCTTGTCGCCTCACGTAGTTAAAAATAGGGCTTTGCTGAGTAACCTCTAGAAATTAGAAGAGTAGTTTTAAGGCTATCAAATGAGAAAATACATTTCAACCTAATTCACAATCTCGGTTGTAGTTAAAATATAAGTTAAGAGGGAGAGAACGAAGTTGTGAGATAGCCACCGTTTAAAATTCAATATTTGGATGTTTAGAATAATATTTTTTTTTTTATACGAGATTCAGTAACATTAAAACATCGGCAGTATTCTGAGGATACCTTTGTTCGGAGTGACTGTTGTAAGTGGTTTCACTGTATATATAAATTAAAAGACTTTTTTATAGAGATTATTTATATTTATGCTAATTATAAAACAACGAATTCCTTAAACAATAATTAATTAATAAGATTTATTTTTCAAGTCTGATCTAAAATATTTTTTATACCTTCTGTCTTTAAAATAAGTCTTTTCACATTTCTCTGATGTGTATTATTAAATTTATGTCTTCTATATTATAAACGAAATAAGAATCCAAAGATTAATGGGAATTTTCACTTAAGATATATTTCAAAGAAATTTTGTATTCAAATCTTATATCGTGACTGCCAACGTATCATTTGCGAAATGACAAATGTCAAACTTAAAGAAAAACAAAACGGGTTCTTATGATTCAAATGTAGACATCTAATATAAATTAGAGGTTTTCATTTAAATGGAAAAATTAGAACAAGTATGAAAAAAAAAAATCTTGCACGTTGCGAAATAAAAACTATTCGATTAAATAGAAATGTCACAATGGGCATTTTAGCGTTAATTCGTGACATGCATATTATATTTCTCTCCTTTTATTTGGTCTTATTGCAGATAGAATAGGTTTTGGTGACGGAGTTAAGAAAAATATATATTATCAGATACGTATTTTATTTAAGGCAATATATATTTTCCTTTTCTGTTCACTCATCATTACAGGATCTTTCAATCTAAAAAAAAAAATAAATATTCTATGTATCATTGTCAAATGTGGGTAATCTTTCAGTTGTATTTTTAATGCATTTTTATTATGTCAAATCCTACTTCCTTTTTAAAAACATACGTTTGGTAAAATAAAAAAAAAAAAACTATCTCTAACGAGAATTTTCTTTGTGTGGTGCCGCAAAAGGGTCTATATTGAGAAAAAAAAAATGTACCGCGTTCTACTAGAATGAATAACTAGTCCCTTTCTAAATACCTAAATTAGCACTATAGATGATCGAATTATGCGAATAGGTAAAACAACTAAGCGGAATAGACGAAATGACCTAGAATTTCTAGGCTCTTCTTCTCTAGGTGACGAAACGATATTGAATCTTTTAAGTAATGAGAAATATTCGCTTAATTTCGGGAATGGTTTCATAAAACCGGATTGTATATACTAAATCAAACCTCTTGTGTTAGCCTCTATTTGTAGAGATTTTTAAATAAGTTTGTCAGTGGGAATATAGGAAAATGCTCTTGCATTCTAGTAGAAGACTCTAGAATTCTCTAGCGAAAGAGGCTAGAAAAAGTTTGACAACAAGAATATAGGAAAATTCGTTTGAGCTCCAGTAGAAGACTCTAGAACTCACTAGCAAAGGGAACTAGAATAAGTTTGACAACGAGAATATAGGAGAACTCTCTAGAATTCTAGCAGAAGATTCTAGAGCTCTCTAGCAAATGGAGCAAGAATTTATAAGGATGACATAGAAATTTTTTTCTAGAGACACAATTTTTATTCTAGATACCAGAATAATATTATTTTTATCAATATAAAATAAAATCAGGAACAGGATTTAAACTAGGGTTGTCTTGGATGAAGTCTAACTGAAACATCCAACTGATTCCAACTGAGCCATCATGGGGGGAATCTGGTGAACTAATCCCTCCAAATAACTTTAACGGTAACCGCATTTGGTCTGATATCTGAAACAGCTCAACAGAATAAATCAAAGGTTGTTTCTGCAACTACAATAAACTTAGTTGTATAGCAAGAACATGCCTGGTTGATATTTAGCCTCGAACGCGTTTTTCACCCAATTAGAAATATATAACGCTATTATTTATTTATCAAGTAAATAATTGTAATAAAACTTAATCTAATATAATTACGCATGCAACGTTTACCGTAGTTCTAAATATACCCAACCCCATTAATTCAGTTCAGCTGATTCAGTTATCACACCAGATACAGAGACTGTTAAATGTTAGTTGGATGAATTATTTTCAAGAATTGTCCGCAATGGCTCATTCCCTTCGGCTCATATGATTTATTTGTTAATTGAATAATTGTGTTAAAAATTAATCAAATATAATTTCGCATGCGGAGTTTACTGCAGTTCTAAAAGTTGAATATCAGATTCAGATATCAAACCAGAAACCGTGATTGAAAAATGTTACTTGGATAAATTATTTTCCAGATACGTCTACGATGGCTCAGTTCCTAGAGCATTGGCGGCTTCACCTAGGATTTTTCTGTTTCGAATATTGGTGCGAACTTTTTTCATTCATTTTGCAATTTAAAATTGTTAAAAATTATGTTATTTTGCCAAATGAGTTATAACTAATATGATTCATATATTAACTATATATGAATGAATTGCATTAAAGCTTTTGTAAACTTTATTATCACTAAACGCATTTTTTTGAAATTGTGTTTTAAAATTTCTCTAAAGAAAATTAAAATTTATTTTATGAGTAGAGATAAATCATTGACAATGACTTTTTTTTAGCAATGAATATTATAAAAAGTAAAGTGTACGATTTGTTGTATGTATTTAAATATATTATCTTTAACAAATCCTTGAAAAACACAGATAAAAGTTAAGACATTGAATATCTATATATTCCTAAAAAATGTGTGAAATAATAATATTCTCTTCTATCTATCTATGCAGTCCATTTCTTTCTCAATTCTTATAAATCCATTTTTCTATGAAAAAAAATGTAGGAAAAATAATTTATTTTAAAAATAGGAAATATGTTTATTTATTTATGAGACGAAATAACTATGTTGAGTCAAACACCTGCGAATAGAAAAATAATAATAACAATCATCTTTGAAAATATAATAAAAGAACAGATTTAATTTATTTTCAGAATCTGTACTCAAGATATATTTTTATGTATCCGAGATATGCCGATATTTATTCAATCATGTATGATAATTGTAAAACTAATTTAAAATTGGAAACTTATTGAAAAATATATTTCCAAAACATCTTTTTTTTTAAGTATGCAAATTTCGTTTATTATTACACAGTATTGGAAGGAGGTTTATTTATATCGGTGAAATTTTCTGGAATAATGAAATAGTGTAACAAAAAATCAATTTAAATATATATATTACATTACAAAAGTTTTCAATATTATTCATTACTTCTCATGTTTGCCCTTTTATTAGAAGTTATATAAATGTTCAGCTGCAGAATTATGAAAACTTTTTTTTTCAGTCTCTGTGTTTGATACTTATCATGCATAAGTTTCTTTGAACTTTCATTTAAAATCCTGCAAATGTATTAAATCTTTTCCTTAAATAGATTTCCAAAATGGAATTCTATTATAAATTAAATCATAAGTTAGAAATGTGTATCATTTATTTCATGTCATATAGTCAAGTACTCGAATTGTATATTGAATATATAATTTTCACTATAATTTATATAAATGCATTGATTTTAAAAACATGCACGTAGTTTATTCATAATTAATATAACACATCGTAGTTCTTTTTACACAATCATTTTCAGTTTCTTCTGCATGTAATGAAACAAAAATCTCCGTTACAGAATTTTGGATTCTGGGTCATTCCATGTCACGCATGGGACAATTTTTCTGCATATTTTCGCTGTGATAAAACAGCATAAAAACAGTCGACTCTCGTTAATTCGAAATCGGATAATTCGAATCTTCGCTTAATTCGAACTAAACATGAAGTCCCGAAATTTTCAATTACAGAATAACGTTAAAAAATTTCATTAATTCGAACTCATTTTCTCTTGACTTCGTTTAATTCGAACTAAAGATAATTCCGATTTTTCATTTTTCTTTTCTTTCTTATGCATTTCGGATAATTTAAATAACTTTCTTACTTTGATTTTTGTGAGAACTGTTCCGAACGACAATACATATAATTTCATGCATTTGATATCCACTTTTTTAGTACCCCGTATGTCCATCAGAGACGCTTCAAAATTTCCTTCCATTGTGCTTGTTTCTAGTATTTTAATTAATTAATGTATTTCTACATTCTAATTTAATATTAAGTCATATTTTAATGATAACAGACAAAATAAATATAAAAAACACAATAACATTATTTCATTTATAATAGTACCATATTAAGCATGTTTTCATTTCTTACTTTCCATAATTCGAACCTCGGATAATTTGAACATTTCTTGTAGTCCTGACGAGTTCGAATTAACGAGAGTCGACTGTATGTAGAAAAGTTGTTATTAGGTCCTCAAATGAAAACAACCATGTTAATGTGATAATATAGAGACTTTAGTTATTTCCATGTATAGATTAAGTTTTAATAACATATAAATCAATAAATATATATATTTATGCAAATATCATGCATAGGACATATTGTCAGTGTTTTATGGTACGCCCTGCGAAGTGCAGATTAATTAGGGCTAGTATTTAAAATGTGGAAATTATTATTATCTATTCTTTTAACTATTTGGAAAATAGTTGTTCTACACGGTAGAGAACTGAGATATCTGAAGTATATCTTAAGCATTTTAATGGTTGAATTCCGCAAATTTTCTGTTTTCTACTTCATTCGTGTTTTATGTCTAGAAAATAAATACTCTGTTGCAACAATGGAAGAAAAAGTATCAATAAACTTTTAAGAAAAATTAATAACTTAAAAACAAATTGAGATACAGCTTTTAAACAAATTGCATTTAAAAGTACATTTTTTTTATACGACGATGTAAAAATTGAAAATATGTGATGTTTACAAATTTAAAAATTTGCAGTACCGAAAGCTGCAAAACTAAAATTTCATTTAAAATTTGTATATGATTGGCACAGCAATATGAATTTTAATTCATGGCGTGCGCAATATATAACTCTGTTAATAAGTAATTCACGTTTTGATCATCATAAAAATGATGTTTTTTTAAAATATAGAATTTATTTATAAGTCTAAAATTTTAGACTTTAAAAATATAATTTTCCGAAAGACACGGTTTTTTAAAATGTTCTTCTGCTCATCTGTCCGTGTAAGTGTCCACTTTGCATCATGGAAAGTGTGTGAAATTATTCACAAATATGGCAAAGTTTCACATGTATATTATTAATTATGATCGTCAGGTTTCAGTTAAAATGGAGACATTCTCTCAGAAGGTGACCCTGTGAAAGTGCTTCTTCCATCAGTTGTTTTTTTTACAGTAGTACGTAAGCTGCTCATGCAGCACAACATTCGTTGTATGTAGATAAAATGTTATGCACAAGTAGCTGTCGTATAAAAGAATGGTAAAAACTATTCATTTTATTGAAACACGAGTAGATATACCGGCCGTTCTCCGAACTTCTTGCACTAACTTTCAAACTTAAAAATTCGTCATTAACAAGTTTAACCCGTTTTTCTATGAATATATAATAATAAATGAAAATTTATAAGAAACGGAATACGCTGTTTACTTGTAAATGCGATCGCGAGAAGGTTTTCTTACGTATAAAAACGTTTCATATTTATTTACTTAGAAGGTGTCACAAATAAAAATTAAATTAAAGAGTTGACATGTTTCGGTTCATTAATAAGAACCGTATTCATAACATATAAAGTCAGTAGAAAATTAAATGACACTGGATATAAATATAATTTAAAAATCTATTATGTTACTATGTTTTTATACGTGAATGAAAAAAGGTGAAGTGATTTTGTTTTAGTTTTTGAAAAAACGAAAGGTTTTCTTACGTTTTTAAAGCAGAATTATTTCATAGTTTAATGACATATGTATTCGTTGTTACATTATTGTCAGAATACGTGTTAATTTCTATTGGTTATAAATAGGATGGAGTAGGCCCATTTGAATCACTTTACGTATTTACTTACTACATTTTTGAAACATTTGCAAAACATCACTACATGTGGTCAAATTGCTCATTTAGTGACTAAATAAATCTTTAGTACAATTTCTATTTGAAAATAACAAATTTAATTTGAAAAATTTGCCAAAAATCGTCCAAATTCTGGGAATGGTTGCCTAAGTTGATTCCCAAGCCTCCAAAACTGGGCCAAACGATACAAAGCCATTTTAATGGGAATTTAACAATTTTTATCTAAAGATAAATTTGCGATTGATGAAAAAATCCAACAAAATAATAAAAATGAAATTTAATTAACACTAGAACGCCGGGAAATTTTACGCAAGTTTTATAAAATACGTTTAAAACCAGAAAAATAATTTGATATTAGTTAATTTATTTGTTTGGCCAATTCATTGCAACTGGTATATGACTTGTTTCTTTAAAATTTTTCTGGGTCGAATCAACGATTGGTCCAGTTGTCGGTGTCAAATTGACACTTTCCCGGCGTTCTAGTGTTAAATCGAATATTTGAAAATAAGAGAACATTTTTAAAAAAAAATGTAATGAAAAATCATTTAATAACACAATATTTAAATACAGAAAAATATTTTTGCTTAAAGTGAAAGGTCATTTTTAAAAACCAAAAAATTATATAAATGTTAAGGATATTCAATATTATGCATAAATGTTAATTCGTTAATTAAGAAAGAATAAAATCTCTTAAGTAAAAACAGTTACCGAAAATTGAACAAAAATAAACCTAAAAAACACAAATTACAAAAGATAATTTAAGAACATAAAAATAGTTATTCAATTTTTAATTGCATCCGCAAGGGCCTGTTTTCACAAGAATCATTAGTTTTTGATATTTAAACGTTATTTTAAAAAAGACATACTTACAAAATATATGCCTTAATTGGACTAAAAATGGGATCATTTAAGGATTGCTAGGAAATTAAAACTGAAACTTATGTAAACTGTATTTATTACTTCGTTCTCTGTAGATTACAAACCATTTAGTGCAATTAAGTAACAATTAAATGTTATTATATCTTGTGTGTTGGAGCAAACAATAAAACAAGTAAAAACAATTACCAAAAATTGAACAAAAATAAAATAAAAAAAAACACAAATTACAAAAGATAATTTCAGAACATAAAAATAGTTATTCAATTTTTAATTGCATCCACAAGGGCTTGTTTTCACAAGAATCATTAGTTATTGTTATTTAAATGTTATTTTAAAAAAGACATGCTTACAAAATATACCCTTTAATTGGACTAAAAATGGGATGATTTAAGGATTGCTAGGAAATTAAAACTGAAACTTATGTAAACTGTATTTATTACTTCGTTCTCTGTAGATTACAAACCATTTAGTGCAATTAAGTAACAATTAAATGTTATTTTATCTTGTGTGTTGGAGCAAACAATAAAACAAGTAAAAACAATTACCATAAATTGAACAAAAATAAAATAAAAAAACACAAATTACAAAAGATAATTTAAGAACATAAAAATAGTTATTCAATTTTTAATTGCATCCACAAGGGCTTGTTTTCACAAGAATCATTAGTTATTGATATTTAAATGTTATTTTAAAAAAGACATGCTTACAAAATATACCCTTTAATTGGACTGAAAATGGGATGATTTAAGGATTGCTAGGAAATTAAAACTGAAACTTATGTAAACTGTATTTATTACTTCGTTCTCTGTAGATTACAAACCATTTAGTGCAATTAAGTAACAATCAAATGTTATTTTATCTTGCGTGTTGGAGAAATGTTCAATAATTTAAAGTCAATATATTGCTAATATGTTATTTTATTTCTAATTTCTGTAGGCAAAGAGAATGCATATATATCTACTAACAACTTATAATTTTGTAAATTAAGATGCATAACTTCAAATGCCTGCAATGCTTCTGAAAGAAAAAAATATGAGAATTTTTTTTTCAGAAGTTGCTAAAGAGATGCAAAAGGGATGCAAAATGTCTAAACTGAAAGACTTCCTTAATTATAGTACAGAAGAGTTCGCATACTCGAGTTATTATAGTTCATGTTCACCACGAATAAGCAAATAACTCTGAAAAACTATATTTACATAAATAGTCACAAACTAAGGAAATGAGATATACATTTACTTATAATTTATCAATTAATTTATACTAATTTATTTGATGTTCGCTTCTGTTTCTTTTATAACAAGGAGGAAAGAAACCATTCTTCTAGCATAGATTAAGAAACAATCTCCAACACATTAATAATAATGTAAAAAAAAATTGCCAAGTTTGATAAGTTAAATTATTATATCTATTACAACAATGTTGAAACGCATTTTCTATTGCACAAAAAATTACTTGTAGTAAACCTAAACAAGGTATACCAGTTGTATCATACGTGAAATAGTTTAACATAATTAAAATATGCTGCAAATAATGTCCACATCCCCTTTATCACTGTGTACTGAATTCTTTTGTGTGGCCCTCTAAATGTATAATTAATATGCTTTGTGTGGCCTATTCAATAAAGTGTATATTTTAATTAATTTCATAAATGTATATAAACTTGTGTTTAGTCCGGTGTAACGTTATTAAAAAGGACTTGAAACTATTTTATCTCATCGGCCGTAATGTACGGAATCTGACTGTCTTTATGTATTTGAACTATATATTCTATTTTACTGAAATTCGACATAATTCAACAAAAATTCTACAACAAATACATATCTTTAAAATTTCAAACGATTCGTTTGGTTAGTTATTGTGTGCATTGCACGACAACTATAGGTGCTACATATTTATGTAATTATGGACGCACCTAAAAACAGCCATATTTAAAAGCGCATGTCACATATCAAGACGCAATTCTAGCAATTATTACTCAAAGAATGTACTGTAATCGATTTATTTTGTGTGTTCCTATAAATGGATTAAAACTGCTATCAATGTCCTGTAATTAAGTAATCGTGAGGTAATTCAGTGATTTATACAAGTTTCAATATGTTTGCAATCGAGTAATTTCATTTAAATCCTCTACAAACTGACTTTCTCCATAGACCATAATCGATTCTTTTGAATGTCTCTGTAAATTACATATTAATCGTACATACTTCATATTCAATAACAACCATGCGCAGGAAACTCTAAACAAAGTTTATCACTTGCAGGATAATCCAAGTATATTTACGGGAGTTAGAGCGTGGATAGACAGACATACGACCAGACAAACCGAAAGCACAATCACTTTTCCCCCTTGTTGGAGAGTGTTAAAGATGGTCAATGAAACTGCATGAACAATTTCCTTACTCATGTCAACATCGTGTAATATTATAAATTTTTGCACATAAATATCCTTCCCCCGAAAAACTAGCAATTTAAAGTCTGGCATTTGAAATTGTTTCAGAAATACATACAGTATAACGTTAAATGCACTAAATATAATTATATAATCAGTTGTTTGAGAACACTAATAACGTTTAAAATCTAATTCTATTTTCTCCGTTATTTGAATATTCATTAAGACATTAAAATACAAAAGGCCAGTTTAAAATGCTAATATGTCATGTAAGGACATTTAGTAGGATTGCACTACACTTTCGGAATGCATTCCATGCAAATCTTGAAAACTTAATTAATAATGGATGAAACTTAGTATAATCTTAGAATTTTGAACGAGGGTTACATTAATTCTCTTTAAATTTCTCTCTCTTAATTGTGCACATTTGTTGTAAATTTATCATAATATATTATTTATATTTGCGTATCGTGAATTTATAATATATAATTTTATAATATTTTATTTCAAAAAAGTTATTGAAACTGAAGAGATAAAAAAATTAATAATGCATTCAGAAATAATTCAACGTTACAAAAACGAACAATTTCAATGTTTCATTAGGTACTATTATTAAACTATTATCAATCATTGTCAATTAGGTACTATTATGTACTATTAGTGAATTCTCTTTAAATACGTGTAGTAATTCCCAAGAACGGCTTTAAAACATCTTTTAGAAATTAATTTTCAAACAGACGCAGAACTAACAGACGCCCCTCTACACAAAATTCTCAGAAATGTATTTAAAGTTACAGAATTTTTCGCAGGTGTGATATTTCAATGAATTATTTGAGAACTGAATTATTTTTTTTTATTTATACTTAATATATTACGGTTTTTTTTAGAAAAGGGAAGTTGGAGTTATTTAAATTTACAATAATATATGGGCACATAATTTCTCAGTAAAGAAAGAAATTTATCATGAAATTTTATCTCTACCACAGATTTTGGTTCTTAACCCTTTAACGGTCACATTAAATTACGGTTTAAAAATTCAGATTGATTATTGCCACCACTTTTTTGAAAAAAAAACATCTTATTTAATGGCAAATAAAATAATACCAGAATAAAATCAATTTCACGATATTATAAAACTGGTGGGAATCAAGCAATTCTGAATAAAATCTGTGAAGCTTGCAGCCCGAGAATGTGTCGGGCACGACAGTTAAGAGGTTAAACAAATTAAATTGTCTACAATATAATTGTAAAATATTTCACAAGTTTTATTAGCATAATTTGATATTTATTTAATTTATGATCATATACGAAAATTTGTTTATGTACGTTATACAAAACAACGAAATCTTTTAAAATACGCATTATACCAAAATGCTTTTAAATCATTACATATCTTCACAGGATAGCTGTTCAAGCAATATGGACACATAATATATTTTTTAATATTTAAATTTTCATTATTTGTTTCGCCATTTTAAGTGTGCTTATGAATAATTCTGACATTTTTTTAAGCATATTTTCACTACCTAACATAAATATTCTGACTCTTTTCAAAACTGTGGCGGTAAGTAATAAAGAAAGATATTGTATATGAATTATATTAATCGAAATAAAATGAAAGATAATAAATGTATAGGTAAAGATCCGAATTATCAACTAATCGAAATCATGCTTGTGAAAACTTTCTGTACAAAAAAAGAAATCAATATATGTTATTAGTTAATTTCTTTTCTGTGCAATTATTTTAACTGTTCTTGGTCTCCAGGTACATTATCAGGTTCTTAATTTTGTCTTTTTAAGCATATTGCTGACACTATTCGAAGAAATAACGTATATTTTCTATATATTAGCATTCATCGTACACTGTAAAAAAAAAAAATTGTCGATCTACTAAAAAAATTTTAGTGATCCTTGTAATTACTAAAAAAATTTTAGTAATCTTAGTTGGTTACAAGAAAATCTGTAAGAATTACTAGAAAAAAGTTAGCAACGAAGAGAGTTAATAGATTGATATTTTTAATAACTATTACTAAAACTCACTTGGTGTGGCCTTGATAGCATAGTGGTTATAGTAACGGACTCCAGACTGAAAGGTCCCTGGTTCGATACTGGCCACTGCCAAATACTCCCCGAATGTATGTAGTGTAAGTACTCGTTAGTAAAGGGATTATGAAAATCCTGCCAGCTCGAAGGAACCTCTTACCCTTCGGGCGCACGTAATGGTTATTAAAAATAATTATGGAGCTATTACTAAAATTTGCTTTGTGGCTCATATTAAAAAATTTTAAGTTAGTTATACAAAAAAATTTTTTTTTTCAGTTTACAAAAGAAATGCTTGTTTTACTTGCAAAAAAAAGTTTGTAATGGTTACTAAAAAATTCTGTGGAATACAAATTTACTAAAAAAATTTTAGTAACCTCTTGAATTTTTTTTTACTGTGTACCTCTGAAGAATCCGTATGCTTCTCGTAGATTTATGGTTTCTGCGATTTTGTTCATCCTGTTAGTTTATTTATCAATTTATTTATTTTTTCTTATCGTATATTATTTTTATATTTGTGATTTCAGTTTCATTATATCTATATATAAGGTGTAGCAAGAAGTTTTAAAGTGTTTTTCAGAGAAATGAATGTGCAATTAAGAGCTGAGAATAATATCTTTATTCAACAAAATAATCTCCAACATTATCTAACACCTTTTGCCATCGGTCGGGCGTTTGACGGATGCCAGCACTGTAGAACAATTCGTCTTTTGATGCTATGAAGTCATCAACCCAACTTCGCACTTTGTCCACTGTCCGGAAGTGTACAGAAGACAAGACATTCTGCATCGACCGAAACAAATTATAATCCGAAGGGGCTATGTCGGGATTATACTCCGGGTGTTTCAAAACTTCCCAGCCAAGAGTTACTAACGTGTCCTTGACTGTTTTTGCAACATGAGGCCTGGCATTGTCATGGAGCACTTTCACGTGGCGCAAACCTTTTCCCGTAAATGGACGTTTTTTACCGATTTCCTGGTTCAATTGAAACAATTGTTGCTTGTAGAATTCAGCTGTTACACTTATACCAGGCTCCAACAGTTCTTAATAGACACGCCCTTCATATCCCACCAGATGCAGAGGAGAACATTTTTGCAATGAATGGATCGATTCCGCGTTGATGTTGCTGCTTCGCTAGGACTCAACTAATATTTTTTACGTTTCGGATTGTCATAACATATCCATTTTCCATCTCCCATCACGATTTTCCGCAAGAAAGATTTCTCTGTTGCCAGTTTAACAGATTCATGCACTTGAAGACACTCTCATCGTTGTTTTTCTGGCTCAACGCATGTGGCACCCATCTTCCTGCCTGCTGAATCTTTTCCATTGCCTGTAAACGATTACAAATCGTTTTTTGGGATACTCCTAATTGTTCGGCAAGTTTTTTTTTTTTTTTTGCGTCTGAGATGCATCTTCATCAAGTAGAGATTGCAAATCCTCATGACTAGCCTTCAATGGCTTGCCGCTACGTTCTCGATCGCTAACATCAAAATCACCGTCTTTAAAACGCCGAAACCAAAATTCGCATCTGCTTTTCGATACGATTTCCTCTCTAAGAACAGAACAGATTGATTGATATGTTTTTGAAGCACTTTTTCCTTGGTGAAATTCATAACGAATCCAGTGACGAATAAATGATTTATCATACGACATCTTTGACCTTCAAAATTTCAACTTTACTTTCACTTTCCTCCCAGCTTTTGCTTCGATTTGAAAACGCTGAAATAGTTCTTATGACATGACACAAATGCGGTGTCCTGATAGGTGCGTTATTTCGCGTTAAACGCCAGACAAACTTCGTTTTAAAACTTTTTACTACTCCTAATATATACAAATGCACTACTCATTTTTGCATTATTCACAAACATAATTCAAAACTATTAACTCTTATTCTCCGGAGATTTTTTTATGCATTACATGCATTTTTTTTTCATTTTAAGAATTTGTATTAAATTAAAAATAATTAGGTGAAAAAAATGGCGAATAAAAAAAAATTATTGTTGATAATTAGAATTTTTATAATAAGGTCAATCATTAAAAAATTTTTAAAGTCTTCGGGAATTTTAATATAGTGTACAAATTTTGATTTAAATTTTGGAGTTTTATCAGTTAGAAACATCCGTTTATATCCTTTAAAACATTTTTACCGCCATTTTTTGTACTTAGTAGTATTTAATCGAAATAAATTACTTTTGATGCAAAGATGGTTTTTCTAATTGTACTCATAATAATTTACAGATTTTGAAGAAATGTAATAATAATAATATCTTTTTTTTAATCGCTCTTAAACAATAATCCCTTGTAATTTAATTTATGTGATAAAAATTTGAAGGAAGCTTTTAACATACAGTAGAGCGCCAATTATCTGGAATGGTCGGGACTAAAGCTGATCTGGTTAATGAAAAATCCGGTTAATTGGACCACTTGTTTAAAAAAAACTGTCGATGTTTTCCGAATTTATACGGGTTATTGGGACGTCAATACAATTTGCTGTTTTTAACGAAACATTTTCTGTAAATTTCATAATGTTTGCCATTTTCCTCGGAGTTTTTCTGGAATTTACGGAAATTTTTCCGTTAAAAAAAGTAAATTGTACTATTATCCCAATTATAGTAAAATTTCTGTAAAATCGTCCGTGTTTTTTTTTACCTTGAAGTATTTTTAAGTTAATTTCTCTTTGCACTTTTTCCAGGCTTTGGACAGTCAATTATAGAAGTGCATATTTTAGCATATTACAAAAGACGCGTTTAGTTGTAATTTTTTTTTTCTATAAAAGTAATAAAAAGTTTTAGTTAGAAGTACACATAAGAATTATTACATGCATGGACATGGTTTACAAATAAATGCAAGCGGAGGGAGGGGGGGGGGGGGTTCTTTGTATCGACACCAGGTAAGAATACAAGCAATTTTTTGATCAACTTCAGAGAAACTGAAGTTAAAAAAGATTGTGTGAGAAAAAATATATGCTAGTACTCTCGCATATTGGATGTGAAATTTCTTATATTCTAGAAACAGTTGCTTTTATGATTGCTCAATTTGCATTTCCTAGCGAATTTTCAGGATTCGAAAACTGTTATTTAACGGTTAACTTACGTAACATCCTGCAGAATTTACCGTACAAAGCCTAAAGGAATTTCACTTAAAAAATTCTGAAGAAGATGAAAAAAAAAACAGTATGTTCATGATCGATCCGGCTATTTGGGCAATCCAAAAAATCGGCGTCCAGATAATCGGCAGATTACTGCATACCGTGTTCCGTCGATCGTATCATTTTAAAACACGTTTCCATTACCTTAATTAATGTTAATATAATTTCATTAAACGGAATAACTTCCTTTCATAATTATTTTTAAATTAAATTTTTTGGTTCTATCATCGAAGTACGAACTTATTAATTATAAATTACCAATTTGGATTTATTATCACCTAAGTGAGCGGGCTAAGTGGGCATTCCACCTATGTTTGATATAGATTTGAAACCAGAAACTTTCAGTTATGTTTTACTTTTATATTTTTGAGTGAAAAGGGCGGACACATTGATTTTCCTTATTTAGAAATTAAATCTTTCGAAATTTCCGGTGAGAATTCAGTGTTACACTATTGCAACTGCTTGCCTCTCAAAGGGTTATTTAAAAGATATATTGTTTTGAAAGAATTATTAAATGAAATCCTCTGTGCGATCTCCGATCACACTTACCGACTTGTTTTTAATAGAAATAGAAAATGCGGCTCAAATAAATAACATCTAATTTTAACGAAAAATAACAGTATAAAAACTATTTTTAAAACAATTATTTAAGTAAATTATTTTCTTTTCTTATTGCAATAATTCATCTTTTTTTTCCCGAAAATATATACCAAACTACCAATCCCGAAAAAATATACCTCGCGTGCCTTTCTGTGTCAGCGTCGACCAATGGCGCTCATGACAAATGGGATCCAGATGCATAAACTCTCACTCAATATATATTTTTTCATTTTATCGTGGTATAAAATTCAAAGAATTTCGTAAGGTTATAGAAGTGTTCAATGAAATTTATCTTCCCATCTGTTAGAGTGTTCAGTCACGAAATCCTTTATTTTTTGTCCCCTTTTTTCTGGAAACAAAACAATAAAGGAAAAGAAAAATATTTTTGCGAGATGTGTTTTTAGAAGCGGATAGATATATCTGTACTTTTTTATTATTTTCTTTATTAAAGCGCATATTGAAATGTTTTATTACTATTTGACAAAAACAGGTTTCTTCTTTAGAAACAGAATCATAAACTGAATTTTGTAAATCTTCCTAGTTTCGTCTGAAAAGAACTTGTTTCCAAAAATTCAATTATATAAAACATACATGTGCCATATATAACAATATATAATTTTTAATTAATTTTGCGTATTGTCGATTAATTAAATATTCATTAAAAATTCTTCAAAAAACCTACCGTATATGCATATACACGTAAATAATTTTCCAGCGAAAACTAACCATAAATAATAATATAATTTTTATTAATGATAACTAAAAAGCATGGTCTCATATCAATAATCAATCACTAATATATTTAAAAAATTGAGACTGTATTTAATAACCAATGATTTTTTTTATAAATACTCTACACATATTTCAAATATTTTAATATTTTCTACTTCAATTATTTGAAATGGACCACTTTCATGTTTAAGTTTAGGGGATTAACACAAAATACTTTAAAAAATAGAAATAAACTTTTTATAATTTTGAATTATTATTTGTTTAAACTATACATATATAAAATAGTTTGTCCAGACTGACTGATTATCAACGCACAGTCCAAACTTCTGAACCTAGGTCCATGAAGATTGCGAAGCACTTCTAATGATGTAAGCGTGCACTAAGAGGGGATTTTCGAAAATTCCCTTCTAAGGTGGAGGGGGGAGGACAAAAATTCTGGGGCATTTTGCTACATCTCAGCAACCGTTTACGGTAGAAGTGTGAATTTCAATAAAAAAAAATCTTCAAAAAATTATTAAACACATATTTCAGAAATTTTAGAAATACTCCCAAAGAAGTTAAATGGTTGTAGAAAAAGTAACATCTACTTTTAACAAAAAATACAAGTATAATAACCATTTTTTAAACTTTTATTTAAATAAATTAACGTCTTTTCTTATTACAGGGAGTTCATTTTTTTAATTCCAAAACTATATACCAAACTAAACTCCCAATCCCGGAAAAAAAAGATAAATAAATAAAAAATAAAAAGTACCTCGCGTGCTTTTCTGTGTTAGCGGCGATCAATGGCGCACATGACAAATGGGATACAGATGTATAAAATCTCACTCAATATATATTTTTTCACTTTATCATGGGATAAGGTTCAAAGAATTTCCGAAGGTTATGGGAGTGTTCAATGAAATTTATCTTTCTATCTGTTTGAGTATTCGGTCACGGAATCCTTTATTTTTTGTCCCATTCTTTACTGGAAACAAAACAATAAAAGTATGGAAAAAGTTTTTTCTGAGTTTTTACAAACGGATATATATATCTGCACGTTATTATTATCTTTCTTATAAAAGCACATATTTAAATGTTTCTATAAGTTTTTGAATAAAACAGGTTTCTATGACCGAAATAGAATCATAAAACGCAATTTCCCTATTCTCTGCTGAAAACGAATTTCCTCTCCTAATCAGTGATATAGCAATGATATATATATATATATATATATATATATATATATATATATATATATATATATATATGACTATATACAGGGTGATTAAAAAAAAACCGTGGACAAATTGATATGCCAAATCAGGCCAATCCAAATTACATAACAACATAAGGCCGCAAACCACTTATTGAGCCACAAATACAGGGTGTTTCATTTTAGCTACCCCTGGTTTGAAAATAATAATTTCGAGATAAATAAAAATATTGTATTGAAAATGCATCGATATGTACCTTATTTTGTGTGAAATCTGATAACGTTATGAAAAAATCTGGAAAAACATATTGCTCAAGCAATGGGTGATACTATAAACTGATTATCACAGTCCAAAATGTGAGGTGCCACGTGCCTGTTCATGGAGCACATAATGGAAATTTCTACCATCTTTGTTTGGTGTTATCACGTTTAAAACAAAGGTGAGAATGTCTGTTAAATGTTTTATTATAATATACTCCAGTTTTCTGAAATTTATTACAAGTCAACCCAAATTGAATCAGGATGAAACACCCGGTATTTATGACTCAATAAGTGGTTTGCGGCCCTATGTTCCTATGTTATTTTTTATCCTCATCCTATGCCTGATTTGCCATACCAATTTGTCCGCGTTTTTTTTTTAAATCACCCTGTATAATTATTAATTGTGTGTTTTATACATTAATTAATTATACATAAAACATTTCTGACAAACAAACTTATATGAGGACTTCAGAGGCCAAATGGTACAGGTGACAGAAATTCGATTTGGAATAAATTTAGTTCAAAGATAATTAGGATTAAATTTGAAAATGATTACAGTGTTGCCAGATAGGCTACTTTTTTAAAAATTCAGATTCTTGATTAGCACCACTTTTTTGTAATGGTAAAATGCGACTTATTTATTGACTGAATAATAAAGGCGAAAACAAAGGGAATTTTACCGTTTTAAAAAAGTGGTGCCAATCAGGAAATCTTAATTAAAAAAAAGTAGCCCACCGGCAATACGGCATGAATAACAATTGACTAAATTAAAAGAGAAAAATGTTGCTTGTTCCCTTATGGCTTTTGAACTCTTATTTCGATAACTGTGAAAAAAGTAAAGTATAATTTTCTTTAAAAATTTATAAATAATCAGCATGGATTATTATACGGCAAAATGGTTGATCTGTAGGAGGCGGCACATAAGGAGAAATTCACTTATATTCCATTGCATTAAAAAAGCATATTTTCAGGTCGCCGGTGCAATTATTTAATTTTAATTTTTATTTTTATCTTAATTTTAGGAGTAAATTGAGTTTAAAAATATTTGATGTTAAATTTGAACGGCAATAACAATTGACTGAATTGAAAGACAAAACTATAGCTTGTTTTATTATGGTATTTGAATTCTTATTTCAATAAATATAGAAAAAGTAGAGTATACTATTTTTTTTAATTAAAGTTAATCAACATTTATCATTCTCCGACAAAAGTGTTTTATATCTGGGAAGCAGCGCATAATTAGAAAATCACTTATTTACAGGGTGTTTATAAAGTCCCGGGCCCATTTTTATGTTCAATAACTCATAAAATAATAAAGATAGATTAAAATTAATAACATAAATGGTTAGATAGACTCAAAAAGTTTCATGACCCTTGTCAATGAACTTCCACTTGTGCCTCCTTCATCGCACATACCGACATGCTTTCCGCTACCTGGAGTGAAATTGACTATCGACTTGATATTCTCCGTCCGAGGAAGGGGGCACATGTGGAAGTTCATTGACAATGGTCATGAAACTTTTTGAGTCTATCTAGCCATTTATGTTATTGATTTTAATCTATCTTTATTATTTTATGAGTTATTAAACATCAAATGGGTCCGGGACTTTATAAACACCCTGTATTATTGCCTGAAAAGATAAAAGCATATTTCCAGTACGTATGTACAATTAGTTCTTTTTTTTTCAATTTTGTCACACATACCCACTGGCTTATGCGGTCTGCATATGCGTATGTATGCGCATAAGCTTCAAGTGAAAACAAATAAAAAATAAAAATAGAGTTTTTATATTTTATTGCTTTTTGATAGCTAAATAGCAAGAGATTTTATCAATAATTAATGAATAATATATAGAATCCTAGGAAATAGAGACTATATTAAGGAGTAAGGAATACTTTCTAGTTGAATAACATACACATATTTTCAATTCTTTATTATTTTGTACTAAAATTAATTGAAAGAAACCACTTGGAAGTTTATTTTAGGCGAGTAACACTAAATAAGTTTAAAAATAGAAATAATCTAATTATAATTCCTATTTATTATAAGCTTATTACAGAAATAAATACAGATTTCTACGTCTATTTTAAGACTCAAATGGAGATATATTTAACATTGGCACCCTTAACAATTTTCAGTATTTTAACAAATGTTTTAAATGTTAAAAAGAATTAAAGAGATTCGTCTTTTTTTCCTTTAAAATATTAACAGCAAAAAAGAAACAATTATTTTATTCCCCAAAACACTTTGTCAGTCCCACTCTCCTCCACTCACTAAGAAAGTTTTAAAATGGCGCCCCTGTTTGGAAACTCAAGTTTTGTATTTTGGGAACGCAAGTTTAAAATTTGCGCTTCTGACAAAAATATTTCATTTTAATGTGAAATAAAATGTAACAAATTCATGAAGCACTCATAATTGTGTTATGAGAATTTCATCTACTTCAAATATATTTTAGGTTAAATTCAAATATATAGTGGTTTTTGTTTATTGTCTTCAACAGCTTTACATCGCCTTTCTCTGAGAAAATTCCAACCTGCGATTTTAAACTTAATTTCTTTAATTACTGTTTAATCTGCATCTTTAATCAGCATATTTAAAGCGCATTTAAAGTTAAACCCATCACATATTACTTGTTTTAAAACTTACACTCACGTCTTGAGTCATTGATAACTGATGAAATTATAAATACTGAAATTGGTAGCAATAAATAAATGCATCATCTGAATCGATAGAACTTAAATCAATGAGTGATGCTGAAAATTTTTAAACGAATATATGAGACAGGCCGATAGTTTAGGCTTATTTTATAGTTTAGGCTTATTTAGGATAGTTTAGCCGATATTTCCCCAGCATTTTCACAGAAAATGTAATTTAAACAAAACTCAGATTTCGAAAACGAAAATATCTAATGTTCTTTCTATTTTCAGTCCATATCGATATAATTAATAACACTTACAACATAATGATTTTTATTCGAAATGTGGATAGTGAAATTCGCGCGGGGTTCAAAAGTTGTCTTTTATGTAGATTAGTTTACATGTTTTTTTTTAATAAATTAGTTGTATAATTTTCTTAATATCCCCCAAAAATTTAAAAAATAATGTTTTTAATGAAAATTAACTTTGACATCCAAATATATGATTTTGGAGGTCGTGTATTCAGTTATTTTACAGTATATATATAAATCTTTAAAAACATGCTGCAGGAAGAAAATAATTATTTATTTTTATGTGTTGCAAAAACCACACGGTATTTTACTTGTGTATCTGACACCATTACATAAATCTGTGACTCAAATATATGTAACCTTTCCAATATAGACATTATTATAGACATTATTATTATTATTATTATTATTATTATTTAGCAGACATTTAATATTGTTAATATTCGATTATTATCATTGCCATCTAAAGAGATCCAGGTTGTGATAACAACATAAATTCGCACATTAAAAAACGGAATAATTTTTTAGTTTTAAAATACAAAAAATGTAATACCCTTCATGAATGTTTAAAATTGACGCTTTCTCTATTTTTTTATATCGAAAAAACCATTTTTTTAATTTTAAATTTCATTCTAGTAAAATGAAATTTTTCAATGAAAGTTATAAATTTCAATTTATTGAAAATTAATGTTTAGCTTATAAAAATTAGTTCGTTATTTGAATAACATACTTAAAATACCACTATCCATATTTCTCATTTAAAATGTAGTAAAAGTTGTGCGTTTTTTAAGTAGTTTTCCTGAAATAAATTGCTTCTCAGGAGAATGGATTTTTTAAGACATATTTGAAATAATTCAACATTTCTTGAAGTATGACTTTTGGAATAAACTTTATAAAAATGGGAATAATCTTTAAAAGAATTTAATCTTTAAATACTATAGTACAATGTACATAAAAATAAAAGTACACAATAAATGGATTAATTTAAAGAATACGCAATTTCGTTTTCGTAATGCATCTTAATGAGCAACGTGGAAATTAAAATAGCCGACGGATAGTTTGTATCCTTATTCGTTTGTCAGCTCATTTTTGAAAAATATTCTTTCATTTAAACATTTCAAAATTCAAAATGTAACTTTTTTTCGAACTCAACATTGAAATCGGATAGTGAACAACTTTGAAATGTCAATATAAGGTCATTATGTGTAATTGATTGCTAGTAACATGAAATCGATACTGAGTTTAAAATTTGTATAAACTAATCAATGGTCCTGACAAATTCTTTAAAAGATATGTGAAGTTTCAAGAAATTAAAATTTGCTAAATCGATGAATGTCATTTTATGAAAAAAAGCATTATTTGCCTCATAAACGGAGTTTAAAATTGCAGAAACTGTCTAGTAATAAACTATCGTACCATAATTTTATGTTGCATAAGAAATATGGATAGTTATGATATATTATTTCATACATTTACATTATTACATACTTTTTTGATTTTGCTTATATATTTTTTATATTATAATAGTTTTAATTTCAGAACCGGTTTAAACCGGTTTTGAAAGTTAAAGTAATTTTCTTAAAAAATCTGAAACCAAAATTGAAAAAGTAAAAACTAGGCCGGTTGTGGATCGTCCTCAGCTATCCTATGTAAAAAAAATCATGTAAAAATATTAAAATTTGAGCAAGATATTTGAAAAAAATACTCCCATAGACTTATCATTAGTGTTCGGCTTTTACCGCGTGACTAGTGTGTGCTCTTAAGCTCGTCATAGAGCTTCTATCACATGAACAACTTTTATAAAGTATTGTTGCTGTTAAAGCTAGAAATATCAATTTCAATTGAGAGATTAAATTTCATTTATTCTAGCCAGTGTGCCTCAGAGAATAATTTAACTCATTTAAACTACTAGGATCCGTTAGTTTAAATGTAAACAGGAAATAATCATAAACAATTGGTATTAGAACACATGCAAGTGTTTGAAGTACTTAAGGAAAAACGAGCGCATATCCTTAATCACTTAGAATTAATTTTCATAACGCAATTTTTACCCTAGTATTGTTTTAGTCATTACAAAGACACTACTACTAAATAATTGGATTAAGGAGTGTATGGTAAAAAAATAATAAAAGGTAATGGAAAAATGAACTAGAAAAGGATTTAGGTTGCATTAATGTGCCCCGACATAGACTGTATCAATGTGCCCCATACAGTCATTATGAATAAAATGAATCTCAAATCCAACACTTCATAATTTATCTAACAATAAAGAATGGGGAACTGATAAAGAGTAGCTTTACTTGCCAAGGAGAGTATTCTATTCGGTTGAAAATACTAGAACAGTTGTATAATACCATTTCAATTGTACAACTCAAATTTACTTTTGACCTACAAAAACAATTAATTACTCGTCCCATTTCATCAAACTACTGAATCAATGCAAGACTTTTTGTATGTAGTTGAGTGCAGTAGTAAAACCTTCAGGAGCTGTTGGGAAACTCCCTGTAATGACCCTGTGTGCGGTACAGGAGGTGTATCAATGTGCCCCAGTTCCCCCAACATACATACACATAGATAAGTTTAAAATTTTCGAGTTAAATTTTCCACACTTTAATTGAATTTGGCCCAATTATAGCTCCAAATTAATGATGTATTTCTAATTTTTATCAAGGGAAATTTTTCTATTCCTACCATCTTATGGATTCATTGAGAAGAAAATTTTTGCATTCACACAATGCAATAAGAAGCAAGGTAGAGTAGATTGTCAATTAACGGAGATGGTCGCTAAATGTTTCACCTTAGATGATCATATTTCTATAAATTTTGAACAAAAATGATAGAAAATGAGTGGATAGTGATGAGTTATTATACAACAGAGCATTAAATTTTTAAATGATGCAAAAGAAATTGAATGAACATAAATTTTATGATATTCCGATTTGTAATTTGTAGAATAATTCTAGAAATGTAGTTCACCTCACTGTTTTGTGCATAATTAAATATTAGAAATCAGGTTTTGTTTTTCATTTACTCCACAATTACTACGCAAATTTATGAAAATCACTCTGAATTTCGGTGTGTTCTAATGCGCCATCATGTACTAATGCGGCATTACTAGGTCATCTTCATCAGGACCATCATCTATTCAGGACTTTTTTTAAATTCTCTGTTTCATTCTAAACCATAAGCTCCACAAGACACAATATTATTGCCATTTAAAATTCATAACATTCCAATTTAGGATCTTTGTTAATAAATCTTCTTGTCTATATATCCGAAACAGTAGTTTCAGTAGATTATCAATTAACCGAAATGGTCGGGAAATGCCTCCCTCCGAGAAAACAAATTTGTTCAAATTTAAAAGGAAAATGTTTTAAAAAGTATAGATAATATTAAGTTGCTATACAATAGAATATTAATTATTTAATTGATACAAAAGAAATAGAATAGACATACATTTTTTGATACTATTTCGATTTTTAATTTGTAGAATAACATGAGAAATGTAGTTCACCGCCACTATTTTATAAAGAATCAAATGTTAGAAATCTGTTTTGTTTTTCCATTTACACTTCGGCGATTTTTACTACGTAAATTTCTAAACATCGTTTTTCAGCAGATGTTCTTTTATCATCTATCCAGGTAATTGCGCAAGTCTTCAGTGTGTACTACTACGTCCTGTTGTATTAATGCGTTATCATATACTAATGCGTTATTTCTTTTTCATGAGTTACTAGGTCATTTTCATCATATTCAGGACATTTTTTTTAATTCTCTGTTTCTTTCTAAACCACAAGAATACGAGACACAATATCATCGTCACTTAAAACTTATAATATTCCACTTTTGAATATTTGTTAATAAATTATTGCATTGCCATCCATATATTCAAAATAGTAGTAATTGCAGTAGATTCTTTATTAACCGAAATGGTCGAAATATACCTCGCCTCTAGGAAATGAATTTGTGAAAATTTAGATGGAAAATATTTGTAAAAGTATAGGTAATGTTAAGTTGCTATACAATAAAACATTAGTTGTTTATTTAATACAAAACAATAAGAATATATTACAATAACAGATATTATGTATTATAAGGATATAAGAACAAATTATAATAACTTTTCGATTTTTAATTTGTAAAATAATATTATAAATCTACTTTACCCTACAGTTTTGTGAAGAATGAAATCTGTTTCCGTTTTCTATTTACTCTTCAATGAATTTTATTAAACAAATTACTAAACATAATATTTTTGGAAGGCGTGCTTTCATCTTTTTTGCAACAAATAATTATGCAATTCTTCAGTGTGTACTAATGCGTCATCGTGATTTTGATCAGTTGCAAAATTAGTTTCATCATTTTCAGGTCATTTTTTCAAATTATCCGATTTTTCTGAATCACGAGTGATACGTGACATAACATCTTCGTCACTTAAAATTTCGTAACATTCCAATTTTTGTTAACCCATTGTTTCACTGTTTCTGGTCTATATATCAAGAACAGTTTAATTTTCTCAAATCTACAAATAATTTTCTCCGCAAATCTGTACTATCGTTATCTTCCGTAGAAATTTTATTTTTTCAAGCGATAGAATTGCCCTCAATGATTTCTAAACTGATTGATTTTTTTTTCTTTTTTTGGGGGGAGGGGGGGGGGGTTAAGTTTATCTGACGAAACGGAAATCATTGTTGTCAAAGAGTCTAAAAAAGTATCAAACGTGAAATTATTAGATTTATTTAAGTAAAAAAAATAAGAATTAAGTAAGTACATATTTTGCTTTAATATAGGTATGATATTATAGGATGATATAATAGTATGATTTAGTATAGGAATAAGTATACAAGTTACAAGGGTATTTTTTGGAAAAAATGAATAAGATAAATCTATGAACAAATGGATATGTATATACTTAAATATCCCATTCTCATTTTTATTTACTTCAATGAAAATTCCATAAGCCAAATAAATCTATAGAGAATGTAACCAAGTTTTTATATCAAATTGAGTTTTTTCGGTTGTTTTAAAATAATGTCACTTTGTCTTATGTACTCCTCTTCCTCTGTATCGTAAATTTTACGGGTTTTTGATACCTCACAAGGAAATTTGGTTTTATACCCTCCAATATGCTTATTTTTTAAATTTATTGTGTAATTTTAATAATATATATTGCAATTTACGTTACTTTATTGCAAGCAAAAAACAATGGAGAAATCCATTTACTGTAGTAAAAGAATCTCGAAAATGTATTTATAACTATTGGGTAAATGGATCTGACATGGTCCCGTTATCCCTGACATATGTCGAAGGTATTCCATTCTTGAGATTATTTATGGGATAACTAGAACACTGGAATTACATTCGAAACATTAAGAAAACATTTATTTATACTTAATAATAATAATGCATTTATATGCCTAATCTTTAAAAAAAGTGATCGTTTTATAAAAATACCAAACACATTATAGTAAAAAATCGAAAAAATTGAACAAAATACACTTTTTTTTTTTTTTTTTTTTTTTTTTTTACGAAAGCCTGAATTTTTAGTAATACCCCAACGGAGAAGAATGAGCTACGATTCAGCAAACACAAGTTATTTTAAGACGTAGAAATGTGGGTTCAAATGTTCACAATAGCTAAAACTTAAAAGTCATCAACTGTTTTTTCATGAAACAGCCTATGACCTAATTACCTCAGGGTTCCAGTTACCCAATTTTATCTTATATAAAAACGGCATGAATTTTTTAAAATAAATGCATTCTAAAACTTTATATTGAATATTTTCAATTTACTCTTTCCGTATTTAAGTGAAATGAAATAAAATGTGTCACATCTTTCGATTTAATTTTAGTTTAAATGTCTTTTTAGAGTAAAATACTATTAATTCTAATTTTTTTGACACTCAGATTTATATTTTTACTAAACTTTTGAAACATATGCAGAAACTGACATATCCAAAACTGACATTTATTTTTTTTTAAGAAATTGAAATTGTTGGAGCACTGCTGTTCAATATTTATATAACTTCCAAAAATAAGACGAAAAACTCAACTAATGAATCATAACAGTCATTTTGAGTACTGTAATATAAATATTTAAATTGATTTATTGTTTCATTTTTTCAGCATTCTACATAATTTCATCGGTATGAATAAATTTCAATCCATTACAGTGTTATAATAATAAAAAAATTCGCATACTTCAATGAAAAAAAATTGGAAATACATTTTTCTGTAAATTTCAAATTTTAAATTAAGTTTTTCAGTTATAATACATGATTGACTAAACTTAGATACATGTCTGATATGCATAAATAAATCATGAATGCAGATTCTGAAAAAGAATATGTTCTTTTATATTATTTTCAAAGATGATTGTTATTATTATTTTTGTATTCATTTATGGTTAAATTGACATAGTTAATTTGATCTTATATAAAAAAAATATGTTTGATATTTCTAAAATGAATATTTTGTTGCTTTTCTCTTATAATATATCCACAGAAAATTGTCTAACTTTGATATACTTTACATACATATTATATTATAAAGTCTCCTTTTCTTTAGGAACACATAAAATTCAATATATTCGCTTTATTCTATCTTTCTAGATTTTGTTAATGATATAATTCATTCTTTGCGCATAAGCTACTCTTGGATTCTACGATTAGTCATCACTTTGAAAATTTAATTGCCCAATAAATGTTTTATAAAAAAAAATCAATATTTTTTAGAAAAATTATTTAAAATTATAATATATGTAAAAGCGAGTTTATTATAATGATAAAGACTACAAATATACTTGGAAAATATCTACAAACAAACATGTTAATTAATCTTTATATATTTCCTCTTATTATACAACCAACTTAAGAAAAAATTAAATAACATTTTCATTTATCAAATGAATAAATAAATATGTATATAGTACCTGTACCCTATATGGACACCTTAAGGAAAATGTATTTTTTTCACCCCCATGTACAAGTCAGAGGACTCCAAAAATGTGTGTCCACTATCCTTGGACTATTGACTATCATTATTAAAATTAGCGACCTTGAAATTATTCTGGTTTAATTTATATAATAAAAACAAAAAATGTTTACAAATGTCCATATAAGGAACTATCTGTCCCTATGATGGACAGGTGTTTCCTTATTGACTTTCTACACAGTGTGTATGGAAGAGCCACTTTTCCAAGGGATTTTAGAAGAGAAGGAATAAAAAAATGTGTCTTAAAGTATTCGGAGGAGGAGGGGGGCAGTAAATATCTTTAGAACATGCATTTTCGAAAGGGGAGAATTATTTTCAGCTTTTACCCTTCGAAGACCCATGCAAAGCCCCTTAGTTACTAATATTATGAAATAATATTGTTGATTTTACTTAGCTTTATAGCATCTGTCTGCGAATTTACTGTTCAACAAGAGTCATTAGCTTTCTAATGATTAGCTTTCTAAAATACTCCACTTTTCAACATTTAATGTAATTTTACAATATCTAATAAGAATTTAATCTTACAAGTAATTAAGATCAGCTGTTATTACCCAGTTCTCACAGCATGGACAAATAGAAACTTTTTCACCATGGGCATTAAGTCCCATATTATCCTCGTGAACATATCTGCCACATGTGATGCATGGCCGCATGTTTGAAAAAATATCAATACTGCAAAAGAAGCAGTACCAGCTCTCTTTTGTTGAGGAAGTCATACCATTGGTGCCTATGATTTCGCCGACAGATATCCTACTGGCGGGGGGGGGGGGGGGCTTCTTTTTATTTTTCTGCGAGGATTTTTTGGAGGAAGGTTTTGGGGGGACTGTTCAAATGGCATCTTGTTGAACAAAGATTTTACCACTTTGATGCCTTTTCAATTCATTGCTTGGCAACGTTGAATTTTCTTCTTTCTTACAGTTGTAGTCGATAGGGACATAAGCTGTCCATATTGGGAACCGGGCGTAGTTTAAATAAATCTAGTAACAAATGAATAAGGAAAATATTTTTAAGCAAAATATGCAACAAAAATCGAAAATATGTTTTATTAGCCTTCTAAAATACTCCACTTTTCAACATTTAATGTAATTTTACCATATCTAATAAGAATTTAATCTTACAAGTAATTAAGATCAGCACACCTCGAAACAGCAGGTTTCCTCGTAAATAGCGAATAGCGCGCTTTTTTACACTTTCCAGCCTTAATCATCTTTTCAACTGCTTTTCTTCGCGAAAATGTTGAGCCATCTCTCGATCAAAATTATTACCTTTAAAAATATTAGGGTTTTCCATATTGAGAGCCCTGTCAATATAGGGTACAAATACCTTATATATATATATATTTAATTTCATAAAATATTTTTATGTATTATTTTACGCATGGCTATTTTAACAATTTCCCAAATATAACTTTGTATTAAACTTCCTTCTAATTCTGTATAATGTATTCCACAAATTAGTATCCAATTATTTACTAAAATTAAAGTCCTTTAAGGATAGAATTTTAATAAGAAAAAATTATGAAAGTCAAAGCATAAATTTGTTTTCAATGCTTTGAAAAATGTCATATAATACATACAATTTTCACTGCAGCCTTGGTATGTTTAATTAAATAAAATAAAAGCACATGCATATTTAAAACAGTGTTATATTTACCTTTCACTTATTGCTTTCAGAATGCAATTTATTTTGCCGTTTCAGTTAAATAGCAATTCATTAATAATGGATGCATATATTATTTTTATTTAAAATGTTGTTCGGAATATATAATTAATTCTTTATGTAATTACACTGATTTTAAATATTCCTTTTTTATATTATTCATTAAAGCTCCCTTAGCAATGAAATTCCGTGTTCTTTAAATATTTATGAAATTGTTATTAGAATATTATATCCTAGATAAAGTAGAGACATTTTGTTTAAGATGATTTTTCAGTCTTATAATTATTTAACATATCTTTTCAGTTACAAAACACTTACTTGCTTAGTTTATTTTATTTATTTATTCGATTTCACGTTCACGAAATCAACAAAAAAAGATAATTTTATTTTGAAAACTATATTTAATTTTTGTGTATTAAAGAATTTGTTTGCTAAATAATGTTTAATGAGATTTCTTTATTGTTTAATAAAAACATAGGCTGAGATGACACATTTTAACCTTTTTCAACGGTATAATTCTAGTTATGAAATGTCTTTAATATTTAATTATCAAATATGTAACATAGGTATGTCAAATATCATTCGCCCCATCAAAGAAGTTTTAATTATTCGAGTTTAAATAATTTGATATCAACTCCTCTAAGCACCTTAATATTTTTCAAGATGAAGCACAGAGAGACAAAAAGCGATTTCTATTCGAGACTGCGAGGGAAAGTTCTATCCATGAAAAAGTATAAAAAAGTAGTTTTTTAATCAATGTAATGTTTTATTAAATACCGAAAACAAATATAACATTCAAGTCACAACTTGTCTTACTCATTGAGTAAAGTCGAGAGATTGTGTGAATAAAGCCAATAGATCTGAGTTAATACTATAGATTATTTTTATATGCATATACGAATTTCAAAATACATCATTATTTTGCATAAATATTTGCAAAACATATGAATTGTAATCTATATTTTTTTTCTTTGATTGTCTAGAATCGTGATGTATACGAGTCCTAAAATACAGCTTCTTCTAATTAGAATTATCCTAGGTTGGCAACAATGTTCCCGCCGGTTTAAAAAAAATAATTGATCTACCGGAATCTGTTTCTTGATTAATGAACTTAGTTTACAAACCACCTTGATCAAAGAAAAACAAAAAATAGATTCTGGTAGAAAAATATTATTTAAAACGGTAGGAGCTTAATTGCCGATCCAATTCTTAAATAATAACCGCACTGCAATCATTTTCATAACGTTTAAAAATGTTCATACATAAGAGTTCAAACTTTAAACTCTCATACTTTCTAAACAGCTTATCCAAATTAGTTCACTTTTATACATGAAGGTTAAAAAAAGTGTCGAAATTTCTAAATACAATGTCAAAATTATGGGCTCACTGTAAATAATGATAATAATAATAATAATAATAATAATCCGTTAAATATACGGGAAAAACTGTTGGCAGAAATGTTGCCAGATGTTTTTGCCGTAAAAATTGCAGCAAAATTAGATGCAAAATTTTATTTACATCAAATTTTACTGCAACTTTTACGGCAAAAATTTGCTGGCAACATTGCGACCAACAATTTTTACCGTAAATTTAACGGATTTTTTTTCAGTGATATTATTGAGAATGTGTTACATTAAAACTTATTATAATTTCTATATTTAAGCGTTACCCATATTTCTGTACCGTATTATTTAATAGACGTTCTATTTAATAGATTGGTATTCATTCATATTTTTATGAAATGATTGTAGCAGTGTTAATAAGAGATATAATATTGTTACTTTTTGTTAACTTTTTTTATTTAAACTCCAATGAGAAGATTTGGAGATTATGTGCAAAATGTTTATGTTTTTTATCAACAATTTTACAACTTAGTTAATAAAGCCTTCGATTCCGATTCTAAATGAAAAAAAATACTATAATTAGCGTATCGGAATATATACCGCAATTTTTTCTGTTATAATAACAAAATATATATAAACTGAAAATGCCTATAATTGGAATGCAAAAAACGTTTAGTTAACTTAATCAGCAACTGGATTATTTTAATTGACAATATGGGTATCTTGTTGCATATTTTTGTATCTCATACAGACTTATAAGACCCGACGTGAGTTTGCAGGTTACAATTTCTCATTAACGAGTTTTTCATAAACTGACACTTCAAGTAATATGAACTACAAACACTTCACTTCATATTTATCATATACATAACGATTCACTTTCAGATCATTATAAACAATTTTAATGAAAAGCCAGAACACATGCACCGGAATTTATTTCCTCTAATAATATCAGAAATAAATATAGAAAATGCGTATGACCGCCGCGCAAAAAACTTTTTCTTTATCTAATTAGCAACTGGATTATAAGTACAAAAAGAGGCGAATAATCGGGACATATTTTTGTAGAATCTGTAAATGGGTTGGTGGAGAGTATGTCTCATTTTCTTCAAAAGTTGGAAAAACAACATTAGAAATTAAAAGATACTATTTCAGAACTTAAGAAGTTATTTATAAAACCACAGTCGAGTCTCTATATAACGAAATCCTCCGTCCCAGTAAAAAATTCGTTATATAGAGAAATTTGATGCATAGAGAATGATGTTAAAAATCGTACTTAATGTGTAAAATTTGAACAAATATTATTTTTGATCTTTTGAATTAAGAATTTGAAATGTTTAAAAGTAAATATTAACCTAAAATTTTATTTCTTAATTACTTAAGCTGTTTCCAAAAAGAGAACAGACATTTATTTGAAAGCTTAATTAAAATCAAATGAGGATTAATCTGCATTCATTTCAGACGAAGAAATCTGTAATTTTTTGTTATTTTGATTTTAAAATTGTTACGATCTCAAAAAAGCGCTCAAACTTTAGCAAGGAATGAAACACATTAACATTTTCCTCCATTTAAAGGCCTCTCTTATGTGCCTCGCATTGATTCCTCTCTTACATGTGTATCAATCCATTGACTCTGTTTCGAAAAGGATGTGGAAATGTGCGTGGGAGGTGGGATGAATTCATTGGATTTATAGACCAAGGAGAGAAGTAATATATATATATATATATAACTCAGTACTGACTGTAAATCAGAAATAAGTGATAGAAAATTGATTCCATATGATTTCGAAGCTTTTTTAAAACTGAATAAATTAAGACCAATTTATGAAAAAATTCGTTATATAGATATAGATATTTCTCCATATAGAGACTGTATTTAATGTAATCTTGCGAAAAGGAGACCGTTCCTGGTAAAAATTCGTTATATAGAAAAACTCAATGCATGGAATTTCGTTATAGAGAGACTCCACTGTATTTATATACTGTTTTACCGATTCTTTACTCAAATTTTCCGGTCATTTTCTTTTTTTAAATAATTGTTATCCTTTTTTCTGATTCAAAAGTAATTGTATAATGCATTCTTAAAATATTTCTCAGATTCATGTTAGTACATTTCCCAAACAATATAATTATCGGAATTTCTAAGAATATGTGTTAAAGTCTGTTGTTGAAAAAGTTTTCTATCCTTTATTCCTGATTTTAAAATATGCTAGCATAAAAACAAAGGGAATATTTTTAGAATATTCTCAGAAAACTTTCATTAGCAATTAAGTTTATGAAAAGGCCTCAAAATGATATTAGTAAATTAATTGTTATACTTTTTTATGATTTAAAAGTAATTGCATAATGCATTCTTAAAATATTTCTTAGATTTATGTTAGTACATTTCCCAAACAATATAATTATCAAAGTTTCTAAGAATCTATGTTAAAGTCTGTTGTTGAAAATGTTTTCTATCCTTTATTCGTGATTTTAAAATATGCTAGCATAAAAACAAAGGGAATATTTTAAGAATATTCCCAGAAAACTTTCATTAGAAATTAAATTTATGAAAAGGCCTCAAAATGATATTAGTAAATTAATTGTTATACTTTTTTATGATTTAAAAGTAATTGCATAATGCCTACTTAAAATATTTCTTAGATTCATGTTAGTACATTTCCCAAAGAATATAATTATGAAAGTTTCTAAGAATCTATGTTAAAGTCTGTTGTTGAAAATGTTTTCTATCCTTTATTCCTGATTTTAAAATATGCTAGCATAAAAACAAAGGGAATATTTTTAGAATATTCTCAGAAAACTTTCATTAGCAATTAAGTTTATGAAAAGGCCTCAAAATGATATTAGTAAATTATAAAATTCTATGTTGGTACATGGATAACATAATTTGATTTGGAGATGACAAGATTATTAATTTCAAAATATTAAAAAAAATTCCATTGATAATCAAATAATCAAAAGACAAAACTAAATTAATTTAAGGTGCATGCCTATAATCATATCGTCGTTTTTGCGAAAAATTTCGTTTTTATTATTTGATATTAAACTTCAAATATTAAGGATTCCAAAAATGTATTGCTTTGACTTCAGCTATAAATAGAAGCAATGTTATAGCCCAAAATATACACCTTTATACATCATTTTTTCTGCTACATTAAAATCTCAATTTCCGTTTTCTAGAAAGCTACGTTTTACAGATTTTAATGTTGCAAGAAGCCTCATTTCTTAAAAAGTTTTAAAAATATTGAAATAAAATTTATTTAGAAGGTTCAGCTCATATTAGCTGATATGATATATATCTTTTTAGTATATATATAATTTTAAGAACTGTTTTTATCAAAAAACACGCTTTTTTTAAAGAAAAAAATCACGTTTTGTACACAAAATTTAGCATATTTTAGGGGGTTTCATAATATATTGCTGAAAAAGAAAGTAAAATATATTGGATATATTTCGCTATAGAAAAATCGGCATAAACACAATTTTTTATTAAAATTTTACTTAATGTTGCGTAAATAAGAAAAATACATTAAAATACCATTAGATGTTTATTTGAATAAATAGTTGGTTTTATTTCATTTTATAGTATGTTTTAACTAAAAACAAATGCGTTTAATAAAAATTTCCTACTTTTTCAAAAATGTGCCTCGAAGATGGGCAAATATTTTAATAAGGAGTGACTGATAATAATATGTCAAAAACATTTGACATTCAAAAACTGATGTAAATCAACAAGGAATCATTTAATTTACCACTGTCATTGAAAAAAAAAATTTTTTTTTTCAAGTTTTATTTTCAAAATATTTATGATATCATTATTTTATCTATATCAATAAAATATAATTTTACATGTATTTTTTTATTATTATTAAAGTTAACACTAACCATTTAAACCGCATGAGAGTTTTTTTTATAGATAATTAAAAATTTATATTATGCAAGTAGATACAAAAATAAAATAAAACTACAATTTACATTTTAATTTCACATGCTTATTTTTTATTCCTTGCTTTCAGAATTCAATTTATTTTGTCGTTACAAATAAATAGAAATTCATTAATAATGTATTTACTGTTCTTTTTTTTTTTCAAATTGCCGTATGGGAAAGATAATTGATTCTTTGCGTAATTGTATTGCTTTTAAATATTTCGTTTTATATTCTCCATTAAAATTTCTTTAACACTGATGTTCAGTGTTCTTTAAATATTCATTAATTTGTTATAGGTAATTTTCTATTATTAGTCTTGTGATTATTTAACAAAATTGTGATTATTTAACTTTTTTTCTAGTTCCAAAACACATACTTCTTTTTTTTCTCATTTTATTTTTTTTATTTCTCATCCAAGAAATGAAACAATTGACAAAGTGCTTACAATACAAATCTTAATTTTTTTATGTATTAAAAGTTTTGTCTAATAAACAATTAAAAATGATATTCCTTTAATTAAATTACACAAGAAAATCACTTATTGCCATTAAACTAATGTCATAACGTGCTAAAAGTGAATGAAGTTTATTTAAATGCATATAAACACTTATTAATATTTTTGACATCTCCGTGGGGTTTTTTAATCAGAAAAATGAGCGGAAACTTTTTTAATTAAATGTTTTTTTTTCAATTAAATGTGATGTCATTTGACATCTACCAAAATTCATACGCAAATTGCTAAATTCGTGAAAATTTTCTAATTCCATTTTTGGCGGATTTAAGTGTTTTAGGAATTAAGAGGTTCCAAAAAAATATGATTTTACAAAATGTCTGTCTGTGAGTCTGTGATTGTCTGTAGCTGAAATAAGTTTTGTGGGCGCTCTATGTCAAGAACTAATGCATGAATTTGATAAAAATGTATTTTCAGACAGTTCCTGATATAAATTGATTCTTATTCATCTGTGGAGTATATCGCTCAACAAGTGATACTGCTATGCTGCATTCTTTACGATTTATGCAACAGCTATATCTTAATATCTAATGCAGAGATTTCTGTGAAACTTTTATTAAAAATTGCTCTATTTCAAAATTTTATGTACCGAATTTAACAAACTTTTATATTTAGTTAATCCCTGTGTTCCGGCTAATTAGCGAGCATCGTATTTAGCCAGCTTGGACGTTCTTTAAAGTATAGACTTTTTTATAAACTGAAATGAAATAATCTTGTTGTTGATATTAGATTCTTAGATGTAATAGAATGTCGAATGCCGATCCAGTGGCGTGGTCGGTAGCGACGGCTCCTCCCACACCGCTGGACCCTGGTTCGAATCCAGCTAGCGGCATGGATGTCTTGTGTTGTCCATGTGATGTGTATTAAAAATGTATGTACTGTATTTCATGTAATAATAAAAGGTGTTCTGTATTGGTTTCTGTGTATTAAGGATCATTCGAGGTAACAGCCATTGTAGCTTCTAGACCTCAAAAACATTGTTCTATCAAACAAACATTTAAGAATGTCGAATATTTCTCAAACTTTTATTTTATGTTTTCTTTTATTAAACGTGTTTGTTTCGTCCAAGATTTGTGATTGATCTAGATTTAAATTACACTGAACCACAATATTAGAACTGTTGATCGAGAATAATTAATAGAATAGAATAATTTCGTAACATTGTTGCATCGGACCGGCAAGAATTCGGGATTTCAAGCTATTGCGCAATTAGAAAAATGCTTTCGTTTTGATGACAGATTGGTGAGTTGACTTTTTGTTGTATTTTATTTTATACAATGAATGAAAATAAGGAAAGAAAGATGCGTGACACGCATCGAAATCTTTTAAATAAGTTAATAGAAGATATTGATGATTATTTTTCGAAATCAGAACATTCTGTGACATATTTTGAGGAATTACTTGATAAATTAAATACCAAATTTAATGTTATTAAACAACTAGATAATAACATTTTAAGTTTATTAAATGCTAAAAATGTTGAAAATGAAATTTTAAATATTGATGAATACGATCAGAAAGTGATATCGTATAGATGTAAATTAAACTTCAAGATTAAAAGTTTGAGTACAAATGCAAATGTTGTTAATGCTAATAATATTGATTCAGTACGGGCATGTCCTGTTTCTACCGAATTCAAGAAAATAAAGCTGCCTAAACTACAAATAAGTCGATTTTTTGGTGAACCAGATAAATTCCTGGAATTTTGGAATGAATTTGAAACAGCTATAGACAAAAATCCAAGTCTTACCGATGTTGAGAAATTCAGCTATTTGAAAAGTTTGGTAGCAGGATCGGCTGCAAACACAATCAGTGGATTTAGTTTGACAGAAAATAATTATGCGGCGGCTGTATCGCTCTTGAAAGAAAGGTTTGGTAGACATGATATGCTCGTACACGCTCATCTAAATAATTTATTAAATATGAAATGTTTGAAAAGTTCTTCTGACACTTATGGTTTAAGATGTTTGTATGATAAATGTCTAGTACAAATTCGAAATTTAGAGTCGTTGGGTGTAAAGTCTGATACATACAGTGGGTTGCTTTGCCCAATATTATTGACGTTAATACCTCCAGATTTAACATTAGAATTTAATAGACATCTAAAGAATGGTGAAATGTGGAATATAGATAATCTTATGAGTTTTCTTAAAAATGAAATTGAGAGTAGAGAAAGGGTATTAACTATCCATGATTTAGATTCTAAAAAATCATTTTCTAATGATAACAAGAATGAATACAAACCCAAATTTTCAGATAAACAATCAAAATTTAAGTCGCAATATCAATATACTACGAAAGGTTATAAACAAAATAATGTTTCAGCTGAATTAATGGCTTCTGTAAACAAGAATTCATGTATATTTTGTAATAGTGTTGAGCATAATAGCGAATTCTGTGAATCATTAACCTTGGCTGAGAAAAAAGAATTACTAAAAAGGCAAGGAAGATGCTTTTTGTGTTTAAAATGTAAACATAGAATCAAGGACTGTGGAGAAACCAAAATGTGTGATATTTGCGGTAAAAAACATAGTAGGGCTATTTGTTTCCAATTAGAAAATCATTCAAATGTAAATGTTGATAAAAGTGTCGTATCCATTTCTCATTGTGATAACACTTCCACTAGTAAGGTACCAGACGAAAACACCCATTGCAATATATTTTTACAAACTTGTTCAGCAATAATAAAAGATTTGAAAACTGATAAAAATGAACCAGTTCGTATTTTATTAGATAACGGCAGTATGAGAACATTTATAATTCGCGATATTTCACAAAAGCTAAAATTGCCAGTTATTAGAAAGGAAACCTTATCAGTTTATGCATTTGGAGCCGAAAAGGCGACTGAGAAAACATATAATGTTGTAAAAGTAAAACTAGAAAATAGGGATCAACCCTCTTTGAACATTGAAATCGAAGCCCTTGAAACAGATCAGATTTCAGCTGCTTGCTTACCCACTCCTGATAAATACGTTCGAAAATCATATAATAAATTGAAAGGTCTACAACTAGCTGACAGTCATGAATATAGTAATCAACAAATTGCAGTTTTAATAGGTACCGATAATTATTATAATGTTGTAACTGGTAGAATTAAACGACTAAAGGATAATCTCGTAGCTACTGAAACTCTTTTTGGCTGGTGTTTGCAGGGTTATATGGGGTCAGCCAATGAATTATTTAGCATGAAAATTATAGTTGAAGAAAAGGATTTATCTGAACAAATTAGAGAATTTTGGCAACTGGAAAGCTTAGGAATTGAATCCGAAACTCAAGCTATTTCTAATGTAGATAATGACGTCATATCTGACTTCGAGTCTAGTATTGTTTTTAAAGATAATCGGTACAAGGTAAAATTTCCATGGAAGAAAAATTTAAAAATGTCCCTCAATAACAATCGCGAAGTGGCGCATCGACGATTTTTGAAGTTGAGAACAAACTTTAGAAACGATCCTTCGTTATTCTCAGAATATAAATCTGTTCTGGACAGTTATTTAGCAGAGAATATCATCGAACCTGTTGAAAACTCATCTGATGTAAATACATTTTACTTGCCCCATAGAGCAGTGATTCGAGAAGATAAGTCAACAACTAAACTTAGAATTGTGTTTGATGCAAGCGCCCATTCTAAAGGTGAATTATCACTGAATGACTGTTTATATACTGGTTTAAATCTTATCCCCGATCTGTTCAGTCTTTTAATCAAATTTAGAAACTTTCCAATAGCGGTTACCGCAGACATTCAGAAAGCTTTTTTGCAGATCGAAATTGATGAAGCAGACAGGGATTTACAAGATTTTTTTGGGATGATGAGCCATGGGTTGAAGATCCAGATAAGGAATTTAAAATATTTAGACTCAAGAGAGTACTTTTCGGAGTGAAGTCAAGCCCCTTCCTTCTTGCAGCTACTATCAAGCACCACCTACGAAAGTATGTAGAAACATTTCCTGAATCTTTTGATATTTTAAATTCATCCTTATATATTGATGACTTTATCAGCAGTCAACCAAATGTTGAATCAGCTTTTAAAATCAGTAAGGAAGCTTATGAAATCTTCCAAGAAGCTTCAATGATATTTAGAAAATGGAAAACTAATTCGTATGAATTACGTCAAAAATGGGAACAATATGGTTTGCATACTGATGACGCAACTGATAATTTTAATCTTAGTAATCAGCATTTGGTAAATTCAAAAGATTTAGGGGTTTCTTGGGACCCAGATAATGATACATTGTCATTTAAAATTCATAATATGGAAAATTTCCTCTCGAAGAGACTTAATACTAAACGATATTTATTGCAAACTGTTGGTCGTATTTTCGACCCAATTGGCTTTCTTAGCCCCTATACCATTAGAATCAAATGCTTAATTCAAGAAGTTTGGTGTTTAGGCCTCGATTGGGATGAG
This sequence comes from Maratus speculifer, assembly GCA_964019185.1. Taxonomy (NCBI): domain Eukaryota; kingdom Metazoa; phylum Arthropoda; class Arachnida; order Araneae; family Salticidae; genus Maratus; species Maratus speculifer. Next base: position 93,797,139 of record OZ025289.1, on the reverse strand, counting down.
AATTTACCAAAGCAATTGGACAATTTATGGAATGCGTGGTTTGAAGAAATAAAGGAACTGAATAGTATTAGCATCCCCAGATATTATTTGTCTGATATAGCTCCTGATGAAGTTGATTGTTTTGAATTACATAGTTTTTCAGATGCCTCAAAAAAGGCATATGGTACAGTAGTATATCTTAGAGCAGTTTTAAAGAACAAGAGCATAGTTACCAGTTTTGTAGCAGCAAAAAGTAGAGTCGCCCCTTTAAAAACTGTTTCTATACCTTGTCTTGAACTTTTAGGAGCCCTTTTGTCTGCTAGACTTTGTCATAAAATTGCTAAAGAATTAGTTTTTCCCGTAAGTTGCTACTTTTGGACTGACTCAACTATTACATTGTATTGGATTAAGGGAGAGTCAGAAAGATTCAAAATGTTTGTTAGAAACAGAGTAAAAGAAATCAGAAATCTTAGTGATCCATCAAATTGGTTTCACTGTCCTGGACAAGATAATCCTGCCGATTTTGTTACTAGAGGCTTGAAAGTTCCAGAGTTGAAAAATAGCCATCTTTGGTGGGAAGGTCCCCAATGGTTAAAGCAAGACAAATCTCTTTGGCCAAAATTGGCTAGTTCATTTGATACATTAGACATTGCTAAAACTAAAGATGAGTTAGAACTAAAGAAAAATGCTACTGTAAAATCAACAGTTGTTGATAAAAATCAAGCAAACATTGATTTAATTAATCGATACTCGTCTTTTATGAAATTAATAAGAGTTACTGCATATTGTTTAAGATTTTTGAATAACTGTAAATTAGAAACAGGAAGTAGAAAATATAATTATTTAGATACTTCTGAGTTACAAAATGCAACCAAGAGATTGATAAAGATTGTGCAAAATTCTGCATTTCAAACTGAAATCCAGTGTTTAAAGGGAAAACGTCCTCTCCCAAACAACAGTAAACTCTTAAGTTTAAACGTATTTTTAGATGCAGATGAGCTATTGAGGGTCGGCGGAAGATTGAAATTTTCGAATTTAGCGGAATCACAAAAACATCAGTTAATTTTACCAAAGTCTCATTATTTCACTGAACTCTTGATTCAACATTTTCATAGAAAATTCCTGCATTCGGGTACTCAGACAACCCTATCATTATTACGACAGTTTTATTGGATACCATCTGGTCAAAGCCAAGTAAAAAAAATTATAAGTAGGTGTATAACATGTATTCGGTCCAAGCATCAAACTATTCAACAAATTATGGGTAATTTACCTCGTGATAGAATTGTACCATCTAGACCATTTGAGAAGACAGGTGTAGATCTAGCTGGTCCTATTATAACAAAACCTAACTTGAAGCGATCAAAGATTAAAATAAAATCATACATTGCTATATTCATATGTTTTTCTACTAAAGCAGTACACCTGGAAATTGTTTCAGAATTGACCACAGAAGCATTTTTAGCCTGTTTAAGAAGATTTGTTTCTCGACGATCGAAACCCTCTGTTATATGGAGTGATAATGCCACCAATTTTAAGGGTACTTATGCTCTTTTAAAATCCTTCTACCAAATTTGTGCTTCGGAAGAAATTCAGAGATTTAGTGCAGATGAGGGAATAAAATGGAACTTCATACCTCCTGCATCTCCACATTTCGGTGGACTATGGGAATCGAATATTAAAGCTATGAAAAGAATACTCTTGAAAATAACTAAATCCTCTGTCTTAAATTTTGAAGAGTTGACAACACTTGTAACCCAAATTGAAGCCGTCATGAACTCAAGACCATTAACTTCATTATCTACAGATATTAACGATTTAGAGCCATTGACTCCTGGTCACTTCCTTACTGGAGGTCCTCTTCTAAATATTCCTGATAATAATGAGGTTTTAGATTCTTTGCCTTTTTCTTCTAGATGGACCTTAGTTCAACGAATAAAAGAGCAGTTCTGGAGACGCTGGAACCGAGAATACTTAAATGAGTTGCAAGTTCGAAGTAAATGGAAAAAGACCTCGCAAAATCTTCAAGATGGTCAACTCGTGTTACTGAAAGATAGAAACGAAGAGTTCAACAACTGGAGGTTAGCAAGAGTTTTGAAGACCTACAAAGGAGACGATGGACATGTCCGCGTCGTTGATCTCAAGACCTCCACAGGTATACTACGTAGGAACATCACAGGAGTTGTTCCATTGCCTATTTATGATGATGTTGGACAGTCGTCCAACGCCGGGCGGGATGTTCCGGCTAATTAGCGAGCATCGTATTTAGCCAGCTTGGACGTTCTTTAAAGTATAGACTTTTTTATAAACTGAAATGAAATAATCTTGTTGTTGATATTAGATTCTTAGATGTAATAGAATTTCGAATATTTCTCAAACTTTTATTTTATGTTTTCTTTTATTAAACGTGTTTGTTTCGTCCAAGATTTGTGATTGATCTAGATTTAAATTACACTGAACCACAATATTAGAACTGTTGATCGAGAATAATTAATAGAATAGAATAATTTCGTAACACCCTGATAGCCCCTGATTAAAAGCTCTATCAAAATAACTAATGCACGGATTTCTATCAAATATCAGATACAGTTAATATCCTCGACATGTGATCATGCGATTTACATTTTGGTAAAAATCTCTCATTTGATGGTCCTGCTATACTGCATTTTTAACGATTTCTGCAATAGCTCTGTTTGAGAATAAATGCACTAATTTTCATCATACTTCATATTCAGTAAATCCATTATATGGGAACGTTTTCTTTATTTTCTGTGTCAATAGTCCAAGAAGTGCCGCTGATATGCTGAATTTTCTCGATTTCTGCAATAGCTCTATCTCAAGAACTAATGTATGAATTTTTCCATCAAGCTTCAGATTCTGGTATAGCTTCTTAAATATTATCGATGTTTGAGTTTTGGCGTAAAAGTGTCCAACAAGTGGTGCTTTTAGGTTGCATTTTTTGTCGATATCCACAATAGTTCTACTTCAAGAACTCTAATTCTCGGAATTTCAAGCATTTAGAATCGTCCCGATGGATAATAGATTGTCATTTAATTTTAGCTCTGGAGCAAAATTGAAGTGTAAACATATAGAGATAGAAGACAATTTTGTGATTCCCACATCCATTTAGTTTTTAAGTGTTTTTTAAATAATTTATGCATTTTTATAAAAATAAACTACGAGAAAATAACATTAATCGCTATATATGGTGCTGCAGCCTTTTCTTTAGCATTTTTAAAAATGGCATTTTCAAAAATATGTATAATAAATTACTATTGCTCCAATACTGACTCCATATAGGCTATATATATTGAAAACTTGATTAAATTTTTCCAAATCCTTTTTTTCGAAAATAAGTCCAATAAAATCAATAAAAAGCAACATCGATTTAAAGCAAATATTTCGATTATGAAAACATCTATTCTGAAACAAAGTGTTTTATTTTCCATATCTCGAAGAGTGAAAGTAAATATTTCTACAATAAAAGACTGGCTAACAATATAAAAGTGTTGATGCGCCTATATTACTTTCAGAATTAAAAAAAAATCCGATATTCTTTGTTAAACCATTTTGCGCATTTGTCGGGTTACAACATCTCAAGTTTTGAAAGAAGCAGAAGTCTACTTTTTTATGTTAAAAATGGATATTTTATTTTCCCACAGACAAAACTAAAATGAATAGAAATGCTGTTTGAAATCACTGTACATTGAAAAGAGTAATGTATTGGAAGAAAGTAATAAACGTCGTACACTGTAATAAAAAAAAAGTAGTATGTCAGTAGTATGTTGTACACAGTTCACCGAAAAATTACATAATTAACAACGAAAAATATATAACAATGATTTCTTTATGGATTATATCCTATTCCTGATCGAATTAATAAAATGCACGTGTAAGCTTTGTTTGATAACTTTTTCATTGTTGTCAAACTGTTTGGATAATAAAGTTGCTAACTGTAAAAAAATATAGCGAACTAGAAACATAATTTCAGTGAGATGGAGAGAATCAAATTTGCTTATTTATGAAGTTTAAAACGTTTGGATGAAAATCTAGTACCCATTATGCACAATTACGACCCGTTTACATTCATGCAACGGGCAATATATATATGAGTCACATTTTTTATTTGAATAACATACATCCGACTTGTGTGCTCGACATGAAAGCCTGCTTATAAGTCATCATCAATATACAAGGACGAGATAGCACAAAGAAATTTACAACACATGAGAAATACAACCAGGAGCTCCACACAAAGTGTATGTGCAATGAAACCAGCGGGAATCGAACCCACAACCTCCAGGTTAGCAGAGCGGCGTCTTAACCACTCGGCCACAGAGGCCCATATGAGTCATATGTACAAATACTATAAAAAAAACAAGTATTTACTTTTTTCATACTCTAACGAAGAATTGATATTTATAGAATAATAATATTTTAACTATTGTAAATATTGTAAATATTACTATAACAAGATTATATTGCTATTTTTGAGAAGAATTATTTATATTAAACAAAGGAGATATTGTAGAAATATTTACTTTCACTCTTCGAAATATTGAAAATAAAACACTTTGCTTCAGAATAGTTGGTTTGATAATCGAAATGTTTGCTTTAAATCGATGTTGCTTTTTATTGAATTTATTGAACTTATTTTGAAAAATAAATATTTGGAAAAATTTTATCAAGATTCCAATATATATAGCCTACATGGAGTCAGCATTGGAGCAATAGTAATTTATTATATGTGTTTGTCTGACTAAATTAGGGTTAATTGAAATCTAACATGCTGTCAAATTAAAAAATATATAAAAAGTATAACAACAATCATATTTTAAAGAATAAACGTCTAAAATAAATCGTTAAAAATCTATATTTTTCAGTTATGTAAGTTATAACTAATGAAAAATTTGTAATAGTCATACTTTTATTTTGAAAATAACCGACAGTCAAACCAAATTAGCAATACGAATGCCATATACTAGAAAAAAGACATTTATCGATTTAGCAAAAAGCCAATTTCCGGGATTTATTTTATAAAGCTAAGAGCAAGACTATTGATTAGTTTATACAAATTTTAAACTTAGATTCGATTTTACGTTACTGGTCATCAATTACTGCTAATGACTTCATATTGACATTTCAAAGTTGTTCACTATCAGATTTCACTTCGGTTTTCAAAAAAGGTTACATTTAAAGTTTTTAAATGTTTGAGAGAAGAAACATTTTTTAAAAGTGAATTGACAAACAAATAATGAAACTAATTATTCTTCGGTTATTTGAATTCGAGAGTTGCTCATTAGGATATGCTGTATCAACAAAAATGTTTAGTCATTAATAATGTGCATTTGTGATACGTGTTATTCTAATATTCAATAATTCATTTGTGTTTGAGTATATTTTCAGGGTTTATTATAAAAAATGTACCTGAAGCTTGAATTAAATATTTTAAATTTTATAGTTTTGAAAAATTATTTTGTTAATAATGTTATTTATTTGGATAAACTGAACGAAATGATGTAAGTATTCTCCATTTTAATTATTGCAAATATTACTATACTAATATTAGGTTGTAATTTTTTGTAAAAGATATATTTATATTAAACCATGGAAATATTGAGAAAATATTTCATTACACTTCGAGATATTGAAAATCAAACGCTGTGTTTAAAATTCTTGAATTTATAATTTTCATTTTAAAATGGAAATATTTGTTTAACAGTCAATATTGCTTTTTATCGATTTTATTGGATTTATTTCAGAAAAAAGTAATATTTTGTCAACACCTTAATGTATCTCAATCATTTGCAAAAAGAACGATATTAATTAGACCAATATTAATTTATTATTTGTGTATTCCTTTGATTAATAAAGGAATAACTGAAAACCAATAGACTGTCGAATAAAAATAATGTGTATGAAAAGCACAATTTCAATGAAATTTTCAATAATAAGCATCTATACTAATAAAAGAACAAAACGCTCTGTCTGTCTGCGTATGTGTGTGTGTGTGTGTGTTTGTGTGTGTGTGTGTGACGAAAGGGGGGCGGTATTCCATCTAAAGGCATCAATTTTCGTTGAACACCATCTCCGCTGTACAATACGTCCATTCCCTCAAGAAATAACAGCAGGTTAAACAGCGGTAAGTTGGTAAGTTGACCAGCAGTGGATTGGTTTCTTGGGGTATTTCCCCGTAAGAAATTTAAGTCAATCAGTCTTTGAATTCATATTTATTTAGAACACATAAAATAAGTTAAGTTATTCCAGCAGTCACCGTTGCACACGTCGAATACTACAACCTTCGTTCTCCGATCTACATCATTCGATTTTATAAGTTCTCGGAAAAAATGAAACGGGCATCTTAATAGTTTAAAAGTCAGCTGCATTTTGACGCTCTACAAATCTAGAATGAAAATCCGAGACTCCACGAAAAAACTAGCCCCTCCCCAGTCCGCGTCAGCAAGATAAAGATCCGATTAGGATTAACTTCAATGCTATGACGTCAGACATCACCATCTCCTATTCGCAGACGGGGCGTCACCTCCCGTAAAATCTTAATACTTGTGTGGTATAGAATAACCTGATCACGTACGCGCATGAACACACCAGCAGACGATCTAATAAAAAATAAAATTAAAATCTCGATAATTATTTTAAAAGGAAAAATAGACCTCTACATTGAAAGAAGATTTCGAAATCGTTTCCCGCTCTTTTTGAGCAATAATCAATAGATTATTACTAAGTTAAATAAAATAAGAAAACAGAACTTTAGCTGTTAAAATATTAATACATTACGAAACTAAGATTAAAAGTATGTCCCATAAAGTTAGAATTAAAAACTCAGAGCGGGCAAAATGGCGCAATTTTTATTTTATTTTATTATATATATATATATATATATATATATATATGTTACAGGCCAAACCCGATTTTAGGCCAAACTAGATTGGCCTAGGCCAAACCGGTCTATCCGAACGCCCATCGGATAAACTAGTTTTTCCTAGGCCAAACCGGTTTATCCTAACGCCCATCGGACAAACTAGTTTTTCCTAGGCCAAACTAGTCTATCCTAAGGCCCATAGGACAAACTAGTTTGGCCTAACTTTTATAGGATAAACTAGTTTAGCCTGCTGTTTATTGGTCTGAACTAGTTTATCCTAGGCCGATCTAAATTATCCTAGGCCAATTCAATTTGGCGTGATTTTATTGAATTCAATAACCGCCTCAGCGCCAACGTTCTAGTTTGTCCTAGGCTGATCTAGTTTATCCTAGGCCAATGTATTTTACGTGTGTTTAGCTCACAAGCGTCAAAGCCTGAGAAATAATGGGCTCGCAAGTTCTGTATGTACGCATGTATGTACACATGTATGTACGTACGTATGTACGTAACACGATAACTCTTGATAGAAATAATGTAATTTGACGTTGACGTGTTATTATCTCATTAGACTACCAAAGCCTGAGAAATAATGTGCCCATGGATTCTGTATCTATGTATGTACGTAAGTACGTAACGCAAAAATTCTTGATAGAAATATCCGATTTGCATCAAACTTTCAATATAGGTTTATTCTTATGAGGAGTTTTTCTGTTTAATTTTGGGTGGTCATTGGAGAATAGTAAGGGGGAGGAGGATCGAGAGGCTGATTCGCCCCTTCCCTTAAATCAAATAAATGGGTTTCCATGCATTATTAGCATATTTTATAATAAAAAAAATTAGATATAGAAGCATTCTGATGAGGCGCCTCCATGATTAGTTGTGGATGTTCATTGTTTAAGTATAATGAGAGGGGGAAATATAAGTAACGCCCCATAATTTATGTAAATGCTTTTTTCAAGCAGAATTTGCTGATTCATTTGCTGTTTCATTTGCTGAATGAATAGATTCATTCTGGTAAGGTGCTTCCCTAAATAGTTTTGGAAGTTAATTGGTTAAGAACAAATGGAAGAAAGGGGGACTCCTGCCTATTTTTGACAAATGGGTTTTTCATGCAGAATTAACCGATTTGCTGCAAATCTTTGATTTGTTCATTCTGATGAAGCGCTTCACTGATTAATTTTGGTGGTTCTTTGGTTAAGTATAAAGGGGAAGCGTACAATTCATTTCCTTAAATTAGATAAATTAGATAAATTAGTTATAATACAGAATTATCCAATTTGCTTAAAATTTTGGACATGAATTCATTTTGATAAGACGCTTCTTTAATTAATTTTTCTTTTGGTTAAATATAATGGGGTAGTGGACGATTTATTGCCTTCCTTAAATTAAATAAATGGGTTTTTAAGCAGATTTATCTGATTTGCCGATTAAATTTTGAATTTAGTTTTTTTCATAAAGCGAATCCCTGAATAGTTTTGAGGGTTTAATGATTAAGTATAAAAGGAGGAATGTAGGATTACCCTCTCTTAAATCAGATGAATGGTTTTTGAGCAGAATTATCTGATTTGCTTCAAATTTTGGATAATTGTTCAATTTTATAAAGCGTATCTGCAATTAGTTTTGGGGTTCAGTGGTTAAGTATAATTAGGGAAATGGGAAAAAGTAATCTCCCTCACTTGTTTTTTCGAGGGTGATATTTAAAAAAAAAAGTCTGTAATACACAATTAGTGTAAACAGCCTGTGAATGCAAAGCCATTACTTTAACAGCGCAATATTCTTTTTAATATTAATCCTGACTACTGCTCTCTAATCTTGTGCAAAGTGGTTTTGCTATCACCCCTGTATAATGTATTTTATTTGAAGGGTAGTAGAATACTGTTACAGGTTTGCACAGGCCGGAATTTCGAACCCCGGTATAAAAATTAAAAGTTCAGCCCGAGCTCTGCCTGTAAAAAAATCATTGAAAAGGGACTCAGTCCGGCTCGACCTGGCTCTACTCAATTTCTGCAAAAAATTCACCTTTTAATTCACATACATTTAAGATTCGTTTAAAGAATACTGCATACATATTTATGGATAAATTTACAATGTATTTTTAAATTACGATGTGTTCGCTAAATGGAAAATATACAATGTATTATTGATTATTTAGATTCTTAGTCATTCAAATAGGAATTCATTAAATAGTTAGAATAAAACAAAAAAAGGAGTGTTATAAACATTATAACTTTTGAATGTGTTTAGTAAAAAGTAGATTTGTAAATATATTTTTCTATCATTCCTTAAGGGTTTTCTCAAATCCAAAAGAGCTACATCCTAAAACATTTATGAATTAATTACTTTTTGGAAATGCATAAGATTAACAGGCATTCTCACTCAGAAAATATGTAATCGAATGGCGTTAACCAATTTTTCGTAAAAGCGATGTATCTTTGAGAAAATACTATTAAAGCTACGTTTTGAATCGAATTTCCAGTTGCGACTTTACAGAAAAGAAAAACTTGACGCCATGACAAAAATAGCTATATGTCGACAGGTAATTAATTTCTCAAAAATAGAAAACGCTGTTAGATTCCAAATTATGTTCAGCTGCGATCTGGCTCGAATAATAATAATAATAATGATAATAATAATAATAATAATAATAATAATAATAATAATAAAAGCAAGCTTATCACAGCATGACCTGAGTCTGCAGAAAGAAAAATAAAAATAAGCAAACACCATGTCCAATGTATCATGTCTCTACGGTGGACATGTTAAATTTTTGTATTGGTGTTACAAGCAATGACTCTTGACACACATTTATGCTTATTCTAGTGAAAGATATGTTTTTACCGGCCAAACCCAATTTTGAGCCAAATTATACTAGCCTAGACCAAACTATTTTATCCTAACGCAAATTGGATAAACTAGTTTTCCAATGCCAAACTTATTTCTCTAAATGTCCATAGGATAAACTAGTTTTTCCTATGAAAGTTGGTAATCCTTCACTTTTTCTTTCATACTTAACCATTAAACTCCCCAAAACTATTCAGGGAATCGCTTATCAGAAAGAACATACATCCAAATTTGACGCAAATTCATAAGTTCTGCATCAAAACCATTTATCTAAATTATTGGGGGGTTACCTACATTGCCCTTTGTTTTACACTTAAACGATAAACATCCACAACTAATCACGGAGGCATCTTGTCAGAATGATCCTATACCTAAAATTTTAAATGAAAACTGATAATTTTGCATGAAAAATCCATTTCTCTGAATTAACAATGGGGTATTAGCCTCCCTTTCACCCCCCTCTTAATCTTATCCAATGAATTCCCAAAACTAATCAGAAAAGTACCTTATCAAAATGAAACTACTTCCAAAATTTTAAACAAATCGAATATTTCTACCAAGAGTTATCGTATTACGTACATATGTACGTACATACATACAATCATGCGTACATACATGCGTACATACATAAATACAGAACCTGCGAGCTCATTATTTCTCGGGCTTTGACGCCTGTGAGCTAAAAACACGTAACTAAGGCCTAGGATAAACTAGGTCAGCCTAGGACAAACTAGATCAGCCTAGGACAAACTAGAATGTTGGCGCTGAGGCGATGATTGAATTCAATAAAATCACGCCAAATTGAATTGGCCTAGGATAATCTAGATCGGCCTAGGATAAACTAGTTCAGACCAATAAACAGCAGGCTAAACTAGTTTATCCTATAAGAGTTAGGCCAAACTAATTTGGCCTAGGAAAAACTAGTTTGTCCTATGGGCCTTAGGATAGACTAGTTTTGCCTAGGAAAAACTAGTTTGTCCGATGGGCGTTAGGATAAACCGCTTTGGCCTAGGAAAAACTAGTTTATCCGATGGGCGTTAGGATAGACCGGTTTGGCCTAGGAAAAACTAGTTTATCCGATGGACGATAGGATAGACCGGTCTGGCCTAGGCCATTCTAGTTTGGCCTAAAATCGGGTTTGGCCTGTAACATATATATATAAAGCATAATAACAATTATATTTTAAATAATAACCGTTTGAAATAAATCGTTAAAAAAACAAATATATCGGTTATGTAACTTAATAATATGTAGTATTCATGATTGTATTTTGGATATGCCTTTATGTCAGACGGAGTTAATGATGCAAATGCCAAATTTCAGAAAAAATGACAGTTATCGATTCAACAAAATGCAATTTCCGGAAGTTATTTTTTTTATAAAGCCACGAACAAGACTATTGATTAGTTTATACAAATTTTAAACTTAGAATCGATTTTATGTTACTGGTCATCAATTACTACTAATGACCTCATATTGACATTTCAAAAATGTTCACTATCACATTTCAATGAAGTTTTCGTAAAAGGTTACATTCGAAGTTTTTAAATGTTTGAGAGAAACAACATTTTTCAAAACTGAGTTGACAAACAAATAATGAAACTAATTATTCTTCGATTATTTTAATTCGAGAGTTACTCATTAGGGTATGCTTTAACAACAAAAATGTATAGTCATTAATAGTGAGCATTCGCGATATGTCTTATTCTAATATTAAACATCCATTTTAGCTCGAGTTTATTTTTAGAGTTTATTGTAAAAGATTAATTTACCTAAAGTTAAACTAAAATATTTGAAATTTGCATTGTTTTTTGAAAAATTCTGTTGTTAATAATATTATTTATTAGGAAAAACTGGATGAAATAATGTAAATATATTATTTAACTTAAAAGAATTATTCAAATATCTAAATGCAATTATGAAAAGTGGTGAGTTTAATTTTTTTAAACAAACACCGAAAACAATCGTGTCTTTGAATCATTAATTTTCACTATATTTATTCTCACAATTTCTTATGGGTATTTATTTTAGCACAGCTTGATTATGTTTATAGAACACTATAAAAAGGAACCTGCTAAACTGATTGTAATTTGATAAATTTCAGTAAAACAATTTTTTTTTCATTGGAAATTACGTAAATTCTTAAAGAATTTTTAAATGATGTTGAAAAGTAATTTTCAACCGTTTTATTATTACTGTTATTATTATAGTCCCTTCAAAATATGTTTTATTTATTTTTAAACTGTTCACAATGAGCATTGCCTATACGTGACACATGAAATGTTCAGATATTTTTTATTATTCCTACTAACATTTTTTTGTTTAAAATATTGTTATATTTTATTAACTGAGTGGAACAGATAATCTTCTTTGATGCACTTATTTGTTGCAAATATCTTCGCGTTAAGTGAAGGCATGAAAGGCCTCGCTTTGTACAGTACCTGCAAAAACATATCTTCACACAAAAGCTGCAATCGCAGTTTTTTTTTTTTTTTCATTTTTAAATAGAAGTGAGTGAGAGTTTCTATCTTCTTGAGTTTACGTTGCCCCCCTGGGGAATTTTTAAATATATCATTTAAAAACTGACTTTATTTCCTATCATTCGGTATGAGTAACTTCCTTTATAGTAATTTGCTGAGGAGTTAGTAGGGGGTATTTACATTATATTCCCCACGACTACACATTTGAATTGGTGTGTTTTAATTAATGAAACAGAATGTGTATATGTATTTTTTAATTTCAACGACGAAATAGTTTTTGAACGAAGCATTAGCAAATGTAAGATTTAGCATTATATATAAGAAGATTTTCTTAACGAGTTATGCAAAGAGATTCTAAATATAAATGAATTTTCATAAAATATAAAATTAAAATAAATATTTAAACACATAATCACTGTTTTGAGTGAAATGGAAGATGGTTATTTAAGTCAAGAGAAATTCTGATAAAACTTTCGGAAATATTTCCATCTATAATTAAAATGAGGAAGAAATGCTAAATTTCAAACACTTTATTTCAGCAATTTGGCTGAATGCATTAAGGAATATTGAGACGTATTGGCCAGAATTAAAAATTTATAAAATATATCGTTGATTTTAAAATTGCAAGTGATTTTATGTTAGTTTTAAATATTTAATGTTTTGCACTTGAATGAGCTTAAAAGCATTCATACGAAGAAACAGTTTAATTTTTATAGATTTATTCCACGTTATTTTGATATCAAAATTTATTTACTCCAGTTAGCTAAAAATCAATCTCTACATTGGTAAATTTAATTTATTTTCCTTAATTTCAAAAGCTTTGATTTGTGGAAACATTGATTTTCTTTAAACGAAATGTAATTATAATATTTTTTTTTTCTAATATTAGCTTTTTCAACACATCGGCATAAAAACAAACAATTTAACTCATTTCGATTTTTTAATAAATAAAAGGATGTTCATGTCATAACTTGCTTTAAAATAATTTTAAATGTATTAAAAGTATAAAAAAGAATAAAAATGTTTATAAAGAACATGATTACATAAAGAACATCTCAATATCTGCTATTAAAATAGTTTAAAAAAATCAAAATAACATAAAAAGTGAAACTGATTAGAAGAGCGTCGAAATTCAACTTGGCCCACAGATTGCGCAATTTTGTAAACAATGTAGTTATTGTTGCTGAAATTTGAATTTATGTGTTATTTTTGGGTCAAGATGATTAAACAAATTTATCTTAAAACGGCGTTAATGAATTTGAATATTTTTTTAATTCTACTGTTTTAGACTGCGAGAAGAACATTTGTCGTAGTCGAATATTAGAGAAAATTAGATTAGTGAGTTGTTTTTGGTTCACTGTGGGTCACGCTAATTTTGTATAGAATATGTTTCTAATGATTTTGACTAAATTTTGTAATTTATCTTTTTCGGGCACATTTTTTTTCATAACGCGTTCTTAGATTTTTTGCGACGTTGTTAATTCTGAATTTTTGCCGACCACATTTAAGTAATTCCAATGATTTAGCTGTTTCGCTGAGGAACAGATATCAACTGATTTGTTAGCCTTTTATTTCATTTATGTTATAACTATCCTTTACATTTCCACAAAATGAAAAACATAAAAAGCCGTGAATAAAATTTTTAAAGGATTATAAAAAAAGTTGCTGCTTAGTAATAATAAATGAAGAACGAATAATATGTGATTTAAATTATTTTGTGGGGTTTTTTTTCAAAAACATTTTCCAAAGTCCTAAATATTCATACAGGGTGTCCAGCAAATAACACCCTGATTTAACCAATTAAATTTCTCAAAAGGGACCGTTCAAGTATTACGTAAGCATATTTTAGTCATTTTGTACTCCCTCCCCCCTTGTAAGAATATATAAGGAAATGTTAGACCTCCCCCCCCCCCTTTGCTTACGTAAGATTTAATGACAGTTTATACATCAATACTTCTTGACTTATAAAAAGTTACCAATCAATTACATTATTAATCCTACAAATTTATATAGGCATATAGGGATTGTGATATCAAAATATTTAAAATGGTTTTAATATATTGTTGCTTATTGCATTAAACAAACCACAGAATAGAAAATGGTTTAAATATATTGTTATTTATGACATTGAACAATAAAACAAGATATACAAGAAGTCTTAACTTACTTAGGCATCATAACTAAATTTTTTGACATGAATCATATAAATGTTGGATTTGAATTTGGTGTTCATATTTTAATGTGATGTCCAGGATCCTTGAACCAATGTTTCAACATTGTCTATTATAAAGTTTTCACTGGCCTGGGGTATTGCAGTTTTCCGGTCCTTGTTCTTCTACTTCTTCTTTCTCCAGCCACTCAACGTCTTCACCACCATTGAGGGCTTGAAGAATGCACATCAGTTCATTGGCTCGCCGAGCCGCTATATGCAGTGGACGCACTCGTGTCTGAGGGACACTTTGTTTATTATGCACATGAATATTTTTCCTATGACGATCAGCTGATTTATTGGACGCATTATAATGTCCACAAACCTGACAAATACGTTTTGATAGCTTCGGTTTCACTGTTGGACAGAAATAATTGTAAGGAATGAACCCTGCTGAAGAAATTTCTAAATCTAATGCAAGGCATAGACTTAGGTCTAGAAATTCTCCTTCATCACTTACGATGAGATCATGTGATGTTTGATTCATTTTAGCTGGTGGTGGCAAATAGCGTGATTTCAGAATCTTAAAGAAATAAAAAGTTATGTAGAATACATATGACACCTCCTCAATTTCAGCGCTCGGAAAGACGGCATCCATCGCACAAGCCTTCGAAGTTAATTTGGAAAAATCGATCAGCATAACAAGCAAAGCTCGCTATTTTGAAAATATTAAAACAAGAATTTATATATGAACCATTCCATAATATGTCAGTCATTATTGTTCTTCAACGAGTACTTTAAGAACCCATTTGGCCCGTTTACTCTCTGTCGGCTATAAATGCTGAGTTTTTAAAAATATGTTAGCGGGTCTGCATTTTGGATAACAAAAAAGGTTGAAATGAAATATAATAATTTCTGCTTTCTAAAGTTCCAAAACCTGTAGAGAAGGAAGTTCAACAATAGGAGCGGAAAGACAAAAATTTCTGGAATTCCATGACCGATTGAACGGGAGAAAAGAAAATACCGCACTTACCTAAAATAAAGTCCACTGACCAGTTACCCTGGCAACAGAACCCAGCCACACTGGTTCCTGTGTTTTTCTAGCCTTGCAATGTACTTGACTTGGCATATAACTTAACAGACAACAATGAAGACAAAGGGCGAGTGGGTGATGCGGGTCACGAGACTGCCGATGGATAAGCAAAGGATAAAATTCAAAATAAAAGGCGAATTTCGAACAAACTGTAGAACGCTCTTTCCCCATCGTACTTTGTTTGCTTGTTGAATTTCAACTGCAGTTGCTTCGTTGGTTAATGCTTACGTAAGAATTGTCGTAACCCCTCCCCCTTGTCAGAAAAAATAAGCAGACTCTGGACCTCCCCCTCCCCATTTAGTGCTTACATAATACTTGAACGGTCCCAAAACAAGCATCGATATTAATATGCGGTAAATGGTTTTTCCATTAGGTAAGCTGTAAAAATCTTGTACAGAAATTTCAAACAGTGAATATTTTGTAAAAATTGCGTTCTAATTGCAAAGAATGCTTTGATTTGAAATTTTTCTTGTTTTAGATTGCCTGCAGAGAAATAATTTTTCAGCTTACAGTGCTATATTTTAAAGATTTTTTTGAAGTAAATTTTTAGACTTTCGACATTTCAAAAATTTAATTTAAAAAAACTATGAAATATGGCACTTTAAGCCGAAAAACACATTCTCTGGCAGCAATCTAAAGCAAGAAAAATGTCAAACCAAAGCATTCTTTGCAATCAGAACACAATCTTTTCAAAATATTTACCGTTCGAAACTTTTGTATAAGATTTTTCAGCTTAACTGATAAACAAACCGTTTATTGCATAATTCTATTGATCTTTGTTTTTGAGAAATTTAATTTTGAAATCAGGGTGCTATTTGCTGGACACCCTGTATCTACACTCTTAAAACGAAAGAGTGGATTTGGCTTCTTAGAAAAGAGTTTTAATTTTTTGGATCGTAATTGAGTTGTTTTTAAACGTTTTACTCATTTGGATTTAAATTTCTTATTTACATTACTCATTTTGATTTAAATTGTTTAAGAACCACTCGCTCATTCTAGTTCTTTCAACTCTTTACGAGATGGTAAGTTTCAATTCGGGAGATGAGTGAATTTCCACTCAACATGAGTTATTTTCTAGTTGAAGTTTTAAGAGAGTAAATTCCGTGAGTAACGTATGTTTTTGCTAAATGCTTTAATTATTTCATTATTTTTTTTATTACATTAAACATTTTCATAGCTATACCACTACTTAACGCAACACAGAACAAAATAGTAAACTTTAAAAGGCATTTTTAATTTCGTTATTTTATTATTATTAAAATGTTAATCATTTAATTTTGAATTAACATTAATAAATTTCATTTAAGTCATCGAATTATTTAATTGTATTTACTTTTTATATAGCAGATTGATAACATTTTCTCAACATTTGTTTTAAATAATCTTAAAGCCAACTTTAAAAAACATAGCATTTATGTTATTTTGTAGCTGTACCATAAACAGATTAGTTAGTAATTTTTTTAAAATATTTTTAAAACTGATATATATATATATTTTTGTCAATTCATGTTATGTTCTGAATCCCAATACTGGAACATTTAAAAAATAGGCAAAACACTAATGAAATAGCGTATTTAAACAGAGAATGGGCACTGGGCAGAACAATCTAGGGGAAATGTATGTCTATAAATTATTGTTGAATTGCCATGCAGAGTTTTTGATCCTAAAAATTTCGTAAAATATATGCAGCGTAAAATGACTCTTCAATTTAAAAACCATCTGTTTCAGCACTTTCTTCATACATATTTCAATTTGTCTAGTTTTTGTAAGAATATTTGTAAAAAGGAAGAGGGATAGATTAAATATTTATGGCATCGTCAACATCATCATTAGCAGCTTTTCTTAGAATAGAGAGACACATTCATAATCTTAATTTTGTTACTATTGCTTTCTCTAAATTCGTATTATTGTTCTAAATACGCTTTGACAAAATATTTTTTAATTTTTAATTTGAACAAGCATTCACGTCTAATAGCTAATTTATTACAAATAGGAAATATTGGAGAGTAAAGTTTTAATAACATCTTTGGTTCAAAAGGCTAAGAGTTTTATTTAGCATCATCTATTAGTAATTAAGACGTTAAGATTTGAATGGAGTGTCTTTTCAAAATGTAGTGCACGCCTTTTAGATAGCTATTACGGGAGTATTAGCATTTTAATTTGCCCATGTTCATTTTAATGGCTTTGATGGATATTAAATGAAACATAAATTAGAATGAAGATTAAAGTGGAATCATTTCTAACATACAACTCGTTATATTATCGAATTGCTGGTATGTAATAAGATCTTAATGAAGCTTTAGAAAATAAAAGAAATATTTTCACACATAAGATTTTGTAGTTGCAATATTTTTCAGTCTTTGCACTGAAAAGTTTTTTAAAGCTTTTAAAAAACAAGCAATTTCAGTTTTATTATTTGGTTATACTTAACTTGTTAATAATTTAATTTTAAATGAAAATTTATAAATTAATGCTTTTAATTCTTCAGATTACTTAATTATTTAGTTTTGTTTATTTCAGATGGGTAAGATTTTCTGAAAATTTACTTTAGATAATCCTAAAATAACCTTTAAAAATATAGAATTTTTATTTCTTTGGAGCTATAACATGCATAAATTAATTAATGATATATATATATATATATATTGTTTTGGAAAACATTTCACAATATAAATCGGATGATTATTTAATGAAAAGTATGGGTTCAAACACTTGAATAAATTTTTTATCAATAGTAAAATAACACAGGAAAAAGTAGTATATTTGAACAGATGCTAGACTCTGTACAGAATAATCTAGAAAAAAGTATGACTGTAAAATATTGTTAAATTGTAGTGCAGAATTTTTGATCCTATAAAATTTATAAAATATATACCGCGAAAAATGGCTCTTTGACTTGAAAATGGTCTGTTTCAGCCTGTCTCTCGTACATTTTTTCATGCGGTTGTTTTTGCTAGAAAAATCGAACAAGTGAGAGAGATAGATTAAATATGTATGCCATCTGCAATTTCATCATTAGCAACTGTTCTTTTTATAGCGAGGTATATTCATAATCTTAATATTGTTATTATCTTCCCTAAACTATCATTTTTGTTCAAAAAACACTTTTACAAAATATCCTTAATTTTGAATTTGAACAAACATTCTTTTGTAACAGTGAGCTTATTACAAATGGGAAATATTGGAGAGTAAAAATTTACCAGCATCTTTAGTTTAAAATGTTAAGAATTTCACTTAGCACCATCTATTCTTAATTAAGACTTTAAGATTAGCATGAAATGCGCTTTGAAAATGTAATTCACGCCTTTTAGACAGCTATTACGGGAAAATTAAGCATTTTAAAGTGCCCGTGTTCATTTTAATGTCGTTGATGAATATTTAAAGGAAGCATTAATTAGAACTGATATTAAAGGGGAATTATTTTGGCCATACAACTCCTCATATGATCGCATTGTTAATATTTTAAAATAATTTTACAGCAGCTTTAGAAAGTAAAATAAATATTTTTACACATAAAGTTTGGTAGTTTCACAATATTTTAGTTTTTGGAATTAAAAAAGAAAAGAAATGTCAATTTTACAGTATACTGCTGTCGGTTAGGGCACCTGTTTATAAATGTAAAAATAACAGTAATATACCATGTTATAAATGAATTAATCTGTATAATAATGTTTAATGATATATTTTTTGCTAATTTTACTGTTTATTACACTCAGTTTTATGGTTATAAACTAGCGCTCCAGCTATCAGCAGTAATTATACTTATACAGATTTGCAATAAAAATCAAAAAGTCTGTAAGGTTACTAAGAATTTTTTAGGAAGTCTGGGATACCTAGAACATATTATGTAATCGCAAACCACGTTACATATCTAATTTTAGCAAGATAATTATAATTTAAGTATATTCTTTTCTAAAGTTACTGATTTCTGTAGCTTTACAAAAATTAGTTTTGTAGATTTACTTCTTCTCTTTTAAAGTGTACAGATAAACATTTTATAATGATACAGATTTCGACAGCTTTAAATCTCTAGGACTGCAATTTTTTTCCTACAGTGTAATATATAAAGCCATCTGAAAATCTTAACACTTTAGTCACAATATCAATGTTCGTATACATATATTTTTTTCAGTTTTAAAAAGAGACAAATTAGAGTTTCTGTGAGTCATGGAGTGGTGGCCTTGGCTACTTAAGAAGATTTAGACGGGGTTTTTTTAATTAATTTTTTTAACATAATTTAATATTTTTTCTTTTTAGTGGTTAATAAAACAGGATTTTATATTAAAAAAAAAACACTTCTGATGAACATAATCGACGTAAAAATCGTACAATTTTTAAACAACTTCGTGCTTTGACTTTATTAGATCAAAATTCTTCGTCAAGTCGTTGAGCTTTAGATTAACAAGCATCAGAGCAAACATCTATATCCAAATAAAGGCAAGGCCAATTTACCACACACTGAAAAAATATCCTTCGGGCATTTAGAATCTAAGCTGTTATTTTGAAAAAAAAAATAGTTTTATTTTATTCTTATAAATTCTATTTCCCTTTTCTACAAAGTCTGAAATCCCCTACTAGAATTCAAGAACGTTTTTCCATATTCTCGTGGTCAAACTTATTTAAAAATCTCTGTGAATAGATGTCAACACCAATAAAAAAAGAGATTAGAAATTCTAGATCATTTCGTCTATTCAGCTGAGTTGTTTACCTTATTCGAATAGTTAGGAAATCTATATTTCTAGTGTAGGGATTCAGAAATTGACTAACAATTCATTCTAGGTGAAGGCGGTATACATATATATATTTTTCTCAGGGCATGGCAGTTCACCAAAAAGGAAAATCAGTCGAAAAAATCCGAAAAAGACTTCAACTACGTTTGATATTTTTTTTTCAAATATGATGTTCTGTTAATATTAACTACAACAACTGCGAAAATAAAAAAAGAAACATTACTAATCAATGTATCGGTAAAGATCATGTCACTAACTTTAATTTTTTCAATATGTGGCAACATTTTTTGCTGCCACTGTACCATAATATTGTGAAAAATGTCTGTTTTATAAACAAAAGCATCTAATGAAAAAAAATATCAAAGAATATTCTTAAAGATTGATAAAGTCTCTTACGCAAACATATTTTTAATTCATAATTTCGAGAGATTATTTTTCATTTAATATATTCGATTGGAATGCCTGTTAAAAATACTATAAATCATATTTATATGAAAAATAACAGCAATTTGGTCAAGTAAAATGTTTAAATTAATTTATTACAAGCAATAGATCGTTCATAAAGTCTATAAAAAGTATTTTTTTAAATTAAAGATACACTTTGAAATTTCACAAGTGTATATTTTTTAAAATACTGTTATAATGTAAAAAAGGGTTACATTTATAGCTTAGCAATTTTCCAGCAGTTTTTGCGGTAAAAATTGCAGTATAATAAAAAAATTACATCTAATTTTACTGCAATTTTTTACAGCAAAAATTTCTGGCAATATTGCTACTAGGAGTTTTTGCCCTTAAATTTAACAGATTTTTCTTAGAGTGTAGACTTTAAGCGAATTAAAAGAAAAACAATCTTGATACTTTGACCATTTTTATGGTACTGTGTCCCCTTAAGATTACTAAAAGAAATGTATATTACTTTTGTAAGGCAAATTTTTATGTTAATTATTTTACAATTTCTTAAACTTTAAGCGAATGTTTTTAGAAATTAAAATTAATTCTTTACCCAAGGAAGAATATCAAAACCATATTAAATAAATCTCCCTCTTTACTTTGGAAACTTCTAAACTATTTGATATTCATAACTTATACTGTCAGAGGTTATTTATATAAAAAATATATAAATAATCGTAATATATTATTACTTCGCACTTTCGTTTATAACTTAATATAGAATAGTAAATATTCCAAAAATATTTGCATCTGACAGCGAGAAAAAGTGCGCTCATAAAATAAGCATACTGCATTTGTATTCCGAAACCCATATTGATCTTACTTATAAACTCCCCGTTAGATAAATAAAGCTTAAAATCTAAGTCATGGATGCTAATATAATATTTCTTTAACTTTTACAGTAGCACGATGGGACTAGCATATTTATATTTATAATCATGTTTATTGCTTAGAAAACCGAACAGTTTTTTTTTCTAACATACACCACATTATAAATAGTGTAAGATTTTTCATGCTATTTCAAATATTAAAGGAACACTTTTGTGGAAGGAGTAAAGGAATTTAAACATTTGCAGTATAGATGCCAAGAACAGCAGTGTTTTCCTATGACTATTTTTTACAAGAAATAACCATATAAATATGCGAATATAAAAAGCAACAATTTCTATACAAGAAAACTTGTATAATTCTAGATAGTAAAATAATGAAGAGATTTCATAATTATGGCAGTCCGTCATATGATGAATTTGTAGAATATTCATGTGAAATTTACACTTAAATTTATATTTATTTTATATATAGTAGAATTTCATTATAACGGATGTCACATTGACGAATTTTCCATTTAATGAAATACTATACAGATTGTTAATATAAATCCAATTTCCTTATAAAATTATTTAGCGAATTAAAGCAGTGCCCCTCAGAGATTCATTCTATCGAGTGTTTACTATATACACATATTACTTCAGTCTAAATGCAGTTAGGGACTTACGTGGGACTTCAACAAATGATAACTCTGAATGAAAAACTATCAAAAATTTCTTAAAATCTTTTTAAAAAAATGCCATGTCTTATTCGTAAACCACAATAAAAAATCTGACCTATGATTAAAGCTTAATTTAAGGTATCATGTGTGCCGATTATATTTCCATCCCCGTTACATAAACAAAGCTTGAAAATCTTTAAGAAATTTTCTGTGTTATGGATGCTAATATAACATTTTCTTTACCTTTTACAGTAGCGCGATGATTCTAAAATATTTATAGATTTGATAATGTTTAATGCTTAGAAAAGTGAATAATTTCTCCTAACATACACGGCAATATAAATCCTGGAAATTTGCTACATACTTTTAACTATTTAAGAAATACCTTTGTTTAGGGAGTAAATGAATTTAAATATTTGTAGTCTGAAGAAAAATGCAAAACCATAGTACACTGTATAGTTGCCAAGAATAGCGGTGTTTGTCTACGGATAATTTATATTAGGAATTGCCATATAATATCCGAATATACTGGGTGTCCCAGAAGTAATGGCACAATTTTTAAGGGGAGGGAAGGGACATCACAAGGAATCGGAATTGCATAGCAACCCATGGTGGGAAACGTCATGGGAAAGTTGTATGACAGGTACAAAGTACGAAGAGACACAAGACAGTTCATCTGTCTTTTGTCCTCTAGATTCCTCCGGGATGATTCAGTCGACAGAACATTAGCGGATTCAGCCAGAACATGACTGGTATATTGCAGTCTAGTTTTACGGAATGCTTCTAAATGAGTATCGGGGATTTCACGCTTGGTAATATTTATTACATAAAACTTAAAATTGTATTTAATAAGTAAAATGAAAGACCAACTCCAGCAGTTTTACTTACAAGTCATTGTTGCAACAACTGCAATGGTCAGCCAGCACATGCGCACGATTCTTTATGAAACGCCACAAGTAAAAATCATGTAGTGTCAGGTCGGGTGAGCGTCTGAAAAGAACTTTACTGATAATCAATGTTTGGGAAGAACTGAGCGATCAGCTTGATGTGTGCCGCGTGACGAAATTTTGAACACTTATAAGCTTGTAGGAAAAACTGTTTGAGTTGACTTTCATTTCATGTATTAATTATAATTTTTAGTTTTATGTAATCAATACTACTAAGCGTTAAATACCAGTTATTAATTTCGAAACACCCTGTTTTTGGTAGTACATTGAGCAATTTTTAATTTAAATTTATCTAATGTAATTTCATATGCAATAAGAACAAAATACTTTGATTTATTTTGTTGAACTGATTCAGATATCAGACCAGATGCTCTGATTGTTAAAAGTTAGTTCGATGAAGTGTAGTCCTCTAGGATCGTCCGGGATAGGACAATTGGCATAGCATTATCGGGTTCAGACAAGATATCCCTTGACATATGACCTAGACATTGTTCACCCACTTAGAAATACACAACTATTCCCTAGTAGCAAACCAATATTGGTCCAACGTGGCGCCTATATTTCATTAATTGGAAATATTGCTAATAAAACGTTGATATTGCTCCAATATTGGGAAGTTTGCATTTCGCCCTTATTTAACCAACATTTGCAGCAATTATTATGCCAATATTTTGGATTCATTGGAAATATTGCCAATAAAATGGCAATATCGTACAAATGTTGTAGTTA
Source organism: Maratus speculifer (assembly GCA_964019185.1). Taxonomy (NCBI): domain Eukaryota; kingdom Metazoa; phylum Arthropoda; class Arachnida; order Araneae; family Salticidae; genus Maratus; species Maratus speculifer. Next base: position 93,773,372 of record OZ025289.1, on the reverse strand, counting down.
CATTGGAAATATCTCCAAGGAAATTCCAATATTTAACCAATATTGGCATTTTATTGGCAATATCTCCAATGAAACACCAATATTAGCATAATATTGGCTGCAAATGTTGGCTAAATAAGAGCAAAATTTAAGCACCCCAATATTAGAGCAATATAACATGCCATTGTGCCAATGTGCCAATATTGCTCCAAGTTGTAGCCAATATTGGTCCAATATTTTTGGCTACTGGGGTTATGATTCATTTACTAATTGAATAATTCTATTAAAAAACTAATGTAATATACAAAAACGTTACATATTAAACATCATTTACCTTTTGCACTCGTGAGGTGATTCTCACTGACCACGAGTGTCCCGCATAAATGGATGCTCCAAATGCTACGGACACCAGGATTTTAAACTAGTTACTTTCTTCTATCTTCAATAGAAGAAAGTATTGTAATCGAAATTTTTTCGCATTCCGGTTTTTGACGGATTTACACGTTTTAGGGATCAGAGATTCCAAAAAACATGTTTTTACAAAATGTCTGTGTGTCCGCGAGTCTATGTGTGTGTGTGTCCGTATGTAGCCATTCTACAATCAAAAAGTGTATGAAGTTATCCATAGAATTGAACCAAATTTTTTGTGAATGTTTTTGGCTGTGGCAAGTAGCTTTTCTCCTTCAGTTTTGAAATATTCCGCCGGAAGGGGGCGCTGAAATCGCGATGTTTGTGCCATTTTCAATATTGTACTGACCAAAAATATATGAAGTTATGCATTGTATTGAACTAAATTTTTTCTGTAAGTGTATAGCTATGGCTAGTTGGTTCTCCCTGAATTTGAAAAAATCCGCCGGAAGGGAGCACAAAAATAGCGAATTTTATGCCATTTTCAATATTGCACCACATAAAAGTGTATGAAGTTAGTTCAAGAACTGAACTAATTTTTTTGTATATGATTATTTTTTGGTAAGGCAAGTAGGTCCTTCCTCAATTTGAAAAAAAATCCGCCTATCATTCTATTGTCATCGGCTCGTGCAGAGACGGAAAATCGTTTTTACTCCGATTAATTGACTGAATCAGAAATTTAAGATGAAAATCAAAGTTGGTATGGTATTGAATTAAAATTATTAAAGAATTTAAATGAGTAACTATTTTTTTTTAATTATTAAAATGTACGTTTAAGATAGAAGAAAGTTTTGGGATTGGCACATCCAACTAGTTTTTTAGTTTCATTTAATGGCTGAATAATCAGTGATACAAAATTACGAAATAAATTGTGACACATTATTTGTGCCCAAAGATTTTGGCACCGTGTTTACTAAGGAAACCTGACACCTCTAGTGGTGAGCCAGAGTCAAATGAAAATTTGTATCTAGGAGTTGGGGAGGTCAATGTAACTACTTATTTGAAATTTCAAAAAATAAATGGAATTGGTTTTGAAATTCTGTTGTGAATGTTTTCGCGATTTCAGTAGCATTTATTTTTTCAGTGAGATTCCTTGTGTATAAACAGTAAACGACATTTTTTCGACATATGTTATTGAAATAATGAATAAAGTAAAATTAATACTACATATTTAGTCTCATTTCGTCTTTAGAATAAATAAAATGATTGCGAATTCATATATTCATGTATTCAAAGCACTGCTACATAGTAATGCTCTTATTTTGGTCAAATGCCAGATTGAGATCTTTTAAAAGAGAATACGTAAGTTAAAAATCTGTACTTCTTGGCCGGAAGCCATTTGCTTAACTCTAACCTCAAAGAATGAGAAATTATGTCCTATTACTTCCTTTTTATATGTATTGTTTCTCAAGCTCATAAATGAATGGTAGACGCTTTAAATATCAATATTTTTAATACTCTTGTGTTAAAGAGTTATAAAAATACCACATACACCCATACATTATTTTTTATATTGTCATTCGTTTAAAATGATAAATTGCATAAAAATAAATTTTAAAACAACAAGTTTTTATATTCAAAATATATACATTAAAAATCCATCAGCATTCTAAAAGGTTGTTGTAAACATAAATTTGAAATACATTGTATACTTTTACGTAAACCTTGCAACAAATTTAAAAAAAAAACAGCTGTTTTTGTATATTTTTTAATATATTTATATTTTCTTTGTTTATAAATATTTATAGATCATATAAATAATAACACAATATTTAACGGTATTTTTTTATCTGAGTTTTTAAGGAATAGAGAAAAAGCTGTCCTCAACGTCCGTTTTGGTAATATTTGTTCTATATTTTTTTTAATCTTATGCATTGGTTAATACCACATGTATTCATGGTTTAAAAATTGACATCTTCCATAAACAAATTTTATATAATATTTTATTTATAAGGAGAGACTGAAGAAAATTAATATACATCATAAATTGATTTTCTCAAATAAAAAACCACATAAAAATGTAGCGTTTTCAACGAGAAATTCAAATTTCGAACAAAAATAAACAAGTAGGAAATATCTCAAAACAAGGCAGTAGATGTTATTAGACTTCTAGAAATGACATTCAGACAACACAGATGAAATAAGCATTATTTTGCGACTTTTTTAACATGAGATATGACCCACGTCATGCGTTATTTTTTTACAAATAATATTTTATTTCATTCTTCGTAAGAAATTTCGTCAAACATATGTATAATAAAATTTTAATCAGCAATGTTATAACATACAGTAACGTTGATGTATGTCAGTTATAGATAAAATTCGATTTAATATTTAAACGCCATTATGCTCTTTTATAAACTTACCATAAGAGTTACGAGTTTACACGTAAGTGCAAAGATTCACAGGCCATGAAGTTATAGCAGAACCTGTTGCTTACATAATTCAATCAAACAGTAGCAGCATGGCAATAGCATCCTATCTTTCATACAGGCAGAATAACAGAATAAGCAGAAATTAAAAGAAATCCACTAAAGTAGATACACGTTATCTATTCAACACAACCATACAGATTGCAACTAAAAGAAATCCACTAAAGTAGATACACTTTATTTTTTCAACGCAGCCACAGTGATTTCAAGACAAAAAAATCATCTAAAGCAGATACACTAAAAGTATTCAACACAACCATATTAATTGAAGTGGATTAAATCGCGTTGAAAGTTTAGAAAAAATTACTAATGCTGTTTCAACTACCATTAAACAAGGCAACTGAATCAGTTAAACATAAAGCGACTCCGTTAAAATATGGAAAGATACATTTTATTAATCAGACAAAATTGTGTTGATTGGTAAAGAAATCATACAACTGCAACGGGCGCGAAAATGCCCAGGTCGGATATCGAACCCACAATCCTTGTCTTGAATTGCCAAATGTTATCTGAGTCCATGGTGTTGTCAATCCAATTCGAATAGCACTGAAAACTTATGACGAATGTTTTGGGCTCAGGTCCTATGTTGAATACTTTTTTAAGTGGTTTGTAAGAACATTGCAGGCATACATATATACCATTGTATTTCTAACACAATGGTACATATGTATCTAATTAATAAATAATCAGAGCAGACTGATTTTTTATTATCCGAATCAAATGAACAAAATTCACCTTTCTTACTGTTCATTACCAAACGATCACCAATGTGCAAAAACGTAAAAATACATATAACAGAAGAATAATTTGTTTACATGAGTAGTGGCTCTTTAAAAATATTTTTGATGTTGTCATCTACAAATTTAACATCAAACTAAAAGTACTATACATGCATGCATACATGCATACGCAACGGATAAAAACAGAGGACTTTTTAAGCATACAAAAAAGCATGAGCACCATTTATTTGACATTTAAAACTGTTAGATATAAATGAATAACAATGTATTAAAAAATCCTTCGCTATTCCGAATTACTTTTAAATTTCGAAGTTATTTTTATCGTATGTTTTGTATATTTACTTATGAGTAAAAAATTTGCAGAATGGGTATTACTTAAGTTAATTATGTTTAAAAATAAACAGGATGTCTTTCGAAAACGAGTAAAAATTTTAAAAACAAAGATGAAAGCAAAATTTTTCTCGATAATTTCTTTCAAACTCCTTCTTAAAGGCTGTAAAAATGCAACGATATATTTAAATAGAAATTCTAGTCTTTATCATATAATATTCTGTTTTTAGTCATTAATTTTTGTTCTATTTTAAGGCATTAATTTTTATAAATATTTCTTTTGTGCATGTTTTTAATAATGTGTCCTTTGCTTTCAGAGTACATATTTTAGATTTTTCATTACTTATCTTTAAGATGATTGCTTAATTTAATGCAATCTGTTTTTAAAAAAAAACGATATTTTTATACCAATTCGGAATAACCAGAAATTAGTGAATTCTTTTTTGAATGTCTATTTTTCTTTTATTGAATATATATGCAAATGTATATATCTATATCCGTTTTTAAGAAATAGTAAATAAAAATACTACGTATAAATATATTATTTAGATGAGAGAATTGTTTTTCATGTAAAATATCTATTAATGTTCCAGGCAGTTACGCAACGTTCTTGAAATTTCCTCGTTGACAAAAAAGTGTTATGTTTTTATTACAATCTTGGAAAATAATAATTTGTAAGCTCTAATAAAATTTGACAATTAGAAATCCACACGGAAAAACCATTGTTTTTTTTAATATTTAAGATTTTACTACCGAAACAAATAAAATTTTTAATGTTATTATAAAACTGTACTAATTTGAAGTAAAAGAAGTCAAATTAATAAAAAGTTTTGAAACAGTCTTTTAAAACTAAAGAAAAAACCTAAACAAAAACAATAAAAATATACTTATCAAATAAATGTTAAATAAATATTTTAAAAAGTAATAAAATTCGAGAATGAATTCAATATAGAGAAGATTTAGTTTTTAATAAATTGTTTTTAAATATTTTTTACGTAACTTATACCTTTTTTTTTATTTACCTATGTAGCTTTCTTTAAAATCTCGGTTTTTTTTTTCAGGAATCTGGCAGTTATTTTATTACCTATATATATATATTATGTTATCGTACGGGGCACATGAATCGCGATTATTTGCTAATTGTTTAATGGCATCGCCCAATTAAATGCATCTGATTAGTTATTGAGTAAAAAATGTTTTGGCAGAATTTACGCCCAGACAAATCGGTTTAATTTATGTTTCTTTCTTTTGCTTCAATTGTGGTGCTACAAAATATTGTTATTTGTATTTTTTATCTTTTTACTTAAAAAAAGTCGGGAATTTTAAATTTTAAATTTTAACTTTTTTATGTTAAAACTTTTTAATTTAAAATTAAAGTTACATATTATAAATTTAATGAACGAAAGGATTTTATTATAAATGAAATTAATGAAATACGAAAACAGCCATGGGCTTTAGCGATTTATCACTTGCGCCCGTTCTAAATTTCTATAACAGAATCTTCTGATTTGGCAAAGAGTGGAGCAACTAAGTTAAATTATACTAAATGTAATACGATACAATGCCTAGTATTTATTTAAAGGAGACCAAGCTGGTCGTAAAGGGTGGCTAGTACTACATTAAATGATTTTGGATGTGTATGAAGCCAATTGCATACAAACTCTTTACCTTCTTTGGCCGATGAAAGACCGACAGGTTCTGCCTCCGAAACCGGTTGACTGCAGGTGCTGGGATCGAACCCAATCGCAGCCGTCGGTATATCCGCTCACAGTTTTCCATGGTTTTCTTCGAACATTGGATTTCCTTGCGTAAATTCGAGTTAAGCTCCCTTAGAAAGATCCCCACGGATTTCATCCCCCCCCTTTAGGGCCCATATCCCAAGCGTAGATAATTGGCGGACATAAAACACAAACAAACAAACAAATTGACCGATGAAATACTTCATCATCCAAACTCCACTTTAAGAGGATCCAAATGAGCTCTAGAATCATAGAAAAATAAAACTACAAAGGGAATGGCGGAGTATTGTTCAATAAAAAATCCATTTTGGTATATCAGCTGTGGGAGATTTTGAATTGGATCAAAACACATCAATTCTGAGACATACATTCTGCTTTAAACTTTCCCAAATGTTAGAAGGATTTTGCCGCATTATATATATGTATATATACACACACACACACACACACATATACACATATATATATATATATATATATATATATGATTCATGCTTTACACTGACATGCACAATATTCCAAAAAAAAAATGAATCTTTGTCTATTTTTGCTTTGGCGGAACAGTGCGATGTTTGTGTTTGTTTGCGTTTATGACGGACAATTATCTACACTTAGGATATAGGCTCCAAGGGAGGGAGGTACCCTCCGTGGGGGGGAGGTCTTTCTAAGGGAACCTGAGCCGTATTCACAGAACGAAATCCGAGGTTCGAAAAAAACCACGGAAAACTCTGAACGTTTAGGCCAACCACCGATATTGGGTTTGAACATTGCACCTATCGTCTACCAGTTTTGGAGGCAGAACTTCCCGGCAACTGGTAGATCTACTGGCTATAGGAATTTTCTTGTCTTAAGTCCTTCAAGTACATTTTTAAACAAATTTTAATTAGTGTTTTTTGAAAAGCTTTAAAAAAATTATCAAAATTATACCAATATTATTTGTATAGATATATGTAGTTATAGTTACGCACTTTTATTGGCATTTATCTCCTTTTAAGCGTGTAATCAAGATCATTAAGATGTTTATAAAGTCATATGACAAAGAATTTTCTGACTTTTTCCTGTAATCTTAAACTTTCTGCTGTAAATGCTCTTTAGAGGAACAAAGCAAATGATAGTCCAAAAATGATAAAAAAGTATTCATTTCAGTTCGGATCGAAACTTTTTAGGACATAAAATTTCTTTTAAAATATCTACTTAATCCTAAAAACTGTTAGCTATATTTTTTAGATAGGGAGGGGGCACACAGTTACCGCACCGAATTCTTTGCTGAAAAATCAGAATTGTTTAAAACTCGATTCATATATAAAAATGCAATCAGTCAGACAAGTCATATTTTGTTTGAAAGCACATGAATCTCTGATTTTAACAGTTGATTAGTAGATTTACCATTAAGTTTTTCTGCTCCCAGTCTTCCTTGTATTCATATCATTGGGTGCAGGAAAACACGATGGAAACCACTAAAATATACTTTTCGCGTGTTTTCCATCAAAATAAGATTTTGTGCACTGATTCCCTTTTCATAAGAAAATCAAATTTGAACTAATTTTAGAAGTTCAGCCTTGAACTTGATGAGGTGTTGTATGTTCTGAAGACTTCGCAGATATTTGTAAATTTTTACTTCAATTATTTACTTCAAGAACAATTAAAATATTTTCTATAATTTTCTTATTTGCTTTTGTTGAAAATTTAATAATAATATTTTTTACAAGTCCCTAGATTGTTTGTTCTTAATCATAATTTTAGTAATATAATAAGTGGATGTATGTACGATAAAACAATGGTGGATAAATAACCATGACAATAAGTATGGAACTATTTTATTGAGGTTAAACTAGTATGTTATGACAGTCTCCAAACTTCTTCGATATAAATGAAATTGTCTACTGCCAAAATTAAAAAATAAATTATTCGTTCTTCAGCTTTTTCTGTTGCCTAATTCATTAAAAACAGAACACACTATTAATATGGGGTAGGAGATCAACGATAAAACATAAGAATCTAATTAATATAATAGGGATCTATTTATTTTAAGTGTAACATAATATGAAGTTTAGTGAAATTCTGTGCATTAGTTCTTGACGCAGCACTATCTCGGAATTTACGAAAAACACAGCATGGAAACAACACCTGTTGCAAATTATTCACCTTAACCTGGTGGACATTACCTAGGAATGACAAAAGCCACGCCTTTGTAGGTATATATCTTCCAAAAAAGACTGTTTATTCGACAAAGGGAAAACAGCATTTAAATATTGTGTATGGTTATTGGTGTTTTCCTTTTATATACCTACTTTGACGTCACGTGCGTAAAGTTTACTGAATTTTTTATTTCAAAACTTAGCAGAGAATCGTATTTCACGAATTCCGTACACAAATACTTGACTTATAAATATCGCGGATTCAGAAAAATTGCTATTTATCCCTAAATCTAAAAAGCATTAATTTATGTCAAGGTGTAACTTAATACAAAGTTTAATTAAATTCTGTGCATTAGTTATTGCAATAAATTGTCCTCGAACGACAGATTGAAAGGCACACACACCGACAAACGTTTTCTGAATACGGCCAAATTTTAAATAGACCTTCTACACCTTTTAAATAAATTAAAAATGGAAGTCCAGAATCTTAATCAATTCGATATAACTTTTTAGACAGAAGGAAATAAAAAAAGGTCTCGTTTATATTTTAATACCTTTCCTTTCATAGCTTTGTGACTTGCTCTATTTTATATTAAAAAAAATTTTTTTGCTTAAATTTAAACTTAGTTATTATAAAAATTAAATAATATTAAAAAAATAATAGTACATTACTTTTGTCATATATTATTTTAAAGCTAATAGCTCAATTATTATATTTATTTTTATAACTAAATATTAATATTCATTTAAAATTAAATATAATTACTTGATATTTATCAAATAAATTGCCAATATATTTATACAGATATTAAATGCATGAGTAATTTGGATGAATAAACAAGCGGACTTTGTTGTATTTCCCTAATACGGTTATGCAGATATTAAATGTATGGATTTTTTGAAAGAGTAGACAGGCGGAGTTAGCTTCCTTTTTCTGAAACTAATAACTATGAGTTCAAGTACGCAAACAAATAGTCTGTAACACTAGATCAATAAAAAGCGAGAAAGTTATGTAATCTCATTCTACATAAATAATTCTGGTGGTAATCTTTTTTATATTTTTTATAAGTAAAATGTATTTGTTTGTATTATGCATATATATTTGAGTTAATAATGGAATATTTAAGTTAAAGAGTTGGTGTTTATTTTATTAAAAAATTAAATCATTTATATTTTTTATTGTATTTAAGTCATTATGTCATTATGAAATCTTTATACCTCATTACTCTAAATATAAACGTATAGTAGTTTCAAACGTGTAGTAAATTTCAAAGGTGTAGTATAGGTAATTTCAAACTTGTAGAAAACTACACATTTGAACTATACCAGAATAGCAAAAGCTACGCTCTCATAATTTCAGCATAATAATGTCTTCAGGTGTTATACGATGCATCTTTTTATAAGCTTTTATTATTACTGACATAGGAGATAAGAATGCCGTAAAAAAGCAATTTCTTTCCCAGTAATCTGCGTTTACAATTCCAAAGAAAATAATACAAAAGATCTATTTTTTTAGCTTCCTAAAAAATAACACTAACAAACTGTTTTCAGAAATTAAGACTTGAATTGATTCTTGAATATTCATTTTTTTCCCTTTTACATTTGAAAATTTAAATAAATTTATAATACTCTGATACACACACTAAATGCACATAGTTATTTTAAAGGCACATAGTTATTTTAATTTATTTTTTTATTATGAGAAGAGGAAGAAGTGGGCTTTGATATTTTGTGCCTGTAATATCGTAGTTATGAGTTGATTATATGTTATGCTAAAATTAATCTTTTACTAATTTAATAAAAAAGTCAGCAATATTATATCGTTTTGTTCTATTTAAGTATAATTTATCGTTTTGTTCTATTTAAGTCTATTTGCATAAAAACTTTTTTTGCTTGTTCGCTTTCGAATCTGCAAGAATAAGAAAAGCTAAGCTCAAATATTTTCAGCATAATAACTTTACATATATTACATGATTTATCTTTTTATTACCTATTATTTCTGACTGGACAGTTGTAATAAAAATATCTTGCCCCGTAATTTTTCTCTATGGTTCCAAAGAGTATAATACTCAATCGCAGTTTTTTTAGCTTTCTAAAAAATTATATTAACAAACTGTTGTATAAAAATAAATCTGTAATCTGTTCTAAGTTGTTACATTTTATTTAGCATTTAAAAAAATAAAACGAATTCCTAATATGGATAAACAGATATTAAATTTGCTTGATTATTTGGAGGGCTAAAGAGAGGGGGAGCTATGATCTTTTACATTTTTACTTACCCATCATACGTAGTATAGGGTAAGTCTTGCAATCTTTTCGAAAATCGAAAAAAAGTTTTTGAAGGATTTACACGTTTCAGATACTGGAGATTCCGAAAAACCTATTTTTAGAAAAAAAAATTGCCGTCCGTCCGTCTGTGTGTCTGTCTGTCTGTCTGTAACCGCTCTATCACCCGAACAAATTGAGACACAGACTTGAAATTGAAATTTTGAAGGTGTATAGTATGTAAGAATGGGACGAAGCCTATTGAATATCAGTAACCTCGATTATCCAGAACTATTTTTTTCAAACTCTCGAAAAATTCGTTGTGATGAAAGGTATATAAAAATTTATGAATGTTTTATTTTAAAGTAAGGACGTAAAAGGCAAAAAAATAACACAAATTTTGCATAAAAGACAAAGTCAATCGGATTATTAGTTTTCGATATATTTCTAATCGTGTTTTCCACATTCTTCGACTTCTCATGACCTCGTATTTCAAATTTCAATTCAAAGATATATTTTAATTGGAAATGAGACGTTTAATCCGATGCAACAAACTGTTAGTAATCACGATTATTATTTTTGGAGTTATAAAGATGTTTCTTTTATGCAATTCAGTAGCACTTGAATAGTTTGGCGTTTTATATAATTTGTCGAAATTGGTTCATCAGCTATTCATTAATCGAGCATGACTATGTGTTAAAAATACTTAAAAATATGTTTAAATTTTGTTTTGAAATTGAAGTGCATTGTATAAATAGTTTACACATGTTTTGTTTTCATATATTATATTATGCATACGCCCCCAACGGCTAGTTTCTGTAATTTCTTAATTTCGAATTGATTGTATGTTATGTTAATGTACATTTTTTTACCAATTTAATGAAAAGTCAATAACACTATAGTGCTTTGTTATACTTAAGTAATTTTGATGGATTACTTTAGTTTATAAATATAATTCATTATAAAATTCAAAGGATTAAAATCTTTACCTGAATTTTCTGGTGGTGTGCATTTTTTTCTAACTATAAGCACATTTTTACTTGTTTTCTTAAGATTCTAATAGAATCTCAAAACTAAGCTCTGAAAATTTCAACATAATAATAACGTTTTCAGGCATTCCATGAAGTGTCTTTTTATGAGCTTTTATTACTGACTTGAGTGCCGTAAAAAAAAACAATCATTAATCTTCATCTAAAGAAATTTGTAGCTTTGAGTGTTTGTAGCGTCTTTTGTAGCATCTGAAAAAATCATTTACAAACTGTTTTCCAAAGAAAATCTGTCTATATTATTGAATATATTATTCTTATTTAGCAAATGGACATTCAAATGAATTCGTAATATGTTTATACAGCTATTACATGTGCTCTTTTCTTTTGGAAGGGTAAGGGAAATGGTGAGATTTGTTATATTTTTGTGAAATGTCGTAATTATGAATTCATTATATTATGCTAAAATATTAATTTTTATTAATTTAATATATAGTAAGTAATATTATCTCTTTATGTCCTACTAATAAATTCACCGGATTTTATAGCATAAACTGTCCTATTACCAAGTTATAATATTTTATAAGCCTCGTTATATTTGCACGTTTTTAACCAGTAATGTATTTCTATTATATGTATTCATTTTCCTAAGACGTGTCTTTTTGATTCATATATTGACCCAATAGTTTTTAATATTTCCTTACTATTCTTAGTTTTGCATTATTTGTAATCGAAATTTTATTTTATTTTTTGAGCTTTTTTTTATGGAAGGGACTTGGCGTTATCAGTAGCTGCAGCCAAGTAGCACGCCAAGGGGTTTGGGTTCAAATTCCCTTAAGACATGGATGTTGTGCTGTTCCTTTTTTGTAGATATATATATATATATATATATATATATATATATATATGCAATGGATACCATAAATTAAATTATTTTGACTTCTCGTTATTGCTGTGTGCCTTATAGATCATTGGAGGTGAAAGCCATAATTCTTATAGGCCCCAAAGTAGTTACTTGTAGTATGTCAAACTGTGGGTCTATTTAATTTCATATATACAGCATGAATCTTTCCATTTCTTGTGATTTGAAACATTAAAAATTTCAAAATAGTAAATAACTGGAGTCACATAATATCTCAGCGGCAGAATGAAGTTTAAGAATAAATTATTATTTTTTTATGGTTTGTAATACCCAAAACTTCATAGAACAAAGCTGGGATCAAAAGAAAAAATGTGATGATTACCTTCAGTTAAAAATTGATGCTTGATTTGTAACAAAATTTAAAGAATTAAAAATTTATGTAAATTCTGTAGTGCCATTATGTTTTAAATAAAGAACTTAAAAATAAGTTCTATATTTAGAACTAAAAATTTGTCTTAAATATTTGCCTTTGAAAAAATCTTTTTCCAGATTGTTGTTATTATTTGTTAAATAGCATTTTATTTAAAAAAAAATACAATAGAAATAAATATGGCTCAAACGAGACATCAATGGTTATATGTGGTTTAAGGGATCTTGTACCTTTTCATTCTTGTTGAAAATCAACAAAAAAATTGGAAGTTTGAAATAACGGCAAAAATAGTTTTTCGTTACTCCAAAGTCTAAAGCGCCCTCTATTGGCATTTTTTGAAATTTATCTTTATAATTTACTTTTAATAAAATACCGACATAAAGAATAGTTTTAGCGAAAACCGCAAATCAATTGACCAATGTTTCCGTTTTTTATAATCATTTGAAAATTAAACCCTCTAAAAACATTTCAGTTTGTGCTACTTAACCACTCCCAACTATTCAGATTTTGTTTCTTCTTCTCGGCATCTTCAATAACAAGATATAATTAAATACTTCAGACAATACTTCAGAAAATCGAGATATAATTAAATACTTCAGACATATAACATCATAACTTGGAAATTTGCATTTTACCCCGAACAGTTAGCTAAAAAAAAGTGTCTAAACTTTTGCAATATGCAAATTTGACTTTTTTCAGTTAATTAAATATTATCTTATTTTATAACCATTATTTTTATTCTAAATTGTTTAAAATGTATTTGAAAATAAGTATAGCCATTTGTAAAACTCATATGTTCGTATTTTATATTTAAAGGTTAAAAAACACCAGTGTCTAAACTTTTGCTGAGCACTGTATATAGATATATATATATAGCTGAATTTTGTCATGCTGTAACTCACGAATTTATGAAAAATTTGGAATGAAAATTTTTATGTGCGTAATAGGGTTACTAATTTCTCGACCGAGATTGTTGGCCAGCTTCATCCGCTATCTTGTTTCAAAATGGCGGACATTTGATTCTTTTGAAAGTTTTATGTTTTTTAACTTTGTATACTTATGGAAAAAGTTCCATTTCACAAAATGAAAACTCTTATATATCATTTTAAACAGACTGCTAGAAATACCAAAAGACATTTTAAACAGTCACAAAATATAAGTTAAGAGCTCTTATTTTGAAAATCAGACAAAGTGAAATAGTTGTATTTTTTGATTTGCTTGATTTTTTTATATGTTGTAGTTGATGATATTTGATGAATAATATGCAATTTTGAAACCCTGAAGAATTTTCCTCTTCTCTATAGAAAATGTCAAATTTCAAGTTGTGAATGCCATTTTTCATGAAAAGTAAAATGCTGGTATATTTAGTGCACTGTATCCAACAACATCCCAAAATTCTTTCGGCATAAACTGTCAGTATAACCATACCTAATTATAATTTTTTTGTTTCCATGGGACATTGTTACTTTATATTGTTATGTTGTCACAAAGTACAGTCAAAATGACGTTTTTCTCCATTTTCCGCACTTAATATCTTATTTAAGCAATAGTACCCCCAAATTTTACTTATAGAATAAGAAAGTGTACTACTAGGACAAGCAAAATAATGCAGTACTGTAACGAGATATTTTTGTTGTTAGCAGATATAACCTGTTATATAATCAAAATTTTCAAAATCTGCAACGTTTTAAGTAATGTTATTTCAAATAAGCGCAACAGTAAAATAAAACAAAATGTGTCACGCAGTAGGTGAATATATGTACAAAAACATGGAAAAGAAAAAGAGGTGGGGATATTTCGTGATATTTTTATTTTCAAAAATGACAAAATTTAGAAGAAAAGAAATGTCCATTATCAAATCATCATGTTAAAATTTTGAATGTTTTCGTTGATCTTAGCGGCGTTTAATAGGTACAAAAATCTATTTTTTTAATTAAATGTACTTTATATCAAAATTTATACAATATAAATATTATTGCACATTTTGTGGTCAGTACGTTTTATTCTAAATATAAACAAATTTGCACTTCTTTTCTTTGGTATGTACTAGAATGAAAAAAAAAATCTAATAATATCAACAAAATAATATTTTTATGTATTCCATGATGCGTCTTTTTATAAGCTTTTATTACTGACTGGAGTGTCGTTCGGTTAAAAAGGTTTTGAAAATAAACTAATTCAAATTTTGAATGTCTTCGTTGATCTTCCTGGCGTTTGATAGGTACAACAATCTATTTTTTTTTATTACGTGTACTTTATATCAAAATTTATACAATATAAATCTTAATGCACATTTTGTGGTCAGTACGTTTTATTCTAAATATAAACAAATTTGCACTTCTTTTCTTTGGAATGTGCTTGAATAGGAAAAATCCAATGATATCAACAAAATAATATTTTTATGTATTCCATGATGCATCTTTTTATAAGCTTTTATTACTGACTGGAGTGTCGTAAAAAAGAATTTCTTTCACAATAATATTCATCTACAACTCCAAAAGAGGAAAAGAAGTTTCTTACCTTCTTAAAAAAAGATTTTTCTCTTAAAACTCATTTACGATCTCTTTTCAGAAAATAAACCTGTAATTATTCTGGAGTATTTAAATTTCTTTTAGCAACTAAAAAAATTCACAAAAATTGTTAATATGTTTATACAGATCTTAAATACTCGTGGTTTTTTTAGAGGCAGAGTAGGGGTGGCATTAGTTGTTTTTTTATGACATGTTGTAATAATGAACAGATTATATCGTATGCTAAGTATTAATATTTTACTAATTTTATAAAAATCAAGCTCTATTATGTAATTTTCATCACTTTAAATAATTGTGATGGATCACCTATTTTTAGATTTAATATATGTAATATAGATTATATAGTACCTCTACCCTATATGGACACCTTAAGGAAAATGTATTTTTTTTCACACTCATGTACAAGTCAGAGGATTCCAAAAATGAGTGTCCACTATCCTTCGACTATTGACTATCATTTTTAAAATTAGCGACCTTGTAATTATTCTGGTTTAATTTATATGATAAAAACAAAAGTGTCCATATAAGGAACTAGCTGTCCCTATTATGGACAAGTATTTCCTTATTGACTTTCTACACAGTGTGTATGGAAGAGCCACTTTTCCAAGGGATTTTAGCGGAGAGGGAATAAAAAAATGTATCTTAATGTATTCGGAGGAGGAGGAGGGACAGTAAATATCTTTAGAACATGCATTTTCGAAAGGTGTGGATCATTTTCGGCTTTTACTCTTCGAAGACCCATGCAAAGCCCCTTCCTTAGTTACTAATATTATTAAATAATATGGTTGGTTTTACTTAGCTTTATAGCATCTGTCTGCGAATTTACATCTGTTATTACCCAGTCCTCACAGCATGGACAAATAGAAACTTTTTCCCCATGGGCAGTAAGTCCCATATAATCTTCATGAACATATCTGCCACATGTGATGCATGGCTGCATTTTTGAAAAAGCATCAATACTGCTAAAGAAGCAGTACCAGCTCTCTTTTGTTGAGGAAGTCATACCATTGGTGCCTATGATTTCGCCAACAGATATCCTACTGGCGGGGGGGGGGGGGACTTCTTTTTATTTTTCTGCAAGGGATTTTTGGAGGAAGGTTTTGGGGGGATTGTTCAAATGGCATCTTGTTGAACAAAAATTTTACCGCTTTGATAACTTTTAAATTTATTGCTTGGCAACGTTCAATTTTCTTCTTTCTTACAGTTGTAGTTGATGGGGACATAAGCTGTCCATATTGGGAACCGGGCGTAGTTTTACTAAATCTAGTAAAAAATGAATAAGGAAAATATTTTTAAGCAAAATATGCAATAGCAATCGAAAATATGTTTTATTACTTTTCTAAAATTCTCCACTTTTCAACATTTAATGTAATTTTACCATATCTAATAAGAATTTAAGCTTACAAGTAATTAAGATAAAGCACATCTTGAAACAAGAGGTTTCCTCGTAAATAGCGAATAGCGCGCTTTTTTGAACTTTTCAGCCTTTATTATCTTTTCAACTCATTTTTTTCGCGAAAATGTTGAGCCATCTCTCGATTAAAATTATTACCTTTAAAAATATTAGTTGTGTCCATATTGAGAGCCCTGTCCATATAGGGTACAAATACCTTATATGTTTAATATACCGGGTGATCCAAAAGTCAGGAGAAACTGTTAAAATGAATAATTTGAAAACGAATCAAGATACAGTGATACGGTTTTAACCAAACACGTGGAAGAGAAACAGGGTTTTGTGTGCCAATGAAAAAACATAGCTCTGTTGTTGACCAATGGCATCACTAGCATCACTGAAAGATACCATCCGACAAATAATCTGCCATAACGCAAAAAAGACTACTAAATCCTGTGATTGGTATAGTGCTTAGTCTCACAGCTGGGACAGTGACGAACAACAGATTGAACATTAACTGTAGTACTAATTAACAGTAACTAAGCTGACTTGTAAGTTGTCAATTTTTTTTCATTTGTAAATCATGTTTTGGGGCAATAAAACGCTATAGCGCCATTTGTTGGCCGCCAACAAAACTAATATTTTTTCGTTCTTACACGAAACCCGGTTTTTTCTCCATCCGTTCCGTACAATACGTATCTTTGTATCTTGATTTGTTTTCGAATTTTTCATTTTTAAAGTTCGTCCTGAGTTTTGGATCACCCGGTATGTAATATTTATTATATATGAAATGTTTAAATTTCATTTAGCAGTTGAGCATTGAAAAGTGTTCATAAGATGTTTATACAGATATTAAAGGTCCATAATTTTAGGAGGGGGGATGTGGAGATTCTGTAATGTCTAATGACGAAATAATTTTTTCACATGGTAAAATGCATAATTTTTTACTAATTTATTAAAAATACAACATTTATTTGTACTTTAGCTTTGCTCAAATATATGTAATTGGTTACTTCCTTTTATAAATTAGAAATTAGTTTTATAAAAAATTTAAAGTATTTAAATCTTTATTTTAATTTTCAAACATGTATATTTTATTCCACATCTGAACAGTTTTTTAATGCTTTTCTTTGCGAGGTACTTGAATAGCGAAAGCTAAGCTTTAATAATTTTAGCATAATAACTTTTCTCGAGTATTCCACAATACTTCTTTTTAAGCGCTTTTATTACTGACTACTGCGCCGTATAAAAAGCATTCTATTTCTCAATTGTCTTCGTGTGAAATTCCAAAGACAATAACAAAATTATCGATATTTTAGCTTACTAAAAAGTACATTTACTAATTATTTTCAGAAAATGAATCTTCAAACAGTTGTTGAAAAGTTAAATTTTATTTAGCAACGAAATATGAGAACGATTTTATAACATTTTTTATACATATTTTAAATTTAAGCAACTTTTTGGAGTAATTGAGCGGAAATGAACTTAATTATATTTTTTTCTGAAATGCCGCAATTTTTTATATATTAAGGGGCGATAAAAAAATTTCTAATTAAAAAAAATCGGGCAGCATAATTTAATTTTTTTCGACATAAAAAATTTTGATAGATTACTTTTTTTATGAATTCATAACTAATTTATCGCAAAATCATAAAGATTTAATATTTTTATGTAATTATCTAGGTATGTATGTTTTATTCTTCATACATCAACAATTTTTTACTGATTCTTTTGCAAACAATTTCTATAGCAAAAGCTAAGCTTTAATAATTTCAATATAATACAGTTTTCAGGTATTCCATAATGCAAGTTTTTATGAGGGTTTATTACTGACCTGAGTGCAGTAAAAAAGACTTCCACAATAATCTTCGTATACAGATCTAAAATAGGAAAAGAATATAGACGAGATTTTAAGTTTTCTAAAAAAAAATTACAAACCATTTTAAAAAATAAACATGTAATTATTCATCATTTAAAAAAATTTTTTTAGCAATTAAGGCATTTCTAATGTATTTTAACTTAAAATGTTGTTAAATATATTAATTATTGTAAATGAAATACGTGATAAACTTTCAAATGTTAAAAAAATAAATGTATTAGATCTATGTATACAAAAAAAAAATACTCCGTAAAATTGCAGTAAAAGATAAATAATATTAAATGTTTGAAAAGGAGAAAAAAATAATTTCATTTCCTCAAGGCAGCGTCCAAATTCTGAATCTAAAATATATTTATAATTATAAATCAATTATCACATGAGAAATTTTCTGAGATTTGGCATTTTCAATAATGTGTTCTATAATTTAAATTTAGTTATAACAGGATTTCATAATTATAAAATGTTTTGATGAACCAATTATTCCATTGATTATTTTTAAATCGTTGGACATGAATTATTAAAAAATGTGTTTGCGAAACGTTTTTAAGTCCTTCAATATTTACAAAATGCAATTTCTCAGAATTTTTATAAAAGTACGTTGACTTATTTTTACTAAGTTATGCACTGCACACATTCATGACATTTTACTGACATTCAAAAATCAACATCTCATCAAGATATATAATACGATTTCATAATTTTAGAATTTTTGTATGAACCCTTTAATACGCGAATTATTTTTAAATGTATGGATATAAATTATTTAAAATTTAATCTATAAAAAATCATGTCATTTGACTTTAATGATTTGAAATTAAATTGTGCAAACTTTTTGAAAGTATTTTTTTCTGTACATATGCAAATTATATTATTCTGCGTATGCTGCAGTCTATACAGTTTGAGATACTAATCCCAATCTCTAAGTGGTTTCTAAGAATTGAACAGTTTGATTGAAAATGCGATTAAAATATCGAAACATAAGCATTTGTGTATTGTAAAAGGGTGCAAAATTTCTCTCATCATTTCGGACAATTTTGGCTTCGACTGCAAAATCTGTTGGTTTGTTTTCCGTTATATCTATTCAAACGTGAACTCATCAATAGATTGAATAATGTTTGAAGTAATGTAAATAAAGCCTACTGAAAAAATATCTTTTGGGCATCTAAAATGTAAATTGTGGCTCTAGAAAAAATAGTTTTATGTCATCTATATAAATTCTAGTTCCTTTTGGTAGTTCTAGAGTCTCCTACTAGAATTCAAAAACATTTGATTATATTCTCGTGGTCAAATACATTTAAAAATCACTGCAAATAGATGCGACGCAAGAGGTTTGTTTAACTAGTAGAGGTTTGGTTAACTAGTTTGGTTAACAGTAACTATAATTCTAGTTTTGCAAATCATTACAGAAATAAAGTCTTAATTTGTCGTTACCGAAACAATTCAATATCGTTTCATCATCTGGAAAACAAGAATTATAATTTTTAGATCATTTCTTTTATTCAACTTATTTCATACCCCATTCGAATATTTCGGAAAAATATAATTCTAGTTTAGGGATTCAGAAAGTGACTAAGTATTCATTTTAGGAGCAGACTGTAATTTTTTTCTCTCAATGAAGAGTGTATCTATAGTAATAAAAAACATTGATAAATCGATTGATAAAGATAATTGAAACGGTGCTATTATAGTATATTGGTAAATAAAATGTGTTCCTTATTTTTTGCGAACCCCACCAGTGGCCGCGAGGTTCTGACCTCCAAACAGGTAGACGGTAGTTGCTGGGTTCGAACACAATCGCAACCGTCGGCCTAACCATTCGGAGTTTTCCGTGGTTTTCTTCCAGACTTGCGTAAATATGGGTTGGGTTCCCTTAGAAAGATTTCCACGGAGGGCATCCCACCCCTTAGGGCCTATATCCCACAGTGTAGATAATTGGCCGACACAAATACAAACAAACCTTTTTTTGGCATGGAACTATTAAGAAAGATGAGCTGACATATCTTAAAAATAGTAAAGCTTCAACTGTAACCGCTTTCGCAAAGGGTTTATTACCAAAACAGTAAACTTCCACCAGTAAATTTATGCAGAAAATTTCGCTTCACTTAAACACCTCATTAATTGAAAATTTCGATCGAAAATAATAGCAGAAATCGATATTCAATTTTCTCGGTAAAAGTTTAATTTGGCAGTAATAGTTCCGCCACAGCATTCTGTCAGTGTGAGTGTTGTAATTGGATGAGAACGAGTGGGAACGCCGTTCTCAGAAATATTTGGCTTGTTACTGAGAAAAAAAGAGAAAGAGAAAGAGAGAGAAGTTTTAAGAAAATCCATTTTACTTATATCCATATGCCGCGTTGGAACTCCCTAAAAATATTTTTGTCTTGTACATAATGTGAAATCTTGGTTGTGATTAGGAAGAAAATTAGCAATCCAGAAAGTTGTCATAAATCAGAGAGCAGAGAAAGCACCACTCATTATTGATAGAAACTTCTAGGATATAGATGTGGCACTAATAATTATATGGATTTATTTCTGGTTTTTCAATTTATTTTGATTCATAATGAAAAATATTATTATGAGATTGATTAAATATTGTTTTAAGATGGATGCTATATAAATACAATAGTATAAGAACTAGAATGTAATAATTATAACTGTAAATTGTAAAAATAAAATAGACTTTTGGCTAAATGTTTTAAACGGGATTTTGGCTAATCAAAAATCCGTTAATCAATATCTATTCTAAGAAACGTGAGTTCCCACAAATATTTTTTTTCAATTGCACCCCTGGTCCGTGTCAATTAACGATTATATTACCTGGGCAAACTGAAACTATTACAAATGAACAGAATTTTTTTACCATACTTGTGAGAGAAATTTCACATCAGTAAGGCTCTAAAGTAAGAAAAATATTTCTATCTAAGCTTTTTGGTGAAAATTTTCATATGTGGTAATCAGAAACTTTGCATCCGATTAATAAAAAAAAGCAGCCATCTTATGACAACCAACTCAGTTACTTCATTTGCGACTGATAGACAATGCACTACACGTCTCCTCCTTTTATTCATAACTCCATTTTTTTTGTTCTATAAATGCTTTATTAATAGTTTTTACCACGAATTTAAACATTTTTACAGTGTTTTTAGACTTTATTTGAGATAGTGCCTTTAGTTATATCTGAATATTATCATTTTATTCTTTTATTTTCATTTATAAAAAAATTTGCAGAGTTCGTATGGGTCCCGCTGTTTCCCAGGTAAAGTCATGTATCAGTAACCAGGTATCATTATTTATATATATCGAAATAAACGTCGTTCACACTTGCGAAATTTTGCTTTGTTCAAAGATCGATTTTCTGTAAGAAAACACTGGTATCTAAGAATTTCCTGCGATGAAAATTTCGAACCAGGATTATTAAGTTAATGAACGTCTGTTAACTAAATGTGAGTGTAGTACGTACGGAACCTATTCAAAACTTTTTGAATAAAATTTCATTTATAATGTTAGGTTATGTATGTGCATATAAAACGAATTTTATGTATATATATAACAAAAAACGACCACCAGAAATATCATACAGGGTCTGTTCACAGTGTTTGAAGATTGGTAGTTTCCTGAGTAGGGATGCTCGCGCAGACTCATTCTACCGACAGGATGAGATATTTATAGTGTCAGCTAATGAAACGCATGAATGTCAGTTGCTTACGAGACTTTGTAGTAAATTGATCGCCATTGGAGTGTTTAAATGCCATTAACAAATGTTCAAAACTGGTTGAATCATTTGCAAGACAATTCCAATTTTTTAATAACTTTGTTACTTTTTGTGATGATTCTTCATTCTATCAGTAAAATCCTTAAACGAAATATCAAAGTACGCAATGGCAACTCCCCCTTCCATTGTTTACCGCGACAGTGCGCGATATGACATGCTACTTGCCACCACCGAAGTTTCTGCTAAATTTTACGTGGCAATATGCAGCAAACTCCATACAGTCCCGACCTCGCTCCTAGAGACTTTTTTTGTTCATCTGAATTAAAAAAAAAAAAAAAATTATGAAAGAGAAGATATTCGACACGTTTCCTGTGATCTAGGCAGTTTCAACGAAGTTTCATAACACCCTTGCACGCGTAGATTTCCAGATTGATTTTAAACATTGAAAAAAAAGAGAAAGAAAAAGAAAACGCTAGCAGCATTGTGTTGGGGACCAAGGCTCCTATTTCAAAGAATTTTAATTCACCGTACAAAAAGATTTATTAAATTTTGTATATGAGACCAGTCTATAAGTACAAACCAGTCTATAAGTGAAACATTGTGAACGCGGCCTATATTTGAGTTTAATAGTGTGTTTTATTATTATTATTCTTTGTCATGGTATAGATGACTTTAAATATATTTCTGTATTACAAACTATGTATAAAATCTGTAGTCTAAGAGTTTTTTATGAAAGTAATTACTTTTATTACAATCTGTTTGCATTGATAATGTAATTCTTCAGAAGAAAAAACAGATGTTGTTTAACAAATCCGTCTATCAAGCAAGATTATTCCGCAAGAAAGATTATTTCAAAGGCAAAAAAAAAAACATCATCCCAAAATCCCAAGCAAAATGTTTCTCTTCCTAGAATAATGCTGAGGATAACGTGTGGCTGATGTTCATGCTTGAAAAAGTTCCAAGAAGTTTATTAATCTTAAACAGGTATTGTGACTTTGAAAGATATCCCATGTTAAAAACATGTTCAGTTATCAAACGTAAAGTTTCTTTGTTCAAAATTAATCAGAAATATTTTAAATGAAAAAAAATTACACAAGTTTAACTGTTAATGACGAAGTCCATTAATATTTTTTATTCTTATTTCATTTTCTGTCTGTAATTTTATAGAAATAAAAAGATATTTTTCAGATTTTGAATTTAATTAAATAGCTTAAAAGACATACAAACACAGAGTTCTTGCTATTGTCGTCTTTGCGCCAAATAGTGACAAAATGTTTCTTTTGGGGAACAAATGAACATTTAGACCTGCCAAATTGCGAGTGCTCAATTTATGCTTTTTTTGCGTGTAGTTACAGTTGAAATTCTTATCTACGTTACTTCAATCATACCGTTCAATTTATATTAAAATTTACGGAAATGCTGACTCATCACCGATTCAATTTAGCAACTGCTAAAGACATAAAAAGTATATACAATAAGTATTTTTCTGCTGTCATTTTATCGCTATTTATGCGCCGATAAATCACAAACAAAATTACTCGCATCATTTGCCAAATCGAGAAAAGTCTACTGAAATCCAGCATTGAATTGGCCATTTACCGTTTTGTTTAAAAGTTGTATGCAAAGTATCATTGGTCAATCATCAATTGACCAATCTATTAACCATCATCTTTCGGTTATAGTCAAAATCTTATAGCAATATGCCAATAAAAGGATATTTAAAACATTTACACACTTACACGGTGGCGAGAGGTTAGATAAAAAACAGTCAATATAGATGATGAATACCAGTTTTTTGTTAGAGATAAATTCAGTTTATAAGATCTCTTTATATTATTTGAAGTATTTTCTGTATGAAAACACTGGTAGTTTTCTCTTTTCTTGACTGTGTTTTTCCCAGTTTTCCTTGAACACTCGCCACCCTGATTTAGGAGACATTTAGAATGTATTTATGTTTAATAGTATCTGTATCGTATAGTTAGATTTCTATTTGCTACGTATTGACAAAAAATTAGATTATTTCACAAAAAGGAATTGGATAAAAGGTAAATAAGGGGACAATAAATAAGGACTTCAAGTAATACACAGCATATATTACATAAATAAACATTATATGCAGTGTTATTTATTTCTTTTTCGCCAATTTGCTAATATTGGTGAAAAACCAGCGAAAACCCTTATACAGCCACCTACTCTAAACTGGTATCATTAATAATATGCGCTAATGCTTAATCTTTATAACCTATGATATAATTTCACTCTTATCTGTAACCACAGCAACGATGTGATATTTTTCATGTGCCACCAGTCCTAGAGCAAAAGCGAGACGAAAGAGTTTGATAGATGATATAAAACAAACCTACATATAAATTGTAGAATTTTTTGTAGGAAATTTCATACGAAGTTAATTTATTAATTTAAAATTTTGAATTTATTGAGCTTTCTTAAAAAGCTTGCTGCAAGTAGAGTGAAAAAGAAAGAGAATCAATGACTGGGATTTAAACAGGTTTATTCAAGTAAAGTATTTATTTAAACAGGTTTATTCAAGTAAAGTATTTATTTAAACAGGTTTATTCAAGTAATATTTAAGGTATCAGGTTTGGTTTGTCTAGGTATCTGAGTGGAAGAACAGCAAAGCGTAATGCGCATGAGAAAATAAAATATTTGTAATAAATTGCATTTTTCTAATTCCAACCATACTAGCAACCCAAATTTTATATCATGATTTTAATACTTTCATTTCAAAAATTAAAAAAAAATTATCAATCTAAATACTAACATAAAATCAAAGTGGTTTGGACTTTAAATTTTCGTAGCCTTAATTTAAATTATAATTACAATATGCGTTTTTTGATTTTATCAGAAATGTAATTGTCTTTCATTATTTATGCGTGATATAAACAATTTTGAAGAGCTGCCGTCGAAAATGTTTCATATATGCTACTACTTTTAATGTAATTTATTTGCATTAACAAGCTTGAATTTTAGAGTGAAACATGCATACGATTTTTTCTATCTTGAAAGATTATTTAAAAAGAAATTAAGTTTGCGATTCCCAATCGTTGTACGATTTTTTTTTCCTTTTTAATATTTTTTAATATAGAAATTAGGGTTAGTACTTTTATTATTATTTTTTGAAATTCATACCATTATTTTATATGCCTAAACCACCCAAATGTTAATAATGTGTTGCATAACGTGGTCTACCAGGTTGAGGAATTTTTACAATGTTCATCTCTACTCATTTTTCTAGAGTTTAATTTTTTATAAAAAAAATGTAATTATACAGTAATTATCGATTTTTTCTTAACTAAAATGTAAAACTAAAGATTTATGACAAACATTCTCATGGAGAATGTAAATTGTATATTTTTTCGAAATGATCATTTAATTGTGTAATGCGAGTTCACATTTTTGAATCAATAAATTTCTGAGTAGATATAAAACATATTAATAAAAATATTTCCGAAAACATTTACATTCACTTTTGACTATTGTTGACACAGGATTAACTATAACAAACAAAATTCTCTGTAATGCTTGCACATTTTTAAAATCAAAATGATATTCATAATTTGTTTATAGTCTACGGAATCTTACGAAGATTAGAAGAGAAAAATGTTTTCAAGCAATACACAGCAAATATTACATAAATAAACATTATATGCAGCGTCCCATTCACAACCTAACAGCTCACTTACCATAATATGATTACAAAGAATTACGTCGCAGATGGTTCACTGTCTTGCTTAATTAATAGGACGATTTTTTAAATATCAGACACATTATTTACATAATTCATTTCTGACGTTAATATTCTGAATGTGCTTGGAGAAGTAAATAAATACCGCTCTGTATATTAACTTTTTCGTCTTACTACACTGTTAAAAATAAATCTGTGAATTCCAGGTGAAACTACCGGCAGCAATGTAGCCGAACTTTTACCGTTCCGTTAGTAGATTTTCCGTTGTGGGAAATACAAGAAGGGAAAACTCCGGTGTAAGAATCAGTAACTTTCCGTTACAAAATTTGATTTATAATAGTAATAATTTAATATAATTTTTAAAAATGATTTACCGATTAATCTTTAAAGAATTCGAAATCACCGAGGGATTTTAAGCTGCTATGTTATTTTACTTAATTGTTATTTTGGATGATTTAGTTCACGCCGTCCTCAGGACCGAACTCGGGACCTTCAGATTGCGGAACAAATTCTTAAGAACTGAGCCAAAGTTGCTGATGCTAAACGGTACAAAGTATGTCTTTTATGAGTTAGTGGGAAAATTTGTTGTGCTTTTTAAAGATTTCCTTTCAAATATATTCCTTAGAATGTTTGTAAACGGATTATTTTAGACTGATGCATAATACTTATTTTTTAAAATCATTTTTAATTTTTTAAATAGTTTAAATTAAAAAAATTCACTACAATTTTTTTACAATATATATATATATATATATATATATATATATATATATATATATATATATATATATATACATTTTGTATTGTCGTACACCATTTATTTCTTTATTTATTTATTTTTCGCTTAATAAATTGATTTTTAATAAGAAAAAAAGAGAAAAATAAACAGAAAAATGTAATTTAAAAGGAATTTTTATGTTTCGTAATTCCATGGCGCCAATGGGACTCGAACCCACAATCTGCGCTCGCAGGCGATTAGCGGTGTGGTGCCTTGACCACTCGGCCATGGAGCTCCCCACACAACGGAGTGTCTCCGTTTTTTGTTTTTATTTCCATCCGTTTCGTTTTTTTTTCAAGAAATATGATGGAACTTTGTGATTTGTAACTGGAAATACCCTTTAGTTGTTAAAAAGGAGCTTTTCTGTGAAATTCAGGAAAAAAATGTTCGTGAATTTCAGAATTTCTTTAACAGTGTATTTAATATTAATGTATTTCTGGGAGAAATGATACTTGGAATTTGTTTTGTGCTATAGTGACAGATTTAGAGTAGTGACGTTTAAGTTTTTATATTGGAATGCTAATACAATATGGTATGTTGATTAATGACGATCTAGAGAATAAAACAAAAATCATAATTAGATAACAAATCTCTGAATATAATTATGCAAATATGTTAATAATAATGTACCGAACATATTTACATTGACTTCTTCTTTTATTCCTACAAAATTGACAAAAAAATTATATTTTCACATTGTTTAAAATTAATTTATTATATGTGTTTCGTTTATTTTTTACTGATACATACCAAGATTAAAAGAGAAAAAAATACTTCAAAAATTGCTTATTACATAATTCATATTCATAATAATGTCTCTGAACATATTTATATTCACTTCTTTTTATACTCTTTCAAAATTGACAATATCAAACAAAATTCTGTTTAATATTTATACATATTTTAAATCAATTTATTATCTGTGATTCACTTATCTTTTACTAATCCATACCAAGATTAATAGAGAAATAGGTGTTTAAAAGTTGCCTAATGCATATTACATAAATAAACGCACGTTTGCAACGTGCCATAGCATGATTAAAAAGAAATATGTCGCAGATGGTTCATTCCTTGGCTTAATTAATAGGAGGTTTTTTTTTTTTTTTTTTTTTTTTTTTTTAAATACGTGACAAGCTATTTGCATAATTCACTTATAACGTTAATATTCTGCATGTGTTTAGAGATAAGTAAATAAATATCTCTCTGTTTACAATAAATTTTTTTTTTGTCTGAAAATTACTTTTTAAACAAAATGCATATCTGGGAAAAATAATATATAAATTTCTTTAGTGCTATAGGGAGATATGGAGAACATTGACGTTTATTTTAAAATGCTAAGATAATATCGTCTGTTGATGATGCCGTTCTCAGAGAGTTTAAAAAAAGTACCAGTTAATGAATGTGTCTATATAATTAAAACAAAAATATCGTAGAGATAGTAAACTGTAAACTTTTTCAAAACGATAATATATTCTGTAATTTGAATTCATGTTTTATATAACAACAAATTTCTCAGTACAAATAAAACTCATATTAATACAAATGCTTGCGAAAATACATACATTCCCTTATAACTTATTTTCACCCAGGTTAACAATCACACATAAAATTTCTCTTTATTGCCTACACATTTTCTAAATCAAAATGTTATACATAATTTGTTTATTGTCCATGGACTCATAGGAAGATTAAATGAGAAATATGATTTCAAACATAGCATAATAAATATTACATAAATAAACATTATACGAAATGTTCTGTTCACAATCTAATATACCACTTACCATAATGTGATTACAAAAAATTACTCCGCAGATGGTTCACAATTTTTCTTAATTACTAGGACGTTTTTTAAATATGTGACACATTATTTGCATAATTCACTTCTGACGTTAATATTCTGGAGGTGTTTAGAGAGAACTAAATAAATGTCACTCAGTCCATTAACGTTTTCGCCGGAAGAATGTTTTTAAAATGTAAATGCATTTCTGTGAAAAAATAATATTTAGAATTTATTTAGTGCTATAGGGAGATATTAAGAGCATTGGCAAAATTCAAAACAAATGAAACTGTTAAATTAATTATAATTAATTTATATTAATTAAGTATAATTAAATGTAATTAATTATTGTATTTAAAACAAAAACATTATAGGGAAAGTAAACTGTATTTTTTTTTTCAAAATGATATTCAATTCTGTAATAAGAGTTTATGTTTTATAAAACAACAAATTTCTGAGTAGAAGTAAAACACATATTAATAATATTAATAAACATTTACATTCACCCATAACTTATATTCACCCGGGATTAACTATATCTAACAAAATTATCTTTAATGCTTACTCATTTTTTGAATTAAAATATTATACATAGCTTGTTTATCGTCTAATAAAACATACGAATATTAGAAGAAAAAAACAATTTCAAACAATATAATAAATAGTACATAAATAAACATTATATGAAACGTTCCGTTGACAGTCTAATAACCCACTTAATTGTGTATTTCGATTCAAACTGCTTATTTTCCGATTTATTTTTAAATTCATTTTTACTCTCATATGCATCAAACTGGCAAATTGTTTTTTTAGAAAGTACAAAAGGTGCGTCATTGTCGATTCTTTGATAAATGCAGAAAATATTGCAATCAAAAATAGCAGTTTGAACCGTTTTTTTCGAAGCGGGTGATCTGGAAATGAAAAAAAGGTCATACTGAGAAGATAATTGTTTATAAATCAATTTCTAATGAATTGAGTGCAAAATTAGATCACACGGCACCTTATACGTCTCTTCAAAAATCCTCTCAACAAGTTTCATGTTTCTACTTTTAAAAATGTGTCTGAAACTGTATTAGAAAATTTAAGCCGCTGAAAGTGGAGAAACTTTTTTTTTTCGAATACACCCTTAACATTATGTGATTACAGATAATTACGTCGCAGACGGTTCACTGTCTGGCTTAATTAGTAGGAAGCTTGTTAAATACGTGACACATTAAACCCCGTTAATACGCGCCCTGCTTAATACGCGAAACCGCTTAATACGCGAATTTTCTTTGGTCGCTTGAAATACTCCTATCTTACGCATATAAAAACACCCCCTTTAATACGCGAATGGTTAATACTCGAACCCGTTTAATACGCGAAATTTTATTAGCCCCTAGAAAGAAAAACCTATGTTTAATACGCGAATGAATTTAGTTCTAAACATAAGAATTTTTAGATGAAGCATTTTCCCAAGCATTTTATGCAACAATTTTTTAACTTATTTTTTATACAACAATTATTCAAACCAATTAAATTGAGCATTTTTCTCCTCAAAACCACACGCTGACTAGATTTGTGCCCCGATCCGAGGCTAGCACAAGACTGCCCGATCAAAACTCTCCCAACGAAATATCATAAACGACACGAGGCTAGCGTTGCGCAAAAGTAAAAACATATTGTCTACTTTGAAAAACACTTGTTTTCATTTGGTGAATATATAAAACCAAAGTAAAAAATTTTAATGGAAATTAAAATTTTTATAAAATACAGCAGTTAGAGATTTTTAACTTGTGCATTTCGGCCTATCATGAGACGCTATTTAAGAATATGTAAATTAAAAAATAATTGATACAAAACTTTTTGAAATCAGTAAAAACCTGAGTATTTTGTCGTGATTTCGCTCGCTTTCTATACGCATAGACTCAGAAAATCAAATTATTCAAATCAGAATGTACTTATACATTCAATACTTTTCTTGCTATTTTCGTCATTTAAAAACATAAATGTAGACAAAAAAGGAATTTAATTTGTAAAATCATACAAATTTGAAGTTCATATAAGGCTTATTCATCGGGGGCGCGGGATGCGCGAGTCAGCTAGTTTTCATAAAAAGCAAAAATGAAAAGAACTTTTCCCCATAATTAAGAAATTTTGTTTTATCATTTTGCGTATTTTAGTGCTATGGCATATTATTGCTGTATATTTTATTTATGTTAAGGAATGGCCTGTTGTTTGTGATTTGGCTGTTTGGTAGTAGAAAATTTCCTCCGGGGATTAAACACCTATGCCAAGTTTTTGGTGGGTGCCCCAGGTGGGTGATCCCTCCCCCTTCTCCCCTAAACTAGAGCGGTAGAACCAATAGATGGAGCATGCTCTACAATCACAGATTAATCACCTGAATCTTTCCAATCGCTGTTTCATCAGTGCTACGTTACTTTCAAATGAAGAGAATCGCTTGTCACTCCCACTATTATCTAGTGTACAATATGTATCTATGCTTTTATAATCTAAACTATGCCGGAAGGAGCAAAATATATTAAACGAAAGGCTCTCTCCATCACTGAGAAGTTACAAATTATAAATCAATACGATGCCCAAGCTGTCTCAAGTAAGTCTGCATTCGCCAATGAAAAAGGCATACCTGTGTCAACTTTAAGGACTGTTAAAGAATTAGAATGCGATCGTTAATCAAGCTGTGATTGGAGGAACAAAGAAACAAGAAAATAAAAATCGTCAAGTTTGAGGACATGGAAAAGACCCTTCATGTGTGGTTTGTTCAAACGTGCTCTACGAATATCCCAATAAGCGGTTTGTTAATACTAGAAAACGCTTCTGAAATCGCAGCAAAAGTGAGATTGCTAGATTTCAATGCCTCAAATGGTTGTCTGGATCGATTTAAAACTCGGTACGGCATAAAATTTAAGCAAGTGTGCGGTGAGTCAGCTGCAGTCAACATTAAAGATGTTCACTGTTGGAAAATTAATGTGATTCTGCAGATTGTAGAAAATTACTCAAGTCGGGATATTTACAACGTGGGCGAATTCGGATTTTTTACAAGCTGACACCCAATAAAACAATGGCCATGAAAGGAGGAACATGTCATGAAGGCAAACTGAGCAAAGCGTTTCTTATTATTCTGCAAGGTGTCAACTCTAATGGATCAGATAAATTAAAGCTGCTGATCATAGGAAAATTACATAACCCGCGATGCTTTAGGCCCGCTACACACCTGTGAGACATTGAGCGAAAAAACATGAGACATGCGACAATTTCACCCTGATAACAAAGAAAAAACCGGTTTGACTGCGTCATGTTGCACGATTTTTGACGCATGTCTCCCTAGTGTGTGGCGGGCCTTAAAGATGTGAAGAATTTCTCCTGCGTGTACGGAAGCCAGCTTAGAGCATGGATGACGGACAACATTTTTACAACACGGCTTCGTAATTTTGATCGGCGTATGAGAAAATAATCACGCCA
The DNA here is from genome assembly GCA_964019185.1 of Maratus speculifer. Lineage (NCBI taxonomy): Eukaryota > Metazoa > Arthropoda > Arachnida > Araneae > Salticidae > Maratus > Maratus speculifer. The sequence goes on along the minus strand of OZ025289.1, from coordinate 93,741,825 downwards.
TGCGTTATTGCTTGGGGACAACTGCCCTGCGCATCCAAAATATAACGAAGACCTGAATAATGTCGAAGTAGAATTTCTACCTCCAAATTCGACTAGTGTCACCCAGCCAATGGAACAAGAAATAATTAACAGCACCAAAGTAGATTGCAAGATTCACGTCGCAGCATAGGCGAGTGTCACACCAAAAACAATTACAAATTACATTCACAAATCGGGTTTCGGAAGTAGCGATGACATCATTTACACAGTGCCAACCTCGCAACCTAATGTTGAAGAAAATTGGCTGGCCACACAAGAAACTTGTCGGACGCTCCTCTCAGTCCACAAAACTTTGAAGAATGTCCTAGGTAGTTTTAGCTGCCACCACCGATATTAATGGGTGATATCGGTCACCTGCTGTGAGGATTGGGTAAAATAACACTGACGCTGTTAATGAACTGAACTAACAGTTTATTTAAGATATAGATATGTACACAAGAAACAATATTTACAACTATCTACAATTACAACTCGGATATAGATGATCCGGTTCAACATTAAATTAACTACAATAAACGTTGGTTGTGTACCGTTCAACTTATACTTTCTTCCTCACACTCAACGCACGTTAGATACGCTTTATCAGAGATTACTGCAGAATCTCAATACACAAGGGTACTAGGCCTCACTTCTCTGCCTATAACACTATCCACTGGGACGCCTTGTCCCACGCTCAAAATATACACTATCCAACAGGACCACAATCCTGAGCGACCTATTGGTCTCAACGCCAAGCGAGAACTGTCTAAACTCTCCGTCCAGAGTTGACCTTGTCAGAGATCTTCCTTCCCCCAGCAGGGCCTCTTAGAGTTCCTCCATTGGTTCAATTCCGCATACCAACCTTGAGTCATGACATCTACTGTTTACACATCACTTAAATACTAAATGACAGCTGAGCCATGCCCCGTGGTCATCACTTTCATTCAGCAACGAGTGCGTCATCCGCACACCTGCGCCTGGATAAACACATGTCCTTTGTCATTATAAGAAAAGAAAGAAAGGTATTTCGAAAGCTTCACGGATACACAACCCACAATACATAAAATATTCAGATAAGGAAATGCCATTCCTTTCTAATTCAGAGCAGAGGTTTTTCTAGGAACCTGACACCCCCCACCTTAGCGGAAAATATGCCTCTTAGGGGCTAATTTTCCCCAAACATATAATATTACGGAAGAGTTCAATAGTCTCTTTGCAGATTTCTTCATTCTAAATATTACATAGGCATTTTCAGGTGTCTGAACATTCTCTACTGACATCTCTACTGAACCTTATACTAATACTACTATTGCATAAACAATACACATGCTAATTTACTATTATAAACACAAAACTTAAAAAAAAATATTTACACACACAAAAAAAAAAATTAGACCTGTGGTGACATCCTTTAAGGTTGTCTACTATTTTGACATTGATACTGATGGGCTAGTAACTGGTTGTTCTTCCCAGCTCTTTCTCTGTAGCCTCGAAATTGCATCAGCATTCAAATGTTGAACTCCGGGACGATGAGAAATGCTCAGGTTCCAGCGTTGCAAGGCTAGAGCCCACCTAGTGAGTTTGGGTGACCTTGGGATTGTTTCCGTGAGAAATTTTAATGGATTATAATCGGTAATTTGAGATCCATAAGTCCACTTTTCAAACTTCCGCAACCCGAAGAGAACACTCCAAGCCTCTTTCTCTATACTCGGCCAAGCACGCTGAGCCCCTGACAATTTCTGACTGGCAAAAGCTATAGGTTTAAACTGACCTTTTTCATCTTTTTGAGTAAGACAACATCCTACTGCAAGGTCGGAAGCATCGGCGTGAAGCTGATATTCCCGGCCTACGATAGGTGTAGCCAAACTCGTCACTTTACACAACTCATCTTTAAGAGTATTAAATGCTTTTTCTGCCCTTTCATCCCATGGTACAGTATTTTTGACATTTCCTTTGGTTAATTCGGTTAAAGGTATAGCTATCTCAGCATAATTTGGAATATAAGATCGGTAGAATCCCATTAATCCCAAAACTGATCTAACTTCCTTTTTAGTCTTTGGTCTCTTTAAGTCCCTTATTGCTCCGATTTTCTCCTCATCAGGTGCATGAGTTCCACCCCCAATAACATGACCTAAAAATTTAGTCAATTTCTCTCCAAATTTACATTTGTCTAGTCTAATCGTAAAATTTCTATTTTTCAACTCTTCAATGACAGCCCTGACATGCTCACAATGCTCTTCCCAGATATCGGAGAAAATGATGACATCATCAATATATGCTTCTGCATACCTCCGATGACCTTGGAGAACCTCATTCATGTCTTTTTGAAACGTAGCAGCAGCCCCTGATAATCCAAAAGGCATTGTTCGCCACTGATAAGTTCCGTTATGCGTCGTAAAAGCTGTCAGAGGTTTACAATCCTCAGCCATTTTAATTTGCCAATAATCCCTCAATAAATCTATTGAAGATAAATATTTAGCCGCCCCTGCGGTATACATAATTTCTTGGGAATCTTTCATCGGGAAGGTGGGAACCTGCGTTACAGAATTTAAAGCTCTGTAATCAATACACATTCTGACAGTTGCATCTTTTTTCGCAACGCAAACAATTGGATGGCTAATTTCAGCATTCGACGGCTCGATTAGATTTAATTCTAATAACTCCTGAATCTGCCTATCCACTTCCTCTTTATAAGCTACCGGCACGCTATATAACTTTGGTTTTTTCCTTTCTACACCCGGTTTCAGATCAATACGATGTTCCTCTACTTCCGCTGGTCGTACAGGACCCATAAACACTTCTTTATTTTCCCTCAAAATGGACTTTAAATCTTTGACTTGACTATTAGATAGTCCTTTTATTTCAAACCTCTCAATATCCCGTTCTATCTCTTGATCCCGGTTCAAAATAGGAATTTCCCCAACTTCTCCAAATTCCTCATCACCTTCGAAAACAATATTAACTATATTACATTTAGCGATAAATTCTCTTATCTTATTTTGGTGCACATGCTTCCTACTCCCGTCGGCTAACTCAACAATAAACGAATGCTGGTTTCGTTTTTCTACAATAGTTGCCGGCCCTTGCCACCTAGAATATAACTTATTAGTCGAATCGGGGATTAACAGTATAACTTTATCGCCTACCTCAAACGTTTTTTCTTTTGACCTTAAATTATAATGATACGCCATTCTATTTTGTTGAACCTCAGACGACAATTTTGCCTCATTTGCGGCTCTTTCTAAGCGGTTCTTAAGTTTATCCAAGTACTCATGAATCGGCGTAGTATCTAACTGCGCTCCCTTGTTTTCTCCTGCCCATGACGACTTAAGAATCGATAACGGACCCTCCGGCGCTCTACCATATAATAACTGGAAAGGTGCGATTCCCGTCGTAGAATTTGGGACTTCCCTATACGCCCATAATATAAATGGTATTTGTTCATGCCATTTTTTTCCTTCTTCCCTAATCGTATGATGTAGCATACGTTTAAGAGTCTGATTAAATCGTTCCACAAGTCCGTTGGACTGTGGATACTGTGGAGTCGAAAATCTTGGACTAGCACCTAACCTTTTCTCAAATTCTTTCGTTAAGTCGGCAGTAAAATTGGTTCCATTGTCGCAGGCAATTACATTAGGAATTCCTGTTCTCATAAATATTTGAAGTAACGCCTCACACGCGGTTTTAGCAGTTAAACTTTTTAGAGGGATCGCATCCGCCCATCTGGTATGCTGATCAATTAAAGTCAGTATATACCGATGCCCTTGTGAACTTTTAGGATCAATAGGCCCAATTAAATCAACATTAACAACCTGAAATGGAAGTTCCGGCCGCGACACTGGGAAAATAGGAGCTCTATCATTTACTTTAACCCCTCTAGTCAATTGGCACTCTAAACATGATTCACAAAACTGTTTAGCTTCTTTTGCCATTTCCTCCCAATAAAAAGAATACCTTATTCTCTGCAACGTTTTCTTGGCTGCATGATGCCCTCCAAATACCGATGAATGCGCTAATTTTAAGATTTCTTCCCTTCTTACCTTGGGTACTACTAATTGCGCTATAGTTTCGCCTAACAATTTCTCTTTATGATACAATAATCCGTTTACAATATAATAATCCCCTTTTTCCTTTTTAGCTAATTCCCAAGCTTTCTCTAATTCTTTACATTCCAACTGGGATTTCTTAAACATATCTGAGTTACTAACAATAGATTCATTATTGTCCTCCGTTTCAGTTTTTTCTGGATCCTGACTTTGTACATTTTGCGATCTCGTGTCTATTACGTAAACATTACAGCTATCGTTACTTACATCTTCCTTTTCATTCGAGTTATCAATAATAATTTCGGAACTTTTTAATTCTTCGGACTCTATCAATGGCTCCTCAAGATTGACACCTGACAACTCATTAATCACCTCGGGATGTAAAATTACTTGCTCATTAATATTATCAGTTACTGCGCAAAGTACTTCCTGATGAATAATATTAGTTTGCCCGAATTGCGGAATAGCTAGCGGTAGTTTAACTAACGGTGATTTAACAGCTTCACCAAATAACCCTTGTAAATAAATACTACCCGCTCCCTTTAATTTCTCTTCCGGGACTAAATCTTTATGAACAACACTAATCTCACATCCAGAATCAACCAATCCCTTTGCTTTTTGCCCGTTAACACTAACTTCAATTTTCTCAAGTTTATTTAATTTCTCACCAATAACATTAGTTTTCTGCTCGGCCTTTGCCGATATTCTAGCCACAATAGCCCCATTAGGTAACTCTTGATTTTCTTTCACCATAATCTTATGAACACCTGCTTTCTGGTCTCGCCCTTTATTGCCATTCTTAGTTCCCTCATTACCCACTTTATTACAAAAACGTTGGTAATGACCTCTCAAACCACACTTAAAACATTTAGGCCCTGAAGCATCATTCGTCTTCTTAAACTCTGTTTTCCTATCCGGAAAAGAATTACACTCATTACTACCATTTTGCCTCCAACTACCCCTAAATTTATTATCCTCCCTCGGTCTCATTTTTTCATTATTTATGTACTTATCTTTACCTTTAAAGCTTTTATGCGTAACCGCATAAGACTTATGTTTAGCATCAAAATAATTATCACACTCTTTAGCAATTTTAGGAGCTTCTAACCATTTACCCTGGTGAGTTTAACTAATATATGCTGCAGTATCCTCATCTAGCGTACTCATTAGCTTATCAGTAACTATTAACTGGTTGACCTTTTCATAAGTGTCCGCACCTCTAATTTTACAATAATTTTCCCACGTAGCTATTAAACGCGATACAAATAATACATGGGTTTCGTTCGGATTTCTTCTAGCTTTCCGGAAATTTTCTAAACATGCCTTCGGGGTTGGCTCATGTTCCCTTAGGACTAACTCCTTTAATTCCTCATAATTCTCCATTTGTTCCTTAGTGGTATAAATTAACAAATTATCCGCCTTATCTCCTAACATATTTAGTAGAATTTCGGCCTGCTGGTTTTCCGGTACATCTTTAGTTTGGAATGCCCTTTCTAAACTGTTGAAAAATAAATTCCATCCCTCAGTCCCTTCTGGTACTTTGATAGATAGAGTTTTAACACTTTTGATCAATTTTTCTATATTACTTTCATTACTAGATTCCCTAGACCCATTGAAATTATTTGCTGAACCTTGAACTCTGAGCCTTTCCATTTCTAATTCATGTCCCATCCTCAATTTCTCCATTTCTAACTTTTCCTGTTTTTCTTCACGCTCTAATTTTTCGCGTTCTAATCGTTCTGCAACAATAGTGTCTGATAATTCCTTAATAACCCCCTCGTCATACTCATCACTGTCCATTATCTTTTTCTTAAGCTGAATTCTGGTATCATCTTCCGTGAATTCAACACCCAATTCTTCGGCTATCACCTGAAGATCAACCTTTTTTAGTTTCAATAAGAAAGCCATACCTTCACCGATTGTTATAACCACCCCACAAGAATAGTTAAACCTACCAAATTAATATTTCCGAAATTTCTAACTTAGTACAGATATTTCTCCACTTATTAAACTAATTAATACCCTTCAGATAATCAATACATTTCATTTCTAATTAACCTACTGAATACTCTAATTTTCCTCAACCATTGATATCACACAATATACTTCCAATAAAACAAAAAAGTAAAACAATAATTCGATTTGACTGCTATGCAATATAGATTCCAATATATACACTTAGATAACAACCTACAATTTATATAATAATACTGATACGTTGAAATTGAATAGAAGTATTGATGTCAATCAAAAAATCCACATAAAGAAAAATTGAAACACATGCATACATAAATTTCTACAATTATCCTCATAAAATATTTCCGAACTCAATACTGGTTCTCACACTTAAAACAAATATACTGAAAATCTTTACTTTTATTTTTACTCACTATGGCTCTCTTTTGAGCCTTTTTTTTCCACTATGGCTCTTTTTTGGGCCTTTTTTTTTCACTATGGCTCTCTTTTGGGCCTTTTTTTTTTTTTCTCACTAGTATTGGCCAATTAAAATTTTCATTTGCTTAGAATTTTGATAATGCAACTCTTAAAATTTAAACAGTATTGCTTCATTTAACAATTACTTTAACAATAATTTAGATTTAATGCATTAATTTAGTTCACTAATATCATTATAAATAGCATATCATTATCATCTCAAATTATTATGACCTTTCTTTAAAACAATAGCAATATGGTTACTAATTCTTTACACCTATCTGAACACAATTATTTCATTGCACATAAATTACGTAGACAATTTACTTAAATTACTATTAATTATACAACAATACAATTTGGTTCGAGATGTCAGAAGAAATGAATGATCAAAACACCTTACCTTATACTTTATTTGCTGGATTACTTTTCTAATCACAGGTAGCTCCGCGATGTAGCGGTAATATGGCACAACAGTTCAGTTTAGTTCTTTCTAATAAAGATACGCACAACACTTTAGTCCACACTAGACGATATGGCACGATACTTTATCACACACTCGACGATCCGACACGATACTTTAGCACATACTCGACGATACGGCACAACACTTTACACACATTCGACGCTACGGCACGACACTTTACACACATTCGACGATACGGCACGACACTTTAGCATACAATCGACGATCCGGCACGATGCTTTAGCACATACTCGACGATATGGCACGACCACACAAGAATTCCACTGGATACTCTGGCATTAACAGACTGCAACACGGCTCGCTGGTCACTGGTTTCAGGCGATTCTATCCCACCGCTGCCACCAATTTGTCGGTCGCTCCTCTCAGTCCACAAAACTTTGAAGAATGTCCTAGGTAGTTTTAGCTGCCACCACCGATATTAATGGGTGATATCGGTCACCTGCTGTGAGGATTGGGTAAAATAACACTGACGCTGTTAATGAACTGAACTAACAGTTTATTTAAGATATAGATATGTACACAAGAAACAATATTTACAACTATCTACAATTACAACTCGGATATAGATGATCCGGTTCAACATTAAATTAACTACAATAAACGTTGGTTGTGTACCATTCAACTTATACTTTCTTCCTCACACTCAACGCACGTTAGATACGCTTTATCAGAGATTACTGCAGAATCTCAATACACAAGGGTACTAGGCCTCACTTCTCGGCCTATAACACTATCCACTGGGACGCCTTGTCCCACGCTCAAAATATACACTATCCAACAGGACCACAAATCCTGAGCGACCTATCGGTCTCAACGCCAAGCGAGAACTGTCTAACCTCTCCGTCCAGAGTTGACCTTGTCAGAGATCTTCCTTCCCCCAGCAGGGCCTCTTAGAGTTCCTCCATTGGATCAATTCCGCATACCAACCTTGAGTCATGACATCTACTGTTTACACATCACTTAAATACTGAATGACAGCTGAGCCATGCCCCGTGGTCATCACTTTCATTCAGCAACGAGTGCGTCATCCGCACACCTGCGCCTGGATAACCACCTGTCCTTTATCATTATAAGAAAAGAAAGAAAGGTATTTCGAAAGCTTCACGGATACACAACCCACAATACATAAAATATTCAGATAAGGAAATGCCATTCCTTTCTAATTCAGAGCAGAGGTTTTTCTAGGAACCTGACAAAACTGTAGGGGAAAATTTTGTCGATTTAGACACGTATCGACAAAGATCTAGTTACCTCCGAACTTAGAGGTCTGGATGATATCATCGCCGATGTAACTGCGACTGACAAACCGAATGAGGAGGAAGAAGATGATGAACCTGCGTTTCCGGCCCCATGCCCATTTTCCAAACTAAGGCCCCCTTATCATAATATCAAGGCCTCGCATTCAGGAGAAAATTTATTGTTGAAATTGTCCCTATAATTGCCAACTTATTATATGAATTTGTCTCATAAGTAACGCCACCTGGTGCATACTACTGCTAATAATCCCATAGGAAAAAATGGAAAATATTTCAGTTTCTCGCATTAGATGGCACTACCAACGGGAAAATCATGTAGTTTCAGCGCCCCCTGTACTGCGGTCAAAGGAAACTTGGCGAATGACAAGCCTTGATATTATGATAAGGTAGCCTTGTTCCAAACTAACAGAGGTATTAAATTTCCTAAGACAATATGCGTCATTACTGGACGAACGACCCTCAACAAGTGAACTTTACCACTACCTAAGTATGGCGGAAAACATCATGGTGATGGCGCTATCCCATGTCGAACAGGCCAAAATGGACAGCTACTTTTCCAAAAAGTAATTTTTATGACATTATTCACTTCAGTAAATTTTTTAAATTGACTTTTTATTATTATGAACACTATTTATTATCGCATCTATCTGTCCTGTATAGCTAACAAAGATTTCAATTTTGTTACATTAGTTTTAATTAATATGGTTCGCGGAAATTTTTGTGTTCGCCTTATTCAGTTTTATGTGTCATACATAATAAATCTAAATTTGAAAAGACATAGGATTTTTACTTGAGAAAAAACCGATTTTCTGAATTTTCAGCTTTTAAATGTCCCTTTTTAATAAGCACATAATGATTACAATAAATAAAATGTCATTTTATGTCTAAAAAACGCTAAAAATTGACAAAAAATGTGTTCTTTCCGTATACATTGTTATTAGATAGATCACTCGTCGAAAATTCGGGACCTTTTGTTAATACGCGAACCCGTTTAATACGCGAATTTTGATCGGACCCCGGATTCGCGTATTAACGAGGTTCGACTGTATTTGCATAATTGCTGAATGTGTTTAGGTTAATAAATAAATATCGCTCTGTTCATTAACTTTTTCATCGAAAAATTATTCTTTAAAACTAAATGCCTTTCTGAGAAAAATAATATGTAGAATCTGTTTAGTATTATATAGTGATATTAAGATTAGTTACCTTTAGGTTTTTATTTCGGAGTGCGTACAAAATACAGTCCGTTGATGTTTCAGGTCTCAGAGAATTAAAAAGTAATAATTAGATAAAATAGCTCTGAATATATTCCTTATACTTATCTAAATTGATATTAACAAACTAAATTATTGTCTAATATTTACACAGTTTTTAAATAATTAATCATTAAATAATAGCGTTTAGTGGAGTATAAAAAGTGTTCCATAGTAGGTGCCATACACTACTTCATTGCATTATATGTGATTCGTTTTTCTTTTACTGATCCATTACGAGAAAAATAATTTCTAAAATTGTCTAATAAATATTATATAAATAAACATTATATGCAACTTCCTGTTCACAACCTAATAACCCACTTTGCATAATGTGAAAACAGCTATTAGGACGCAGATGGTTCAGTGTCTTTCTTAATTAATATAATGTTTTTTAAATAAGTGACATATTATTTCCAATTGACTTTTGACTTTAATATTCTGGGCGTTTTTAGTGAAAACTAAATAAGTATTGTTCTGTCCAGTAACTGTTTTGTGTGAAGACTATTTTTTTAAACTAAATGCATTTAATAATCCAAATAAATTTAATAAATGCAAAATAATATTTAGAACTTCTTTGGTGGTATAGGGAGATGTTACGAACATGACCGTTTAGGTTTTTATTTTTTGGAATGCTAATAAAATATGGTCTGTTGATGATGCCGATCTCAAAGGGTACAAAAAATAGATAACGAATCTCTGAATATAGTTAAAACAAATATATTAATATTAGTGTCACCGTACACAATTACATTCTCTTCTCTTTTTAATCATCCGAAAGTGATATTAACAAAAAAAAATTTTGCTGAACATTTTTACATTTTTTAAATAAAATTATTATATGTGATTTGTTTATCTTTTATTGATACATATCAAGATTAAGATAATTTTTTACAGCAAACATTCACTAATACATGATACATATTAATAATAATGTCCGGAACACATTTACATTCACTTCTTTTGATACTCATCCAAAATTGAAAATAATAAACATTTTCTGTTTAATATTTATACTTAATTTAAATAAATATATTAATTGTGTTTCGTTTATCTTTTACTAATCCATACCAAGATTAATAGAGAAGTAGTGTTTCAAAAGTTGTCTAATGCATATTACATATATAAACGCATGTTTTCAACGTAATAACCCTCTTACCATAGAAGGATTACAAACAAATATGTCGTAAATGGTTCACTGCTTTCCTTAAATTATAGGATGTTTTTTAAATGCATGAATTTGCATAATTCACTTATGACGTTAATATTCTGCATGTAATTAGAGAGAGTTAAATAATTATGTATCTGTTTATCAATATTTTATCTAAAGATTATTTCTTTTTATAAATGAATTTTTGAGGGAAAAAATATTTATAATTTATTTAATGTTATAGAAAGATATTAAGAACATTGACGTTTATTTTGGAATACTAAGATAATATCGTCTGTTGATGATGCCATTCTCAGAGACTTTGAAAAAAATAATAATTAGATAATGAATCTCTCAATATAGTTAAAACAAAAGTATCGCTAAGAAAGGAAACTGTAGCTTTTTTTCAAAATGATATTCAATTCTGTAGCATGAGTTCATTTTTTATAAAGCAACAAATTTATCAGTACAAGTAAAACGCATATTAATAAAAATGTTTGCGAAAACATAGATATTCACCTATAAATTATATTCACCCATGGTTAACAATCACAAATAAAATTTTCTTTAATGCCTGAATATTTTTTTAAATCAAAATATTATAAATAGTTTGTTTATGGTCTACGAAGCATACGAAGATTTGAAGAGAAATTTATTTCAAACAATAAATAATAAATATTACATAAATAAACATTGTATGCAATGTTACGTTCACAACCTAATAGCCCACTTACCATAATAGGGTTACAAAGAATTACGTCGCAGATGGTTCACAGTCTTGCTTAATTAATACTAAAATTTTTTAAATACGTAACACGCTTCTCGTATAATTCGCTTCTGATGTTAGTATTCTGAATGTCTTTTGAAAAGTAAATTAATACCGTTCTGTTCATTAACTTTTTCGTCTTATTTTTTAATATTCATGTATTTCTGGGAAAATAATATTTAAAATTTGTTTGATGCTATAGGGATATATTAAGATTAGTGACGTTTAGTTTTTTATTTTTTAATGCTAATACAAAATTTTCTGTTGATTATCCCTGTCTCAGAAAATCAAACTAAAAAAAAAATAATTAAAAAACGAATCTCTGAATATAGTTAATACAAATATGTTTATAATAATGTTTTTGAATACATTTAAATTCATTTCTTGTTATATTGGCCCAAACTTGACATTAAAAATCATATTTAAAGTTACACATTTTTAAATTAATTTATTGTATGTGATTATTTTCTTTTTCGGATCTATTAGTATTAAAAAAGAAAAAATATTTCAAAGATTGCTTAATAAATATTACATGAGTAAACGCACATTCACAACGCAACAACTCCCTTAACATAGCATGATTACATAGAAATACTTTGCAGATAGTTCACTATCTTGTTTAATTAATAGAGCGTTTTTTAAATACGTGGTAGGTTATATTACGTAATTAATTTCTGACGTTAATATTCTGAATGTTCTTTGAGAAGTAAGTAAATATTGTTTGTTCATTTTCTTTGGCGTATGAAGAGTATTTTTAAAAACTAATTGCAATTATGAGGGAAAATAAATCTAAAATTTGTTGTTATACGGCGGTTTTAAGATAATTATTATCATAATTTTTTAAAGAATATTATTCAAATAGTATCTGTTAATGATAATCGTTTCAGAAAATTTTATCAATATTATTTGGAATAGAATATGTTCTGTGTGCTTTCTTAAAATAAATAATATTACAAAAGAAATAAAAATAAGTTTGTTTCGTCATTAATTTAAACTAGGAAAACCAATCAAACTTAAAGTGTCATAGAATATTTTTGTAATGATAGTTTTGCTACAGATATTTTTTATTCTTACTTTTAGTATAAAAAAATAGATTATGAAAGAAAACAGGAAAATAAAAACTAGTTTATTCTAAAAACTTAATCACTTAATACATCAAAATCATATAATTCTTATATCGAAACAATATAATTTTTATATTGAAAATTGTACCAGATTTTTTACATTTAATATATTAAATTAGATATTTTACTAACAATACATTGTTAAAATAATTTACTTGGTAATGAGAACTTCTATGTATTCGTCCATCTGACGAAACGCAATTTTCTCTGTCTTCTGGAAGTCCGTCCACAAAATCTATATAAATTAGAAATTTAAATTTTTGTGTACATATATTTGAATATCTCGTATCACATGACAAATAATAAAAAAATTGAAACAATCTATTATTTTAATTAGATTAATGTTAGCAATGTCACACGTTCATTTTTGCAATTTACATTTTAAAGGAGAATTTACAATTTGAATTAGATTATAATTCAAAATGTTCTGCATATCGCCATCATAGCTTTCTGATAAATCATCTTGATTATAAAGAGAACATAGTTAGCTCGAACCCCGGTGTGGCAAGTTGATATTTCATATTAAAATAGATTTAACAAAAAAAAATTCGTGTTTTTTGCCAATTTAAGTGTTTAAGTTTTTCGAATAAACTAGTTTTTTTCCTGTTTTCTTTCATAATCTAATTTTTTATGCTATAAGTAAGAATAAAAAATATCTAGCAAAACTATCACTAAAAAAATATTTTGCCTATGTAGTCATACTCTAACTTACAATCTCTTTTTCTCTCTTTCACTTATACTACACAAATAAAGTTATTTGGGAAAAAATGATATTTTCTGAAGAAAAATTTCATTAGATGTGAGATTGTGTCTGTTTTTTTCCTGTTTTCTTTCATAATCTAATTTTTTATGCTATAAGTAAGAATAAAAAATATCTAGCAAAACTATCACTAAAAAAATATTTTGCCTATGTAGTCATACTCTAACTTACAATCTCTTTTTCTCTCTTTCACTTATACTACACAAATAAAGTTATTTGGGAAAAAATGATATTTTCTGAAGAAAAATTTCATTAGATGTGAGATTGTGTCTGTTTTCTTTGGCGAAACTTATTTTTAAAGTAACAAGTACTTTCTTCCTCAAGTTTTTCTTTTTCATTGTCCCTGAACAAATGTATTTTCTGTAGTAAAACAAGAAAATGAGAACAATATGAATAAAAACAATATTTTTATCATTGAATACGTTACTTGACGAAAATAAACTTTGTTTCATATCATGATAGATAAGATGTACTGTTATTAATACATAGGGGAAAGCCAGATAAAACCGGGACCCTATCGTTTTCCTTTTTATCATTGTACACTATGTGAACAAAACAGTCAAAATTTGTATTAAAACGATAAATTGATTCCTTATCAAGAAAAAAGTATTCATTCAGTCACGAAAAATAGAAATTGAGATCATAACAACACTTTTTTATAAAGTGTACAACGTCCCGGTTTTGTTCGACCAGGGCGGATAAAACCGGAAACTGAAAAAAAAATTAAAAGAACATTGTAAATTTGAAATAATACTATTTATTAATGGAAATTTGGCATATTATACTTATAGAATGTGAGTCTATATCATATCTACATAAAATAAAAATGAGTAAAGTTATACTTAAAGTGTTAAAATTGATAGGCAAAAAATCACAAAGAAAGTTCGATTTTGCTCTTTTGCATTGTTGCATGCTTCATGTGCCATCCTCTGCAATGAAGGCACTGTATCAAACTCTCCTTAGGTTTAGATTCTTCATGTAGGCTGTTGCAAAAGATGCATGCTTCACTTTTATTTTCCTCCTCGTTTCATATCAAGGGTTTTCTTTTTCATAGGACTTTACTTTTCTGTCATCATAGAAACTTTCGCATGAGGATTAAGTTCTTCTTGTCTTGTTTTTCCATCTTTTCCTTTTCTTCTTGTTCGAGTCCTCATTTTAAAGAAACGAAATAAGGATAGATGTTGCAATAGAAATGACTAAACACAATATTTTATATAGCAATTTAATTTAAATAATATTTTTGTATAATTTTTAAATATTTATAGATTGTCAAACAACGCATAAACATGTTAATACTATTTCAATCATGCAAGTAAATGAGTTGTCAATAGCCGGAAACGTCCCGATTATGTCCGACCATCTGCATCCCGATTTTCTCCGACCACGCCATATATTACGCCCAAATATTACTCTAGCGTTGTTCATATAACTCGTAGACTACAATATAAAACGTTAAAAAAAACGAGTAAATAATAGACTATCATACGTTATACTTACCTAAACTAAATCCTTATGTATTTAGTATTGGTAACGTGATATTTCAAAGTTCGAATTTTTAACATTTTCACATAAAAATTCTTTAAAAAGTCACTACTTCTTTAAAAAGTCACTCTTTAACATTCTTTAAAAAGTCACTACTGCGAAATGAATTCGTTTACACGATTTCTGGTTACTGAGAGCTCGCATGCCGCTTGCCTAAAACTAATTCTAAAAGTTTCGGCTAGATACCGCCGCAAATAAAGCCATAAAGCCTGCTTCCCTGTTTTATACACCTTCCCGGTTTTATCCAACTTCAACCTTAAAGTAGTAACTGACAATGAGTATTTCATTAATTATTTATTTTTTTCATTTTTTTTTTCATATTTTAGAAAAAAAAAATATTATTTTAGACTGTTGCCAAATGTCCAAAGAATAATATTTCCTTTAAAAAAGTATTTACTTGCGACTATCAAAAACAGAAAAAAAAAACTTTCAAATAAGAATTGTAAAATTACGTGTTAAAATCTGGAAATATTGAAAACTACATGTTCTATTTATATAAAACTTAATATTCAGGTAAATTTAGGTAAATATTAAAAAAAAAAAAAAAAAAAAAAAAAAAAAAAAAAAAAGATATTGTAAGTGTGATCGCAGATCGCACAGAGGGTTTCGTTTAATATCTCCTTCGAAACATTTTATCATTAAATTACCAAACGAAAAGTTTTTTTTCGGCACCATGTTGGGTTTATTCATCAATTGCGCAAACCAGAACATATATTGAATTCTTCCCCTAAATGCTGTTTGATCACATTGATTTTTTTTCTTCCATCAGTATCTACAGATTTAGTGAAGGTACGAAAGAAAATAAAATTACGTATAAAAGTAAAATGTTACAAAGCTTAGGTAAATTTAAGGGAGACCAAACCAGTCACCAGAAGCGGCTAGAAATTTAAATGAATAGGAATTTAATAAATAAGAAAAATGTTTCACTTCGCATGTCAAAATACAAGTTAAATATGATGCAATTTGATGAAATAAAAACAAACAAGTTGAATGTAGATTCTGCCATTGCAGAATTCAGTTTCGCCTCCGATTAAAAAAAAAATCGATAGAGGACTTTTAGAAGGGCGACCCCGTTTAGAATGCAATGAACTAACTTCATTTTTTTGTGTTTAGCAATATAATAGCAAACAGAACGTCGTGAAATACCCAATTGATTAGCAATTTCTCTCTGAGACATTGGAATTGCGGAATTTGACGTGCTACTTCTTCATTAACTAGATTCATCAAAAACTGATTTTTGCTTTAGTTTAAACCCTTTTTATAGACTCTGAGAAAAAGGAAATGCATTTTAACAATAAAATTGTATGAATGTCTCGTTTTAACCCCCAGAGATACAAAACTAGTCGTTGGGGGCCATCGTAATACTTACCCATCATGAATATGCATTATATAATATGTGAAAATAAAATATGTAATAACTATTTATAAAATGCATTGCAATTCCAAAACAAGATTTAAACGATATTTAAATATTCTTAATATACATAGTAATGCTCTATTAATGAATTTCTAATGAACCAATTTCCACAAATTATACAACACGCCAAACTACTTAAGTAGTACTCAATTGCGAAAAAGAAACATCCTTATAACTCCAAAAATAATAATCTTATTAACTAACAGTTTATTGCGTCGGATTAAGCGTCTCATTTCCAATTAAAATACATCTTTGAATTTAAATTTGAATGAAATACGGGATCATGAAAAATCGAAAAATGTGGAAAACAGGATTGAAGATATCTTGATATATCTCAATCTTCTATCTATCAATAATGTTCCATTAATGAAGTGGTCATGAACCCATTTCGACAAATTATGTAAAATACCAAACTACACTAGTAGTACCAGATTGCGTAAAAGAAATATACTTATAACTCGAAAAACAATAATCATATTAACTAACAGTTTACTGCGTCAGATTAAGCGTCTCATTTACAATTAAAACATATCTTTGAATTGAAATTTGAAGAAAATACAGTGTCATAAATAATCGAAGAATGTTGAAAACAGGATTACAAGTATCTCGGCAACTGTTAATCCGACCGACTTCGTTCTTTATGCAAAATTTGTTTTATTTTATTGCCTTTTACGTCCTTTCCTTAAAATAAAAAAAAAATCGAAAAAAATTATATACATTTCATCAGAACAAATTTTTCGAGAGTCGGAAAAAATTGTTTTGAATATTCGAGGCTACTGATATTAAATAAGCTTCGTCCTATTCTTACTTACTAAGTACATACAAAATTTTCAGTCTCTATCTCCATTTGTTCGTGAAATAGAGCGTTTACGGACAAACAGACGGACGGCATTTTTTTTAAATATATTTTTCGGAATCTCCAGTATCTGAAACGTATAAATCCGTCAAAATTTTCCTTCGAGAGTCCGAAAAAAGTAGTTCAGTATAATCGAGTTTACTTATATTAAATAGGTTTCGTCCTATTCTTACTTACTAAGTACATACAAAATTTTAAGTCTCTATCTCCATTTGTTCGTGAGATAGAGCGTTTACAGACAGACAGACAGACGGACGGTAATTTTTTTTCTAAAAATAGGTTTTTCGAAATCTCCAATATCTGAAACGTGTTAAGTCGTGCAATTTTTTTTTCCGATTTTCAAAACGTTTTGACAATTGCTAATAAAAACGTTTTTCACGCGATTTATTTAATCCATTAATTTATGTCACATACATAATAATTTTATTTAAAATTTCGTGCAACGATTTGAAGAAATGAAATTTAAATTTTGAAATTTGCGCTTCTGCAAATTTTTAAATTTAACTATATCGCACATTTTCAATTTTTACACCATCGTATAGGGGAAAAATGTACTTTTAAATGCAATGTGTTTAAAAGTCATTCTCGATTTATTTTTGAGGGTTTTTTTTTTTTTTTTTTGTAGTTTTTTAAACTAATTTTGTAGTTGTGGAACCAGAAGTTTATATCCTAAAACCTTGTGTGGACGATTACAATAATTAAAATGAACGTTTAACACACAATAAATAAAAACATGCTACAGACGTATACGTATACCAGGACGTATACAAGGGCTCGCTTCCTCAGTGTATAAAAGGTAAAAATGTTTAAAAAACAGAAAACCCCCAATTGACAGCAAGTCAAAACCCAAATGACCGCAAACATAGTACCAAAATACCAACAAGCCTCAGCAACCAATAAGATTGAACCGGAAATGAGGTGTTATGACATAATAAATCTAATCAGAAAGTTGAGATGTACGGTACACTTGAAAGATCATTAACCAAGGAGTTTTTTACTTTCTGTATATGGAGTGCTTCAAAAAAGTCTAAGTCTAGCGGAGTAGTGCATTTTTGGGTAATAGTAGCTGAGGTAAAATTAAAATTATTGCCCTCCTCCCAACAATGAGAAGGAATAGAGGAATTCTTTAATTTTTTTTTTTTAACATAACCTATATGTTCGGCGACTCTTTTTCTGAGTTTACGTTTCTTTGTCCAATATAGGACAAACCACACTGACATTGTATATTGTAAATACCCCAATGATCCAGAGGAGAAATTTGATCTTTTAATTGAGAAAAGGTTTATTTATTGACTGGTTTAAATACTACTTTGAAATCAAAATGTTTCAAAATATTTGCAACTTTAAAGCTAATGCTTTGATGAAACGGTAAAATAATTAGACTAGAATAAGAAACTAGTGTAGCAGAAGAATCACGATCATCGAGATATTTATTAAAACTATGAGAAATTAATTTATTGATATATTATAAACTGATGCCACCATCTATAGCAACTGTTCTAATGTAATTTAAGAACGAATAATAAAAACTGTTTTCATAAGAACTATTATTGTACGAACTATTACGAATTGAACGACAATAAAAAAAAAAAAAAAAAAAAAAAAAAACAGAAAAGCATGGGAATGTGAGTACTTTATTTTTTAAGAATAAGTTTCATCTAAAAACACTCAGACGCCATCTTATATTTAATAAAAAAATTTCTTCAGAAAATATACATTTTTTTTTCAAATAACAGTATTTATGCACTATTGTGAAAGAGTGCTTCATGAAATTTTTATATTAAAATATGATTACGTGGACAATAGAAATTTTTAAGGATAGTTTTTCTATATATTTCTTTTTTGCGGTTACTTGTAGCTTAAAAAGTAGATTATAACAAAAAATAAAATAACTAGCTAATTTTGTGCAAAATTGACAAGTTTATATTTTGCAAGATGACTTAAGTTTTATTCAACTAATATGATGCGAAACAATTTTTGTAAGTGTTTGTTTGTGTGAGCGCTAACTCTTGTTCGACTCGAAGTTAATTACTATTAAAATAAAATGCATTACTAATTATTTCTACATAGACAAAAATTAAAAGAATGTAATGATAAGTACAAAGTTATTTTTCAGATATTAATTTTAAAAATATATTTAATTTATTCTTTTTATTATTAAAAATATATATATTGTCAATAGTTTTTTTATGTATTAGTATTACAAAATATCTTGTCCATCAGGATGCAAATAAAGTTCATTTTTGTAAAGAAATCTACTCCAGGATTAAAATATTTTTCAATTCATATTGTTTACATTATCTTCTTCTACTAGAGATAGATATATTTGTTCAGGAATCATGGAAAAGGAAAAAAATAGAAAAACTTGGAGAATGAAGTACTTGTTATTGCAAGAATAAATTTCACCTAAGACAACATACACTGTTTTATATTTAATGAATTTTTTCTTGAGAAAAAAATTATTTTTTTCTCCAAATAACTTTATTTATGTAATGTTGTGAAAGAGTGTTTCATATTTTTTTTACTTAGAGAATGATTATACAGACAATATAAATTTTTAAGGATAGTTTTGATATATATGCAAAATCATAAGTAAACTGAGAAACATAAAATCTACGCTGACACCAATAAATTTAAACTCTTATATTAAGGATAAAATATATACAAAGTTATATTTACAATTTAAACCATCATAAGTTTTAGTTAATACACATCTCACGCGGGAAGTCATCATGGAACATTCTTTTTCCGACCGACAACAACCGTTCCATAAAACGTTCTCCTCAGCTCACTTCAGCAGCTTACTTGAATTTGATCTAATCCTTTAATAGCCTGCGTTTCCGGAGAGCCTTGGTCTCAGAGTTATGGTACGGGGAAGCTACGAGACGTATAACAGTCAGGCTAGTGTGAGCAAGAATGTCGCCCCCACACATATATGTTTTATGGTTATTTATTGCATAAAAATGTACATTATAAAAAAGTTCATTGTATGCAAAATTGATATGTTTATATTTTGCAACATAGATTAAGGTTAATTCGACTACTATGGTGCCAAAAAATATTTTTCTTTGTGTTTGTGTGTAAGCGCGCGCAATATCTTCTATTCGATTTCAAGTTAATTAATATGTAAATAAAATGAATTAATAATTATTTGTGTATAATCAAAAATGTTAAAAAATAATAGTAAGTACAACATCAGTTTTCAGATCCTATTATTAAAAAAATACTTTATTTATTATTTTTATTGTGCATTATTTACATTAATAAAAATATATGTTATCTATTGTGATGTAAAACAAAGTTTATTTTCGTCAAGTAACGTACTCAAGTATTTTTTATTCATATATTTCCCCCTTTCTTGTTCAACTAGATATTAGTATATTTGTCCAGGTACAATGAAAGAAAAATTGATAAACTTGGGAAAGAAAGTACTTGTTATCTTAAGAATAAATTTAGCCTAAGAAAACAGACACAATCTTATATTTAATTATTTTTTTTATATTATCTTTCTTATAACTTTTGTTGTGTAGCATTCTGAAAGAGTGTATCATGGAAATTTTTAGCTACAATATGATTAACATAAATCATAGAATTTTTAAAGATAAAATTGGCATATATATCATTTAAGTTACCTATAGCATAAAAAAGATGATTTTATAAAAAAGTTAAAAAAACTTGTTAATTTTAAGCAGAACTGACAAGTTTATATTTTGCAAGATTACCTAAGATTCATTAATATAATATGATACCAGACAAATTGTATATTTTTTGCGAAATTTCGCTTATTCGATTCGAAATTAATTAAGACGAAAATAATATGCATTAATAATTATTTGTGTATAGACGAAAATGTTAAAAAATAAAAATAAGTACAATGTTATTTTTCAGAGTTTATTGTTACAAAAATATTATTTATTTATTTTTTTTAATAAAATATATATTGTCAATTATGACTTATATTAAGTAATTATATAATAATTCTTATGTAATATTATTTTTATTAAATATTAATAAGCATATACCGGGTATTCCAAAAGTCAGGACGAACTTTAAAAACGAATAATTTGAAAACGAATCAAGATACAAAGATAAGGTTTGCACCAAACGGATGGAAAAGAAACTAGGTTTTGTGTGGCTATAAAAAATAGTTCTATTCGCAAGCAACAGATGGCGATGTCGTATTTCTGAATTGCAATCGTGACAGGCACTCCAAACAGCCACCTTTATGCAAAATGGAGCAGCAACTCATAATGCTCTACCTGTGTAACGCCTGCTACGCCCAGTATTTGGAGGAGGATCGCATTATCTGTTGCTACTTTAATCACGCATGGTTTCTAGGATCTCCCAATCTGACACCCTGTGACTTTTTGGCTGTGGGGATTATTGAAGTCAAAAGTTTACCACGACCAACCGGCATCACTAACTGCACTGAAAGATGCCATCCGCCAAAATGTGTGTGCCATAATGCACGAAATGTTAAGCTATGTTGTGATCTGTGAGGTGCCTCGTCTCACTACTTTACTTCTGAATGATGGGCAGCGCATTGAACATTTACCGTAGTACTAATTAACTGTAATTAAGCTGACTTGAAAGTTGTCAACATTTGTTTTCATTTGTAAATCATCTTTTGGAGCATTAAATCACTATAGCGCCATCTGTTTGTCACCAACAGAACTATTTTTTTCGTTGCTACACAAAACGCGGTTTCTTTTACATCCCTTTGGTGTAAACCGTATCTTTGTATCTTGATTCGTTTTCGAATTATTCATTTTTAAACTTCGTCCTGGCTTTTGGATCACCCTGTATATTATCTATCAGGATGTCAAACCAAGTCCATTTTCGTAAAATAATGTATACAAGGAGCAAAATATTTTTAAAATTCGTGTTGTTCCCATTTTCTTGTCATACTAACGCACATTTGATCAGGAACAGTTAGAAAGAAAAAAAATAGGAAAACTTGTTAAAGAAAGTACTTGTTATTTTAAGAATAAGTTTCGCTTAAGAAAACAGGCACTATCTTATATGTAACTAAATTTTTCTTGAGAAAATATGCCTTTTTTACCCAAATAACTTTATTTATGTAGAATTATAAAAGAGTGTCTCATGAAATTTTTTAATTACAATATGTTTAGCTTAGGCAATTAAATTTTAAAGAATAGTTTTGCTATGTACATTTTTTATGCATTTTTATAGCATAAAAATGTAGATTATAAAAAAAATAGTTAATTGTATACAAAATTGATAATTTTATATTTTGCAACATAAATTTAATAATGTTCAACTATTATGGTGCCAAACAAAATTGTGTGTGTGCGCGCGCAATACCTTCTATACGATTTCAAGTTAATTAATATGAAAATAAAATATCAATAATTATTAGTGCATAATCAAAAATATTAAAAAATAATAGTAAGTGCAACGTCAGTTTTCAAATCTTATTATTAAAAAATATATTATTTATTATTTTTATTGTTAATGAAATACATACTGTCAATTATTAATTTTATGTATTAATAAAAATATATGTTATCTATCATGATGTAAAACAAAGTTTATTTTAGACAAATAACGTACACAATTTTTTTTAATTCATATATTTTCCTTTTCTTGTTTAACTAGAGAAAAGTATATTTGATCAGATACAATGAAAAAGAAAATAAAATCTTGGGAAAGGAAGTATTGTTATTTTAAGAATAAGTTTCGCCTAAGAAAGCAGACACAATCTGACATTTAATAAATTTTTTCTTGAAAAAATATTCTCTTTCTTATAACTTTTGTTATGTAGTATTCTGAAAAAGTGTATCATGAAATTTTTAAGCTACAATATGATTAGCATAGATAATATAATTTTTAAAGATAAATTTGCTAAATTATAAATTATATTATATATACATTATATTATGTATTATAAATTATTTAAGTTACAGCATAAAAAGTAGATTTTATAAAAAAAGAGAAAAAACTAGTTAATTTTACGTAGAATTGACAAATTTATATTTTGCAAGATTACCTAAGATTTATTTATTTAATATGATGCCGAAAATTGTATATTTCGAGCGAACTTACTCTCAATCGATTCGAAGTTAATTGGGACGAAAGTAATATGTATTAGTAACTATTTCTATATAGTCGAAAATCATAGGAAATAAAACTAGTTGGATGTGCCAATCCCAAAACTTTCTTCTATCTCATACGTACATTTTAATATTTTTTAAATAATAAATAGTTACTCATTTTAATGCTTTATTAATTTTAATTCAATACCATACCAACTTTGATTTTCATGTTAAACTTCTGTTTCAATCAATTAATCAGAGTAAAAAAGAATTTCCGTCTCTGCACGAGCCGATGAGCAATAGAATGATAGGCAGACTTTTTTTTTTTCAAATTCAGGGAGAACCTACTTGCCTTACCAAAAAATACTCATGTACAAAAAATTTAGTTCAGTTCTAGAACTAACTTCATACACTTTTATGCGGTGCAATATTGAAAATGGTATAAAATTCGCTATTGCAGCGCCCTCTCCGGCGGATTTTTTTCAGATTCAGGGCGATCCAACTAGCTATAGCCATACGCTTACACAAAAAATTTCGTTCAATTCGATGCATAACTTCATGTACTTTTGGTTGGTACAACATTGAAAATGGCACAAAAATCGCGATTGTAGCGCCCCCTTCCGGCGGATTTTTTTCAATTTCAGGGAGGACCAACTAGGTACAGTCATACATACACACAAAAAATTTGGTTCAGTTCGATGCATAACTTCATATACTTTTGGTCAGTACAATATTGAAAATGGCACAAAAATAGCGACTGCAGCGCCCCCTTCCTTCCGATTATTTTCAAATTCAACTAGTTATTGTCATACACTTACACAAAAAATTTGGTTAAATTCGATGCATAACTTGTTATACTTTTGGTCGGTACAATATTGAAAATGGCACAAAAATTGCGATTGCAGCGCTCCCTTCCAGCGGAATATTTCAAAACTGAAGGAGGACCTGCTTGCCAGAGCCAAAAATATTCACAAAAAATTTGATTCAATTCTATGCATAACTTCATATACCTTTTGATGGTAGAAGGGCGACATACAGACACACAGACACACAGATACACGGACAGACAGACATTTTGTAAAAACATGTTTTTTGGAATCTCTGACCCCTAAAACGTGTAAATCCGTCGAAAACCGGTAGTCGAAAAAAATTTCTATTACAATACTTTCTTCTATTGAAGATAGAAGAAAATAAAAAGTACAAAGTTTTCTTTTCAGAGTTTAATGTTGCAAAAATAATATTTATTTTTTTTATTAAATAATTAAATTTTATTAAATAAATTATTTATTATATATTATTTATAATTTTTAATAAAATATGCTTGTCAATTACTACTTATTTTAAATAATTATATAATATTTCTTATGTAATATAATTTTTATTAAGTATTAATAAATATATTCATTATCTATCATGGTGTAAAAGAAAGTTCATTTTCCTCAAGTAACATATTTAAGGAGCAATTTTTTTTCATGTTCCCATTTTCTTGTCTTACTAGATACAATTGATCAGGGACTGTTAAAAAAAGAAAAAATAGAAAAACTTGTGAAAAAAAGTAATTGTTATTTTAAGAATAAGTTTCGTCGAATAAAACAGACACCGTATTATATTTAATTATCTTTTTTTTTTTTAGAAAATATACTTTTTTCTCCAAATAACTTTCTTTATCTAGTATTATGAAAGAATGTCTCATAAAATTTTTAAGTTACAATGTGTTTAGCACAGATAATAGAGATTTTTGATTAAAAATTTGCTGTATACATTATTTAAGTTACTTACAGCATAAAAAGTAGATTTATTTTTTAAAAAAAAAGAGATACAAACTAGTTAATTTCACGCAAAATTGACAATTTTATATTTTGAAAGATTACCTAAGATTTATTTATTTAATATGATGCCAAAAATTGTATATTTTGAGCGAAATTAGTCTTATTCGATTCGAAGATAATTAGGACAAAAGTAATATGTATTAGTAATTATTGCTGTATTGTCGAAAATGACAAGAAATAAAAATAAGTACAAAGTTTCTTTTCAGAGTTTATTGTTACAAAAAATATTATTTACTAGTATATAACCCCTGTCAAAATTGTCCTGTGTTATTTACTATTTTTATTAAGTATTAGTATATATATATGTATATATTGCCCAATCCAAAGTTGCGGGTGTGACATTTACACAACTTAACTTAGTCACCAGCAAAAAAATTTTTGAGCATTGGTTTCAATTTGTATGAATTTCAATGTAGACCACTTACACATACATTTATCCAAATCTGAAAACTGTCCGATGTATCATTTATTTATAAAAAAAAATAATTTCCGCCTGTTGCGGGTGTGACATAAAAAGGACATGCATTATCATCTTTCAGTGCAAAAATGCAAAACTCTGTGAATTATGACAACTGAGTGAATTGATATTTTTATATATTAGACAGTAATGCTTAAATAATTATTCTATGAAAAAATTAAATTACTTACTCAATTCTTGCTTTTGTGGAAAATATTCAAAATTTTCGTTGCGGGTGTGACGCTCTGTTGCGGGTGTGACTTGTATGGCCAATAAAATAATGACATACACAAATATTTTCAAGGCAGATTTTTTTTTATTAAAGAATTAATCAATATTATAATTATAATATCTAGAGAGGAAAATATAAAAAAAAAATCATTTCCAATCTTGAATTTATAATTTCTGGTGGTGATAGCTTTTTTTAGAAAAATGCTCTTTTTTTTCTAGGATGCATCTGACTGACTGGGCCACATATGCACGTTTTCTTAATTTTTTTTTCAAACATTCTAATACTATACCATCATCATCCATTTGTCTTATTTGTCAATCAAAGTTTTCACTTTTTTAATGTCGAGAATAAAACAACTTCTACAAAATCTCCAACTGCACATTCATCGTTGGATATTATATCCTTGTCAAAGTATGGATACATCTAACTGACTGAGCCAAATATACACATTTTCTCGATTTTTATTCCGATACTCTTATTCTATAATATCCCCATTCATTTGTCTTATTTGTCCATCAAAGTTTTCACTTTTTTTTTAATGTGGAGAATAAAACAACTTCTACAAAATCACCAACTGCATTCTTATCATTGTATATTATATTTTTGACAAAATATGGTAATAAACAAATTCTCTTGTGATCACTTTCTGAAGTTATTGCTACATTAATTGTTCCTACATCAATAAAAACAACATGATGTATCGATTGAATGTTGAGCTCCGATTGTGCTTGGTGCCAGCATTCATGAAGCATTTTCACAATATCTTCTGAAATTTCACATTCAGCAAAGTTCTTTTATATTTTTTAGGCCTTTTTCTACACACATGGCAAAATCTGAAGCTGAATTTATAGTTGCAGAGCGTTGCTAGTGTTACCATTTTCTTGGCAACTGCACCAACCCCATCGACAACTCCTTTACCATGAGATGAAATGAAAAAGGATTGCATTCCTTTATTAAGATTTTTTAAAATAATCTCTTCTTTTCTCTCCTTGCTTTGTCTCTTTCCTTCTCTTGTTGTGGATATGCTTCATATTTAAAAGGGTTTTCATTAATCTTTTTTCAATGATATCGTGATCTTTCTGTACTCTTCATTCTCTGCAAAAGAGAAGAAATTAATGTGTAAACTGAATAAATATAGCACTTCCAATCCAAAAATATAAGCTTAACAAATTTTTAATAGTTATCCCTTGAAATTTCTAATCTTACATAAAGTTAATTATGTTAAATTTTGGTTAATTTCAAACTGTCTATATACATTTTATGCTAACTTAATAAGCATTTTAACAGTTTCCATTATTCTTACTTCTACTTTTTATTTAATTTGAATAAAAAGAGATAAAAAATCTTCCCCTAATATTGATTTACTAATTTTAAAAAACTAAAAATATATATATTAGATAAATACTATAAATAACAAAATTTTAAAAAATGTATATAAAAAACAAAACAAAATTAACAAATTTAAAGAAAATAACTAAAATATTGTTTCGTAATTTTCTTTTTTTAATTTCTATAAAAATCTTACCTTTTAAATTAATTTCTTAATCATATATCACTAATAAAATTATTTTCTTGCAGTAAAGCAACAATTTTATCAATCCAAACTGAATAAATCAATTGCACACAGTGTCACATGCTCAGATGATGCAAATTTTTATTTATTAACTGGAATTCCCTCTATTAAATCAAAGGGTATAGTTAAAGCTGCCAAGTACATGTTTTCCAGCATATAATTCTTTTATAAATTTACATATAATTTGTTCAAATATGCATTTGTAATCAATTTTAAAAGACGTTGCGGGTGTGACTTTAATTAAATGTCACACCCGCAACAGGGACATGTCACGCCCGCAACGCTCAATAATTATAATTAAAATATTAATTAATTTCTTTTGTGTCTGTAATTCAAAGTATCTTAATAAACTATTTTTGTATATAAAGTTTCATAACTTTAAATCAAAAATATTTTTCTGCAGAGATATAAATGTAACTTTTTGTTGCGGGTGTGACACAATAATCAAGAGTAATTAAATATGCTTACCTTTTGTAATGAAGATTAGTGAACACTTCTCTGCAGACAAAAACTCTCAATAATAGCTGTCAGATCATATATACCCAAGTTTGGAGATTTTCAGAATGTTTGTTCAGCTGTACGAGACCATGAAATGTAAAGATTTTTGCCGCAGTCTATTTTACAAAGTCATAGTGTCAGTTTATTAATTAAAATAAGTATGTTAATGATAAAAATTTAACTCTTTTTTAATAAAATATGAAATAGTACACTCTTAACAGTTAATATGCAAAATTTCAATCATATTTAAAGAAATTTAAATTTTCGTCCTCATGTCCATTTTTTCGTGGATTGGGCGATATATATATTATGTATTATGATGTAAAACCAAGTTTATTTTCGTCAAGTAACGTATACAAGGAGCAGAATATTTTTTTATTTGTATTGTTGCCATTTTCTTATCATACTACACTGTAAAAAAAATGTGTAACCTTAGCAATACTATTATTTTCAACACAATCTAACTGATTGGTAAAGTAATCATGAGAATTGAATAATTTCCATCTGAGCAAAAAATTGCCCAGGCCGGGAATCGGACCCAGATATTTGGCCCAGATACAAGGCCAATGCTTTACCTGTTAAGCTACCGGGGCGACAGCCGACTGGGATTTTTCACTCAGATAACCTTATTGGTCATAGAATCTGGTCTGTCATTTAGACAGTTCAACAGAATAGACCGCAGGTAATGGACCTCCGTATGACGATGGGTACGAAGATATACTATTATTTTCAACACAATCTAACTGATTGGTAAAGGAATCATACGAATTGAATAATTTCCAACTGAGCGAAAAATTGCCTCGGCCGGGAGTCGAACCCAGATACTTGGCTTACAAGGCCAATGCTTTAAAAAAGCATTATACAGATAAAAGAATTTTTGGGGATAGTTTTGCAGTATTTAATTTTTAAAGTTACTGATAGCATAAAAAATTGGATTAAAAAAAAGAGAAACAAAAGAGTTAGTTTTATGCAAAATTGACACGTTTATATTTTGAAAGATTTTTTGAGATATATTTATTTAATAACATGCCAGACAAAATGTATATCTTTTGCGAAGTAACTGCTATTCAATTCGAAGTTATTTAAATTAAAGATAAAATGAATTAGTAATTACAATGGAAACTATCTAAAGTGACCACCCTCGGAATTTCTATAATGGTCACTATATAGATGTGGTTACTGAATGAAGTGTCTTCAAAAATTTCAAGTTAAAACTGTTTGTGATCTCAAAAATGAATGATTAAAACTTACGGAAAATGCACTATATTATGTAATAAATTGACTAATTAACAATCAAAATAACTGAATTACAAATTAAAAACATATTGTATGGTAGGTCATTAACTTAATTTCACTTGAATTCCATTGTAAAGAACTACCGTTGTGATTGATTTAAAAAAATACTTAACGATACGGTACACTATAAATATTACGCATTATTATTTTGATTGTAATTCCATAATGATAACGTTTCTGTAAATGGCAGTAATAAACTATTCATTAAAAAACTATACAAACATTTATAAAGTTTCATTTAAAGCAAAAATGTCAAGAAATTTTCGTTGCTTAAAACATTTTTTTTCAACAATTATTTTTCAGTCATCAAGTTTTCTTAATAAATACAGCATTGACAGACAATTACATAAACTTTCATTTTTTCTAACAATTTGCATCTGACATTGCTTTCTGCATCGGAAAATTTCATTACTCTCTTCAGTTTCAATTTCATCTCTACTAATAAAATCTTCGTCATTTTCTTTTTCATTTTAAAACATATCGCAAATTTATTGATCAATGGAAAAAAATTGGGGGGGGGGAGAGTATCATTGTCAGAATTTATGAATCATTTAGCATTCGCTAATTCATCTTCAAAATGCAAATCATTTATAAAGTTTTGAAAATCAGACATTCGTCTTTTAAAGGAATCAAATATTTCCATATCAAAGTCATGAGCCTCCCCAAAGAAAATTTTCTGAGAAATGATATTTCTTTTCTTAAAAGATTCTAACCAGTCGTTAGAAGAAAGAAAATTTTCTATACCGAGTATTTTTTTTAACTCAAAAAATTTTTCTTGTAGCAAAAGTCCAGAAACTCGAGCATTTATTCCATGAATTTTTTAAACTATTTAACAGTTCCTTGACTTACATCACAGCAATCAGTTTTTCAAATTTTCTGATTTCTCGGATCATTTTCATTATCTTCAAATCTTAGTAAATATTCCGATTTCCTTCTTAAAATATTGCTCAAACAAGTTTTACTGATTTAATTTTTTTGTGAGAAAAAAATGACAAAGGAATCCTTTTAAAATAAACAAGAAAAATTGCAAAGTTGTCTCCTCAGATAAATGTAGTACACAAAGCATACAGCCAAACCCCGTTATAACGAACTTCAAAGGACCAGAGGTTCGCTACATCCGTACCGTTTAAAAAATGATAGCACTCACAAAATGTGCACATTATTAGCTGCTACCTATATATCCGGTAATGACGTATTAAGAGAAAAACGTAAAATCTATTAAATATGATTATTAATGAATTAAATTGACTAAAATCTAGTTTGTACCATGTTTCACGAGCCGGCATGGACTTCCTTGTAAATTTAGAGTCGAAATCCTATTTTCATAACTTCGGAAAAGTAAAAAAATCATGAGTCGACAAGAAAATAAATGTTCGCTGTAACTGATTCTTAAGATTTCGGAGATTCGCTGTAAAAGGATAAAGCAGCATTAAATACAATAGGAAAAGAACAGGGCCAAAATTTCCGTAGTTCGTTATAATTCTTTATAAGCTGGGTTCGCTATAACGGTGTTTGATTGTACTTTATCCCATGAGTAACAGGCACAAGTATTCCTATCCTAAGATCCGTCTATATGCATAGGAGAAACATTCCTCTTTCATCTGGAGAGAAAAATGGGAAGGGGCGGCCACCTTATACAGGTGTAAATATCTTTAGAATGAAGGACCAACTAGTCGCTTCGAACATTCAGCATTTGGTCACTATAGGAGATAAATTCCTGTATTTTTTTACAGATTAAAATAAAAATTTCACAAAATGGTCACTTTAGTCTTTCAGTTTGAAAAGGTTCGTCATGCAGAAAAATGTATTGTCGCATCTTACAGGTCGAAAAAACGCTGCCAATGACAGGATATCTGGTCACTTCACACTACACTCTTAAAACTGTGCCGCTGATATGAGAGGCAAATTCGGAATTTTTTTGCCTCTGAATATTAAGAGGCACATGGTGCCTTTGAAATTAAGAGGCACACGGTTAAAACTGTGCCTCTGATATAAGAGGTACATTTTTAATTTTTGTGCCTCTGAATATTTAGAGGCACACGGTGCCCTTGAAATTAAAAGGCACAATCTTTAAACAGTGCCTCTGATATAAGAGGTACATTTTTAACTTTTGTGCCTCTGAATATTAAGAGGCACACACTGCTTTTGAAATTAAGAGGCACATTATGTGCCTTTGAAAGTCTATTTCGTGCCTCTTAGTAAAAGTGGCACTTTTTTTTATTCTTACATTTTTACTTTCCAGTAAAAATAACTGAAGTCAAACATTATTAAAATTTATACTGGGTGTCTTCCTTTATTGAACAATTTATTAATCATTATATACTTTTAAAGGTATGGTTCCAACAACAAAAATGTTTCAAGGAATGTCCTCCATCAATGACTTTTTATGACAAAATAATTATTACATTTTAAAGTTTATACATCCTTTCCCGATATAAATTACATTTTGAAAAAATTTCTCCACCTTCTAATAATAATAAAAAAGGTTCCTTTTTCTGATAACAGAAATATTCAGTGCTAAATGATTACTTTGAATTTTCAGTGTTCCCTGGCTTTAAAAGCAAAATTTCCTGCACCAGAAAATGCTGAAAATTCAAAATAACCTAACTTTGTATGTTTTGTTCATAAACAGCGGAATATGCTCTGACGAAAATTTTTCTTGCTTCCATATTATTTTGAGTTTGAAATATTTAATATTCTTTCTAGCAATGTCAAATGATACTTTTCAAAGTTTATTTATGATTATTTTTCTAATTTTTAAAGTTTAATAATAGAAAAAAAATGTTTTGTGGTTGTTTTAATCTGAAAATATTAATATTCAAAAAATCAAAATCTTTTAAAAAGTGACATTTGATAATGCTAGAAATAACGATATTGTTTATGTTTAGCTAAAAAAGAAATACAGAAATTTAAGCTCTGACACCAATTAAAAAAAAAAATAAATAATGAATGATCTTACTAGAAGTTATAAATCAAAATTTAGTTTGACACTTTGCAAATAAAAAACTATATCTTTTCCCCAAAAATAATCAAATTTTCTTGCATTTTGTATTTTATAGTAATTTATAGAAATTAGAAATCTCACAGGCAGTAGTTTACATTTTGTTTAAAAGGTTTCTTGTTTCCAATAAAGAGATAAAAAAATGGATATCTTTTTTCAATAATTTAATAAAAATATGCCAGAAATAACATTCTTAGCTGAAAATATGTTTTTTCAGCTAAAAATTAACTTTTTTTTTTTTTTTTTTTTTGTTAATTTTTTAGTTTGAACATGTGAGAAATGAAGAATAATATTTCAACATTAAACTATTCTTAAATATACATACTAAATTAAATATAATTATTTAATATTCTCGTAAAATAATAAAAAAAAATGAGGCAAATACTACTTTTAATTTATAGTTCTAGACAGTTTATTTTGTTTTTCATCATTTTATTAAAGTAAAACACTTCTCAGAAGATACTACCAAAGTTAACATTTTAAATGAGTTTTAGCCACAATAAGATAATTGTAATGCAGCAAACAATTAACTTAGCAATAAATAATGTGCTACACTACAAAAAAAAAATAAAAAAAAAAATAAAAATAAAATAAAATAAAATAAAAGCTGTTTGATTTAATATCTCTAAATGTCATTCATGTTGATATAGAGCTACTTTGTTCAATGGGGAACATAAAAATTTTTGAGAACAAATTTAAGCCAATGTTAAATAAAATAAACGAAATGGCATTGCTAATTAACTACTTAATACATAGAAATTAGACAAGAATAATACTTGGATTTAACACATAAGTAGGGAAAGTGGAAAAGTAAACCATAACAGATGATTTGGATAAAGCCAACAATATTTATTTGCTTAATTTGTGCTGGATGTTGAATAGTATTTTTTACATTCTTTGACTTTATCTTTTCTACCCTCCTCTCATGTTATTTAATCATTAAAAAACAATATTCTGAAACAAAAAAAAAAGAACAGATAAACTTTAATTATTCTTGTTAATGCTGATGCCTAAGAACTTAAAAAATAAATAAATAAAAATACAATATATATGAAAATAAAAATACAGGACACATAAATATACAAATATATTTTATTGTAAAATATACACTTCATTCATTAAATTAATTCTATGCTGTAAGAATATTTAAATTTAAACTGTAATATACAACATAATAATGAAACAGTTACACATTCTATAGCAGAATTGTCTTCTAAATATTTGGTCCGAAGAGTAGTTAGTTGCCATTTAAAAAATAAATTTGCAGGTTTCTTCCATTGAGGAACATATCCTAGGGAGAAATTGATAAGAAAAATAATTAAATACTTAATATTTGTTCATAAATAAATTCAAATACATATTTAAAAAAAAATTGTATTTGCTAAAATAAACTCTCGATTATCTGGTAGCAGCAGATGGACACATTGGATAATAAAAAAGCTTGATAGGGATGAGTTCTGTAAATATCCTTATCATGCCATCATGCTTCCGTTAAAAACACATTTTTGATACAAAAACTTATTCCTAGTCATGTTTTCTGACTTGTTTCATAAAAACAGTCGCTCATATAAAATCATGTACCCTGTATATGAATACAATATATATAGTTTTAAATTAAACAAATCCTTGATGTAAAAAGCCTAACTAAAAAACAATTTAAATTTATTTTATTGACCCATGATTAGAATTAAAATATATAATTACATACAAAAGTCAAGATTAAAAAATAATACAAATAATAATTAATTATTGATAAATGACTGCTTTTATATTTTAGCAGTCTTATTAAGAACACATGCAATATAGAAGGATCACAGATGATAGAAAACATCCATATCCATCACCAGGGTTGGTTTTTTGACATCAAAAAAGGGTTTGTGACATGACAAGGGTTTAAAACGTCAAAAACCCAGAGTCACAATCTGCTGCGGTGCACTAGAGTTTGTTCAGAAAACAAATTTTAATACTAGCTTCTATTACCATACTTCATGTTGAAATTTAATTATATTATGGGAAATTAGCAATGTCTTAAAATATTTTTAATTAATAAAAATTAAGGTAAAAATAACAAATTCCAAATCCCAGAAATTTATCTCGAAATGGACATGCAGAAATATTTGCACAAAAATTATGTTTAAACATTTTGTTTATTTATCGTTATTATTATTTTAATATTTAATTTGTAAAAAAATCTAAAGTTATTTAGTATGCATTTTGACATAGCTATATTTATAAGGAACAAGTTAAGTGTTATAAATGCAGGATTTTTAAAAGTGTCATACTTAATATACTTGTTAATTTTTTTTTTTTTTTTTTTTTTTTTTTTTTTTTAATGCTTTACACATTATATACATAATATCTAGTAGGTTAATTTGAATTTAAATACAATGCATGCTATGATTATTATGTATCTTTATAAACCATTTTTATATCAATCCCCCCCCCCCCAAAGCAGACACACTAATAGTATCAAGAATACAAATAATGTTTACTTTAAAGTAAGGTAAGAAAAATCAAAAAGCGAGATAAATAATAGAAGTTCTCAGATTGCGAATGATTGATGAATGCTCAACCTGATTAAAAGAATTTTCTTCAAAAGTGTCTAAAGTTCAGAAAATGTTAATATTTATCCTTAAAAATGTCTAATCTTTAATATTATTTTAACTATACACTAAGTATGGTTATAAATAAATT